>CM052371.1:9743912-11092472 GCA_028551485.1 Casuarina cunninghamiana
GCATAGTTATATTCCCATAGAAGGTAACTATGTATTGGGATTTAGAGAGTTACATAGTTTGTATACATGAATTTTGGCTAATCTAAATAGTCTATACATCCACAAGTAGTGGACTATTGTGTTGAGAGTATTACAATTATATGTTATTAAATTCTTCTCATAAGTGTTTGTATGATTCTTTCTTTTGGATTACTCACATAATGCTAATGTTATGTATCATTTTGTATTCAGTTACCTTTTATAAACAATGCTTAAGTCATTATTAAATTCTTACTAGCTTTAACTATAAGAAATGGAAGGAAAATGCTTCGTTTGGTTTAGAGGCAATAGAAATAAGTAATGCTCTTAAAATATATAAGCCTATTGATTTGACTCTAGAGAGTACTAAAGAGTAAAAGCTTAAGTATGTTACATGGGAAAGGTGTAATAGGTTTTGTCTATTGACAATGAGGAGGACCGTTTAGGACCACCTTAAGTGTGATTTCTCTAAGGAATGTACAAGTAAAGAGTTTTTTAAAGCAGTGTTACAATGATATAAAGTGTCATTTCATGCTAAGATCAATAGTTCTTTGGTTCATATTTAAAAAACTAACTTATTTGAAGTGTCATCTAGCTCTTGGTAGTTAGATTGTGGAACAACTAATCATGTTGTATTTACTAATTGAGGGTTCACATATAAGAGGAAGCCAAACCTTGATGATTTGTTTCTCTATGTTAGAACAAAAAGTGGAAATGGAGTTTGTTAGAAACTTTATCATACTTTTAAAAAGTAGGTTTAGGATGATTTTGAGTAGAACTTTTTATGTACCATCATTTAGGCATAATTTAATTTCTCTTTTTTGTACTTAACATATATGGATATGTATTCAAATTTAAAAACTTAGGTGTTATAATGATCTATGATTCAAATGTAGTTGGAAATTGTGTTATATCAAATGGTTTGTATAGATTGGTTTTGTCTTTATATGAGATTTATTTTGATCTAATTCTTGATAAGAATGTTTCCAAAAGGCTTTTAATCAAGGAGTTATCTTACTCATTGTGGCATAAGAGACTTGGTCATATCTCTAGAGATAGAATATACAAGTTGATTAGGACCAATATTTTACCTACTTTTAGTGATGATCTAAAACTGTGTATAGACTGTTGTACATGTAAGGTGACTAAGATATAAAAGAAAATAACAATTTTGTAATTTTAAGTTACCAGAAATGATTCAAACTAACATTAGTGGTCCCTATAAAGTAACCTTGCGTCATAATGCTTATTTCATTTCATTTATTAATGATTTCTTTCATGTTGGGTATGTTTATTTAATTAAAGAAAAATCTAAATCATTTGATAAATTTAAAGTGTTCAAAACGGAGGTTGAAAATCAGTAAGAAAAAAACATAAAGACTATTAGATTTGATCAAGTTGGACAATATTATAGCAAACATGATGATTTAGGTCAGATTATGGGTCCATTTGCGTAATACTTTTAGAATTTTGGGATAGTTGGATAGTTTGCTATGCCTAGAAGCCTTGAATAGAATGGTGTAATTAAAAGGTGAAACTAAACCCTAATAAAAATGGTCAGATGTATGATGAGTAAAAGTAACCTACCTTTTTTTTTTTTTTTATACAGAGAGGCTTTGAAGACTGCTATGTATATTCTCAATCATATTCTTACTAAGGTAGTGCCATTGACTCCATTTGAGTTGTTTAAGAAACATAAACCTAGTTAAAATCATTTAAAGGTTTGGAGGTGTCTAGCAAATGTTAGAATATATAATCCAACCTTAGAATGTATAATTCAAGAATTGTTAAATATTGTTTTGTATCTTATCCAAAGTATTCTAAGGGGTGTCATTTTTATAACCCTAGTGAAGATACTAGAATTGTGGATTCATTGACAACTAAGTTTTTAAAACTTAATGTTGCAAAGAGTGATTTGTTCTCAAGTCATAGAAAATAATTGTGATGTTCATACATGTATACAATTTCCTTTATCTATTTAGTTAGACATAGAACATGTTGTTCTAGATCATGGTAGTTCAATTAAGTAGGAACTTACTGTAAATGCAGTTTTTGTAGAAGTTCCATATGCGTATAATCAGGATATAAAGATTCTTTCACTTAGAAGATCTAACAAAGAGAAAATACCTGCTATTCATCATAATTATCTTGTTTACCTTGAAGAGCGTGACTATGGCATTGGGGTAGTTGAGGATCCAATGACTTATACTCAAGCTATTTCTAGTTTTTAGTCAGAATTTTGGATAGAAACCATAAAAGATGAGATGTAGTCTATGATGCATAATAATGTTTAGGGTTTAGTTGAATTTCTTGATAAATGCAAACCTATAGGTTGTAAGTGGATGTTTAAGACCAAGAAAGATTCTAAAGGAAAGATAAAAAGGTTTAAGGCCAGACTAGTAATCAAGAGATTCACTCAAAGTGATGGGATAGACTATAATGAGATATTCTCACCAGTTTCATCTTAAGATTTATTTCAAGATGATAACAACTTTTCTAAATAAGAATCCAGAAGAAAAGGTCTATATGCTATAGTTGGAAGGTTTTAAAGATAGTAATTTTGATAAGCTTGTTTGTAGGCTTAAAAAGTCTATTTATAATTTTAAACAAGCTTCTAAATAGTGGTATTTGAAATTTGATGACTTCATTACATCTTGTGGGTTTGTTGAAAATTTGGTAGATCATTGCATGGACACCAAGGACAATGGGAGTACACCACTTTTCTTGACCTTTTTCGTGGTTGACAACTTGCTTATGAGCAAAGATATGGTGTTAGTTCAAGAGACTAAGAGACTATTATCTTCAACGTTTGATATGAAGGACTTTGGTGAAGCATCTTTTTATCCTAGGCATTAAGATCTTTAGAGATTATTCATGCCAACTTTTAGGTCTTTCTCAACAGACATATATAGATCATGTTTTGGCCAGATTTAATATGCAAAATTGTAAACTTGGTATTGTTCTTGTTGTTAAAGGGTGAAAATTTAAACTTGATGTAGTCTCTTGAGAATGAAGCTAAGAAAGAATTTATGAATAATGTACCATATGTTTCTATAGTTGATAGCTTTATGTTTGTACTAGTCATGGTATTGCCTTTGTTACAAAATTTCTTGGCAAATTTCAATCAAATCTAGGTAATGATCATTAAGTTGTTGTTAAAAAGGTTATGGGGTATTTGAAAATGATAAGAGATTATATGCTAACTTACAGGCATGTAGAGAACCTATAGCTAGTGGGTTATTTAGATTCTAATTTCATAGGCTGTTATGATGACATGAAGTCTAGATCAAACTATATCTTCATGATGGCTAGTGGTGCATTATTATGGAGAAGTTCTAAGCAAACTATGATAACATCTTTTACTATGCATACAAAGTTTATAGCTTGTCATAAAGTAGCCATACAAGCTGTTTGGTTGAAGAACAACATGAGACAATGGATCTCATTTGATTTCATTGTGTTAGGTATAATGGCCAACCAAGAAGGTAGGGTTGAAATGATTATTTAGGAACATGTCTATCAATTGGATTTATACACCCACAAAGTATGAATATAAGCAAAAAGATAAAGTTATCACGAACAACAAGTATAGACATAAATTTTCCATGGTGGTTGGCCCTTTTCACCTACTTCCACCCTCTTCTTCATCCAACTCAATTGGTTGAAGTCCATTTTACTCATTGATTTGGAAAAAATATTCTCCTAATCCTTTCAATTCCTCTTTAAAGGAATTATACAAGTCACAGGTTACAATTAAAGGTTGACTCAATCTTGTTATAAGAGAAAATCCCTAATTGATGAATAGTTTATGAGAGATTTTGCTAACCAAATAGCTTATCTTAGATATGAATACAAATCCAAAATCTAATCACAAAACCCCAAAATTTTAGAAAATTAGGGTTTTGGATTTACACCACAATTTATGTGCAAATAATAATCAGAGTTGAATTAGAACACAAATGAATGTATATACATATACAAGTATAAAATCACAAGTATATGATTTTTAAAGAGTATCACCAAAGCTTCTTCACTGAATTACAATGTTGAGCTCAATCTCAATTTTTGAGTATGATTTCTCAATATTGTTATCAAAAGTCACTTTGAACCATAGAGCATAACCTTTCTATATGAGATTCAAAAGCAATAGAAGCTGATTTGAGGTTTCTATCAAACCCAATATATCAAAGGCCTCTTCCCATTGAGAGAGTAGAGCAAGTACCCCATTTAGGGTTCCAAATCAAACCTCTCATTATTTCAAACACCTTTTCTGACAAAATCATCCATTTTTCTATAAATCTTCTTGTTGGGGGAGTGGACATGTGACTATGAAGAAAGAAAGGATCGTCACTATCTCAAATAAGGGCTAGGGCTTATGAATGATTGACATGCTAAAGTGTATTAGACACTATGCTAAAAGGTATCATTTCCTTAGATGCGGTAAGTGCTTTGTCAGGCTAGTTTGAGATTTATGATCTGCGAGCCTTAGCTTCTTGGACCAGCCTTTAAATGTCACTGACTTAAGCTTCTCAGGTTAAGCTTTAAACATCATAGGCCTAAGCTTTTTGGATTAAGCTATAAACATCATAAGCTAGAGCTTCTTGGATCAAGCTTTTAAACATTAGGGTTTAGAACTTCTTGGGTCAAGCTTTAAACATCATGGCTAGAGCTTAAACTAGCATAAGATCATTTTTGCATAAGCTCCCTACAATTATATAAAAAACAACATTATATTTCTTTTTAGTATAAGCACCATGCAATTCACGAATATCATGCTATTATATGCTCGAGAAATATTCATTTTTTAGAGCATGAATAAGATTTTATTATATCAAAATGTAGTTATAATATCATTAATTGATATTATAATTTGTACACCTTTTACTTCTTATGATTTTCTTTTGCACATTCATTTATGAAAAACATTTTTAACAATAAGCAACAAATTTTATCACAACAAAAAATATCTTTTTCCAACACATTGATAGTTTGATTCAATTATACTATGAGAATAGTCCAACTGTATTTTTTATTAATAAAAATAAAAGTATTAAAGGAGCCAAGCATTTTGAAATCAAGTATCTGAATATTAAAGAGTAAGTTAAGAATGATGACATCGTAGTAGAGCTAATTGACACAAATCCTATGTTAGCTAACCCACTTACTAAAGCACTTAGTCCTAATGTGTTTAATGGAAATGTTGTAAACATGGGTTTAGGAGCATCTTTGGATGCTTTGGTATAGTCGGAGCTATTGGTATATTTTTTCTACTATGATATTTTGCTATGCAGTAAACTTTGTTTTTACTTATATTGCTTATTATATATTTATTTCATAGAACATGAAATGTTTGTACAAAACTGATATTAAAGTCTTAAGGGATGTGCAACATTAAGCATTTGGTTTAGGCTATATACTGATTGGTGATATTTTGATATCTTGTAGCACTTAAATTGATACTTAAGTATTACAAAGAAGACATATAGGTTCGTTAGAGCCTTAATATAGTTCTTCGATAATTGTTGGTCAATGATTGTTTATGTTGATTATTAGAAGAATTGGGACTAACAAGAAGGGTAACAAATAAGGTTATTTACCTAGTGTTGTTTGTTTGTCAAACTATTATATTAAATCTATGTTAGTAGAGTG
Organism: Casuarina cunninghamiana; assembly: GCA_028551485.1. Taxonomy (NCBI): domain Eukaryota; kingdom Viridiplantae; phylum Streptophyta; class Magnoliopsida; order Fagales; family Casuarinaceae; genus Casuarina; species Casuarina cunninghamiana. The sequence continues at coordinate 9,749,580 of CM052371.1, forward strand.
GAAAACCCTTATGACTATGGTTGGTATTGTGTCCTTTAATTGTCATAGTTACTATTATGATTTAAGGTTTTTAAAGCTTTATAAGACCAGATTAGCTATGAAGGATAGTCATGGGACCAATATAAAATTGTCTTGAAATTATTCTCATATATAATTATTATTGGTATTGTATTTGTTTTCATAAACATTGATATAGCCTAAGTGAGACATTTTTTTTACTTATTTTGTAAGTTTATATAATGTGGGCTTATATCAATAAGTATAAACTAATTCCCTTGTAAAGGTGTATTAATGTAAACAATATTAGTCTAGTTGTATAAGACAACTTTTGAACTTGATTATGAGTATTGTACTAGCTTGTGTAGCCCATAGTGCACCTTATGGAACTATGATAAATTAGAACTATTTGGTTCAGCACATTATAAGTTAAATTGGCTAAGTCCTCCCTTTAGCATGTTTTATGTACATTATAATCTGTATCTTTGAGAGAAACAAAGGCATAATGATCATTTCACCATGGTCTGTATTTTTCTCTATTTAATGAAACATTTTTCATTTTATGTGTCTACTCATTAAATAGGTGTCCTTTTGCATAAAAGTTTTCTCTCTACTACTAAGCATTTTTGTTATTAATTTCTTTGCAAATTTCTTACTTCTCATTAACTGAACAATTAAAGCAATAAAGGATAAAATCTTAACAAAAAATTATACAAAATGTAGCCATAATCAGGTATGCAAATCTCATTTTAGTTTCATACATAAACCCATTTTCAATCTATGATTAATGTATAGTCTTGGCTTACAACCTCAGTTGAGGCAATTTATATTCTAACATACATTGCTAATTGAAGGATGTCACCTTAACAAATCCAAACTCGAACAAATTAAACATTAAACTTCTTTGCACTAAGTAAACAACTTGGATGTTTATGAACTTACACACGATCTCATGAGAATGACACCTTTTTTGCACCACATGTTAACTTTTTTTCAAGGAATATCCTCATGGCTTCAAGATGCTTTGCATTAGAATCAAGAATTAAAGGATGGTCACCACCATTACAACCCAAAAAGAGTTCTCCCATTAAGGAACATGATGGAGAAAGAGGAACTCATGTGAAGTACAAATAGGTAGATATAAAGCATATTGGAAAGGAGGATGAGATTTCTGTTGAGCTAAAAGGTGATGGAGTCAAGGCTCAGTGATATCATAGGAGGATTACATGGGGGAATTAGGGATGATTTAGGAATTTTGTATAATAACATTTATGTTTTGTATTAACTTCTATAAATTAATAATCCTAGCATATCTTTTAGAAGAAATCATGTAACCAACCCTTCTAATAACTTTTTTTCCCAACATATTAACCATTTTCAAAAATAAAAAAATATGGTAGGCAGGAGGAACTAAAAGAGTTACAAGAACTATGAATGGTCTATTTTTTTCAAATGAGATTGAGTCATGATGGGTAGAAGGAAGGACTTGTCTTAGCTAATGGAATATCTTTTGAGATTATCTTTGATACTGGTCTATTTTAATACAAACCAATTATCATTTCTTTGGAGGAAAACCTGAGTTTGACAATAGTGGTATCAAAACTTACTAGGACTTAAGCCTTATACAAACCACAATTAAGAAATACAAGAACCTTAAGTAAAGGAATACATTGTACAATTTAATTCAATCCAATCCAATTTCAAAACATAAAATAATCAAAAGTCCTACAATTATCCTAATCCAGATCACTAATAATAATCAAGCCACAAGAAAACACTATGAAACTACGAGACTATTGATAAACTACTAATATAAATTATAAGAATGCTAAACCTAGAGCTAAAGAAAAATGCTAATGATAAAATAAGATTTTCTTTTGATAAAGTGCCTCTTTTGAAGGCCGAGAATGATAAGCATGTTGTCGTAGTTGCCCTAGAGTGGGCCTTCTTCTTCAATTACTAATAGGTCAGGCTTGGTCCTAACCCACATAGATTAAAGAGCCAAGAAACTTTGTCTTCCCTCCCCCCCCTAATACGAAACTTTGCACTCCTAAGCTCCTTTGATTGGTTTTGGTTTCTATCCTTAAATGGTGCCAATGGTCTTAAAGAAAGATCATTTATGAAAATTCATTATCAAATTAAGTTCACTTGCACAGTTTAATACTGATTGGGCTTATTATGGACGAGAAGGTATATATAATAAACCTTCTAAAGGCATTACATATGTAGGAAAAGGTGTACATAATAAATCTTTTAAAAGCATCACAAATGTAGAAGAAGGTGTATTACATGCAATCTAGATGTCAAATTAGTCTTACTAGCGAAGGAACCAAAAAAGTTCTCTTAATTTAAAGGCAAGATGGAATGGGTGTGATTTACAAGATTGACAATGAAGTAGGCAAATTACTCCCTTGAATGCTTAAATTCCCATGCAACAAGTAACAATTCAACTAGCATTAGTATGGAAAAATATAATGTTTGAGTCTACCTTTGCTTAAGCATGATTGTGTGGTTGTACTATTAAAAATTTAAAGAACATGGAAAAAGATTTGACTATATCATGTTGCTAAACAATTGGCATCTTTGTTTCCTTTTTGGCATTTTAAAGGATCTCTAAACTTTTTTTTAGATGTAAGTTTTCGGCAAAATCCTGCATGCAAGTGTATATGTTGAACAAGTAATATAATGACGAGTAAGATATCATCCTACAAAGATTGGTGATTACTAAGTCAACTAATTACTAACGTTGAACTCCTAGAATTTATCTAGCAAACTGGATTGATATAAAATAAACTAAACTAAATTTAAAAAAAACTTGATAAACAAGACATGTTAGAGTGTCCAATTTCACCTAACTACTAGGAACAAATGTTGGATCATTTATGCTTAGGAGATTGATCTATTCTTGTGATGACAAAATTTCTTAATTTATTCACTATCCTATGTCTATGTATAGCAAATCTACTTAGCTCATTAGCTCACTATATCTCTATATGTGAATTGAAATGAACTAAGTACATAAAGATTCATGAATATTCTAGTTTGCACCCAAAGCCACACAAACTGATAACTTTATTTTTATAGAGTTATTTTACTTAATTTAAGCAAAAAATAATTTAATGTTTGTGAGAAAATATTTAAATTCCTCTTTATTTACTTAATTTTTTCTTTTTATGTAGCATAAAGAGGCATGGAGAAAAAGTATGAACATGGAGAACTTGATGCTTATTGTGTGGTAAAATATGGTTAGAATATCAAGATCAAGAGAGTTAAGATAGGTTTGGGCTTTAAGTGATTGTTATTAAATTTTTTATTATTGTTAGGTTTTCTTAATAATTAGAAAACCTAGTCATATTAAGAGTTCAAAGCCTAATTAATATAGGAGTTTGAAACTTAATTGTTTGGGGCCTCTAAAACCCACTTCTACTAGGATAAGAGATAAGTTTAAACCTAAACCCTATTTAAGAGAAGAGAAAAGGCAAAAGAAGTGGAGGATGAAATTCAACACAACTTAAGAAAGATGCCAGAAATTCAAAGTTTTCATGAAGAGAAGACAAAAAAGATGACAAACTTCTTGTTCTTTGATTCAAGATACCTTGTTTTATTCTTGTTATTATTCTCTTTAGTATTTCATTATGTTTTAGTTTACTTTTGTTAGAGTTATAACGTAACCTAATTATGATGGCATGAATCTTATAATTGTTATGTTTTGCAAGATATTTTGTTTATATGAAGTTGCATATTACTGTGTTTAATGCTTTTAAGTGATTAGTGTTTGGTAAAATTTTACATGCAAGTGTACATGACGAACAAGTTGTTGGATTTTATGGCTTAACAAGAAAGGAGGTTGAATTGATTAAGCTAAGAATCAGCTACACTTTTCAATGTCTAAAATGATTCTAAGAGTTCATACAATTCACACGACTATAGCAAGAAAACAACAAGCAAATAACACACTGATTTGTTTCAAAACAGCAAATCCAATTTACAAGTAAGGCAACAAATTAATAACAAGTCAATAGCTAGATAGTTATCAACAATCAGCAAGTTAGCTTCAAGTAAGTAAAAGGAAGAGAAACACCAGATTTACCATGGTGGTTTGGCACTCAATCCTTAAGCCCTACGTCCACCCTCCTCTCCTTCAATCCAACTAATTGAAGTTTCCTTTACTCAAACTAGATTAGGAGAAAATGTTCTCCCTAATCCAAAAATTCATTCTTAAAGGAATTCTTAAGTAGAGTTATAAGATATGATCAAAAGATCATGTTCAAATGCAAATACCCAAATAATATGATAGTTTGTGGGATATTGTTAATCAAAGGAGCTATTTAAGTATGAATAATAAAGTTCAAAGCTCCTATCACGAAATCCCTAAATTATAACAAATTAGGGTTTCAGATTTCTTCCAATGTTTATGTGTAATATATATTTTGAATGTAATTAGAACATAAATAAGGTCATACATAATACAACAGATGATAAAATTAGGGAATAAACGGTTTAATCACAATATCATTGTAACCTTGTATTTCACCAAGAGTGAACGAAATTGAATGATTAATCAGGTGAGCTTAAAGGATGATTCTTGAAAGAAAGAGAACTTCAGATGCTCATAAATCGTTAACCTCTTCTTCAAAGACTAGCTTTTCTTAAATAGAAAAAGTAGAGCTAGGGTTTCAAACATTCAAACCTTAAATGTAGCCTTCTACCCATTAGAATAGTAAATCACCTTTCAAATCAGCTTTACATCTCCATTCTTAATCATAAATCCAACCAGTCTGACATCAGTCTACTTGAGAATTCTCCCATTGAGGACTCAATCACCTGAGAGGCATGGCTTCTCCCTTTTTCTCTTTCTTAGTCGCCTTATGCACAAAATTGAGGGTTAAGGCATCATGATCGAGTGAGCGACATCAGAGAAAGGTTGCTTAAATGAAACGGTGAGTTTCATTTAGGTAATACAGGCTAATAACAAGTAGGCCATGAGGCTTATATTTAGCGGGCTATGAGATTTATATCAAACATGCCATGAGACTTATAATGAGCAGGCCATGAGACTTATAATGAGCAAGCCATGAGACTTATATTAAGCAAGCTGTGAGACTTATACCAAGCAGGCTGTGAGACTTACAACGAGCAAGCTGTGAGCACAAAGAACATAAGTTCTTACTAGAACCATGATTTGCTCCAATAAGCTCTTAGTAAATTAGCTTGTATAATCTTGATTCAATAAGATAGTTTTGCTAGAGTTAATCACCAAGTACCTTCATCCAAACAAGAACAAGTATTATATTTCTCAAATATAATAAACCATATATTTAAAATCATTTAAATAAAGCCTTTCTCAAGGCATTATATAATGATATTAAATAAGGTTTTTCTTAAAGGCATTATATAACAATATTATATTAAGAAATGTAGGAACCCGGTTACTTTATAATATCATTGATTGAAGTTATAATTTGTATACCTTTTACTTCCTATGATTTTATTTGCACTTATGAAACACATATTTCAAGAGATAATTCACAAATATATTTTGTCACAATAAAACCCTTATTTTCCAACATAAATAATATAATGATAAGTATGAGTACCCATAAAGACTAGTGATTACTAAGCTAACTAATTACCAATGGTGAATAGACCCTAGAGTTTATTTGGCAAATCTAAATCATTAGACATGGATTAACTAATTGAATTTAGCCAAAACTTGATTAACGAAACATACTAGAGCATCTGATTTCACATAACTATTAGGTATGAATGTAAATCAATTATACTTGTATGATTGATTCTACTTATGTAATGGTGGAATGTCTTAATTTATTCACTATCCTATGTCTAGGTATAGCAAACTTACTTAACTTATTAACTCATTGTATTTCTACCCATGAATATTCCAATTTACTCCTAAAGCCACATAAATCACATGGTATATGTCTATTCATGTTAATCTATGGTTGCACATTATAAAAAGCAACTACATGTTATATCTTATCGGCCTCTAACATGCAAATCAACTCATCTAAGTGGTAGTTAATCACTCAAATGCTTTAAGTACAATAACATGCAACTTTACATTCATAAAATATCTTACAAAACATACCATAATCATACATTCATACTATTACAATCAAGTTCCATCATAGCTCTAACAAAATAAACTAAAACATGGTATTTATAAACACAAGAACAATGCAAAAACTTGAACAAAACATTCTTTAAACTAAAAACACCAAAGTTGTCACCAAAATATATTCAATTTTGAGAAAGTTTGGACAAATATGCATATTAGAAGAGGAAGAGGAGTTAGCTAGAAAATAGGAAGAAAACGAGTAGAAACGAGCCATCACGCACCATCGCCACCACGTGCTATCACGCGTTAGTGCCACACCTTTCATGTACCGCCACTTATCGTCACCAGTCTTCACAAAAACCAGCAAAAAACGTTGAGGATGATGCTTGGAGTGCCAATCTGTAAAGAAATCGAGCTAATTCACCACCGAATGGTGTAGATCTAACAAAATATCCATGCGGCATTCATTGTCTCTCGCTAGAAATCACTGTGCAAATTGCCTAAAACTGCCACAGAACTACCGAAAATTGCACTAGGATAGGAGATTCGCTTCTTCCTCATGGGAAGACACCCAAAAACTGCTGGAAAATGGACTTAAATGGCTGGAATGGGTTTCTTACTGGAAAAGGATGCTAGTAGTTTGCTATCGCATGATTGCCAAGTTCTCTGCCTAAGACACGCACTGTTGTGCATCACCTTTGAGCTCTAGTGAGCTCCCCAGCTGGCCTACTCTTTTCTCTCCTAACTTGCTTACTTCTCACCTCTCTTCTCTGTTAATTCTTTTTTTTTTTTCACCCGATAATCGACAATTCAACTCTTCTACCTCTCTTTACATTTTACTCTCTCCTTTTTCCTCACATAGGATGATATCTTAATTATATTATATTACTTGTTCATATTCACTTGCATTTAAAATTTCATCGAGCATAAATCATATGGTATATATCTATCCATATTAATATATGGTTGTATATTATAGGAAACAATTGCATGCCATTTCTTGTCAATCTTTAACATGCAAATCAAATTATCTGAGTAGTAGTTAATCACTTGAACACATTGAACACAATAATATGAAACTTCACACATAAAATATCTCACAAAACACCATAATCATAACACCCATACCATTGTAATCAAGTTACATTGTGCCTTTAACAAACTAGACGAAAACATAGTATATGTATAAACTAAAGTGGTGCAAGAAATTGAAAAAAACATTCTATAAATTACATACACCAAAGCTGTCACTAAAATGTCTTCAATTCACAAAAACATTGCAAAAATTTACAATAAGGAAAAGTAGAAGAAGTTGTCAGGAAAAAAGGGGAAATGGAATTGCACACACCACCACCCGCCGTTATCACTTGCTGTCATGCGCTGCTACCATGCACCACCATACACCACCAACATTCCGCATAGAAAATGTCAAAAAATTTCAGGGATGATTCCTGGAGTGCCAACCTACAAAAAGCTTGTGCTGATTTGCCACAGAAATACATAGATTTGACAAAATATCTAGTTGGCATTCACCATATCTTGTTAAAATTTACTACATGAATTGCACTAGAACAACTGTAGAAACACCAGAAGTATAAGAGGACATATCTACTTTCTCCTTGCTTGAAATCATCTAGAATAAGTGAAAACATAAGTGGGTCATTGTCGAAAATAATGAAACGTAGAGGGTTGACGTTCACATGACTGTTGCTTTTCCTTGAGACTTGTGCTATCATATTTGCATTCTCTTTTGTTCTTTTTCTCCTTTTCTACCCGGTCACACAATTCCACATTCTTTCGTTTGTTTCTTTTTTCCTCACATGCTGAATGACTAGCTATCCTCCTTTGTTTATGTTTGTTTTCTTTCCTTTTTGTTAGTTTACTGTTTCTTTTTCTTTTATTTAGGGTTTGCTACATAAACAAACAAAATGTGCAAATATATAAATAAATGAAAATATAATTTAATAAATATGATAGTACATGAACCCTAAACTAGTTACAATAACCCTATAAAAAATAGAGTTATCAACACCCCCAAACTTAACATTTTGCTCATCCTCGAGCAAAAGCACTAAACAACATATGATGACAACACAATTAATCACTCAATGATATTCTCCTATAATTGTTTAACTTAACAATTCAAAGAAAAATGTAACTTTCATCCACAACGACAATTGGTTTATAAGGTAAGATAAATTCTTAACTATGTCAATCACATGTATGTGTTTGAATTCACATTTTTTCTCATTTACATGCACTCTAAATAGATCCACATTCATATGCAACCTTTCAAAATCTTTAACCAAACCTTATAGGTTTGCTTTTCATTCCACTCTCCACTAATGTAATCTACTTATCCAACCAAAAATCAATAGGATTTTTATAATGTTGTAATGTAAGGCTGGGCTAAGGGTAAGATGGAAGTCATTTGGGCTTAAATAACCCATGAACACATTACTTTCTAGGATCTCATTAGAACTCTACCATTTTACTTCATGAAGATAATCTTTTCACTACCACTTATTCTTATTCTTTCCTATCCAAGCACATTTGATTTTACTTAGAATTTGACACTAACAGAAGCCTTAATCATGTGTGTAACAATAAAGCAAAAGTAAAAATGCTTATAATTGTAGCCACCTTAATACTCTCCTACGTATGATATTCAATTAAAATGCTTAAATGCCTATTTAAGAGAACTATGTGACTTGAATCTAACAAAAGATAATGGGTTTATTCCATTCTAAAGCAAATGCTTTTTTTTTTTTTGTGTGTTTGCATTTGCAAAAAAAAAAAAAAAAATTATCATGCACAATCATTGCAATCAATTTCTTCCCATGCATTATCCTTTCCCTTGACTTTTCTCATGCTTAAATAAACTTGTACACACCAAAAGTTAATATGTTCATAGGCATGGGACAATGGGATAAATTGATCAAAGAGGCTAACAGATATATATGCAGGTGTCATTAAACAAAATTAGGATAAGAATTAGGCTCAAGAAGGTGACTAGGGATAAATAAATAACGTTGGCTTAAAAGGCTCAACGATCCAAAGATGGGCTAAATAATTTTCTCAATTAGATGCAACCTAGGATTTTTCCTTAAGGAAAAATCAAGCAAATTCTAGGATCTAAGCGAGATCTAAGAAAATCACACACTTCACATGAATGTCCTATAGAAATACACACAATTTCAAAAAAATGCAAACTTTTAATGCTCAAAAAGTGAATCAACATAATAAGAATCATACTTAACTCATATTACAGTTGCAAGTTTGAACAAAATCTACATTTCTCTATGGATCGCTAAGAATTCACAATAAAGGATTCAATCATAGTGATCATGGCCCATCATAAAAAAATATTCACACAAATAGCACAATTCCAACACAACTTTTAACATAAAACAATATACATTTTCACAGACTTCTAACACAACATAAAACATTTCCAACATAACCAAAAAAAATTCCAATTCATTTCCAACACAACCATGACTACCACAAAATAGAACCTTTAACATAACCTAACAAAAATAGCATACTTCCAGCAATAATAGCACACCCCCAAACTTGAATGAAGCATTGTTAAAAAGGAACAAGGATAACTCCCCTTATTGCGAGTTGTCAATATGGAGCTGTGATGAGTGTGTGGTGATAGCTTTCCAGTAAAAAGGCCACAAAATGCTTGGGTTGCCTCCCAAGAAGCATTTGTTTTATAGTTTTTAGCCAATTTATCCTTAACATTGTTTCTTAAAGAGGATGAAATTCCAACAATTTACGAGACAACTTGTGTTGTATGATTGTTGAGCATTCTTTAATAAACACCACTATCTCATATACTTTCAACTCCTTTTGTTTTCCAATATCTCTTTCAAAAATTCTACGCAACTAAGCATTTGAACTAGAGCATCTGCAAAAAGAATGTTAATGTGCAGTTTTATAGATACATCAAGGAATTCTAAAACTACTTATCTCTTTCACATTATTCGAATCTCTAGGGAGATGAAGATGAAGGCATAAAAGGCTTAGGATTTTCTTGAACAAGTTTACTCCTAGGTGCCTCATTGGGTTGTATGTGACATCCTTATCTGTATCATTGACAATATTCTCCTTAGCATCATCATCTCACACTTGCTTGCCATTCATTAGGGTTATTACTTTTGCAGTATTTGTAGGTGATGCAGATCTTATGGTGGGCTTGAGCGAGCTCGGGTTAAGAAAATAACTAAAAATCGTTTTTTGGTGTTTTTGGGTTTTCTGTGGGAAAAGTGAGTGTTTGGTAAGGAGGAAAAGAGGAAAAACAAAAATATGAAAAAAAAAAAAACAAAAGATAGATGCCAATAAGCTCCAAGACCTAAAGGCAACGCCACCAATTAAGGACCACCACCAATCCCTAGCAAGAATTGGATAAAGGATGCAAAAGTTGATCACACAACTTAAGGGTTTCTATTCTCTGGAAAAATAAGTCTGCTTACAACTAAAACAATGCTCCTTTTAAATAGGTAGGTAAACCTAATGCTACAAGGAACTTGGTAAATCGAGAATCCTTAAAACCTAATTCTAGAAGGATCTTGACAAATCAAGAATCCCTAAAATTAAGGAAGTCTTAACAAATATGGATTCTGACAAATAAGGGATTCCTAAACAAATCAGAGATCTGACAAGTATGGAAACTCAAATAAATCATGAACCTAGACAACTAAGGAAAACCAAATAAAAGGAAATATTCTCATACAATAAATTAAACCTAAGAAATTAAGGACTTAACAACTACTTAGGAAACCCCCCCATATTTAAGATTGTAGAGATGCTATGGAATATTCCTTGATTGCTCTTCAACCTTGGCCTTCTTGGACCCATTAGGTTACGTTGTGGACTCTCAATTCTTTGATGTTGGAACTCATGTATTGGGCCTTAAGTGCATCCACATCAATCTCCCCTTCTTGACAAAGATTTGTCCTCAAATCTTGATTGTTGCTTTGGTTTTATCGCTCCATAAATCCACAATCTAAGTTTGTGCACAAAAATCAATCTTTAACTCTAGCGGCCTACCCAAGTGTGTTGTTTCACAAATAAATGGCAAACTACCATGTTGCTTGGATGGAAGTTAACAACTTGAATAACAATATGATCCAAACAAGTAGTTCAAGTTATGGAATGTTGTAGTAGCACCCTCATCAATAGCATTGAAAAGTCTTGGTAATTGTTGTTGACATGTCATCTTCTTATGATTTAACAATACAAACCCACAAAGGAAACCATTATTCATGCTTAGTGCCTCTGAATTCTTCAAGTCTTGGATGAAACATTGTGTTTCTTCTAACAAAATTTCTTCCTTTGCCTTGTTTGGTAATATCTCGTGCTTTGGTAAATCTGAAATTCTTGGATCTATCTCCTTTTCAGGCGGCACATCTTGCTTTGGAGGATCCAAACACTTTGGATTTGCATTCATAGTTGTTGGTGCTTCAATTTCCAAAAGATCCAAACTTTCTAGGTCCTTATCTTTCTCTGCCAACACCACTACCTTTGGTAGATCCAAATCTTTTGGTTCTACTTCTGTTGACTTTGTTTCTTCTACTTGAACAACTTCTATGACTTTCTTTGGTGAAGCTTCTCTCCCATACCACTTTTCTATCCACATATCATAGTCTTCCTTGTAATAATTGTAGTTGTTTTGCTGTTGGTACTTGGAATATGTTAAAGTGTAATCTTTCTTTTGGTTGCATCGTGGTTGTTGGCTTCAGCATATGTTCATCTTGCACATGTCAACCTGGTCTTGCTTGTAATCTTTAGGCAAGAAGTGTCTTTTGAGCAGCTTCTTCAGTTTCTCCCACGAACGAACTTTCTCCTTTCCATCTCGTTCTCTTTGTTTCTTAACATTCTCCCACCACAAAGAAGCAAATTCTTTGAGATGAAGAACAACAACCTTATATTTCTTCTGATCATCATATGCTTGGAGCTCAAACACCCCGTCAATATGACATAGCCAATCAATAAAATCATTGGGATCAAGAGTACCTTTATTTATTTATTTATTTATTTTGATGAATATGTGAGTTTATTCATCGAAGAATAAAGAAATACATAAGCTTAGGGGCATACCCTAGCATTACAAATCATTTAGGAGAAGATAGAATTTGGAATTCTCCAATTATGACTCAACAAAACATTAGCTTGAGAGAGTTTAATGTTTGTAAATAAAGAAGCTCTTCCACGGACTACTCTCCTAATTTTAGCTAATAACATTGGAATATCAATAGACTTATTCTGGAAACGTCTACGATTTCGTTCTAGCCATATACAATAAAGACAAGCTAAGAAGGAAAGCTGGAGAAGCTTTGCGGCTAAATCCTTTCCCTTAGTTGCTTTAATCATCCATTGCAATTCAGATTCCCAATCGTTGACGACCTTACAAATGCCTTGTTGACCTAGAATAGTTCTCCAAACTTGGTTAGTCCAACTGCACTGAAAGAACAAGTGTGATCTATCTTCATATTGAGAGCCACAGAAATTACAATATAGATCAATTGAGGGGAGCCAGCGAGAAACCACTACTGCTGTAGGTAGTTTGTCTCTACATATGAGCCAACCAATGAAGTTATGTTTGCTGATTCCTCCTGACCATACCAAATTATACCATTCAACTTCAGAGCTCACTTGACGTAATTCCTTGTACGTTTCCTTACAACAATAAGAAGGTTTGGATAGTGTAGAGGTTAAAGTTTGTCGTAACTTTAGAAGACCTCTCCAACTTCATGCCATATTTCCTTTGATGTCAAGATCCATAATTGAATTTCCCCTGCATTTAGTACTATGAATCCACTTACTCCATAAGGATGAATTTGGGCAATTTATGAGATTCCAGGCAATTTGGGCAAATATGTAAAAATCATTTTTTTGGTGTTTTTGGATTTTTTTAGTGGGAAAAATGAGTGTTGGTAGGGAGGAAGGGAGGAAGGGAGGAAAAAAATATAAAAAGTACAAAAATAAAAAGATAGATGCCAATAAGCTCCAAGACGTAAAGGCAGCGCCACCAGTCAAGGAGGTGCTCCACCACCAATCCCTGGCAAGAATTGGAAAAAGGATGCAAAAGTTGATCACACAACTTAAGGGTTTCTATTCTCTGCAAAAACAAATATGCTTACTATTGAAACAATGCTCCCTTTAAATAGGCAGCTAAACCTAACCCTAGAAGGAACTTAGTAAATCAGGAATTCTTAAAACCTAATTCTAGAAGGATCCTGACAAATCAAGAATCCCTAAAATTAAGGAAGTCTTAACAAATATGGATTCTGACAAATCAGAGATCTGACAAGTATGGAAACCCAAATAAATCAGGAACCTAGACAATTAAAGAAAACAAAAAAAAATTCTCAGACAATAAATTAAACCTAAGAAATTAAGGACTTAATAACTACTTAGGAAACCCCCCCATATTAAAGATTGTAAAAATGCTATGGAATATTCTTTGATTGCTCTTCAACTTTGGCCTTCTTAGACCCATTGGGTTACGTTGTGGACTCTCAATTCTTTGATGTTGGAACTCCTGATATTGGGCCTTAAGCACATCCACATAAGGGATTCCTAAACAAATCAGAGATTTGACAAATATGAAAACCCAAATAAATCAAGAACCTAGACAATTAAGGAAAACGAAATAAAAGGAAATATTCTCAAACAATAAATTAAACCTAAGAAGTTAAGGACTCAACAACTACTTAGGAAACCCCCCCCCCCCCCAATATTAAAGATTGTAGAGATGCTATGGAATATTCTTTGACTACTCTTCAACCTTGGCCTTCTTGGACCCATTGGGTTACGTTGTGGACTCTCAATTCTTTGATGTTGGAACTCATGATATTGGGCCTTAAATGCATCCACATCAGTAGGGCTTTTCTCCATATCGCTAGGCAAAGGACCATCTTCTTGGATTTTATGGCTTAACAAGAAAGGGGTTGAACTAGTTAAGATAAGACTCAGTCACCATTTTTTGAACTTTTAAAATGGTTCTAAGTGTTCATACAAATCATACAAATGTAGCAAGCATCCATCAAGCAAACTCTAAACAAGTAACACACTAATTTACAACAAGATAGCAACCTATTATCAAGTAGTTGACAAACTAATTAGTAAGTAAGACAACAAGCTAACATCAAGTAAAAGATAAGGTAATTAGAAACAAACAACAAGTAAGATCTAAGTCAATAGAGGGAAGAAGAACACCAAATTTACCACGGTGGTTTGGCACTCAGTCCTTGAGCCCTACGTCCACCCTCTTCTCCTTTAATCCAACCTATTGAAGTCTCTTTTACTCAAACCAAATTAGGAGAAAATATTCTCCTTAATCCAACCAATTCCTCTTCAAAGGAATTCTTAAGTACAGTTACAAGATATGATCAAAAGATTTTGTACAAGTGCAAATCCCTAAATAATGTAATAGTTTATGGGATATTGCTAATCAAACGATCTATTCTAGTATGAATAATGAAGATTAAAGCTCCTATTACGAAACCCCTAAATCATAACAAATTAGGGTTTCGGATTTCTTACAATGTTTATGTGCAATAAATATTTTGAATGTAATTAGCATATAAACAAAGTCATACAAGGTACAATCGATGGTATAATCAAAGAATAAACCAAGTAATTGAATATCATTGAAACCTTGTGAATCACCGAGAGATGAACTAGCTTGAGTGAATGATCGAGTGAGCTCAAAGATTGAAACTTTGTTGAGAGAATACTTCAAATAGTTGTAAATCATCGACTCTCTTATAGAAGATAAATCTAGGGCTTTTTAGCTCAAACCTAAACCTGTAGCCTTTTTCCTATTAAAGCCTCATCATGAACCATTAAATCAACTTCACATCTCTTCTTTGAATAAAAAATCTGACCATTTTAACACACATCTCTTCCAAAATCCTCTCGTTGAGGATTCGGTCACCTGAGGAGCTCGACGCCTCTCTCTCAACCTTCATGTTTTGAATAAGGGTTAAGGCATACTGAGGTGGAGTCGCTTAAATGATTCCCTCACTTAACCAAATGGTGCGCTTTACTCAAATGCAAGCCATGAAACACTTAATCAAGCAAGCGGGCCATGAGATATAGGTATGGGCCATGAGTTACTTGATGAGTAACTTAAACATAGATGTGGGCCGTGAGTTACTTGATGAGTAACTTAAACATAGATACGGGCCATAAGTAACTTGCATAATGAACCAAGCCTCAAGTTATTTAAATAGTCCAACAACACATAAGCACACAAGCTTAGATTTGATCAAACATATGACTTCACTTGAATTAATATCAAGCTTGGATAAAAGCTCCTCATAGATTGATCTTTGAGTATGTTCCTACAAGTGCACAAAGTCAAGTATAATTTTTCTTAAATATATTCAAATATATTTTTCAACATCATCCAAGTCACTGAAAAAATGTAGGAACCCGGCTACTTTATAATATCATTGATTGATATTATAATTTGTACACCTTTTACTCCCTATGATTTTCTCTTGCACATATGAAAAAAAAATTCAAGAAATAATTCACAAATAGATTTTCTCACAGCAAAACCTTTATTTTCCATCATCTCTTGTCACCCTAAGAGCATATTCATCAATTGACCCATTTGCACCTCTAATATTTTAATTGATGCTTCTTGTTTTTGAATCTCGCTTCATTGTTCTGCATCATCTTGGCAAACATGTCATCTAAATTAGGTTTGACTTGTGCTATTTGCTTGAATGTTGGTGGCTATCTCATCTCATTTCAGTTACTCTATGAAAAATTTTGATGGTTATGTCATCCTAGATTGTTCATGTTGGAGTAAGGATTGTTGTGTGAATTGCTTACATTCCTAACACAATTAGTATATTCATTATATTGAGTATAAAGTTTACCTACTTGACATTCCTTGCTTGCATGTGCTCCACCACAAAATTCACAAGCTCTATTTTGTTTGAACACTTCCCATTGCGCATGTAAGTCAATGAAGACATCTACTTCATGTGCTGAATTGATCTCAAAGTGGTTTACCTGACTTGTCGGCCTTTGGATGCTTGATGTGGCACTCCAAAATGTTGGTGCAGCATAGTCCTTCAAAAGTATATGTGTACTATCATTTTTCTCCATCCTTGTTGCTTAACAACAAATTTTTTTTTTTTTTATGTAAGAAACAAAAATAAAATAAAATAAGGGCAACAAAAGTTAGATTAAACTTAGAAGCTATTCGGCACTAATATTAATTAGCAGTAAAACAATCAATCCCCGGCAACGACACCAAAAACTTGTTCGGTAAAATCCTACATGCAAATGTACATGTTAAGTAAGTAATACAATGATGAGCAAGATATCATCCCATAGAGATTAGTGATTACTAAGCTAACTAATTACTAATGTTGAACAACTCCTAGAATTTATGTAGCAAAACAAGTTGATAAAAAATAAATTAAACAATTGAGTTTAAGAAAAACTTGATTAACAAAACATGTTAGAGCGTCTGATTTCACCTAGCTACTAGGAACAAATGGCGATCATTTATGCTTGCAAGATTGATTCTATTCATGTGATGGCAAAATTTCGTAATTTATTCGTTATCCTATGTCTAGGTATAACAAACCTACTTAGCTCATTAACTCACTATATCTTTATATGTGAATTGAAATGAACTAAATGCATAAAAATTTATAAATATTCCAGTTTACACCTAAAGCCACACAAACCATATGGTATATATCTATCCATATTAATCTATGGTTGCACATTATAAGAAGCAACTACATGCCATTTCCTTTCAGTTTCTAACATGCAAATCAAATTATCTAAATGGTAGTTAATCATTTAAATACATTGAACATAGTAATATGCAACTTTATACGCATAAAATATCTCACAAAATACCATAATCATAACATTCATAACATTCATACCATTATAATCAAGTTACATCTTAGCTCTAATAGACTAAAACATAGTATATGTACAAACTAAAGTAGTGCAAGAAATTGAACAAAATATTTTGTAAATTAAAAACACCAAAGCTACTACTAAAATATCTTCAATTTATAAAAAAAAAAAAATTGCATAAATTTACACATTACGAAGAGTAGAAGAAGTTGTCCAAAAAAAAAGAAGGTAGAAATGGAGCTACACTTGCCACCACGTGCCATCATGTGTCACCGCCATGCATCGTCATACGACACCACCATTCTGCACAAAAACTATTGGATATTGTTAAGGATGACACCTAGAGTGCCGATCTGCAAAAAGCTATCACTAATTCACCACAAAAATGGGTAGATTTGACAAAATATCCAACCAGCATTCATTGTCTCTTGTCAAAAATTGTCTTACGAAATCACCCAAAAATTGCTGCAAAAACACTAAAAATTGCACTAGGAGGGCAAATATGATTTCTCCTTGCTTGAAATCATCCAGAAACTAGAAATATCACAAGTGGGTCATCGTTGGAAAGAATGAAGGGCAATCGACGTTCACACAACTGTCACTCTTCCTTAAGACCTATGCTATCACTCGCAGTCTCTAAACCTCCAGCAACACCCTCTTTATTCTCTTATTGCAATGGTCACCAACCACTCTTCTCTTTCTCTATTTGTACGCCTTTTTTTTTCTCTCACAAGATAATCCCTTTCCGACAATTCCCTTTCTCTTTTGTTCTTTTTCTCCTTTTCTACCCGGTCACACAATTCCACATTCTTTCTTTGTTTCTTTTTTCCTCACGTGCTGCATGGCTAGCTATCCTCCTTTGTTTGTGTGTGTTCTCTTTCTTTTCTGTTAGTTTGCTGCTTCTTTTTCTTCTATTTAGGGTTTGCTACATAAACCAACAAAATGTGAAAGATATAAATAAACACAAATACAATTTAATAAATACTATAGTATATGTACCCTAAACTAGTCACAATAACCTTATACAAAATAGAGTTATCAGTGAGTTACTTTTTGAACTAATTACAACTATGATGGAGTTCTTGGCTCTTTATAGGTGAACATTTTTTCCACCAAGCTTTTAGTTTTTATATCTTTCAACTCTAATCATTGGTTGATTCAATATGTGGCTAGTTGTGTATGCTTAGCATGTAGGCATATGTTGTTGTCTATGGGACAATGATCTTGTTAATGTGATCAACGTTGGGATAGACTTGGTGATCAAAGGTTACCACTAGTTTAGTAACGTTATTTGACTATTTAGGCTTATGAAGTGGCCAAGTGCTTGAACTTCATAGTTTTTCAAAAGTCATTGCTCTTGTTATTGTTACATGCACAACCAAATTTTGTTAGTTGTACATTCTTATGAATTATTATGATGAAGTTTTAAAAAAGAAATGGTGTGATAGCCACAATGTTACCAAACCAAGAGTGTGAGAGCAAGTAAAAGCGAAGACATATCCACAATACTCACTAAATCACCATTTTTGAAATCTTTTATATGTCTTATACTATTAAGATATTGATTTATTGTGCTTTTTATATATTAAAGTATGTTACTAACTTACAGGAAAATTTTAAGAGTAAAATAATTTTTTGACTTGATGTTAGGCTTTAAGTTTTTAAGTTAGAACCTTATTGCAAGTCTCTCATTCTTAGGGTATTAATTTATTGTATTATTTACATTAAAAAATATTATCTTCTCTTACAATCTAATTTTTTTATTTTAAAAGAATAAAAGGTCTCTAACAAATATTATTTTAAAGACTTCTCTTACATTGAAAAAAATACAAAATAAATTAGTCATATAAAGGAGTCTAATTACTTCTTTTATTAGATTAATTTTTTGGGATGGAATTCATATCTATGTGATAACTCTATTTTTATAGAGTTATTTTACCTATTTTTAGGCAATAAATAATGTAAAGCTTATAAAAAAATATTTGAATTATTCTTTATTTACTTGAATTTTCCTTGTTTTTGTAGCATAAAGAGGCATAGAGAAAAAGAACAAGCATGGAGAACCTTATGCTTATTATATGGCAAAATATGGCTAGAATATCAAGATCAAGAAAATCAAAATGGGCTTGGGCTTTGGATGATTGTTATTAGATTTTCTATTATTATTCAGTTTTCTAAATAATTAGAAAACCTAGTCATATTAAGAGTTCAAAGCCTAGGAGTTCAAAACCCAATTGTTTTGGGTATCCAAAACCCATTTCTACTAGGATAGGAGATAAATCCAATCTCTAAACCTTATTTAAGAGAAAAGGGGAGGCAAAAGAAGGGGAGGAGGAAATTCAGCATAACTCAAGAGAAAGCCAGAAATTAAAGGTTTCTTGAATATAAGACAAAAAGGGTGATAAACTTCTTGTTATTGGATTCAAGATGCCTTATTTAATTCCTATTGTTGTTCCTCCTTCGTATTTCATTATGTTTTAGTTTACTTTTGTTAAAGCTAGGATATAACCTAATTATGATGGTATGAATCTTATGATTGTTATGTTTTGCAATATGTTTTATTTATGTGAAGTTACATGCTACTGTGTTTAATGCTTTAAGTTATTAGCTACCACTTAAATGATCTAATTTGCATATTTAAGACTGACAAGAGATGATATGCAATTGCATCTTGTAATGTGTAACCATAAATTAAATATGGATAGACATATACCATATTATTTGTGTGCTTTTGGTATAAACTGTGAATGTTTAAAGATCCTAATTCATTTGGTTTGTTTCAATTCACATATAGAGATATAGTAAATCAATGAGCTAAGTAAGTTTGTTATACCTAGACATAAGATAGTGAGTAAATTAGGAGATTCTACCATTACACGAGTATTATCACTCTTGCAAGCATAAATAATCGACATTCATATCTAGTAGCTATTGTTAAGTATAATGGCTAACCAAGAACTAGGGGAAGGGGGTTGAATTGGTGTCCTAGCAATATGACTACAATAGGTAATTTAAATCACACCACAAGAGATAAGTATAGATAGCAAGGTAAAACAATCTCAAACAACAAAGAGAAACACCAATTTTTCCACGGTGGTTCAACCATTTTCACCTACTTCCACCATTTTCTTCCTCCAACTCACCTAGTTAAAGTCCTCTTTACTAACAAAGTAGGAGAAAAGATTCTCCACACTTTCGAACTCCTCTTCAAGGAGTTATACAGGTCACCAATTACAAGATAAGGTTTGAACAACCTTTGGACAATTAGCAAATTCCCAAATAATATGAAATGTGTGAGATATTGCTTATCAAATAGCTTATTCAAAAGATTGAACAAGTATCTACATTTAAATCATGAAACCTTTAAATATCATTAAGTTAGATTTTCATATTTACAACACTATTTATGTGCATATAATGTGTAGAGTTTAATTAACACATAAACAAGTGTATACAAGTAAGTAATCATAGAGAAACAATCTTTGAATAGTATTGCCAAGTGTCACCCTACACTGGGCAATATCACCAAAGTTGAATATGATGGCAGTATATGAGCAAAATTTCAATGTTTTTCATGATTTCTCAAATGTATGATCCAAAAGCTCTAAATTAATCATAAAAAGGGACTTATATATGATTTTAAATTAACAATAGCTCTCTAAGGTTTCTTATCAAACTTGACATCTCCATAGCTTTCCTCATGTCAAAGAGAAAGAAGTATTCCATCAATCAATAGTAGAACCTTCGATTAATGCTTGTAGGGAACCATTCTGACACTTTAATTCTTTCACAAATCTTCCCATTGGGGAATCGGTGGCTCAGATAGAAAGAGATAGAGTTAGGTAGACCTTTTCAAATGCTTGGGAAATTAGAGCTTCAGTCAAAACTATCGAGACCCTATTAAGCTTGCTTAGGTCACTTAAATGAAACAACATTGTTAAGCTTTCAGACAACTCAGGTCAGCACATCTTTGGACCATGCAGGTTGAGCTTCTAAATGCCTTGTTGGCTAAGCTTCTAAATGCCTTATGGGCTGAAATTTTAAATACCTTGTGGGTTGAGGTTTTAAGTACCTTGTGGGCTAATATTCTAAGGATATCACAGCAAGTTATAGTTGGCTTACTTCAAGTAAGCTTCAAATCATCTTTTAATCAAGCCTCAATTGGCTTACTTCAAGTGAGCTTCCTAACGCAAGCTCACTAAGAGATTTCTATAAGGTTGGAGATGCAAATAAACATACTTTCTTACCTCATATTAAGTTTCCAATTTGTGCTTATCATAGTTCAGTTTCATTCGGTGTTGCATTTCTTGTAAACAATGTTGCACCTTCTTAATCATTTAGTCTCTTTCCTTCAACTCCCGATCCACATTGTCCACTCTAGGTGTTTCCCACACATAAGTTAAGAATGAAGGAGGTTCCTTCCCATACACCATTTCATATGGGCTTAAACCACTTGAAGAATGCTTACTGGTATTGTAACAATATTCTACCCAAGCTATCCAACAAGTCTAGTTTTTTGGGTGATGTCTCGAGAAACAACACAAGTACATCTCTAAGGACCTATTTACCACTTCTATCTGTCCATCCATTTGGGGATGGCTTGCAAATGGAACAATTCCTTCCAAAATGTGCTAGTAAAAACCTTATCATGGTCACATACTATTAATGTTGGCATCCTATAAAGTTTGAGTACTTGAACAAAGAATATACAAGCCACTGAAGTAACTATGTATGGGTGGTTAATGGCTGTAAAATGGGCCATTTTTAAGAGACGGTCCACCACTACTAGAACAGAGCTTTTCATTTTAGTCATTTGAAGTCCATATACAAAATCCATGGATAAACCAGTCCATGTGTCTTGGGGAATCGGTAAAGGTTGTAGTAAACCTATCGGATGTTTATTCTCCCATTTATTCAATTGACATATTATGCACTGTTAGATCCATCTCCAGATTTCTTGGTCCATTTTATTCCAAAAGAATACTTGGAGGATTCTCTCACTGGTTTTATGTACTCCCTTATGGGTCTCAGAGTGCATTTCTTGAATTATTGTAGGGATAAGTTTTGAATATGCCTTTAAATAAATCATGCCTTTGAAAAGTGAAATCTTGTCCCAACATGTCCACCATGAGCTAGCTTCTCCTTGCCTTATTTTCTCCATTATCACCATAAGTTCTAGAGATTCTTATGTTTTCGACTTAATGTAATCCACCCACAAGGGTAATGGTCATGTAAGAACATGTAAAGTTGCACCCAAATGGCACCTGGAGAGAGAATCGACAACCACATTGTTAGGTCCAAGTTTATACTCACTATGAAATCATAGCCTAACAATTTAGCCCTCCATTTTTACTGAAGAGGGGTAATTAGTTTCTGCTCCAACAAATACTACAAACTACGGTGGTTTGTTCGGATGACAAAGTGTCATCCTAACAAATACCCTTTCTAACATTGCATGGACATGACAATGGTGAGAAACTCCATTTTATAAGTGGAGAGTTGGTCATTCTTTCCATGCAATTGCCTATTAAAATAGGCGATTAGTCCTTTTCCTTGCAATAAAATTGTGCCTACGCCCAATGTAGAGGCATCAATTTCTAGGAAAAATTCCTTCTCAAAATCCAATAAAGCCAGTATTGGAGTTTGGGTCATGGCTGATTTTAGTTCTTCAAAAGCTTTTTTTGCCTCTTCTGTCCAACAGAAGTTTCCCTTTTTCAATAAGTCCATTAGGGGTGCTGCCAGCTGACCATAACTGGGCACAAATTTATAATAGTAGTCCATTAGGCCTAGAAACCCACGCAAACCCTTAAGATGAGCAGGACGTGGCCAATTTAACATGTCTTTGATTTTTTCAGGTTCCATAGCAACACCTTCCTCACTTATGATGTGACCCAAATAATGTACCTCTTTCACGCCGAAGGAGCATTTCTTTTTTTTTTTTTTTGACAAATAATTGGTGTTGTGCTAATATATGAAATATTGAAGCCACATGTTCAAGATGGAGATCCTAATTTTCAATGTAAATTAAGATATCATAAAATAGAATAAAAAACAAGCACTTACCTTATTAACTACTTCCTAAAAATAAAATTCATGATGGCTTGAAATGTTGATAAAGCGTTGGAAAGGCCAAATGGCATAACCAAAAATTTATAATGGCCGTTATGGCTCTGAAAAGCCATTTTTTCAATATCCTCAAGCTTTGTTCGAACCTGATAATAACCCAATCTGAGAACGAGTTTAGTAAAATATTTTACTCCATTAAGCTCATCTAAAAGTTCTTCCATTGTAGGGGTAAGAAATTTATTTTTGATAGTTTGACAATTTAAAGCCCAATAATCAACATGTAACCTCCAACTTTCATCTTGTTTCTTTACTAGAAGCATAGGAAAGGAAAATGGGCTAGAACTTGGTTAGATAATACCCTCTTACAGCAAATAATGAACCATTTGTTCGATAATATTTTTTTAAGCATAGAGGTATTTGTAAGGCTTCAAGTTTACCTCCACTTGTCATTTTTAGGTTGAATGTTGCGATCCATCAATCTTTGTGGGGGTAAACCCATGGGTTCTTAGACAAGGCTTGAAAATTCTTCCAAGATCTTGTCCAATCTATCGTTAGGTTGTAGGTCCGAAGTAGCAACCCTAAACCAGCTTTTTCCAAGATTTTCCCCACTTGATTATCGAAGATTAACTTAGGAGGTGGGGCTCTTACTCCATTTAGTTCAACTCTCTTGCCATTAAGTGTAAAAACGATGGAAAGATCTATAAAGTCCCACAAGATCTTTCCCAATGAAAGGAACCAAGCCATTCCTAGGACAGCCTATGTTCTTGCCATGTCCAAGACATACACATCAGTGAAAAATACAGCATTAGGGAATTTAATTTCCACCTACTGACACAAGCTCGAGCTGCAAATTTTTTGTCCATTCGTTACTGCCATATCCATTTAGCTTCTAGATTAGGTGGAAATGCCTAGTTTCTCAACCACGACAGTGCTCACAAAATTTTGAGTACTATCAGAGTCTACCTAGAAACAAACATCCCACTCTTTACTCCCACATTTCCCCATCACCTTCATTGTTTGTGGAATAGGTATTCCATATAGAGCATTGATTGAGATCATCTGACCTTCATTAAACTCTTCCAATACCTTATCCCACCCTTAATCTCCTTATGTTTCTTCATTCTCGATAGCTTCTAAGACAAAAACTTTCTTACAATGATGCCTCAAAACAAATTTTTCATCGCAATTGAAGCATAATCCCTTCACTTGATGATCCATAAGTTTCGTTTGAAAAAGTTTTTGAACAGTCATGAGTGGCTTTCTTGGTGCCGTAAGAATAGGTCTCATAGTGGTTACCAAAGTTGTTTGGCTTATAGATAACCCAGTTTTCCGGGTTAGTGGTCCTCCATGCCTAAACTAAAAAAGTTAGGCAAGACTTATTACCGACGATAGAATTGCAATTTTATTAGCCTGCACATCTACTCGTAAGGCCTCCTTAAGCCCACTTATAAAAAAACTAATCTATTATGTGGGTGTCAATTTGCCAAATTTCAACAAGAAGTGGGAAAACTAGAGTTGGTACTCTTCAACCAAACTTTCTTGCCTCAATTTCACCAACTCTACAAAGCTATCCTAGTATAGAGAAGGACCAAATCTGTCAGTTATCTCTTTTATTGGAAAATCTCAAGAAATATGCACGCCTTCATTCTCCTCCTTCAGTAGTTGGTACCAGATCAATGCATCTTTCTTAAAATTCCAATAAGCTAACAACACCTTCTCATCACCGGGGTTCTAGTGGTACTCAAAATATTGAGTTGCCTTGTTGATCCATCTTGTTGGATCCTCACTCCCATCAAATTTTGGAAAATCTAGCTTTGAGATAGAGCGACTCCCTGAAACCATAGACAAACTATTAGTTCAACAACCTCCCGAACGACTGTCCGAGACATCCTTTTCATTAACTGCCTGATGCATCCCATCGACCTTATTGTTGAGGCCAATGAACATATTTTGTAGCTACTGCATCTAGTCCATCAATAGAGTCAGCTTTTGATTGACGTCATCTCCACAATCCTGGCACTGCTCAGCCATGGAAGCTAGTTTCGATACTAATTTGGAGTGTGATAGCGTGAGGGAGTGGGTGATGGAGCAATTTAAGTATAGTGGATAGTCCTCCTCCCACCAATGGTGAGTGTTTCTTCCCTTTCTTATTTTGAAAAAACAAAATTTGGAAAGGAAAAGTCACGTCTGACACAAGGATAAGACTGAATAGTTTTCGCTGCTTTATTCAACTACGTGGGGGTATTTATACAAAAATCTGCTACCCTTTCACACACTAAACACGGATACATTTTACCCTTCTCCTCAACGAAAATGGACATAAAAGGAAATAAACAAGAAATTTATTCTACCAACCTCAACAGCGAAAACAGACGCTAAGAAGTTCTGGAATAGGATAACGTGGGGCAACTAACATTTACTATTCTGCTGACAGACGTTGGATACTACCCCATGTGACCCCAGATCCTCTGACAGATGCTTTGTCCCTTCTCACGCGTTACAGAACAAAGCATAGGC
The DNA here is from genome assembly GCA_028551485.1 of Casuarina cunninghamiana. Lineage (NCBI taxonomy): Eukaryota > Viridiplantae > Streptophyta > Magnoliopsida > Fagales > Casuarinaceae > Casuarina > Casuarina cunninghamiana. Next base: position 9,775,150 of record CM052371.1, read on the forward strand.
ACAGCAAGCAAAAGAAAGAAGAGCAATGACTTCGAAACAGAGAAGAGATGATGAAGCTAACTCTTGGGTTCTCCATCTTGTGTGCGAGGAGCATTACTTTACAGTGTCAAATGCGTTTGTAGATAAGGGAGCAGTGGAGATCCTAGGCTGTCGCCTGAGCCTAAAGTGTCCTTTTCTTTCCTTCGATCAGAACAGCACCTCTAATGGTTCAGAATTTTGACAAATCCTAAGCATGTCCTATTGAGGGTACAAATTACGTAGGACACTGAAAGTTAGGTGGTTGAAATGAAAGCCTTATGAATATTCAAAGTGCACTACCTACAAGATTCTTCTAGGACTTCTGTCGGCAGCACTAAACACCAGAACAAACCAAACCACAATTTCAAATTTTTTTAATTTTAACTTGGAAATAAATAATAATAATAATTATTATTATTATCATCATCATCATCATCATTAATAAGTCAAACTATCCTCGTAACCTCAACAGCAAGTCATCATGTCAATTGAACAGCGGGTCTGCAGATATGTAGGTAGGTGGGTGATTGAGCATCGCGCTCAGCCAATGAGATGGTAGGAGCTTAGATTTGTACCTTTTGTCTTTGTAGAGAAAAATACAACATTGAGCCCCCCCTTTTTTTTGTGCCTTAAAGAGGTTGATCCATTGTTTCTTTTTGTTTAGGGTTTGTTTCGTTATGTCTTCAATTAATTCTGACAAAGAGGTTTAAAGGATGCCACGGCACTGACTTGTTGGTACAATGGTTCTAATTTAGCCAGTTGGACTCTTTTGAGATGTTTAAATGCAATTGAGGAACTAGTTGGTATTGGGTTTGGGGTGGATATATAGACCGCATATTAACATTGTAACCATTTTCATTTAAGATGATTCAAATGCTAAGATTAACAACTTTGAAAAGTTTATTCAATCAAAAGTTTGTTTTTCTTCGAAATACGTCAATCTTACTATCTCAAATCCAACAGTGACATGGTGGCACAGCGGTCAAGCCGATTGTACTCTTGGACTAATTCAATTCCAATAGATTTTAACTCAACTTTAGAGATCATCTCTGACAATGATGACAATTCAATATTAATATCCAAAATGGTAATCCATGTATGTTTTTCCTAAAAATGTAGAAATTTATTAAGAATCTCTTTCTCTCTCCCCCATCCTATTGATAGTTTTTGGGGTAGCCCATTGAGCTGAAGGACACTAAGTGTGTGGATTTGGACTAAAGGGTGCAAAATAGGCATATACTGAAGCTCATGTTGGCCTGTCGTAGAATGATCTGGACTATGTTAAGCAAGTATACAGAGCCAACTAATGACACCTCTTTTTGGGTATGACAGATGCTTCTAGTTTGTTCCCCTCGTGTTATAAATGAAGTCGATCTTATCATGTGGCTTATGAGTGTTATAATGTGATACTATGTCCTTTCTTGAAGTCATCAGGCATTTGGAGTTGACACTATTGATTGTTTATCAAATGTAGATATTAAGGTTATGGAAATAAATCAACAAAACCTAAGCATTAATTGTGCTTTTGGGGTGTTATATTTAATTTCTACAATTATGTTGATTTTACAATTAGAGTCACTTTAATGGAGATTTGAGTTATTCTATCATTTCCTAAACAATATTGTAAAATGCACGAAAAGTAAGAAAACCATTTACTTGTTTTTAACGTCTTGAAATTTTCTCTTTCTTAGTTAATGTTTAGATATTTGAACGTTGTTCTTTCTTTTGAAATTGGTTTTAATTTCAAAGTTTACAATTTTTCTTTTTCTTTATCTTTCTATGAGGTATTGGCTTTCATATGGTTTGAGACACTTCTTTATTTACTTTAAAGATAGTTTTTTCTACATTCCTTTTGTCTATTTGACACACTTCTTATCAAAACCTAAAAAAATTAATAATTTTCTCAATCTTTATCACTCAAGTAGGATGAGTGGTTTTGATATCAAATTGTATCTTTGTTTACTAATAATGATCCTAATAATAGGAGGATGCTCAAGCATGTTGAAGGTAGGCCACTAGGAAGAGTTCTTTGTTTCTCATAACACAAAGATAAATGGGAAAGAGGAGATGCTATTAGAACTCAAAAACTAAAGCAAGAATTGGCAAGTCTAAAAATTTGGAATTTTTTTACTTTTTCTTTACTTTTTGCACTTCAAAGGAGTACTACATGCATCCAAACAGTGCAGTGTCTACTTATAGAACAAACTCATTGGCTTATTCATTTAGAGTAGTTAGGATATTAGCACCACCCACTGTGATTGAATATCAAGTGTTCCTATTGCTGCAATTCAGTAGATCTGTGTTTGATCAAGTGGCGAAATAATTTTCTGTTGCAATGGCATCAATAGGCATCTAGAAATCTTGGCTTTCCAATTCTTTATGGATATGGGGTTTAAATGACTAAATAATTTACAGTCTGCTGGCATCTCTTCTCCAAAATCTGTAGGTTATGTACACAGGGAGGAAAAGGACAACTAAGGCTGTTCAAAGGCTTCTTTTACTAGGAAGTTACAGCTATATTTCTTGAAATATTGTTGGAAAAAATTTTAGTATTTAGGGTTTACAAGCGATTAAACTTGTTGGATCTGATATGCTGAAAATAGAAAGTTACAGCTATATTTCAAACATAGGGTTTCTACTATTAAATATTTCAAGAGAAGAAAGTCAGTTGAAAAGCTAAGATTTTTTTTCAAGGTCTTTGGAATCAAACTTTTGGAAGTTTTTTCCTTCTTTTTTGGCATTTTTCCAGGTCAAGGTGATTTTTTAAATATTCTAAAGTGTGCTAAATTGTTACTTTCAGATTTTACTTTTCCTTTGAGGGTTCGTGACTCCATGGAGCTACAAGTTCAAGAAGCGCTTAGCAAAGGTGAAAATCAGGAACTTGATTATGAAGCCATTGCAGGTACTTTGACATTAATCAAACTATCTGGCTTATTGAACACTGAAGTGGTCAGTGTGCTTAAAATACTTGATACAAGGACAGGATCTCCATTAAATTTACATCGAATTTTTCTACCCTTTTTGTTCTAGACATGGTCGAAATATAATGCCTTTGGCTTTTTTCATTTGTTTCTAGGTCCCCTTGAAGCATATTTTTCCTTTTGCAGTCACTTTGATCTTTTCTTTTTACATCTAATTTTACCATCATTTGGTTGAGCATCTATCTAGTAAGCATCTAGTTAGGTCAAAACAATGTTAATAAGTGTTGGGATTTAAGCACGCTTTGATACCACTTGCTGGAAATTCAACAAAATGCATCACTTATATATAGATCAAACACAACCATAAAAACATAAAAATACAAACACAACATATTTAAGATGTTTTGACTAATATAATGTCGAATATCTCATATAGTCTCTTCTCATTAGATTTTCTCATACTTTCTCTCTCTTCAAATAAGTATATTATGGAGTCTCTCATCCATAGAAGGGCTCTCTTTAACAATTAGCCTCCAAGGGTATTCTCTCTACTTAACTATTAGATTTCACTATACTTTATTTATAAAGTAATACCTAAAGAATCCTAGTTAGATATTATTAGAAAAACTTAGTACAACCAGAGGATAGAAATCCTAACTAGATAATGTTAGGAAAACCTACTACATCAAGAGAATATCCTCTAATTTTACAATTACATAGATATTATAATCATACATTGTAACTTAGTTGTTTTACTAATCCTAACAATAAGTTCGAATTTCACTTATTTAAAACTTTTTTAAGTTCATGAGTAACCTATTTCATAAACTTCTATCTATTATTGTTTCCTAATTAGGGTGAGATTCATACACTAACTGGAACCATCTTTCTATCTGCGGTCTCCTCTTCCACAAAGCATTTTCTTGTGCATTTATGGTTTGGAACTGTCATTAGAGACAAGTTTGATAACGTAAATTTTTTTATGATAGTCCATTGTTATTCCATTCATTTTAATACAAAAATGCTTTACAGTGGTTTCTACACTACTGTTTCTTTTTTACCAGTCTTTATAAGTTGCAATACCAATTGTTTATTAAATTGTGGAATTGATAAGGTGAGAGTTGTTGACCTACTTGGTGACTAAGTACCTATTTCTCCAATGACAGCGGATGACAAATTATCAAGGGCAAACCGGAGGGATAAGTTCATCTCTTGAGGTCACAAAGATGTTAGGACTTGAATCCTAGACAAGTCTACAATTAAGAGCACAAGAAACCCCAATTGAAATAATACATTGTTTATTGATACCAATCCAATAAAGAACACAATAACAATAACAAATTAACCAACAATATGAAACTACAAGGCTACTAATAAACTAATCCTAAAAAAAGAATAAAAATCTAAAGCTAGAAGTAAGAGAAACTACTAATGATAAAATAAGAAATTCTCTTCATTGATGATAGATCCTTATTCTAAGGCTAAGAATGCTTAATATAGATATAATAGAAATCCTATTTCAACTTGAATTAGAACTCTAACAAAACTATATATTATCTTATCATATATTATCCTATCTTTGGTCTTCTAGAATCTTATCTTTGGCCTTTTTGAAACCCAATCCTAACAATCCTTATTCTTTCAAATAAACCTTGTCCTCAAGGGTTAACTTAGGTCAAGCCAATCCTAAAAAAGGAGAAGAAGAGCAAGCAAAGCACAATATTGAGCTCCAAGGGTCTGAAAGTTCAGGCAGAGGCGTTTTGTACTGTGAACTAGACGTGGAGGGCAGTTCATCTGTCAAATCTGGAGAGATTGAGGGGAGAAAAATGAAGTTGTTATGTCAATCCTTAGAGAAGTGGTTTCTCTCTCATAGATGTCAGAAATTAATGAATCTTCTAGACTCTAGCAATACAAAAACTAACAGGCAATAAACTTTCGATGGGGGACTTGTCAGGAAACATAGCGAGCTTGGCTAGCGCTGTCTTTGAATAACACAAAAGACTTGCTTCAATTCTTTTTGAACCACACCGTGCATGTTTTGATGACAAATATTGAGCAATAAAAGCTTCAGTTTTTTGCTTCCCTGTTTCTATCTCTATTTTTCAAGCTTGTGTTTCATTTTTTGAGCTGTTTCCCTTTATGTGGCTATCATAAATATCCAACATTGCAAATGCCAAAGGTAGAGCAAAATATTTCACCTGGGTTTTGCTGTTGAGATCTTACTGTTAAGAGTGATTCGAAAATTTTTCTTCCTTTTGAAGATTGACAAACATATATGGTGGTTGGTTCAGCTTGAAATGGCTATCATAATCTACATACCATCACTGTAACCATATCCATTCAGAAATATTTGTTGTGCCTTCAGAATCTAGTAGATTAATGTAGTAAAAGGTGTTTTTTGCTTTTCCCTCATACATTCCCTTTGGTGCTTTGAATTATTACCTTTTGGAGAAACAGGAGAGAGGTGAGTAGATTTCTAAATTTCAGATTTCAGATTCAGGCTGGAGAGGAATTGCAGGACAGTGGCTGCCTCATAAATAATGCAAAGTGATCAATGTCCGCTGGCTAGCTTCTATATGATTGCCTATAGTCACTTTGTCATTCGGGACAATGTTCTGTACAAGATTTTGCTTCAAAAAATGAAGACCAAGAATGAACTTGAGGTGAGTGGAAGCAAAAAACTGATAGGCTTCAGACAGACCTGGTAGCAGTTATGGGGGAAACTTCTTCATATTTGTTCCATCATTACATCAGATTTCCTAGTGCTGCAAAAGAGGTGAATACTAGTTTTTCTTCCCTCATTTTCATAAGTGATGTGTAAGATGTGGTAACCTTAAAAGAAAACTTTCAAAAACTACGGCATTCCTCACCAAAGGTTCAAGTTTGTCAAGAAAATGCTGAGATGCAGGAGGACTTCAAAGTTCTATGTACTTACGACAAACGTACTGTTTACGAGGCTCAAGCCCTTCTGCTCCACCAAGAACGCCCACATAGAATCTGGGAAGCAGTAACAGGATATGAAACTTGATTCTTTCGATTTCAGAACCAACATAATTAGAAAGTGTGGTTTCTATGGCAGGAAACTAGATTGGGCATGCTAGTTCTTTTTCAAATTTGTCCATCAAGAATTACAGGAAACTCACTTCTTTGTTGCCAACTTCTTTACAGAAAATTAACACGAAAAACAATAGTTTGAACTGCGAAGTGTCTCAGCCAAATGTCTGAAGAAATAATGATAGTTTAAGTTTGCAGTAATTTATTCTTGGCGAAGAATATAGAATCAGGATAGAGAATGAAAACTGAAGATGAACTGTTATGATGTAATTGGGTTGGGTCGGCCCATGTACATAAATTGGGCCAGCTTCCTTATTGTTGGGTTCGGATCTGGCCCGAGCCCGTATGGGCGTTTGCCCTAATTGTATATGTTCTTGTTTTTTGGTGTACAGTTTGATATCGAAGCAACAGAGAGAAAATCGGTTTTCACCAGTGTTGTGTTCGGAATTCTCAGTTGAGTAACGTTTTCTAAGATCAACAAATATCATCAATGTGATATGTTCTTGGAAATTTCAGAGGTGAAGTCCTGCTCATCAGCTTGAATACTGAGATCCTGGCAAGTTGTGATAACGATAAAGCAGGGTTAACCCAACTCCTGGCAATCAGCATTAGGATTTTATTTATTTTATTTTATTTTTTCCAAACAAAGCAAACTATAGGGATGAAATCATAGAACTAAATGATATTAAGCATTTTTTTCCCCCTTGTCTGTAATGTGTTATCATGCATGAAGGATAAATGGTTGCAACATAAATGGTTGCCACATCAGCCCATGTTGGGACCACGAGATTGGTTTGGGGAAGCTATGGATGGCGAAAATGTATTTATTTGGATCTAGATTTTGTTAGAATGCATGATAAGTAGTTAACTTGCGTCACAATTTGTATGAATTTGCTAAAAGCAAGATTATTAAGAATGATATGAGTTGCCCACATTGTTTAAATTTTAAAAATATTTTTTAAAAAAAATAAATAAATAAACCTCCTCTTTAAAGCTAGTTTTATGGTAAATGTTTCTTTTTTCAATATGATATTTAAACTCGAGTTTAGAAGGCAGTACTTTTTTGAGGACAAAGCCCAAGACCCATAGTGATTTATGAGGATATGTACTACCTTACAGCACAAAATTATAGCTAAGGTTGATTGAAAGGAGTTGAATTAAGAATGATGATGCTTATATACTATTTTCTTACAAGCCTATTTTAAAAATAAAATGGCTTTTTAACAGAGATCGACCAAGGAATGCCGTAGGAGCATCACCCACTTGTAAATCCTTGTAGGGAGAGAAACGCTTCACTTCATTTTTGTTGGGATGGCAGCCTAAACTCAACCCTGCATAGCAGTTCATCCAAAGGTCGATTAAGGTTGATCTATAATTCGATTGAGCTGAATTTTGTTCAGTAGATTTGGAATTGGTTTTCTTTATTTTGAATAGTTGGATTGTTATTTGGAACTTTTTAATAAATTAGCAAATTTAGATTGAAAATCTTTGTAATTTTTCTAGAACTTTTCTTAATTAAGTTAATATTTTTAACTTATTCTTCATTATCAATTATAGATTCTACTATTATTGGATTGGTAAATCTTTGTTATATTGATGTTATTGAAAACTTGATTGGATTGTATACCTAAAACTTTATGTAATAAATATTTTGGTAAACTTCATAATTGATCTTATGGTTTTTATCCTTCACATTGTAAGAATTTTTCATGTAAAAATTATCTTGTGTTTATTGTATTGATTGTAGTGCTTGATTCTTATACTTGTGATTCAAAATACTTCTATTGTTTATACTTCAATATTTTTCTCAAAGGTTCAATTAAAGTGGAAAATTTAGACTTTTTTACCAATAGTTTTGGGCTTTATTTTTTTTTAGGCTTCTTTTTTTAAGATCTTTAGTTATTAGGTTATATTTTTGTATTAGGATATAGGTTTTTTTGGTGCAATGTAATCTCCTTAAAAAAAAAGATGGGAACCTTGAGGACAAGTTCCTTCATAAAAAGGAGGGAGTTGTTGCAGCAAGTTGTCTTAAGTTTGTTGGGCACTGCAATTGCATTTGGTTTTGGAGCCTTAAGTCGGTTTGTGGGGTCCGGCTATGGTTGTTAACACAGGTCATGTGAGTTATCCGTATAAAAGATAGGATAGAGGGGTTGGTTGAGGGGATGCTTTTGTTGATTATGGAATTTAGCCAGAAACAGAAGTGGGTGCAGGTGACCTTTATCGCTGAATTTGTATAGTGTTTACGGTTGATTAATCGACCGTAACTCTGTGTTTGAATCCTAATCAGCCGAACACTTGTTTGGTTGTTTTCGATCCTGCTTTGATCTCTTGGTTTCAAACAAATCTCCCATTAAAAGAGATGAAGATCATTGGAAAATATTACAAAATCTATCAATTTAGTCGTCTCATTGACGACTTTAGAAAGAAGCTCTCTAATCTGCGAGATATGAAATTCTGAGCAACATGAAATCTTACATTAAAAAAACACTATGTCTCAGGATATTGCAAGCAAAATCCCAACGAAACCTATTAACTCGTGATTATATAAAATGAACAGAATTGTTTGTTTTTTATCCTTTCACAAATGAAGAAAAAATCAATTTCAACGTGATTTGTTTTGGTGGTGTCTAGACTGATTGTGAGGAAAAGCACATAAAAGTAATTACACCAAGGAGTGGGGAGTCATGGTAGAGGTATGTGGGGATCTTGGAGCAGAGCTTCAATCCAAGTTAATTCAGGTACACTAGACTTTTGAACTCAGATTTAATACTTGAGTGTCGGTTTTGCTCAATAAGAAACACTAATGGATATGTTCATCAAAGGACTATCTTCTACCTGGTTTAAGTTACAATAAGACAAGCTCACGGAATTGACCCATCAACTTGCGGGAGGGTATGAAAACAGAAAATTGTTAAATCCACACCATTAGTCCACGTCAACACTCCAAGTCAGATAGTCTCGTCATCAGAGACTGCACTCGTCAGCATCTCACTTGGCAATCCACGCCACGTCAGCCCTACCAGTTGTGATGCGTGTTCATCGTTTCCACTAGCCTCTAAACACAGTGGCATTCTTTCATCTACCAGCGTTAATGCTCCTGCCGGAAAAGGAAAGAGACGTCAGCGGCAAGTCCGCTACCCAAGATCAATTATTCATTAAACGAAAACCATTACTAAAATCGTTGCAAATCAAACCGATTTAGGAAATGATGGTTGGCTACACCAATCTTAAGACATTTCTAGGGGTGTCCCCCTTGGCCTACTAGCAAAAGCACCAAACACACCTAACCTACGCATTCAACAGGTTTAGGGTTTAAGACACTCCCTCTCCTTTCTCGTATGTGTGAGTTGTAATAAAAAATAAAAAATAAAAATCTTAAGACATTTCTAAATTTATTTCTACATTCGATTCCTTCTTTTGCATTTCAATGTACAAAATTCTCTATAGGTCTATAAAAATTAACCTCCATGTGCAGTTGTAATTATCGATTCCGATACAATTTTCTTTGTGTTCATCATTGCGTTTCTGTTTTATTTCCGGGTTCAAGTTTTTTTCCATTTTATCCAATAATTGTGTAGAATTATTGGCAACTTTCTCTTTAATCTAGGAACAACAAGTAGGTGATGTTCAGGGATCATGTCACTAGTTTTCCCGAGGAATCAGACATGTACGTGACTACTAGCACCATGAAATTGAAGGTCCTCGAATGTTCCAATGCTATTCTGGGGAAGAACCTGTACTTGTCCTACGACCCCATCATGCCGAATTCAAATGCCTCTCGTCACTGGAAATTTGAATCCTTCGTTCTAACTGTAGAGTGAAGTTGCTCTCGATGATTTACGACCTAATCAATTTTAAAGTTTCAAACATAGTAGTTAAAGATTATCATATAGAGCTTTTATTTTCAGGTGTAAAAAAAAAAAAAAACTTACTAGGGGCTTTCGGAAGATCATCTAATTTACCTATGTAATCTCAATTAATATTCTTCTTAGGGGCATCGGTCTTGCTTGAATAGAGTTAACCTGAAAATTCAACTGGCATATTTTTAGATTGGAAAATTATAGGAGATCATCTTAAATGCCACATGCTTGCTCATTTTCGGCACCCAAACTTTGGCGCAGGTGACCTTGTTTGGGAGTGGTAGTGGTAGTGGATGGGAAGAGTACACCTTGATCACAGCAAGAAAATCTGCACAAAATTCAGAGCACTGATGTACCTCTTTCCTATTACATTGGAATTATTGGTACGATGTTTGCCTATTCTATCAAGCCTTGAATTATTTGAGCTCTAGAAGAAGAAAATTATGATATGATCCCCATTGAGCCCTCTAGAATAGTTCGTTAGTTGAATTTGGCACTCCTGGGCATCATGTTGGTTGCTACGAAGTTTGTACTCCTAAGAAAGGAGAATATGTGTTTGTTTCAACTGCATATGGTGCAGTTGGTCAGTTTGTTGGACTATTCACAAAAATTATGGGTTGTTAAGTTTTAGGAGCTTGTAGAAGTCAAGAAAAGTTATAACCCCATTGACATCTCTACTTTGTTTTTTGACCCTTCATTAATTTGTATGTTCTATTTATATCGATCTCATAATCCTTAAAAATATAACTTAATTTACACTAATTTTAAGGAGTGAATAATTGTTATGAATATGACACCTAATTTTAAAGGGCTAATAAACATTTTTAATATGGTATCAGAACTTATCATTAATTGTAAAAGATAGCGTGGAAGATGTTTTACATTCATAAAATTATTTATGATTATTTTTAAAATAAAAAATATATTTTAAAAGGTAGGTGGGGAGGAAGGAAGACTTTCCTTCTAACATTGAGGATCATTGCACATGCTCTTCTTTAGAGAAACTTGGTTGAAGATGGTCAAATGTTGTTTTAAACCCTTGGTTTGGTATTTAGGTCCTCATTCCTCAAAACTCAAGGAAAGAAGGGTGAGCCATGAGTACAAATCTTATTTTTAAGTAAGATCCTAAAAAGAGCTTTTTGTGGGAAAACCCAATGATGCCTAACCCTAAGTTTAGATCATCCCAATTGAGCTTTAAGTCAAATATTGGGAATCCATGACCTTCATAACTATTTAACACTAGATACACATTCTCAAATTTAGATCACCTCAATCAAGTTCCACAAAATAGTGATTACAAAATTAGATTTGTAACTAATTTGTTAAATTTACTACTATTTCTATTTCTACATAAAACACTTACAAATTTGGATTTGTTTATAAATTTAGTATACTATTCTTTTGGCACCTCTTCTTAACACCTCATAACACTTGTTTAGTTGGCGTTGTTGTATCATCCATATTCTTGCCACAAAGACCCCTTTATAAAAGCAGATTCCATGACCCCGTTGAAACAAATTGTTTCATCCATGAGCCCTTCCAGTTTTACACCTTCAAAGAACTAGAAAAGAAAGCTTCAGATATGGCATTTTTTCCCAAACACATCTCTTTCCTTTTAGCACTTCTTCTTTTCCTTCATATTTCTGTGAAGTATGAAGCTTATAAACAAGTACATTTAACCATCATGAACGACCTGGAAGCCGGTCAGGACGTCGATATACAATGTTGGTCGTATGATAACACCTTGCACGAGAAAACGGTTGCCAAAGGAGGTGTGTATGCATTCAATTTCAGTCCAGATATTTTCGGGAGGACAAAGTTCGATTGCAGCGTGAAAATGCCCTCACCCCCAGCCAATGAAACCCATTATTTCGTTCCCTACAAACAAGACAGGGACCGTAAAAAATGTGCCATTTGTAACTGGAAAATAACACGGAAACAGGCATGTATGATAAATTATGCGAATAATGGGGCGTATGATATCTGCTATGGCTGGGAACCATAACAACTTTCAAAATGTAGTTGTGTTTGGCAATATTTGTTTCTAGCTATGTAATGCAGTGCACAAATAATAAAGCAGGATTCGTCCTTCGTTGCTTGCACTCCAATAAAAGGATTTCCTTCTAATCTTTTTCTTTCAGGTTTTCATCTTGTACCATGTTCGGGTTTTCTGAATGATTGATGAAAACTATTGTTTGTGTATGATTATTATAATAAAGCCTATTTCTTTTCTTATAATTTATAGTTTATAGTTTATACGCGAGAGGAATATCTCTACATACAAATAAATATAACAAATTAGTACATATGATGTATACACCAAATTTCAACAATAATTTTTTTTTTCTTTTTTCATATGTCACTTATGCATTATTAGTTTTGGTCTTTGATCTATTTTTTAAGACACATAAATAATTAATGTAAGCTTAATTATAGTATTAGAGCAAACCAAGTCTACGCACCCAGAGGTGCGTGTGCACCCAAGACCGACCCGCGAAGCACTCTAAGACCCACGAACGACCTCATGCTCATCTGTCCTGCGAAACCCTAGAGCCACTGATCGGAAATCCTTGCCTGATTTGCACAGATCTTTTGTAGTTAATTTATATTTTTCTCATTTGTTTGATTGTAAAGTGTGTATGAATGATCTTAGAGTACCGATTGTATTCAATCGGGAATTTTACCAATAGAATCAAATGAATTTTCCATCGCCGTTTTCTCTTTCCCCTTTGTGAATTATCGGTGAATGCAGGGTTCCGACAATCCTTAATTCATCCCTTTCTTCCTTTTTTTTCATGGTATCGACGGAGCCACCGGCCAGCGCCTCTCAATCGGAACCCATGGCCAACAAATCGGAGTTTCTCTTTGAAAAGAGTTCTCCCACCGAGGCATAGGACAGAGAAAGGGGATCTCGTATTGAGTAAAAAATAGGTGGATATAGAGCGTATTAGAAGGAATGTAGGATGAGATTTCTATTGATCTAAAAGGCAATGGGAGTTAGGGCTCAGTGTTAGATGAGGAGGGATTATACATGGGGAATTGGGAACGATTTAGGAATTTTGTATGATAACATTTATGTTTTGTATTAACTTCTACAGATTAATATCTTTAAGAAGAAATCAAGCAACCAATCTTTCTGATAACAATTCTTCCCGACATATTAACACGTGACATCCAATAACTTAGGGCCAAATATCACATGCAGAGTAAACTTTCATCATGCCACCTTGAGGAAGCAATGGTTTGAGGCCATGGCGTCTTCCATCCATTGCATTGTCCTTGGTGGCAATTAGAAGTGGTACGTGGGAACTGATGAAGTGGTTGGAAACAAAGGAAAATGAAAATAATTTTTTTTTCTTGGTTTCATTATTGATTTTGCTTATACAAGCTAATGGTTTATGCGTCCAAGACAAGTGTCTCACATTGAAAAATAAGGTTCCTGAGATGAAATATGTTAAAGGACACGTCAGTGCCACCTGTCCCAACCATGTTAGCGGTTGATGCCACGTTAGAGGTTGATGCCACATCAGCTATCCAGCCACGCAAGCTTGAACTATAGTAAAGATGGGCAACCCAACTAGACCACTTGACTCGCATCATGACTCAGCTTTAACCCCCAACCATTTCGTCGTGTTCATCCAAAATCCTTTCTACCATCATCATTGATTTCCTTCCTAATTTGGATGATTTAGTTTGTAAAGTGTTTGATTATGTAAATCATGTACAAACTCATATATATTGTAAATCAATTGTGAATATCCACATCAAGAAATTTCATCAATCGAAATCTTACAAACCCTAAGGTTTCGCCTCTTTCTCACCTTTGCTAGAATTTTACAATTTTGGTCACCTTTCCATTCTCTTCTTTCTTTCATGGTATTAGGAGCCACCAACTCACACCCTCGCAACATTCATTTCGGTCCAAAATCAAAATGCCCCCCTTAGCTGTGAAGCAATTCTCGGCCTGATTTTGGCTTAGGAGGGCCATTTATGCGACCATTGCTCGTCACGCCCTTACTCGCAATTTGACTTATGCCCTTATAGCCTCCGCCCACCCCTACCCTGAACCCACCTACTTCACCCAAGCTATTCGAGATCCTCACTAGAATGAGGCCTTGGCTATAGAGTATACTGCCTTTACCTGTAATGGTATCTGGGTCCTTGTTCCTCCTCCACCGAATGTTCGTCCCATTAGCTGCAAATGGATCCTCAAGGTCATGCTTCAGTCTGATAGGTCTCTTGAGCATTACAAGGCATGTCTCATGGCTAAAGGCATTCATTAGTAGGAGTTAAAAGAATAAGTTCTACAAAATAATTAAATTTTGTAAAGTAATTCTTAATTGAAGTAAAATCCGTAGACATAATGTGAGAACTAATATTTGGAATTCGATGATCAATATGTACAAGACTAATCCCTATATATAGAATGAACAATATCTCTAACTTATGAAGGAAAAATAAGAAACATAAATGATACGAGGCTAATACAAATTAGGAAGACATTTGAATTTTCATAAATATACGGATAATTTTAAACTTGGAAATCATTGACTTGATTTGAATTTGAATTTGAATTTGACTTTGAATTATTGTCATCTTTATGGATCTGGTGGTTGGTGACCGAGGCTTCTTTGGAAGGTTTTGATTCGGTGGTTGATAGAGAGTCAGAGAATCTTGCTTGATTGATGTGGTGAGATTGTTCCTTTAACAATCGAAAGGCATTGATTTTATGGAAACCTTCAGCCTTGTCGCCAAGCTTGTCACTGTTCACACAATTCTCTCCCTTGCCTACTCTTGTGGGTGGACCATTTGCTAGTTGGATGTCTCCAATGCCTTCCTTCATAGGCACCTCAGTGAAGTCGTTTATATGAAAAAGCACCAAGGCTTTGTTGATCCCTCTCGCCCTACTCATGTCTGCCGACTCTACCGTTTGCTTTATGGCCATAAGCAAGCACCCCATGCCTAGTATCAGTGGTTGAGCTCTTTTCTCCTCTCCATGGCTTCCTCATCTCTACTACTAACACTTCTATGTTCACTCACCATACTCCCCGATACATCATCTTCCTCCTAGTTTATATTGATGATATTATTTTGATAGGGTTTCCCTAGGCCCCCCTTTATTGCTCTTTTACAAGTTCTTCAACAGGAATTTGCTCTCAAGGAGCTTGCCCCCATTCATTACTTTCTTGGTGTTAAGGTGTAACCCATTCTCGATGGTCTCCTTCTCCATCAAGCCAAATTCACTCATGACATCCTTGCTTGTACTAAGATGACCGATGCCAAAACAGTGTCTACACCATGTACGACTTATGAACCCCTTTCCCTCTGGAGTGGTGAATCTCTTTGTTAACCCCGCTTTCTACTGCGGCATTGTTGGTGCTCTCCCATATCTTACTCTCACTCATCCTGACATTGTTTATGTTGTCAACACCACATGCCAGTTCCTTCAACGCCCCACCATAGATTATTGGTAGGTTATAAAAGGCATTATGTGCTAATTGGCTAATACTCCTCAACTTGGCCTTTGCCTTACTTGGAGTCCTTCCATGTCACTTCATGCCTTTTCTAATGCTGGTTAGGCTAGTGATCGTGATGATCGTCACTTCATTGGTGGCTTTTATATCTTTTTGGGCAAAAACCTTATCTTCTAAAGCTCTCACAAAAAACACATCGTTACTCGCATCAGCATTAAGGCTGAGTACAAGTCCCTCGTTGACACCACTGTCCAACTTATGTGAATTGAGTACCTCTTTAAAGATCTCCATGCCTTGCCTTTTCACTCGCTAACCTTATGGTGTGACAACTGCTCTCTACCTAATAGCCAATCTTGTGTTTCACACTTGCACTAAACATATTCAAATTGACTTTCACTTTGTCCGTAAATACTTGGCCCATGGTCAACTTCATTTGCAGTTCATTTTCTTTGTGAATCAGCTTGCTGACATCTTCACCAAAGGCCTCTCTTCTACTCAATTTTGTCTTCTCCGTTCCAAGATGACAGTGCGAGGGGATGTTTAAGGACATGTCAACACCACTTGTCCCAGCCACGTCAACAGTTAATACCATGTAAGTTATCCAACTGCACAAGCCTTAACTACAGTAGAGACAAGTGACTTGATTGGATCACTCAACCCATGTCATGTGATAATTTATAATTTTGGATGATTTAGTTTGTAAAGTTTTTAATTCTGTAAATCATGTACAAACTCATATATATTGTAAATCAATCGTGAATATTCACATCGGGAAATTTCATCAATTGAAATCGCACAAACCTAGGGTTTCACCTCTTTCTCACCTTTGCTGAAATTTCCCAATTCTAGTCACCCTTATGTTCTCTTCTTTCTTTCAAAATATAAATTAAAAAAAAAAACCTTAAACTCTTAAGTTGGCTTTTGGGTTGGACCTAGACTTTCTAATTTGGTACCAAAACCTAAGTTGAAGATACTCCACCTTATGCAACCTTGAGTCCAATGATGCTTGATGTGCTAGGTGTGTGTGCTTTTGCGTTAGGCCTTTAGACCTTCTAATTGTTTATATAATATAACTAATATAAATTATTTCTAATATAAACTATAAAAACACTAAAGCTAGAGTTAAGAAAAATTAATAATGATAACATAGTCATGGTACTCATTAAATTACTATTTTTGAAACCTTTTATATATCTTATATTATTAAGATATTGATTTATTATTCTTTTTATATATTAAAGTACATTACTAACTTATTAGCAGATTTTAAGAAATAAAATAAACTTTTTGACTTAATGTTAAACTCTAAGTTTTTAAGTTAGAACATTTCACTCATAAATTATAGAAATTTATGTTGAAAGTATTTCTTCATGTTTTAAATAAGAAAATGTGTTAAAATTTATTGCATGTCTCTCATTCTTAAGGTATTAATTTATTGTATTATTTACATAAAAAAATATTATCTTCTCTTACAATTCAATTTTCTATTTTAAGAGTATAAATGGTCTCTAACAAAATTTTTTTTATGAATTTCTTTCACATCAAAAAAGCATACAAAATGGATTGGTCATATAAAAGAGTCTATTTACTTCTTCTATTAGATTAACTTTTTAGGATGAAATTCATATCCATTATAAGTAATATCAAGGTAAAACTATAACCTAGTGACTTGCAATTGTTATTCCTTCATAGTGAGATAGACAATGGGTCACATTTCCATTAAGAGTAATGTAAACACAATTGATGAAAAATATCACGAATTTCTCTCACATCTTGCCATATAAAAGGACATAGCTATTACTACTATTGAATTAACTTTTTAAGTTCGAACCAAGCTTGCAGCAATTAGGCCTTTAGTATTTATGCCTACCGCAACTTTAAGTTGTGAAAATTCGACATTCTTTTGAGAAAGTCAAGTGGTTGCCCAGTACTTATATGTACCTTTGTAGAGAAATAATCTCTTTACCAACACTAAACAAGCATCATTTGAAAGCGACCCACCACCTTCACAAAGCATCCTAGGTTTGAAGAAAAGATCTGTGCAAGTTAGCAAACAATTTTACGTGCTAAACCTGTCTTGGGATAATACTCAATAACTCGCGCATGATCCTTGTAAGTGGGTTGATGAAAACCTTTAATGTCAAATCATTGGGTTAAGATAGAATTGTTATCGTTAAAAGCCAATCTAAATAATAATTCTTAAAATATATCCTATGCTTTTATTAAATTAAAACACTAGTGGGGATATGAAGATTTAAAACCAAAATAGAATTCACAAGATTCAACCAACAACATAACAGATTCAATCAATCCATGAACTAGACCTTTATCAAAAGCACACAAGAAAAGGACAAAAGAGAAAGCTTGTTGTCCATCTCTATACGAATTTGTTGTTGAGCTTAACTCTTAAGGAATGGGAGTATATTCTTCCACCCATTCTAGAGATCTATTGGAAATCTCGTAAAGTTCCTATATGATGATGCCCACTCATAATGATGATCCAACCAAATTATAATATTTTATACCTGAGAAATAAACCTTTGCTTTTTACCTTTTATGAGCTGCTGAGATCAAGGAATGATCCCTGCGGCTTCCTTGTAGTGGTGTATAAATGTACAATGTGGGCAAATGCCCATGATTATAGCCAAGTTAAACCTAGGAAAAGTGTAATTTTTTTCCTTTTTTTTTTTTTTAATATTACGACCTATGCACTCAACTTACATAGATAAATGTCAAATTTCAAACTTCACAATTAGAATCTTTATTAGTTAACCACTAAACTAGCTAATTAAGAACAAGCAAACTGTAATTTTCCTTACTTCCGGATTAGTTTAGATTTTCCTAAACCGCATCCTAGTACCTGGTTCCTAGAACTGCGATTTATCGTACATTAATTCAATAAAAAAAGCGTGAAAGCCAGACTCCAACCGGCAAAGCAAATCTTTTTAGTTTCAGTTTGTTTTGGAAGAATCTGACAAGAACAGAAAGTCCGTTGTCCATGACCTATAACCAAATTGAGACTTAGACAAACTGTAAATTTCTTTTTTAAATTTTTTAAATTTTTTAATATTATAACATATATATACCTAACTTCTCGAATGTGAAATCCCAAAGCTCACAATTAAAATCCTTATCATCCATATTCTTGCCCAATAACCCCTTTATAAGGAGATTCCATGATCCCTTGAAACAGATTGTTTCATCCATGAGCCCTTCCAGTTTTACACCTTCAAAGAACTAGAAAAGAAAGCTTCAGATATGGCATTTTTCCCCAAACACATCTCTTTCCTTTTAGCACTTCTTCTTTTCCTTCATATTTCTGTGAAGTATGAAGCTTATAAACAAGTACATTTAAGCATTACGAACGACATGGAAAACGGTCAGGCCGTCGATATACAATGTTTTTCGATGGATAACACCTTGGTCAAAACAACGGTTGGCATCCAAGGTGTGTATGCATTCAATTTCGGTCCAGATATTTTCGGGAGGACAAAGTTCAATTGCAGCGTGAAAATGCCTCCCCCAATCGATCAAACCCATTATTTCCTTGCCTACAAACAAGACAGGGACCGTCAAAGATGTGCCATTTGTAAGTGGAAAATAACAAGGCAAAAGGCATGTATGTTAAATTATGCGAATAATGGGGCGTATGATCTCTGCTATGGCTGGCAACCATAACAACTTTCAAAACTTAGTGTTTAGCAATATGTGTTTCTAGCTAAGTAATGCACTGCACAAATAATAAAGCAGGATTCCTCCTTGGTTGCTTGCACTTCAATAAAAGGATTTCCTTCTAATCTTTTTCTTTCAGGCTTTTTCGTCTTGTACTGTGTTCGGGTTTTCTGAATGATTGATGAAAACTACTGTATGTGTATGATTATTATAATAAAATTTATTTTTTTTCTTATAATTTATAGTTTATAAGAGAGAGAAAAACCCTTACATACAAATAAATTAACAAATTAGTATATTAGCAATATGATGTATACACCAAATTTCAACAATGATAATTTTTTTTTCCTTTTTCATATGTCATTTATGCATTGTTAGTTTTGGTCTTTGATCTTTTTTAAAAAAATTAATGCAAGCTTAATTATAGTGTTAGAGCAGACCAAGTCTACGCTCCCAGAGGCGCGTGTAGCTCACGCGTATCTGACGTCAACCCTAGCAATCCGAGACCGACCCACGAACGACCTCACACTCGTCTCTCCCGCGAAACCCTAGCGCCGCTGATCGGAATCCTTGCCTGATTTGCACAGATCTTTTGGAAATTAATTTAGATTTTCTTTATTTGTTCGATTGTAAAGTGAGTGTATATGAATCATCTTCGAGTACCGATTGTATTCAATCGGGAATTTTACCAATAGAATCAAACGAATTTTCCATCGCCGTTTTTTCTTTCCCCCTTTGTGAATTTCCGGCGAACCTAGGGTTCCGACGATCCTCAATTCATCCCTTTCTTCCTTTTCTTTCATGGTATCGACGGAGCCACCGGCCAACGCCTCTCAATCGGAACTCATGGTCGACGAATCTCTGCATGAGAGAGAGAGGAGATCTCGGATTGAGTAAAAATAGCGTGTTAGAAGGAACGGAGGATGAGATTTCTATTGATCTAAAAGGTGATGGGAGTTAGGCTCAGTGTTGGATGAGGGGGGATTATTTACGGGGAACTGGGAACGATTTAGGAATTTTGTATAACAACATTCATGTTTTGTATTAACTTCTACAGATTAATATTCCCGGCATACCTTTGAGAAGAAATCATTTAAACAATCTTTCTGATAACATTTCTTTCCGAAAAGATGAAGTGGTTTTAGACTACAGGAAACAAGGAAAATGAAAATAATTGCTTATACAAGCTAATGGTTTATATAAGGCATTCTCCAGTTTCATTATTGATTTTGCTTATACAAGTTAGTGGTTTATGTAAGGCATTTTCAGCCTTCAAAAGAGAACATGCTATTAAGAGAAAATCTTATTTTATTATTAGTAATTTTCCTTATTTTTAGCTTTAGTGTTCATATAGTTTATGTTAAGAGTAACCTATTAATAGCCCCATAATTTCATAATACTTTTTTGTGGCTTGATTATCATTTATAATTTGGGTTGGGATTATTGTGAAACTTTTAATAATTATATGTTTTGGAATTGGATTGAATTGAATAGTACAAAGCATTCCTTTATTTGGAATTCTTATACTCTTTAATTGTGGTTTATATAAGGTTTAAGTTCTAACAGACTATTGATAATTAAATTACAAAAAAACACTATGAAATTACCAGACTACTAATAAACTACTTCTAACATAAACTATACTAGCACTAAAGCTAGAGCTAAGAAAAACTAATAGTAATAAAATAAGATTTTCTCTTGATAACATGTCTCTTTTGAAGGTAGAGAATGCCTTGTATAAGCATGTTGTTCTCCTTTCTTGGAGTCCTAATTACCCTAAAGTCGACTTCTTTCTTAAATTACTAATGACAAGGCCCGGCCCTAACGCAGCCGCATAGATTAAAGAGCCGAGAAACCACCTTCTTTTTTTCTATCTCTTCCCATCTGAACTATGCACTCCTTAAGCACCTTTGATTGGTTCCAGTTTGTTTCTAGCCTTATCAAAATAAGTTCAAATGCACAGTTCGATACCGATTGGGCTTATTATGGACGAGAAGGTAAACATAATAAACCTTCTAAAGGCATTACATATGTCCGAGATGGTGTACATAATAAATCTTTTAAAAGCATCACATATGTACAAGAAAGTGTATTACATGCAGTATAGATGTCGAATCAATCTTATCAGCAAAGGAACCAAAAAATTCTCTTAGTTTAAGGCAAGATAGAATGGGTGTGATTTTCAAGACCGGCCAACGAAGTAGACAAATTACTACCTTGAGTGTGTCAAATTCCCATGCAACAAGCAAGATTTGACTATATGCTGCTGCCGTACAACCGGCATCTTTGTTTCCTTTTTGGCATTTAGGAGGATCTCCAACTTTTTTCTAGGTGTAAGGAATTACTTTTTGAACTAATTACAACTAGGATGGAGTTCTTGGCTCTTTGTAGGTAAACATTTTTCCCATCGAGCTTTTAGTTTTTATATCTGTCAGTTCTATTTATTGGCATATTCAATGTGTGGCCAATTGTTTATGCTTAGCATGTAGGCATATGATGCTGTGTGTGGGACAAGGATCTTGTTTATGAGATTAACACTGGAATAGACACTGATTCAGGGCTGCCACTGGTTTAGTGAGGTTGTTTGACCATTTAGGCTTATAAAGTGGCCAAGTGCCTGAACTGCACAGTTTTTCAGGAGGCCTTGCTCTTGTCCTTGTTACATGCACGACCAAATGTTGTTAATAATATATTCTTGTTTTAACAAAAACTGATATAATAAGAAATGGTGTGATGGCCACAATGTAAGCAAACCAAAAGCGCAAGAGCAAGTAGGAGCGAAGACATATCCACAGTACTTACTAAATCACTATTTTTGAAATCTTTTATATGTCTTATGTTATTAATTTATGGTGCTTTTTATATTTTAAAGTACATTACTTACTTTCAAGCAGATTTTAAGATAAATAAATAAATAAATTTTTTGACTTAATGTTAGATTCTAAGTTTTTAAGTTAGAACCTTTCACTTGTAAACTAAAGAAATTTATGTTGAAAGTATTTCTTCATGTCTCACATTCTTAAGGTATTATTGTACTATCTACGTAAAAAAAAAAGTATTATCTTCTCTTATAATCCAATTTTCTATTTTAAGAGTATAACTAGTCTCTAACAAAAATTATTTTACAGACCTTTTTTCACACCGAAAAAGTTACAAAATGAATTGATCATATAAAAGAGTCTAATTATTTATTTTATTAGATTGATTTTTTAGGATGAAATTCATATCCATAATAAATAATATCATAGTGAAACTGTAACCTAGTGACTTAGGACTTCTATCCCTTCACAGTGAGATAAATAATGGGTCACACCTCACATCTCACCATATAATAGGACATAACTACTACTTCTATTGAATTAATTTTTTAAGTTGGAACCAAGCTCAAAACAACTAGGCCTTTAGTAATTATGCTTGCCGCAACTTTAAGGTTGTAAAATTGCGACTTTCTCGTGAGAAAGTCAAGTGGTTGCCTAATTCTTATATGTATCTTTGTGGAGAAATAATCTGTTTACCAAAGTTGGAAAAACATCATTTGAAAGCTACCTACCATCTTCACAAAGCGTGCAAGTTAGCAAACAATTTAATATGCTAAACCTGTCTTGGGATAATACTCAATAACTCACGCATCAAAAGAAGAGATCCCTGTAAGTGGGTTGATGAAAACCTTTAATGTCAAATCATTGGATTAAGATAGAATTGTTATTATTAAAAGCCAATCTAAATAATAATTTTTAAAATAT
Organism: Casuarina cunninghamiana; assembly: GCA_028551485.1. NCBI lineage: Eukaryota > Viridiplantae > Streptophyta > Magnoliopsida > Fagales > Casuarinaceae > Casuarina > Casuarina cunninghamiana. The sequence goes on from CM052371.1 coordinate 9,797,892, forward strand.
ATCCTATGCTTTTATTAAATTAAAACACTAATGGGGATATGAAGATTTAAAAACAAAATAGAATTCACAAGATTCAACCAACAACATATCAGATTGAATCAACGCATGAATTAGACCTTTATCAAAAGCACAAAAAAGGAACAAAAGAAAAAGGTTGTTGTCCATCTCAGTACGAATTGATTGTTGAGCTAACTCTAACGAATGGGAGTATATTCTTCCACCCACTCTAGAGATCCATTGGAAATCTCATAAAGTTCCTAAATGATGATGCCCTCTCACAGTGATGATCCAAATTACAATATTTTATATCTGAGAAATCAAAACCTTTGCTTTATACCTTTTATGAGCTGTTGAGATCAAGGAATGATCCCTTCGACTTCCTTGTGGTGGTGTATAAATGTACAAACGTAGCCAAATGTCCATGATTATAACTAAATTGAAACCTAGATAAATTATAACTTTTTTAAAAAAAATGAATTATTTTTTTAATATTACAATGCACCATTTAACTCACATACCTAAGTGTCAAATTTCAAATCTTACAATTAGAATTCTTACTAATTGACCTCTAATTAAAGGGCCAAACAAACTATAATTCCCCCGATTCCCGGTTTAATTTAGATTTTCCTTAACCGCATCCTAGTACCTGGTTCCTAGGACTGCGATTTATCGTACATTAATTCAGTAAAAAATAGTGTGGAAACCAAAGCTCCAACCCACGATCAAATCTTTTTAGTTTCTGTTTGTTTTGAAAGAATTTAACAGGAACTGAAAGCCCTTGTCTATGATTATAACCGAATTAAAATCTAAGTAAATTATAATTTCTTTTTTTAATATTATAATAAATACACCCAACTTATCCTGAATCTCAAATCTCATAATTAAAATTCTTATCAATTGACCATTGATGGATGATCCTTAACCGCATCCTGTAGCTGGTTCTTAGGATTGGGATTTATCCCACATCAAATTCAGTGAAAAAAGCTTAGAAACCAAGTTCCAAACCACAAAGCAAATCTTTTCTGTTTCCGTTTGTTTTGAAAGAATCTAACTGAAACATAAAGCCTGTTGTTGCTGGTGCCTTGAAGCTTTGGGCGCAAGCAAGAACCCTCAAGCTTCCTCTGTATCTCACCTACCGTTCAAAAGATCAATGCTACTCTCAACTGTTAATTATATATTTGTTTTGTTGTTTTCTACTGTAATGGCACTAAAGCAAGAAGAAGCAAAGCCTGCAGAGGAATCCAAGCGTTCGACTGCGACAGAAATGGGTCTGAGAACTCCCAGCGCTGCTCCAACCCCTTCATGGTTCACGCCTAAAAGGTGCTTTCTTGTGCTTGGTGGGTTTTAGTCGTTTAGTGGAACGTTTGGTCTCTGAGAAAACGCAAAGAGACAGAATTTTGACGTTCTATTTATGGTTCTTGAATTCTTTTTTGGGGCTTTGTAATGCGATTGTGGGTGTTCGAAGTTCAGTTTTTTTCGTGTATGATTCCTGAGAGTGTGGGATGTGAAAATTCGAAACTAACAGGGGTTGCATCAAAATCTACTAAACTTTGTTTGGCTGAGTTTTCGTGTATCTGGTAGCCAATGCATCTGCCGAAACTTCAAAATTGGAAACTTTGGTTATAATGTCGTGAAACTGTGATTGGTTGCTGAGAAAATGTGAGAGAGGAAAACGGGGTTAATTTATAGATTAAGTTTCATATGATTCCAAAAAAGATGCTTCACTGAACCGTGGCCCCTACAATTAGTTGGGTGGATAGGATTTTCTCAGTTTTACCATTTGAATCCGAAGTGCTGCGGACTTGAGATTAAAAATTCAGAATTTTTTTCTTTGCGGGACTCGTATGAGAAGTGGTCACTATGTATTGATTAGAAATTGAAATTTTGTCTACAGATTGATACCCGAGCTTCTCTGTGCATTTGTGCATAGGCATTTTTTTTTAATCTTTTAACAGCTGACGTTGATTGGTTAGACTAATGTCGGCCAGATAAAGGAAGTAGATTGGTTACTCTGAGGATTCAGTTAGTTAGTGCTTGGATTAAAGGATATTCTGTCCAACTATGGAATAGGAGATTTGAAGGACAACAACACTTCCTATTTACTTAATTGACCGACTGACTGGTTGGCTGTCCTTGGGGGTGCTTTTAGGTAGTAGTGTCAAAATGATGCTTCTTGTCTCAAAATTAAAAGGAAATGGTGGTTTTCCAGTTAGTAAAACGATCAAATCTAAATCCTGATATGTGGCAGCAACCTGGCTTTTTATGCAGTAAAAATACCCATAGTTTGTGTCTGAATGAAAACTTACTAATTTTTCGAGTAAGCATGAACTTGGGTTGAAAATCTCTTCTGGTGCAGACTTTATCATCCAATTTAAAGATACATATTTTTCTTGTAGTTCACAACAGACTTATTTAAGTTGTTTTTGCAGGCTACTCATTATCTTCTGCGTTATAAACTTGATAAATTATTTGGATCGAGGAGCAATAGCAAGCAATGGCGTGAACGGGAGCCAAGGAACTTGCACCGAAAGTGGTAAATGCACAGCTGGTACCGGAATACAGTAAGATTGACTTGGGGATCATCATCCAAGCCTTTGAATATAATCTTTCCTTTTTATCATTTGACCCATTACTTCATTCATTTTATTTTTCCCTACCCCTTTTTTGTGTTTGGTGGGGTTGAGTGAGGGGATACATTATTTTCATATTTTTCTTTTGTTTCCGTCATATTTTGTGTGGCCTGGATAGAAACAAACTTTCATATTCTCTGTTCAATAATGAAGAAGATATGTTCATAACTTTCCGAGAAACATAGAAAAAATGAAAATTTGAGAAAATAACATATGGTGCTTCACTCTCTCCTTGTCATACTTGTGCACATTTTTGTGGTCTGAAAATTACATCTGCTAGCTGCAGCTTCTGAGTGATTGAGGTTTTGTGGTGCATGTGTGTGGCAATATGTTGGTATGTTTGTTGTAACCTTGTGTGGACAGTTATGCATTTGATTGAGCAATGAAGCGTGTGTACATACTTTTACGAAGCTTAAATTGCTTTGACTTAGTTTCAGTTTCTTGTTGCCTGTAGGGGAGATTTTAACTTGAGCAACTTTGAAGATGGAGTTCTATCATCTGCTTTTATGGTTGGACTGCTTGTGGCTTCCCCAATATTTGCATCATTAGCAAAGAGGTAATAACCATCTTCTGTTGCATAGGTTGCCATAAAACTATGAAGACAACGATGGGAGAGAGTACAAGGTTGTTAACAGGGTTTACAAAGTCAGATCAAGACCTTGTATCAATGGTAGATAGATTGCTGTACACAAGTAACCATCAATAATCAAACACAGGCAAGTGTTTGAAGAAACCCACAATTTGGGTGAAACACGGGTAAATCCTAGAAAACAAAAGTTAGCAGAGAGATTAGAAGTAACTCTGTTAGCCTATAACCTCTGACCTAATAAGTTTGGGGCATAGTACTTGAATTTCAAGTCCCTTGTTACTGTAGGTATTCTGCAAAGTTCGAAGTCCAAATAAGAATTGATTGATTCAGTCTGATCTCCATGGTTGTTGGTAAAATATATGTTTTACTTTTTGTACCCTTCTAGAACTATATTTATTGTCAATTCATTTTGCCCAGTGCTACTTCTTTATTAATTTGTGGTTCCATACAATATTCTCCAATGTTTGCCAGCCATTAGCAGAACGAGAGAAAAATATCTGCTAATCAAATGCAAAGGACGAATATAGCATGTTGGTCATATTATCTGACCATGCCTGAAACTATTTGCAAAATGTGTCATATGATGGAAATTTCATGGTAAAACTTCGACTATTTGCAAAGTCATGAACTTCCTATAAAATGAAATAACTTCCCATTGCCATTTCCATGACCCATCACTAGCAATGAAATTTAATTTGTCACTAGCATGCTGCTGTCAGTTTGCATGTCCATTTGGTTTATACTCCATTGCATATTAATTTGTCAGATCAATCTCCTCCTGCTATGCCAAAAATTTGATGTCCGGTTCCTCTTACTGCTTTTATTTGGACAATTAAAAGAAATATCTTATGTGGACAATTCTCTAATTGTTGTTCTCTAATTTTGCAGCGTGAATCCATTTAGACTTATTGGAGTGGGACTTTTGGTTTGGACTTTTGCTGTAATTGGCTGTGGTTTCTCATTTAATTTCTGGTCCATTACAATGTGTCGCATGTAAGTGGCTCTGTGTGTGTGTATCTGTGTGTTTCAGTTAATCTTATGTTTGATTAGTATAACTTATCTCATGTATTCTCCATTTAGGTCATTTTGGACTTGAGTAATAATGGCTTTGTAACACATGAATTAGTATGCGTGTTACTCATTTTACTACCTTTTTCCTGATTTCTTGTTTTGGCTTCTGCAGGCTGGTTGGTGTGGGTGAGGCTTCATTTATAAGTCTTGCAGCACCATTCATTGATGATAACGCCCCAGCAGCTCAGGTTTTCTTTCTTCTGCCCCTTTTGACTATGTTTCCCATTTTATGATCTGTGCTGTGTGCTGCACTTAACTGTTCCATGTCTTCAGTAAACTGTTTCGTATCTTCTAATCCTTTGTATGCTTATATTGTTCATCTTCTAGCATATATTTTGCAGCTGTTTCAGTTTTGACTTTGATGTGCTAAAAATTTAAATATTTGTTATTGAGATGGAGTTGTTAATTCTGATTGTGGGTGTAGAATTGGAATGCAATGGGAAGGGAAGTCTTCCCTTGCAATCTTGTGTTGAGTCAACAACATTGTTCCTTTGGTAGGTCTTGTGGAAGTCAGTGTGCTCTGGAAATTGTATCTTGCCATAAGACTTTTCCATCCCCTTCTTGAAGATCTGTAGAAGGTTCTTATGTCAAGAGGGTTGATGTCATAATCAAAGCATTTGTCAGGGAAAGGTACTGCCAAAAGAGAAAGGCCAGTGATTGTCATTAGAAGGTTTAGAAAGAGAGAGCCAGATCTTTGGTTATTCTCACTTATTTCATTGGATCTGCGATGCTCCTTTCCCCTTCAGAATGGAGTGCTTTTCGTTGATAAGTGTTAATGGGGAGATTTGTTTTTTTCAAGTTGAGGCTTTCGTTTAGCATTTTTGTTGAGGCTGTGCTTATCTACTCCAAGGGGATACCGTCCAGTCACTCATGAGTTTTGCTTTCGTTTCTTCTTCTTGGTTATGATACCAAGTTCTTTGCTGAAATGTTCTTTAATATCAACAAGCTTCATTTCCTTCCACGAAAGATGTCTCTCTCAAAAACTGTTGCTTATATGGCCGTTGATTTGTAGTGGCTAATGACTTATTCAGAGATTCCTCATTTTCATTTATAGGGATAGGCAAATTGGATCATTGGTTTTAGAGGAAACTGTATCATGCAAAGAAGCATGACATTTTAAACTTGCTTCTGAGAATTGACCTTGTCATGTCTCTAACAACGTTGTGAGAGTGAAAGACCTGAAATGCATTTGGTCATGTAGATCATCCTGAAAGATGCAACTCCATGCTTTGTCAACAATGACCTCTGTTCTGCTTTGGATGTGTGACGTCTCTCACTGATCTCGCTGAGAAATGAAAGTTTTTAATTTCTAGAAACCTAAGAAACAACCCAAGATTACATTTCGGGTCAGTATTTAAAATCCAGGGATTAGGAGAACAATTTTTAGATACTCCTTCCAGATAACCAACAAGATAGTGAACTTGTGTGAAAGTAAATGAATTAATACAATGAGAAAAGAAAGAAGAAGTAATAACTATCAGTTTTGCCTAGGCATGGAAGAGACATGTTACTCTTTGTAATCTCAAGGGGTAAGGCCTGAGCCAATAGAATGAGTACCAAAAACTTACTGAATTTTATGTTGTAAATAAGGAAGTATTTTATAGAGACAGAAAACTTGGTGCCAGCAGATGACCTTGGAGCACTTCCATCAATTTTGGGCTATGGTGAAACGAACATGGACCAATTGCAATATCTTGGTTGCAAAAGTAGTTTTCTTATAGACATATGTCGTAGGCTGAAGTATACCAAATTTCTCATAACATTTCAAACTAGGATCAGATGGAATTTGGAACCTTGAATTCTATCTGCATTCAATTAGGACCAAGGAAAATGACCATGCTCTGCTCCTCCCAAGCAGAGTTACAGTTCAACCTAGAGGTTTGAGGCTTTTTCCGTTATCTTTCTGTTTCTGAGTTGCTCCAGCAGTGAAGCAGTGGTTTGTATTATTCTTCGTTTGCTTAAAGAAATATAGACAGTCATGTGTCCCTTCCATGACCTCCCTTGCCTTTACAAATTGTCATCTGCCTTTGGCTGTGATGTACTCAGGTTTACTTCATTGTCTGTACTTTTCCTCTTCTAGATATGATTCTTGTACTTGGTGTTTGACTTGCCTCTGGATTTTGCCTTTATATCTGCTTTAGTTCTTGTTCTTATATTCTGTATTTTCAACAGAAAACAGTTTGGCTTGCAATATTCTACATGTGTATACCAACTGGATATGCGCTTGGCTATGTTTATGGTGGATTGGTAAGTCTCTTTACTTGAACTGCATTATTGATGTCCATGTTGTTCCATTTGATCTCTTGACTAGAAATTTTACTGTAAAATCATAGGAAATACGGATGTGTGACCATTTTATATCTGCTAGTCTAACTGAAATTCTTGTTGTTGTTTCCACTTGATCCCATCAACTTTATGTTTCCTGCTCTGACCTTATTCAGCTGACCATATTTCTTTTTTGTTCTGAATATATACAGATTGGAAGTCATTTCAGTTGGCGTCTTGCATTCTGGGTGGAAGCAATTTTAATGTTTCCCTTTGCTGTACTAGGCTTTGTGATGAAGCCTCTTCAATTGAAAGGTGCATGTTTCTAATGTATTTACTTGTGATGCTGCAACCTTTATTTATGTTTCTAAGCAACTCGTGGATGCAGGTTTCACCCCAGCTGAATCAAACAATACACTGGCAACGGTAGCGACAGCTGCCTCTGAAGTTCAAGGTGTTGTGGCTTTTGATTATAACACAACCTATTATGGAGTTTCTGCTTATTTTATCTCTGTTAAATGCTTTGTTCACTATATGTAGAACATCATTCTGGTGATAACATTCTGATGTGATTATATTTTTGCATAAATGCTTGAGTTGAGAACTTATTGATAAGATGGCACCTTAGTTTAAACACAAATCTAACTCGTACTTGCCTTGATGAAATTCCTCTTTGTCTACATTCACCCGTCTTAATGGCGAAAAAGTTCTTTTTTTTCCTCAAAGTGAGTAGCTTGAGGTGTTGATTCTCAATAACTTATTGAATCTGAGTTATGGACCTGAAATGAAGGTTCTTGCTAAGGAAAGGAAGGATATCATGTAAAAAGATACCATATTTTGCTCCATTAGGTATCAATAAGTCTTACCACTATAGCCTACATATAGATTAAAGATATTAGATGTGTATTGTCTAGAAAAATTTAAATCTAGCATTTTCATGCCATTACCCAGTCTTCATGTCAGTTCTTATGTGGAGTAGTTCTCCTTGTTGACGGTAATAATTTAATTTAGATTTCCAATGTGTAGGTACAGAGGTTGCAGTTGGTAATGATGTAGGAGCATCGAGAAGACAAGAATTTAGGGATAAGAGCTCATATAAAGCCACCATGTGAGGACCATCATCCTTCAGTTTATAATACGTTATTTTTAACATGGTGTAGAGATTTTTTTACTTACTGAAAAAGTGTATATACCACATGCTAATGTGTGCAAATATATAATTCTGTTTCTCTGATCTTATTGGATGGCAGGGTGAACATGGCAAGTCAGATATGGAACCAGTTTGCGAGGTTTACAAAAGATATTAAAGTGCTTTTGCGTGAGAAGGTGTATGTAATTAATGTTCTAGGTATTTCTCTCCTGCTTCACTACCATCTTGTGCATAATGTACTATCTTTCATTGAATTCAGTGTCTTATCCTCATAAACTAATCTGAAGAACTTCATCCTTTTTGGAATATTTCTGAAAGTTATAATTCTGTGAACATTTTGCCTACCTTATCTTTAACATAGTAATTCTCTTAAACCCTGAATGACCCTTAGGTTACATAGCATACAACTTCGTGATTGGTGCATACTCATATTGGGGACCTAAGGCTGGTAAAAATATCTATAATATGGTAAGCTCTTATGTATGATCTGTTATACACTATTCAATGTGACCTTTTCATTACTTGTTTCATTTAGCTTCACATTATCTGCATATATAAGTTGTAATTAATTAAAGGATGAGAATGCAGCCCCAAGATACGACTTGGTGATCTTGCTGACACATATGCAATTGATTTAGTCCGATGCAGATTTGATATTTGGAGGAATCACAATTGTTTGTGGAATATTTGGTACTTTAGCCGGGGGCTTTGTTCTTGATTTTATGAATAACACCATCTCCAATGCTTTCAAGGTGAGTTCTTTTGAATTTTTAGGTGGACATTGATACATCATTTCTTTCTTGGCATGTTGTGCCTAGGTGAGGAAGATAATCAATTATTTTTTGTGCTGCTAAGGTTTTTTTAATTGTATCACCACGTAGTCTATCCAAATGGAATAAGTAGGACTAGTATGTACTTCCTGTTGGTGATTTTTCAACTTTTGAAAGCATATCTTATAAACTTTAGGTACTCTAGCGCATAGGATGTTACCTTCAGTATAAACTGAGAAGAAGATTGAAAGGATTAACCTCTTTATCCTTTCTTGTTGCCTCTGCACTAAGCCTCTTATTCGGAAACTTTTGCAGCTTCTTTCAGTCACAACTTTGTTGGGAGCTGTATTTTGCTTCGTTGCTTTTTGTTTCAAGAGCATGTATGCCTTCCTAGCTCTTTTTGCAGTTGGTGAACTACTTGTCTTTGCAACTCAGGTATTTTCCTCCTTAGTGCAATATGGTTTACTTCTGCTATTTGTTTGCCCCATTGAATTCGGCTGTGCAGAATTGATTACAGAGAGAAATAAAATGTATGTTATGTGTGATCATGGTGGCTTGTTTGTTTATATGGTTTGATATTGGCCTTTTATCTGAGTTCTTGAACCTAGGATTCTTAAGCTAAATCCTCAAAATCTATAACTTCCGTTTGTGATGTTAAGTGAAGCTTTCCGTGTCTGTTAGAAATTGGAAGTTAAGATAACTGAGCTTTAGTCCGCCTATAATTGTTCAATGTTGTTACTGGCTGTCCTGCAAAAGGTGTTTGTATATCCATGTTTGGATATTAAATTTTTATGAGTTTTCATGTGTCTTTTATACCTATTGCACTAAATTATTTCGTTGTATTGATCCTCCTTTATGCTTTGCATACAGTTCAATTGGGATCATCCTTATTAGATCAAGCATGTCTTCCTCATGAATAACTTTTCATTTCATGGATATGATGCATGATTGATACCCGATAACATGATTTCTCAAAAAATGATTACAGGACGATTTAATCTCTTCTGAGAACTAAAGCAATAATGGAATACAATACCAACATGGCGCCATAACATTGTTCTCGCTTCCTCTCCTTTTAACAACCACTAAGCAAAGTTTCCTTGAATGGCCAATTCAGATGCTTCTCCCTTTGGATATACCTAATAGATCTCAAACCAAAATTGTAAATGTAATGTATCTCCCTTTTGATTCACTTAATCAGGTATCAGAGTAGGCCTGGAAATATTCTATTTTGTGTTGACTACAATGTCATTGATGAATGTAAATCAATCATACTTCCAGGAGAGGCTGTTTAAAAATTGACATAGAGATGTGGACCTATGCTATGATAGTAAGGTTAAAATGCACTGAGGGATTTGTAAATCTCGTATCCCAAGTTTGCATGTCTTCCATGATGAACAGGACAAGTAGTTTTCTTTCTTCTTTTTCCTCGTGAGAAAAAACCTTACAATGGTAACTTAATGAGGCAGGAATTTGGAGTACTAACTCTTGAGGGACTTTCTATATTTGCATCCACAGGGACCTGTAAATTATATATGTCTCCATTGCGTAAAACCAAGTCTGCGGCCACTGTCTATGGCTATGTCTACCGTTTCAATTCACATCTTCGGAGATGTTCCTTCCTCACCTCTTGTGGGGGTTCTCCAGGTTTGCCTTCCTTTATCATGTCTTTGGAAACGCTGAACTAGTTTTCTTGTTGAGACCTCAAAAAAGGACTATGGGTTAGTGTGATATGGACAGGGTGAGAGAAGGAAGCCATTTGTTGCTAACCCATTGCTTTCTCCCTCTCTCTGGTTTATTGTAATATGGCTGATATATTTTTCCTTGTTCCTTTATTATTTCTTTTGGAAGGTGGTAAGGGAAGGGTAGCATTTAGTTGTGTTATATTTTCACTCAAATAGTGACCGTTTTGTGATCTTTTACCACGTTATTCCTTGTTGGAAGTAAGCAATGGATTAGTAGAGTTTTGTTTAGCTAAGATCTTTAGATATTGGAGTCCTACATATTACACCATAATGTTACTGGCTCAATTTGGAGTAATCATGCAGGATTACGTCAACAACTGGAGAGAAACAGCTCTTATTTTAACAGCAATTTTGTTCGTAGCAGCTGGAATATGGTTTATTGGTGAGTTCTTGTTAGTTATTTTCCTCTTTTCCCTTTACAAAGGTGCTTCCAAGTTAACAACTCACTATCCGGTGATGGAGTCTGCAGCAGAAATGTGGTAAATAGTGAGAGGACATTGTTGTTTCTATAGGTGAATGATAAGGAAAAAACTGGATAATAAGGAACTTTTGTCCTTACAAAAGCACTTGATGTAACAAGAGATAACATCATTAAACTGAAAACTAGGAATAACAATAGCAGTGATTACTTTAAGCAGCTTGCCCAGCAGTATCATAGTCGCATGAACAAGACGCCAACCTTTCAGATCAACCGGCTACGAGATTGTGTAACCTTTGTGTTCTGCTGCAGGAGTGTTTCTACACAGCGTAGATAGATCTGATGAAGAAAGCGAGAATCAAGACGCCGTGACAGAGAGGTCAAACAGAACACCCTTGCTAGAAGGAAAGACAGCAGAAACAACAGGAACCACAGCCGAACCTTGACACCCCCACTTTTTTCCGTGGGTTCTTTTTTTTTTTTTTCTTTTTTTTTTTCAGGCTATCCTTTTCCTCTATGCTTCTGTGTACATAACTTTCCTACGTTGATCAGGATTCACCGTACTTCCCCCAGTTTTGCAAGGAAAAACTAGTGCACAAGACTGCATTACAAGAAGATTTGCAACATCTAGTCGTTCTTGTCGTTACAAATGTACCCGATTTTCAGGTCGCAACATGAAGCTGCATCTCCATTTTTTCCACCACTATATTTTTTTTCCCCTCTTCTGTTTAAACAGCCAAAAAAAGTAACATATTTGATCTCTTATAACCTTTTAAGAATATAATTATATGCATCACGAAGAAGGTTTTTTACTTTTTTATTCAATGGTTAAGTTTGTTACAATAAAATTACGTGAGTAATGCAAAATGCAACAAAATATAAAAATAAAAAATAAAAAATATTTGTCCATTACCGTGTGCTTTCAATTATCGACACAATTCTGTGCCACATTTTTCTACACAGAGGTTCGCCTGCAAATCACGCCTTCCCCCTTCTCCGTAATCTGTACTTTCCAAAACAACGTCAGTCCAAAAGCAGAGGTGCCTACCAGAAACGGGAACCAGCAGTAATCACCTGCGCTCAATCTCATCGGCACCATGTGCATCTCAAGATATGAACGGGTGGAATAGTCAAAGTCAAACCGAGTCCAGGGGCCTAAATATTCAGCCAACCAATACTTTCAAGAACACTAAATGTTTTATGGGGTTCAAGATGAACTAATCCTTATGTATACAAGAATTATAATATATAACTATTGGAGGATTTCATACACGTAAGGATTGTTAAAGGAAAGGAATTCTTCTTTGGTCATTATGTTTGGCATGTGCTCCCTGCACTCTAGACCTGGGTTTCACCTTAATATTTATTTTTCCTCGTGTTAGATCTCATTTTTAATTACTCTTTTCGTATTTGGTTTCTTTATTATTCAATATTTTGTGTTGAGATTATCCTTTATTTGTTCAAGAAAACTATAGTGGAGTAGAAGGTCAAAATGGAGTAGCCACCTAAAGTAGAAAGGCTCAAAGGTTTGCAGGGCATGGAAGGCTATGAAGTCAAGAGAGATGAAGGGCCACAAGATAAAGACATATTTAGAAATCTTGTGAGAAGCCTTTGCAATTGAAGACAATGATTAAGTTGGAGCATGCCATAAAAAAGACAACAAGATTCCTTAATATGCCAATGTATAAGAAATAACTCATACAACCATGCACACACTTGATGTTGAACCCAACCTAATGGTTGATGGTTCTTACCAACTTAACATTAAGCTAACAAGCCTCACAACATTTCTACTACTTTACTTACAAGTATGAGGCCTAAAAAAACAAGTACTATGTCAATTGGTGAGTTGTAATAGTAAGAGAGGGAAAGCAAGCTAAAAAGGAAGTGTTCTATGGTGACTTATGTATATTGAAGTCCTTAAATCACAATCGATTGTTGTATCTTATCAATATTAAGATTGATTTATCCCAAACCACAAAATCTTTGATGTTCTTGTATATGTTGTATATATATTTATTGTTCAATTTTATTTTCTATTCATAACACTTGAAACTAGACATTTTTAAAAATGTGATAAGGGTTTTTGATTTAAAAGAAAGACTAGGATGGTTTAAGGTTGATTGAAAAAGAAAAAAAGATAAGTTAAGGCTTGTCCTTTTAATAATAGATTTGAGCTTCATTTACATTTCTTTTGTTTGATGAAAACAAATGGAAGACGAAAGCATTACTTTTAGTCTTCTTGCCTTTAACTTTGCATGTTTAATATGTGTACAAATTTGACAATGACAACTTAACCAGGAAGTTCTAGGAAATTGAACAAGAAGTACAAGTAGTATTGTTGCTGGTAAGCCTCTTCTTGCAACTGTAAAGCCTTTAAAGCAGCAACTTGAGCCTTGGTTCTTAGTCCCTTAGGTTGGTGCTCCCTAGAGAGGACCTAATGGGGACTTCTCTGGGAAGGTATGATGGTTAATAGTGTGATGTGGATGCACTTAAGGCCCAATAATAAGTCCATAAAATGATCTAATAGTCCAAGACGCCCAAGCATGAAGGGGATGTAGAAATTCTCTAGGAATTCTGATTTGTTTAGGATTTCCTTTATTATTCTGTAGGGTTTTCCTTAAATTGTTAGTCTTTAATTTTCTAGGTTTTCTTTATTGTCTAAGATTATTTCCTTTTGCTTGGTTTTCCTTAATTGTTGGGTTCTTGATTTATCTGAGATTTGCATACTTGTCAAATCCTTGATCTGTCTAGGATTCCCATATTTGTCAGAATCCTAATTTGTCTAGACTTCCTTGAATTTAAGGATTCTTGATTTGCTAGGATCCTTTTAGGGTTAGGTTTAGTTTCCTATTTAAAGGGAGCATTGTTTCAATTGTAAGTATATGAGACTTGTTTTCCACAAAGAATATAAACCCTAATTTAGAAGAAATGGTTTCGTTGATTGGGAACCCTCACTTCTTGCATAAAACAAGTTACACCAAAGACAAGAGACAATGCATTCCTGAATGTTCCAGGATAATACAATGGCTAGTTCCAAGCTAGATAACTAGAAGGCCCACATACACCACACAACTATAGGTAATACATGACAAGGCCTAACTACAATACAAGCAACATAAGCCCAACTTTAGCCTTGTCCTTAAGGTTTGTTCACATCATGAATTGTAAAATTAGGGAACTGTGCTCAAAACTCTTACTCCTCCATCCATGTAGCCTCCTTCAATGGTTTGCCTTTTCAATGAACCATCAATTCTATTCTTCTTCTATGTTACCTTTTATCCAACATTGCCTTGAGTTTCTCTTCTTCCTCTAATACTTTAGAAGCATCATGGAACTCCTCATAGTCTAAGTTTGGTACTACTTTTGGTTCCCTGAAAAGGGTTTTAGCTTAGAAACATGGAAAATGGGGTGCATTCGCATTCCCACGGGAAGATTTAATTCATACGCCACTACTCCAATTCACTTAAGCACCCAGTATGGCCCACTAAACTTAGATTGAAGTTTTTGATTCCTTTGTTGTGACATTGAAGTTTGCCTATATTAGGGAAGTTTAACATATACAAAATCCTTTACTTGAAATTCCACTTCTTTCTTCTTCTTGTCATACAAATTCTTCATTCGATCTTGGGCGGCATGCAAATTTTTCCTTATCCTACTTAACATCACATTCCTCTCCTCTAAGATTTGTTTCATAAATGCTACCTTAGTTGTCCCCTTAACATAAGATAAAAGGGTTGGAGGACTATGACCATACACTACCTCAAATGGCATGTGTAGCATTGAATGTGCTAATTAGTATTGTAATAGTATTGTATCCATGGAATTCATTTAACCCATTCCTTAGGTTGTTCCCTTATCAAACATTGCAAATACATCTCTAATGTTCTGTTCAACACCTTAGTTTGTCCGTTTGTTTGAGGGTGATACAAAGAAGAAAAGTTAAATTGTGTATTCTATAATCTAAACAAATCCTTCCAAAACTTACTAGTAAATAATGAGTTTCTGCCACATACTATCATGCAGGGCATGCCATATAATCTAAAAATGTTCTCAAAGAAGGCTTAAGCCACAAAAGTCATTGTATACGGGGGGACAAGGGTATAAAATGGCCAAACTTGGACAATCGGTCCACTACTACTAACACAACTGACTTCCCTGAGGAATTAGGTAGGCATTCGATGAAATCCATGGCTATGTCCTCCTAAATTTGTTTAGGAACTAGAAAAGGCTATAAAGTCCCTATACCTCGAACATTTTTGCCTTTATTTTTCCAGCATACTAAGCATTCTCTTGCCACTTGCTCAATGAAAAATTTTATTCCCTTTCAGTAAAAAACTACTATACTCTCTTTAAAGTTTTTTCAATCCTTTCATGGGTACTTGCATGCATTTCTTTAACAATAAAAGGGATAAGAGTAAAGTAATGAGGAAAGTATACCTTGTCTTTTAAAGTGATGATGCCCTCTATGTGCTTCCATGGTTTAACTGCCTCACCAGCCTCAATCTATTTAAGTAATCTCTAAGCCTTTGGATTCTTCATGATCTCTTCCTTTATAGCACTCAACCATTATGGAATAAGGGTAGATATGGTTGCACAAGTCGGTTGGACATTTTCATCATCATTCCCCCCTTGCCTAGAGAGGCCACTAGCGAGGACATTATCCCTTTTAGCCTTATACTTGAATTGGAAGTCATATCCCATCAACTTAAGTAACCACTTCTACTATACAGGTGTTACAATCCTTTGGTCTTGCAAGAATTTAAGACTTCTCCAATCCGTTTTGATAATAAACTTATTGCCCAACAAATAGTACCTCCATTTTTGCTTCACCATAATTATTACCAACATTTCTCTCTTATAAGTGGAAAGTTTCAGGTGACTCCTATGTAGCATTTTACTGAAATAAGTGATTGGTCACTTCCCTTAAGATGGGATAGCCTTCACTTAGTACTTGATGTATCACATTCAAGAATGAAAGGTGCTAAAAAGTCTGGAAGAGCAAGAACAAGAGTAGTTGTCATTGCTTGCTTTAACCTATCAAAGGTCTATTGCGCTTATGTATTCCACATAAACACATCCTTTTTAACCAAATTAGTAAAGGCCTCTGTGACATTTAATAAACCGTTGGTAATAATTTATTGTGCCCAAGAATCCCTTTAAGGCTTTAACTGATTCTGGAACAGGCCACTGTAAAATTGCCTTCACCTTGCTTAGATCAACCATAACCCTTTTTTTGCTAACCACATGCCTTAGGAACTTTAACTCAGCACACCTAAACTCACACTTTGACAACTTAACATACAAATGGTTCTTCTGGATTGTTTCCAAAACTATTCTCACACATTGAAGGTGTTCCTCCTAGCTCTTATTGTAGACTAGAATAATATTAAAGAATACCATAACCATTTTCCTTAAATGCCCTTGAAACAACATATTCATTGGTGATTGGAATGTTGAATAATAGTTAGTGATTCCAAAAGGCATCACCAAAAACTTATAATGACCGTGGTGCATTTTGAACGTCATCTTTTCAATGTCTTCTTCTCTCATTCTCACTTGATAGTATCCAAACCTTAAGTCCAATTTAGAGAAGTACCTGGCTCCTTTAAGTTCATCTAGCAACTCATTAATCGTTGGAATAAGGAACTTGTACTTCATAGTGTGTTTATTTATTTCTCTATAGTTAACACAAAGCCTCCAAGAGCCATCAGCTTTCTTAACTAATAACACTGGTGTTTTTAGTCAAGAAAGCTGACAGTTCTTAAGAGATAGTGAACATTTTCCAAGAGTCTTATGAATGTCACTTGCACGGGTGTGTTAAATAATTTCAACTTCAGTTGCTGTTTGATTAAGAAAAAAAAAATCATTCCGTAGTGAATGGTAAACGTTAGAGGTAAGCTTCCAAGATTAATTAAAACCATCTTTTTTAACAATTGTACCTTTTTCCATGTTGCACTGAATCACTGATAAGGACAAGTTTAAGGACCTAAATTAGTTGGATGCCCATTAACGCTCACTACTTAAACCACAACATTTGCTTCAATGCATATCTTATATATCTGGTCTTCTTAATTCTCATAAATTTTTGAACAATTTCAATATTAACTCATTGTTTAAAATAACAAGTTTACACAATTTGTGACCTAGTGTAAAATTCAGTAGCTACAATGGAGAACAAATTTTTAAGGCCAAACTAGAGGACTTCAGCTCATACTTTAATGGAAAAATATTCATGTAAAGGAAATAAGGAACTTCAAGGATTTGATTATATTAGTTGGTTTTGATATAGCGAAGTTTGTTGTCAACTATGAAGATGTTGTGGATGAGAAAAATGTGGTACACACATTAATCCATGCATAACAACTATGGGGAAACCCATGGCAATTTTGGTTTGAAGAGTAGTTCTTATCAAGGATTTGCTTGTCTAAAAGGATGCTTTATGAAGAAGCTAGGCATTTTTTAGAAAGTGACAAGGATTTTTATTAAAAAGAGAAAAAAAGGTAGGTTGGGCTTGCCTTTTTAACAGTAAAAAAACGCCATTCACATTTCCTTGATCTAATGAAATGAAAAGGGCATACGAGTGTTACTTTTTATCTCTTACCTTTCCCTCTTGCATGTTTGATACGTGTACAAATTTGACAATGACAATATAACTAGAAAATTTCTCAAGTGAATGGAAAATACAAGTGTTTAACTATGTTGCCTTTTATTTTGGCATATTTAAGATGGATACAAATCTAGCAATGACTGCACAACTAGAGATATTACCTACTATCACATTGCAAGATTTGTTTTGAAAGTTTTTTTTTTTTTAAACCCAAAAAGCAACCCTAAGCTTTGCTTAATGAGTTAAACTAAGGAGTAGCAGCCGCCCTAGAGTTTTTAGTACAAATTTGTTGGTTATCAATTTTTGATATTTTTAAGTATTTCTCTTCTTAAAGCTCTATGTTTATTTTATTTATTTATTTGCACACATATAAATTCACACATTTGGGTGCTGAACTTAGAACCAAGAGGTCCCAAACAAGACTTGCTCTCAACTATTAAGGTAACTTGCAAGAGGCCTATTGAAGAAACCTTTCAAAGTGCAAGCTTTTTTTGGATTGTAATAATTGTGGCCTTAGAATATTATGGATCATCAAGTGGCCTTACATGCTTGAACTATCTAAGTTTCTTTGTTGAAGTACTTAAAACTATTTTCCAATTCCATAATTTAAAACTTTAAAGCTTTGTTCAATTTATAACCTTTGTTTATTTATTTATTGATGGTTAATCATGGACCCTCAAGGTGTTGATCTTGGGACCAAGAGATACTAGGAAACACCTACTCACCACTATTTAGACGCTTGCCAACATTTAATTTATAACCTTGACTTTAGCAATGTTTAATATCATAGTACCTTTCAATATAATTCATTTAAAGCATTGACAAAGGTTGCTTTGCAAGCTTATACATGTTAGGAAAATTCTTTCCAAAATTTGTTTCTATGCATGAAAATTTAGAGTTGGCCATTGGAAAAATTTGATGCACCATTTAGCATATGAAGAAGAGCTAACGTGAAATGCTTAAAGAAATGATTACCTAATATCACCATCGAGATAGATGTAAAGCTTTTAAAAATGAAACTCTCAACCTCACAGGTATCTATTTTCTTACAACATCATTATGCCTTAAAGTATAAGCTTTTTAAAGTATAAGCTTTTGAAAGATATTGTCATTAAGTAAGATGAGATAACTTTTCAATTGATGATTCAAGTACTTAAGTCCCATGCAAACTCAACCACACCCCCCCACAACCCATCTTTTTCTTTTTCCCCTCCCATTTTTCTTCGGATATTGGTATTGGAGGGTGATCAACATCTAGCATTGTTTGCAAGAGGATCTGTTCTCCTATTCACCTTTTTCTGTACTAAGATGGGAAGTTGCTGAACATGGTTTGTTGTTAGTTATTCTGTTTCACTCTTAGGTTCTAAAAGATTAAGTTCTTTCTCTTTTTTAGTTTATTGTTTTTTTGTCTCTGCCATCTATTGACATGCTATTTATATTCTTGATTGAAAATCAAACAACATAAAGATTGTTCTGTTATTCCCTAAAATAATACATTAACACAGAATGCAATGAAGATGATGACTTAGAAGTAAAATCCAGACTATCAGTAAGTAAATCTTGTTGATTTACTATGTTTACTTTTTCCTGCCCTAATTGAAAACCTTCTAATTCCTTCCTCTGGCCATAAGAAGAGTGGCATAACATTTGTATTGGTGTACTAGTTCACCTTGTTGCCTTCGTCGCACTATGAACAAAGATTGTTAGTGACAGTAGGCTGCTAACAATACTTATTAGCAGTGAACAAAGATTGTTAGTTCCTGGAGGGTCCAACAAATATCCATAGTCAAGTGGTCAAGCATTTTGACCCTTTTTTGTTAACACTTTGAGATCCACTTTTCTTGTTTATCTTTAAAAAATAAATTCTAAATTATGCATCTTTGCTTCTGGCCATCTTTTGCCTCATTTGCGTTCTTGCTTCCTTGATTTCTCGTCCATCTATTTATTAGCAAAGGATCAGAAGATGGTACATTGTTGGTACCTTTGCATGGTAAGCATGTCAATATTCAAACTCAGCTTAAGCTCCAAAGTACGATTCTCAGACATATTTTTAGCCTCTTCTGAACGAACTGAGACACACATGGTAAAGTCTCTCTGTCACATGCGGATATTGATATTATAACGTGTCAGTGAGTGCATGACTTTTGTTTGTTATCGTCCAAAATTTTGTCTGATAAGTACACTTACAACTACCGAGCGACTAAGACCATCAAGTCAAAGGAAGCTTCTGCGTTTATGCCAAACGGATAAGAGAGAACAACAAAGAAAGGCAAAAGAAAAGCTTTCTTGGCCTTCTAGTCAACGATTAGTTGTCGGCTAACTGCTCCATATTTCAACGATATCACGTATATTCTTTTTTGTATAGGCCTGCATCTAATATCTGTTCCAAGTGCGGTCTTCATTTATAAAGAATCTCTAGTTCTTCAGCTTGATGGGACCAAGTAGGCTTTTCGTCAACTTTTTAGGCCGCAAAATTTGATCTTTTGATCTACCTAATTACTGGCTGATTAACCATTGCGCACACGTAATTAAATGCTTGAAAATTACAATGTAATACCTCCAGTTTTTTCTTTCTTTCTTTGTCGTTTTTACAATGTTGATTCAGTTTTTTTAATAATTATAAGTTCAAATTTGATCATTTATTTATTTGCTATTAACAATATTATTACATTAATCTCTTAACAGAGATCATTTAAAATATTAGCTATTATGAAATTAGATTACCTACCCCACTAAGACAACCTAAAAAATTCTTGAATGAAAACCCTTGAGCCCAACTGAGTAAAATTGGCAAGAAACAAAATCAAAAGAGAGAATGAAAAATCCTAATTGTCTAGCTTAACAAGGGCCAAGTGGAGCTCGTGGTTCACTTTGAAGGACCAAAGTTGCACAATGTCACCTGACTTGAGTCCGTTTTTATTTGCAACATTTTTCCAAGGGCTGCTCAACACGTAATTGCGTCTTCTACCATGCTTCCAGTTCCTCAACAAGATGGTTGATTCCTCAAGGCTTGGCTCTATTAGTGGTACTTCCATGAAGTTCAAATGTCCACCGGCAGCTTTTTCCTTTAAATAGACTTGTTCATTCATGGTTAGAAAATCATACCTCATTTGATCCCTTGGAATAGACATCCTGCACTGAGAAGCTTCCATATCGCTGTGGGTCAACACTTTTTCAATTACAAGATTGATTTCCGAACCCTGGAGCCCCATGATTTTGTGGCTCAACTCGGCTGGCATGTCCGGAAGCACTTGCTTGGACTGCCTTTCTTCTTTTTCTTCCTCCTTTTCTCGATTCTTGTTGATGTTCCGGGAGCCGCGATCTTTTTGGTCCATCAATCTGAGTTTCTTACTCTTCCTTTTGGGTTTCATGGACTTTCTTTCTACTTGTTCTTCTTCACTGTAGCCCATATCATCGCCGTGGCAATAGTCGTTGGCTACAGACTCGTACTTCTTGGGTTCCAAAGCTATCTTCCTATTCTTGTCACGAACAGCAAGATCAGTCTTCTTAGTTTTCAACCGTGAAGACCTTTTTTTCTTGGGCTCAAACTCCAGGAGTTGTTTCGGCGCGCCGGTCGGGGGCTTCTTCCTCCGTCTTTCGCAGGAATGAATGAATTCCAGCAAGATCTTCTGCGTCAGAAGGTCCATCACATCTTCATTTTCACCTGCCGCTTTGGTGGCGTCCCCCTTCATTTCGTCGAAGGACTTGAATGCTTCAGGACAACGGCGTTCGGCAATCTCAAGAGTGATTGTCATCGCACAAGAGTTTCAGACTAGAAAACAAAGGAAAAGTTCCGAAACCCCAAGAATTTTTGGAGAATAATAAAAAGGGCAGGAATTGATTGAAATTGTGTAAGGTTCAATATCGGATCAGCGAGAGCAAAGCAGAGGCGCAGCAAGCAAAAGAAAGAAAGAGAGCAATGACTTCGAAACAGAGAAGAGATGAAGAAGCTAACTCTTGGGGTTCTTCATCTTGTGTGCGAGGAGCATTACTTTATAGGGTCAAATGCCAAGTACTGCTGTTTGTAGATAAGGGAGCAGTCGATATCCTAGGCTGTCGCCTAAGCCTGGAGTGTCCTTTTCTTTCCTTCAATCAGAACAGCACCTGAACTGGTTCAGAATTTTGACAGATCCTAAGCATGTCCTATCGAGGGTACAAATTACGTAGGACACTGAAAGTTAGGTGGTTGAAATGAAAGCGTTATTAATATTCAAAGTGCACTACCTACAAGATTCTTCTAGGACTTCTGTCGGCAGCACTCAACACCAGAACAAACCTAAGAAAGAACAAAAGAAGCAAACACACGTTGTTTCATTTCAATGATTGTCGAGGTCAACATCAGGATCTGCTAATCACTTTTTCTAATCTTAAAGCCGGCATGTCAAAGATGGTATTCTAAAAAGTAGACTTTTGCTTTTTGAAAGCCAAAAGGCAGAAGATTCTCAAGCAAGTTAAAAACACTGGTAGCATGTGAAAAGCTCTGCTCACTCACAATCCAAAACTCCACAATGCTTTGCAAGAAGAGTAGAATAAAAAGAGATGGTGCGCATGTAAGGCTTGTAAATTTTGTAGAAGGTGTGCTGGTCCGCAGTCTAAAAGAAGCAGTCAAAGCAATCAAAGCAAACAAAAGTGAATATGTGTCGGCCATATTCACTACCAAAAACGAACTTGAAAAAAAAATAATAATAAAAGCTAACCACCCTCGTAACCTCGACAGCAAGTCATCATGTCAATTCAACAGCAGGTCTCCAGATATGTAGGTAGGTGGGTGATTGAGCATCGCGCTCAGCCAACGAGATGGTAGGAAGCTTAGATTTATACTTTTTGTCTTTGTAGAGAAAAATACAACGCAGTGCAATGATTTGAGGCCCCCCCACCAACCCTTTTTTTTCTTCTTCTTTTTTTTAACAAAGAGGTTTAAAGGATGCCACGGCACTGACTTGGTTGGTACAATGGTTCTAATTTAGCCAGTTGGACTCTTTTGAGCTGTTTAAATGCAATTGAGGAACTAGTTGGTACTGGGTTTGGGTTGGACAAACGTGGTCTATATAGACGGCATATTAACATTGTAACCATTTTCATTTAAGATGATTCAAATGCTAAGATTAACAACTTTGAAAATTTTATTCAATTAAAAGTTTGTTTTTCTTCAAAGTACGTCAATCTTACTGTATCCAATCCAACAGTGTCATGGCGTCACAGCGGCCAAGCCGATTGTGCTCTTGGACTAATCCAATTCCAATAGTTTTTAACTCAACTTTAGAGATCATCTTTGACAATGATGACAATTCAATATTAATATCCAAAATGGTAATGCATGTCTATGTGCAAAATAGGCATATAGTGAAGCTCATGTTAGCCTGTCGTAGAATGACCTGGACTATGTTAAGCAAGTATACGGCGGTCCAAGATACTGCATTCCTTATTGGCATCTCATTGAAGACTCTACAACCTTGCTCGATGTTGCCAATCTTGGTGTACATGTCAAGAAGGGCACTGCCCACAAAAACGGACTGCACAAAACCAGACTTCCTCGAATAACCGTGTAATAGCTCTCCAAAGCACAAGTTCATGGTTAGTGCACTTGCCTTGGGTGCAATACTAAGTACGAACTGGGTCCATACTAAGTCCTGGCTGAACCCACATATTTGAGAACAAAGCCAACGCTTCAGAGGAATCCAAGGCTTTGACATAGCCAGAAATCATGGTGGTCCATGTAACTTCATCCCTGTAAGGCAACTTATCAAACATTTGGCGAGCATCATTCAAACAACGGGTCTTCACAGGCTCCTTCAATTGGGCATTAACTTTGAGCATAGTAACTGGAGGAACGAAATGGGGTTTCTGAGTTAAGTGGTTGGGTCTTGTCTCTGAAACTAGGATACCACCTACATAATTAGTGCAAGCAAGAGATGCTGCTGCAAAGAATCTCTTAAAAGGGGGCCTGACTAACAAAATCATGTTTGTGCTTGTTGAGCCACCGCGTGCCGCGATGCAGTCTGAAACATCTTCTGAACTTTAATTTTACAATTCTAATCCATTTCAGTCCAGTCCAGATACATAAATGGGCTCAATTAATATCTGTAACTGAGCCCATCATAAGTATGGGCCTTGATATACAATGCTTGTTCAACTGCGGGCCTAGATGTGGCCCACAAATGCCGAAGTTTGTTCGTGTTGCTCAGAATCTCTCCAAACACTGTAGCGGCTCTTCTTCCCCTTCATAAGTTGAGCTTGATCGAACGTTCGACTGCAGGAGCTCTGTTTTTTCGAGGACACAAGAAACTATGGTTTGCAACTGTGAAGAATCTCAACCAAATCTCTAAACAAATAATGATAGTTTAAGTTTGCAGTTATTATTCTCAACGAAGAATATAGAATCATGATAGAGAATGAAGACAAAAGATAAACGATTTTTGTCAATGTGATATGTTCTTGGAAGTTTCAAAGGTAAAGTCCTGCTCACTAGCTCGAATATTAGGATCCTAGCAAGTTGTAATAACGATAGAGTAGGGTTAACTCAACTCCTGTCAAACAACATTAGGATTTTATTTTAATTTATTTTATTTTTCTTAAACAAGGCAAATTCTGGAGGGATAAAATTATAGAACTAAATGATATTAAGCATGCTTTTTTGTTTTTGTTGTCTAAAATGTGTCTTATCATGCAAGGAGGAGCTATAGGAATCTGGTTTCTTTTACAATACAAAAGGTTGAATATCCAAGATAACTGGTTGCCCATGTTGAGACCATAATATTGGTTTGGAGAAGCTGTGGATGACGAAAAGGTATTTGTTTGGGTCTAGATTTTGTTTGGAATGCATGATAATTAATCAACTTGCATCACAATTTGTATGAATCCACTAAAAGATTATTAATAGTGATATGAGTTGTCTCACATTATTTAAATTTTAAAAATCTTTTGGAAAAAAAAAAAAAAACTCTTCTCTAGAGCTAGTTTTATAGTGAATGTTTCCTTTTTTAATATAATATTTAAATTCAAGTTTAAAAGACAATACTTTTTCCTGGACAAAACCCAAGACCCATAATAACTTATAAGGTTATTGCAGCTAAAGTTGATTTCATGGTTTTTACCCCTCACATTGTGTAAGTTTTTCACAAAAAAGTTATCTTGTGTTTATTGTATTGATTGTGGTGTTTGATTCTTTAGTTATTAGGTTATACTTTTGTATTAGGATATAAGTTCTTTTGGTGCACTGTAATCTCCTTAAAAAATTATGGGAACCTTGAGGACAAGTTCCTTCTTAATGAGTTGTTGCAGCGAGTTGTCTTTAGTTTGCTGGGTATTGCAATTGCATTTGGTTTTGGAGCCTTAACATCGGTTTGTGGGGTCCGGCCATGGTTGTTAACACAGGTCATGTGAGCTATCTATATAAAAGGTAGGATAGAGGGGTTGAGGGGATGCTTTGTTGATTATTAAATTTAGCCAGAAACAATGGGTGCAGTGACCCTTATCGCTGAATTTCTCTACCGTTACTGGTTGATTTATCGACCATAACTCAGCGTTTGAATCCTAATCAATCGAACACTCGTTTGGTTTGTTTTGGATCCTGCTTTGATCTCTTGTTTCAAACAAATCTCCCATTTGAGATGAAGATCATTGTCGTCTCGTTGATGACTTTAGAACCAATCTCCGTAATCTGCGAGATTATGAAATCCTGAGCAGCTAAAAAAAACATTGTCTCGGTATATATCACAACAAAAATGCCAACAAAACCTATTAACTTGTGTCATTAATGTTTCTTATTGAGAAAAACCGACACCTTAACTCAAACAAAATACTGTAGCTTGCCTGAATTAATTTTGGATTGAAGCTCTTCTCCAAGACTTCTGCATACCTATACTTTCAACTCCCACTGGTGTGACAACTTTTTTGTGTTCTTCCTCACAACTAATCAAGTACTCATTGTTGAAGATTGTCTCACATTAATCCCGGATGTTGAGTTTCTTGGTTTTATTAGTAACACTATCTCTAGTATTGAAATTTATTTTCACTTTATTCATTAAAAGATTAAAAAAAAAAAAAAAACTCTCTCCATTTTATATCATATGATCAAACTGTCGATATGTCAAGCTCGCGGTTCGAATTGATCCATCAGCTTGCAGGAGGATATGAAAACAGAAAATCATTAAATTCACATCATTAGTCCACGTCAATGCTCCAAGTCAGATAGTCTCGTCATCAGAGACTGCATTCGTCAGCATATCACTTGGCAATCCATGCTACGTAAGCTCTACCAGTTGTGATGCACGTTCATCGTCTCCACAAGCCTCTACACACAGTGGCATCCTCCCACCTACTAGCGTTAATGGTCCTGCCGGAGAAGGAAAGAGACATCAGCGGCAAATCCGCCACCCAAGCTCAACCAGTCATTAAACGAAAATCATCACTAAAATCGTTGCAAATTAAACCAACTTGGGAAATGATTTTTGCCTACACCAATCTTAAGAATTTTCTAAATTTATTTCCGCATTCAATTCCTTCTCTTGCATTTCCCTGTACAAAATTCTCTATAGGTCTATAAAAATCGACCTCCATGTACAGTTGTAATCATCGATTCAAGTACAATTTTCTTTGTGTTCATCATTGCGTTTCTGTTTTATTTCCGGGTTCAAGTTTTTTTTTTCATTTTATCCAATAATTGTGTAGAATTACTGGCAATTTTGTCTTTAAAGTATGTCACTAGTTTTCCCGAGGTATCAGACATGTATGTGACCGCTAGCACCATCAAATTGAAGGTCCTCCAATGTTCCAACCCTATTCTGGTGAAGAACCTGTACTTGTCCTACGACCCCGTCATGCCGAATTCAAATGCCTGTACTCACTGGAAATTGGAATCCTTCGTTCTAATTGTAGAGTCAAGTTGGTCTCGACGATTTACGACCAAACCAATTTTAAAGTTTTCAAACATAGTAATTAAAGATTATCATATAGAGCTTTTGTTTCCAGAAAAAAGAAAATAAAATAAAATAAAAGAAAAGAAAAGAAAAGAAAAGAAAAGAAAAGAAATCTTGCTAGGAATTTTCAGAAGATCATCTTATTTACCTATGTATTCTCAATTAGTATTCTTCTTAGGGGCATCGGTCTTGCTTGAGTAGAGCTAACCTGAAAATTCAACTGGCATATTTTTAGATTGGAAAATTAATAGGAGATCATTTTATATGCCACACGCTTGCTCATTTAAATTGATATTACGTACCTTTATGAGCTTGCAAATGTGATCCTCTCCTACTGGAACTCACGGCCACTAACTAGGCACGGAGTGGCTAAAAGGGTTGATTTTGGGCACCATAACTTTGACGGAGGTGACCTAGTTTGGGGTGCCACCGGATGGGCAGAGTACACCTTGATCACCCGCAACGGAAAGCCTGCACAAAATTCAAAGCACTAATGTACCTCTTTCCTATTACATTGGACTTCTTCGTACGTTGTTTGCCAATCCTATCAAGTCTTGAATGATTTGAGGTTTAGAAGAAGACAATTATGACATGATCCGCATTGAGCCCCTCTAAAATAGTTCAGTAGTTGAATTTGGCACTCCTAGGCATCATGTTGGTTGCGACGAAGTTTGTACTCCTAGGAAAGAAGAATATGTGTTTGTTTCCGCTGCATATGGTGCAGTTGGTCAGTTTGTTGGACCATTCACAAAAATGATGGGTTTTTATATTTTAGGAAGTTGTGGAAGTCAAGAAAATGTATAACCCCATTTGCATCTCTACCTTGTTTTCTAACCCTTCATTAATTTGTGAGTTCTATTTATATCTATTTCATAGTCCTTAAAAATATAACTTAATTTAGACTAATTTTAAGTGGTAAATAATTTTTATTAACATGATACCCAATTCTAAAGAGGTAATAAATATTTTTAATATAGTATCAAGGATCAAATTTGAAAAACAGTGCATCTTGAAAGTAAATATAATATCTTTATCATTAATTATAAATAATAGTGTGGAAGATGTTTTACATTCATAAATATTATTTATTTAAAAATGAAATATATGCTTTAAAAGAGGAAACAAGAAGAAGACTTTTCTTCTAACATTGTGGATCATTTCACATGCTCTTCTTCAGAGAAACCTAGTTGAAGATGGTCAAATATTGTTTTAAACCCTTGGCTTGGAATTTTGGTCCTTGTCTCCTCAAAACTCAAGGATAGAAGGATGAACCATTAGAAAAAATCTTATTTTTAAGTAAGACCATGAAACGAGCTTTATGTGGGCAAACTCAATGATGCCTAACCCTAAGTTTGGATCATCCCGATTAAGCTTTAGCCACATATTAGGAATCCATGACCTTCCTAATTATTTAACACTAGATATGCATTGTCAAATTTAGATCATCCCAATCAAGTTCCACAAAATAGTGATTACAAAATTAGATTTGTAACTAATTTTTTAAATTTATTATAATTTCTATTTCTACATATAACACTTACAAATTTGGATTTGTAACTAACTTTATAAATTTAGTAATACTACTATTTTGGCACCTCTTAACATCTCATAACGTTTCTTATGTTTGCATTGTTGTGTCATCGACATTCTTGCCCAGAGACCCTTTATAAGGAGATTCCATTGAAACACGTTGTGTCATCCATGAACCCTTCCAGTTTTACACCTTCAATGAACTAGAAAAGGAAGCTTCAGATATGCCATTTTTCTGCAAACCCAGCTCTTTCCTTTTAGCACTTCTTCTCTTCCTTCATATTTCTGTGAGGTATGAAGCTTATAAACCAGTACATTTAACCATATGGAACAACCTGGAAAGCGGTCAGGACATCGATATCAAATGTTGGTCGAATGATAACGACTTGGACGCAATAATAGTTCCCAAGGGAGGCGATTATGGATTCAGTTTCAAGCCAGCACTTATAGGCGTCACACTGTTTGAATGCCGCGTGAAATTTCCCCTTCCCATCAATGCAACCCGTTGTTTCACTGCCTACAAACAAGACAGGGACCGCAAAAAATGTGCCATTTGTAAGTGGAGCTTAACAGAGCAAAAGCCGTGTATGATGAATTATGATAATAATGGGGCCTTTGATCTCTGCTATGGCTGGGAAGATAGTATCTGCGTTGGCTGGCAATAAGCTTTACAACTTTCGAAATGTAGTATTTGGCAATATTATGCTTCTAGCTAAGTGATGCAGTGCACAAATAATAAAACAGGATTCGTCCTTGGTTTCACTCCAATAAAAGGATTTCCTTTTTAATCCTTTTCTTTTAGGTTTTTCATCTTGTACTATGTTCGGTTTTTTGAATGATTGATGAAAATTATTGTTTGTATATGATTATTAACAAAGTCTATTTCTTTTCTTATAGTTTATAGTTTATATGAGAGAAAAATACCTCTACATATAAAGAATACAATAAATTAGTATATTAACAATATGGTGTATACACCAATTTGAACAATGATATTTTGTTTTCATGTGTCATTTATGCATTGTTAGTTTTGGCCTTTGTTCTATTTGTTAAGACACATAAATAATTAATGCAAGCTTAATTATAGAAATTGAGAACATGTAGTGAGTACTACACATGCTCTATACTCACAAATGCTTAGTTGTCAAGGCCAAATCACACAAATATTTTGTATTTTCTTACTAGCGGTAAAATGTTAGAAGATATTATTATGGTGACATTTGTATTATTCTCTAGCCATCATCATTTTTCTTTGGTTTGCAATAAGATAAAGACAAAAAAAAAAGTTGCCTTATATAAAATTATGATAATAATATTGTTAATAAAGTATATTTTAAGGACAAAATAATTATATTTTTTTCTAACCACCTTCAACTAAATCATTTAACATTTTTTTTTATATAATGACATTAATGACACCATACCTACATTAAATAGTCCACCTAAACCGTAACCACAAATGACCCCTTGATGTCCTACGAGGAACACCAGATCACCTTTATGGTTGAAAGATTATGTATACCTTACCATTCATGTAGCAAAAACAAAATCATTGGCCTACCCTCTTTCTATCTACATCTCATTTGACCATTTACCATTGGATAACCGGTATTTCATTGCATCTATATTTGCTGATATTAAGCCAATACATCACCATGAGGTGATTGGCAATCCTAAATGGCAAGAGACCATGGAACAAAAGATTAGGGCATTTGAGGCAAACAACACATGGGAGCTAGTAGACCTTACTCAGGAAAGAAAACTCATTGGTTGCAAATGGGTGTACAAGATCAAGTATAAAGTTGACGAATCAATAGAAAGATACAAGGCAAGATTGTTAGCAAAATGATACAATAAAAAAAAATGAGTGGACTATCATGAGATCTTTACTCTAGTTGTGAAATACATCACAATTAGGTGTGTACTTTTCTTAGCAGCTCAGAATCAGTGAGACATTCATCAAATGAACATAAACAATGTCTTCCTACAAAGAGATCTAGATGAAGAGGTATACATGAAGCCTCCACCTAATGATCTAGCAAAGAACAGTAGGAAAGTTTGTAAATTAAAAAAGTCCATATATGGACTCAAGCAGGTAGCTAGATAATGGTATGATAAGTTCATAAAAGCCCTACTCATAGCTGGTTATCGAGACTCCATGCATGACACCTCATTGTTTGTTCGACGAAGAGGTAACCTTATTGTCATTCTCATGATTTATGTTAATGATAAACTTATTACTAGCAGTGACACTGAAATGATACAAAAACTAAAGGCACACATACATTCTTTTTTTCATATTAAAGACTTAGGAGATCTCAAGTTTTTTCTTAGGATTGAAGTCCTTAAAGATGATAAAGGCATCCATTTGAGTCAATGCAAGTACATTATCGAGATGATAAATGAGATGGGACTAGGGGGTAGTAAACCAGTGGATAACCCTATGGATACTAACTTGTTATTAATTACTTTTAAACATGATTAGGGAGCAGAAGTTCCTCGAGATGATGATCTACTTCTGAGTGAACCACTCAAGTATCAACTCATGGAAAAGTTGAACTATCTCATCGTCACCAGACTTGACATTTATTATATCATGCTTAATTCCCAGTTCATGCATTCATCTAAGAAATCTCACTAGGAAATGGCCACTAGATTAGTAAAGTATATGAAGAGTTGCTTGGGCACAAGCTTACTTATCCCTACTTCTAAAGGTTACAAGATGAGAGTATATTGTGATTTAGATTACACCACCTGCAAAGTTGAGAGAAAATCAGTCACTAACTTATGTGTTATGCTTAGAGAGGCACTCATATCTTGGAAAAGAAAAAAATAGGCAATGGTATCTCTCTCCTCTATTGAAGCAAAGTATCGAGTCATGGCTTTCACATCATGTGAGATCATCTGGTTGTTAGGTCTTTTGGGAGATATAAGGATTGAAGTCCCACGACCAATGACTTTATATTGTGACAACAAGGCTGTAATAAAGCTATCAGCAAATCCCATGGTACATCAACATACTAAGCATAGATGTTAATTGTTATTTAATCAAGGAAAAGATCAAGCATGGCCTCATAATAATTTGATTATAGCCAAACCTCTATTAAGGGAAACCTTTGAGTCTTCAAGAAGCAAATTTTGTGTTACCATGCTAAATTTGAAGGGGAATGACAAAGAAGCCTTGTAGTCACCATCGACATCAAGACTGCACTCTATAATGCCCACATCTCCTCAAGCCTTGCATGCACTCAACCAGTAGTTTCGCAATGTCTGGCCAACACAAAGCCCTCATGCGAGGGTCAAACACGCAAGACAACTAGTATTGAAAGTGCCGAGTATTGGCTGTATAATAGAGTCCCACCAAATGTGTTGAGTATGGTTACACTGTTTGCTGTGCAGTTTGTGCGTGAAAAATGCATAGCTAAAGCATGGATTGAAGTGGAGATCATGTTGAAGATTGACGGTTTTCTCTCTATGATATATTTTTCCTATATTGTAGGATCTCAATCTATTTTTCCTATTTTATAGGATATTAGGGTTTCCTTGTATAAGCCTTACTTCTATTTATATATAGCCTCTTAGGTTATAATGTTTTCAAGACTTTTTTCTATGGCTTTGTCTTCTCTTGTAACTAGTTTTGGTTTTACTTGATCAATAAACAAGTTTTTCTTCCAAACATACAAGAGTTCATCAAATTCTTCATGGTATCGAGAGCCAATGATTTTGTTGGGTTCTTTGCTTAGTTTTTGTTCACATTGCCAAGCCATACGCAAAAGGAGAACGGCTTTCTCTCTCCGAATTCAAGCAAAAGGAGCGGCAATGGCTTTTCTCTCTTCTTGAGGTTTTATTATTTTGGTTTAATTCTCTTGGTATTCTCGGTTTAGCAAGAAAGTTCAACTTTTGGCATTCTCGGTTTGGGTTTCTTGGTATTCCAATTTTTTGTCTTTTTCTTTTGTTAACTAAACAAAGGAATTGGTTCTCTCGTTGGCTTCCTTGATCTTGCCACCATTTTGTCTTTTTCTCTAACAAAGCTACGAGAGTTATTTTCTCTCTATTACGACGGAAAGGTGCAATCTTTATTTGGTTGCAACAGGAACTCATTATTTGGTTTTCTCTTTCATTCTAGCGGAAAGGTGCAACCTTTATTTGGTATTTTCTTTCTCTTCAATAGAAAGAATTGTGATTTGTTTATCAGTTTTGACTATGTTGTTCACACCAAAACCTTGGTATTTTCTAGTTCACTTCCGCGCTTTGTGACTATTTTGATTTACTATTATGGTTCGAATACTTTGTCGAACAATTATTTTTCTTGGAGAATTTTCTAACTTTGTGCATCTCACAATTCTTTTATCAAACACTCGGTTTGCTTGATTTTATTTGTTGTATTCTCCATTGCGAACGGCATCACCACCTTATGACTACCATGTTGTCTAAGGTTTTTAGTAAACCTAAATGTGAGTATTGTGGGCACAAGGGGCACCGTAAGAAAAGTTGTTATTGTCTTAAAGGGCCTCAATATGAGCATTGTCAACTTTTTGGGCATAAGAAGGAGGCTTGTTACAAGCTTAATGGCTATCTTCCAAGTCACAAGAATTTTGCTAGTAACTATACTGTTAATCTAGTCATTGCTGAGCATAGTCATTATACTTTCACACCAAAGCAGTATGACAACATTATCCATTTGATCAAAGAGGACTATGGTAGGACCTCTCATGCTAATGGAGTAGATATTCCAGAATCTTTTCCTTACATTTGGATTATAGATAATGGGGCCAGTGATCATATTACTGCCGATTTTAATTGTTTAGAATTTTCTTTTAAATGCATGTCTAAGTCTAGATCTATTAAATTGCCGAATGGAGAACTAACCTAGGTCACCCACATTGGTTCCATAACCCTAGCCAACAGTTTGAAATTGCACACGGTACTTTACTCTTATTATTTCAAATATAACTTACTATTCGTAGCTAAATTCACTGCTGAGAATAACTATTTAGTGGTTTTCTATGCTGATTTATGTGTGTTTCAAGACCTCTCTACAGGTGACATCAAAGGAATTGGTAGAATGCGACATGGACTTTATTTTTTTTGCACCCTAAGAATAACCGTGTTAACCAATCTTCCAATACTACACCTGCCCTTTCAATTACTTCAACACACAATGACCTTAGTTTTCATCTATGGCATTTGAGACTTGGTCACATGTCTTCATCTAAATTTAAATTTTTGAATGATTTCAAAGATTTCCCATCTTCAGATTTTCATTGCTCAGTTTGTCCTCTTGCTAAGCAAACACATGATCCATTCACTGTTCACACTAAGAATGTCAAAAATCTTTTTAATTTAATCCATGTGGATATTTAGGGACCATATCATGTCCCAAATCATAATGGTTCAAAATATTTTCTAACCATTGTTAATGATTTTTCATGAGGGACTTGGACTTTCCTCATGAAACATAAGAGTGAAACAGTATCACATTTGGAACCTTTTTTTAATGCAATTAAGAATCATTTTAACATTGGGATCAAATGCATTCGTTCTGATAATGCAACTGATTTCTTTAATTCATCATGTGACAAGTTGTTTTCATCACGAGGTATAATGCATAAAAGCTCATGTGTATATACCCCGCAACAAAATGGTGTGGTAGAACGTAAGCATCGCCACTTATTAGATGTTGCACATGCATTAAAATTTCAAAGTCATATGCCTAAATGTTTTTGGGGTGAATGTATAATTACTGCCACACACATTATCAATCGCATTCCTTCTTCAGTCTTACATGGGAAAGCTCCTTATGAAGTGATTCATGGGAAAGCTTCTAACCTCTCAAGATTTCGAGTCTTTGGTTGTCTTTGCTATGCTTCAGTAGTAGGGCACAAAGACAAATTTGCTCCTCGAGCAATTCCTAGTATTTTCATAT
The DNA here is from genome assembly GCA_028551485.1 of Casuarina cunninghamiana. Classification (NCBI taxonomy): domain Eukaryota; kingdom Viridiplantae; phylum Streptophyta; class Magnoliopsida; order Fagales; family Casuarinaceae; genus Casuarina; species Casuarina cunninghamiana. Next base: position 9,831,514 of record CM052371.1, read on the forward strand.
GATACCCTTTTGAGCAAAAAAGGCATAAACTTTATGACATTGAAAAAAAGAAATTTTTTATGAGTCGTGATGTTCATTTTCATGAAACTATTTTTCCTTTCACAAACATAAAGACTGAGTCCCATTTTTCAGAATTCCCTATGATGCCATCTCAAGATGAGGAGCCTGCACAACAAGTTATCAGAGTTAACCATAATTCAGATGCTCAGGTAACCCCTCCTATATAATTAGATCCCATTCCTGATACTACCACTCATACTACACTAGATATTACCACTTCCAATACATCAAGCAACCAACCCAATGATTCTACCTTGGAGATTTCATATCCTCCTTCTACATCGCCTCATGTTTTCACTTATGATGATGAGACAATGGATGATCCTTCCTTACCAACCATGCCTGAACCTATAGTTCCTCCATCAGTTCCTAGACGATCTAATAAAATTTTCAAGCCACCCATATGGACTTAAGATTATGTCTACAACAACGTTGTCAGTCCATCTATAAAATACCCCATCTCTGACTATGTGTCTTATACACATTTACCCATTCCACATCAACACTTCATAGCACCCATTTCACCTGAGATAGAACCTTTGTTCTACCATGAGGCAATTAAGGATTCTAAATGACGAGATGCCATGGATAAGGAAATGAAAGTATTAGAATCGAATGGAACATGGGAACTAGTAGACCTACCACGACGGCGAAAACCCATAGGATGTAAATGGGATACAAGATTAAGTATCATGCTTATGGGAGTATTGAGCATTTTAAGGCTCGTCTAGCAGCAAAAGGTTACAGTCAGACAAAAGGGATCGATTATCATGAGACTTTCTCTCCTACAGTAAAATCGGTGTCAGTTAGAAGTGCGTTATCTATTGCTTCACAACGTAAATGGACTATTCGACAAATGGATGTCCATAATGCATTTCTACAAGGAGACTTATATGAGGAAGTATATATGAAACCTCCACTTGGGAGTCCTTTTAAAGGGGGGTCCAAAGTATGTAGGTTGCAGAAATCTTTATATGGGTTAAAGCAAGCTTTACGACAATGGAATGAGAAGTTTATAGAAACTCTAGTGTCTGCTGGTTATCGATAGTCATTATACGACTATTCTCTTTTCACTAAAGGACAAGCTGGTAATATTGTTTTAGTGCTCATATATGTGGATGACATTTTAATTACTGGTGATGATACACAAGAAATTGAGACTTTACAAGCTTATCTTCATTCTACATTTCAAATCAAGGATTTAAGAGAACTCAAGTATTTTCTTGAGATTGAGATCCTTCGAGATTCAAATGGCATGCATCTCAGTCAATGTAAGTATATCTTAGAATTGATTTATGAATTGGGACTATTAGCTGTAAAGCCTGTTGGAAATCTCATGGAGACAAATGTCTTATTTACTAGCTTAAAATATGATGAGCAAGTTTGTCCAGAAATAGATGATCCACCATTTGAGAACATCTTGAGTTATTAGCAGTTGATTGGTAAGTTGAATTATCTTGATATGACACGCCCTGACATAGCTTTTCCAGTACACCTCTTAAGTCAGTTCATGCATACTCCCAAACGATCCCACTGGGAGGCAACTCTTCGCATTGTTAAGTATCTCAAAGGAACAATAGGGCTTAGTTTATTCTTTCCTTCAGATGATGATTTTCTCTTGCAAGCTTTTTGTGATGCTAGTTATGCAAAATGCCCCATGACATGTCAATCCACTACTGGCTTTTGTCTTACACTTGGACATTCAGTAATTTCTTGGAAAAGTAAAAAGCAACCAGTTGTAACTCTTTCTTCAATAGAGGCCGAATATAGGGTCATGGCAACTACTACTTGTGAGATTATTTAGGTGGTTGGTCTATTAAAAGATATGAGAATTAATGTTACACAGCCAATGTTTTTATATTGTGATAATGAGGCAGCGCAAAAATTGGCAGAAAACCCAATCTTTCATAAGAAGACCAAGCACATAGATGTTTCTTGTCATTTTATTCGAGAAAAAATACATCATGGTTTAATTAGCACAGCACATGTTAGGAGTGGTGACCAACTTGCAGATATTTTGACCAAGGCTTTAGGAACAAATCAACACTATCATCTCCTTAGCAAGCTTGGGGTCTTGGACTTCTTTCGACCCTCAGCTTGAAGGGGGTGTTGAAGATTGACAGTTTTCTCTCTATGATATATTTTTCCTATATTGTAGGATCTCAATCTATTTTTCCTATTTTGTAGGATATTAGGCTTTCCTTATATAAGCCTTACTTCTATTTATATATAGCCTCTTAGGTTATAATGTTTTCAAGATAGCCGCACATCTAGAGTTCTTTTTTCTACGGCTTTGTCTTCTCTTGTAACTAGTTTTGGTTTTACTTAATCAATAAACAAGTTTTTCTTCCAAACGTGCAAGAGTTCATCAAATTCTTCATATCACTGCAGGAAAGCATCTGTGTCCGACACCTCAGACAAAGAGAATGACCCAGCAACATCTTACACAAGTTGTCCTTGTGCAACCACACCGAGCATACTATTCTCAACCGACGTCCAAAGAATGTCCGTAGCCTAACACAGCGTGTTGTTACACCATTGGGACAGCTAAATCATCATTCATGAAATACAAACATGTGATCAATGAGTTGGAGGACAACTCATATGAACGCCAACACGTCACCTGAATTACCCAGCCCCATACAACAAGTCATGTACCCTGGAAGTCCTAGCGTAAAGAATGGGGAAGGTAGGAAGAAAGCAAGAGGGAGTGTGGACCGGGATACAAGCTTTAAATGTCTATAGGGTCATCGTGTAAACTTCCAGGTAGTTTGCATGTAGATAATAAGCGATGCTCAAACGCCTATATAAAGGCGTGGCTTGCCTATAAGCAAGCCTTCTGTTCTGTAAAAGAAACCATCGTGTAACTCCTTTTATAACAAAAGCTTCCGCATTTTGCCAAATCTCTGTTTTTCTTCTCTCTCAACTGTTAATTAGATATTCGTTTTTGTTGTTTTTTTGCTGCTATGGCACTAAAGCAAGAAGAAGCAAAGCCTGCAGAGGAATCCAAGCCTTCGACTGCGATAGAAATGGGTCTGAGAGCTCCTAGCACTGCTTCAACCCCTTCATGGTTCACGCCTAAAAAGTCCTTTCTGGTGCTTGGTGGGTTTTAGTCGTTTAGTGGAACGTTTGGTCTCTGAGAAAACGCAAAGAGACAGAATTTCGAGGGTTTATTTTCGGTTCTTAAATTCTTTTTTGGGGTTTTGTAATGGGATTTATGGGTGTTCAAAGTTTGGTTTTTTCTGTGTATGATTCCTGAGAGTGTGGGATGCGACAATTCGAAGCTTACAGGGGTTGCATCAAAATCTACTCTTTTTAAACTTCGTTTGGCTGAGTTTTCGTCTATCTGGAAGCCAATGTATCTGCCGAAACTTCAAAATTGGAAACTTTGGTTATAATGTTGTAAAACTGCGATTGGTTGCTGAGAAAATGTGAGAGAGGAAAACGGGGTTAATTTATATATTAAATTTCATATGATTCCAAAAAGATGCTTCACTGAACCGTGGGCTGTACAATTATTTGGGTGGATAGAATTTTCTTACTTTTAACATTTTGAATCCGAAGTGCTGCGGACTTGAGATTAAAATTCAGAATTTGTTTTTTTTTGGGGTCTCGTATGATCTAAGTGGTCACTCTGTATTGATTAGAAACTGAAATTTTGTCTACAGATTGATGCACGAGCTTCTCTGTGCATTTGTGCATATGCATTTTTTTTATTTATCTTTTAAAAGCTGATGTTGATTGGTTAGACTAATGTCGGCCAGATAAAGGAAGTAGATTGGTTACTCTGAGGATTCAGTTAGTTAGTGCTTGGATTAAAGGATGTTCTGTCGAACTATGGAATAGGGGATTTAAAGGACAACAACACCTCCTATTTACTTAATTGACTGACTGACTGGTTGGCTGGCCTTGGGGGTGCTTTCAGGTAGTAGCGGCAGAATGCTGCTTCTTGTCTCAAAATTAAGAGGAAATTGTGGTTTTCCAGGTTAGTAAAACGATCAAATCTAAACCTTGATATGTATTAGCAACCTGGCCTTTTATGCAGTAAAAATACCCATATTTCATGTCTGAATGAAAACTTACTAATTACTCTAGTAACGATGAACTTGGGTGGCAAAACTCTTCTGGTGCAGACTTTATCGTCCCATCTAAAGATTCATATTTTTCATGTAGTTCATAATAGACTTATTTAAGTGTTTTTTGCAGGCTATACATTATCTTCTGCGTTATAAACTTGATAAATTATATGGATTGAGGAGCAATAGCAAGCAATGGTGTGAATGGGGGCTAAGGAACTTGCACCAAAAGTGGTAAATGCACAGCTGGTACCGGAATACAGTAAGATTAACTTGGGAATCATCATCCAAGCCTTTGAATATAATCTTTCCTTTTTATCATTTGACTATGATGCCATTACTTCATTTCATTTTATTCTCCCCTACCCCTTTTTTGTGTGCGTTTGGTGGGGTTGAGTGATGGGGATACATTACTTTCATATTTTTCTTTTGTTTCCGTCATATTTTGTGTGCCCTAGATGGAAACAAACTTTCATATTCTCTGGTCAATAATGAAAAAGATATGTTCATAACTTTCCAAGAAACATAGAAAAAATGAAAATTTTGAGAAAATAACATATGTTGCCTAACTCTCTCCTTGACATACTTGTGCACATTTTTATGGTCTGAAAATTACATCTGCTAACTGCAGCTACTAAGCGATTGAGGTTTTGTGGTGCCTGTGTGTGTCATATGCTGGTATATTTGTTGTATCCTTGTGTGGACATTTATGCATTTGATCAAGCAAGGAAGCGTGTGTACATACTTTCTTAAGAAGCTTAAATTGCTTTTGACTTAGTTTCAGTTTCTTATTGCCTGTAGGGGAGATTTTAAATTGAGCAACTTTGAAGATGGAGTTCTATCATCTGCTTTTATGATTGGACTTCTTGTGGCTTCCCCAGTATTTGCATCATTAGCAAAGAGGTAATAACCATATTCTGTTGCATAGGTTGCCATAAACCATGAAGACAGTGATGGCAGTGAGTACAAGGTTGTTAGCAGGGTTTACAAAGTCAGATCAAGACCTTGTATCAATGGTAGATAGATTATTGTATGCAAGTAACCATCAATAATCAAACACAGGCAAGTGTTTGAAGAAACCCATATTTAGGGTGAAACACGCATAAGTCCTTGAAAACAAAAATTAGCAGAGAGATTAGAAGTAACTCTGTTAGCCTATAACCTCTGACCTAATAATTTTGGGCTATGGTGAAACAAACATGGACCAATTGTAATATCTTGGTTGCAAAATTAGTTTTCTTATATGGCGCGGCTGAAGTATACCAAATTTCTCATAACACTTCAAAACAGGATCAGATGGAATTTGGGAACCTTGAATTCTATCTGCATTCAATTAGGACCAAGGATAATGGCCATCCTTTGCTCCTCCCAAGCTCAGTTGCGGTTCAACCTAGAGTTTTGAGGCTTTTTCCGTTATCTTTTCTGTTGCTGAGTTCATCCAGCAGTGAAGCAGTGGTTTGTATTATTTTTCGCTTCCTCAAAGAAATCAAGCGCAACTTTTGGTCACTACAATATAGACAGTCATGTGTACCTTCCATGACCTCGCTTGCCTATACAAATTGTCAGCTGCCTTTGGCTGTGATGTACTCAGGTTTACTTCATTTTCTGTGCTTTTCCTCTTCTAGTTATGATTCTTATACTTGGTGTTGGAGTTGTCTCTGGATTTTGCCTTTACATCTGCTTGAATTCCTGTTCTTATAACCTGTATTTTCAACAGAAAACAGCTTGGCTTGCAATATTCTACATGTGTATACCAACTGGATATGCACTTGGCTATGTTTATGGTGGATTGGTAAGTCTCTTTACTTGAACTGCTGTATCATTGATGTCCGTGATGTTCCATTTGATCTCCTGATTATAAATTTAACTGTAAAATCGTAAGAAATATGGATGTGTAACCATTTTATATCTGCTAGTCTAACTGAAATTCTGATTGCTGTTTCTCACTTGATCCCATCACCTTTATATTTCCTGCTCTAACCCTATTCAGCTGACCATATTTCTTTTTTGGTCTGAATATATGCAGGTCGGAAGTCATTTCAGTTGGCATCTTGCATTCTGGGTGGGAGCAATTTTAATGTTTCCCTTTGCTGTTCTAGGCTTTGTGATGAAGCCTCTTCAATTGAAAGGTGCATGTTTCTAATGTATTTACTTGTAATGCTGCAACCATTTATTTGTGTTTCTAAGCAACTCGTGGATGCAGGTTTCACTCCTGCTGGATCAAACAATGCACTGGCAATGGTAGAGACAGCTGCCTCTGGAGCTCAAGGTGTTGTGGCTTTTGATTATAACACAACGGATTATTGAGCTGCTTATTTAATCTCTATTAAATCCTTTGTTCACTATATGTAGAACATCATTCTGGTGATAACATTCCCAACAAGCCAATGTATAAGAAAAATGCATCAGCGAATAACTTTAACATTCCGATATGGTTATATACTTGCATAAATGCTTGAATTGAGGACTTATTGAGAAGATGACACCTTAGTTTTAAGCACAAATCTAATTACTGGTTGCCTTGGTGAAATTTCTGTTTGTCTACATTCACCCGTCTTCATAGCTAAAAAATTCTGTTTTCTTTCAGAGTGAGTAACTTGAGGTGTTGATTCCCAGTAAATTATTGTATCTGAGTTCTAGACTTGAAATGAAGGCTCTTGCTAAGGAAAGGAAGGATATCATGGAAAAAGATACCATCTTTTGCTCCATTAGGTATCACAAAGTCTTACCACTATAATTTACATATAGGTTAAAGATATTTATTGCCTAGAAAAATTTAAAATCTAGCATTTCCATGCCATTACCTAGTCTTCACGTCAGTTCTTATGTAGAGTAGTTCTCCTTGTTAAGTGTAATAATTTAATGTAGATTTCCAATGCATAGGTACAGAGGTTGCAGTTGGCCATGGTGTAGCAGCATCCAGAAGATGGGAGTTTAGGGATAAGAGCTTATACAAAGCCGCCATGTGAGGACCATCATCCTTCAGTTCATAATACGTTATTTTTAACACGGTGTAGAGATCTTTTTACTACCTTTATATTGTATATACCACAAGCTAATGCGTGCAAATATATAATTCCTTTTCTCAGATCTTATTGGATGGCAGGGTGAACATTGCAAGTCAGATTTGGAACCAGTTTGCGATGTTTACAAAAGATATCAAAGTGCTTTTGCGTGAGAAGATGTATGTCGTTAATGTTTCTAGGTACTTCTCTCCTGCTTTACTACAATCTTGTGCATAATGTACTATTTCGTTGAATCTAGTGTCTTATCCTTACAAAGTAACCTTAAGAACTTCATCATTATATTGGAATATTTCTGAAGTAATAATTCTGTGGAACATTTTGCCTACCTTATCTTTAACATAGTAATTCTTTTAAACCCTGAATGAACCTTAGGTTACATAGAATACAACTGCGTCATTGGTGCATACTTATATTGGGGATCTAAGGCTGGTAAAAATATCTATAATATGGTGAGCTGTTATGTATGATATGTTATACACTATTCAAATTTCTCGATGTGTCCTTTTCATTATCCGTTTTATTTAGCTTCACATTATCTGCATATATAAGTTGTAATTAATTAAATGATGAGAATGTAGCCCCAAGATACGACTTGGTGATCTTGCTGACACATATGCAATTGATTTAGTCCGATGCAGATTTGATATCTGGAGGGATCACAATTGTTTGTGGAATATTTGGTACTTTAGCTGGGGCTTTGTTCTTGATTTTATGAATAACACCATCTCCAATGCTTTCAAGGTGAGTTCTTTTGAATATTTTGGTGGACATCGATACATCATTTCCTTCTTGGCATGTTGTGCCTAGAAGGAAAGACAGCAGAAACAACAGGAACCACAGCCGAACCTTGACACCCCAACTTTTGTTCCTTGGGCTTTTTTTTTTTTTTTTTTTTTTTTTTTTTCCAGGCTATCCTTTTCCTCTATGCTTCTGTGTACATAACTTTCCTACGTTGATCAGGATTCACTGTACTTCCCCCAGTTTTGCGAGGAAAAACTAGTGCACAAGACTGTATTACAAGAAGATTTGCAACACCAAGTCGTTCTCGTCGTTACAAATGTAAACGGTTTTCAGGTCGCAACATGAAGCGGCATCTCCATTTTTTCCACCACTATTTTTTTGTTTTGTTTCCCTCTTCTGGTTAAACAGCCAAAAAAAAAAAAGTAACATATTTGATCCCTTATAACCTTTAAGAATATAATTATATGCATCAAAAAGAAGATTTTTTGGTTTTTTATTCAATGGTTAAGTTTGTTATAATTAAATTACGTGAGTAATGCAAAATATAGCAAAATATAAGAATAAAAAATAAAAAATATTTGTCCATTACCATGTGCTTTGAATTACCGACACAATTCTGTGCCACATTTTTCTACACAGAGGTTCGCCTGCAAATCACGCCTTCCCCCTTTTCCGTAGTCTGTACTTTCCAAAACAACGTCAGTCCAAAACCACAGGCACCTACCAGAAACGGGAACGAGCAGTAATCCCCTGCGCTCAATCTCACCGGCGCCATGTGCATCTCAAGACATGAACGGGTGGAATAGTCAAAGTCAAACCATGTCCAAGGGCCTAAATATTCAGCCAACCAATAGTCTCAAACGTGCCCCAAGTTTCCAACATCTTGAAACGCAGCTGATCCTGCTCCCAACCCCACAGAAACCATCGGAGCAGTACCCACAGATTGTTTATCCTGTGTGTCTCTGTTTCTCCCTCTGCCTGTTAGTATATAGGGACTTCGGAACTCCTCTTGTTCTTGTGTTTCTTCGAAACAATGTCGCCCACTGCAGCAATGCTCATCCTTTGTCACCATGGCAAATCAAACTACCCCCGATGTCCTCCTCCTCCTTCTCCACCTGCAACTCTTTTTGGGTTTAAACTCGCGGCACTGAAATGGGTTTCTGTAGAAGACCTCATCCGCAAAGCAAGATCAGATGACAGAGAAAAAGATCGCCATGTTCATCCTCCTGTGCTGGAACAAGCTCTTGAGGTCAGCTGGTGGTAGAGCTGAATGTAGAGCAGTTTTTGGTATGGGGAAGACCCTTTGTGTTGTGGAGTTTTTCTGTATCTAGTTTGTTTGTGTATAACTCGATAGCACATTCTGTCCTTTGTCATCGATTCTACAATTTGTCTAGATAACTTGTGCAATCTTACACTGCCATATTTTCTAGTTCATCTTCCAGTTTCTCGACATATTTTCTAGTCTTGCTCACAGAGAGATACGAGTAACACATTTCTTTCTGTTCATAATCTTATCATAGTTAAAGATCGAAAGCTAGTTTTTTTTTTTTTTAATGGAAGTTTAGGCCGTAGTTTTGACGAGTGTCTCCAGAAAGGAACTGATGTAAAGAAAAGGAATGTTGCCCTAAACAGATTTAAAGCATGCCAATCCGAAATGTAAAGGCGGTGATGGCTATGCTCCAGGCAGCCCATCAAAGTCCCAGCATCGAGAAAATATATTATATACCTAAAACAATAGAGCAACATTTATTATACATATAATGACAGAAACTCTAGTGAGAGGAAACTGGAAATTGACCCTGCTTGAAGCAGCGATTTGACTCATTTTCCACCCAATAGAAAAGGTAAGAATTGGAACCCGGCATGCCATTTTGTATAAACTGGATGTGAATAAACTAATCAGACAAACAAGCTCAAAAACAACACGACAAAGACGGCTCTTTGTCCCCACATTATTCATGATACTTGTCGACAAAATATAAAGAAATCCAAGATACTTCAAACTTCGCCACTTTTATTAGATTCCAGCATGTGCGAATCTATCGTTTGAAAAGAAACGTCTACTTCTATCGCATACAGAACAAATCATGTAATAAAAGAAAAACTGAGAGATTCCTCGATTCTGCTCAACCACGGGCAGAATGGATTTGGTCTTCAGCATAAATATATTACCAGGAACCACTCGCGGGATGGAGAATCTCTGATGGGTCACGAACAGTACAAGCTGTAGCACATTGAGTTGCACTCTCATGCATTTATACTAGGGAAAGCCCTCCGGTAGGAACCGATCTCTTGACAAGCTTATTCCAGGACTCATTGGTCTCAGCGATGACTTTAAGAGCATAATCCTGTTTTTAACGGGAAAAATTTAGATCAGGACAACATTTCACACAAAAAGAGGTAAAAGACCACCACATACAAGGGGAGCATACACCGGAGAATCGATAACGACAATGGTAGAAATCATAATGATGACAATAATGCTATGAACTAATAGACTTAAATGCCATGTACTAAAAGTGTATTCCAATCATGAATTTTAAATGGTTTCATCTTGTGCCTTCTCTGTTATTTTAAATGACAATCACAGAGCATTCGAAAGGAATCAAACATTGGAAAACAGACGACCAAAGACAAAGAAATACCTTGTTTGCTGCCTTGTTTCCAAGACCAAACTTGTTAGCCGGTTTGCCATCAGGAATCTTGTAGTCTCTGAACCAATTCCTAATTGCAGTGAGAGTTCCCTGAAGAAAACCATGAGATTAGATCCCACAGAATTTACTCGTTTGAGACTGCAATTACTCATTAGAGACACAACACACAACTAGTTTTCATTTTGAATAGATACTATACCCATGCCTGAAACAGATTCATAACTTGCACGGTCATACTTGACTCTCTGAAATGCTAATCGGGCTAACAAATTAGAATTTCCAAAATTGCTTTCCTATTATGCTTACAAGATGAGCAAATCATGGGAAAATTGCCGAAATACTCAACCCCCCCAGCGGGCAACATCTCAAACGCTTCGGTTCCTCACTTTCCTTAACTTCCTCTTGAACAAGGAAACTGGATGTTACAAGTAATGTAACTAGTAATTACATTTTCAACGTGAATTAAAAGTAATGTAATTAGTGCTTGATGCAATGTGATACAAACTGCTACATATCCATGTTAACAACTTGCTACTCAAGCACACTCACATAATTCTTACAAACCGAATGTTCCTTGTTCTTTCTAGTGGATGATGACTTATCAAGTCAAGTAATAAATCAGCCAATGAGCTTAACTCATTCAGTTTGCATAGAGGATGTAGAATCAATCTCTATCTGGAGAATCAATTTTGCAAACAGTTCCAGCCTGTGGCTTATTTGTGAATTTTACGGTTGCTATCAAGCAAAAACAATTATTAACTAGGTATTTGTCATAAAACATTATAAAATGTTCAATATTGTCAATCTGTTTCTATATGGACAAGTTGAGTTACAGCATAACCAACAATATTACCACACTCAACATAAAATAGAGCAGGGAAGAAGGGAAAAGAGGAGGTATAATTTTGGGATTTATCTCTACTTAGCAAAAGGGGCATACCGGGAAATGCTTCTCAACATCGTCAACATCGTTCACAAGAGAAGCTCTTGGATCATCCAAAGAAATTGCAACTATCTTCCAGTCAAGCTCTCCTTCATCAATCATGGCCAAAGCACCCAGCGGTTTAACTTTGAGGATTTGCCCAATCTTCCTTTGACTTTCACCAATCTCAACAACATCAACTACAAATTGAACAAAAGGATATTATTCCAAGTTGCTAGTTGGGACCAAAACATTGAAAAAAGTACACAAGGATGATTAATGGAAAATAATATGAGATGATACCTGGATCATTATCCCCCAATGCCCCTTCAACTTCAGAGTTAGCAAGGGTTGGGTCTTCCCATGTTTGTGGAAGTAATCCATAATTCCAGTTGATGTTGTAACTGACAATATAAAACTAGGCAAGTCAGAATTCAGATCTACAAGGAATTAAAACCAAACATAATCAATGATGCCTCACAACGTGATAACAAGCAAGACAAGGAGTAGAGAGAGTTAGTTTAAGAATTACAACTAGCTTTAATGCAAAGATGGGCTGCCGGCTTCCCCAGCATCTCAAGTGTATTAAGAGCCTCATCTTTGTGCATAGATAAACACCATAATAAGCAATTTCAGACTCAAGAAGATGTGCAGAATCTGGATTCAAGAAAACATTTGGATTTATTCGTGACGATCAATTCTCGGAAAAGATTAAAAAAAAAAAGAAAAAGAAATCATCTAGGTAAGAAAGCAACTCATAATGACTGGTTCTAGCCTATTCCCACATTCACAACAAGAGATTTTGCACACTCAACCAACAGCTGAGCATAGATATTCTCAAATAAACATACATAGAGATTCCAATACACGAAGGCAATTTGGACATTGAACTACATACTCCATGAGAAAACTGAAATAATGAATCTTACGGATAGTATCGAAGCTTCCCCTTTTTGGTATCCTGCTTTATGGGAGTGTATGCCTCATCAGTAGCAACCTCCATCTTTGCACTTGATTCTTTTGGTATTTCAACAACAAAGTTGAAAACACCATCACCCAGCTGCAGTGGAATATCATGCCAAGGGGAAACCTGCAACAGAAAATTCCAATATTAGTAGGTAAAGGCAAGAAAAAGAAGTTTTTTTTTTCCATTTTACTGCACCGCAAATAATCTCTTTCCTTTGTCACCCTTTGGCTAAGCAGAGAATGGATGGAAAAAGCTAAATTCCAAAAGTATATTTCCACTTTGATGGGAAACAATATAAGAAATCTCTAATAGGCCAGAAAGCCGTATTACTTATATGGAACTCATTGATTTGTGAAGACTATGTAATTGACTAACTTCTCAATCTATTCTCCCTTTCCAACATTTTCTAGTCACACAATACCTTCGTTCAATGCCAAAAAACTACATTTTTTCTGATTTTTTTCTTATTTAATCCTAATTGATTTCTACAAAGCCATATGGTCCTATTATCCTCAACAAGAAAATCTAACTTCTCGATTTCTTTTCCCTTTAAAACATTTTCTGGGCAGCCAATAATTTGTTAAATGCTAAAAGAACCACATTTATCTGTTCTTTTTCTCATCCAAAGGCGACCACATGGTCCTATCATCCTCAACGGAACGCAGCTTTCACGATACTTGGTTCCAGATGGTGTATAAATTAGATTACTACTAGCTACACAACAATAAGTGCAAATATTAGTACCCTCCGAAACACTGACTGAGCAACTAAAATTACAAGAACCCCCCATGATCAAGTGAGCCGCACGTTTCAGCATGTCTCAGCAATCATCTTCTCCTTTCTCCCTCGTCTACTCAAAGTCCACACCCCAACCAAATAAGTAAGAACAAAATGGAAGGAAAATCAGAGATCTACAAACTCTTTTTTTCTTTTTCATCGTTAATAAACGTGCTTAGAAGAACCGCAATATTGAGCGCACGTCATGCACAAGTTGGCAGTCAGAACAACAAAACACTGTTTTATCAATACAAAATCTTACTACGGAACGGCCCAATTTTGAAAGTTCTTAGCTACATACGCCATTTTGTCGACAACAAAACAGACATCAGACGGTAGAATTAAGCCAGCCAAAAATAAAAAATCCTTTCGCATTAAAACTGTAGTTAACCTTCCATTTCCAAAATATCTACGCACCGATACAATGCGCCAATCGACAGTCTCATTTATCAATATTCCGACTTAGACAGATACACCTATTATGAAAGATTGAACCGAAGGGGAGAAAGCACCTTGTTGCCAGAATTGTCGACGAAGAAGACCCTGTAGTCTAGGGTTTCAGGCTGGCCTTCCTGCTTCATCTGAAGAACCTCGGGGTTGTAAATGGCACGACATGTGAACGACCTCTTAGCCCCCTTCAAGCTCTTAAAGAAGACAGCGTTACTGCTCGGCCCGCGTTTCAAGAGCAACGGCCTCTTGAATAGCAAGCACGAGGCCGTGCTGTTGCTCGCGACGGCGATGGCTCTCGCGGCCGCCATGCTCAGCTGCTGCGAAAATGAGAAGGGTCGCGAAGGCGAGTGAGACAAAGAGAGCGAGACTGAGAGTGATCACCACAGAACAACTGGTCTAGTCAGAGCAAACGTCCTGATAAAACCTGCTCTTTCTACCTTTTATTTTCAGCACGTGGCAATAAATGATTGCGTGGCAGCAGGCTGCTGTACCAAATAAGACAAAACCACGGAGCTCTTGTGACATTACAATCATGTACTAGCTCCTTATAATTTGTAATACAAGAAGATATATCAAATCTGCATCATTTAATTTGACGATAATAACAAGAATTCTTTTGAATTTTAAAGATTAGTAGTTTATTTCTAAATGTATTGCATTTATTACAATTTTTGACTTATTCTTTGAACCATAATAAACCAAAATATAAATAAATATACCCCTAGAATATAACTAAGATGATAAAAAGGACTATTGAATTTTTTTTATTTAATGCACACATCTAAATTTACACATTCATGCGATGAAACTAAGAAGTTCTAGACAATATTTGATTTCAATTGATCCAAATGTTTATCAACTTATGTAAAATTCTTATAAAATATTTAGGATTTAGATTTTGATTAATTTTTGAATGACTTGAACATGTTTTAGGGACAAGTCATTTTCAATTTAAGGTATTAAACAAAATTTGGTGGAGTTCTAAGTAATCAAAAAATATTAAATAAAAATTAATACAATAAAACCTTTATCGTGTGATTTAAAATAATAGATATGATTTTGAAATGACCCTATAAGTTCTTTAATTATTTGAAGAAATGAATATCTATATGCGAGTGTAACAAGTATTTTGATGACATAGTAAGAGAAAATATGAACATGTTTTCAAATTTTATATAGTAAGGATAAAGGAAAAAATGCAGTGGTCAAGACTCTGATTTTGTTCTTTATAAGTAGAACAAGTATGTGGCTGAGTGGGAACTAAACTCCAATCCAACTCAAACGCCTTATTGAAATTCTTCTTGCGACCAATTGTGACGATTTAGGAAGAATAATAAAAAGTTTTTGAGTTCTTAGAGGGAACTCAAACCTCACTTCAATAAAAGGATTCTTCGAGGGAATCCAACCTCCAATACATACTCTTACTTCAAAGATTACTTGAACTGTAATTCATAACCAGAAGTCTTTTATACTGCTCAATTAGTTACAACAGCTTAACAACTTATTTAACCACTTCAACAACCCTTCTAACTAACTTAAGACTCTTAACAAAAAGCTTAAAATGCATACACTGCTAAAGCAAACGACACCAGTTAAACAATTATGAAAAACCACCTATAATGTAAGATAAAATGACGCATACAATCCTTCTCCTATTAATCTTTGAGTTGTTGCACTCCCTTCCCTTTAACAAAAACCTTGTCCTCAAGATTAAATAAGGGATATCACTGGTTGAAGACATCAGTAGCAATCCAAGTAGCCTCCTGCAAAGGCAACCCTTACCAATGCACCAAGAGTTGAGATTGTTTCTTATGGATACAGTGATCCAAAAGAGCTTGTGGTTATGGACTAATAATGTTTTCAGCTTGCAAGAAAACTGGTAAGTCATGTTAAATCACTACATGATCTCCAATGGCTTTCTTAAGCATGGAGACATGGAAAACATTATGCAAATGAGAACCTAGGGGCAAGTTAAATCTGTAAGCTACTTCACTAATTCGCTATAGAACCTTATAATGACCAAAATACCTAGGAGAAAGCTTGTAATTCTTTCAAATTACCAAGGATTTGCCTCTATAAGGTTGTAACTTAAGATAAACAAAGTCACCAACCTGAAACTATACCTCTGTTCTACCAGCATCATAATATTTTTTCACACGAGCTTAAGCACATGTCAGCCTTTCCAATATATCTTTGAGAATTTCATCACGAGCTTTTAATTTTTGATCAACCATCTTCAAAGGAAAGGAACCTAGAACATAAGAGAGAAGAGAGGGAGGTGCACGGCCTTATACTAGCTCATAAGGGGACTTACTATGAGCATCATGGATGCTGGTATTATAGCAATACTCAACCCGTGATAACCATCTCAACCATTCCTTAGGGTGATCCCAAGTAAAACAACGAAGGTAGACTTCCAAAGTCTTATTCACTACTTTACATTGGCCATTAGTTTGAGAATGATATGCAGTGGAGAAGTTGAATTGTGTACCTTGCATTTCAAATAATGGTTTCCAAAAACTACTTGTAAAGACTGCATCCCTATAACACACAATGCTCTTGGGCATACCATACAGCTTAAAAATATAATAAAAAAAGATTGTAGCCACACTTACAGCTGAATAAGGGCGAGATAAAGCCATAAAATGGGCCATCTTGGACAGTCTATCTACAACCACCATGATGACTTATTTTCCCTTAGAAACCGGCAACCCATCTATAAAATCCATAGAGATATCCTCCTATATATGTGCTGGAATGGGTAAGGGTTGCATCAACCATTAGGTTTTTTATTTGCCATTTAACTTGGACAAATTTTCGCATAACTTCCTTCATTTGCACCCAATGAAAAACAACTTTTATTCTCTGCAAAGTCTTGAAATACCCTTCATGTGTGAAACCATGAAACTCTTGAAGAATAACTGAAATTAAGGTAGAATTCTTTCCTAAATGGATTCGATTTTGAAAGAACACCACTCCATTTTTATACTGCCAATCCTTCTTTGCTGTATCAAGACTAATTTTGTGTAGAATCTTTTGAAAAGCTGAATCATGTTTAACTTCCTCTTGAATGGTATCTAACTAGTCAGGAGTTGGAAGAGAAACTGCCTTTAATTGTAAAGCTGGTAAGTAGGAGGAGTTACTACTCTCACCTGGTTCCCATATACTTGGAACAAAAGTGGATTGTTTATCCTACTGATTAAGAGACTGCTGCAACTTCAGGGTGAGGACTAAAGACAACAATTTAGCATTTAATGTCTCTTTAGGAAAACTTTGAGCTTCCTAGATTCTAGATAGAGCATTAGCAACTATATTCTCTTTTCCTGGCTTGTAACGAATATCAAAGGCATACCTTACCAATTTAATCAACCATCTTTGCTAAGCTGGAGTTATAATTTTTTTATTCCATAAATTTCAAAGGCTTTTGTGATATGTCTGGACAATAAACCAAGTACCTAACAAATATTGCCTTCATTTTTTAACAACTAACATAAAGGCTAACAATTCTTTTTTCTAAGTAGAAAGCAACAAGTTTTTTCCTTGCAAGGCTTAACTAAGAAAAGCAAAAGGTTGTTGATTCTAGCTCAGTGCTACCCCTACCCCAGTTCCATAAGCATCACATTCAATGATGAATGGTAAAGAAAAAGCTAGTAGTCTTAGGATAGGAGCTTTAGTCATCTTTAACTTAAGTTCCTTAAAAGTTGTTTCAACCTCATTATTCCACCTAAACCCATCTTGTTTGAGTAACTGAGTGAGTGGAGAGGCAATTAAACCATAATGCTTGATAAATTTTCTATAGTAGCTAGTCAATCCTAAAAGTCCCTTCAATGATTTTATTGTCGATGGTATTGGCTAGTTCCTCATAGCTACCACTTTTTCTAGTTTTACTACTACACCTTGGCCATTAATGATATGACCAAGATAAGTCATTGTTCTAGTTCGAAACACACATTTTTCTTTCTTGACAAAAAGTTGATTGTTCCTCAATACCTCAAAGACCATTCGGACATGCTCAATGTGCTCATCCCACTGCTTGCTATAGATTAATATATTGTCAAAAAAGACTAGGACAAATCTGGTTAAGAATGGTCTAAAGATCTTATTCATTAAACTTTGAAAGGTAGAGAGGGTGTTGCAAAGACCAAATGGCATAACTAAGAACTCAAAGTGGCCTTGTGGTGTTTGAAAAGTTATTTTTTGAATATCCTTTTCCTTCATACAAATTTGATGATAACTTGATCTAAGATCAAGTTTAGTAAACAACTCAGCCACATGTAATTCATCCAACAGCTTGTCTACCATGGGAATAGGAAATCCATCCTTTATAGTCTTTTTGTTTAGGGACCTATAATCCATACACATCCTCTAAGAACCATCATTTTGTTTTTTACCAAGAGGATTAGAGAGGAGAAAGGACTAGTGTTATCCCTTATTACTCCTTCTATGAACAAATCAGCTATAATTTTCTCTATCTCTTGTTTTTGAACATATGGATAATGATAAGGTTTTGTATAAACAACCTTTGTTTTATCCTTGAATGTTATATGATGCTCATGAGAGTGGTATAAGGGTAATCCATGAGGTTTCTTAAATAAGCCCTCATATTGATAGAGTAATTGTTGAAACCTACTTGGCCATTGGGATTTATTTGTAAAACCTATTAGTTGTAGTGCAGATTTCAGTTGTAAAATGACCCCTTGTTGTTAATAATCCAATAACTTACTTATCTTAGAGACTTTTACTACTTTATCTATAGATTTCTGGATTCCATAAAGTAATTGATTGGCCATTCCATTTGAAAGACATTTCCAATTTGGAGAAATCCTAATCAATCACTCATAGACTAGATAACCAGTAAACCTCGAGAATAACTTCGAGTTTTGGTAGGGTTAAGATAAAAAGATCAATGACCATCAAAATGCCAATTATTTCTAACTCCACTCCCTTACAAAAACCTCCTTTTATTGTTTCTTCACTTGTTACTTCCACATTGAACTCTTTGTTATGGCCTAATGGTTGTAACTGTAATTTCTGAGCCAGCTTATTACTCACAACGTTATGAGTGCTGCCAAAGTCAATCAAAATAGGAACTAGATCTCTTACTTGTCCCATTTTTCCATGAATCCTCATAGTGTTAGGATTATATACATCAATCATAGTAGCTACGGATAGCATTCTTAATTCTCCCAATTCTTCTTTAGATTCTTCCTTAGATTCCTCATTATCAGTTCTTATCAACATTCTTCCTAACAAAAATAACTTCTTACAACGATGGCCAAGGGAGTATTTTTCATCTCAATTAAAGCATAATCCCCTAGCTCTCCTATCCATTATTTTTGTTTGAGTAAGATGTTTGATAGGTTATCGAATTCTATTCTTTCCAACTCTAAGTTCTCCTTCCTTTCCCTCATGTGACTTTTTCCAATTTGAAGTATAGTTGGTTCTGTAAGCTGATTCTTTAGCCTTAAACAACCTAGTAAATCCTTTAGCAACCGAGAGATAAGGTAGATTGTGTTCTATAACATCCAATCTAATCTTTTCTTTCAATCCATTGATGAAACAACTAATCTAGTGCTCTCTTTCTAAATGACTAGATCGAAGCAATAGTTCACCAAATTTAAACTGGTATTCTTGAATTGAGCCAATCTGCTTTAATTTGGTTAATTCTCCAAAATGGTCCTTAAAGAGTGTAAGACCAAATTGTTTAACTAATTCTTCGATTAATTCCTCCCAAAAGATATGACAATACCGATTTCCTTCTGCATAAGTTGATACACAACTTGTGCTTCCCCATCCAAATGTCAAGAAGTAATTCGGACTTTACCCTCCGTAGGAGTGTCATGAGAATCAAAGAATTGTAAGGCCCTATTTATCAAAGAAGAAGGATTGGACTCACCTGAGTATTTAGGAAATTCCAAACGTACTCTCCAAGTTTGAATATGTCCACCAAAGCTTTATCAATCCTCAGGACTCGGATTGACTTTGCAGTTGTTAGACGTGCTCTCACCATTATCTTTTGGCACATCAATGTGGGCAGAAACTCCATCAATCCTTGCATTAAGGGCCGAAAATAATTGTTGCATCATCTTAGTTAGGGCATCAATTTTGTGATCCAAATTAGTAGGCTAGGATGGGTCAGAAGCTGCCATGGACTCTAATAACACTTTGCAGTAGTCAAGACTCTGATTCTATTCTTTATAAGTAGAATGAGTGCACAGCTGAGTGGGAACTAAACTCCAATCCAACTCAAACGCCTTATTGAAATTCTTCTTGCGACCAATTGTGACGATTTTGGAAGAATAATAGAAAGTTTCTGAGTTCTTAAGAGGGAACTCAAACCTCTCTTTAAAAGGATTCTTTGAGGGAATCCAACCTCCAATACAGACTCTCACTTCACAAATTGCTTGAACTGTAATTCATAACCAGTAGCCTTTTATATTGCTCAGTTAGTTACAACAACTTATTTAACCACTTCAACAACCCTTTTAACTGACTTAAGACTCTTAACAAAAAAAGCTTAAAACATATACACGGCTAAAGCAAACGACACCAGCTAAATAGTTATGAAAATCGCCTATAGTGTAAGATAAAACAACATATACAATCCTTCTCCTATTAATCTTTGGGCTGTTGCATAAAAATTACTCGGTGAGATAATTATATATCTTATTTCATGATATTATGAGAAGGCAAACATTCAACATATTTCTTTGGGATGCATCTTTTCTGGAAATTATATAAACACAAATGAGAAATATTTGTTTGACTGAGAAAATGTGCTGCAAAAAGCGACTAACATGCGGACGTGTTCTTACGTGTTCAAAGCCGCTATTTTATCCCGTGGTTTCACAAAAGTCGCTTTACGTGTCCTTGTCTTTTAGTCTCTTAAACAGTGAGTTTTGAAGAGAAACGTCGTTGTTTCTAAGGAGTAAAATGCACAGAGCGAGAGAAACGCGTGGATAACCAATCTATTTTGCAAGACGATGTCGTTTTATGGAAGGGTGACTTAAGGAATGACTGAATCTCGTGAAACTGGAGAGAGAGAGAGAGAGAGAGAGAGAGAGAGAGAGAGAGAGAGAGAGGGAGATTTTATTGGCCACATTTCTAGGAGTGAAGAAAATACCGTGTGAAAATAATTATTGGACCTCTACAACATCTCTGTGTTTTTATAGCTCCAGGTTTCTTGCTCTATGCTTGTTGATGTTATACTTTTCATGTTTTAGTACGACTGTAACCCAATTTAGGTCACTTGTTTAGTAGTTTAGTTGGAAATATTATGAAAATTCCATCTAAATGGTGAGGGTATTTTTATATTAAGGGTCGTAAAATGTGTGATAGCTTGATATTCAACTCAAAGTCAACTTATGAATTAATAAATAAAAAATATTTAATCATAATACTCATTATATTTCTTATCAATATAGAATCATTTCATAAAATATTCTTGTAGGAGTACATTTTGAAAGGCTATGAATATTTGTAAGAATATAAAAATTTGCTTTGTGAAGTGTGAAGAGGATGTAATTTCCTATGTATAATGAAGAGTATTGTTAAACTAATTGATTGGAAGAAAGTGAATATAAATTTCAAGATAAAGCTTGGACCAAATTGCTTGCTTTTGTGTGTACTTTGCAGTTATATCTTCTTTCTTTTTTAGCAACTTGGGTTTTAATATTCTAGCAAAACATCCAAGAAAAAGCAATAAGATTATAAGTTATTGTTTGTCAAAAACAATACCAATAAACATACTAAAATAGTAAAGGAACGTTGAAAAAGGAAAATATCAAAAATTCAATTAAACCCTCTCTTCTATTTCTTGAGTTGTCACTTAATCTAACACTATTAAGTTCATAATTTGGATAGATTATTGTTTATAAATTAGTTAAATGTATAAAACAATTCTAACCCTTATTTAATAATAAAACTAATAGAAGAGTTATATGTAAACTAGTTGGAAAACGCGAGTAATTATAATTTGGGGTATTTAGCCATCTTATAAGACCCTAATCATTTGTCTTGGAATAAAACAGCGACAAGAGAGCAGGCACGAATTAATACACATAATCGACTGACAAAATCTCGTGTAGACAATAATGTAGAGCCGTGATTCCATTAGTATCTTCCTTATGTATTTATTTATTGCTTTTAGTCCGTAAAGGAAAAGAGAGGAAAGCTACAAGGTGGAATCTTTGATATCATCCAGCAGCAAATAAGTGTCTATGGGAAAGGTTCCAAAAAGGTTCGAGGGAAGGGTAGTTTAAGAAGCTCATACACGCCAAGAATTTGCACTTCCATGGGCTATTCTAGCTTCTTGATGTCAAACCCCTATAGCTTTTTTGGTCCTTAAGGAACTATCTTTTTATTTTTTTATTTTTTCAAGGGTAAGGGTGTTTGGAGAAGAGGTGTCTTGAACATTCACTTCTCAAGTAATAATTCCTCAGGTGTACTAAACTATAGGTGCTTAAACAACCCCTCAAAGACATTTGTTGGGATAAAGTTAAAAAATAATTTAGTTGTGGTTATTTTATTATTTATAAATTTTTAAATGGATTAAATTGTATGGATCTTTAATTTATACTTTCCTTCTCAAAGTCTTAACAACCAAGCTAATCTTTTATAATTGGAGTGATTCTCTTGGTGACATTGGAATCAATGACAATTGCGTGAACAACAAGGAACCTAGCTTGAAGGTGGTCCTTCCTAGCACATTGGTTTACTTGAACCACCATCTAAATTATATTAAGAAATTCAAAAATTGTTATTTTAACCATATTTACTTGCTCCAACTAAGGCACTTTTATCTCTAGCATGCCTATAGATCGATTAGTTTGCTTCCTTTATTACCAAAGCTTAATTAAACATTTTATAGAACATACATCCTACCATTAAGATGGTTTTTTAAAGAACCTTGCATCTCTTTTCCTTTTCAAGCATAAAGACATTACATGTATTTACAAATCCATCGTTTCAATAACTTTTTCTTCATATATTAAAATGTTGACAAACCATTAAAATTCTACAAGGATAATAACCATATTTGATAATAAATGCTAGATTTTTCAATTTTTTATCATAAACAAAATGAAATTCAAATTCTTGAGTATAAAATTGCAAACAATGGGTCATATATTAAAATAAATAATAGGTGCAAATAAACCTAAATTTTTATGTAAAAATTAACTTATGAATTAGAAAGAATAAATTAAGATTTTTTTTCAGTGTAAATTTTTTATATTTAATGAGGGTTTAAAGTTTGATATCATATAAATAAATTTGAATTTTAACTCAAAAATTAGAAATAACTTTTTGAGAGCTCCTACGTCTTTGGTTGGATCGATCTCATTATCGTCGGGGGACATGGCAGGCACGACGACTGCAACGCCCACGAGAATGCCGTTCTCCAATTAAATTGTGCCGCCAGCGGTCCTGGGTTATCCGCCGACGTTGCTTTCCACTTTTGACGTGACCGGATTGGATACAGAGGCGCTTGCGATACCATCTGCACCGGGTATAGTGTCGATGTCAAAGCGGCTTCGGCGACTTCCAAGTTCCAACTTTGATCAAGAGTAGCCCTAGACTGACCCTCTTGGCCTTGCGGTTCCTTTGCATGAGTTTTGGCTGGAAATGGAGTCATCGGAGATTGAGGTTGTGTCGTCGGAGTCAAAACCCCAGCAAAACCCATCCGTGGGGGCTGTGATCGACGTGTTCTCGGCCTCCGCATATGGGGATTTTGAGAAGTTGAGGAAGTTCGTTGAAGAGGACGGCGCGTCCCTCTCTCAACCGGATTTGAATGGGTACTACGCTCTTCAATGGGCTGCTCTCAATAGCTTCCCTGATGTTGTGCAGTACATCATTGAGGTATTCCAATGAACTAGTATTTACGAACCTATGCTTGTATTTTTGGTGTGGACGTGTACGGGAATGGTGAATTCTGTGGTGGGTTAGTTCAAATTTAGCTGAATTCTTATTGTAAATGAAGAAAAAGATTATTTCTTTAAAGTGGGCATGTGTCTAAGAGATGGATTTTCTGGTGGATTTTTTGAAGTTGAATTTACTGAACAAGAAGGAAAGAGAAATCTGTTGTGGTTGATGAAGCATTTATTATGTATGGTTTTGAACGCTATTCTTTTGGGGTTGGACTGCTCGATTATGGGGTGACTAGGCTTTTGATATGGTTGGATCTGCTGTTGTTGTTTTGTTGTGAAGCATGGGGGCGATGTCAGTGCGACTGACAACATGCAGCAGACAGCTTTACATTGGGCGGCGGTTCGGGGAGCCATTGCCGTTGCAGATGTGCTCTTGCAGAATGGAGCACGGGTGGAGGCAGTTGATGTGAATGGGTATCGGGTAATTGCCTCATGTTCTTCGGCCCCCTTTTTTTACCCAAATTCATTTTTCTTTGGGGAATTCGGAGTTGGCTATTTTAAATGTAAACAAGTAATGGTGTACTATCATAACTGGGCTCATATTTATGGTAGTAAATGATGACTAGATTGATATGACCTTCTAAGCTTCTCAACTGTTTTAAAATAGATTCATGGCGGGGGAACATCTTAAGTATTCATGTTTTATGAATTATGTTCATTGGTTACGTGGGGCCATTTTACCAGAAAAAAGAGGGGGGGGGGGGGGGGAGAGGACTTCTTCCTGCGGATTGGTAAAGTGGAATCTGACGATTTCACTACTGAAATGAATATTTTATGTTAATGGCTATTCCTTAAACGGTAGATCAATTTAACTTAATTAAGGCCTTTCTTCTTCATAATGACCAATTCTAAGTTTCTTTGAAAAAGCAAAGGGAAAACACCAAGCTTAAATAAAGATCTTGATTCAGGTAACCCAAAACATAGATAGTTTCAAAATATTGTGTGCAACTTTTCAGTCAAATTTTAATAATGCACATGTGAATTATTAAATAAGTCCTTGGATTTATTGTTTAGGAGGACATTAATTTACAAACTGCCGTCTATGTTATTTTGGAAATTTTGGAATTGTCATTGATTAAAATGCTCAAAGATAGCTAGTCTGATTTCTTCATTGAAACTAGTAAATGTTCTCATGAATCACTTTTTGACTTTTCTTCAACCACTCTTTATGCTCACCTTTTCCAAAGTATTGTGAAATGTGAAGATTAAGTATCTATTCTAAAGGTTTAATGTGCTTGCGATATGTTGCTCTTCAATGTCTTTTCTCTGTCATGCATGAAGTAAGCCAATAGAAAGAACAAATTAGCTGGAAAATCTACAGACCGCTTTGATGCTGTGTTTTAAGTGAACTTTGCTGTCTCGTGTTTGGGAATCTATCACTCCAATGAGTTGGCCCTAAACATGAAAAATGAGAGCTTTTGTCAGGATGCTATTCAAGTGAAGGTTGAACCTTAAGCAGTTCATGTAATTGAAACGTATGCAATACCTAAAACAGGATTCAGGTGGTTGCTTTTATCAGTTTGGGCAAATGTCATACACACTTAGATTTATTTTTAGTATGTTGATGGAATTTTCCAAATTGTGTTTATTTAAGAGGGCAAACATCATCCATGTGAGTAATAAACATTCTTATTATATAAAGTTGTGTAATATCAATTAATTTCAAGTTTTTTGTAAACTGTTTGCTTAACTAATTTATTTCTTGTTTTCACGTATACAATTGATATATTTTTCTCCAATAGTATGTTGTTTGTAGACTTACATGTTTAATAGGCAGTTCATGTTGCTGCCCAATATGGACAAACAGCTTTCCTGAATCACATTATTGCAAAGTATCAAGCTGATTTCGACGCACCTGATAATGAAGGGAGGAGTCCTCTTCATTGGTATGTTTATTTACAACAAAATTTCCATATATGTATAACGACATGAGCTTTGCATTTTTTTTCACCCTTCCAGACTGACGCAACAACATCTTCAAACACCACTACCCCATCCCAAAAAATCCTCAAGCCCCAAAGCAGCCAACCCCTCCCCACACACACGCACACAAAAAAAAGAAAAAAGAAAAAGAAAAGAATAAATAAATAAATAAATTAGAAGGGACAAAAACACACACAAGCAAGCTCAGCCTGGGCCCAATGAAGAGGGTAGGAGTTGGCATTATTTCCAAATTTTGGATCTTCTATGTGACTATTTGTACATAAGTTTCCACCCTTACAAGAAATTTGATGTAAGTAAATGATGGGGATGAAAAATTAGGTGTTTACCTGATCTAAGCATGTAATAGACTACCGCAAATGCTCATAGTTGTTTGATAACTGACATTTTGCAGGCTGATTGATTCATGATTTATGAAAAACTAGAACCGTAACATTATGAAATGTAGTGCATCATTTTCTTTTGTTCAGTTGATCTTAGTCATTTAAGTTCCATTTATAAGCAGCAATATTGTGTCATTTGGAAACACAAACATTTTTTTTCTTAAGCTTTTTAAGTCGAGTCTTATTCTTTTTATGTCCTCAACCAGGGCTGCATATAAAGGATTTGTGGATACAATAAGATTGCTTTTATTTAGAGATGCTTGCCATGGGAGACAAGATAAAGAAGGTACACTAACTGGGCAATTTGTATCTCCTGAATTGCTTGTGACTCCTGAATGAGTAATTTAATATTTCCATTAAAAAGCCAAAAATCAAAAATAGGATG
This sequence comes from Casuarina cunninghamiana, assembly GCA_028551485.1. Taxonomy (NCBI): domain Eukaryota; kingdom Viridiplantae; phylum Streptophyta; class Magnoliopsida; order Fagales; family Casuarinaceae; genus Casuarina; species Casuarina cunninghamiana. Next base: position 9,857,822 of record CM052371.1, read on the forward strand.
AGACAAAGAACTTCTTGATAATAAGGTTATATTTCAGCTATACATTGACGTGCTTTATATTTTGAATGGTAAGAGGGAATACTTTATGTTTTAAGTTTCATTGCATATATAATCATTTAGTTTTAGGAATATAGAAATGACATGCAGAGTCCCATGTCTCCCTTTCATTGGGATAAAACAGCAATGGATATAATTTCCCTGTATAATTGATAAAAGCTGAGATCGTTTTATTGTGCCTCCCCATAGTTTCACTCTTTTTCTTTTTCTTGGGATAAGTTGAGGTGTGTTATTGCATTGAGTTTGTTGGGGTGAACACATGTAGGGTTATGTCATTGCTCTAAGATTATTTTAGAACTGCAATATGAAAAATAAAAAACAATTTTTTCCCTTGTATGTTTGGAATCAACGTTTTCATTTAAACAAAGTAGGCAATACCAAAATTCAACACTATATGCAGAATATGGACCAAAATCTGGTTGAGCCTGAATGTTCAAGATTATTGAATAGAATATGTTCTAGCTTCTTGATTCACACATGCGCATACATGATGGAAATTCAACGCTTAAGGTAAGGAAGTTCTGGCCGCCAATGATAGATAAATGCATCACTACAGAAACTTCATTTATTGCACCAAACTTATGTTGGAATTTGGATGAGTCGACATACCAATGGATTGGACTTTTTGTAAGAAATGGTGGCTTGCTTTTATAATTGTATCCGTGTATTTTCTCTGGATGTGATGATGTTGAATATCCTATGAAAGGTTGTACGCCTTTGCACTGGGCTGCAATAAGAGGGAATGTGGAGGCATGCACTATTCTTGTACATGCTGGCACGAAGCAAGAGCTAATGGTGAAAGATAAAGCTGGATTTACCCCTGCCCAGCTTGCATCTGAGAAAGGTCATTGGCATGTGGCTCAATTCCTTGTAAGTAACTTTGCATTGGTGTTGCCCTTGTTTTAAGTTTGTGCAAAGAGGAATTGCGAATAAGAATTGCACATTTGAGTAGCCATGATGATATCAAGCTCTGCTAAATAGGAATTGTGAACAAGAATTGCACATTTGAGTAACCATGATGATGTCATGCTTTGCTACCACAATGTTTTTCCAGAATATCTGTTGATACAGCAATCATGTAATGTACAGCTTGCTTGGTAAAAGACTAATGGAGATTCCCAGATGCCCCCCTGCCCCGCCCCTAAAATGTGGTTTTTTCTAGTTTAAGGGAACGAATGATGTCAAGCTAAGATACCGAATTGCTATATAATAATACGTTCATAATTAATATGAAAATAAAAAGAAATGGTGGATATAAGAATCTACAGCTGTTCTAGAAAAATTTCCTATTGAATTAATGAGAAGGTTTATTAAGGTAACACGGTAAATTTTACTTCCGTTTTCTTTTTCTCTGAAAATATGTTATTTCCCACTCATATTAAGGAAATATTTTAAGAATTTGGTTCTACTATGTGGTGCAAACTGTAAAATATCTTTGACTTTTGCCATTTTGAGATCAAGGTAAATGTACCAATACAAAACAAATCAGTGTGAAAATGGGTAATGCCCAATCAGATTTATAGGACATCGGCTTATCATAGTTTATCCCACATGCACAGTCATAGTTTACTTTATACTTTTAGTTCACTGACTCGCTTTTTTCTGGCGGCAAAAGATGGATCTCATTTAATATCTATGCAGAAAACAATGCATCATATGGTTTGAAATCTAGCCTTCATATACTTGTGTTTTGCAATTCATATGCAAAATCCTAAAGGTTCTTAATGGTAATTATTAAGGAGATTCCCGTACCAAAAGAAAAAAAAGGTTCATAGCGGAGGAAGACTAATATTTATTTTAGAAGATTATGCAACATCAGTGGTTGAACTTAGAATGATTGCTTTTGCACAATTAAAAATTGGTATGAAACGTTTATCTCTGCATATTCATGTCGTCACTTGCTTTGGAGGGCTGCTCCTGCTTGCTTTGAATGGCGTTTATGGTTGGAGAGGAAAACACGGTATTTGATGGCAATGAAAAGTCTGCGAAAACTTAAATAGGGGTTTCTGGATATGTTTCTTTAATTTCTGATGCAATTGTCATTCAAGTTTATGATTTTAGAATTAGTGATTCTCTAAATTTTGGGAATTGACATTTGGATGTCTCATATCCTCTACCTTTTTTTTTTTTTTTTCTAAAAAAAAAAAAAAAACTCTTGGTGTAACCTTTTATGTAATACCTATGTTGTTAGGTTGTGCTCTCTTTGTGCAATCAAAGTGATCGTTAATCTATAAAAATCAAGAATAGTTAAACACCTACATTAGTTGATTTTATTTGTTTTAAGTCCCCTGTGCAGCAAAGCTATCATGTACTTGTTCAGCTTTGAAGAAAAAGTTATGATAAACCCGCAATGCTAGTAATTTGATTAGCTTTTATCAGAAATATATTTGTGCTCCCCAGTAGAGTGCTATAATTTACATTAATGAATGTCCAAGACTTATCTGGGAGAACTTGCACCGTGTTCTATTTACATATAGATGTTTGTGCTTCCAGACTAATTTGTACAAAACGTCTAAATTCCTTGTTTGGTTGACTTATGGATTGAGTTTTCTCTGCTCCAAGTTTGGTTGCTCTGGTTTTGTCTTAAAATATTTAATATTTTAGTTTGTGGTGCACCTGATAATAGACCTTTTCTCTTTCCCCGTTGGTTTTTGTGCAGTTGAATGCCCAGCGGGCTCATAGCAATCGCTGGTTAGACAAATTTTGCAGTGGGAAAATGGCAGATATAGGTTATGGTCCTATTCTATTCTGTACGGTAGTCATTCTCACAGTTCTCTTCATGAACTCAGTTCTTGCAGGTAAATGAGTTACAATTGTGCATTTTTCTTCCAGTAGCAGGTGGACTTATGCTGTAAGTAAATATAGCTAACTTCTTGCTATTCGCACCAGCTTCCAATTTGACAAAGGTTACTGCTGTAGTTGGACTTTGGGGATGGACTGCTGTTTCTCTGTCTGCTGGTTCACTGATTATGTTCTACAAGTGTAGCAGGTATGCTTATATTCTGTTATTCATCTGTTTTAATTTTGTTGCATTATGGGGGATATACTTGAATGCTTGTTGATGATTTGACATATTTATTTTCGTTTTCTGGTTAGCACCGTACTGCCAAACACAATTCCCCCCACCGTGGGGGGTTTGTCTGGTAATATACTTGTCAAAGGAAGTGAGAAAAATTACATGTGCTTTTTAATAATTGGTAATTATTTGAGAAAAATAGAAAGTTTGATTTTGCCTCTGCCTGGACACGATTGTGTGAATGTACTACTAAAAAATTGAAGAACATGGAAAAAGATTTGACTGCATGGTACTGCCACGCAACTGGCATCTTGTTTCCTTTTTGGCATTTCAGAGGATCTCTAAGCTTTTTTCTAGATGAAAGGAATTACTTTTTGGACTAATTCTAGCTAAGATGTAGTCCTTGGCTCCTTTTAGGTGAATATTTTTTCCATCAAGCTTTAAGTTTTTATATCTTTCTGTTCTAATTATTGGCATATGCAATGTGTAGTTAGTTGTGTATGCTAAGTATGTTGATACATGTTGCTGTGTATGCGACAATGATCTTGTTGAAGTGATCAACACTGGAACAGACAGGAGGATAAACTGGTGTCATGGTGACCCAGGACTGCTGCTGGTTTAGTGAGGTTGTTTGACCATTTAGGCTTATCAAGTGGCCAACTGCCTGAGCTGCATAGTTTTTCAGTGGCTGTATGTCCTGGGTGATTCCCATGAGCAGTTATAATGCGAAAAGCCTCTACTGGGGATTGAAGTTAGTGCAAATTCACTTGAGATCTGTACCAGCCCAGATGAACCTTACCTTCAGATCTTCCTGAAAATAGGAAAAGATGGAATTTATTGTTTTGATCACATTGCTATTGTCACTGTCATTGCTGATGTTAGCAGTGTCATAATGATCATCATCTGTAATCTGGTGAGAAAGAAGCTTTGAGAGGGAAAGATTAGGGATGGGAACTTGGCTTGTCAAACAGGTCACCTGCTCACTGTATCACATGGAAGTCGTGTTAGGTCAGGCGTGTAGTTTGGGTACATCTTATTTAACCAATGGTATCCACCATGGATATCGACCCGCACTAAGTAAATTTACTCTTATATTTATGTATTATTAATTTGTGTATAGATATATTTCTCCAAGTTGGGATTTTTGTTCAATGTTCTCTTTTTCAATTTTTGCTTCTTCAATTGAGGTCCCTTTGTTTAAAGGAAATCTAACGAACTTAAAATTCATTTTTGATGGGGTGGGGCTACGATGAGATGAGGGAATAAAATCGTTGGTTAAGGGCGTCTAGTCTGCTGGATGGGGATCAGTGCAAGAGAAACCTGCTCCACCCTATCCCATTGCTGTCCATAAAGCTTACACTGAGGCACTAATAAAGCTTTGTTCATAGCAAAGATTAAAACCTTGAAGGCCAAATGCTTTGATGGGGGAAGTGACTGCCTCTTAACCGCCAGCTAGGAGTTGAGATTTTAGCTCAAATTTGGACTTATTTTCAACTTTTAATTTGTAGCATCATCCCAAAACTACCCGCTTGCTCGAAGAAAAGTTGGAAGAGACCATTGCCGGACTTCAACTTCCTTCTCTTTAACAACTAGAATTACTCTTAAGAGATGCACACCAGTAATTCATAACTGATAAGGCCCATCAAATATTGAAGCAGCACTTCTTTGACACTTTTACTACAGCAATTGTAATGAACTATTCAGGTCAGTTGGCATGTGTTATTCCAAATGTCCACTGGGCATCACTTAATATTTACAAGACATAATACATTCTCCTGTTTTTGTTCCACTCGGTTGCTATAATGCAGGTGTTGTAAAGATCATTGGCAGTAATTTATTAGTTTGTTTGTGATCACTGTGTTTTGCTATTGCGTCTGTTTGAGCTGAGATTTGCTATTTACTAACAGTCATGCAACTGCTATTTATCTAAAAGAGATATATACCCATGATGGTATTTTGTCGTCATATATCTAAAACTGTGCCGCTACATTGAGCTCCCTATACCTTATATTAAAGTTACATGATGTTCTCCCATTATTGTGTGCAGTAAAGATCCAGGTTATCTAAAAAGATTGGGAGATGTGGGTTATCATAAAGATACAAAGGTGTGTACTATTTAGTTGCCATTTTGATATGTAAGTTCATTGTCTGAGTCTGAGAGTTCACATAAAAATGGCTTGCCTGAAAGCCTGATGATATCTAGATGGTGTAATGGATGATATGGTTCTCATCCAATGAGAGTATTATTCAGATAAAAATCTATTCAGTTCTGTAATTTACCACCAAAATTTGAATCCATTATTTTTGCAAGATGCACTTCTGTAATGCAATATAGTCTTTATACATCAAAGAAAAAAATGATGATAAAACTAAAATATATAATACATAAAAGTGTAAGCTGCACTTTTTTTTTTAACATAGCTGTATGGATGTAGCCTTTTCCCAAGTGATATTTTGATGGCCCGCAGGACCTATTGTTGAATATTGATCTGGACAGTTCTCCTATGTGGACGGGAAACTGGTCTCAACTATGCCCTACCTGCAAGGTTTACTCTATTGAACCCTTTCTCTTCCAAGGTTTACTCTATTGATAATCCTTTGTAAATGCATATTAGTGTTTGAGATGCGGAATTGACCTCATTCAATATGTTTTCTCAAGTACCTTTTTTTTTTTTTTTCCCCCAGATAGTAAGACCTGTACGATCTAAGCACTGTTCCACATGTAAGAGATGCGTGGAGCAGTTTGACCATCACTGCCCATGGATATCGAATTGTGTGGGGAAGGTGAGAAGATTATAAACTACCTATTTCTGTCCGAGTAAATAAAAGTGAAAACTTTTGATTCATTCATAAGACTTCTGATAAAAGAGGTAGATACATGGGTGTAAAGACATTGCTGGTGCAACTTTTATAGCCTTGTGTGATGCAAAGTTTACACGACTTAGATACTTGTCTGCTAAAGTTTCTCTTTGGCAGTTATCGAACATTTTTTGTTTGCATATTCATCATTTTGTTAGTTCTTCTGTTGAGTAAATAATAAGATAGGTCTGCCCAAGAACTTCGATGGAATTGGAAATGCTTCTGCTTTCCATCTCTACTGGAGTCTGAACAATAGGAAAACATTCAATCATTTTTATATTTTATTTTTTTGTTAGGTAAATGGGAAGGAGTTTGGGGTGTCCCGAACCCCAGACCTTTAGGCTCCGATCCCCCTGTAGTTCCGCTTGAGGTGTTAGGTAAAGGATGAAATACAACAATCTCATCTTCAACAGGGGATTTCCAACTGCCTTTGTTCCCATCTTCAGAAAATCATTGGCGGGATTGGTTTTGAATAATTGGAGGCAATACAAGTTTTTGTTGGATGAAGATCTTTATGTCTATGACAAGCCAGAGACAACCTCTATGTCTGTCTAACAAAGACGAAGTTGGGGGTGAAAGCAGTAAAATACAACCTGAAACAGTGAGGAAGACATTAAAAACAAGAAAAAGTTAGACTTATGGAGATGAAGATGAAGGTTGAACAATGTCATAGATGACACAGGTGTAGGGACAAACCTGGAAGATTGAAGAAAGTTAAAAAAGAAAAAAGGATACCTAAAATTCTGAGGCTCAAAAACCATATTATATGCTGATATACTCTCATAAGATGGTGCCTTGGCATGTTTAACCTTAACTTCAAATGTACGTTAGAAGATGATATTATTTTCCTAAAACCTGTGATTGAAATATTATTGGATCAGGTTAGAAATTGTCAAAAACTAAATACTAAATGACACTAATTCTAATTCTGCCAGAGAACCTAAGCCACACCTGTCCTGACTCTGCCTACCAGCAGAAGCCACCTGGATGGCTTGGAACCGAGTTGGTGGTTGGAACTGCAGAAAATTGCACAGGCTATAGTAAAGATCCATAAACACAGAAATAAGTTTGATGCTTTATGTGATTTTGCTATCTTTATCTCTCCCAGCGACCTCTCTCACTTTTTATAGTTTTCGCAAGCTTCACTGTTGTTTTAATGATACATCTTGCAGAATAACAAATGGGATTTCTTTGTTTTTCTCTGCTTGGGAACCTCGACATCATTTGTCAGTGCAGCCGTTTCAATCCAAAGTATGTGTATTTAATGTTGTGATGAACCTACATTATGATAATGTCTATTTCTTTTTCCCAGTTTTCTTCAAGATAACATCCTTGTTTTCCTTGCAGGGATATGGACATCAACACCACCCTTGCCAAGTGAAGAAACTTGGTTTCATCATATTTTAGTTCAACATCCTGGTGTTGTCGTCTTTCTGTTTATGGATTTCATTATTTTGCTTGCTTGCAGTATTTTAACCACATCACAGGCCTCACAGGTGATTGACTAAACTGATTTAGAGTTTGCTTCCAGCAAGTACATATATGTATGTGCATATCCGTGTGTGTGTGGCCATGGCAAAACTAACCATCAAGTATCTGTGTGTATCTACATATGTGTGTGTGTGTGGCCATGGCAACTACATTATCTGAGACTGGAAGGATCAAAACAGAATGCCAAATTGCTGGATCTGTTCCAACCCCATTGGTGTTACATCAGTTATGCATGGTTAAAGTACTATCTCATAATATCTTTAAAATGCTGTGCTCTTCGATCCATTCTTGCCATAAAAAACATGGATCAGTAATGGTAGATGATTATAGATGAGAAGTATTTCTGGGACATGCTAGGCAAAATGAATTTTGTAGGACAAGGAATTATCTTGAATTCTTCTTATATCAAACTGCATTTTGTTTGTGATGGTGAGTGATTGCCAGATGTTGATTGTATGGCATACAGAAAAAGGGAAGAAAAAAAGAAAATTGTAGGGATTGTTGTAGGTAATTATTCGACAGAGTGCAGTTAAGGTATATAGGCTGTTATGTCACGAGACATACACTTTATGGAACTTCTGTAGCATCGTAAAGTCTATAAATTATATATCATTCATTTTGAAGTTGTAAATATACGTCCTTAACTGTTCGACTTGCCAAGAGAGAAATCTCCAATCTTGAGGAATTAGAGCACACACACACACAAATCTATTTTGAATCGAGATACTAGTAAATTAAATTAAAATGTATCTTAGTGTGATTGTAGATTTATGATGCTAATGGTATATCTTTTAATCTTTCAAAAGGTTCACCTTTTAGTCTTCATAAGTAAGATTTTTAGACCACCATGGTGTTTTTAGTAACTATCTCCTGAAATCTGTAGTAGTATTTAAATTAATTATTCATGTTTATAATGCAGATAGCACGAAATATCACCACAAACGAATTAGCCAATGCCATTCGTTATGGTTATCTTCGTGGTCCAGATGGGCGGTTTCATAATCCATATAATCATGGTTGCAAAAAAAATTGTTCGGATTTTCTTATTCGGGGCTACACAGATGATACAGAAGTTGCATGGGCTCCATTGCAGCAGGTTGCTAGTTAGAGCCATTGCCATGACATGTTTGTTTACAGCTAAGCTTGGAGTCTTTGTCTCCCTTCCATCCTTTGTTGATGATGCTGGGCGTGCCCCTTGCAATAGGTGCATATGTCTTCAATCACAGGTTTGATAATGGTACTATTTATAGATTCGAGACTTCATAGTTTACCATGTATACAGCTGAATGTCATATAAAAGGAAATCAAAACTTTTGATTATGCTTTGTTTTTAGTTTATATTCCAAAATGACGAGATGGGTATATTCTGAAACATCGCAACTGGTTCTTTGCTGAATCAAGAATTGAATTGGAGTGCAACTTGTAGTCCATGTTATCACTGTAGAAGAATAATTTGGTCAGCTACCATTGCTACATGTAAAGTTCTAGAAATGTAAACTTTGATCTAAAGTATATTTGATGTTTTGAATTTACTAAGCAGGTTGTGGGAGCAAAAGTTGCATCTTCCCGCCCTGAGAACTACATTTCACAGCTTTCCTATTTGTTTTTGCTCTCGATTTTCATGTACAGCTTCAGCAAGTGGCAGCTTGTTGTAGATTTTAAGTCTCAGATCATACTCATGATACCAAGGAACATGACCATTTTTCTCTGTTCGATCAAACATTTTCGTTTTTTTTTTCAAGCATTTGGTATGGATATGGGAAAATCCTTGGGGCAAAACATGACCGGAAACAGTTCCATTGCTTTGAGGAATATGAGAATGGGAAATTGATTTTCTTGATGGATGCATAATTTCATTGGGGGTCAAATAGAAACCTCAAGATCATGCCTAGAATCTATCATACTAATAATGATCAATTGTAGATAGCAAGTAAATGCATTCATGAGCAAAATAGTAAAGCATTCCACCTTTGTTTTAGTTGGCTTAATTTTAATGCATTCTGAAATGCATTCTGAGGAAATGGCAAATTCGTTAACTGGATTTTTTAATTTTTTTAATATGGTTAAAGGCACTTTTTTTTTTTTTTATAATTTGTAATGACTGAAATAGTCAACCTCCACAACAAAAAAAGTAATAAATTTAAAAAGAATTTCAAGTAATTTAAGTATTATATATATCATTTTCCTAATCTAAAAATTATAAAAAGCATCTATTTCTTAATTAACCATGAGAAAGATGATAATAAACCAGATTGAGACTTCTGAATTTTGACACCTTTTTATCCCAAGTAGGGGAAAAAAATATTTCATGAAATCCAATTCTCCTATCTATTGGACTTATGCTCATGACATGCTTTTTGGAATTAAAATGCTTGAGGATGCCTTTTCTGCATGAATGCTCCTTCTTTTAAAAATTCTTTTCCACCACTTACCACTTGTCATGATCTTTGTGGACGAATAATGACATTGGTGCATAAAGTCTCATTTGAAATTTAGACTTTAATATTAGTAAGAATGTCAACTTCCTCTCCTTATAATCAAAAAGTACTTATATAAGTATAAAAATAAACAGCAGAATATATCAAGATATTATTCCTTTTTTTTTTTTTATCTATACTTTTAGCTTTTATCTTAAAAGATGGAATTGAAAGGTGGCAGGCATATCGTATAAGTAAAGCAAACATGCCTCGAGCCTAGTGAATCTTTGACAGTCAACCAAGCCACATAATTTATCAAGGATTTAATAATAAAAAACATTCCAAAAAAGAAAAAGAAAACTAGAGTCTAATTAATTACAATAATCTATTCTTAAAATCCTATATCAAGAGTAATAACTATGAATCATAAATCATTATACTAGGGTTTCTCTGCAAATTTCTTAATTCCCTTTTATCAAGATAAGCTTTCTCTTATTTAATGAACTTAGAAGCTTTTTACTAAAATGTTGGACGATGCCTTTCTTTTAGAAAGTATTCTTCAACGCTTGTCACGTGTCGCGATGTTAGTGGAGGGATAATGACGTTGGCGCATTCTGACTGGCGCCGCTTTCCCTCCTCTCTTTAAAGACCGTTTTTCTAATCTCCTTTCTCAAACCCCCCGAAGCACGAAAGCCACACTCGAAGCCCAAACGTCGAATCCTCTCTCTCTCTCTCTCTGTGTGGCTTCCTTCTTGTCGAAGGAATTTCCTGTTTGGGGTAGACTCTGATATGCCCGACTTACTTATCTCGTTTAGTTGGTACGCCTGTTGAGTGAAAACCCGGCTACTTTTTTTTCTTCCTCGATTTTAGCCGTACGGTTGTTCCTCTTGCCTCTGCATTGCTTGGTTTCAAACCCATTTTGCTTATGGTAGCTAAATTTATGCTTTTTGCATTCAAAATCGGTTTCCTGTGGTCTTTGTGAGACTACAATGTGAATTGCTCGTAGACTTTGTGAGGCTTGTTGCCTTCTGTTGAATTTGCTAAGTGAGGGGCAGAAAAAAGAGTAAATAGACGCTGGGTTTTTCTTTTTCTCTTGGGATTTTTTTTTGATGTTTTTCAGTTTTCCAGAACTTTAACTTCATCGCTTCATTTCTTCAAGTTTCTCTTTTATTATCTTTTTGTGTTCTTTAGTTTCCTCCTTACTGCACAATCATCAGCGTAAAATGTTGGTTGTTTTAAGTAGTGTATAGCTGTATGATTGTTCTCTTCTTCTGTATATACACTTTTGTTGTTCAATTTTTTGGGAACGTGGGACTTGGGATTCTCTTGGACGGTTGAGCGTATCGAATTTTTTTTCTTCTATCATGCAACTTCCTTCATCCAATTAAAGGTTTTTTGTTTTGGATTTAGGTTCAAAGTTAAGTGATCAGAACGGATGTAGAATAGTAATTTGAGTTTCTCTGGGATTTGGTTGGTATTTCTAATTATTTTATAAGTTTGGCATTTTCGAGATGATGTTTTTGGATTTTGGTGCGCTAAGAGTGGGAACAATGTAGGACAGGGATGCAATTACCATCTCTTCGTGACATCCTTTTCTTGTAGTTGCGGAACAGTCTTTGTCCGGTCTCAATTGCTACATTTTATATTCTACAATGAAATTGGAAGTTTTAGGTTATAAACTAGCAATTCACTATTTGTTGTCCTCCAACAATTAACAGTTTCAGACCCATATACACATGGAAGCTGGAGGAACCCCTGCTGGTGCAGCAAAGAAGACGGCCCTTACACCTAAAGCCATTATATTCCAAAAGTTTGGTAGCAAGGCCACCTATGAGGTAGAGGAAGTACAAGAACCCGCTGAAATTGGATGCCCGGGGTTGGCCATCCCACAGAGGGGACCCTGCCTTTACCGCTGCATCTTGCAACTACCAGAGGTTTCTGTTATGTCTGGAACCTTTAAGAAAAAGAAGGATGCTGAGCAGTCTGCTGCCGACATGGCTATAGAGAAGGTTTTGTCCTTCATTCTTTCCTTCATTTATTACCGTTATTTAGTTTGTATCTCGGAGGTGGCCAACTGTAGCTTCATAGATGTTTTAATAGATTTAAAGAAAATATGCAAGTTTTTGCATAGCATGCCTTGCAAATTTTCATATATGATTGATATTTCTCTCTTTCTTCTATTTTTGATCATCTGTCCAATTACTTGTCAAGTTCCTTTCTTGTTTATTTGAGTGTGGAGGGCCCTTCATTAATGAGATCTATAGCCTTGATGTCATTCTCCTATGAATGGAGCTTACCTTTCTCATCTTATACTATTCTTGCAGAATCCGTTAAAAGCGTAACCAGACAAGTTTTGGCCTCAGTTTCCCTTTGAAGCCTACGTTTCTCCAAGGAAAACAAATGAGAAGCCTCTTTAAGGTGCCAAAATAAGCAAAAAACTTAAAAAGAGTTTTTCTTTAAAGTTAAACTCCATTGAGGACACTTTATGGGTGGTAATAAGAATCGCATATTGAAATTGTAAGAGTAAACCAAAAACACTTAAGCCTTCACTAACCTTGAAACCATGAGATTGTTACAGTGCCACATGACTAGTAACATTTGTTGGCTCTTTGAGACAAAAGCACTCATAGGAATGGTGCTAATTCCCATGTTTCTTCTAGTCTCGTTTGGTTTCGAGAGTCTCCCCCTCCCCCGTCCCTTACTCATCTTTTGAAAGCTGTCATCCTGGATTTATTTTCCTATGCTGGGAAAAGAGCCTCACCTTTCTACAAAAGGGATTAGAAAAATTTCCTCGGGTCTCTATAAAGATGAAAAGCCCGGGTAGAAGCACAAACAAAAGGAGAGAGGAAAAGTAGAAAGGGGAGAAGAAGTTCATATGAATTATAACTTTTTCTTTTTGCCCAAGACGTTGTCATGCAGTGCTACTTACCTCTCATTATACTTCCATTGAACCCTTTTTTTGTTCTTATTTGCTGATTCTCTTACATTTGGAAAAACTTGCATGAGTGGACAAGAAAATTCATGGATGTCCTCCGGCTTAATGTTAAGTTTTTCAGTTGTAAATCTTTTCCTACTTGTATCCTTGTTATAGTTTTATTTACCCTTGTCAACCTCTTCATCTACTTCTCATCCAAGTTAATAAGCATCACGTCAGTGAGGACTCAAATAAAATGTTAAAGTGATCCTTGTAATGGAGTATCAGTTGTATTTCCTCTTATCCATACTGTCTGTCCTTTTTTAGCCACATTGTTCATGTTGGTTTTGGTTTTCATGCCTTTTAAAGAGGACGTACTTCTCATAAATGTCTTAGATTATTACTTTTGTTTTGGTACTAATCTTTGCTGCTACTGTAGAATATAATTATTGTACTGTATCTGCTTGTTTATGTGTCAGCTTTTATTAATTAGAGGTTTAGATATACTTTCAGTAGGAACGTTTTTGGGTCATAACGATTTCCTTTAATATTTGTTTCTTGGTTAATTCCTTCTGCTGCAGCTAGGCATCCAAATTTCAATGAACAGTCCCACTCTGCAGGAAGCATGGGATAAATTAGTTGCTCGTGTCATTTATTTATTTTCAAATGAGGTTAGTAGTTTGAATTGACATGAACTATGAAATTTTTTTCTCCCTGCTATATATGGATATCTACCCTCACCAATGCTTGGAGTTTATGTAATTCTGAGGTTCATACGTTTTTCTGTTGAAGTTCATTTCGTGTACTCACTTGAAATAGTTTCATAGTTCTGAACTTAGTATTTCAGTGTTTGTGCTACTTCATTGCAATTTCTTTTTTCCATTTTGGTGATTTGAACCTCTAATTACTGTTTTTTCTTTAATCCGATTCTTACATTTCGTAGATTCCTTATTGAATTAATTAGAGAATACGGCATTCATGTTATCAATAAATGGAGCCTTACTAGAGACTGATATGTGTGGCATATGAATGTAAAACCAACTTGTTGACTCTGCGCCACCTGAAAGTGGCCTCAGACAGTTTATGTTGATAATACTCTTAACTGTTTTTTTGGCCTTTTTAGTTGACATGAAACCAATTATGGTTTCCTGGCTTTGTTGCTTCAGTGACTCATGTAAAAGTAGTTTTCCATCATTTTCTAATTCACCTGCTGGTTTTTGCTTTCTGATTTCCTTCTGTTAAGCCTGGAAGTTTCAATTGCAGAAGAATAGTTGATAACTAAGTAGCTAGTAAACCATATTCTTATTCTAACCGATTTTAAATCTTATAGCCAGATTCTTTTGAGTAAACATCGGAGGATAAAAACTTGTGTCAGCATGCGCTTGTTTGACACTTCTATTGTAAGACATTTATTCAATCCATCGTTTGTTGGCTATAGCTATCTTATCCATACAAAGAGACGTGCATGAATGTAACATAAAATTTGTGAGATATGTGTCTGTTTTCATGTATGGAAATATAATTTTGTATAGCTTTATTTTGGCGCTTGTGTTATAGGTCATTCATCTTGTTTGTCTGGGGTATCACTTGTAGCTGCTTTATTGAGAGAGGGTGATTTCTACAATGTTATTTTGGTTTCTTGACCCTGGCTTTATGTTATAATAAAAACACTTTCTGCTTCAAATTTGATGGAATTAAAGATTTTATTTTGATAGCACACTCATTCTGTGTCTTGGGCGTGTTTATTTGACTGATGGTTTTTGTTTGCTTTTCTTTCTTTGATAAAGTTCCTATCATCTATTCATCCGCTGAGTGGTCACTTTAGAGCTGCTCTGCAGAGAGAAGGTGATCTTCAGGGTTTGATTTCTGTTCCTGTTATGGCTAACTGTGACTCAAAGCTTAGCAATCTGTGCAAATCCATCGATCCAAAGGTAGTGCCAAATCCATTCTTGGCTATTCCATTGATAATGAGGGCCGCTAGAAGATCATCTGGCCTTCTTGTTGCTTCCTCAGAGGGGCAGCTTTGGATTCGAAGGCAGGATCCATACCCTTCTGAGATCATGGAGTCATCAATTAGCGAAACATTGGACTCCCCTGACAGCATTCAGATTGGAGCCATACATATTCCATCTTTGCTGGAGAAGACTGTTGAACCTTTGACTCTGGATGTTCCTTCAACTGGCTACTATATGGATGTGATTGCCAAAAAACTTGGTTTAACAAATGCTGCTGATCTTCTGATGTCCAGGTAGGTGACGAATTTGAAATGGCAGAGGCTAGGAGGGTGGTAGTTCTCGTTTCCTAAAGTGGCTTTCCACATCTCAGTCTTGTCTTTGGTGCTGATAATTACTTGTTTCTAACAGGACTGTTGGTAAAGCTTCTTCCGAGACAAGATTGTACTTTAAAACCCAACATTCGTATCTTTTGGATCTGTCATCAGATCCTGTTAATGTAAAAGAAGCTCTTTATTTTGAAGGATCCTTAAATGCGAGGGCTAGTTATTTGTGTGGTCAAGGTATATATGGTGATGCAATCTTGGCATCCATTGGGTACATGTGGAAGTCCAAAGACCTTTTCTATGAAGATGTATCCATGCAATCATATTACAGGTCTCTTCAAACCTCAAGATCCTAGATCTTTATTGTTTGGTCATTTGATGCTGAATCATAAGTAATTGTTTTTTCTTCAGTATTCTTTTGCTCTTGCAAAGCAATCATTTCAAGTTATAGATATCATCTTTCAGATGTATTTAATGGTGGATTGGCTGGAGAAAATCTTTCAAGCATTTCCTTTGTTGCTTCCCCATACCATAGGGTATAATGTTTAGCATTATGATGATTCTAGCAATCATTAATTGCTTCTCTTGTTGTTAACAATGAGAGTGTGAATGTTACAATTTTTAGAGGAAATCATCATGCCTTCAAACCCTCCAGGATGTAGTGATGTTCTTGCATACATCCAGATGGTTCTTGATTGGTTGGTTATTAATATTTATACTTTCGGCCCTCTTCTTGGACAGAATATGGTGGTCTGTAAGTTTTGCATATGCAATTGTTGCTCAGGTGCTGAATTGCTTAGTAACCATGCACAATTACATAAATTAGTTACGTTTAGATTGTTTACAGGATGCTCATTAGTAAGATACCAAGTGGAGTCTACAAGTTATCCAGAGAGGCAGTACTTACAGCAGAGTTGCCTTTGGCATTTACTTCAAGAACAAACTGGAGGGGTTCTTTCCCTAGGGATATCCTGTGTACATTTTGTCGTCAGCACAGACTATCTGAGCCTGTCTTCTCTACCGTAAGTACTCCTTTAAAAGGACTTTCTGAGCCATTGAAGTCACACAGGCAGCTGCAAGTCCTAGATTCAACTGAAGAGGAGACAGAACCTGCAAATGGAGGCGCTATTGCTACTGATGTCAGTGAATCTGCTGAACCAGCTGTCACCTATCAATGTGAAGTAAAATTTTTTTCGAAGTGTCAGGATCTGTTATTAGAGTGTTTCCCAAAAACTTCTTTTAAGAGGCAAAATGATTCCATCCAGAGTACTTCATTGAAAGTCCTCTCATGGTTAAATGCATACTTCAGGAATATATATATGCCTTTAGAGAAGCTAAACAGCACTGCCAATATCTTCAACATTCAGATTTGTCATGAAAACTTTTTTAAGGAGTTTGCTTTGTGTCAATTAATTCATAATGTCTACCAAAGTGAGATTCATGGCATGAAATTTCTTGAACCACACAGTGTGAGTATGCTAAATCCTATGGCAGGACAAGGAGTTTTCTCCTTAAACATTGAAGGTACAGATTCTGGTGTCTGCCCATCCAATGGTTCCTTGTTATTTATTAGTTATTCTGTATCTCTGGTGACAGAAGACGAACATATGAAAGAAATTCTTGAAAGTAATGATGAATTTGAGTTTGAGATAGGGGCTGGAGCTGTGATTCCTCATCTTGAAGCAGTTGTGACGCAGCTGTCTGTTGGTCAGTCTGCTTGTTTCAAAACAGAATTGGCACCTAAAGAGTTTATTTTAGCTGCTGCTGTTGATTCTGCAAGGAATTTTTCATTGTTATTTTCAAGTGAGTTACCGTCTCCTTCCATGGAGTTGTTCTGGATGATTTCGTGGAGCAGCCTGTGAAAAAATGAATTTGATTGTCGTCATTATGTAATTGATGAATTTTCCACTCCTAATCTACATTTTATCTATACACACTGTCAGTCTCCTCCAGTTGAAAGACGGTTTGTTAGGTTTAAGGCATGTGATTGTTTAGTCATGAGCACTTGGTTAGTTGACAGGATTAAATATGTCACTGGTTAAAAGACTCCCTTTTTTTCTCTAATTTATTCATGTTTGTCAAGGTTAAATCTAAGAAGGTTGCATGATGGGAATTGTCTACTTGTACTCTTTGTTATTAGGGAATATGACGAGTACTTCCCTTTTGTCCAGAAAGATTGTAACAATGATCTCTATTTTGTTAGAAACTACAACCTTCATGATTAAAAATGTGGACAACTTTTTTTTTCTTCCTTTCAGAAAACATATTGCCTTGATTGATCATTTTACATGTCAATAGACAACAAAATTTTGTATTCTTTTGCAAGTAGCGACTGAAGTATTGACATGTATCAATGGGTTAGCAATATCTAATAAGGTCCACATGTTGTTCTTGTTATATTTCCTGAACTTAAAGCATCAATGCTATGGTGTAACTAACTGTTTGCTTCTTTGTTTTTTTTTTTTTTTTTTTTTTTCTATTTTGCAGAACCCTGCTGCTTGGAGTACTGTGTAGCTTTGTTGCGCATAACGGAACCTCTAGAGGATAGAATGGAGCAGGCTCTTTTCAGCCCTCCACTTTCTAAGCAACGTGTGGAATATGCATTGCAACACATCAAAGATTCTCAAGCTACAACTTTGGTATGCAAGCATTTTTCATCTTCTATGATTGTGTTTTGATATTTTAAGTTGAGTTGATCTCTATTATCTTTTCAGGTTGACTTTGGATGTGGTTCTGGAAGTTTGTTGGATGCTTTATTGAACTACCCAACTTCTCTAGAAAAAATCGTTGGTATCGATATTTCACAGAAGAGTCTAAGCCGTGCAGCAAAGGTCCGAACATTTACAATTGCTGCTTCATATGGTGGAATTCCTTGTTATACGCCCAAGTTTTTGTTTGCGTTCACTACTTGTTGGATGTTAAGTTTACTGATGATTACATACTGAGAGATTTTTCTGTCAAAAACTATGATATGTACAAGCGCACATGTTCCAACTGTGTGATAGAAATAGTAGCCTTGTGAAGAAGGCATGTCCTTCTTGTATGCTGTGTTTAATGTGTTCAATGACTCTGGGGAAGTAAAGAATATTTGTTAGGCATGCTGAAGTCTGTACAAAGTGGTAATTGCTTGTTGCTTTTACCAGAACGATTTCCTTCATGTTGTGCAAACTCTTCTCCTTTCATTTGGGAGATTTGTTTAAAATTTGTAGGTGACCTTGACATCTCATGAGTGTATATGCTGTGAGGTCAAAACTCGCTCTAAAATAACCAGTTTAAAGGTTGCAAGTATTCTAAGTCGAAGGGTTCTTTTTTGTGAAACAGATTGCCTGCATATGTTTTTGCGTGGTAGATGCATTAAGTTTTAAATTGTTGTATTCCATATTTAAAAGTGTAGACAATGATTCCTGAATTTTCTTTCCACTATGATGTTTCCTGAACTTACAATTGACTGTTTACATTATCCAAGGATCTTGATAGTTGCTGATACTGCAGGTGCTTCATTCAAAACTAAGCAAGAATAGTGATGCTGGTGCCCCAGTCGCTGGCATCAAATCTGCAGTCCTTTATGATGGTTCCATTACAATTTTTGATCCCAGATTATGTGAAATTGATATTGGAACTTGCTTAGAGGTATTCTCTCATCCTTTTTGCAACAGTTGATCATTTCCTTAGATATTGAGTTTCCTGTGGTGTTTTGGGTTCTCTTTTTTAATTTTCTTTTCTGGCTTAAGTTTCAAGTTATTTTGTGGGATTTTTTTTTTTTTTTTTTGTCTTTTATGTGTGTTTGGACATGGGCTTGAGCTTAATTTTTTATTTTATTTTTTATAATATATATCAGTAGTTTTGGCTCATAGCAATAAAACTATAACTCCACACTTTCCATTTCCCGTTGGTGCTCGTGGTTTTATCTTGTACGGATTGCACGTGACTGTTATCATTCAGATTACTTGTGATTTGAGCAATTTAGACATTGGGAAAGAGCCGAGTGAATTTTTAATTTCAAATGGATCTGGCAGTAGCAGAAATGCTGGGAGTAAGACATTAAATTTACTGGTTAAAGTTGTTGAGAGCTGTTTCTGGAAGATAGGGAACACCATATGGAGGCCAAAAGCTTATCCAGTCATCTTGGTGGGCTTTATGACCATATACATTAAGGTATAGCTAGGACCGGAGGACAAAAATTTTGCTATGCGGCTGAGCATTCTATATGAGAACGAATAAAAATACTTGAGCCTTACGTTGGGGAATTTACAAAAGTTTAACATACTTGGTAACTGGAATATCAGAGAAGCCACATGGTAAATTGTAGTTATGTAATGTATTTCCAAACAATTATCTAATGCAAATCAAACTAATTCACACTGGATAGGAGTTTGTTAGTATTAGACAGATATATTCTTTAAGCAGCTATTAGTCTATAAATTTACTGAAAGTAGCTTCAATTGATAAAGATACGCTTTCCTCTGCTATTTTACTAGCATGCTTGATTAGAAAATGAAAACTTGAGTTCTATAATTGATTTGATGATGTATGCATTCCTCTGGCTTGGGTCTTTCGTAGGCTGAATGGTATTATTATATCAGTTTTGCTGAGCTGTCTTAAAAGCATTGAATTTTACTTCTCATTAAAGCTTTTGATCTATATGACACTGATATTAGCTCCTGATATGTATAAAGTTACGCCTAGAATTTAGCTGTTTGGAACTTTGTGACAATTGTGCGTCGCCTTTGTGTCTCTAGATATTGCATATCTTAATCATAACAGTGGATAGCAATATGGTCTATGGTTTTTACGGTTTCTATGTAAATCGATGAACCGGTTCCTTCTTTGTGATGTGCTTGAAAACTGAGTTATAGAAATATTTCAGGTTATCGAGCATATGGAGGAAGATCAGGCATACCTGTTTGGGGATGTGGTGTTGAGCTCGTTTCTTCCAAAGATTCTTATTGTTTCGACTCCAAACTATGAATACAATGTGATACTGCAAAAGGCCAATCTACCAAGCCAAGAAGATGATCCAGATGACAAAACCGAGACACAATCTTGTAGGTTCCGCAACCATGACCACAAATTTGAGTGGACTAGAGAGCAATTCAACTGCTGGGCAACTGAATTGGCTGCAAAGCACAAATACACTGTTGAGTTCAGTGGGGTTGGTGGATCTGCTGACGTGGAACCGGGGTTTGCCTCCCAAATTGCCGTCTTCAGAAGAATGTCACCATCTGAGGCAGATGATCATGCAAACCATGCTGATTCAGGACCTCATTACAATATTATATGGGAGTGGAATAGGACCACATCTGCCAGTTGACAAATTAGTGTCCCTTGTATAGTCCTGTTAGAGCTCATCAACGGAAGTATGCTTATAATTTTATAAGAGATTTAGGCCTCCTATGTAGAGCTTACGATATCAAGCATGGAAAAATTACAGGATCTGATAGGTAATGCATGTACATGAAGTTAGAAAGTCATGGAGTTTGTCATCCATGTCGATTTTGTTACAAGTTTTCTTCCTTCAAGTTGCATTTACTCATTAAATATTGAGGTTTCTCTTTTTGTGTAAATAACAATCTATAGAAGCTTCCTTACTTCTCTATCTCCTTGTAATGGATCTCCAATTTCTTAAAACTTTATATAATTGAATTGTTTACTTTTATGAAAAAAAAGAAAGTATGATGGGCTTTAATGGTGATGGCATAAGAAAACTAAGAACCATAAGAATAGTCAAGAAGCTAACTAGTTTTCTTTCTTCTTCTTTCTCTTATGAAAAAGATTCATAAACCTTTAGGGTACATTTTTATTGACTGGTTTTGATGTCTTGGGATTAACAGTTACTTGGAGGTATAAAAAGAAAATGCTCCCTAAAACACATAGATCTTGAAAGGGAAAAAAAAAAAAGAAGTGAACTCAATTGTGTGAAAAAGATACAGAATGATAAATAGAATGTTTATAAAAATAGAATAATAAATATCCTTCCGCATTTTTTATTGAATAGGAAATACTTAGTTAGAAAATACACATAAAAAATAGACATGAATTGTTATTTAGATTCATAAAATCTTTAGACTATCTATATCAAATATTGTGTATAAAAAAAATATTGAAACTTTTATTATCTAGATAATCGATTAATTTATCTAATTTTGGATATGTTGATTCTAGTGGAGATTATTAATTAAATTTTTTTATTAAAATAATTATCAAGGAAGCTTTTCTAATAGAAGATAGCTATTTTAGAAATATCTAATGGTTTAGATTGAAAAGGATATTGCCTAATAATTTACTTCCCGAGCTGAAGTAGCCGTTTGTGTGGCGCGTGGAGACCATACGTGTGAATCGCACGTGCAATCACGTCCCACTGTCTCAACGGACGGCTACATCTTCCCTCGCTTTCGTTCTCCCTTACTACGTTCTTTCTCTTTATCTGATCACCCAGCCTTTCTCTCTCAGCAAATCTCTCGCTTTTCCATCGAAACCAGTCTCCAAAGACGATCAAAGCTTCCTCTAATTCACATAGCGTCTACGTCAGTGCCAAAATAGCGAGGTGAGGTATTTTTGGAGCTTCCGCATGGTTCAGTTCAATGAGTTTTATCTGGGTTTCATGGTTGATTCTTATTGTATAAGGAGGTTCATTTCTATTCTTTTGTATCTTTGTCCTTTTCGGATTTCGGGTTCTTGGTTTTTCTGAATCTTGGGGGGTTTGTAGAGTTGGCTTTCGTTTACGAAGGTGGATTATTCAATATAGTCTCTTGGCGCTAGTGCAATTTCGATTCTCGAGTCTGTCTGATTCTCGTGGGCTTCCAGATTTTCCTCTCATTAACAAAGAAACTTCATCTTGATTCCGAGTTTCTTGTTCTTGCATGTTATTCATTTTCGTTAATTTCACGTTCATTCGGTTCTTGTTTAGTAGGACTTGTCAGTTTATCTTTCTTTTCTTGGCTGAAATTCCTGTGGACTGTTTGATTGTAAGTGGTCTCGCTTGCATGTGTTCAGAAGAAGCCATTAGAGACTTTGGAAGCATGAATCAGAACCGAGAAAGGGAAGGAGACAGAGATGAAAACGACAGGAGACCCAAGAGACGGAGAAGGAACCCGTCAGAGATCAGGCCAGCGATTCCGTACCAAGAACCCGACTTGCCAGCACAGTTCAGAGACAAAATCAGGGAGCTGCCGGGTTCGGACATCAAGCTTGTTATTCAAAAAATATTGACCAAAACTGATGTGGACGTTCGGCTTTCAATTCGAGGCAGACAAATTAAGAATGATTTCCTCACCAGCGAGGAACGCCTGCGTATGCAAGAAAAAAAACCAAGATCGACTCGTTCAAAAGGCTTGTTTATACCACTTATTGACCCAAGCCTCAATGAATGTTCCCTCACCTTGAAGGGGGGCCGAGCCAACGGTTTCGACTTCTACTACGTGCTGGGAAAAACCTGGAAAGAAGTCACAGATAGAAACGGGCTTAAGGAGGGGGATAGCATACAACTTTGGTCTTACAGATTCCATGGAAGGACCCAGTTCGTCCTCGTCAAGCTAGAAGAATAAAGAGAGGGAAGAAATTCACTCGGGTTCTACGAAAACGAAAGAACCAGCGAGTATAGTAGCTTTCTGTGTAACTCAACTTTAGAAGCAAGAACTCCGTTGGTTTGCAATATTAGAATTTCTGAGGTGGTTTCATTGATATCTCTAGGTTTAGAATTATTTTCCTGTGGTGTGGTTTCAAATGTCCTAGCATTCAAAAGAAGATTGGATCTTGCACTTTTCTTGGACTATATCCTAAGTTGTTGAAGTAATGGCTTTGATTCACAAAAATGTGGCTCGCATTTGTGCTACAGACATTAAGAACAATCACTCGATTGTAAGTGACATGCGGAAGAACTACATCATCAGACGCTGGAACAAGGTTTACAAAAGGCTGTCACGTGCGCAATATATGTGAGTATGGAGTCAACATTGGGGTTTAAGATAAAGTGGTAAATTCAAAAATTAAGGTTTTACTCAAATGCGAATAAAATATATCGTTCAGAAAATCCTATGCGTGTCGTGTCATTTGGTGAACTCTTGTAAAAACTAAAAAAAGATTAGTTTCTTGTTATGTTTCTTTCCTTTTTTTTTTTTTTTTTGGTTAGGTAAAGGAGGAGGAGGGACTTGTGTCTCAAATCCCAGACCAAATAGTCTAGAGCCCTTAGTTCTTCACTTAAGCTACTGAAACCAATCATGTTATACTCTTATGTGTAAGAAATTTCACAATTAGTAGTAGATTGGCCCAAGTGAAAATAAAGTTTAGTTTATCCTAGATCACATAAAATTACCAATGTTTTGTTATTGTTGTTCATGATTTTATTGGACGATCTTGTTCATCTCCTAACAATTGATATCAAAGTTCTACTTTATTCAAAACTTTCTTTTACAAAAAAAAAAAAAAAAACACCTAGAAGTAAGTTTGGACTTTTTTCTCTTTGGCTTTTATTTTCTTTCTTGGATTTAAGATATAATATGTGCTTCTTAGGGATCTTTCTTTCTTTGGATTTAAAAGCTAGTGCATGATGTCCATGTGTTTCCGCCTATAGCCATATCATCCTTTCTCATTCAAAAACTTTCAAAGGTTAGAAAATTCAAAGGATTCTAGTTTGGAAACATATTACTTACTTAGAAACATTAACTTAAAATTGCTTTCATCTATGTTCAAAAGATGAATAGTGAATCCGATATCTCTCTCCATTGTGATGTTTTTTGAAATTACAATTGACCATTTTATCATCCAAAGATCCTAATAATTTAGTTTTATTTCATGAATACGTAAGTTTTATTCATAACATATGACCAAGTACACTCAAAGTAGAGATGAAACTCGTTCTCAACAAAAGACTCACAAATGTTATCATACAAGTTGACCAAAGTGTCATCAAGAAATAACTTGTATTAGGAGAAGTCTATCTCTATGAACAGTCTAATCAATAAAGTTGTATTTGCTGATGTCATTAGCCTAAATTAGATCTTGCCAGTCAACCCTATCATTAAATTGTTCATTTCTTATATATCTCTTTGCATTAATAAATTGGCAAAGAGATGACTGATGTTATGGTATGTCTTACTTTGAGAGAACCTCTTCAATTTTATGTCATTCTCTGCCTATGATGTCGAGATGCATTATTAGTATTTTCTTGCATTTTTTCTTGTGTTTCCATTTGTTCCACAAGGAAGAAGATGGGTGGTTAATGAATTTCAGAGCATGCACCTAACAAAATCTATTCCATAATTTAAGACCCAATAACCCCAACTCCCTTCCTTTTTAGACAAATACACCTCCTATATCAAGCAACTTTGTGAATTCTATTATCTTCACTATTACTTGCCCACAAAAATATATTCTTCTCAATTCATAGACTATTTAAAAAGTTTAAAAAATAATGTAGCTACGTGCAATCATTTAAGATGACTAATTTCCAAGGCGTGTGGCATGTGGATGCCATACGTGTGAATCGCACGTGCAATCGCGTCTCATAGTCCCAGAGCCAACGGCTACATCTATCCTCGCTTTCGTCCTTCCTTATTACCAAGACTTTTTTGTTTTTCGGTTTTTTTGGCTTTGTTTCTGTTTATCTGACCACCCAGTCTTTCTCCCTTAACTGTTCTCTTGCTTTCCCAGCGAAACAAGTCGCTGAAGACGGTCAAAGTTTCCTCTAATTCACAAAGCGTCTACTGGTGATTACCCCGACGTCAGGGCCAAACTTGTTCAGGTGACGTATTGTTAGAGCTTTCGCATCGTTCAGACTAATGAGTTTTATCTGGATTTCAGAGTTGATTCCTCCATTGCAAGGAGCTTTATTTTTATTTTTTGGTATCTTTATCCTTTTCTCATTTTCGGTTCTTGTGGGCTTCCAGATCTTCCTCTCGTTAACGAAGAAACTTCATCTTGGTTGGTAGTTTCTTGTTCTTGCATGTTATTGATTTCTCGTAACTGACTTCGAATGCCTTTTCGTTCATCTTCATGTTCCTTTGGTTCTTGTTTAATAGAACTTTTCTTCTCTGAAATTCCTGGGAACTGTTCGACTGTAACTGGGCTCGCTTGCGTTCATATAAAGTCATAATTGAGGTTCTATCGAGTTGTGTTCAGAACAAAGTGGTCAAGAAGCCACTCATTATTCTTCCTTTACTCCGAAGGCTTCTCAGGTGGAGAATACCAACCATTGGGGTCTTTGGAAACATGAACCAGAATCGAGAAAGGGAAGAAGACAAAGATGAAAATAACAGGGGACCCAAGAGGCAGAGAAGGAGCCCGTCAAATATCAGGCCAGAGATTCCGCAGACAGCACTCGTCTTTCCAACACAGTTCAACGACAAAATCATGGAGCTGCAGGGTTCGGACGTTAAGCTTGTTATTCAAAAAGAATTGAACCAAACTGATATCATGCAAAGTAACATGTGACTTCCGCAACTTTAATTTAGTAAAAAGGCATGAAAAATTTTAATTTCAAATAGACGTGGGCAAGTAGAAATGTCGGGAATAACCTAAACTTAGATTGTTAAATGTGTTGGGGGCCAGGTTATTGGAAGATAGTGACTAAAAAGAGACAGTTACTAAAGATAAAAAAAAAAATACTCAAATGACTTATATCTATATGAAATTCTCTAAATAGTAATAAATTATGTCTCCTATAAATATAGTTGGTAAACATGTGAAATCTGTTCTTGATACTTGTTTGTTATATAATCACATTCATTTCCTACTAATTAGAGTATTAGAACTTAGTTTGCACCGACGGTAGAAGCCTAATTTGAAGAAAGCTTCTAGTTTGTACAAAAATCAAAGACTTAAAAAGATGAATTTTGGGATCCTTTTTCTTTGATTTTTGCCTTCTATTTTGGAGTTTGAATCAAAGATGTGAGAACATGTGCCATCGCCCATGAAGTATTGAAAAAAAAAAAAAAAAGGAGAAGAAGACCTAAAGGTAAGTTTGGAAGGTTTGGTTTTGAGCTTTGGTCTTGCTTTCATGGATTTAAGATCCAATAGGTGCTTGTTAGAGATCTTTCTTTCTTTGTATTTAAGAGCTAGCCTATAATCATATCACCTTTTCTTATTGAAAGACTTCCAAAGATTTACTAGAATTCAAACGGTTCTAGTTGGAAGCAGATTGCCTACTTGTGTTTTGTGTGCTAGGTGGTATATAAAATTAAAATTGTTTTCATCTATGTTTAAAAAGATGGATAATAATTCCCCATAATAAGCTTTGATACCTGATTATGTGAAATTGATACTCAAACTTGCTTATAGGTATTATAGCAACCTTCTCAAAACACATGATTAGGAACTTAACTATCTATAGCACAACTGCAAACCTCATGCTTGTGAATCGAAGGCATTGCTACAACGATTGAGGTTATGTGCAAGAAAAGTGCAAGCTTCAATCTTCTTTTTAAACGGAAGTATATCTGAAACTTGTGCCACATGGAAATCATTCTAAACCTAGAGATTTCAATGAAACCACCTCAGAAATTCTAACAATCGAACAAAAGGAGTTCTTTCTCCCGCAGTTTGATTGCTCGGAAACCCACTTCACTTGCTGGTAGAACCCGAATCAGTTTCTGTTCTTTCTTCTTTCTCTAGCTTGACGAGGATCAAATAGGGCCTTTCGTTGACTCTGAAAGACCAAAGTTGTATACTGTTTCCTTCCTCGAGCCCGTTTTTAATTACGACTTCTTTCCAGGGTGTTTGCAGCACGTAGCAACTGCCGGTACTCTGACGGAACTTCTTCAAGATGATGGTCCGTTCATTGAGGCTTGGGTCAATAAGTTGCACTTGCAGGCCTTTAAAAAGAAATCCATTTTCTTCTCGTTCCTCTAGACGGAGACGTTCTTCTGTGGTGAGGAATTCATTCTTTATTTGGCCGTCTGGAATTCTGAGCCGATACGGATTAGGACTCACATCACTTCTGGTCAATTCTTTTTGAATAACGAGCTCGACGTCCAAACCCTGCAGCTCCATGATTTTGTGGATGAACTGTGCTGGCAAGACAGGTGCTTGGAGTGGAATCGCTGGCCAGATCTCTGACGGGCTTCTTCTCTGCCTTTTGGGTCCCCTGTACTCTTCTTCTTTGTCTTCTTCCTTTTCTTGATTCTGGTTCATGTTTCTAAAGACTCCAATCCCTTATCGGGTGGTATTCTTCACTGGAGAACTTCGGAGGAGAGAGGAAGAAAAATGAGTGACTTCTTGGATTATATAATTCTAGAGATCACCTTCTTCTGAACACAACTCGATAGAACCTCAACTATTACTTTGATGAAAGAGCCCACTTACAATCAAACAGTCAGCAGGAATTTCAGAGAAGAAAACAAAGACAAACCGACATTAATCAAGAACCAAATGTGAAGATGAACGAAAAGGAATGCCTAGCCAGTTACTAGAAATCAATAACATGCAAGAACAAGAAACTCGAAATCAAGATGAAGTTTCTTGTTAACGAGAGGAAAATCTGAAAGCCCACAAGAGACTATATTGAAGGAGCCGTCTTTGTAAACAAAAGCCAAATCTACAAACCCCCACGATTCAGTAAAACCAAGAATCGGAACTTCGTGAAGGAAAAAGAGACCCAAGAATAAAGATGATACGCCTTATAAAATAAGAATCAATTCCGAAATGCAGATAAAACACATTGGTTCGAACCATGCGAAAGCTCCAAAAATACCTCAGCTTGATATATGTCTGGCCCTGACGTAGGGGGAGCACCAGCAGATGCTTTGTGAATTAGAGGAAGCTATGACCGTCTTCGGAGACTGGTTCCAATGGTAAAACGAGAGAATTCTGGAGAGAGAAAGAGTGGCCGATCAGATAAACAGAAATAAGGCGCAGAAAGTCTTTGAAATAAGGGTGGACAAAAAGCTAGGGAAGATGTAGCCGTTGTTTCGAGGACTATGGGACCACGTGCGACCGCAAGTGTGGCATTCACTTCCCGTACTTCTTGAAAATCAACATCGAGAATGATACAAAAGGCTATGTTAGTTTGGGCAGTCAATTACGACTACATGTTATTGTCACAATATTCTTAAAACGAAAAGAAAAAAGAAAAAGAAAATAGAGGACCTAACAAATTTGACTCATGAAAATTAATTTTGTAGTGAACTTTTTTTTTAACTCATCTTTGCATAAGATATTCAACCAAAGAAATAAAGAAGGGAATTTGAATTTGAATTTGTATTTGGACTCAATAGTTTGAATGAGAAGGGAAAATTATATTTTCATTGAATTCCTAAAAAGAAAAAGGATAAAATAAAGCAATAAATATTTCCTTATTTCGGAAGTGGTTTCATTGAAATATCTAGGTCGAGAATAATTTCCTCGTGGCACAAGTTTCAAACATGTGTTTCAAAAGAAGATTGAAGCTTGCACTTTCCTTGCACTATATCCTAAGTTGTCGTAGCAAAACGCCTTCATTTCGCAAATGAGGTTTGCACTTGTGCTATAGACAGTATGGACAATCACTCGATTTTAAGAGGTACGCACATGAACTACACCAATTAGTACTAGGAACAAGGTAGTACTATTGCCAATATTCAAAGTTTACAAGAAGGCTATCACTTATGCAACGTATAACGAGTATGTAGTCAAGAATAGAGTTAAAGGTAAGATGATATATTACTTTGTGTTGAAAATACATTCTATAGGTTGCTTACTTGGTTGAATCCATGCTCATTTGGCACAACAAAAATTATATCAACAATTAAGGCTTTAACTAACACTGAACATTAGAAACCTAATTCCTCTTTCGTTCTTAGGTTGCTGAGAACTTAACAAAAAGAAGGATTATAAAGTTGATAACCCTTATGAAAAGCAGGGTAATCCATAAAAATGCATAGAGTAGCTTAAGAATTGAATTTATTACACACACTCAAAGTGGTGGTATAGACTGGATTTGATGTCTTGCGGTTAACGGTTACTTGGAGGTACAAAAAGAAAGTTCTCCTAAAAACAAATAGATCTTGAAAAGAAAGGAAAAGTTAAATTCAATTGTGTGAAAAAGATATAGAATGACAAATGGAGTGTTTATAGAAGTGAAATAATAAATATCTTTTGCATTGTTTAGTGAATAAGAAGTGCTTAGCTTGAATATTTAGATTCAAAAAATCTTTGGACCATATATATAAGTTTCAACACATGTGTTAAAAAAATAAAATAAATGATGATGATGCTTTAAACTCTTTGTTATATATATATATATATATATATCAAATATTGTATATAACAAAGAGTTTAAAGCATCATCATCATTTATTTTATTTTTTTAACACGTGTTGAAACTTATATATTCATGTGTTAAACTTATGACTTCGAGATTTTAGATAATATACGCTCCCACATGAGCAAAGTAACAGTAGACAAAATTTTTATTATTTAGATGGCCAATTAATTTATCTAATTTGAATGTGTTGGTTTTAGTGGAGCTTATTAATTAATTTTTTTATTAAAACTATTGTCAAGAAAACTCTTTGAATGGAAGAGACCTATTTTAGAAATACTTAATGGTTTAAATTGAAAAGAATATCGACTAATAATTAGTACTAGTAAGATAATAATGATCTATAATAATAACAGGTAGTGTTCATTTACTTCCCAAACCAAAGTAGCCGTTCGTATCATTTGAGACGCTAACCTTCAAGAAGTGTAGCGCGTGGACGCCAACGTGTGAATCGCACTTGCAATCGCGTCCCTTAGTCTCAACCCACGGCCACATCTTCCATCGCTTTCGCTCTCCCTTACTACTTTCTTTCTGTTTATCTGATCACCCAGTCTTTTTCTGTCAACAATCTCTCGCTTTCGCGGTGAAACCAGTCTCCAAAAACGATCACAGCTTCCTCTAGTTCACAAAGCGTTCACTGGTGATTTGCTCTGCGTCAGGGCCATACACAGCGAGGAGAAGTATTTTTGGAGCTTTCCCATGGTTCAGTTCATTGAGTTTTATCTGGATTTCATGGTTGATTCTTATTTTATAAGAAGCTCCATTTTTATTTTTCGGTATCTTTCTCCTTTCTGAATTTCCGGTTCTTGGTTTTATTGAATCTTGGGCGTTTGTATATTTGTATCGTTTACGAAGGTGGCTTATCCAATATAGTCTATTGGCGCTAGTACAATTTCGATCCTTGAGTCTGTCTGGTCCTCGTGGGCTTCCAGATTTTCCTCTCATTAGCAAAGGAACTTCATCTTCATTCCCAATTTCTTGTTCTTTCATGTTATTCATTTTCGTTAATTTGACGTTCGTTTAGTAGGACTTTTCTTGGCTGAAATTCCTGCGGACTGTTTGATTGTAAGTGGTCTCGCTCGCTTGCTTGTGTTCAGAAGAAGCCATTGGAGTGTTTGGAAACATGAACCATAGTCGAGAAAGGGAAGAAGACAAAGATGAAAACGACAGGGGACCCAAGAGGCGGACAAGGAGCCCATCAGAGATCTGGCCAGCGATTCCGCACCAAGCACCCGACTTGCCTGAACAGTTCAAGGACAAAATCAGGGAGCTGCAGGGTTCGGAAGTCAAGCTCGTTATCCAAAAAGAATTGAACAATACTGATATCTCTTAAGAGATCGAAGAGCTATTTGAGCTGAAAATATAAACAGCTTGTATAGAGAAAACCAATGTTCTGTGAAAGTTCGATCTAACTTTACAAGGAAAAGCCGATGGCTCTTAAAGAATCACGAATAGAATAAATTACAATTATATCCCTATACACATATTCTATGGACAGTAAAGAAAGGGGCAACACTGTAATTTCCAACATCCCCCCTTAAGCTGGTGGTCGATATAGATCATAGACACCCAGTTTGCTTAGAAGGAAATGGTGTTGCTGTATTCCCAGCGCCTTGGTCAACAAATCAGCAGGCTGGTCTCGAGTGGAAATGTGTGCAGTGCGAATGATTCGAGCTGCTATCTTCTCACGGATGAAATGGTGATCAATTTCAATATGCTTGGTCTTTTCATGCAGCACAGGGTTAGCAGCAATCTTCATCGCAGATTCATTATCACAAAATAAGTTTACAGGTCTAATCAATGGTACCTGCAAATCCTTGAAGAGCCCAAGAAGCCAAATGATCTCACAGGTCGTTGACGCCATGGCTCGATATTCTGACTCTGTGGATGAACGAGATACTGTGGATTGCTTCTTACTCTTCCATGAGATAAGAGAATCTCCAAGCATAACACAAAAGCCAGTTGTTGAACGTCGTCCCATAGGGCAGGATCCATAAGTGGCGTCACAATATGCTCGAAGCTCCAAACTATTTTTGGATTTCATTAGTAGACCTTGTCCTGGTGAACGTTTGACATAACGAAGTACTCTAAGAGCTGCCTCACGATGAGACTCTTTAGGGGCATGCATAAACTGGCTTAGTAGTCTCACTGCAAAGCAAATATCAGGTCGAGTTACTGTGAGATAGATTAATCTTCCTACCAACCGTCGATAACCTGTAATGTCCTTCAAAGGGGTATCCCCTTCCTTTTCTAAGAACTCATCATAATCCAAACTGGTATATTTGACATTCTGTTCCATGGGACTATCAACTGGCTTGCATCCAGAAAGTCCATACTCAGATATCAACTCAAGGGCATATTTCCGTTGGTTCATCACTATTCCAATAGGAGAACGTGCCATCTCAACTCCCAAAAAATACTTCACCAATCCAAGATCCTTCATTCGAAATTGTGAACAAAGATATTTCTTCAACAGCATAATCCCCTCCTCATCACCTCCTGTAATTATCATATCATCAACGTAAAGAAAAACAATTAAAAGGCCCTTACTTGTTTGCTTGAGGAAGAGCGAATAATCATGTGGAGAATGACGGAAACCAACTCGGAGTAGTGCATCAGTAAACTTTTGGTACCACTGTCTAGATGCTTGTTTAAGCCCATACAATGATTTTTTTAGTTTGCATACCTTAGATCCCCCCTTGCTACGAAACCCTTCTGGGAGACGCATATATATCTCAGTATCCAAGTCTCCTTGTAAGAATGCATTATGGACGTCCATCTGATGCATGTCCCAATGATGAATGGCAGCCAAAGCAGTAAGAATCCGCACAGTTACCAATTTTCCAACTGGTGCAAAAGTGTCCTCATAATCAACTCCTTCTCTTTGGCTATACCCCTTTGCAACTAAGCGAGCCTTGTATCGATCAATGCTCCCATCTGCATTGTACTTAATCTTGTACACCCACTTGTTTCCAATCGCCCTTCGACCTGCAGGCAAAGAAACTAATTCCCATGTATTGTTTGATTCTAGTGCCCTAATCTCCTCAGTCATGGCATTCCGCCATTTTGGATCTAAGATTGTCTCATGGTATGAAGTAGGTTCAATGTCAGCAGATATAGAGTGGATGAAGTGCTGGTGGTCATTGGACAATCTATGGTGTGACATAACAAGTGAAATGGGGTGTGCAGTGGATGTAGCAATGGAAGAATCAGAGTGGGAGCATATATAGTCATGTGTCCAAGAAGGTGGTTTAGGTATTCTACCTGAATGTCGTCTTTGAGGAGTTGACTGCTTAGGTGCATGAATTGCAGGTATGGATACAGACTCTGGAGTTGGTCCAATGTAGGGAACAATGGCGAGTGAATCAGGACCCTGTAATTCAGTAATAGTAGTAGGCAAATGCACAATAGTAGTGGGATTGTCAGGACATGTGAGATGGGAACGATCAAAGGGAAACACAGATTCATGGAAGATGACGTCACGACTCACAAAGAACTTGCCACTATCTATGTCAAGCAACCGATACCCCTTTTGAGCAAAAGGATATCCCATGAATATAGACGGTATAGACCTACGTCCAAACTTATCCTTCTGGGTTAAGTTTGCTGCATAACATAGGCAACCAAAGACTCGAAGGTGTTTCAATGAAGGTAACTTCCCAAAAAGGCGCTCATAAGGTGTTTGACCTTGTAAAACATTAGAAGGGGTTCGATTAATTAAGTACGTAGCTGTGAGGAGACACTCACTCCAAAAACGTACAGGACAATGAGATTGAAAACGTAATGCCCTTGCAACATTGAACAAATGTCGATGTTTGCGTTCTACCACCCCGTTTTGTTGGGGTGTATAGGGGCAAGAGCTCTCATGTATAACTCCATGGGAGTTAAGGAAGGTAGTGCATGAAGAGCTAAAGAAATCTTGTGCATTGTCTGTGCGAATGCGCTTGATAGAAGTCCCAAATTGGGTCCTTACCATACTGAAGAATGACTGGATCAGGTTAAATGTTTCTGTCTTATGTCGCATAAGATATGTCCAAGTGGCCCGTGTATAATCATCCACAATTGTGAGACAATAACGAGCCCCTGAATGGGAAGGGACCTTGTATGGTCCCCATATGTCTACATGAATGAGCTCAAATGAATGATGTGCAATAGAAGTACGAGTAGGAAACTTAGAACGTGCATGCTTAGCCAATGGACAAATAGGACAAGATCGTATATCATTCATTGACAAAGTGGATATATCAAAAGCATGACGCATCGCATTCAAAGATGGGTGTCCTAATCGTTGATGCAAAATATTACAGGTAGTAGATATGGAAGAAGTTTGACATATAGTTCGCAACTTCTTAGAATCAAAAGAATCTACTACAACATTGTTTAGATTTGATATACATGCATCATCAAAATGAGGTACCAAATAATAAAGTCCGTGCCTCACTCTACCAATTCCCGTCACTGTCCCAGTCCGTAAGTCCTGAAAGAAGCAGAATCGAGGAAGCAATGTAATGGCACATTTATTATCTTGGGTATATTTAGTGGTAGATAATAAATTGGCAGTGAAATCAGGAGCAAATAACACGTCATATAGAAAATATCTATTTTGAATGATGACAGTTCCAACATGTGTAATAGGTATTCGCTTGCCATTTGGCAATCTAACAGTCCTAGATTCATGAATGCATGAACGAGGAGATAATAAGCAGCTAAAATCACCCGTGATATGGTCACTAGCTCCTGAGTCTACAAGCCAATGGGTATAATCACGATGTTTAGGAGATATACCTGCTACATGAGCCTTGCTGTGAGACATATGAGCGGTGGATTGGTGTTGCTTCTGCTTGTTGAGAATGGTCTTGATCATAGCTTGATCCTCCTTAGACAACACGGTTTCATCATCACTAGAGGCATCATCAACAACAGTGTGATGTGCAGATCGACGCTTTCCAATCTTCGCTTTTCCCTTCACTTCTGGTTTGCCATGGAGCTTAAAACACTTTTCCTTTGGATGTCCCACATAACCACAATGCGTGCATTTGGTAAGCAGGTAGCAGTCATCCATGTGGTGCCCTCTCTTTCCACAATGAGCACAATTACCATTAAGGGCTTCCATATCAGCAGAACCCATGTGAGCATGAGGAGCGTTTGCAGAAACATTACCCCTATGCTGATGTGTGGAAGAGGCCCCTATATGAGGACCTCCATGCTGCTGCCTTGAGCCAACATGGAGTTTGGATCCAAGCTGGAAGGCTAAAGTATCTGTCTGGCTAGTAGCTCGAGTAGAACCATGAGCAGTTTCATCATCCCTTATCATCCCAATGGCTTCAGAAAGTGTTGGAGGGGGACGAATGTGCTGGATCTGAGAGCGGGCAGCACCATGTACCTGATCTAATCCATTGAGAAACTCAATAACTTTTGATTTCTCACGAAACTGTCGAAAAACTGGGTCCCGTATAAGTGAAGGGTAACATATCTCAATGTAGGAGTCATACTGGCTCCATAGCCGCTCTAACCGGAATACATATCGGTCCACAGTTTCACCATTTTGCATTGCATTGGCCAAATTGCTGGATACTCGACAGATTTCTTTGGTCCCTACTTGCTGGAATTTCTCCTTCAGATGTGTCCAAACCCGTCGTGCATCATTCTCATAAGTGAATGTCTTGTAAATTTCAGGAGAAAGTGCCGTTAACAACCAACTAAGAACTACACCATTGCATCTATCCCATGCTTGAAACAAAGGAGAATCCTCTGTGGGTTGAATCACTTTGGGATCAACAATCCCAAACTTATTCTTCCCATTCAAAGCTGCCTTCATATCACGACTCCAACTTGCATAATTCTCTACCCCAACCAATTTTTCAGAAACCAACAAGACTCCAGTCTGGTCAGATGGGTGTAGAAAGAGTGGATGGCCTGGTTGAAGAAGCTCATCAGAAGGTTCAACACGACTGCCTGAACGACCACGCGAACGGCGGTATGAACGAGAACGCCGACGATGTCTACGGGTGCGTCGGTGCTTGTCATAACGATCGGGACTGCAACTGGGCTCCATTCCGATAACTCTGGTAAGCTTATAAGTAGATTGACAAAGCCGACAAACTAATTAATGGTTTCGGCAAGTGAATCTAGATATTTAGCAAATGGGTCGGTGAGTGTATGGCTTCGGTGGATGGATTTGGCAAATGAGTTGGTGAAAAAGGTGGAAAAGGTGAAAAAGGTGAGTGGGTTATGATTTCGGTGAGAAATGGGTTATGATTTAAAAAGATGAAAAGGTGAGTGCGTAGGTGGTTATGGATTCGGTGAATGGATTTGGCAAACGGGTTGGTGAAAAAGGTGAGTGGGTTATGATTCCAGTGACTTGGGTTGTATTTTCGGTGGCCGGGTGTAGGTCCGGTGACCGGATACAAGTGTCTACCGGTGGGTTGTATTGTTTGGACACCTGAGTAGCAGGTGTTTGATAAAATGCCTCAATGGAGGCAGGGAGGTAAATGGTGATTTTCTGGATTTAAAAGGTGCGGAAGCTCGAACAGGATTCAAGAAACCTCTGCTCCGATACCATCTTAAGAGATCGAAGAGCTATTTGAGCTGAAAATATAAACAGCTTGTATAGAGAAAACGAATGTTCTGTGAAAGTTCGATCTAACTTTACAAGGAAAAGCCGATGGCTCTTAAAGAATCACGAATAGAATAAATTACAATTATATCCCTATACACATATTCTATGGACAG
The DNA here is from genome assembly GCA_028551485.1 of Casuarina cunninghamiana. Lineage (NCBI taxonomy): Eukaryota > Viridiplantae > Streptophyta > Magnoliopsida > Fagales > Casuarinaceae > Casuarina > Casuarina cunninghamiana. The sequence goes on from CM052371.1 coordinate 9,893,819, forward strand.
TAAAGAAAGGGGCAACACTGTAATTTCCAACAATATCAAACTTGTGAGGAATCGGGTTTCAATTCCTGGCGGCCAAATGAAGAATGATTTTCTCACCAGCGAGGAACGCCTGCGTCTGCAGATAAAAAAAAACAAGTACGACTCGCTCAAAAGGCCTGCAAGTGCCACTTACTGACCCAAGCCTCCATGAATGGACCATCACCGTGACGGAGGCCGAGCTCAAGGGCTCCTACAGCAAATACGCACTGGGAGGAACATGGAGCGAAGTCGTAATTACAAACGGGCTTAAGCATGGGAATAGCATACAACTTTGGTCTTTCAGAGTCAATGAAAGGCCCCATTTGGTCCTCGTCAAGCTAGAAAATGAAGAGAGAAAAGAAATTAATTCGGGTTCTTCGAAAACATAAGAACCAGCAAGTAGAGTAGCTTTCTGTAAAACTCAACTGTAGAAGCAAGAACTTCTTTGGTTTGCAACATTAGAATTTCTGAGGTGGTTTCATTGATCTCTCTAGGTTTAGAATGATTTTCATGTGGTGCTGGTTTCAAATGTACAAGCAGTTAAAAAGAAGATTGGATCTTGCACTTTTCTTGCACTATATTCTAAGTTGCTGTAGTAATACCTTTGATTCTTAAAAATGTGACTTGAATTTGTGCTATAGACAATGGGACAATCACTCGATTTTCATTATAACTTGCCCACAAAAAGTAATAATCTTCCTTTCAATCTTATAAATTATTTGCTTTGGAAATATGAGTATTTGTAACCAAAAGGTGCATATGAAAATGAGAGTTAATTTTGCTAATTGTAGTCTTCCTACATAGCCAAAGGTATCTTGTTCCCCAACCTTCTATTATACCTATAATTTTATTTGTCAAACTCTTGTAATTAGAATGAGTGAGTCTTTTTGTAAGGAAAGTGCTCCTGAGGAAAGGATCTGATTTATGATTTTGCAACCATTTTGATTCTAACTACACCGATTACAAGTGTATGTAAGTGAGATTAAATCTTTGTATTTGCTTTAGGGGAAAAGATCAACTAAACAAGACATTTAAAACTTTTGGCCTCTCTCTGTTTCTCCAATTTCCGGCCAATGTCCAATGGTTTTTTATTCAATCCTATTGTTCTAACTCAAACAATGCACCATGACAACGGTATATCGGAGTGGAATAGGATCACATCTTTCATTTGACAAATTAGTGTCCCTTATACAATACTTTTAGAGCTTATCAACTGTAGTTTGCTTATAATTTTGTTAGAGCTTTAGGCCTTCTAGGTAGAGCTTTTGATTTAAAGCATGATAAAATTACAGGATTTGATAGGTAACGCATGTGCATGAAATTAGAAAGTCATGGGCTTTGTCATCCCTGTCAATTTTCTTACATATTTTCTTCCTTCATGATGCATTTACTCATTGAAGATTCTTTTTTATTTTTATTTTATAAATACCAATCTACATAAGCTTCTTTCCTTCTTTGTCTCCAACATTTGTAATGGATCTCCAATTTCTTAAAAGTTTACATAATTGAATTGTTTACTTTTACGGAAAAAATAGTATGGTGGAGTTTAATGGTGATGGCATGAGAAAATTAAAAACCATGAAAACAACAAAGAAGCTAACTAGTTTTATTTCTTCTTTCTCTTAAAGAAACAATTGATGCGCCTCTAGGATAGATCCTTATACTCTAGTTCTGATGTCTTGGGATTAATAGTTACTTAGAGGTATAAAAAGAAAATTGTATTGCAAAGTCATAGATCTTGATAAGAACAAAAAATTAAATTCAATTGTGTTAAAAAGAGAAAGAATGAGAAATAGAATGCTTATAAAAGTATAATATCTTTCAGCATTGGTTACTAAATAGGAAATATTTAGTTTGAAAGTACATAAGAAAAGATAAAATTGAGTTATGATTTAGATAATCAAAATTTCTAGACTATCTATATTAAATATTACATATAAAGAAATTTTAAACTATCATTTTTTAGAGATCCATTAATTTATCTAATTTGCAATATGTTCATTTTAATGGAAACTATAAAGTAAATTTTAATAGTTTCAAAGAGAAGATAACTCTAATAAGAAATATTTAATGGTTTTATTGAAAAATAATATTTCTTAATATTTGGTACTAATAAGATGATAATGATTTAACATTTCCATAACTATTCTAACCGTTTGTATCATTTAAAATGCTAATTTTCAAGACCCGTGGCACGTGGAGGCCATACATGTGAAACGCACGCGCAATCGCGTCCCATAGTCTCAACGGACAGCTCCGTCTTACCTCGCTTTCATTCTCTTATTACTTTCTTTCTGTTTATCTGATCACCCAGCCTTTCTCTCTCAACAATTCTCTCGTTTCCCAGAGAAACCAGTCGCCGAAGACGGTCAGAGCTTTCTCTAATTCACAAAGCGCCTACTTGTGATTTCTACTACTTCAGGGCCAAACTTGTTCAGGTGACGTATTTCTGGAGCTTTCGCATCTTTCAGACTAATGAGTTTTATCTGAATTTTCAGAGTTGATTCCTCCATTACAAGGAGCTTCAGTTCTATTTTTCGTGTCTTTCTTCTTCTCTTATTATGGGTTCTGATGGGCTTCCGGATTTTCCTCTCGTTAACACAGAAACTTCATCTTGATGTGGAGTTTCTTGTTCTTGCATGTTCTTGATTTCTCGTAACTGACTTGGAATTCCTTTTCCTCCATCGTCACCTTCGTTTGATTCTTGTTTAATAGGACTTTCTTCTCTGAAATTCCTGCGGACTGTTCTGTCGAGTTGTGTTCAGAAGAAGGTGGTCAAGAAGCCACTCATACGAATCCAGAAGCCGTTGGAGTCTTTGGCAACATGAACCAGAACCGAGGAAAGGAAGAAGACAAAGATGAAAACAACATGGGACCCGAGAGGCAGAGAAGGAGCCTGTCAGATATCAGGCCAGACATTCCACAGTTAGCACCCGGCTTTCCAACACAGTTTAACGACAAAATCATGGAGCTTCAGGGTTCGGACGTCAAGCTCGTTATTCAAAAAGAATTGACCAAAACTGATATGGGTACGAAGAATCGGCTTTCAATTCCAGACGGCCAAGTCAGGAATGACTTTCTCACCGGACAGGAACGTCTCCATCTAGAGGAAATAAATGAAGGAGGATTTCGTTTAAACGGCCTGCAAGTGCCACTTATTGACGCGAGCCTCCATGAATGGACCATCACCGTGAAGAAGTTCCATGTCAGGTCCTTCAGCGGCTACGTGCTCCGAAGGCCCTGGTACGAAATCGCAATTAGAAACGGGCTCGAGGAGGGCAATGTTATACAACTTTGGTCTTTCAGAGCCAACGAAAGACCCCATTTGGTACTCGTCAAACTAGAGGCTGAGAGGAGAAGAGCAACTCATTCAGGTTCTTCGTAGACGTAAGTAGCAGCAACGAGAGTAGGTTTCTGAATAATCAACTGCGGAAGCAAGTACTCCTTTGGCTTGCATGTTAGAATTTCTGAGTTGGGTTTCATTGATATCTCTTGGTTTAGAATGATTTTCATGTGATACTGGTTTCAAATATGCTTGTGTTTAAAAAGAAGATTGAAGCTTGCATTTTTCTTACACTGAGGATAATAGCTTTGATTCACAAAAGAAGCTGTGCTATAGATTGTAAGTGGTATGCTGATGAACGACATCATCGGGAAGTAGGAATAAGGGATTACTGTTTCGGATGTCCAAAGTTTACAACAAGGCTATTACTTGCGGCAACATCTGTCGAGTATGGTGTCAGGATTAGAGATAGAGGTTAAATGAAAAATTCAAAAATTAGGGTTTCACACATATTATCTGTTGAATAAAAATTTGACAAACTGTGTATGCGCTATATCCTATATGTGTTATTGCTTTTTATAGCCATAGAACTAGAATGCCAAACTTCCCATTTCCCGTTTACCGTGCATGTGGTTTTATTACATATGGCATACTGCAATTATCATGCAAAGTAACATGTGACTTCTGCAACTTTAATTTGGTAAAAGGGCATGAAAAATTTTAATTTCAGATAGACGTGGCGAAGTAGAAATGTCGGGAGTAACCTAAATTTAGATTGTTAAAATGTGTTGGGGGCCAGGTTATTGGAAGATAGTGACTAAAAAGAGAGGTTACTAAAGAAAGAAAATTCTCTAATGACTTGTATATGAAATTCTCTAAATAGTGATAAATTTATCACTTATAAATATAGTTGTTTATCCTGAAATATATGAAATCTTTAGTGTTCTTGAAACTTATTTGTTACATAATCACACTCATTTCCTAATAATTCGTATTAGAAGTTTGTTTGAACCCAAGATAGAATAAAGAAAATTTGTTGTTTACAGTGAGCCCATAGACACGTGGTGAGGCCTAGAAGAGCCCTATGGGTGTGATATGGCTTGAAGATGTGCGGTTAAGTGCGATGAAACCTTAAGACATGTAGCTAAGCCTAAAGGTGAAGACCTATGGCTATAGCAAAACCTATGGGTGTGATATGGCTTGAAGATGTGCCGTTAAGTGCGAAGAAACCTTAAGACACGAAGCAAAGCCTAAAGGTGAAGCATGATAAGGCCCAAGCGCACGAGTTCTAGAGGCACACTATGGGACCCCAACATCCTTGTATCTGTTTTGCATATTCTCCCAAGTTGCTAGTATAAGTAGTCCAGTTTAACAAGCACAAGAGCTGGGATAGCCATAGAGATTATGGAGGAAGAAGCAGTGATAGTTGAAGCAGAGTAGCAAGAGAAATCATAAAGTAGTGATATAGAACAAGCAATGACGATAGCCAAAGAGCTAAAACTTGGTTCACTATCTCAGAAAGGCTCTCCACCAAGGATATGTATGCTTAATGAACAAATGCAGTTTAGCACAAGCCCAATCAAGGAAGGGAGCCAATCTAATTCCATGTGAGGCCAAGATAAGGTGAGCCAAGAAGAAAAACCACGGGTCATGAGAAGAAGAAGAAACACAATCCAAAGGTACGAGAGTTCCAGAGGGTCAATGACAAAGAGACTGAAGAGACAAGGGCATGACCAATGAGAACCTATGATTGATAGATTGATCCAGAGGAAGAACAAAGGCGAAAGGTTCAAAGGAGAGTTAGGATGCAGCAATTGACAAGCTTGAGACCATTCAAGCGATCGGCATAACAAAAGTTTAAGAAATTTATGGGTGAGAAGGTTGATCCTTCTCTTATGACTATTCTCTCATATTCCAATGACTCTAAGCTTGATGAATTTAAGAAATCATCTTAATTTTGGTATTGACATGAAAGGTAGGTTTTGTAATGTATGCCCTATTAGGGTGTTTGTTATTAGGTTTGCATGAAATGTGAAATATGTGGATATTGTAACCTAAGTATTGCTAACTAGCTTAGGTATTTATATTTTGTGCACTACCAACCCCCACGCACCCCCCCCCCCCCTCTAATTGGGTTAGGTGATTGTGGTCAATAAGGATACCTATTCCTAATTAGGGTTAGGTATACCTAATCCACATTGATAGTTGCAGAGTGAATCTACTAAGGTTAAGTCTTAGCCTCTGTTTGTAAATTTGTACTTTTATTAATGCAAATATGGGGTACTATCCCTATTTTTTTTTAATTAAAGAAAAAAAGAAGTTATGAAGGCATAGTGAGGTTGTTATGAGCCATGTGTTAGCTGACGTGGCTTTAGAAAAAGTAAGTGGTATTTTGTGAAGGAGAAAGAAAGTTGTCACTTTTGAAGGCAAGACGTGAAGCAAAAAAGTGATCATGACAACAAGTCAGAAACATCTTAAAGAAGGAAGCACACTAGCATGCGGATCTTTTAATTTCTTTTGCTTAAGCTAGTAGTTACCATGTAGTAGTTGTAATAGCCATTAAAGACTTTGTCAATTTCTCTTTAAAGGAACATGTTAGTGGCTTTATAAAGGGAGAAGGAAAAAAGTTATAGGCATCGAATATCTTAGTGAAATTGTAGGAGTTGCTTCCCTCCAAAGAAATAAAGAAGGGGCCAGAGGCATTATTTTGACCACTTGATACAAATATTAGAAAAACCAAGCATATGAATTTGAATTTGAATTTGTATTTGGACTCAATATTTTGAATGAGAAGGGAAAATTATATTTTCATTGAATTCCTAAAAAGCAATAAATATTTTCTTATTTCGAAAGTGGATTCATTGAAATATCTAGGTCTAGGATAAATTCCAAGTGGCACAAATTTCAAACATACTTGCGTTTCAAAATAAGATTGAAGCTTGCACTTTTCTTGCACTATATCCTAAGTTGTCATTGCAAAATGCCTTCATTTCGCAAATGAGGTTTGCACTTGCGCTATAGACAGTATGGAAAATCACTCGATTTTAAGAGGTATGCACATGAACTACACCATTAGTACGTAGGAACAAGGTAGTACTATTGCCAATATTCAAGGTTTACAAGAAGGCTATCACTTATGCAACATACATCGAGTATGCAGTCAAGAATAGAGTTAAAGGTAAGATGGTATATTACTTTGTATTGAAAATACTTTCCATGGTTGCTTATTTGGTTGAATCTGTAAGAAACTAAGAAATTGCGAAGGAGCATGAAGGATTTCTTTATTGCTGTATTAATCTTTACAATGTTTGCTATACATTTATAGAGACATAGCCTAGCTTAGGAAAGGTAAACCAAATATTTACAATAATTACAATAATATTATGCCTAATCACAGGCACCAATATGGTAATGTATTAGGTGAGACAGCTGTTTATTAACACTCCCCCTTAAGCTGGAGATTTGAATAAATCAAATACTCCAAGCTTGGAGAGAAGATGCCAATGTTGTTTGCTGTTCAGTGCCTTAGTAAGTAGGTCACCAGGTTGTTCCTTGGTTGGTACATGTCATGTTGTAATGATTCCTTGTTGAAGCTTTTCTCTGGCATAATGACATTCAACTTCAATATGCTTTGTGCGCTCATGAAATATAGGGTTTGCTGCAATCTTCTCCGTGGCTTCATTGTCACAATTGGGTAATGTTGGACGCTTCATGTAAAAACCAAAAATTTTAAGTAACCCAATAATCCAGACTATTTCACAAGTGGTAAGTTGCATAACTCTGTATTCTGCTTCGACTGATGATAAAGACACAGTGGGTTGTTTTTTTGAGTGCCATGAAATCAAAGAGTTTCCCAATATTATACAAAAGCATGTGGTGGATCTTCTTGTCATGGGACATGTGTTGTAATCAAAGTCACAATATGCTCGCAACTCAAATGGCGAAGATGATGGGAACATGAGACCAAGGCCTGGACAGCTTTTAAGATATTTGATCACTTTCAGAGCAGCTTCCATGTGAGATTATTTTGGATCATGCATGAACTGGCTAAGAAGTTGGATTGGAAATGTGATGTCAGGCCTAGTGAGTGTGAGATAAATCAGTCGTCCAACTAATCACTGATAGATTGAAGGATCATTAAGAGGAGAATCATTCATTTGTTCTTTCAATCCAGCATCATACTTAAGGCTTGTGAATTTTTTGCTCTACTCCATGGGAATCATTGATGGCTTCGAACCAGCTAAGCCTGCTTTAGAAATAAGTTCCAATGTATACTTTCGCTAACTTAACGAAATACCATCTGGAGATCGAGCGATTTCAAGCCTTAAGAAAAACTTTGAGGGACCAAGATCCTTCATGAAGAATGCACCATGCAAATACTTTTTGAGGTTTGAAATGGCTGCTTGACTATTTCCTGTAATCAAGATATCGTCAACATAAATGAGTAAAACCACAAAAGAGCTACCTTTCCTCTTAGTGAACAAGGAGTAATCATGGTAAGACTGGCAGAAGCCATGTGTAATCAGGGCACCAGTGAACTTGGCATTCCATTGCCGAGAAGCTTGCTTCAACCCATTAAGGGATTTCCGCAATCGACAAACAAGATGCTCCCCTTGATTGCGAAATCGGGGGGAAGCTCCATATAGACCTCCTCTGAAAGATCACCATGAAGAAAGGCATTCTAGACATCCATATGATAAAGGGGCCAACGATGGACAGCGGCAATGGTAATGATGAGCCAAACAATGACATGCTTAGTTGTGAGAGAGAAAGTATCCTGGTAGTCAATGCCCTCACGTTGATTATAGCCCTTGGCAACCAAACGGGCTTTGTAACATTCAATGGAGCCATCAGCACGATACTTCACCTTATAAATCCATTTACATCCAATAAGACGACGACCAGGGGGCAAAGGAACAATATCCCAAGTGTGATTAGCCTGAAGGGTAGTAAGTTCAGCATCCATGGCTATAATCCAATTGGGATCTTAGGTGGCCTCATGGTACGTGGTAGGTTCAGTGATGGCGGAAATGGAGGCTATGAAGTGCTGGTAAGGGGGGTTGCAGTGGTGGAGGGAGACATAGTTAGATATCGGATAAAGGGAGGTTTGGGAAGAAGGAGGTAGGGTAGGACATATGTAGTCGGAAGTCCAGATAGGAGGGTGAGTGGGACGGCCAGATCGACGTAGTGAAGGATAGGGAGGCTCAGTATAAGGAGCAGTAGTAGTGGCAGTAGGTTGGGGAGGTGGGGTGGGGGATGGTGGCGATGCAAGATCAAGGGTGTCCAACAAAAGGTTGGAGGGGAGAGGCGGGGCAATAGGAATCATACCTGAAGGAGCTAGCTCGGGAAGGTAATGATGAGGAAGTGTATGTGTTAGGATCCGGCACAACTGGAGGTGACAAGAGGGCCAGGCTGTCTAAAGAAGAAGAAAAGAAGAAGAAGAAGAAGAAGAAGAAGAAGAAGAAGAAGAAAAGAAGAAGAAGAAGAAGAGGAAGAAAAAGGAAAAACAGTTTCTTGAAAAACAACATCACGACTAACGAAAAATTTATGGGACTGAGGGTCATAGACACGATAACCTTTTTGAGAATGAGGATAACCCATAAAAATGCATGGAAGGGCGCGAGGACTAAACTTATCTTGAGGGCCCAAGGTGGTGGCGTAACAACGACAACCAAAAACACGAAGATGGTCAAGGATAGGAGGTTTATCAAATAATTTTTCGAAAGGACTAAGACCATGAAGAGAGGAAGAGGGAAGTCGGTTGACAAGGTAGGTGGCAGTGAGAAGGCATTCCCCCCAGAATGGTGGGGGGATGTGGGCTTGAAACATTAAAGCACGGGCCACGTCTAATAAGTGTCGATGTTTGCGTTCAATAACTCCATTTTGTTGAGGAGTGTGAATGCAGGAGGTCTCATGGGAAATGCCCTTCATGGAAAGGAATGAACGACACTCAGAAGAAAAAAATTCAGAGCCATTGTCAGAATGAATGTGACGAACAGTGGCATTGAATTAGGTATGAACCAGGGAGATGAAATATTGAATTTGGAAAATACTTGGCTTTTAAATTGAAGGAGGAAAGTCCAAGTGGCACGAGAAAATTCATCCATAATGGTAAGAAAATAGCGTGCACCATCATGGGTGGGAGTTCGATAAGGACCCCAAACATTCATGTGGACAAGCTCAAAAATGGAGTGAATTAGAGTGTGACTAATGGGAAAAGGTTGGCGGGTTTGTTTAGCTAAAGGGCAAATAGGGCAGGAAAAAGAAGAAGGACAAGAAACAGAAACACCATAAGAAGAAAATTGTTTTAAGGAAGAATGACCAAGACGTTGATGCAAAAGATCATAACTAATATTATTAATAAAAATTGGAGTACAAAGAGATCGCTGTTTAGAAGTACAAACAATGGACTTTAGGGAATTTAAATATTTAGAGAAAACATAACTAAATTTTTTTGGAAAAGCAAAACATAGAAATTATAGTCCGCGATAAGCCTTGCCGAGCCCGATCAGATCCCTAGTCGTATGGTCCTGAAAGACACAAAAAGCATCAAAAAATGGCTACACAATTGTTATCACGGGTTAATTTTTGAATAGATAACAAATTGTGTTTAAAACGGGGAGCATATAAAATATTGGTGAGATGCAATTGTGGATAAGGTTGAAGCGACCAATGTGGGTGATAGGACTAAGTGAGCAATCAGGCAATGTAATATTAATGGGTGCAACGCATGGGGAAAATGAATCAAGAAGAGATAAATTACAAGTGATATGGTCACTAGCCCCTGAATCAATTATCCATAAGGATGAAATGGGAGAAAGGGAAGAAATTGTACCTGAGAATGGGTCTGAGGAACCCATTTGGTTGATGAAATTCAAGAGCTTGTGCTGTTGATCGGCAATGAGAGTAAGCCCAGTGGATCCGCCATATATGCTACCTGGGCTAAGTGGATGATGACCTAAGATACCCAGACTAGGTGTGGGTGGATAGCCTGAAGAGCCCTGAAAAGAAGATCCCCCAGTGAAGTCCATAGTTGAGGGATAAGTTGGGCTATAGCTAGGTGAAAGCAAAGAATCAGATGCGGCAACATTATGGGCTAAGGGCCCTGGGCCAGTAGGCTTGCGCCTATTATTACCACGCTGCTTGGGCTTGCTGCCAAAGAGGTAGCCCACTAATTGGTAGCAAGACTTATGCAAGTGTCCAGGCTGCTTGCAATGACTGCAAATGGGCTTGGATGTAGGAGGTGCCTGCTGGGCATAAGGTGGGGTAGGCCCGTTAGGCCTACCCGAGGATAGGGCCCCAGATGGCGAATCATGGGTCCAGCCCATTTGGGCCAGAGATGCACTTGACCCGACTGGGGCACGACTGGAACGTTGCGTTTGAAACACACTAGCATCACTGCCTAGAGAAGAACGGCAGTCAGCAGCAGCGCTCTAGAGCAAGTCTTGCTTCGCTAGCGAGTAAAGCTTCTCCACGCTCGGTAGGTCGTCGCGTGACTTGACATTGGAGTGAAGGGTAGAGAATTCATCCGGCAGGGCCAAAAGAAGTTACAGGGATCGATCCTCCACTTCACGGCGCTGAAATTGCTTACTAGTGTCATAAGTGCCGCCACAACAACAGTGAAGAGGAGGCTGTTGAGCATCTAAAGCACCCCAAAGCTCCTTTAGACGAAGGTAGAAGGATGTGAGCTCAGCACTGGAGATGCCGGGAGACAAGCGGAGAGTGCCGATGGCCTGTATGAGGGAAAATTTTTGGGTCCTGCTAATTCGATCGAAGCTATCTCAAAGCAATTGCCAGACATCGACGACACTGGGAGCAGTGGAGACCATAGGCTCGAGTGAGAAATTGACATAGTGGGTTAACCAAGTCTTCACAGCTGCATGACATTAGTCCCAACGGGCAGCAGCGTTATCATCGCCAGTGGGGCGTGGGAGCTTGCCAGTCAGAAAACCCATCTTATTCTGAGCAAGGAACACTGTTCGGATTTGCTCGCTCCAAACATGCCAGTTGGCCTCGCCGGTGAGCTTCTGGGACACAAAGCATGCCGGTTGAAGATCGGCAGTAGTGAGAGGGTATGGGTCGCGGAGAGGAGAGATAGTGGAGCTATTGGTAGTGGCCATAAGGAAGGTGGACAAAGACGACTAGGGTTTTAGAGGAGGGAATTAAGGATAAGGGTAATTTGGTAAATAAAGAAAGGAATAGCAAAAGTGGCTAGGGTTGACGGAAAAGAAAAAACAAGGTAGAAGGTGGCTAGGGTTAACATGAAAAGAAAAGGAAAAAAAAAAACAAATGAGGAAAGAAAAGGCGGCTAGGTTTGAGTGTATAGGAAGGAGGAAAAAGACAAAGTTGAGAAAGTGGTGTGACTTATGTGAAGGGAAAAAGGAATAGGAGAGAGAAAAACTCTTTAGGCTACGGTGAGGTGGAAAAAGGGAGGAAAAAGAAAAGGGAATTATGAAGGAACAAGAGAAAGGACAAAGAGAGAGAAAATACCTTGGTCTACGGGTGGAAAAAGTAACAGAAAGAGAAAGAAAGGACCAAAGGGAGGGAGAAAATACCTTGGTCTACGGGTGGAAAAAGTAACAGGAAAGAGAAAGAAAGGACCAAAGGGAGGGAGAAAGGACGAAACAAAAGGTGAAAAATTAACAAGAACTGACGGGAGAAGAAAGCAATGGATGAAAAAAAAAAAGCAAGAGGCTCACAACTCGTCGAAGAGAGAAAAAGGGCGGAAGCTAGGATCGTATGGCTTTGATACCATGTAAGAAACTAAGAAATTGTGAGGGAGTATGAAGGATTTCTCTATTGCTGTATTAATCTTTACAATGTTTGCTATACATTTATAGAGACATAGCCTAGCCTAGGAAAGGTAAACCAAATATTTACAATAATTACAATAATATTATGCCTAATCATAGGCACTAATATGGTAATGTATTAGGTGAGGCAGCTGTCTATTAATAGAATCCATGCTCATTTGGCATAACAAAAATTATATCAACAATTAAGGCTTTTACTAACATTGAACATTAGAAACCTAATTCCTCTCTCTTCTTAGGTTGCTAAGAACTTAACAAAAAAGGGATTATAAAGTTGATAACCCTTATGAAAAGGAGGGTAATCCATAAAAATACATAAAGTAGCCTAAGAAAATTGAATTTATTACACACACTCAAAGTGGTAGTATATACTGGATTTTATGTCTTGGGGTTAACGGTTACTTGGAGGTATAAAAAGAAAGTGCTCCTAAAAACACATAGATCTTGAAAAGAAAAGAAAAGATAAAATTCAATTGCGTGAAAAAGATATAGAATGAAAAAATGGAGTGTTTATAGAAGTAAAATAATAAATATCTTTTGCATTGTTTAGTGAATAAGAAATACTTAGCTTGAATATTTAGATTCAAAAAATATTTGGACTATATATATAAATCAAATATTGTGTATAACAAAGAGTTTAAAGTAGCTATTGCTGCTACTATTGCTACTACTATTATTATTATATTTTTTTAACACATGTGTCCAAACTTATATATTCATGTGTTAAACTTATAACTTTGAGATTTTAGATAATATCTGCTCCCAAATGAGTGAAGTAACACTAAACAAAACTTTTATTATTTAGATGGTCAATTAATATATCTAATTTGAATATGTTGTTTTTAGTGGAGCTTATAATTAAACTTTTTTATTAAAAGTATTGTCAAGAAAACTCTTTGAATGGAAGATACCTATCTTAGAAATACTTAATGGTTTAAATTGAAAAGAATATCGCCTAATAATTAGTACTAGTAAGATAATGACGATCTATAATAATAACAGGTAGTGTTCATTTACTTCCTAAACCAAAGTAGCTGTTCGTATCATTTGAGACGCTAACCTTCAAGAAGTGTAGCGCATGGATGCCAACGTGTGAATCGCACTTGTAATCGTATCCCATAGTCTCAACCCACAGCTACATCTTCCATTGCTTTCGCTCTCCCTTATTACTTTCTTTCTTTTATCTGATCACCCAGTCTTTCTCTCTCAACAATTCTCCTGCTTTCCCAGTGAAACTAGTCTCCAAAGACGATTACAACTTCCTCTAGTTCACAAAGTGTCTACTGGTGATTTGCTCTACGTCAGGGCCATGCATAGCGAGGTAAGGTATTTTTGGAGCTTTCCCATGGTTCAATTCATTGAGTTTTATTTGGATTTCATGGTTGATTCTTATTTTATAAGAAGCTCCATTTTTATTTTTTGGTATCTTTCTCCTTTCTGGATTTTCGGTTCTTGGTTTTACTGAATCTTAGGCATTTGTATATTTGTCATTCGTTTATGAAGGTGGCTTATTCAATATAGTCTCTTGACGCTAGTACCAAACTTGTTAATACACAGCTATCTCACCAAACTTGCTACCATATTAAGCCCATAATTTTGGCTTAATATCCTTGTAATTATTGTACATATTTTAGTTTTCCTTATTAGTTCAGGTCTTGCACCCTATATATGTAACGCAAGAATACTTGTAAATACACATAGCAATAGAGAAATTAATTCTGCTCCCTCGAGGTTTTCACTTTCTTACAATTCATTTTCATTAATTTCACGTTTGTTTGGTTATTGTTTAGTAGGACTTTTCTTGGCTGAAATTCCTGCGAACTATTTGATTGTAAGTGGTCTCGTTTGCTTGTGTTCAAAAGAAGCCATTGGAGTGTTTGGAGACATGAACCAGAATCGAGAAAGGGAAGAAGACAAAGATGAAAACGACAAGGGACCCAAGAGGCGGAGAAGGAGCCCATCATAGATCTGGCCAGTGATTCCGCTCCAAGCACCCGACTTGCCTGAACAGTTCAAGGACAAAATCAGGGAGTTGCAGGATTTGGAAGTCAAGGTTATCCAAAAAGAATTGAACAATACTTATATCAAACTTGTGAGGAATCGGTTTTCAATTCCTGGTGGCCAAATGAAGAATGATTTTCTCACCAGCGAGGAATGACTGCATTTGCGAATAAAAAAACCAAGTACAACTCGTTCAAAAGGCCTGCAAGTGCCACTTATTGATCCAACCCTCCATGAACGGACCATCACCGTGAGGGAGGCTGACCTTAAGGGCTCCTACAGCAAATACGCACTGGGAGGAACATGTGCAAGTGAATCCAGCTCAGCGCATGCAAAGGGTGAACGAAGATGTTCACGTGAAGCAATATCCACTAGAGCAATCATGATTTGTGCAGCTACATCTCACCCTAGGAGAAAGACGCAGAGGATATCTGGACACGCATCATAGCATGGAGTACAGGAAACCCAGTCTCGAGAAGAGTGTGGAAAGCTACTCAAGAAGGAGAAGAAGTGCAAAACTATCTATACAAGCATGAGTGGCTAACAGAAATCTAATTTTTGCATGATTAAGTGTATAAGACAAAGGCTATATAACTAGTATTGTAAACCTCAATGAAGAAGTGAGAAATCAATATGTTTAGTGGCCCTTAGACTCTTGTGTCCTATTGCTTCCATTTAAGTTTTTCTTCATGGCATCAAGAGCCAGGTTCGATCATTAGCACTAACCTTTATTCATTTTCCTATCACTCACCGTGCTTTTGATAGTCTTTCACTTTGCATCTCTTTTCCACTTCACCACTGTACAACTTGTATCTCTCCTCACACCTCATCATGGCACCAACCCCTACTACCCTTTCTTGACTACTGTAAGCGTGAGCAACTTTATCACCCTCAAGCTCAGTAGTGGCAACTATCTACCATGGGTCATGCAATTTCGTTCCCCTACCACAATGCAGAAACTGGATCATTTTCTGACTGGTGAGACAGCCAAACTTGCTGCCACCATCACTACTTCCAATGGAAATGTGGCACTCAATCTTGCTCGTGGTGATTGGGTACAAAGTGATGCGCTAGTCCGATCATGGATCCTTAGCACACTATCTAAAGAAGCCCTGGGGCATGTTTTCGAACTAGAAACATCTACTCAAGTTTAGGCTGCTTTGGCAAATCGCTTTACCCAAAAAACAGAATCTCGCGAATTTGACTTTCTTAGCCAACTTCATCACTTGCAGAAGGGATCCAAGTCGCTTACTAGTTACCTTGGCGAGTTCCAGGCATTCGTTAACCAGCTGAGTGCCATAGGAAGCCCCTCAGTGACTTAGCCAAGACCTTCAGACTACTTGAAGGACTTGGAAGGGAGTATGAACCCTTCCACACATCTATGGTTCGACCACCTATCCCTCAGTTCAACGAGGTGATGTCTCAGCTAGAGGCCTTTGAAACACACCTCTCTCGTTACTCTTCTTCATCAGTAAATGAGGATGCAGCCTTTGTGGTGCAAAGAAACAATTAGAGTGGCCGCTTTGGTCAAGGACGTGGTAACATTTCATTCACATCTCAAGGTTGAGGTTTCAACCCCTTTGCACAAAATAATCGAGGACAAGGACCACCAGGATATTGTAAACCTCTTACACACACTCTCACTCAACAAGCTACTCCTCAAGGCAATCAAGTTCAACCTAATGGAGGAGGTGATTGTGTATCAGTGACCTGTTAAGTATGCTTAAGGTGTGGTCACTCAGTTCTTCAATGCTGGTATCGTTTTGACCACTCCTATCAAGTTGATGGCTTTCCACAAGCACTTGCTACCCTACAAGTTGAAGAACCCATAGATGAAGAATGGGTGGCTGACACTGTTGTTGCTGCCCATGTAGTCAGCACTGAAGGTAAGCTTACTACCTTCACTCCATATTCTGGTTATGATAGTATTGTAGTGGGCAATGGACAAAAAATACCGATCTCTCACATTAGCCGAACCACCTTACACAACGGCTTGATTCCTCTAAGTTCAGTACTTGTTGCACCCAAGATTAAACATAATCTTTTATCCACTGTTAAACTAACAGATGCCTACCCTTGCACCATAGAGTTTAACCAATCCTGTTTTCATATCAAGGACTCAAGAACATGGGTCACCCTCTTGAAGGGCATTAGAAGGGGAGACCTCTACATCTTGTCGAGCCAACCCAACCAGGCTTACCATATCTTTCATCATTGGGGTGTTGACAGTCACATCTAGCACAATTGCTTAGGTCATCCTAATCACCGCATTTTGCAACTTTTGACCAAGAATAATCTCATCTCATCTTAGAATGCAATGATGAGCCGAAAGGATCTTCGTGGCCTCCTTTTAACACATGAGGCCACATTAGATCTTGCTGAACAAACTGTCACACAAAATCCACCAGTGGCCTTTGTTTCAGGAAGTCCTAATTGCAGACAACGTTCTCCTTCCCAAAACAATAGTTGTAGAATTGCCTTCTCCAATTGTGCAAACAATGATGGCTTTCCTTCTGCTGGTCGAAACAACTCCTCTGGTCGTTTTCATGGTTGTCGAGTCCTTTGCCAAATATGTCGTAGGCTAGGACATCGCACTAACAACTGTCGTGAGAGGTACAATCAGGTGCCATCCAATCAGACCACCTCTCACCCATTTTTTGAAGTCCATGTCACCAACTATCCTCCTGCTAACTCAGACTCCGATTGGTACTTAGACACAAGAGCCACTCATCACGTTACTAATAACGTGGAAAATTTGGACAATGTGGTTCCCAATACAGGCCCTCATTAAGTGATGGTAGGGGATGACGTGGGTCTAGCCATCACCCATTTAGGTAAATTTTGAAAATTAGGATTTCTCAATATTAAAAATATATTTGTTGTTCCTAAAATAAGAAAAAATTTAATTTATGTGTCTAAGATTACCAAAGAAAATAAATGTGTTGTTACTTTCTATCCTAATTTTTGTGTTATCCAGAGCCTCCACATAAGCAAGATTATACTTTAGGGCAAGAGTGATCACATGCTCTATCGCCTTCATTAGTTGGCTTCTTCGCAGCCCTCAACTATTTTGATGGCCCAAATAAATAAATTGGCTTCTTGGCATCTTCGTCTAGGACACGCTAACTATGATAATGTAATAAGCTTGCTTAAATCCACTAGAATTTCCTTTAATGGATTGAAGCCGATATCTTGTAATGCTTGTTGCATCTTTAAGAGCACATGCTTACATTATCCTAGCACTCAGAATGTCTCACGGGTTCCCTTTGATTTAATCCATTTTGATATATGGGGGCATGTTCCTATAATATCTTCCAGTGGAAATAAATATTATACTTGCTTCATAGATGACTTTTCCAAATTTACATGCACTTATTTCTTTTCTTCGTGAGATCAATTTCTTTCTATTTTTAAATAATTCCATGTATTTGCTGAAAATCAATTGCAAACAAAAATTAAGCAAATACAATGTGATGGTGCTACAGAACTTATGTCTTCTGCTTTCCACAATTTATTAACAAATTTAGGTATCCATCAGCGTATATCAAGCACGTATGCCCCTTATCAAAATGGGTCCGCTGAAAGGAAACATTGTCACATCGTCAAAATGGGTCTCTTTATGCTTCATCAGGCCCACGTACCTTTAAAATTTTGGGACTATGCATTCGAAATAGCCACACATATTATTAATGTGTTGCCCACACCAAACTTAAACTATAAAAATCCATGGAATTTTTTTTTTTCATATTTCTCCATCAATATCCCATTTTCGCATCTTTAGATGCCTTGTATATCCTTACTTACGCCCTTATAATAAACACAAACTTGAACCACGTTCAACCCCTTGTGTTTTTCTAGGTTACCCATCAAGATATAAAGGATATCAGTGCATCTGCCTTAAAACACAGAAATTATTCATAGTCGCAGATGCCATTTTTAATGAACAAGTATTTCCTTATCAAAATACCCATTCCTCGACTAGGTCAACACATGCCATATCTGTTATATCCCCAAATGGCTATCACCAAGTCTCTTAGAAATCTTGCAACATAACTTCGAGATTCTCACCTTTTTCCAATATCGGATTGCATATCTCTCAAGGCAATACCATGATGCATCCTTAAGATACCCACAATCTTGCCCTTTTAATACTCCCATCACATGGATCCCACACCACTTAATGAGGCAATATCACCTCATGTGGCCCCTACACCACTTAATGAGGAAACCTCACATCATGTGGGCCCTACAATACTTAATGAGGCAACATCACCTCACGTGGACCCCACCTCACTCCATGAGCCTTCCTCCTCTCCTATGGTTCCCACGTTAGTAGATAAACCCATACTTATGCAAAATGAGGAACCAAATGCCACATCCTCCACCACTTCAGCATCACATCCTATGGCCCCCACTTATACAATGGTAACTCAGATAAAGAGTGGAACAATTCCCAGATGTACACTAACAAGAAACCACATGTATGCTCTAATTATCTTCGATCACCCTTATACCGAGCCTTTAAATTTTAGTGAAGCCAACAAAGACTCTAATTGGAGAATCACTATGGCGGAAGAATATACCGCTTTAATGAAAAACCACACTTGGGATATTGTCCCTAAACCCCACAATATAATTCCTATTGGATGTAAGTGGGTGTACAAAATTAAATGCCACTTCGATGGCACTTTGGAATGCTACAAAACATGGCTTGTAGCAAAAGGCTTCCACCAACTTCTTGGAATAGATTTTACAAAAAACTTTTAGTCCGGTTGCAAAACCAGTCACTGTTCGAACAATTCTAGTACTTGTTTATTCCAATAATTGGATTATCAAACAATTGGATGTTAAAAATGTATTTTTATATTTGAACCTTGAAGAAGAAGTTTATATGTCTTAGCCACAAGGCTTTGTAGACCCAAACTGACCTTCTCATGTGTGTCACTGATAACTTTATTTTATATAGAGTTATTGTTATTATTTTAGGTTATATTTAATATAGTTTTTATTAAATTATAGTTGTATTTAATTGTATTTATGTATATTTTGTAATTTTATGCAGCAAACTCAAAATAGGTGAAAAACAAGAGAAATGAAGCAAAAGATAGAGAGAAAAGAGTAGAAAAGAAAACAAGCAAAGTGTATGCACACGTGAGGAAAGAGGAAGAGACAAAAAGGACCAAACCGAGTGAATTATGAAAGAAAAAGACAAGGAAAAGAGAAGAAAACACGTGGGACCGTGAAAAGTAAAAAAGAGAATTATCATGCAGGACTGCAGTAAAAAAACCAGGGGGGGCTTTTATCGGGCAGAAAGAGAGAAACTGAAAAAGGGAGAAAAGGCTTTCGCCGGACGAACCGAGGCAAGGGATCTCGCCAAAGCTCAAAGACAACGTGCGATAGTGCGCGTCTCAGGCGTAGAACGCGGTGGTCGTGCGACAGCAAATCACTAGTGTCCTTTTCCGGCGAGAAACCCATTTCGATGGTTTTTCGGCCAACTTTGAATGCTTTCCGACGTCTGAAAGCAGATCTAGCTTCACACTGCAATTTCTGGTGTTTCTGTACCAGTTTCGCGGCGATCTACGGCGGTTTCCAACGAAGAATGGCGAACACCATCCGAGTCTTCTCCGTCAGATCTATGCGTTTCTGTGGTGATTCTGCTCAATCTTTTTGTAGATTTGCAACCTAGGCGTCCTGATCTACGTTTCTGGAAGTTTCTGTGAGGACCGGTGACAGACAACAGTGGGGCGTGGCAGCGGACGGCGGCGCGTGTCACTGGCATGTGGCAAGAGTGCGAAAGCGCGTGATGGCGCGTGTCAGCTCGTTTTCTTCCCGTTTTCCAGACAGCTTCATTTCCTCCCCTTTATGTACAAATTTGTTCAACTTATTTTGTGATTTGAAGACATTTTTGGTGACAGCTTAATGTTTTTAATTTGCAGAATGTGTTGTTTAATTTCCTGCATTGTTTTTGTTTGTATAAATATTATGTTTTAGTTTAGTTTGTTAGAGCTACGATGTAACTTGATTATAAAGTAGGAATGTTATGATTATTTATGTTTTGTGAGATATTTTATGAATGTGAAGTTACATGTTACTGATCTTAATGCTTTTAGGTGATTAGTTACCACTTAAATGATATGATTTGCATGTTTGAGACCGACATGAGATGACATGTAGTTGCTTCTTGTAATATGCAACCATAAATTAATATGGATAGACATATACCATACGATTTGTGTGGCTTTAGGTGTAAACTAGAATATTCACAAATCTTAATGCATTTAGCTTATTTAATTCATATACAGACTCACAGTGAGTTAATGAGTTAAATAGGTCCACTATACCTAGACATAGGATAGTGAATAAGTTAGGAGATTCCGCCATCACATGAGTAGAATTACTCTTGCGAGCATGGATAATATTAATACCGAATAGTTTCTTAGTTTAATCTAGCTTTTGTTGCTTTTATTTTATTTCTACTTTTAATCTTGTGTTCTTCTTGCAGAAAAAAAAGACTAAGATGGAGAACAATGATGGTACACGTAAACTCCTAAAAGATTATGCACCATCATTTTGGAATGCCACATCAAGCTTTCAGAGGCCTGTAAGTCAGGCAAACTACTTTGAGATCAAGCCAGCACATAAAGAAAACACCCTCGTTGACTTATGTGCATAATTGGAAGTGTTCCTGAAGAATAGAGAATGTGACTTTTGTGGTGGAGAACATGCAAGCACAGAATGTCAATTAGGTAATTCTTATGCTCATTATAATGATTATGCTAATTTTGTTGGGATTCCTAGCAGGTCACAAAATGATTATTACTCCAACGTGTACAATCCGAGATGGCACAACCATCAAAATCTTTCATGGAGTAACCCAAATGAGATGAGACCGCAGCCAACATTTAGGCAAACATAAGAGGTGAAACCTAATTTCGAGGACATGATTATTGAGCTGGCCATCACCACACAGAACTTTATAGAGAGGGCTGAAGCAAGATTTCAGAATCAAGAAGCGAGCTTTCAAAGACAAGAAGCTTCAATATGAAGATTAGAGGTGCAAATGAGTCAATTGATTAGCATGATCTCAAAAATTCAAGAGGGTTCTTTGCCTAGTGATGTGGAGAAAAGCCCTATAGATACCGCAGAGGCAATAACCCTAACATGTGGCAACCAAATGGGAGACAATGATGTTGACAATGAGATTTTCGAAGAAATGGATAAGGATGTCAACATGCAATTTGAGGAGGCACCTGGGAGGAAGCTTGTTCCAAAAAATCCTATGCCCTTTATGCCTCCAGCTCCATCTCCTAAGAGATTCCAGCAACGCATAAAAGATAAGCAGTTTTTGGAATTCCTTGATATATCTTTAAAACTGCACATTAACATTCATTTTGCAGATGCTCCAGTTCAAATGTCTAGTTGTGCGGAATTGTTGAAAGAGATACTAGAGAACAAAAGGAAGCTTGAAGTATATGAGATAGTTGTGCTTATTGAAGAATGCTCAACAATCAAACGACACAAGCTATCTCCGAAATTGTTGGAATTTCATCCTCCATGAGCAACGTGGAGGATAGTTTGGCTGAAAACTATAAAGCAAGCGCTTCTTGGGAGGCAACCCAAGTATTTTGTTAGCAGTTTGGTTAAAAGGCTGTCACCATATGCTCATCACAGCTCCATTTTGACAACTTGCAATCAGGGGAGTTTTCCTTGTTCCTTCTTACTATTGCTTTATTTTCTTTTATCATTGAGGAGAATGCTTCATTTAAGTTTGAGGGTGCTGCTATTGTTAGAAGTGTGCTGTTTTGTTGGGTTGTGTTCGAGGTTGTGTGTAGTAGAAGTTGCTATTGCATTGGAAGTGTATTGGAAGTGCTTTTTGTTATGTTTGTTGTGCTAGAAATGTTTTGTTGGAAGTGTTGTGTTAAAATTTTCTGTTTTGTGTTAAAAGTTGTGTTAGAAAGTCTATTTTTTGGTGTAAAATCTTTTTCTTGTGTTGGACCATGATTTCTATTATTAGATTCTCTATTGTGCATTCTTGGCAATTCTTAGGGAGAATTGGTAATCTTCATTATTTTTTAGGTATTAAGGCCAAATTTACATCCAAAGGCCTCCTCCTACATCAAGCAAAATTTGCTCATGAAATTATTGCCTGTGCCAAAATGGCAGATGCACGTGGAGTATCCACACCTTGCTCCACTGCCCACCCACCTTCTATTCATGATAGGGAACCCTTCCATGATCCGACCCATTATCGTAGTATTATAGGTGCTCTCCAATACCTTACACTCACACGTCCTGACATTGCATATGCAGTTAATACTAGATGTCAATATATGCATGCATCTACTACAACCCATTGGTAAGGTGTAAAATGCATATTGCGTTTCCTCGCATATACCCCATCATTTGACATTAACTTTACCTCCTCTGACACCACATCTCTTCATGCCTATTCCGATGCCGAATGGGCAGGTAAGCGTGATGATCGTTGGTCCATATGTGGTTATTGTACATTTCTTAGGAAAAATCTAATATCTTGGTGCTCTCGTAAGCAAAAAATAGTTGCTCAATCAAGTACTGAAGCTGAATTTAAAAGTTTAGCTGACATAACTGCTAAACTCATTTGGATTGAATCCTTACTTAAGGATCTTAAAATCACACTCTTTCGACCACCGACATTGTGGTGTGATAATCTTTCAGCCTTTTATTTAATGGCAAATCCAGTGTTTCATGCATGAACTAAACACATGGAAATTGATTTTCATTTTATATGTGAACGTGTTCAGAACAAACAAATTTCAATTCATTTTTTTCCTTTGTTGATCACCTTTCAAATATATTTACAAAAGGGCTTTCTAGCACTCATTTCAAAACTCTTCAGAACAAGCTCACAGTCTGTCCCGACTCATTTGCTTGCTGGGTGGGGGGGGGGGGGTGAGGGGGGTTTATTAAAAGATAAAGTCATAACCAAAAAGAAGTCAATCACTCATGCAGAATTTCCACATTAGCAACGACTATTCAACCCAAAGACCTCTCTTTATATGTAGGACTCACCAACACTTAACAAGACTACACACGTCAGCCCTTCACCATCTCAAACATTGAAGCGCCGCACATTCTTTGCAACTCCCAATCAACTTATGGCAAGGAAAGAATCTCTCACTAACCACAATATCAAGGCAAAGCAAACATGGAAAACAAATACCAAAAGAGAAACCAAAACTTTCTTCAATCAAACAAGGAAGGAAGAAACACAGGATTCATATCCTGAGAATATAATCCAAAAATATTCCCAAAATACTTCCAGCAATCTCAAGTCTCATTAGAAACAATAATGATTCTCACCTTTGTATAATCCATTTAGTTAAACCCATTCCTTTATAGTTTAGTAGTACAGACCTATATATAGGGAATGCCTTGTATCAAAGAAAATCATTGAATATAGAATAGCTTTTCTCTATTGTTTCTATTTCGGCTTATACTAGATATCATTCCGGATTCTAACAAGTAGAAGAAATTACTTTGAATTTCTTCTTCTTTTCAACCTACTGTACCTTTTAACTCCATAGTCCCAGAACCAATGGCTACATCTACCCTCGCTTTTGTCCTTCCTAATTACCAAGACTTTTTTTTTGGCTTTGTTTCTATTTATCTTATTACCTAGTCTTTCTCTCTCAATTGTTTTCTTGCTTTCCTGGCAAAACAAGTAACTAAAGATAGTCAAATTTTCTCTAATCATAGAGTGTCTACTAGTGATTACCCCGATGTCAAGGCCAAATTTGTTCGAGTGACGTATTTTTAGAGCTTTCGTTCAGACTAATGAGTTTTATTTGGATTTAGGAGTTGATTCCTCCATTACAAGGAGGTTTATTTTTATTTTTTGGTATGTTTATCCTTTTTAGATTTTTGGTTCTTGTGGGCTTCCGGATCTTCCTCTCATTGACAAAGAAAATTCATCTTGATTGGTAGTTTCTTGTTCTTGCATGTTATTGATTTCTCATAACTAACTTCGAATAATCAACAGCGGGAGCAAGTACTCCTTTGGTTTACACGTTAGAATTTTTGAGGCGGGTTTCATTGATATCTCTTGCTTAGAATGATTTACATGCAAGGCATGTTTCAAATATACTTATGTTTAAAAAGAAGATTGAAGCTAGAATTTTTCTTACACTGATGGTAATAGCTTTGATTCACAAATTGAAGCTGTGCTACGGATTGTAAGTGGTGTGCTAATGAACAACGTCACTGGATGTAGGAATAAGGTATTACTGTTGCCAATGTCCAAAGTTTATAGGAAGGCTATCACTTGCACAACATATGTATTGGTGATTAAAAAAAAGATTGAAGCTTGCACTTTTCTTGCACTGTATCCTAAGTTGTTGTAGTAATACCTTTGATTCTAAAAAATGTGGCTTGCATTTATGCTATAGACAGTTGGACATGAAGAAAATCTATAAAAGGAAGAAGTCATAAATGACTGAAGACAATAAACATATAAACATAGACATAAACACTAACAAACAAGGTTTTTATTAAACTAAAATAAGAACAATATTAGTGGTTTAAGAAACCATAATCACTAGGCCAAAGGCCTTGTTACTACATAGAACAGAATATTACTTCAACTATCCTACAAAGGGTTTCTCTCCATTAGATTGTTTTGGTTGAGTACATGGTTTTATAACAGCTTTAGCCGAGTACATGGAAACAAATCTGATTACACAAAGATTACGGGTAAACATTAAATGCTTCATCAACTGCAACACACACTTGGTCAGTGAGATCCCACGCTTGAAGAGAGGTCTCTCTTTGCAGAAACGTGGGATGCTCTTGTCACTTCTCTCTATGGTTGAGTGCTTTTTTTTAGGACTTGTAGTTGTCATATGTGTGCAAGTGGTCTTTCTTTAATAGGGCAATCACTCAAATTGTAAGTGATTTGTGGATGAACGACATCATCAAGATGCAAGAACAAGGTTTATAAAAGGTTGTCACGTGCGCAATATATGTTGAGTATGGAGTCAAAATTAGGGTTTTACTCACAATGCCAATAAAAAAAAAAAAATACAAGGTTTAAAAAATCCTAGGTATGTTATATGTCATTTGGTGAACTCTCATGACAACTAAAAAGGATTAGTTTCTTATTCTTATTATTATTATTAAGGCAAAAAGGGATGAGACTTATGTCTTGAATCCTAGACCCAATAGCCTAGAGCACTTGGTTCTCCACTTAAGCTATTGAAACCAATCATAGTATACTCTCATGTGTATGAAGTTTCATAATTAATGGTAGATTGATCCCTATGAAATTAAAAATTAGGTTATCCTGAATCATATAAAGTTATGGATGTCTTGTTGTTGCCGTTCATGATTTTATTGGACAATCCTGTTCATCTCCTAACAATTGATATTAGAACTCTACTTTTTCCAAAACCTTTCTTTTACACAACAAAGAAACACCTAGAGGTAAGTTTGGACTATTTTTGCTTTTATTTTCTTTCTTGGATTTCAAATACAACAACTTCTTGTTAAGGATCTTCCTTTCTTTGGATTTAGGACCTAGTGCATGATGTCCATGTGTCTCTACCTATAATCATGTAATCCTTTCTCATTCAAAAACTTTCAAAGGTTGCAAGAATTCAAAGGATTCTAGTTTTGAAACATATTGCTTAAGTGGAAACATAAGTTTAAAATTGTTTTCATCTATGCTAAAAAGATGGATAACGAATATAATATTTCCTTTCCATTATGATGTTTCTTGAATTTACAATTGACGATTTTTATCATCTAAAGATCCTAATAATTTTTTATTTTATTTTATGAATATGTAAGTTTTATTCATAACATATGATAAGTTGTTCTTAACATAAGATTCACAAAAATTACCATAAAATTTGACCTAAGTGAGCCATTGAGAAAGAAATTTTGTTAGGGGAAGTCTATCTCTTTGAACAAGCTAACTAATGAAGTTGTATTCATTGATATCATTAGCCCAAACTAGATCACGTTAGTAAATCCCATCATTAGCTTGCTAATTTCTTACATATCTCTTTGCAACAACACTTTCATAAGTCTTGCAATGTTGGATTATGCACTTATGCTTATGTACACTAATTTTTATTAATGTAAACTTACATTTTTACCTAAAAATATGTTAGATGAGGGAGATGATCTTTCTTTAGAAGTATAAAATTCTCTTATGGATATATTTTGTTGAGTGAAAAATGGAGGTTTCCATCCTTAGTCTTCTCACATCCATAAATTAGTTTCATAATATTAGAAAATGGCCTTAAGTTTCTATACTTCAAATGTTATGAATTACATATTCATTAAACACAAAATACAATCATCAAGACCCTTAGGCGATAAAAAAAGTCAATTGTAAATTCAAAAAACATCATAGTGGAGAGAAAATATTGGATTCATTATCTATCTTTTCAACATAGACAAAAAAAATTATAAGCTCAAATTTGGCGAAGTATTCTTGTGCAACAAGGCATTCATAGGAATACTAATGTTTGGAATTCTGAACTGCAATGGATGGTTAAAGCAACAAAAGAAAAAGATTTGGCTGAAAAGCTTCTTAAACTTTCTTTCTTAGCTTGTATGTTTTGTATATGGTATGAACAAAATCATAGATATTTTCAAAATAAGACTACTAAAATACCAATTTTACTGGCTAGAATCAAGAAAATAGTTCGTGGTAAAGCATCTTTATTTAGAAACATTAAACATTCTTAGGTGAATGCTTTATTGTGTCATAATTAGTAGATTCCAAATTTAATCTTTTCTTTGATGAATTGTAATGTTAGGATATATGCCCCTAAGCTTTTGTATTTTCTCATTCTTTGATGAATAAACTCACATGTTCATAAAAAAATATAAAAAAATTATAAGCTTATGTAACTATCAAATAAAACACAAGCAAGCAATATGTTTCAAAACTAGAACACATTGAATTCTTGCAACCTTTAAAAGTCCTTAAGAAGAAGAAGAAGAAGAAAAAAAAAAAACTTTGAAAGTCCTTGAATGAGAAAGGGTGATATGACTATAAGGAAAGATACGTGAACATCATGCACTAGCTCCTAAATCTAAAGAAAGAAAGATCCCTACAAGCACCTATTATGTCTTAAATCCAAGAAAAAAAATCGTCCAAGTTTACCTCTAGGTGTTCTTTTGTTGTGTAACAGAAAGGTTTTGAACAAAATAGAGTTTTCTCACTATACAACACAAGATTTGATATCAACTGTTAAGAGATGAATGCAATCGTTTTATAAAATCACGAATTGGAATACCAAGAATATTGAAAATTTATTGTGGTTCAAATAAACTAATATTTACTTTCAAAAGGGGCAGTCTACCACTAGTTATGGAATTTTACACATATACGACCATAATATAGTCTGTTTCAGTAGTTCAAGCGGAGCTACTAAGGGCTCTAGATTATCGAGTCTAGGGTTCGAGACACAAGCCCCTCCCGCCTTATCTAAAAACCAGAAAAAAAAAAAGAAAAAAAAAACTAATATCTCTTTAGTTATTAAAAGAGTTTACCAAATGACACATAACAAACAACATTTTTTTTTTCCTTTTAAACCAGAAATAGTATCCTAACATATTTTATTAATAAGAACAAACTGGGCTAAAAAATAATACCTTGTTAAGATACAAAAGATAGGGAGTACCTAATATTATATGCCATCAATGAAGGAAAAAAAAAAACAACAACAACAAACAACATACTTTACTGGTATGGAGTAAAACCATATTTTTTTAATTTTATCACTTTATCTTCAACCCCAATTTTGACTCCGTACTTAACATATATTCGCAGGTGACAGCCTTTTGTAAACCTTTTTCCTACTTAACACATATTCGCAATTGTCTATAGCGCAACTTGAAGCCACATTTTTGAGAAGCAAAGGTAGGATATAGTGCAAGAAAAGTGCAAGATCCAATCCTCTTTTTAAACGCTAGAATATCTGAAACCAGTACCATATGAAAATCATTCTAAACCTAGAGATATCAGTGAAACTACCTCAGAAATTCTAATATTGCAAACCAAAGGACTTCTTGCTTCTACGGTTGATTTATACAGGAAGCTACAGTTCTTGCTAGTTCTTACGTTTCCAAGAACCCGAACGAATTTCTTTTCTCTCTTCATTCTCTAGCTTGACGAGGACCAAATGGGGCCTTTCATTGACTCTGAAAGACCAAAGTTGTATGCTATTCCCCTGCTTAAGCCCCTTTGCAATTATGACTTCTTTCCATGTTCCTCCCAGCGCGTATTTGCGGTTGTCACCGTTGACGTCGAACTTCTTCATGGTGATGGTCCGTTCATGGAAGCTAGGGTCAATAAGTCGCACTTGCAGGCCTTTTGAACGATTCGTATTTGGTTCTTTTTCCTGCAGATGGAGGCGTTCCTCGCTGGTGAGAAACTCATTCTTCATTTGGTCTCCCGGAATTAAAAGCCAATTCCACACAAGACTCACATCATTTTTGTTCAATTCTTTTTCAATAACGAGCTTGATGTCCGAACCCTGCAGCTCCCTGATTTTGTCGGTGAATTGTGCTGCCAAGTCGGGCGCTTGGACCGGAATCGCTTGCCCGATATCTGACCGGCTCCTTCTCTGCCTCTTGGGTCCCCTGTAGTTTTCATCTTTCACTTCTTCCCTCCCTCGATTCTGCTTCATGTTTCCAAAGACTCCAATGGCTTCTGGATTGGTATTCTCCACCTGAGACGCCTTCGGAGTAGAGGAAGAAAAATGAGTGGCTTCCAGACCACGTTCTTCTGAACACAACTCGATAGAACCTCAATTATGACCTTATATGAACGCAAGCGAGCCCGCTTACAGTCGAACAGTACACAGGAATTTCAGAGAAGAAAAGTCCTATAAAATAAGAACCAAACGAACGTGAAGATGAACGAAAAGGAATTCGAAATCAGTTACGAGAAATCAAAAACATGCAAGAACAAGAAAATCCACATCAAGATGAGGTTTCTTTGTTAACGAGAGGAAAATCTGGAAGCCCACAAGAACCGAAAATCGGAAAAATGAAGCTCTTTGTAATGAAGGAATCAACTCTTGAATCCAAATAAAACTTATTAGTCTGAACGATGCAAAGGCTCTAAAGACACGTCACCTGAACAAGTTTGGCCCTGAAGTAGGGGGAATCACTAGTTAGCGCTTTGTGAATTAGAGGAAGCTGTGACCGTCTTCGGCGACTGGTTTCGCGGGGAAAGCGAGGAATTGTTGAGAGAGAAAGACTGGGTGATCAGATAAACAGAAAGAAAATAATAAGGGAAGGTGTAGCCATCGGTTGAAACCAGGTGATGCGATTCACACGTATGGCCTCCACGTGCCACCGGTCTTGAAAATTAGCATTTTAAATGATACACAATGAAATTAGTTGAAAAGTAACAATTTGAGCAAGAATGTTACGAGTGTAAACAATAAGCACTTAAATCAAACTCTTGAGATCTTGGCTTAAATCAAACTCTTGAGATCTTGGCAAAGACAAACTACATGGTTTTTCTTTTCTAGTTGATTTTTTTCATTTTCCTTCTTCATTTTTAACATCTTCTTCCAATATCTCCCCAATCTAGGCTTATGAATCATCTGGAATGATAGATTGACTAGGCTAATAGAAAGGCCGCAAGTCAGATTGTAGAGAGAAAAAGGATAAAGAACTTTTTCTATTTTCGATCAAGAGAGAGAGAGAGAGAGAGAGAGATACAAAAGATTACAATAAAATAGGTTACAAAATATAGCTTGAGAAGTCTGATAGCTAGAATTTTTTAATTTTGTTACTTTAGTCACCTTAACCAATTCAATTTTCGAACATTTGATAGCCTAGTGGAGGCCATACTATGGATATGTGCCCTAACCAGGTATCTAAAAAAAGAGATGAAACTTGATTTCAACATAAGAATCATAAAAATTACAGTACAATTTGACCAAAGAGATTCATCAAAAAGGAATTTTTGTTAAAGGAATTCTATATCTACAAACAAGCAAATCAATGAAGTTGTGTTTGTTGATGTTACTAGCCCAAATTGGATCATATTGGTCAATTCCATCATTAACTTGCTAGTTTCTTGTATCTCTCTTTGCAACAATAATTTAGCATGGAGGCAGCCAATGTTCAAGTAGGTCTTAGTTTGAGAAACATTTCAAACTTCATGCCATACTGCTTTTGATGTTGAGATGCATTACTAGTATTTTCTTGCATTTTTTATTATGTGTACATTTGCTCCACAAGGAAGAAGATGATATGATATTTCAAAACATGTGCCCAACAAAACCTTATTCTGTAATTTAAGATCCAATAGCCTTAACCCCTTTCCTTTTTAGACAAGTAGATCTCCTATCAAGTAACTTTGTGAATTCTATGATCTTCATTATAACTTGCCCACAAAAAGTATATGATCGTCTTTTCAATCTTATAAATTATTTGATTTGGAAATATGAGCATTTGTAACCAAAAGGTGCATATGAAAATGCGAGTTAATTTTACTAATTATAGTCTTCCTACATAGCCAAGGTATCTTATTCCCCAACCTTCTATTATACTTATAATTTTATTTGTCAAACTCTTGTAATTAGAATGAGTGAGTCTTTTTGTAACAAGGGATACTCCAAGATACATGATAAGAAAGGAATCTGATTTATGATTTTGCAACCATTTTGATTCTAACTACACCCATTACAAGTGTATATAAGTGAGATTAAATCTTTGTATTTGCTTTAGGGGGACAGATCAACTAAACAAGACATTCAAAACTTTTGGCCTCTCTCTGTTTCTCCAATTTCCGGCCAATGTCCAATGGTTTTCTGTTCAATCCTATTGTTCTAACTCAAACAATGCACCATGACAACGTTATATCGGAGTGGAATAGGATCACATCTTTCATTTGACAAATTAGTGTCCCTTATACAATACTTTTAGAGCTTATCAACTGAAGTTTGCTTATAATTTTGTTAGAGCTTTAAGACTTCTAGGTAGAGCTTTTGATTTAAAGCATGATAAAATTACAGGATTTGATAGGTAACGCATGTGCATGAAATTAGAAAGTCATGGGCTTTGTCATCCCTGTCAATTTTCTTACATGTTTTCTTCCTTCATGATGCATTTACTCATTGAAGATTCTTTTTTATAGTATGGTGGAGTTTAATGGTGATGGCATGAGAAAATTAAAATCCATGAAAACAACAAAGAAGCTAACTAGTTTTATTTCTTCTTTCTCTTAAAGAAACAATTGATACACCTCTAGGATAGATCCTTATACTCTAGTTCTGATGTCTTGGGATTAATAGTTACTTAGAGGTATAAAAAGAAAATTGTATTGAAAAATCATAGATCTTGATAAGAAAAAAAAATTAAATTCAATTGTCTTAAAAAGAGAAAGAATGAGAAATGGAATGCTTATAAAAGTAGAATATCTTTCAGCATTGGTTACTAAATATTTCATATTTAGTTTGAAAGTACATAAGAAAAGATAAAATTGAGTTATGATTTAGATAATCAAAATTTCTAGACTATCTATATTAAATATTACATATAAAAAAATTTAAACTATCATTTTTTAGAGATTGATTAATTTATCTAATTTGCAATATGTTCATTTTAATGGAAACTATAAAGTAAATTTTAATAGTTTCAAAGAGAAGATAACTCTAATAAGAAATATTTAATGGTTTTATTAAAAAATAATATTGCTTAATATTTGGTACTAATAAGATGATAATGATTTAACATTTCCATAACTACTCTAACCGTTTGTATCATTTAAAATGCTAATTTTCAAGACCCGTGGCACGTGGAGGCCATACATGTGAACCGCACGCGCAATCGCGTCCCATAGTCTCAACGGACAGCTCCGTCTTACCTCGCTTTCATTCTCTCTTATTACTTTCTTTCTGTTTATCTGATCACCCAGCCTTTCTCTCTCAACAATTCTCTCGTTTCCCAGAGAAACCAGTAGCCGAAGACGGTCAGAGCTTTCTCTAATTCACAAAGCGCCTACTTGTGATTTCTACTTCTTCAGGGCCAAACTTGTTCAGGTGACGTATTTCTGGAGCTTTCGCATCGTTCAGACTAATGAGTTTTATCTGAATTTTCAGAGTTGATTCCTCCATTACAAGGAACTTCAGTTCTATTTTTCGGTGTCTTTCTTCTTCTCTTATTATGGGTTCTGGTGGGCTTCCGGATTTTCCTCTCGTTAACACAGAAACTTCATCTTGATGTGGAGTTTCTTGTTCTTGCATGTTCTTGATTTCTCGTAACTGACTTGGAATTCCTTTTCGTCCATCGTCACCTTCGTTTGATTCTTGTTTAATAGGACTTTCTCCTCTGAAATTCCTGCGGACTTTTCTGTCGAGTTGTGTTCGGAAGAAGGTGGTCAAGAAGCCACTCATACGAATCCAGAAGCCGTTGGAGTCTTTGGCAACATGAACCAGAACCGAGGAAAGGAAGAAGACAAAGATGAAAACAACATGGGACCCGAGAGGCAGAGAAGGCGCCTGTCAGATATCAGGCCAGACATTCCGCAGTTAGCACCCGGCTTTCCAACACAGTTTAACGACAAAATCATGGAGCTTCAGGGTTCGGACGTCAAGCTCGTTATTCAAAAAGAATTGACCAAAACTGATATGGGTACGAGGAATCGGCTTTCAATTCCAGACGGCCAAGTCAGGAATGACTTTCTCACCGGACAGGAACGTCTCCATCTACAGGAAATAGATGATGGAGGGTTTCGTTTAAACGGCCTGCAAGTGCCACTTATTGACCCGAGCCTCCATGAATGGACCATCACCGTGAAGAAGTTCCATGTCAGGTCCTTCAGCGGCTACGTGCTCCGAAGGCCCTGGGACGAAATCGCAGTTAGAAACGGGCTCGAGGAGGGCAATGTTATACAACTTTGGTCTTTCAGAGCCAACGAAAGACCCCATTTGGTACTCGTCAAACTAGAGGCTGAAAGGAGAAGAGCAACTCATTCAGGTTCTTCGTAGACGTAAGTAGCAGCAACTAGAGTAGGTTTCTGAATGATCAACTGCGGAAGCAAGTACTCCTTTGGTTTGCTGGTTAGAATTTCTGAGGTGGGTTTCATTGATATCTCTTGGTTTTAGAATGATTTTCATGTGATACTGGTTTCAAATATGCTTGCGTTTAAAAAGAAGATTGAAGCTTGCATTTTTCTTAGAATGAGGATAATAGCTTTGATTCACAAAAGAAGCTGTGCTATAGATTGTAAGTGGTATGCTGATGAACGACATCATCGGGAAGTAGGAATAAGGGATTACTGTTTCGGATGTCCAAAGTTTACAACAAGGCTATCACTTGCGGCAACATCTATCGAGTATGGTGTCAGGATTAGAGATAGAGGTAAAATAAAAAATTCAAAAATTAGGGTTTCACACATATTATCTATTGAATAAAAATTTGACAAACTGTGTATGTGCTATATCCTATCTGTGTTATTGCTTTTTATAGCCATAGAACTAGAATGCCAAACTTCCCATTTCCCGTTTACTATTTGTGCATGTGGTTTTATTACATATGGCATACTGCAATTATCATGCAAAGTAACATGTGACTTCCGCAACTTTAATTTGGTAAAAGGGCATGAAAAATTTTTGGTTTCAGATAGACGTGGCGAAGTAGAAATGTCGGGAGTAACCTAAATTTAGATTTTTAAAATGTGTTGGGGGCCAGGTTATTGGAAGATAGTGACTAAAAAGAGAGGTTACTAAAGAAAGAAAATTCTCTAATGACTTACATGTATATGAAATTCTCTAAGTAGTGATAAATTTATCTCTTATAAATATAGTTGGTTTATCCTGAAATATATAAAATCTTTAGTGTTCTTGAAACTTATTTGTTACATAATCACACTCAGTTCGTAATAATTCGTATTAGAAGTTAGTTTGAACCGAAGATAGAATAAAGGAAATTTGTTGTTTACAGTGAGCCCATAGACACGTGGTGAGGCCTAGAAGAGCCCTATGGGTGTGATATGGCTTGAAGATGTGCGGTTAAGTGCGATGAAACCTTAAGACACGTAGCAAAGCCTAAAGGTGAAGACCTATGGCTATAGCAAAACCTATGGGTGTGATATGGCTTGAAGATGTGCCGTTAAGTGCGATGAAACCTTAAGACACGAAGCAAAGCCTAAAGGTGAAGCATGATTAAGGCCCAAGCGTACGAGTTCTAAAGGCACACTATGGGACCCAATATCCTTGCATCTGTTTTGCATATTCTCCCAGGTTGCTAAGATAAGTACTCCAGTTTAACAAGCACAAGAGCTGGGATAGCCATAGAAATTATGGAGGAAGAAGCAGTGATAGTTGAAGCAGAGTAGCACGAGAAATCATAAAGTAGTGATATAGAACAAGCACGGACGATAGCCAAAGAGCTAAAACTTGGTTCACTATCTCAGAAAGGCTCTCCACCAAGGATATGTATGCTTAATGAACAAATGCAGTTTAGCACAAGCCCAATCAAGGAAGGGAGCCGATCTAATTCCATGTGAGGCCAAGATATGGTGAGCCAAGAAGAAAAACCACGGATCATGAGAAGAAGAAGAAACACAATCCAAAGGTACGAGAGTTCCAGCAAGGGTCAATGACAAAGAGATTGAAGAGACAAGGGCATGACCAATGAGAACCTATGATTGATAGATTGATCCAGAGGAAGAACAAAGGCCAAAGGTTCAAAGGAGAGTTAGGATGTAGGAATTGACAAGCTTGAGGCCACTCAAACGATCGGCGTAACAAAAGTTTAAGAAATTTATAGGTGAGAAGGTTGATCCTTCTGTGATGACTATTCTCTCATATTCCATTGACTCTAAGCTTGATGAATTTAAGAAATCATCTTAATTTTGGTATTGACATGAAAGGTAGGTTTTGTAATGTATGCCCTATTAGGGTGTTTGTTATTAGGTTTGCATGAAATGTGAAATATGTGGATATTGTAACCTAAGTATTGCTAACTAGCTTAGGTATTTATATTTTGTGCACTACCAAACCTCGCACACCACAAACCACCCCCCCCCCCCCCCCCCTAATTGGGTTAGGTGATTATGGTCGATAAGGCTACCTATACCTAATTAGGGTTAGTTATACCTAATCCACATTGCTAGTTGCAAAGTGAATCTACTAGGGTTAAGTCTTAGCCTCTGTTTGTAAATTTGCACTCTTAGTAATGCAAATCTGGGGTACTATCCCTATTTTTTTTATTAAAGAAAAAAACAAGTTATGAAGGCATAGTGAGGTTGTTATGAGCCATGTGTTAGCTTATGTGGCTTTAGAAAAAGTAAGTGGTATTTTGTGAAGAAGAAAGAAAGGTGTCACTTTTGAAGGCAAGATGTGAAGTAGAAAAGTGATCATGACAACAAGTCAGAAACACCTTAAAGAAGGAATCATACTAGCATGAAAATCTTTTGATTTCTTTTGCTTAAGCTAGTAGTTACCATGTAGTAGTTGTAATAGCCATTAAAGACTTTGTCAGTTTCTCTTTAAAGGAACATGTTAGTGGCTTTATAAAGGGAGAAGGAAAAGAGTTATAGGCATCGAATATCTTAGTGAAATTGTAGGAGTTGTTTCCCTCCAAATGAAGTCTTCAGTGAAATCCTACATGCAAGTGTACATGTCGAACAAGTAATATAATGATAAGTAAGATGTCGTCCCACAAAGACTAGTGATTACTAAATTAACTAATTACTAAAGATGAATAACTCCTAGAATTTATCTAGCAAATCAAAATGTAGAACATGGATTAAACAACTAAAATTATCTAAATTTAATAACTGAAACATGCTAAAGCATCAAATTTCACCTAATTACTAGATACGAATGTAGATCATTCATGCTTGTAAGATTGATTCTACTCATATGATGACATAAGTTTTTGATTTATTCATTATCCTATGTCTAGGTATAGTGAACCTACTTAGCTTATTAATTCACTGTAGTTCTATATGTGAATTGAAATCAACTAAGTGCATTAAGATTTTACACCTAAATCAACACAAGCCACATGGCTTAGTAACATGCAACTTCACATTCACAGAATATCTCACAAAACACAATAATCATACATTTATACCATTATAATCAAGTTACATCATAGCTCTAATAATATAAATTAAAATATGGTATTAACAAACACAAGAATAATGCAGAAACTTGAACAAAACATTATTTAAACTAAAAACACCAAAGCTATCATCAAAATGTCTTCAATTCAAAGAAATTTTGGACAAATCTGCACATCAGAGGGAGGAAAAGGAGTTGTTTGAAAAAGGGGAAGAAAATGAGTCAAAATGCGCTTTCATGTGCTAGTGCGCTATCATGCACTAGTACCATTCATAACCGCGCTATCACAAGTTGGTGCCACACGTAGCCGTATGTTGCCACCCTCCACAAAATCTTCAAAAATTTCTCTAGACAATCCCTAGGTCATTGATCTACCAATAAATCACTTTGATAAGCCACAAAATTGCATAGATCTATTGAAAAAACCCAAACGGCATTTGCCATTTTTCTTCATCAAAAGCTCATCATAGAAGAGTCTAAGGTGTAGATCAACCTTAAACTCACATAGATCAGCCAAATATGCTTGCAAGTTGAAGGAAAAGAGGTTAGATTGGCCGAAAAAGGCTTATACTATTGCCAAATCGTATGACCCCTTTCTCGCACAAGGTCTGGTCACCAGAGGAAATGAACGTAGATGGCATCCTAGTCAGCAGTCGCATGACCATCACACGCCAATGTTCATCTTTCTCTCTTTCTCTTTCTTGCCTACGACCTGACAATACAATGATTGACTTCCCCCTTTTTTTTCTCATTCTCACGGTTGTTCAATAATACAATGTTGTCATCTTTCTTAGTTGTCCAACTTGCTTGATAATGCTTTACAAAAGACCACGTGGGTTTCACATGCATACACTAACTAGCCTTTATCTTTGTTGTTTCCTTCTTCCATTATGTTGCTTCTTTCCTTCTATTTTCTTTTATTTTGGGTTTACTACATGAAATTACAAACTATACATAAATATAGACAAATGAAAATATATTTTAACAAATACTATAGTATATAATGCCTAAAGTAATTAAAATAACCTATACAAAATAGAGTTATCATAAAGCTTTATTTACCTCTCTTTCTATCCTTGGCACTTGTCACCCTAGTAGTAGGAAAAAGCATTATGCCAACCTCTTCATAGAGGATCTGGTTCTTAACTACCCACTCACCCATTCAATTTCCCATGTTCTAAACAAAATGACATCAAAGCCCCCTCTTGGCATGGCTGACTCTCATTCCAATGATTCCAACCTTGATCGACGTTTCAAGGAGCTCACTAATAGCATTCACCAAATGTTCATTGCCATGAACAGCTGTGTTGATAGGTTGGCTCAGGAGCTCCAAAAAAGGTTGCACACCAATAGCACTAGTGGTAATCCTCAACCTCCACCTGACTCTTTGCAAGGTGAAAGCTTAGGTAGCAAGCACCAAACAAAAGGCAGTAGTCGCTCTAATGGTCCCCCAAGGGGAAATGGTGGCCGTTTAACCATGAAGATGGAGTTTCCTTTCTATAATGGGGAAGGTGACCCCATTGATTGGATATGTCATGCTGAGTAGTTCTTTGAGTATTACCGAGTTGAAGAAGCATATAAAGTTCCCATGGTGTCTTGGAACTTGAAGGGTAAAGCTCAAGTCTAGTTTTGCCTATTTAAAGAAGAACATGTCAACATGGAACTTTCATAGGCCTTTTTGGTTGCCAACTTAGTAGCTTAGAATGGTTTTGGCCAATTTTGTGACCCTTATGGAGAGCTTATGAAGATTTAACAAAAAAATAATGTTGACCAATTCAAAAAAGAATTCTCCTGGCTCCTTATGCATGTTGGTGGGATGACACCTCACCAACAAATAAGTTGCTTTATCACTAGCCTAAAAGAAACCATCTATGGTGATGTATGTGTAGCTAAGCCCACCACCATTTTTGAAGCAGTTGGCTATGCCAAAATTTATGAAGCCAAGACCCATGCATTCTGACCTAGATGCCATCCTCCAACCAACAATCCCTAGGTGTCATGGTCACTCCATCGTTGAACCTCTCATAGAAATCAGCTTGTAATCTTTATCATTTGTCCCTTACAATAATTAATGAACGATGGGCCAAGGGCCTTAGTTTTTATTGTGAGGAAAAATTTACACCCAGACACTATTGTAAATGTGTCTTTATGATCGAAACCTAGGCTTTTGAAGATCATGAAATGTTTGATGCTCAAGAGGAGTTCAAACATGGGGTGAGACCAAACTAACCAGCACTATCAAGGATTTCCTTATCGATTATTTATGGCTTGCTGAACCCTCAAACCATGAAAATTGATGGTGAACTTCCTAGTTGTTCCCTCTCAATCCTATTTCTAGTTGATTTAGGTTCAACCTATAACTTTATCAACGAAGATGTTGCACACAAGGCCAGCATTTGTGCTGACTAGTTTCGCTAATTCATGGTAGATTTGCCAATGGAGAATGCATTCGGAGATTGGGCCTTTATGAAGGTCTCCGAATATGCCTTCAAGGTACCAATTTTCATGCTGACTTCTACCTTCTTGCACTTGTGGGGTCTAATATAGTTCTTGGGGCTAATTGGTTGTATGCTCTTAGCCCTATTTTATGGAATTTTATAAAGCTCACAATGATTTTCAAGCATTAAGGACGTCCTGTGAAGCTTGTTGGCATTTCTAGGTCACCAACCATGCATTGTATTACTGAGGAGCTGAGTCTTATTTCTCCACATGATAAAGGCACAATAGTCGTTAAGGTAGGGACCCAACAAAGCATACAGCTTAAACACTTGTCCTTTCTCATGATCGACAACATACAAATGGCTGAAGAATTCTGACGGCAAGGTCACAAGCTCAAACACTAGGGCTACATGTTTACAGCTCACACAAGTAGATAGCATGCATTTCGGCATAGACATGTTCCACAACCTTTTACAAGAATTCAATGACGTGTTTCATGAACCAAGTAGCCAACCCTCGTCTCGCACCCACAACCATTGAGTTCCTCTTAAAGATGAGTCGTGGCCTATTTCAATAAAACCATATTTGTATCCCCATTTCCAAAAAGAAAAGATTGAGAAGCTTGTTTGAGAACATCTCCACTTTGGCATGATTCGGTCAAGCACTAGCCTCCTCTTTTCTCCAATGCTTCTGATGAAAAATAAGGATGGCATATGGCGCATGTGTGTTGATTATAAGGCATTCAACCTCTGAACTATACCAAATAAGTTTCTCGTTCCTAATGTTGAGGAATTATTAAATGAGCTTCATGGTGCATAGTTTTTTTCAAAAATGGATATTCATTCTAGGTACCACTAGATTCTAATGGCTCTTGAGGATGTGGAAAAAACAGCCTTCCAAACTCATCATGGGCACTTCGAATGGCTTGCAATGCCATTTGGACTTACCAACACAGCTTCCACCTTTCAAGCCTTATGAACTCTGTGTTTAAAAAGATAATCTGGAGGTATGTCTTGGTAGTCTTTGACAGTATGCTTATTTTTAGCAAAAGTTTGGCAAAGCATTTGTACCATGTCTGAACTGTTTTGGAAATTCTAAAAGCTCACAAAATATTTGCCAAGAAATCCAAATGCACCTTTGGACTAACATAAATGGGTTTCCTTGGGCATGTGGTGAGCCAATAAGAGGTGTGCATAGATCTAAAGAAGGTCTCTGCCATCACAAATTAGCCTTGCCCAATCATTATTAAATCCTTTCATGGATTTCTAGGTCTTATTTGCTATACTGCTAGTTTGTGAAGGATTGTGGGGCTTTGGATCGGCCTTTGATAGCCTTTTTTAAAAAAGACAATTTCCATTGGGAGGATGAGGCAAAACTTGCTTTTATTCAGCTGAAGTGAGTTTTGGTTGCAATTCCAATACTTGATTTGCTTGACTTTTCCAAACCTTTCATTCTTGAATGTGATGCTTCTAGTACAGGCATAGGTGTTGTTTTGTTCTAGGCCCGTAACCCAATCTCCTTTTTCAATCATGCACTCCAAGGACAGAACCTTTTGTTATCCACTTACAAGAAAAAGATGTTGGCAATCTTGTTGGCTATTCATAAGTGGCGTAACTATTTGCTGAGTCATCAATTTGTAGTAAGAACTGATCAATAGAGCCTCAAACATTTGTGAGAATAAAAAATTGTCACCCTAGCTCAACAGAAATGGTTAACCAGGCTTATAAGATATGATTTTCAAATTGAGTACAATTCGGGGAAGCAAAATGGAGAGGCAAATGATTTGTCTTGCCATCATGACAACAAGCCCAACATAGTTGTGGGAAAGATAAAACCTTCCCTTACTACTCTAACATTGCCATTTCTAATGGGGGTTGAGGCAATCAAAGAAGAACATTAACAGAATGACAACATTAAAGAGTTGGTGAGTAGATTCCAAGTTGGGGAGGCTATAGGCCCATGGGACTACAAGGAAGGACTTGTGTTTTTTTAAGGTAAAATCTATCTTCCCAAGACCTCTTTGTTGGTTCCATCTATCATTAAGGAGTTTCATGAAATGGGCCACGAAGGATTTCTAAAAATGGTTGAAAGAGTCGAGGACATATTCTTTTAGAAAGGATTGACAAAGGACGTTAAGGCTCACATTTGAAGATGCCACACTTGCTAAAGGAAAAAGGCCAATACAAGAGCCCTTAGTGGTTTGTCGTAACCCCTCCCAATTCCTAAGGTAATGTGGTCCAATATCTCCTTGGATTTTGTTAATGGCTTACCCAAGTCTAGGGGCAAAAACTCAATCATGGTGGTTGTAGATCACCTTATGAAGTATGTCTAACTCATAGCCTTGACCCACTTTTACAATGCCCCCACAGTAGCTCAACTCTTCTTTATGGTGAGTTTTAAGCATTATGGACTTCTCTAGTCCACGGTATGTGATTGTGGCTCAATCTTCACTAGCCTTTTATGGCAGGAGCTTTTTTAGCTTTAAGGGACTCAATTCATTTTTTCTTTAGCCTACCATCCTTAAATGGATGGCCAAACTGAGGTGGTTAATCATTCTTTGGAACAATATTTACACTATTTGACTAGGGATAAGCTTGAAGATTGGGCAAAGTGGTTGGCATGGGCAAAGTTTTTTCACAATACTTCAATCCATAGTAGTATTGGTGTTTCTCCTTATCAAGCTCTCTATGGTAGGCCCCTCCCATGCCACTCCATATGTCCCTAGCACTCCACGAGTGGAAGCGGTGGCTAAAGCATTATCTAAACGAGATGCTCTATTGCTTACCAAGGACCATTTTCTTGCAATTCAAGAACATATGAAATTAACTTATGACAAAAGTCACTAAGAGGTAGAGTTCAATGTGGGTGACAATGTCTATTTATGTCTACAACCATACCGATAAACCTCAATAACCCTAAGCCAAGCATTAAAACTATGCACAAGGTATTATGGTCAATTCCAAGTCATTCAACGCATAGTGCAAGTGGCCTACAAACTAGCTCTCCCATCGGAATCCCGAATCCATCATATGTTCCATGCTTCCAATCTAAAACACTGCATTAGGAACCATGTGGAAGTTCAACCTGTTAGGTCCTAAGTCACCTAAGAAGGGGGGTTGAATTAGGTGTCTCCCTTATTTTTCTAAAATAGACCGTCTTTATCAAAAATTCTATCGCTATCAAAATCAATTATGAAGTTGTCAGAGAAATAGAAATATACCTAATAGAACACGTTATAATCACACAAATAGAGATACACACAGAACCCCTTTTTTAAAGTGAATCGGACTTCTTAATTTAAGTCCTACTCCACCTCCTTTAGTGAAGCACTAAAGGGTCCTTTTCATTCTCAAAAGAGAAA
Organism: Casuarina cunninghamiana; assembly: GCA_028551485.1. Lineage (NCBI taxonomy): Eukaryota > Viridiplantae > Streptophyta > Magnoliopsida > Fagales > Casuarinaceae > Casuarina > Casuarina cunninghamiana. Next base: position 9,935,822 of record CM052371.1, read on the forward strand.
CAGTTTCTCTTTGATGTTTACAATGGGACAGCAGTCCACAGATTACAAATCAGGACAAGAAAATCAAACAGTAAAGCACCTCAACTAAATGGTCAATACAATATTAAGCTTATGAGAGTGCTAAAAAGAAGAAATCCAAAGTTAGGTAAAAACCTTCACCTTTGGATTTTAAGATCGAAGCAAAATATAAACGATATAATCAAAATAATGATTTTGCTTCAATACAGAGCTTACAGAGATTAGAAAGCCTTCAGGAAGGAATAGCGCTTGAACTTGAAGAACTTTTTCTTTTTGATTCTTTCTTCTCTAATTGTCTTCTTCACACTGGTTTCTTCCTTTTATAGAAGTAGTCGGCCACCACCTTATCTCGTAGATTTCTTCCCGTTGGAGATTCTTCCCGTTAGCTCAAATCTCAAAGTTCGGCAAAGTTAATGGTAGACCGTTGGAGATTTTTCCCGTTGGCGCAAGTCTCAATTTTCGGCGAAGTTAATGGTTGATCGTTGGAAATTCTTCCCGTTGGCTCAAGTCTTAATCTTCGGCAAAGTTGACGGCTTCTTTTGAATTTAAGAGAGAGAGAAAAAGAAGGAAAGCGACCTTGACTGCTTCATTTGAATTTAAGAGAGATAGAAAAAGAAGGAAAGCGACATTTAAGACTTTTCTTCCTTCTTTTCTTCTTTTTAACTTCGAGTATGACTTTTCTTCCCATCTTTTTATCTTTTTGACATCGAGAGATAGAAGAAAGAGACATCTAATGCTTTTCTCTTCTTAATAGTTGAGTGACATCATTATTCTCAAGTCGGGTCATGTTTCTCACATAAAGCAAGTGGGCTGCACATGGACTTCATCTTGGTGTCGCGTGGACTCTCCTAGTAATTTTGACTGAAACCTTTTGGGCCATGAGTTCACTTGATTGATGTAATAATAGACTTGGGCACAAATGAGTTGATCATATGATATCCTGCCCAAGAACAATAGTAAAGTAAAAATGTATCCAATATAAACTATAATTATTTTATAGCTTAATTGTTTTTCTTTCCTTAATACCAATCATCAAAAACATTATATTCATCAATCTCCCCATTTTTTGATGATGATGAAAATAAAACTTTTAATGCTTGTTTGCTCCCCCTGATCATATGATATAATCAATGACATGAAACAATTAATGATATGTATGCATGCAAAATGAGTTTGCTCCCCCTGACAGTGAGATATAAGCTTCAGTTTCATGTATAGATTTTAATTTCCGTGTGCTCACTCTATCAATAGTAGTATCATGTGTAGACTCGGATTTTTGTTTACTCTCCCCCTATCATTTTGCCGTGAGTTTATTATTGGCATATAAAACAATTATAATCAAAAACTAACTGCCAAATATGGGTTTCTAATATGACCATGACGTCATGTCTCCATATTAGGTGCAATAGTTAATTTTATGCTATATGAATAGTATCAAATGTGGAAGGTGTAAAAACATTAATATTATGCATGGCAATAGTTTGAATATAGCATGTATAGGTGCATTTATGGCAATAATTTGAATATAGCATGTATAGGTGCATTTAATCTCTCCCCCTTTTTCATCATCAACAAGATAGGGAAAATAAAGTAAGGAGGGAAGTAAGGCGTACCTGGGGCATGAAACAAAAAAAATGGAAAGCATACACAGTACCTAAGATTTCCAAATAGACACCCTCCTACTTCCTCGAATAACAATTAAGAAGAAAGGGAAAGATCATACCAGGGCTTTCCGAAAGTCAACATTTCAATATCAGCCGCAGTGGATGTTTAGAAAAACATCCAATGTAAGATATGAAAAACCATTCCAACATCATTAAAGGTGATGTGGATAGGCAGTGATCATATATATTATTATAGTGATGCAGTTTAGGCTAATGTACATCATTGAACGTACACATGCCTAACTCTCTACGTAATGTGCAGAATCTATGTGTATCTAATGGCTTAGTGAATATGTCAACTAATTGTTGTGAGGTGGGGACATATTCAATAGCAATATGTTTTTGTGTAACATGGTCCCTAATGAAGTGATGTCTTATCTCTATATGCTTGGTTTTGGAATGCTGAATAGGGTTTTTTGTGAGGTTAATAGCATTAGTATTGTCACACTTGATTGATGCAGTATGCCTTGGGATGCCATAATCTCCTAGTTGAGATTGCATCCAAAGGATTTGGGAGCAGCAACTCCCGGCAGCAATATATTCTGCCTCTGTGGTAGAGATAGCAACACTTTGTTGCTTTTTGGAAGCCCATGAGACTAGCATGCTACCTAAGAAATGACATGAACCACTAGTGCTCTTCCTATCAGTGCAACATCCTGCGTAATCTGCATCACTGTATGCATGTAAAACAACATTTGACTCTTTGGAAAACCATATGCCTAATAGGGGAGTATCTTTAAGATACCGAAAAATTCTTTTCACAACAGCTAAATGAGACTCTTTAGGATCAGATTGATACCGGGCACACATGCAAACACTAAAGAGTATGTCAGGACGTGAAGCTATGAGATAAAGTAAGGAGCCAATCATGCTCCGATATACTTTTGCGTCACAGGGTTTCCCATTGGGGTCAGCATCTAATTTAGTAGATGGACTCATAGGAGTGGAAATAGGCTTAGCTGTCCCTAAGTTGAACTTTTGTAATAAATCAAAAACGAACTTATTTTGGTTAATAAAGATACCTGAATCTATTTGTTTAATTTGTAATCCCAAGAAATAATTAAGTTCACCAAGCATGCTCATTTCAAATTCATTTTTCATGAAAGAAGCAAATTGCTCAACTAGGTGTTCATTTGTTGAGCCAAAAATAATATCATCCACATATATTTGAACAACCAAAATATTATTGTCCTCATGTTTGATAAACAAGGTGGTATCAACATGTCCCTTTCTAAAGCCATTTGATAATAAAAATTCACTTAATCGATCATACCAAGCTCTAGGAGCTTGTTTTAAACCATAAAGTGCTTTATTAAGTTTGAAAACATGATCTGGAAATTTTTCATCACAGAAACCTAGAGGTTGTTCAACATATACCTCTTCCTTTATGAGACCATTTAAAAAGGCACTTTTGACATCCATTTGAAACAGTTTAAAGTTTCTATAACAGGCATATGCAAGTAAAATTCTTATAGATTCAAGTCTAGCTACAGGTGCATAAGTTTCTTCATAGTCTATCCCTTCTTCTTGATTATAACCCTTAGCTACCAATCTAGCTTTATTTCTAACTATATTCCCACGTTCATCCATTTTGTTCTTAAATACCCATTTTGTTCCAATGACAGATTGATGTGTTGGTCTATTAACAAGAGTCCATACATCATTTCTTTTGAATTGATTTAATTCCTCTTCCATGGCCATAATCCAATTGCTATCATTAAATGCTTCATCTATTGTCCTAGGTTCAATTTGGGAAACAAATGCAACAAATTCACAGAAATTTTGAATGGAGGATCTAGTTCTTACTGATTGTGTGCTGTCACCAATAATTTGTGTAGGATCTACCTCCCCACACACCCTAGGAAATGAAGGTTCCTTATTAGTAGAGGCACCTTCAGATTCTGCTTGTAATGGCTCTTTTTCAGGTGCTGTTGAGGGTGTGACTTGAGGAGGAACCAGATCTGCAACATCAAACTCATTTTCTCTCGACAAAGAGCTGTTAGATTCATTAAATACCACATGGATAGATTCTTCAACTACTAGAGTTCTCTTATTGAAAACTCTATAAGCTTTGCTATGGGTTGAGTATCCCAAAAAGATACCCTCGTCACTTTTAGCATCAAACTTACCCAGGGAGTCTTTGCCATTGTTGTGAACAAAACACTTACAACCAAATGCTTTAAAGTAAGCAATATTCGGTTTTTTATTGTTTAGTATTTCATATGGAGTTTTCTTGGTGATTACTCTTATAGAGACTCTATTGAGAATATAACAAGCTGTGTTCACAGCTTCTCCCCAAAAATACTTAGGTAAGTTATTTTCTAATAACATAGTTCTAGCCATTTCTTGGAGAGATCTATTTTTCCTTTCAACCACCCCATTTTGTTGGGGAGTTCTAGGGGCAGAAAACTCATGTTTTATTCCATTTTCAGCACAGAAGTCATCAAACATATTATTTTGAAATTCTCCACCATGGTCAGACCGAATACATTTTATTTGAGAATCCCTTTCATTTTGAACTTGTCTATAAAATGTTTTAAAGATTTTGAATGTTTCATTTTTGCTGGACAAAAAGAAAACCCATGTAAATCTTGAGAAATCATCCACCATAACTAGCACAAAATATTTTCCCCCGAGACTAGCTGTCCTCATGGGTCCAAACAAATCCATATGCAATAATTGCAATGGTTTTGTTGTGGAAATGATATCCTTTGATTCAAACCTATTTTTAGTTTGTTTTCCTTTCACACATTCATCACAAACAAGATTTTTCTCAAACTTAAGATTAGGCAATCCCCTAACTAGATTTTTCTTAATGATTTTTTCCATTTGGCTAAAGCTAAGGTGACCTAATCTTTTATGCCATACCCAGTTTTCATCATTTGCATGAGACATCAAACAAGTGTCAAGAGAATTATCAATGTTCAACTTGAGTATATAAACATTTCCAATTCTTTTACACATCACATTTATACTTTTATCTTTGTTGTATAGCCTACAATATTTTGATGTAAATTTAGCACACATACCTCTATCACAAATTTGACTAATACTAATAAGGTTGAATTTTAACCCTTCAACATACAGGACATTCTTTATACAACGGGATGGAGAGTTACCTATATTACCAAAACCTTTGATGACTCCTTTGGAGTTATCTCCAAATGAAACCTTACCTCCATCCACCTCAGTAAAGCTAGTGAAGAGTTTTTTATTACCGGTCATGTGTCTTGAACATCCGCTGTCCAAGTACCAGTCTGTTTGTGTTCTTTTGTTCTCCTCCATGAGGTCCTGCACAAACAAAATTTATCCTTGACTTTGCTGGTACCCAAGCTCTCTTGGGTCCTTCAGGATTAGTTTGTTTGATTCCTTTTGGAATCCATACCCGTTTGACAACATAATGCTTTCTAAGTCTTACTGGGCATTTTTCTATAGAGTGACCATAAAATTTACAGTAATGACATATGTTGACAGGTTTATCCATATAAGACACATGTAGTAAGCTCGAAGCATTGCACATAACACCAAAATTCTTATGGTTAAGTTTTGATTTGTATCCTAAACCAGCTTTATCATATATTCCTTGTTGTGAGTTTATGATCTTATCAAGCATGCTACTGCCTTTTGTAAAATTACTTAAAATTTCTTTTGTTCTTTTCAACTCATTCTCCATATTCTTTAGTTTTTCCTTTAGCAAACTATCTTTTGACCTATTATTATCACTTTGGGTTTCTATAATTGGTTGTGTATCCTTTTTAGTTTTTAATTCATTATTTTCTTGTTTTAAATTCTTTATTTCCTTTTCATACAAAATATTTTTCTTCTTTAATTTGGAAAAATTGTCATTCAAGGCATTGAAATCATCAAGTAATTCATTAAATGCAGTTTGAAGTTCTTCAAAACTAAAATTTTCAGATGGGGAAGGAAACGTTACCTCATTATTTGTTTCTTCACATGCTGCCATGAGACCCAAGTTGGCAAGATTTCCTTCATCATCTTCGAGAATAGGCAGATTTTTCATCTTAGATGTATCACACGTGGCTAGGAAGCATAGATTTGCTACCTCTTCTTCCTCTTCATCAGATGATGAGCTATCATCATCCCATGTGGCCACCATGACTTTTCGCCTATCTTTCTTGTCAAACTTCTCATCCTTCTTTTTCAATCTAGGACAGTTTACACGTATATGACCAGTTTTCTTGCATTCATAACACACCTCTGCTTCATTTTCTTTTCTCCTACGATAGTTTTCATTGTTCCTAGCTTTATCCTTTCTATAAAACTTTTTGAATTTTCTAGCTAGCATAGCGAAATCATCATCAACATCACTATCGTTTTCAGACTCTCCTGCCTTAAAAGCAATACTCCTATTCATTTTCTTTTCATCTACTTTTTCTTTTTCTCTTCTTGTCATAACTAATTCATGTGTTTGAAGTGACCCTAATAATTCATCTAGAGACAAAGTGTCTAAATCATGAGCCTCTTCAATGGCTGTTTTCTTTGGATCCCATGATTCAGGCAAACAACTTAATATTTTCTTAACCAACTCATCATTTCTATAGGACTTACCAAGCAATTTCAAATCAGTAATAATATTAGTAAATCTATCAAACATTTCACCAACCGTTTCAGTATCTTTCATTTTAAACAATTCATAATCATGCACAAGCATAGAAATCTTAGACTGTTTTACCTTTTTAGTACCTTCATGCACAACCTCTAATTTTTCCCAAATTTCTTTAGCTGTTTCTAATGTGGAGATTCTATTATATTCTGTAGGTGCTAAGGCTGAGTATAGAGTAGTCATGGCTTTACAATTCTTACTCATCTCTAAGGTAACCTCATCATTCCACTTATCTGCACTGTCTTTAGGGATCTTTACCCCTTTTACAATTATTTTCCATGATTCGGGGTTAGAACCTATGAGAAAAATTTTCATCATGTTCTTCCAATGGCTATAGTTGGAACCATCAAAAGTAGGTGGTCTATTATAAGGCAAAATGGTTGGGTGACTTGCTGCCATGATCTCTAGGATTTCTAAAACACTTCTAGATTCCTAGAACCTGCTCTGATGCCACTTGTTAGGTCCTAAGTCACCTAAGAAGGGGGGTTGAATTAGGTGTCTCCCTTATTTTTCTAAAATAGACCGTCTTTATCAAAAATTCTATCGCTATCAAAATCAATTATGAAGTTGTCAGAGAAATAGAAATATACCTAATAGAACACGTTATAATCACACAAATAGAGATACACACAGAACCCCTTTTTTAAAGTGAATCGGACTTCTTAATTTAAGTCCTACTCCACCTCCTTTAGTGAAGCACTAAAGGGTCCTTTTCATTCTCAAAAGAGAAAAAGTTTCTCTTTGATGTTTACAATGGGACAGTGGTCCACAGATTACAAATCAGGACAAGAAAATCAAACAGTAAAGCACCTCAACTAAATGGTCAATACAATATTAAGCTTATGAGAGTGCTAAAAAGAAGAAATCCAAAGTTAGGTAAAAACCTTCACCTTTGGATTTTAAGATCGAAGCAAAATATAAACGATATAATCAAAATAATGATTTTACTTCAATACAGAGCTTACAGAGATTAGAAAGCCTTCAGGAAGGAATAGCGCTTGAACTTGAAGAACTTTTTCTTTTTGATTCTTTCTTCTCTAATTGTCTTCTTCACACTGGTTTCTTCCTTTTATAGAAGTAGTCGGCCACCACCTTATCTCGTAGATTTCTTCCCGTTGGAGATTCTTCCCGTTAGCTCAAATCTCAAAGTTCGGCAAAGTTAATGGTAGACCGTTGGAGATTTTTCCCGTTGGCGCAAGTCTCAATTTTCGGCGAAGTTAATGGTTGATCATTGGAAATTCTTCCCGTTGGCTCAAGTCTTAATCTTCGGCAAAGTTGACGGCTTCTTTTGAATTTAAGAGAGAGAGAAAAAGAAGGAAAGCGACCTTGACTGCTTCATTTGAATTTAAGAGAGATAGAAAAAGAAGGAAAGCGACATTTAAGACTTTTCTTCCTTCTTTTCTTCTTTTTAACTTCGAGTATGACTTTTCTTCCAATCTTTTTATCTTTTTGACATCGAGAGATAGAAGAAAGAGACATCTAATGCTTTTCTCTTCTTAATAGTTGAGTGACATCATTATTCTCAAGTCGGGTCATGTTTCTCACATAAAGCAAGTGGGCTGCACATGGACTTCATCTTGGTGTCGCGTGGACTCTCCTAGTAATTTTGACTGAAACCTTTTGGGCCACGAGTTCACTTGATTGATGTAATAATAGACTTGGGCACAAATGAGTTGATCATATGATATCCTGCCCAAGAACAATAGTAAAGTAAAAATGTATCCAATATAAACTATAATTATTTTATAGCTTAATTGTTTTTCTTTCCTTAATACCAATCATCAAAAACATTATATTCATCACAACCAACCTTGCCCCTATATGTACAAGGTCGAAGGCCCTCTGCTTGCCCCAAGCTATGCTGGAGTTATTGGTCCATTGGCAAGGATTAACTTTGGTGGATGAGACATGGGAAGACTTGGAAGACATGCAATGCTAGTTTTCGAATGCAAACCTTGCGGGCAAGGTCTAAAGTGGGAAACAAAGAATTTGTTATGAGCCATGTGTTAGCTAACATGGCTTTAGAAAAGGTAAGTGGTATTTTGTGAAGGAAAAAGAAAGTTGTCACTTTTGAAGGTAAGATGTGAAGTAAAAAATTGATCATGATAGCAAGTTAGAAATGCCTTACGAAGGAAGCATGCTAATGTGTGGGTCTTTTGATTTCTTTTGCTTAAGCTAATAGTTACCGTGTAGTAGTTGTAATAGCTATTAAAGATTTTGTTAGTTTCTCTTTAAAGGAACATGTTAATGGCTTTATAAAGGGAGAAGGAAAAGAGTTGTAGGCATTGAATATCTTAATGAAACTATAAGAGTTGTTTTGCTCCAAACAAAGTTTTATTTCCCTCCCTTTCTATCCTTGGCACCTGTCACCTTGAGTGGAAGGAAAAAGCATTATGTCGACCTCTTCATAGAGGATCCGGTTCTTAACCATCCACTCACCCATTTAGTTTCCCACATTCTTAACAAAGGCCCAAAGATGACATGTAGCATGGAGTGAAAGGATGCCTAAAGTTTGCAGTAGCTTAAAAAAGTTTGAAGATCCATCAAAGTAAAGTCTATGCACTAAACTAAAATAAAAAAATAAAGTGTAAAAGGCCTAAGGGATACATCTTGAAGGCATGTGAGGCCCAAAGGGGTAAGATAAAATTCATATAAACTTCAATTCTCAAGGGCCAAAGTTGCAAGGCCTAATGAGCAAGACATATGTGGCTCAAAGGGGTGAGGCCTAGAGTATTGAAGTAAATGTTTGTTTTAAATAAATGACAAATAAATTTTGTTTTGAAATTGCACACAAGTTATATATAATCAAAAGAAATTTATATTGAAAGGAATTGAAACTAGATGATTGACATCTTCCTCAGAAGTGGCTACTGCAATCTTATGAAGAATCACATATCAACCCGTAAGGTGTTACTCCCAACATTTTTACTTGGTCACATCCAATCAGAATTAAAAGTTTTCATGCCTTGTTAACAACATTAAAGTCATAGAAGACACAAGTTACTTTGCATGATAATTGGCATATGCCATATGTATAAGAAACTAAAGATAAAGCCATATGCAAAAATGGGAACTAGGAAAAGGAAAGTTTAGAGTTGTAGTTTTATGGCTATACAAAGCAAAACTACAACGTAAGTTCAAAATTTTAAGTTCAAGCTCGAGCCCAAAAACAAAATGGGATAAAAAAAATGAAACAAACAAAAAAATCAACAAATCCTAGTACTTAGGTTAAAAAAGAGAATTAAAAAAGAAAACCTAAAACTCTGCAGTAAACTAAACATTTAAAGTAACAATCAACTGTTTTGGGAAGGATGATATACTACCCCTAAGCAAGTCTTAATATCAATTCCCCATAATTGGGGATCAAAAGCTTATAAATGGGCTGCCATAAAGGAATCATTATCTATCTTTTTAAACAAAGATGAAAACAATTTTAATTTTATGTACCACCACATAAAACACAAGTAGGTAGTTTGTTTCCAACTAGAAATCTTTGAATAGTAGCAAATCCATGAAAGTCTTTCAATAAATAATAATAATAATAAAAGGTTATAATGATAGGCTAGCTCTTAAATCCAAAGATAGAAAGATCTTTGGCAAGTACCTATTGGATCTTAAATCCATGAAAGGAAGACAAAAGCTAAAAATCAAACCTTCCAAACTTACCTTTACGTCCTTTTTTTATTTTTTTGGTTGAATAAACGAAAGATTTTGAACAAACTAAAGTTCTCTTATTGCTAGAAACCAGTCTCTAAATCAGTTATTGGATGATGAATATGATCGTCCAACTAACACATACGAAAATATAAAAAAATATCTATAATTTTTTAGGGTTCAAAGTATACCAATCTTTACTTTCATGAGTAATCCATCATTAATTATGAAATTTCTTCCACATAGGAGCTATCAAAAAAATTCTTCATTTTGAAAAACTTTCTCTTTAGTTATTGCTGTAGTTCACCAAATAACACATAGCACATCATTGTTTGTTAAATTTTATTCCATTGATAATGTGCGAAACCCTAATTTTTGAATTTTCGTTTTACCTTTATCTGTAATCTTTACATCATACTCGATATATGTTGCAAAGTAACAGCCTTGTTGTAAACTTTGGACATCTGCAACAGTAATCCCTTATTCCTACGTCCTAAGGAATCTTGGCGGATTATAGATTTGGCTTTCGTTTAAAAAGATGACTCATTCAATATTGTCTTTTGGCGCTAGTGGAATTTGGATTCGCGAGTTTGATTCTTGTGGGCTTCCAGATTTCCTCTCCATAACAAAGAAACTTCAACTTGATATGGAGTTTCTTGTTCTTGTATGTTCTTGATTTCTCATAACTGACTTGGAATTCCTTTTCGTTCATCTTCACGCTCATTAGGTTCTTGTTTAGTAGGACTTTTCGTTCATATAAAGTCAAAATTGAGGTTCTATTGAATTGTGTTTAGAAAAAGGTGGTCAAGAAGCCACTTATTTTTCTTCCTTTACTCTGAAGGCTTCTTAGGTGGAGAATACCAATCCAGAAGCCGTTGGAGCCTTTGGTAACATGAACCATAACCAAGGAAAGGAAGAAGACAAAGATGAAAACTAAGAGGGGCCTGAGAGGCAAAGAAGGAGCCCGTCAGATATCAGGCCAGACATTCTGCAATTAGCACCTGGCTTTCCAACACAGTTCAACGACAAAATCATGGAGCTGCAGGTTTTGGACGTCAAGCTCGTTATTCAAAAGGAAATTAACCAAAACTAATATAGGTCCTATAGGGTATTGGCTTTCAATTCCAGACAACCAAGTCAGGAATAACTTTCTCACCGGACAGGAACGTCTCCATCTACAGGAAATAGATGAAAGAGGGTTTCGTTTAAACGGCATGCAAGTGCCACTTATTGACGCAAGTCTCCATGAATAGACCATCACCGTGAAGAAGTTCCATAACATGTCCTTCAGCGGCTACATGCTACGAAGGCCCTGGGACGAAGTCGCAATTAGAAACGGGCTCGAGGAGGGCAACGTTATACAACTTTGGACTTTCAAAGCCAATGAAAGACCCCATTTAGTACTCGTCAAGCTAGAGGCTAAAAGGAGACGTGCAACTCATTCAGGTTCTTCGTAAACGTAAGTAGCAGCAACTATAGTAGGTTTCTAAATAATCAACTGCGGGAGCAAGTACTCTTTTGGTTTTCATGTTAGAATTTCTGAGGTGGGTTTCATTGATATCTCTTGGTTTAGAATGATTTTCATGTGTACTAGTTTCAAATATGGTTGCATTTAAAAGGAAGATTGAAGCTTGCATTTTTCTTACACTAACGATAATAGCTTTGATTCATAAATTGACATTGTGTATGTGCTATATCCTATATGTGTTATTGCTTAGCCATAGAACTAGAATGCCAAACTTCCCATTTCCCGTTTACTATTTGTGCATGTGGTTTTATTACGTATGGCATACTACAATTATCATGCAAAGTAACATGTGACTTCTGCAACTTTAATTTGGTAAAAAGGATGAAAAATTTTAATTTCAGATAGACGTGGCCATGTAGAAATGTCGAGGGTAACCTAACTTTAGAAAACTTTTAATTTGTCAATCAAAGCTATTATCATCAGTGTAAGAAAAATGCAAGCTTCAATATTCCTTTTAAATGCAAGCATATTTGAAACCAGTACCACATGAAAATCATTCTAAACCAAGAGATATCAATGAAACCCACCTCAGAAATTCTAACATGCAAACCAAAAGAGTACTTGCTCCCGCAGTTGATTATTCAGAAACCTACTATAGTTGCTGCTACTTACGTTTACGAAGAACCTGAATGAGTTGCACTTCTCCTTTTAGCCTCTAGCTTGACGAGTACTAAATGGGGTCTTTCATTGGCTCTGAAAGGCCAAAGCTGTATAACGTTGCCCTCCTCGAGCCCGTTTCTAATTGCGACTTCGTCCCAGGGCCTTCGTAGCTCGTAGCCGCTGAAGGACATGTTATGGAACTTCTTCATGGCGATGGTCCATTCATGGAGGCTTGCGTCAATAGGTGGCACTTGCAAGCCGTTTAAACGAAACCCTTTTTCATCTATTTCCTGTAGATGGAGACGTTCCTATCCGGTGAGAAAGTCATTCCTGACTTAGCCGTCTGGAATTGAAAGCCAATACCCTGTAGGACCCATATCAGTTTTGGCTCATTTCCTTTTGAATAACGAGCTTGACGTCCAAAACCTGCAACTCCATGATTTTGTTGTTGAACTGTGTTGGAAAGCTAGGTGCTAACTGTGGAATGTCTCCTGATCTCAGACGGGCTCCTTCTCTGCCTCTCAGGCCCCCTTTAGTTTTCATCTTTGTCTTCTTCCTTTCCTCGGTTCTGGTTCATGTTACCAAAGACTCCAACGGCTTCTGGATTGATATTCTCCACCTGAGAAGCGTTCGGAGTAGAGGAGGAAAAATGAGTGGCTTCTTGACCACCTTCTTTTGAACACAACTCGATAGAACCTCAATTATGACTTTATATGTGTAAATTGGTATGAAATTGAAAGAATCATATTGATTTGAGCAAACCGAATACAAGAAGAAGAACGGGAGAAGTGGTTCCCGAGTTGTTTCTAAACTATTGAACATGAACATGTATTTATAGAAGGAAAGGAAGCATCGGGTAGGTGTCAATTGTCACGCGTGCTTTATTGTGTGAAGCCGCAGACAATGTGGGCGTCGCATATGGAGACCATTTAGGTGGGCACCGAATATTTATGGCAATATTCACGTGCAAGCAGACAAGGTGGGCGCCGCATATGGAGATAATGTAGGTGGGGTGGGCACCGCATTGTCGGTAATGCACGTGAATATTGACTAGCTCATATTCCAACAGGCCCCCTCAAGCTAGTGGTTGGTATGTGTTAACAACACCTAGCTTGGAAAGAAGATGAGTGTGCTGATTTGCTCCCAAAGCTTTTGTAAGGAGGTCAGCTGGTTGGTCCTTAGTACCAACATGCTCGGTCTTGATAATCTTCCGGCGTATCTTTTCACGGATGAAGTGGCAATCTACATCTATGTGCTTGGTGCGTTGATGAACCATATGATTAGCTGCAAGTTCCATCGCAGCCTTGTTATCACAAAAAAGAGTCACAGGACGGGGAACATCAACTCCCATGTCGCCAAGAAGGCCAAGTATCCAAAGTATCTCACAAGAGGTGACTGCCATCGCCCGATATTCAGCCTCGGTGGATGATCTAGATACAACCCCTTGTTTCTTGCTTTTCCAAGAAATCAATGCATCTCCGAGCATGATGCAAAAACCGGTCACTGATTTTCTACCAATCTTGCATGTGGCATAATCTGAGTCACAATAAGCTGTCATGTGGTAACCTCCTGAAGAAGGAATGAATAAACCTGTACCAGGGCAACTCTTCAGGTATTTGACCAATCTAACAGCTGCTTCCCAATGGGATTTCTTAGGTTTGTGCATGAACTGTGCGAGGTTATGAACTGTGTAAGATATGTCTAGTCGAGTAACAGTGAGGTAGTTTAGTTTTCCTATGAGTTGTTGATACTTGAGAGGATCTAGCAATAACGGATCATCATCCCGTGGGATACGGGCTCCTTGATCATGTTTGGCTGTCGTCAATGATAAATGTGTATCCATAGGATTGTCTACCGGTTTGGCACCTCCAAGTCCCATATTATCGATCAACTCAAGAATATACTTTCTTTGGCTTAAATGAAGTCCCTTCTCATCTCTCAAGACCTCAACCCCAAGAAAAAACTTGAGATCTCCCAAGTCTTTGATGTGAAAGGAAGAATGTAAATATGTCTTTAACTCCTTGATGCCCTCGATATCACTTCCAGTAATGAGAATATCGTCTACATAAATCATAAGAATGACGATGAGGTTACCTCGTTTTTTCACGAAGAGGGAGGTGTCATGCATGGAGTCTTGATAACCAGCTTCTAGTAAAGCGTTGGTGAACTTTTCATACCATTGTCGAGCAGCTTGCTTTAGGCCGTAGATGGACCTCTTTAAGCGACATACTTTTCCAGTGTGCTCATGTCGATTACCAGGTGGAAGATGCATGTATACTTCCTCATGGAGATCGCCTTGTAGAAAGGCATTACTTACATCCATCTGATAAATATCCCAATGGTTTTGAACTGCTAGTGAAAGGGCGCACCGAACTGTGATATGTTTAACAACTGGTGCAAAAATGTCATGATAATCAACGCCAGCTTTTTGGCTGAAACCTTTCGCCACTAACCGAGCCTTGTACCTCTCCACTGTCCCATCTGCATTATACTTGATCTTATAAACCCATTTACATCCAATGGCTTTTCTCCCAGGTGGAAGGTCCACAATATCCCAAGTGTTATTTGCCTCCAATGCTTTGATCTCTTGTGTCATGGCATCTTGCCATCTAGGATCGCAAACTGCCTCATGGTGATAGGTAGGTTTTGTTTCTAATGAAATGAAGGCAATGAAGTTTTGAGTGATGGTTGGGAGATGATCATAGGAAATAAAAGCTGAAATTGGATACTCAGAAGATATGCTTTCAAGAGCGTTGATAGTGGGACATACGTAATCACTGGACCAAAGTGGTGGTCGTGACACTCGAGTAGAGCGTCGCGGGATCACAGTGGTTGGGGGAGCAGGAGATGATGATGAAGTGTTGGGTTCATCATCATCAGAGAAAAAATCATATGGATCAGCTGAAGGTGGCAAAGGTATGAGTGGTTGATTTAAAGAAGAAGGTTCAGATGGAGTAGGAATCGACACATCAGCAGTGGGCGATGAGTCTGAGCTTTCATGGAGTGGCATTGAAGGTCGATGTATTTCTGGAATCTCTGTAACGGGAACTGTCAGTGGAACCGATCGAGAAGAATGTGGCTTGGACTCCATAGATGAAAAAGGAAAATTATCTTCATGAAATTTCACATCCCGACTGACAAAGAAGCGACGACTCTCAGGATTGTAGAGTCTATATCCCTTCTGACTGGATGCATATCCCATGAAAATGCAAAGTATTGCTCGTGGAGCAAATTTGTCTCTAGGTCCCACGGTGGTGGCAAAGCAGAGACAACCGAAAACCCTAAGATGAGAAATTTTGGGTGGTTTTCCAAATAACTTTTCATAAGGGGTTACATCGTTCAAAACAGATGATGGCATTCTATTAATAAGATATGTTGCTGTAAGAATGCATTCTCCCCAAAACTTGGTAGGAAGGTGGCTCTGAAATTTGAGCGCTCGTGCCACATCTAAGATGTGGCGATGTTTTCGCTCAACGACACCATTTTGTTGGGGAGTGTGTACACATGAACTTTCATGCTTAATTCCCCGTGATGAAAAGAGGTGTTTGGTGTTGTGATTGAAGAAATCTAGAGCATTGTCAGTCCTGATCCGTTTGACTTCTGTGTCAAACTGTGTTTTTATCAAGATGAGAAATTCTTCTAATTTGTGAAAAGTCTCATCCTTACCCTTCATGAGAAACGTCCATGTTCCTCGTGAAAAATCATCTACAATGGTGAGAAAGTACCGTGATCCGTCATGATTGGGGGTCCGATATGGTCCCCAAACATCAACATGTATCATGTCAAAAAATCGTTGTGCTGTATGATCCCGTGTTGGAAAAGGATTGCGAGTTTGTTTCGCAAGAGGGCAAGTGGCACAACAATCTTGAAATGAGGCATTTTGAAAAGGAAGATCTTTAATAAACTTGAACTTTGAATTAGACATATGGCCAAAACGACAATGCCAAAGTTTGAAATCAGAGTTGGTACAACTCAATAAAGAGTTTACAAAATGTGGACTCGAGGAAATTGATAAATCTTTGCTAGTAGGTCGTGTAACAAAAAAATAGAGTCCATTCCTCATTCTACCCAGTCCCTTGACATCACTCGTCGAGAGGTCCTGAAATACACAAAAATCGGTGTAGAGGATGATACGACAATTGTTGTCCATGCAAAATTTTGAGACAGAGATTAAATTGAATTTGAAATCATGTGAGTATAAGACAGTATTTAAGGTGAGATGTTTGGATATGTGGGTGTTGCCAGTATGAGTAACCAATGCACTATCACCATTAGGAAATTTAACTTTCCTAGATCTAGATGCACATGATATAATTGAATTTAAGCAATTTAAGTTGGCAGTAATATGATCACTCGCACCCGAATCAATTATCCAAACTCTATTGAGATAATCGGACATACCTTCTGTCAAATAAGCATGGCTAGAAGATGAGTCATCCTTGATGAACTTCATGAAGCGCTGATAATCGGTCTTAGTGATAAAGACTGAATCTGAATTATCAGCCACAAGGTTGGCCTTTGCATCTCCTTTGTAATACTTGTGCCCGGGAGGAAAACCATTCAATTTGTAGCATTCCTTGCGCTCATGCCCATAATTCTTGCAGTACTCACATTGAGGACCAGTAATTCGGTAGCAATTCTCACTTTTGTGGCCTTTTTTTCCGCAATGTTGACATTTTTCACTCGGGGTAGTGTCGTTGGACCGAAACGATCGGGAGTTTTGAGCGGCCTTGAATGTGAACGACGAGTCGTTTTCGATCAGTGCTGACTGTGCTAAAGTCGCCCCGATAGGTCTGCCCGTCGTAACAGTTCCAGGACTAGCGACCAGGTTTGTTGTGTCAGACGAATATTTCACCGCAACAAACACAGATTCTCCGGTCGTCTTCCCTGCTTCCGTTCGGCGATATTCAGCCTTACTGAGCATGGAGTAGGCCTTAATCACGTCTGGAAGTGGTTGCATCAAAAAAATCTGGTCCCGAAGAATCGAATAAACATCATCAAGGCCGTGCATGAGCTGATAGAATTTGAGGGTTTCGTGATGAACCCTCCACGGCTGAAAAGTGAGTATTTCCGGTGAGACGAGCACCATTATGGACTCGTATTCCTCCCAGAGCTGTCGGAGGTGGCCGAAATAAGCGGCAATGGTCTTTCCCGCTTGCCGAATATGCCATAATTGAGTGATTAGGTCATAAATTCGCGACGGGTCAACCTGGTTATAGCGGGCCTGGAGCTCCGCCCACATTTTCGCAGCGGAACGGGTGTAGATGAGCCCGTCGTGGAGTTCCTCGGAGACGGAATTCAGGATCCATCCTCGGCAAACCTGGTTGCAACGCTCCCAGAGCGGTAGGAGCGGTGATTCGGGTTGGGGTTTTGGAAATTCGCCATTAACGAAGACCAATTTGTTCTTAATGGATAGAGCAATGGTCATTGTTTCATACCAGACGGCATAGTTGGAGCTTCTGGTCAGCTTCACGGTCACCAAATTGAGCGAATTTGTGTCTCCGATGGGTAGATAGAGTGGGTCAATGAAGTCAGGTTCGATTCGGACCCTAGACTCTGTTTCATCATGATTCCGGCGCGGTGGAGTGTCTGTGCGCGGCGGGTGGCGAAGGGTTGTGACCGGGGAAAGAGGACGATCATTTTCCCCAACTCTGCTTCGGTGCGGCGGAACATAGCGGGGTCCGCTGGAGATGCTGCCGGAGCGGACGGAACGATCGTCGGCCATGGCTACGGCAAAGCTTCTGACGACGTCGTGTAGAGAAATGGGGACGGCTTCGTTTTGCGTTAGATGAGCAAAAAATGATGCCGTACAGGTTCAAGATGTTGGTCTTGGTATGTGGGATATTGGAGAGTGATCGGGAAAGTTGCAGAGAGTTCTGCAACTACCGGAGTGGGTAGATAAAGCCGATAAAACCAAAATAAGAGGTTTTAGGGCGATTTGCGGAAGCGTTGGGTGTGGATTGATAAACCAACAGGTATGGAGTGCGATTTTTCAAAAAAGTTGCAACTTCTCACGACCTGGGCTCTTGATACCATGTAAATTGGTATGAAATTGAAAGAATCATATTGATTTGAGCAAACCGAATACAAGAAGAAGAACGGGAGAAGTGGTTCCCGAGTTGTTTCTAAACTATTGAACATGAACATGTATTTATAGAAGGAAAGGAAGCATCGGGTAGGTGTCAATTGTCACGCGTGCTTTATTGTGTGAAGCCGCAGACAATGTGGGCGCCGCATATGGAGACCATTTAGGTGGGCACCGAATATTTATGGCAATATTCACGTGCAAGCAGACAAGGTGGGCGCCGCATATGGAGATAATGTAGGTGGGGTGGGCACCGCATTGTCGGTAATGCACGTGAATATTGACTAGCTCATATTCCAACAATATGAACGCAAGTGAGCCCACTTATAGTCCAACATTCCGCAGGAATTTCGGAGAGGAAAAGTACCCAATGAGCATGAAGATGAAAAGGAATTCCAAGTCAGTTATGAGAAATCAAGAACATGCAAGAACAAGAAACAACACACCAAGTTGAAGTTTCTTTGTTAAGGATAGGAAAACCTGGGAGCCCACAAGAATCAGACAGACTCGCGAATCGAAATTCCACTAGCGCCACAAGACAGTATTGAATGAGTCATCTTTGTAAACGAAAGCCAAATCTATAATCCGCCAAGATTCAGTAAAAGCAAGAACCGGAAATTCATAAATGAAAAGAGATCCAAGAATTCAAATGAAGCGCCGTATAAAATAAGAATCAATCCTGAAATTCAGATAAAACACATTGATCTGAACCATGCGAAAGCTCAAAAGATACCTCACCTCGATATGTCTGGCCCTGACGTAGAGGGAAGCACCAACAGATGCTTTGTGAATTAGAAGAAGCTAGGACCGTCTTCGGCGACTGGTTCCGATGGGAAAGCAAGAGAATTCTTGAGAGAGAGAGTGGCTGATCAGATAAAAAGAAACAAACCGCAGAAAGTCTTTGTAATGAGGGAGGATGAAAGCGAGGGAAGACGTAGCCGTCGGTTCTAGTGCTACAGGCGTACGTGCGATTCACACGTACGGCGTTCACATCCCATATGTCTTGAAAATTAACATCTAGAATGATACGAAGCCTGTATTAGCTTGGCAGTTAATTATTACTACGTGTTATTGTCATATATTTTTCAAAGCAAAAAAGAAAAAAGAAAAGAAAAAGAGGTCTAACAAATTTGAATCATAAAAAGAATTTTTGTAGAGATTTTTTTAACTCACCTTTGAATCAAATATTCACCACTTCATACAAAAACTGGAAAAACCAAACATATGAATATGAATTTGTGTTTGGATCAATAATTTGAATGAGAAGGGAAAATTATATTTTCATTGAATTCCAAAAAAGAAAAAAGACAAAATAAAGTAATAAACATTCCCTTATTTCGGTGGTGGTTTCATTGAAATCCTTAGGTTTAGAATGATTTCCATGTGGCACAAATTTCCAATATACTTGCGTTTAAAAAGAAGATTGGAGCTTGCACTTGTGCTATAGACAGTATGGATAATCAGTCAATTTTAAGAAGTATGCACATGAATTACATCATCGGGATGTAGGAACAAGGTAGTAGTGTTTCCAATTTTCAAATTTTATTCAAATTTTACAAGAAGGCTGTCACTTG
This sequence comes from Casuarina cunninghamiana, assembly GCA_028551485.1. Classification (NCBI taxonomy): domain Eukaryota; kingdom Viridiplantae; phylum Streptophyta; class Magnoliopsida; order Fagales; family Casuarinaceae; genus Casuarina; species Casuarina cunninghamiana. Next base: position 9,955,569 of record CM052371.1, read on the forward strand.
CGCAACATAAATCGAGTGTGTAGTCAAGATTTAAAGGTAAGATGATATATTACTTTGTATTAAAAATCCATTTTGTGGTTGCTTGTTTGCTTGAATCCATACTCATTTAGCACAACAAAAACTCTATCGACAATTAGGGGTTTTACTAGCACTGAATATAAGGGCTTTAATATTTTTTTATTTTGCAAAACTATTTTCGATACACAGCAAAATTACTTTTTGTAACTGTACACTATAATATATCAACAGTTATCCTAATATGAATTTCTAAACACTAATTGTTAAAAATATATACAACAAGTTTTAAGTGGAAGTATATCAATCTCAATCAAACATTAATCACACCAAGAAAAATTCAATCACAAATTTCAATCACATTCAATAACAATAATCCAAGATTAGTCTACATGACAAACAGTAAGATGATGCATAAATTCATATGAGAAAGATGTTACCCAAAAAGTAATGCGCCGGCAGTGAGGCTATTTCTTGATTTTCTTCCAAAAACCTTCCAATCCCATTTGCGTACCCTGCAAAAGAAAAGGAAAAAATTTGGAGGAACATTCGAGAGGGAGAGAAGGGAAAGATAATACTGCTTCAACCAAAACGCGCAGGTTCAAAAATATCACTCCCAACTAAATAGTGCATTGCAAAACGCTTCTCTGAGCGCACGCACAAGTGCACGCACGCCGAAGGCTTCTAAGTGATACGGTACGTTTTGATGCTTCTAGGACATGCTTCTTAATTTTCCTACAAATTTGAGACGACACAAAATCATCCTTTCTTGGCTTAGGAACATATGCAACAAACGTATGACAAACACGTAGAAGGTAAATTTCAATCAATGTTCCACTAATCAATTTGAGTTTTAAAAGACCCATTTTTAATTAACACTTCCCTACATTTTGAGTTCTTTCCAAGTCAAAAACTTCTACAACCAAATATTTTATTGAACATTTTTAGAATTTTTTTTTTCTTTGAGAAGACACATAAAGGTTAGAAATATTTTCATAAACAACATTTTGGCATAAAAAAAATTTAAATGTGAAAACGGTGTATCTTAGAAAATAATCATTGATTGATTATTTGTACTTCAATCGTTATACAATTTTTGTTAGTACAAGAAGTATATTAAATAGTATATATAATTTTTCACATATAACAACATTAACATATATTCAACAATTTGACCATAACAAATCTTGACATTACTTTTTCAATACAACTTCTTAGTTAGTTTATGTATACTCCCAAGTAATTTTGCAGGGAAGTAGGCATGTAAGTGATCGAATATCTTAGGAGCTATTCAAGTCTTGGTCTCGTGTTTCCATTTTTATTCAGCTTAAAGCTAAAAACTTATTGCAACTCTGATTATAGTACATGTCCCATGACAAGGAGAGCTATTATAGGTTCTTGTATTATGCTTAGAAATTCTCTAATATCCTGAAGAGCAAAGAAATAACCTATTGTCTCACTTTTGGTTGCATAAGTAAAATACCATATAACGCAAGTCACTACAAGCAAGATAACATGGATCATGGATTGCTTAGAGATTTTGTTTTCTACCTTAAACAACTTGTTTTGTTGTTCTGTGATAATGAAGTAGTAGAAAAGATAATGTGAAATCCAATTTTTCATAAGTGAGCAAAACACATCAATGTTGACTACCACCATATGAGAGAAAAGGTACAATAATGAATCATTGTAACAAGTCATATCTCAACTAAGGAGCAACTTATAGACCTATTTACTAATGCACTTGTAATAAACAACATTAACTCATTTTCTCCAAGCTTGGAGTATTTGAATGTGTTCATCTCTAAATAGAATAAGACTGGGAAACCCTTATAAACTACCCACAATACAAATATGGTAGTTACATAATTACCCTTACTAATTTACTTCAAACCTAACAGTTCTAACCAATCAACACAATTATTGAACGAGAGAAATTAGGACAGAATCATCTTTATTAATAAGCTCAATTAGAATAGATTAGAGTTAAATGCCAAAGAATAACAACAATTAGAGAACGATAATCACTAAATTACCATTAAATTATAATTACTACCAGAGTATAACTATGACTAGAGCTAATGACCCACTAAAATATCTGGATTTCTCAAGTGCCTCATCCGTAACCTTGAGCCTATTTTTATAGAGCTAAGTCCCTCTTTTTCTCAAATTAGAATTCAAACTCAATTTTTTGGAAGTATATCTTATCTTTCATATTTTAGAAGCTTATCTAGAAACATATTTTATATTCTACCTTGTGGAAGCTCCATTTACTCTTTTAAGTTATGTGGGCCGTATAAGGTCATAACAAAGTGCAATCTCTAGAATCGCATTGTTTTCTTTACTCACCAAAAGTTTGACACCTGTAGTTGGGCTTCAGCATGCGGCGTACAGGAATTGCTTGGAGATGATGAATGTGTCTCACAACGTGTAGGCTTAACGTGGCAGCTCACGCCAAGTGGGACAACGATGTGTGCAAGCGGAGCTAATGTGGCATTGACATGGCACAATTAAATGTCAAGCAACAATAATTTTTTATTTTAATTCCACTTACAATCAACTGTCCTATACTATCTACACCACAATTGCAAACTTCATTTTTGCGAATCAAAGGCATGACTACAACAAGTTAGGATAACGAAAAGTAAAGCTTCAATCTTCTTAAACGCAAGTATATATGAAAATTGTGCCACGTGGAAATCATTCTAAACCTAGAGATTTCAATGAAACCACCTCTGAGATAAGGAAATATTTATTACTTTATTCTATCCTTTTCTTTTCTGGAATTCAATGAAAATATAATTTTCCCTTGTCATTTAAATTATTGAGTCCAAACACAAACTCATATTCACATGCTTGGTTTTTCCAGTATTTGTATGAATTGGTGAATATCTGACTCAAAGGTAAGTTAAAAAAATATATCAAAAGACAAACTATCCATAGCAAATCATATGGTTGTATGGAATAACTCAATGAACCTACCATACAACTTTTGCCAATAAGGAAAAGAATCACAAGAACCTTTGTTTTTTAAATGTAGATTCACAAATTACATATGGAAGGCGATGTTAGGTACGAACGATTAACTTGAAGAATTGAACATTGAAGACCTGAAATGTGTTAGATGATCAAGGCTATTAAGAATAAGAGTTTTGCAGCAACCTTGCTTAGTGTATCTTTCAAGGCCGTATTGTATCACATTAAGAAGAAAAGAAATAAAAGAAGATTCAATGATAAAAGTATAAATAGTTCAACTATTATTGCCTAAAATCAAGGAAGACATGATAAGAAAGATTTTATCTACTAGAGAGTAAAGCCTATAAATTGTAATAAGTTTTTATAAGAGCTTTGAAATTTTTCAAATGCAGTGTTTGAGCCTAAATAATGATGTTGTAACTGAACAATCTTGTAATTTTTTATGATGATATATAATTCTTGACCTTTCACCCAAAAATAATTTAAAAAAAATAATTTCTATAAAAATAATTTTCATGGGTCAAATTTGTTAGGCTTCTATTTTCTTTTTTTTTTTTTCTCATTTTGAAAAATATTGTGACAATAACATGTAGTCATAATTGACTGCCCAAACTAACATAGCCTTTCGCATTATTCAAGGTGTTAATTTTCAAGACGTATGGGATGTGAATAATATACGTGTGAATCGCATATGCATACCTTAATCTAGGAACCAACGGCTACATCTTCACTTGCTTTCATCCTCCTTTATTATAAGGTTGCTTAAGGACTTCAATTTTTACATGCGATGTACATCATTGCTACGTTGTGATAATGAGGTCACACGGAAAATAATAACAAACCTAATTTTTCATAAGTGTACAAAGCACATTAAAGTTAAATGTCATTATGTGAAAGAAAAATTTTAACAATATATTGTTACAATCCAATACATCTCTACCAAAGAATAACTTGCTAACCTATTGACAAAGGCACTTTACAACAAGTAACATTAGTAGCTTCTCTCCTCACTTGAAGTATTTGATCTCTTCAAATCTTTTACTTGAGAAGAAGTGTTAATATTTGAATGTTATACCTAACACATTACCATAATTGGTCATGATTGTGAATTAGCTTTAGGTGAGATTTCATGTAATTATTATTTTTCCCTACATAGACTAGGTTTGTAGCCTATAAATACAAGCTCTTCATTATAAAGAATTATTTCAATACAGCCAACGCAATTTGCTCACTTGATGGCTTATCTCCCAATATCTCACTTTCTTACACGGATGAACTACATCATCAAGATGTAGGAACAAGATTTACAAAAGATTGTCACGTGCACAATATATGTGAATATAGAGATCATAGCCTCTTCTAAAACAACTTATTGTAACCATCTAAGCAAGGAAATTGGAAATCATGGATGGTTACAATAGACTAGGAGCTCTTAAATCATGATAATTATTGATATTGCATATGCTTCATTCAAAACAAAGCAAGAATAGTGATGCTAATGCCCTAATTGCTTGCATCAAATTAGCAATTCTTTGTGATGATCCATTTATAAGCTTTGATCCCAATTATTTGAAATTGATATTCAAACTTGCTTATAGATATTATGTCTCCCTCCTCAAAACAATTTATTGTTAACTTAAATGTTTAGTTTACTTCCATTTTTTGTGTTTCCTTTTTTTATTCTCTTTTCTAGCCTAAGTTCCAAATTTTGTAGATATTATTGTGAGTCATTTTTTTTTCTTAAGTTTTTGAACTTAAGCTTAAACTATGGTGTCTTTCCAACATCATTAGTTTGATTCCCAACTTCCAATGGATCTACATTATCAAATACTAGTACAACTATTTGTTATTTTATTTTTTTACATTCTAGGATCTTGTTTAACTTGTCTAAGCACCATTTAGATGATGTATAATTTTAGATGATACAATGAATGAAATTCTCAATTTTTCAATAAATTTGAGAAATGTTGATAAGCTTTTGAATCATACTACATATTTGCTTTGGAGTGTTAATGTTGAATGAATCTAGATGTTTCCAATTCTTGATTACTTACCTTTATTTTAATCCAAATTGTTCAAATTTTTTTACTAGTTATTTTTCAGGTTTTAGCCCAAAGACAATGATGAGGTGTAGAGGCGTGGTAAGGTGCACTGGGACGCAAGATTGCTTAGATAAGTTGAGAAGGCATAAGGAGGGCCAAGGATTACATTGAGACACAATGAAGCCCAAAGAGACCTAAAAAGGTAGACTGGTGTGCAACATAGAGACCAGTAGAGGTTTAAAGTTTTTACTAAGTCGAGTTCTATCCAGTTAAAGTCCAAAGTGGCACACCATCCAGAGTGGAAAAGAGGCCCATAAAAATAAAAGGCTTAACGTATATTGGCTTAAAGGCATATGTTAGGCGTAGACTAAAGATATGCAAGCTCGAATGATTAAGGCTTAAAGTTGAAAGGCCTAAAGGACAAGAGCCATGTAAGCCCAAAGGGTTGAGACCCATAATGTTAAAATAAATGTTTGTTTTAAATAAACTTGTGAATTTGACATTGGCAAACATCATTATTTTAAAATCACACTAGGCGTAGATGATAAAAAGAACTTTATACTGATGAGAATTGAAATTGAATGTGTAAAATGGTGGCTTGAAGATAAGTGTTATTAACATCATTATACACAAGTTTCATGCCAAAATCAAGTAGGTAACTAACACCTCAGTATATTGAAGCTTAAGTTCACCTACATAACTTACATATATATCCAAGTCCCTCTCTTTCGCTCTCACTAAAAGTTTCTGGGTTTCTTATCTATTATCTGATCATCCACTCTTTCTCTTACAAGAATTCCCTCGCGTCTACAAGTGACTTCCCCTACGTCAGGGCCAAACATATCCTGGTGACGTATTTTGGAGCTAACAACTTCGGAAACATGAACATCAAGAACAGGAAGAAGATGAAGAAGAAAAGTCCAGGAAATGCAAGAGGCAGAGCAGGAGCCCGGCAGAGGTCCGGCCAGAGATTCTGGGCCAGCCACCCTGCTTGCCAGCACAGTTTCATGCACAAAATTATGGAGCTGCAGGGTTCGGACGTCCAGCTTGTTATGCAGAAAGTACTGACGAACAGTGACATGGATGCTTCTCGGAACCGCCTTTGATGCCAGAGAGCGAAATGAGAAATGATTTTTTCACCAGGGAAGAACGATTACGTCTTCGGGCAAAAGGAACCGATGGGCACCCTTACAAACGCATGGAAGTGCCACTCGTTGAGCCAAGCCTAAATAAGACGCTCATTTCCTTGATTCTCTGGCAAGCGCATGACAGCAGCTGCTACATGCTGGGCAGCCCTGGATAGAAGTTGCAGTCAGGAATGGACTCCAGACAGGTCATACTGTACAACTTTGGTCCTTCAGATTCAACCAATGGCCCTGTCTGGGTTTTTGCATGCTCAACTGTGGGGGCAGGAACCCTTAAGGTACTTTTGGATGCAGAGAAACAAAGATATCATTCAATGGTGGAACTAATGGGTTGGTTTGTTTTGTTCCATTCCTGTCGTGAGTTCTTTGCATGTTAGAGTTCTTGAGGTGGTCTGCTTGCTCATTGATTCAAGGTTTTAAGTGAAAATGTCAATGAGGTGTGGTCTCTTCATTTCATGGTTCTTTTCCAGGCATGTAAAGCCTAAGGTGGCAAGAGCTAAATGCAGAAGGCCCAAAGGCATGGCACCCCCCATGCCCAGAGATATGCGTGGCCTGGAGGCAAGAGGCCCTAGGTGAGAAGCATGAAAGCGTAGGGTGGTAAGCCTAGGGGCTAGAAAACCAGGGGAACAGAGGAGTTTGAGGCCCAAAGTAGCAAGGCCTAGGGGCTAGAAACCCAAGGGGCACAAGGCTCAGATTACGTGAGGCTTGTAGAGGTGAAGAGCAAGAGAATGAGGCGTTCTAAAAATCTTACAAGTTTTCGAAACCTTATTATTAAAGACAATGATCGAGTGGGTTCAACAAAAGAGGAAATAGACCTTAAAGCAAGTAAATTTTCATAAGTAATTTATCTTATTGTACAAGTTTGTTGCACTAAATCAAGTGGGGAAGTGTTAGGTGCGGAATCAAAATAAGAATAAAAAGCATAGCAATAACTGTCGATAAAAGTTTCATTCATGTAACCTCTAAATATGAGGATTGAAAAATTTTTTTTTTTGTTTTTTGTTATTTGGAAATTTGTATCAAGAGAAAGAGAGAGAAAATTGTTATCAAGGAAAAAAATCCCCTAATGGCTTCTATGAGTATAAAATTCTCCAAAAAGTAATAAATTATTATGTTTTAAATATGTAATATATATTTCATCGTGGACAGTTTAAAATCTTTAATGATCTTTAGTGTTCTTGAAGTTCGTTGTGTTTACTATACAATTGTGCTAGAGAATTATTTTTCTTCCAAACTTTCATATTCTTCTTCTTTGTTCATATTATCATGTTGTTGTCAACAAATATTCAATTTAGTTAGAAGCAAATGTTGCTCAAAACTCTTGAGTATCATGGGCTTAGATTATATCCCAAAAAGTCAACCCAATGAAATGACAAGTTAAGCCTCCTTATGAGGCCAAATGATATCCTTGCCTTTCCGGTGTGAGAAAATAAAGTTTATAATATTATCCTTTACCTAAATCTATGTCACTCGTGTGGATGGAGCTCTTTACCTAACTAAATTAGGGCTCCACCTTGCAAGCACCACTAGATGGACCCACTACCAATCCTTATACTACGAGATAGCAATCATAAACTCATTGATTGGGTTGTGATTTGACTCTAATACCAATTATTATGGTCATAAGTTTCATCCCAAAAAAATTAACCTAATGAAAGTAGTCAAGCCCCCTTATATAATAAGATCATCTCGATTGCCTTTCTTATATTTGAAAATTAAACTTGTTACATTAGTTCCCAATTGACATTAAATGTGTGCATAAGTGTGTGTTTATTCTACCAAAAAATAAATTGTGTTAGTATGAATATTTTCCGCCATCGTGCTGACCTCTCCTCTCTGCATGTATTTGTTCGTATTGATCAACGATGGTGAAAGGGTCATTTAGATTTCCTGTATGATCTTTTGAGCTCGTCTCAAGAAGAATTGCTTAAGAGACTAATGAATTTTTATGTCCCAATTTGAACGAGAATTGCGAGTTTGTACCTTCCCACGTAACCATACACCATGGGAATAGGTTTCTCAATCCTGCTTTGCATGTGATTTCCATTTGATGGTACAAATAGCTTTGCAGTTGAGACTATGAACAAAGGCAACCATGAGAGCCTGAACTCAAACAAAAATGTCTGCACAAATCAGCGCCCTCTCGACTGCCACGACAAATGAAGTGATGCAGATCAATACATCTAAAACTAACAGACTTCGAGTGAGAAAAACACCAATCAAAATCAACAGTTGTTTTTCTTCATTGCTGATGGTTATTTGTCTAACTGATGAAAAGGGTCTTCGTTCACACATTGTGTCAATCTCACAAAAGGGATCTCGAGTCGTTGACAAAGCATCATAAGAGTCTTTTGACAAGCCAAAATCATACTAGGGAGGACTCCCACATTGTAGAAACCATTCATAGCAACAGTAAGCCGAGTCCTTTTAGTTTGTCTTCAGAACATCATAAAAAGACACAGGCCTCTTCTTAGACTTCGAGCAGAGCTCCTGAAAACATGAGAAGAGTGAATTAAACTGTAGCAACCGTGGGTTAGAGTGTGTTCCAGCAATCATCCAACAGCAGTGATTAGGACAGATACCTCTACTGCAGAGGCCACACGCAAGAGTGAAGCTTCACCCCATGGACGGCCTATAAGTTGCAAACCTATTGGAAGTCCTTGTTTATCATAACCGACCTGAAAGGTAAGATATTGACCCAAAAGATTACAATAATCCAAGAAAATTGTAAACATGAAAGCACTTCTTCAAATAAGTCCTCGTTCATAACTGGTCAAGAACTCTCTTGTGCTAGCTTAAGTGATGGGCTTTAAGGCAAATTAGAGTTCTGCAATAAAATTTAAAGGAGACAAGGATGATTTCAACAAGCACATTAATAAGCGTAAAAACCTGTTGTGCCTTGGTCTAAGCTTTGCGATCCCTTGAAATCAGTTCAATGACACAAATAACGTTCAACAACTAATTTTGAATGGTCTGATGCAACATACTGCCATTAGCTTCGATCGTTAAGGGAAGAAAGGGATCACTATAGAAACTTTTACACAACATGTGCAACCAATGCCATGAAAATCGAGATAATAAAATAGAAAAAAAAAATCCGTATCTACAAATTTGTAGCATAATTGAATTCTAAATATTATTAAATTTGAGTTCCGATCTCACAGAAAAGAGTCAATTTCACTTCTCTCTGGCAGTTTCTTATGTTCACAATGAGTAGAGTCACCAAGTTGTCAAACACTCTTCTGCCTAGGAACAATTATCCTTGGTTACTACATCTCTGTGTGTTAAAAAATGGTAAGAGTCATAGTGGCAGAAAAGCACCAGATGCAACTAAGGATGCTAAGGATAAGTTTTTTTGTGATCATTCTCATAACTCACGCCATATTCATGGTCAACTTACTCACAATAAAAAATATCATTTTGTATGTGTCCACTCTTCAACAATTAACCAAATTCCTAATCCAAGCTCTTCCCTTCTAACAATGGGGCTATCAAGGAAAAACAGGAAACATCGGTTGACTACTGTCAAAATTCGTACCCCTATTAGTACATCCTTCTCCTTATCTAAAATGCAACCTCCATGGGAATAATTGCCGAATCTAATAGTCCCTAGACATTACTTTGTGTTAGCTGATCATATGATTGATTTATGATTTTTTTTTTTTCTCCTTGCATCTTTTTGGTTCAGGCAGAACAAAATTGTTTATGATAGCTGGTGATTCCTTGTTATCTGTCCCTGTAGCTATCCCTCTACATCTTTACTCTATACATACCTGCTCTTGCAAATAAGATGCTTCTATTACTAGATTACTACTAATTTTAGTTTTTTGGCTAATAATGTATCATAATTATTTGTTTTGTTGGGACCTTCTAATAGGGAAGAAACTTGGCAGTCTTCACTTACTGGATTCTTAACTCAAGGAATTTGGCTGGTTCAAACTTGCTCATCAAATTACACAAACTCATCTAGCCTTGGCATTGCAAAATGGTGCATCCTTCTTTCTATTTGTTGCAATACCTGTTTCCATCTTTAGTTTGCAAAATCATATTTCCAAGCTTCTGTGTGACACTTGTAAACTAACAAATACTACCGTGTGTTCTTTTCTATTTCTAAAGATAAAAGTTATTTGAACCTTTATCCATTGTTCATTATGGTCTCTCTCTCTCTTTAGATTTCGGTTTATCTACTATCATTGATGATTCTTCTCACACCACTTGGGTTATTCTTTGAAAGACAAAAGCGATATTTTTTTTTCTATTTTCAGACATTTCATAAGATGCTACATACTCAATTTGATACCTCCATTAAGATTACTTGTTCTGACAATGAAAAAGAATAATTTTCCAGCAAACTATAATTACTCCTTAATAAACTTGTACACCCATCAAACAACTTCCACCCACAACCTACAACAGAACGCAGTTGCTAAGCAAAAAAATTGCATCTCCTATAGGTAGTCATAGTATCAATGTTTTTGACAAATGTTCCTAAATCCTACAAGGATGATTAGTTGCTCTTTGTGTTATATCTTTTAATCAAATGCCATTGCATGTCCTAAATTTTGGGACACCTTTTGACATCGTCACATTTTGTATCCTAATCATAATTCTTTGCTCCTTAAGTATCTTTGGTTGTATTTGTTCTGTTCAATTTCATAGTTCATGCTATGGTAAATTGGAATTTTGTAGGTTTTAAGTGTATAGACTCGGGCTATTCGTCAACTCAAAGATGTTATAATATTATCATCCACCATCATGAAAGCATTTTGTCTCTTCAGATGTGGCTTTGTCTAATCCCAACTCTAGTTTCCTCTCTCAAGAACTTCTTTTTATTTTTATTTAAAGACAGGTAGTGAAGAAAATCTTTGACTGAACCATTAGCTATACCTAACACATTAACAATATAAAATATTCCAGAATATAATAGTCAGCAATTGCAACAAATTGTTGGCGAACAATATGAGCCACCGGTGGAGGAGCTAAGAGTTCACTATAAACATCCAAAGTATAAGACTACTCTTCAATCTCTCAAACAAAAGTAAACATCCCATTTCGTTAATGCCATACATACTTCTACTTAAACAACTGAGTATTATAATTAATGATATGGATCTGCGAAATGATATGGATCTAATTTTTCTTTTCATAAAACAAAAAAATCCATTTTCTTATCAGAATTGTGTCTCCAAACTCTTCTTTATCCCTGAAGTCAGGCACTTGAGAATCAGAAATGAAGAAAAGCTATGCAGGAAGAGATGAAAGATTTTCATTTAAACAATACGTGGGATGTAGTTGAATAGCTTGAAAGAAAAAAGATATTAGTAATACACAGTGGGACGGGCATTTATTGTGAAATATAAAGCTGACGGTTTAGTAGAAAATATTAGCCCAAATTTATTGCAAAAGGTTTCATACAGAGCTATGGGATAGACTATAAGAAGAGAATTGGTCTAGTAAGAAAAAGTCCCTCAAAATTTTTCTGTCAGAAGTAAATATTTAGAACTCAAAGGCGGTGTATGGCAACAGTCTTGTAAAAGGAGGCTTGTGACTTTTCCAAAGCATCCAAAAGTGAAAATACAAGCACGGTCAAATAAATCACACATTGCTCATAAAACAGAATTTACAGAGAAGGATAACTGTTTTATTTGCTTAAATGGAAAAATACTGACAAAAAATGATATAGAAAAAAATAAAAATTAAGTAAATCTTTTACTAATGAGTTTATAATAAAGGACGTAAAAAGTTTGAAATGGTTCTAGGCTTTGAAGTAGCTATATTGAGACATAGATGTTAATAAACAAAAACGTGTTCTTAATCTACTCAAAGTAAACAGGAACACCTGCACACAAGGCAGTCATCATACCAGTAGAACAGAATGAGAAGTTAGAAAAGAGAGATTAAAGTTTTCTGGTGGGCACGGACAACTATGAACATTAGTTAGCCAGTCAATCTATTGTCTCACTACATTTCCAGGCCTCACCTACACAGTTATTGTGGTAAATCAGTTCATTCATTAAACCAGAAGTCTCATACAAAAAAACTCACAGAATACATTGAGATGAAATCTCCATTAGGCCAAAGGTTTCACAGGAAAATAGTCTTTTAAAGACGTAGAATAGGCTGGGTTAGTCAGGGATCGAAGATCCACTTTTGAGATATTGCACTCTTTCGAGTTTGAGACAAAATCTAGTTACTTGGCGTATTAAGAAACAGTAAATGACTAAATCAAGAAGCTAAATTTCGAGTCATAGCAAATAGGCTATGGGACTAATTATGGTTGATGATACACCTAAAAGAACTCAGATGAATATAAGGATCATCTGAGTAATATTGCAACAAGGGCTACAATTAATATTGCTAACAACATAGTTCGATTATAATTGTGCTGAACATATTGACTTAGACATTTTATCAAGGAAAAGTTTCTCCTAGCAGTAATTTGTATAGGTTATGTGAAGAAGAGACAACAAGTTAATGGATATTTTGACTAAGGGGGTTGTCAAAAGAGTTCTTCAATCAGAACTATGCAAGTTGGGCACGTTCGACATCTTCACCTTAACTTGGTCAGCTGTGTTGAAAGGGGAAACTTATATTGAAGATGAAAACCTAGCGCCCAGACTTTGATCCTATTTTATAGTCATTTATTCTCTGCTGTACTGCCATTGCTCTTGTAAATTCCATAGTAGCTTGTATGTTCCAGATTTATGCACGTGCAAATGTCATGTGGCAAACCGTTAAGGAATAAGACAGTTTCTTCTTTTCCCCTCCTTCCCTCCCTCCATTTCAAACCCCTCTCATTGTCCAACTACCTCAAACAATTTTGCACGTTCTGGGATTCATATGTATAATAAACTGCTCGCTGGTTATGGCACTCAGAAGGGGAAAATAAAAAGCAAACAGCTTGTCATAGAATTTCAACACCACTTGGAAACTAGGTTTGTATTTATTTACATTGTAGACATCCAGACGCGTCTTAAAGTAACATGATGATATAATGTTCCTCCAGTCATCCCTCACTCAATGTTCTTCTGAAGACAAGAAAGTGGCAGAACTAAGAAAACCACAAGTTTTCCTTCTCTTTTTCCTATTTCTATCATTCTTCGGATTAAATTTTTATAGATTTTGCTTCCAAATGTCTCAAGATAAATGGAAGTTTGTGATTGATGATGAAAGTTAGTCTGTTTCGATTAAGTTGAATTTAAGAAGGATGAAAGCCGAGTGCATGACATAAATAAATGACAGAACAAATATAGGATTCTAAGAAGGATGTTAAACACTCACAGGCACAGAAATGGCAGGCAGACCGAGAAGATTTGCTGCTATGACAAACCGCATAAGATCACCTGAAAACAAGAGGAAGGTAAGTATTCATACTTTAAAAGATTATACAAATGGAAGTCTACTACTACACATCCACAGCAGAGAGGAAGAGACAGTTTATTTCAATTTTGGCACAATAGATATCCATTGAATATGACTGATCCAAACAACTAAAATAAACAGGAAACATACCTATTTGCGCAATCACAGATTTTGCAAATTAAAGATAACTCAGTCAATTACAATGAAAATGAAGCTGAACAAGTGGCAACGTACAATCTCAAATTCTGGAAGGAGAAGAAAATTGAATCCATAATAATACAGAAGATACTGGACATCTCCATTATGCTCAATCTCTATGGATCAAATCTTGTTTCAGAATTTGACGAATAGTCTCAAAAGATTATCTAATGACAAAACCTTAGTTCCACCCACTTAAATCTGGTACTATTTTCAGAATAACAGCATTGGAGCATTTATGAGGCATTTACGCTCATTAATGGACTAACTTGGTTTAGAGAACCAAGAAATAAGTATGGCAAGGGAATCTGGGAAAGGATCCATCAAAATAAGGTCTCTTGGCCACTGTAGAATTCTAAAAGATGTTTGGCCAATTAAAACTGCATAACAAAATGTCAAAGCTACAGCAAACAAAAAGCACTTTCTAGTTGCTGGGTTGGAAACCCAACAACCAAGATTCGCATGTCTTGCTCACCCAGAAACATTGGCCAGGGTGCTCATAAATCCAAATGGTTACAGCTGAGCGTGCTAGTATGCTGCCATCTTGAGAATGAATACCATCATCCAACACTGACCTCTTACTTTTCCCTCAGTTAAGCATCTGCTTTATTTGGTAAGTCGAGATCCTTAAACCACCAGCAGCCAGCTGAAAGCTAACACTAATTAGCTATACTATGGGTCAAGTTTGCAAGAGTTTCTAGCTCCTACTCCTGCATAATACTGCCAAAAGGTAAAATGGACGGTAGCTGACCTTACCAACTGTCATTGTACAAAACTTTAAGCCTTTAAGGCAACTGAACCACTTAAGGCTTCTTCCTTTACTGCATAGGGACAAAAGACGTTTTTCCCAAGTCTAGTTGGAAACAGACGGTACTGAAGGTTCCTAGTATTTCCAGAATGGAAAAACTAAATTTTTCTGAGACTAAAAGTGTGCAATTCCAGAAAATCTGGTGTGTTCAAAAACTGCAAGAAGAAACCTCTTTGGCACAACACAAGGAGACACTTTTGGCACATATAGACTCTTTTGTCCGTTTCCAAATATTACAGGACCATCTGATCTACCCGGGTCACTCTTCCAAACAAGCACTACCAAAGAGATGGGCAAAACAAAGACTGACGAAAAACAATAAAACCATATTCAAAGTTAAGCAAGAATCTGCTGCTGCAATGTCCATGGAACCAAGTAGCAGTCTATTAGCAGTAATATCAGAGCTTATGGCCAAGATATCAAGAAGCTTAGTTGCCATGCAAATTTTTCATTTTCTTCACCTTAATGCATCCTCTAATGGGATGCCTGATGGTATAAGACCAATAGTACCACCTTCCAGCGTTATAAAAAGGGCTAGATATCCAAAACTAAATTCTTTTTAACTCATACCAAACGGATTTGTGATGATTATATTGTCATCAAATTTCAGGAACCTAAGAAGAGGCTTTTCTCTCAAAACCTTAAATCTCGATCTCAAAAAATAAATAAATAGATAAATTGGGTGATCTGGGAAACAGAAGCAGGAAATAGAACAAGGGAATGAAAACCGTCAGCAAATTAAATGGAAAAACTACAGTCAACTGGTACAAACAAAACAGTGAGGATTTGAATCAATATTGGCCTGGCTTCTCCATCATGATAATCCAGAGGGAGAAAGGAAGTGTTGTCAGCCACACAGTTGGTGAGAGAGTACAATCCACCAATTTCAGTCACGTAAAGTGGATGATAAATTTTAAATCATCACATAACAGCCTCTCAATGACTTTCCATATTTGATAACATGCATGTTCAGCTATATGATAACAAAAATCATCACAATTGAGTATTTATAAAAATATTTATTATGAGAAATATTTATTATTTGGCAATAAAAATGAGACACTAATTACAATAGAAGAGACAAACTAGGAGTAACTTAAAGGCTCATGGCAATATAGTTAACAACAAACATATTGGCCGAAATGTTTTTCAAAAGTCAAGCTTTTCAATTAAGAGAAGGATTATAATAGACTGAAAGTGTTCATCTGAAACTGCAGTGGAATGTGGAAAAACAAACCTGCAACCTGCAGATCCGACTCCCCAGATTTAATTGCACCATGTGGTATTTTGGGAGCTGTCATGCTGTCAGCATAAGAAAGCATAGGTTTCCAATTATAAATTCACAAAAAATAATAATAATAATAATAATAATATGTGGGTTATGCATGATAATAAGCTAGAGCTAAAAAAGCACACAATTCAAATAAGTAATTTTCTTTGAAAGGAACAGTGAGCAAGAGTAACAGCACAAAATATAAAGCAAATAAGTGATTAAGGTGACTCATAGAAACTGTCAAATGTAGACCTCAAATTCAAAAGCATACAGTAAACGTATATAAAAAGCGCTGTCACAAGAATGCCTAATAAAAGACCACAATCAGGCTGGATCAGATATTTATCAAACGCTCATCTGCAACCAGAGTTGACAATTTTTACCATTAGTACTTTTCTTACAGAAGCAACAGTGTACTTAATTATTGTCATAGATACAAAATTGGTCTAGATTAACTATGGCAGTGTTGTAGTAAACCATATCCAAATCCAGTCCTTCATAAATAGTTTGTTGTAAATCAGGACCCAATCTTATTTGCAGTGTCATTATCACTGCCTGTCAGTTAGGCTTACATACCCAGTTGTTGGGGTCACTATGACATCAACCTTTTTGAAAATCTCCATGTGATGGTACATTATCCTTCGCCTGAAGAAAGCCATTATATTCAAATCAAACAGAAATAAAAAATAAAAAATTAAAGTTGCAGCTTATACCAAGCAAAAAGAAAGTATCTCAGTAATTATATTTGACCCGGAATGATGATGTGATACATGAATATAGTACATTAGCTATTTTCTGAGTACAATTCAGAGAAATATGCAAGACGCACACAATCAGCAAGTCAGTTTTTTATCATGCAATAGAATATCTTTCTCAAAATCATGACCAAGTAACAGCATAAAATCATACTTTTACTCAAAATTATGACATAAATAAGAGCATAAAGAGGATAGCTGAGACATCATCTGAAACATCTACAGAGCCATCTGTCAAGTAAGGATGTGTTATATTGTGTCAGCTATTTTCTCGAGCGTCAGTGACAAGAAGCAGTAACTTTTGCATTGATTTTTAACTAGAGCAGGATTGAGCCTCATCAAAAGATTTCAGAGAAAAGATGTAGAGCTTCATTAAGTGATTTCAGAAAAAATGATGTAGGTTTTTGGAGATCAAGCCTAGGCAGCTGTGACAAATTATGGCACAATAAGGTTTTATCTTTCATTCTGGGTTGATGATACACAAAAGGTAGGCTGCTAGACATATGATTGTTGACAACACTTTCATAATCAACATACGCAATACAAGACTACCTTTCTATGATATCACTGCAATCATGTGCATGAGAAAAAATAATGGAAACAAACCAAACTCAATCCAAACTTTGGGATGTTGAGAATGGTAAAGTCTAAAAAACTTATGTGCATATATGGCAAGGTTCAGCATTTATACATTCCCTCGTCAAGTATTGGCTGCCATGAACAAAAACATCATTCTCCGAAATTTTAGATGTCAAGAGCCAATTGATAGGTCCTCTTACACTAATGCTTGCTATTCAGAACAAATAATTTATCGTCTTCTATGCCTACCACATTTCAAATCCTTGAGAAAGCAAATGAGGAAGAAAAGGAAAAGAATGCATGCTGAATAATGAAACCAACATGTAAAAATAACATTAAGAGTGGAATCCAGATTAAAATGAAAGCGAGCTGAATAATGAAACCAACGTAGAAACTTAAGATTAAGAGTGGAATGCAGACAATAAATCTTTTTATCTTAAGAAAATTACATAGAAGTTCTATTTCTGAATCTCTCTTAAGAGGGAAACCCAGTCCCTGTTTCATGGAATCTATCACTTTACCGACCATTTGAAAACTATAGCACGCTTGTAAGAATTTATACACTTCTTCCACATGCAAACAAACAAATATCTTAACACATACAGGGTCAGTTCCTAAGAAAATTTGTGAATTGTTTAGATCATTATTTGCCTCACCTAAGACACTGAGCAGTAACATAGTCTGATGCAGTAAATGATCGAAAAAGTGCCGTACTAGTACGAGTGTCATATGTCATTCTCACATCTTTCCTACAGAGACAGAAGCAGGAGACTATATCAATTGAAACAGTGCCATCCTTAGATCAGAAACATCATGTTGAACAACTCCAGTAACTTTTTCGTGAAAACTTCATTAAAATTTGGTGTACAATAACCCCACTCACTAATTTACTTTATAAGAAGGCAAAGAAACATACCCATCCTCAAAATCAGGATTTACAGAGGCAACCATTTCTGATCCAATTGAGACAATATGAGCATTACGCATCTCATGGAGCTCGGGTATAACAATCTCCACCATCTTAAAAATAATCATTCAAATATGAAGTATGTCATCATAGAGTGACACTAAAAGCATGTTAATTCTCAATTTCAACAGTAGTATATCAGGGAAGAATAAGCACGTCAAATATTTAGATAGGTTGAACCACATGGACTTACTTCACAACCATGAGTTTTGCACAACAAGTTTAGAGCATCTTCACACTTATCAGAGATGTCAGTTGAATGTACGTCATTAAACCACTGCAGTGCAATAGCCATACACTCTTAAAATAATACCTGATATCTAAAGCACTTAAATTTGATGCATTTCAGTGAAAACTAACGTGAGATTACCGCTGTATACTTTCCCAGTCGCAATGAACCTCCAGCATTTACACCATCATAGGACGACAGCATGGGCAAGCAAGGCACCAACTACAAATCAGAGTAAAAAAGGTTAAATTTAAATGTGAGATTCAGAAAAATAAATAAATAAATGAATATGCACACTTATCATTGAATAGAGGAACAAAAGTTAGCATACATAGACAGATCTACATACAAGACTAATTATACTTACCAAAGAAGATAAATAAATTCCACTACATGAACAGGACAGTTGAAAGAAATGAAAAAGAATCAGTGATGAAAATTCCCAACTAAATTGGGAAATAAAAAGGTCCAAATCCGTGATGAAAATTTAGGTTTTTCTAAACTGAAGTAAATGATCAGAGACCAATCTCACAAATAAACATGAAAGAAACACTGGAAAATAACCATTGTGATCAATGGTGATGCATGACTTGAACGATTTCTATTCTGTAGCTACTATGACTTCCAATCAAAAAACAAAAAGGTAAAAGAAAAGATCTATTGCAACTACCACGGTATATCTTCTTTTTATGCTAATCTCTCCATTTGATTCCCTTCTATTTCTGTTTGGATGTCCATTGGATTGTATAATTTGAAAAGTCAAATGATACGATTTCAATGTGCTCTCCAAAAGATGGATTTTGTGAACAAGATCAGCAATATCTAAAGGAGGGAGAATTATTTAATTCAAGAGATAAGACTCGTAGTCAGATGACTCGAGCCTTAAAAGTACACAGATAAAGCAGGGAAATTCGTGCAGTTTTTTTTTTGGGAAATAAGGTGCATTAGAAGTTACCGGTTTCAAACTAATTCTATCAGCAGGAGAGGAGCCCAAGATTGCTGCATATCTGATAATTATCAATGCAATCACAAGAAATTAATGGGGCAACCAATGTTTTCTACCAAATGGCTATTTACTGTTTGCTGTAACGAAAGCAAAAAATTTAAAGCACACATGCACCAAGCAGTTATGTAGGGAACAAATTTAAAGGAACACTTCCCAATAATTGAGACTTCAAAAAAGGACTGGACTTTGAACTTCAAGTCATCTCAATATTTTACAATAGCCTATAAAATTGACATTCTATTTCGGAAGAAGACTTAAAATGACTCATGAGCCACACACTAGAATGAAAAAGAGATATTTCTGGTAAATTTAGCAATGTTTTCGAAACTGACAAAAAAGAACAATAGTAATTGGCAACAAAATAAAAATGGAGAGTTTTTTGTGACAAACCATTCCATTAGATCACAGAAACTATTTTTAAAAAAAAATTATTACAACACACGCACCCTATTCATGCACATGGGATATCAAACCCCATACCTCGCTGTTAGGATCCCCACTAGCTCACCACTTGAGCTAACTGGCTAGCAACTAAATCACAGAAACTAAACATTATTGAAAGCAGTGATGAACATCTTCACAAGCATGAAGTGCTTACACTAGCATGAGATCCTCCACTGTTGAGGCAATTGGTCCAATAATTTCCACGGTCCCACAATCGCATGATGCTCTACAAAGATAGGTTTTCAAGAATGAGATTGCAATCACTCATGTTAAGAAATTCCTGCGATAGCATCAAAAGTACTTTGATATATTAATTCCATCAATTTCAAAATGCCAATACCTATAATACATTGATTCCACTAGACAATATTTGACAATTCAATAACTGAGGACTCCCAACTTTTCCCACTCTACATATTTGAAAACTTACGTTGATAAAGGCTGAATCAGTCAGACTACTAACTATACATTATTGAAAATAGAAAATCATAACGTTGGTTTGACCCTTGTTTATGATTATGTAAAAGTTAAGTAAGATGTAAAATATATACCATTGCAGAATTCTGCAACACATAATGGTGCCAGATATATTCTGATTTGAAAAATACTTAAAGAGGTTTTTGCAATAGTAAATTTCTCTTTGAATGTGCAAAAGGAAACCTTTAAATTAGATAACCCTGCAGGCATTCATAAGTACAGCTGCCGGAGTACGCTTCCTAAATGCAACGTGGCAATCATTTATAATAGTAGCTTCGCTTAACATAATTGACCAGAACAGGATTTTTAACTTGTAAGTCGACACAAACTACACAGATCATTTAGTTCTTAGAACTAAAAAACTTCGTGAGCTACAGAGGTTATTTTAGTGTATGGATAATCTTAGTTCTTAGATTCTAGCCACTTGACCACTATGGAAGCTACAAATGCAGCAAAATGAACAGAAAGAGCCTAAAACTAGTTTATTTGGGTTAAAAATGCTCAAAGTTTAAATACGAAAACATGTGCAAAACAAGGATGAACACAAAAACAGGAAAAAGATTAGGAAAGTTTGGGTGAACTGTGATCAAGGGCATCAGAATCAGGGGAAAAGGGTTTCATCTCCCAAATAAAGAGAAATCCCTGAACTGCTAAAGAGAGTTGAGCAATTAGGTGCTGAAAAAGGCAGTCTACAGTTTTTATCCTGAACGCACATCTCAGAGTTCAGTGAGGCGTTTTATCATTTATATGTGTCACAAGCAGGCCTGCTTGAATTTGCAACCACAGAGAATATCTTATGCCTCAAATCTTCTTCTTCTTAGTAAATATTGATAATCATTCAGCCACTAAAGGACATCCCATGATAGTGCCTTGCATGACAATATCTGCCAGATCTAAAGAAACCTCACAATTTCAGAAGACTATGGATTAAGTTCTCTGAAATGATTAAGGTTGACAACATTTCATGTCCATACACTATGCCTCAACGCAGAATAGGAGGTCCTTTAATCTATGGTCTACTTTAAACTGGTCCCATACTTAAGTTTGCTTTTGTAAGTTCTATAGTGACTATGCAATCAACCTTTAAAAGGGCCAACTCAACTTAATCTACACAAATTTAGAGGCCATAATCATCCTTCTCTACAACTGGCGTGCAACCTGAATTTCATGATCAACGAAGTAGTTAGTATTGACAAGCAGATTCAAGATGTCTGCACCCTTTTCAGATTCTTCCATCTATTTTTTTCTTCAAGCAATAAGATCCCTACTCAAACACGATACCAAAGTGAGATCACAGATACAGTAGGTATTTATACGTTTTATACTGTATGGTGTATATTTATCAAAGGTGTAGTTTCTGTAAGAGCTGATTGCTATATTCTCCACTCAACAAATAAATAAAATATCTAGCCCAAAAAAAATGGGGTCCCTTCAAACAATCAGTTTCTCATTTTCCCAAAAAAGAAAACATAGTTTTCGGTATGCCATTGTACTTTTTGGAACACATGGAAAGGATATACTGTTAAATAGAAACTCGATTTAGTCTATCTCACTTCCTTGCCCTTCAACTTTTACTTGTCTCTTAACAAACTACGTTACTTATGAACAATTAAGGATTTATAATATTCCACATGTTCCAAAGATTTCTTCACCATGATCATCATCTTGATCACACACTAAATGCTTATTCCAATGAACCCAAATCCAACCATAGGCTGTCGACCCCAGAAAATAGTTGTTGCTGGTTCTGCAGCAACACCATTTACAAGCTCCCCTCATAACAAATTTTGAAATTACAGCAGCCTACAGAACCGCCATGTCTGTGTCCATGGGGACTGTCCTGCTGAAGGAATCAGAATAAGCTAGACACTTAATTGAACTTTAAAGGATAACCTCTAGTAACAAATAGTACTACGAACAAAATTACCAACTACTCTCTGGAATATGGAAATATGTTATTATTTTCCAGAAAATAATAACATAATCTATTTCAGAAAACAAATGGTACAGAATACCAGTCCGTCCTAGATCAGAAATGTATCGTCTAGATCCACTGTTCAAGGGCTTACCCTCTCATATCAGTCCGTCCGTAAGTTGTCTTTAAGCCCACAACTCCACAAAGAGATGATGGAATACGGATTGAACCTGCCTTTCAGTATTAATATTTAGGATAAAATTAGCAGACAAGCAATACAATCACTAGTCGGAAAACACATTATTTTTGCACAACCTCCACCATCCGTTCCAAGTGCAGCAGAACATAGTCCTGAGCCTACAATTGCTGCAGGACCTGAGGAAGATCCACCAGTATACCTTTCAGGGTCATGAGGATTCCTTGCTGTCCTGCACTTCAAAATACATTAATCAGAAAATAACTTGTATATTAATCAAAATACATTAATCAGGGTGGGGGGAAGGAAACATGCAGCGAACAAATTAAAATGACTAGTACATGATCTATGGAAGTAAACCACAGGTAAAAGTTCTTGCACAAGAATAGACTAATAACAACTAATAGGAAACAATTAAGCCCAAGCACATGCTTGCCATAATTAAGAAAGAAAGAGTAAAAAAAAGATAAACATAGGTTAGAATCCACATGAAGTACGTAAGTGCACAAGTATAAAAAATAAAGGACTTCATCTTTGGAAATTTGTACTCTTCTATGATGCTTAATAATATAACTACTCACAGGTTCCTGTTGTTCTTACATAGGAGATATGCAAATAGATTGATCCAAACAACCAGCTTATAACAGGTTAAACCCAGGCAATGCTTACCAACTCACCAACCTGTGTAGTTGGACCTTTTACTAGTTGCAAAATTTGAGACATTGAACTGGTTCCAGCTTGCACATTTTCCCATTAAGTTACAAGCAATATGGGTGCCACAGCCCCAAATTCTCACAGCATAGGTTGTCATCCCATGGTTTCTATTCAAAATTTCATCAACTTTGATTTGGTTTCAAGACAGCAACGATGTGGGGGCCATTATCAGAATTCCGAGCATTCACATGAGGGAATATTGACCCACCCAGAGTCTCCCAACATTATGGAAAAGGCATATTTTCCTTTCATCTATTTTCTTTTTTATATTCACATGTAAAGGAAGGTTTTGACAGCTTCTCAACTATCCATAAGACACATTAAAGAGCTCCAACTTCTCAAAAGCATTGGGCTTCCTCCCTGTAAGAGACAGAGGCATGCAATCATTCCAAGAACTCTTCATAACTTTTGACATTTCTTACCTTCAGGAACTGTTTCAACCAATAGGAAAAGCTGATTTCAAAAAGTTGATAGGAATGAACTTGCAGATTTGTTTTCAAGGAAGGCTATTAAGGCTAATTTGGTTAATTCATGTCCCAAAAATTCACTAACTCCCGTCAGCCAATTAGCTTATAACATATTGACAGCCTTTAACAACTTAAAAGAAGAAAATTTAAACATGTCATCTTAGGATGATGACTGGATTAAGAATATGAAGTAGCTTGCAGCACATTTCGAACAAGGATTATAAAGGATCTTCCATAAAATATCATAAAAAAACCCAGTGACAATTGAATTCAGCCAGAAGACCTACATAATACCAGCCAAACCTACCAGACACCTCAGTTAAGCCTTTCTTTTGCAGCATCGACCGTCTCAACATTTATGCTTCTCGGGTACACATGAACAAGGAAACATAATTTATCAACTGAAGCTCATTCGTTTTACCAAAGCTAGAGACACCATCTCGACCTCAAACATGAACTTGCAGGTCAACATCTACATGATTTTAGCAGCCAAGCAATAAACTTACCCATAGTTTGGATTATTTCCAGTCGTGCCCATGCCAAATTCATGCATATTTGCCTTCCCCAAAAAGATTACACCACAGCTACGCAATTTTGAAACACAAACTGCATCTCTCTCAACAGACCGAACCTCATGCAACCATGTACTACCACCTGTCATCATAGCATCATATCTGATGTTTGCCTATATTTACAAGAATGTCTAACAAAAAGTGAAAGGCTGTCTGAGTCATTACTCTTAGTTGGATGAGGAAGGCAATCTATATCGTCCTTGATTGCCATGAAAATCCCATCCAATATAGATAATGGTTTGCCTGCACATCCAACATCCAAAAGTACCTTATTCATTTCATGGGGCACATTTCCAGCAACAGCCAATATAATTAATTATACATGAAAAAATTCCTAAGGTAATAAAACAACAAGTAGCATCATAAGCCACAATAAACGTTCACGATTCAGCATTACCTTCCTCAAACCTTTGTGTTGAAGCTGCAGCTTGCTTCCTGACTTCTTCGGCATCAAATGAAATCAATAAAGGTGCCAGAGGCTTCTTACTGCCGAAGTCCTTGATAATTGGAATGATGCGCTCTGCCACCTACATATTCAAATGGGAATGTTTCTAATCCAGTTGAAAACCGACACAACATCCTGAAAAAAACAATAGCAACTTACCACAGACGGGGTCACGAGCCCAGACCGATAAGCATAAGCATAATCACGTATCTTCCAGTACTGGAATGGTGAAGCTTGATCTCTATCCCAGCGTCCAACAACATCGTACTGCGGAAGACACTTCAAACCTGATTCAACTCGGTCTTCGGCTTTCCCATCCTCATCAAGGGTAACAACACCAGTTTCCGGTTCTACGTAAAGGTCACACTCATTGAATCATTTCATACTCAAAGAATCATACTTAAGTACGCAAGTTTTAAGCATTTTGCTTTCTGTTTCTCAATTGTAACGAATATTTGGAACCATGTCTCGAACAGCATTCCCAAATCACATAACCAATTAAACTAAACATCAATGAAGACACTTAAGCAGCTTGACATCAGTAACAGTGAACACAAATCAAATAGTGTTTCGTTATATCAATACATGACTATGAAACAATAATAGTGAAAATAACAACGACAGTTATGATGTAAGAGTAAAAAAAAAAAATAAAAAAATAAAAAAGGAAAAAAACCTTGAGGAGGGAACTCAGGTTTGAACATGGGAGCTTCTGGGATTACAGTATTGCGCATCATCTGTCAATTGCCGAAAATAGAGCATTCAATTCAGTTTCTTACAGCTAAAATCAACTTATTGGAAATTCAAGTTCAGAAGAAACTGATTGGAAAGACGGACCTCAACAAATTTATTCTGTTTCTTCAGTTGAGAGATGATGAAAGAACCTACCGCCGGCGTTTCAAGAATTCTAACGAATAACCTGAGCCCGAAGCCCGTCAAATGTGGCGCTGCAAGACACAACGCACGTACTTCAGCAAACAAAACTCAACGCATTTCAATCCATAACACCACAAATAACCACACGCAAATCTGAAATTCCAGTACGCAACTAACCATGAATTGATTCCGGCTCGTACTTGACGGTGGAAAGGTCAACCTCCTCGGCCGGAACCATGACACGCTTCTTCGCCATCCTGAGAACAAAAGCCAAAAGCCACTTCAGAAATGTGCTCCAATTCTGGTTGTTCTCTCCCGGAGAGCCTTTGGATGACCGAAGCTGGCCTCACCCACCTTGCACACAGAACAGAGAGGCCTAGCTGGAATCAATCATCTAATGACGTCGCGGTGCGTAAATGCAACGTGCACTTACGTTACTGGATTCAGAGGCGGAAGTCAGAGCCATGGAACCAAGAGTGTGATTCCACGCGCGGACAAGTTCCAACCGACCCGGCTACCCACCAACGACCTTCTCCTCAACTTCTCTCTAAATGAATCTATCCTTATGGACTTCTCTCCGGACGATTTTAAGAATAATCTTATTAAAAAAATCAACAAATAGATCCCTGGCACGATCTCCCTGGTGAGCCTCAAAAGCATCCTCAACTGCATTTGTCAAATATAGTGAAGAAACAATATTAATCATGGATAAACCTTATTTATTGATGAACATGTAACCCATGACAATGCATTCAAGGGAAAAATGAACCCGAGGATGAAAGAGAACAATAACAATTTGTAGCATATTACGAAGAAGAGGAAAAAACTATACATGATGGGTTGCATGCTGGCTTTAGCAATAATATGATTGCTAGCTCATGAGTCAATTATTCAACATCTATCAAGGAGTTCAACCATACTTGCCAAGTGAGACTAAGCCACCAGAGCAAAAGCATCCTCCATGAACTTCACATAATGCTAATAATTGGTTTTGGTAATGAAGATATGATCAAAATTGTTTGTCACCAAATTTGCCATAGCTTCCTCCTTATGGTTTTTGTGTCTAGGTGGGTAATTATTTAGCTGGTATCAATCCTTGCACTCGTGCCCCATGCACCTTGCAATACTCACATTGTGGGTCCATCAACTGATTGTACTTCTCCTTCTTATGACCCTTTTTTTTTTTCCATAAAAAAGGCATTTTTCAATCTGCTTTAGCTTGAATGACTTGTTGTTTTGTGCTACTTTTAGCATAAACATGTGATTCTCACTAAAATGACCAACACCCATCGTCGAAGCTGTTGTCACCGTAGCATGTTTGGCACCTAAGGGAAAAGTTGTTGAATCCAAAAAGCTTTTTGCCACAATAAACACAAATTCTTCGATCATCTCCCCCATGATGCTCCAATGATATTTTGCCTTGCAAAGCATCAAATTAGCTTTCATGAGGTCTAAGAAAGGCTGCATCATCAAAATCTGCTCTTGAAGTGTTGAGTAACAATCATCAAGCCCCCTGAGAAGTTGATAGAACCATTTTTAGCGGATTAAGCTCCATCAAAGAGCCAAACTCATCCCACAATTGATGAAGGCAACCAAAATTGACAAACTCGTCCCATAGTTGATGACGGCGGCCTTAAATCAACTCTCACCCTTAACGAATTATGCACAATTTGTTAATCATGTTGTAAGTTATAAACAAGTTGTCCTAATGGCATTAGACACAAAGCTTTAGCCATATAGCAACAATATTGCGAGAGTAGATGAGCCCCTCGTGGGGGCGGTCGGTGATGGAGTTGAGGATTCAACCATGGAAATTGAGTTGCACTGTTTCCAAAGCGATCATAGAGGAGAATCAATTTCTAATTTCGGGTAAAAACCATCAATGAACCCAAATTTATTCTTGATTAAAAGGGCAATCCTTATGGGCTCACACCAAACAACATAGTTGAAAGTTTCGGTGAGCTTGATCAATACAAGTGCCGCCAAATTCATGTCTTTGATTGGAATTAAAGTAGGTTGGTGTAATGTGTAGTCTACATGACCTGCTTTCAGGTTAAGTAGTTTCTTGGTATAACAGTGTGAGCTTCTACTACAAAGTGTTGTGCCTAACATTTTTGCTTCAATGTGGCAAAACATACAATGTGTTGCTCCTAGAGGAAGTAGCCATGGCAAGGAACAAGTGGAAGCAATTTGGATTGCAAGAAAGAAAGAAAATGGTATTCATCGAAAATTGGAGAGGCAAAAAATCGGATGCTTAGAGTAAAATCTCAACCTGCTCTCGATATCATGTCAAATATAGTGAAGAAACAATACAAATCATGGATAAACCATTACAATGCATTTGGGAGAAAAACGAATCCAAAGATGAAAGAGAACAATAACAATTTGTAGCATGTATACAAAGAAGAGGAAAAAACTCAACTTTGAGTTGTGTGCTGGCTTTTACGTGCTGTGGGGGCGGTTGAATCCTACAAGTTGCAGGGGTGGCTTTGCGTGCTCCACAATGGGAACCGACCTTTGTCTTTAGCATGGCAGCCATGGACAATACCATATCCAAACATCATTCATGTCCAATGCCTTCATCCGAAGCAGGTTGTCTATCATGACAATGCTTCTGAGCCCCTTGACCCCAGTGGCTCCGAACGGTCCATCATGGTCGCACAAGCTCACCACCACCTTTGCCTTCATGACGTTGGGGTCCACACAACTAGGTGTCATGGTTCATGGACCCCAGAGCCCAGTTGGTGACCACCCCACCAACTCTCCCTTCCTTCACAATCAAGTTCTCAACCGTCACGGCATTTAAGAGCTTCACACTGGGGCAAGCCAAGGGCTTGCTCATGATGGGATAGTCGAACGGAGCTGCATGCTTGATCACCACGTAGTTATGCTGCTTGTCATACTCGATGCCCAGCTTGTTAAAGAAGAGATGTGTCAGTCTGCAAACTACCTTTATAATGAGTAAAGATTAGTTTTTAGTGAGTCGAAAATCTTTTATTTAGCGTACTCTTTTTTTTAAAAAAAAAAAAGAATAATAGCTACTACGAGATTATGCACATGGTTCATCAGATAACATTTACCCCTCCTTTTTCAAAATTAGGGAACAAAGACGGACTAATGGTAAAACATTTGTGGCCCAAAGGGGTGAGACCTACAATCTTGAAGAAAATGCATGTTTTCAACTAATGACAAATAAAATTTTTTTTTAAATTGTACAGAAGGCAAATATATCAAAAGAACTTATATATTGATAGGAATTTAAACTAAATGATTGAAAATAACCACGTTGGCTTAAAAATGTATTACAGCCCAAAAGATAACCCACGATCAAGATTTTTTAGAATAACCAAGTCATCCACTAGGGAACCAAACCAAGCCTTATAATAGTGATTACAACCAATACAACAAAAATACACCTAAGAACACACGAAAACACACACACACACACACACACCACTAGTGTCTACAATAGAGAGGCTACACCCAATTCATTCAGCAGTTTTCAACACAATAATCAACTAACCCTAATCCCCTCTTGCCCAGACCCCTCTAAATGAGACATACCAAGCTCGGGCTCACAGGTCTAGCCCAAAATGACATCAAAGCCCACAAAACACAAAATACAAAACATGCTTGTAACAACTCCTCTCTTTACAAAGGGACCTTATCCTCAAGATTTGCTTTTGGTTGACGTAGCTTCAAGTGCTTGTTAGATTGAAATCAATAATCTCCTTAAGCTCCTCTACTGTGGCCCTATTCCCCCCAACCTCCCCTCTTCCAATTCTTGCCCAATTACAATAAATAGCTTCTTCTTGCACTTATGGCCAAGGGTTGTACTCCTCATTATAATTGAAACAATAATGTTTCTCCCTCCTTTCTCCTATGTCTTAAGGGGTTCATTTTTTTAGTTTATTGGCTAAGGAAAATGTCTCCACCCCATTACTTAGCCTTACTCACTCTTCAAGGAATTTGGCCAACCCAATTGCCTCATCCAATGTCTTTGGTTTCCTAGCTTGAACATCTACCCTCAAGTCTTCTTTTAAGTCACTAAGGAAGCAACCCCTCAGTTGATTTTCAATTCGGTGTTTAGCTCGGTACATCATTCTTGCAAACTTGGATCGATACTCATCTACCAAACCAGTTTGGCGCACCATAAGCAAATCAAAGAAAAAAATTTAGTTGTTAGTTGGACCATATCTTTGGATTAGCTCTTGGGAAAGTAATGACCAAGTCACAAGCTGCTGACCTAATTTCTATTGGAGAAGTTCAAACCAAACTTACGCATCTCTCACAAAGTGCCATGAAGATATTATCACTTTGTCTTCCTCCAGGCCTAAGTTCCCAATTTTTGTAGATATTATTGTGAGTTCCATTTTTTTCCCCTTGTGTTTTTGAACTTGATCTTGAACTATAGTGTTTTTCCAACACTATTAGTTTGATTCCCAACTTCCAATCGATCTACATCTTTAAATACCGGTACAACTACTTGTTTTTTGTTTTCTTATATTCTAGGATCTTGTTTAACCAGTCCAAGCACCGTGTAACATAGAGAGGAATAGAGGTTTATAGTTTATGCATTTCTTATTTGAAGTTAGCATGTCTTGAATAAAGGTTAGCATGTCTAATTCCCTCCCTTTCGCTCTTACTAAAACTTCCTTGGCTTTCTTTCTATTATCCGATAATCCAGTCTTTCTCTCACAACAATTCCCTCGGTTTCTCATCCAAACCAGTCTGGGTCAAGGGTTACAGCTTCCTCTAGCTCACAAAGCGTCTACTGGTGATTTCGCCATTAAGCTGAGCACTCCCCTCTGAATGTATTTGTTTGTACTGATCAATGAGGGTGAAGGGGTCAATTAGATTGCATGTATCATCTTTTATGTTCGTCATAAGATGAATTGCTTAAGAGACTGATGGCTTTTTTTTTTTTTTTTTTTCGTCTCAATTTGAACGAGAATTGCTAGTTTGTACCTTCCTACGTAACCATTCAACATGGCAATAGGTTTCTCAATCCTGCTTTGCATGTGATTTCCATTTGATAGTACAAAGAGCTTTGCAGATGAGACTATGAACAAAGGCAACCATGAGAGCCTGAACTGAAACAAAATGTCTGCATAAATCAGCGCCCTCTTGACTGTCACGATAAATGAAGTGGTGCAGATTAATACATGTAAAACTAACAGAATTTGAGTGAGAATAACACCAATCAAAATCAACAGTTGTTTTTCCTCATTGCTGATGGTTATTTGTCTAACTGATGAAAAGGGTCTTCGTTCACACATTGTGTCAATCTCACCAAAGGGATCTGGACTCGTTGGCCATAAGAGTCTTTTGACAAGCGAAAATCATAGTAGGGAGTACTCCCACATTGTAAAAACCATTCACAGCAGCAGTAAGCCGAGTCCTTTTAGTTGGTATTCAGAACATCATAAAAAGACCCAGGCCTCTTCTTAGACTTCGAGCAGAGTTCCTGAGAACATAAGAAAAGTAAATTAAACAGTAGCAACGGTGGGTTAGAGTGTGTTCCAGCAATCATCCAACAGCAGTGATTAGGACGGATACCTCTACTGCAGATGCCACACGCAAGAGTGAAGCTTCACCCCATGGACGGCCTATAAGTTGCAAACCTATTGGAAGTCCTTGTTTATCGTAACCGACCTGAAAGGTAAGATATTGACCCAAAAGATTACAAATAACCCAAGAAAAGTGTAAACATGAAAGCACTTCATCAAATATGTCCTCGTTCATAACTGGTCAAGAACTCTCGTGTAGAGCTTAAAGTAAGGGGCTGTAAAGCAAATTAGAGTTCTGCAATAAAATTTAATGGAGACAAGGATGATTTCAACAAGCAGATTTATAAGCTTAAAAACCTGTTGTGCCCAGGTCTAAAACAGATAGGATGTTTTTCGACAAATAAGAAGAAATGATTTAAAGCTACAACTAAAACAGATAGGATTTTCTTCTTTGGCTTTTTTAAACATCGGGGGAAACGCTAACAGAAACAAATGAGGGTCAGAAGAATGCCTTATGTTGGAGGGAACTTATCTTGAAGAAGTAAACCTAACCCAGATTATGATACTGTTATTGCATTCAATATAGCCGGGAATAAGTCAGGGATGTTCGTTTCTGAGTTTAAGAAGAATTAATGTAGAATTAGCAGATGAAAACTAGTCCAAAATGGGGAACGCAGTAGAGATACAGGAACAAAATATTCAGTTTATGGAACAACTCAATAAGAATGGTCTGATGCAACATACTTCGATTAGCTTCGACCATTATGGCGAGAATGGGATCACAATTGAAAATTTTGCACTACATGTGC
This sequence comes from Casuarina cunninghamiana, assembly GCA_028551485.1. Classification (NCBI taxonomy): domain Eukaryota; kingdom Viridiplantae; phylum Streptophyta; class Magnoliopsida; order Fagales; family Casuarinaceae; genus Casuarina; species Casuarina cunninghamiana. Next base: position 9,987,349 of record CM052371.1, read on the forward strand.
AACCAATCCCATGAAAATTGAGATAATAAAATAGGGGAAAAAAACTCCGCATCTGTGAATTTGTAGCATTATTGAATTCTAAATATGATTAAATTGAAGTTCCAATCTCGGAGAAAAGAGCCACTTTCACTCCTCTCTGGCAATTTCTTACGTTCACAATGAGTAGAGTCACCCAAGTTGTCAAGCACTCTTCCGGAACAATTATCCTTGGTTAGTACATCTATCCATGCTAAAAAATGGTAAAGAGTTATGGTGGTAGAAAAGCACTAGGTGCAACTGAGGATGAGAAGGATAAGTTTTTTTTGTGATCATTCTCATAACTCATGCCATATTCAAGATTTAATTGGAGACTTCATAGTCAACTTGCTTAAGATAAAAGATATCATTCTGTTTGTGTAGCTACCTCTATACATCTTTACTCTATATGTATCTCATCTTGTAAATAATCAGCTTTTATTACTACATTATTACTAATTTTAGTTTTTGGCTAATACTTTATTATAATTATTTGTTTTGTTAGGACCTACTAATAAGGAAGAAAATTGGCAGTCTTTACTTCCTGGATTCTTAACTCGAGGAACTTGGTTGGCTTAAACTTGCTCACCAAATTACCAAACTCATGATTCCATGCAATATTCTAGCCTTAGCATTGCCAAATGGTGCGTCCTTCTTTCTATTTGTAGCAATAAATGTTTCCATCTTTAGCTTTGCAAAATCATATTTCTCAGCATCTATGTGATACTTGTAAACTGACAAATACTACCGTGTGTTCTTTCCTATTTATGAAGATAAAAGTATTGAACCTTTATAAATTTTTCATTATGATGTTTCAGATTATCACACATTGTCTCTCACTTTAGATTTCGGTTTTCTATTATCATTTGATGATTCTTCTCACACTACTTGGGGTTTTATTCATTGAAAGACAAAAGTGATATTTCTTCCTATGTTCAGACATTTCATAAGATGATACATACTCAATTAGATGCCTCCATAAAGATTACTTGTTCCGACAATGAAAAAGAATACTTTTCCAGCAATCTATAATTACACCTTAATAAACTCGTCTCATCCATCAAACAACTTTCATCCATAACCTGCAACAGAATGCAGTTGCTAAGCACAAAAAATTGAATCTCCAATAGGTACTCATAGCATTAATGATTTTTACGATTTTTTCTAAAACCTACTAGGATAATGAGTTGCTTTTTGTGAAGTATCTTTTGATCAAATGCCATTTCATGTCCTAAATTTTGGGACACCTTTTGACATCGTCACCTTCTCTATACCCGTCATTATTTTTGTTCCTTTAGTTTCTTCGGTTGTATTTTTTCAGTTCAATTTCATAGTTCACGCTATGGTAAATTGGACCGTTGTGGGTTTTAAGTGAGTACACTGGGGCTACTCGTCAACTCAAAGAGGTTATAATACTATCATCCACAATAATGAAAGCATTTTGTCTCTTCGGATGTAACTTTTTCTAATTTCAACCCTAGTTTGCTCTCTCAATATTTTTCTTTTTTAATTAAAGACAGATAGTGAAGAAAATCTTTGGCAGAACCATGAATTATACCTAACAGATTAACAAAATAAACTATTCCGGAATATGATAGTCATCAATTGCAACAAATTATGGGTGAGCAATATAAGCCACCGGTGGAGTTAAGATTCACTACAAAAATCCAAAGAATAAGACTATTCTTCACTCTCTCAGACAAAAGTCAACATCTCATTTAGCTAATGCCATATGTTCTTCTACTTTAAACAACTGAGTATTGTAGTTAATGAGATGTTAACTTTTTAAACAATTTAGTTCCTTTTCCTATCATTCTTCAGATTAAACTTTTATAGATTTTGCTTCCAAATATCTCAAGATAAATGGAATTTTGTGATTGATGATGGAAGTAAGCCTATTCCACTTAATTTGTTTTTGCCAAGGATGAAAGCTGAGTGCGTGACATACATAAACTATAGAACAAATATATGATTCCAGGAAAAATATGCAACACTCACAGGCACAGAAATGGCAGGAAGTCCGAGAAGATTTGCTCCAGTGATAAACCGCATAAGATCACCTGAAAACAAGAGGAAGTCATCCATGAAAACCTCAAAAGATTGTGCAGAGTGTATTACTTTACATACACAGCAGACAGAAAGAGAAAAATTTATTTCAATTTTGGGATAAGTAGATATAAATTGGATATAACTGATCCAAATAACTAAAAAATAAACAGGACACATGACTATTTGTACAATCACAGATTTTGCAAATTAGAGATAACTGACTCAATTACAATGAAAAATGATGCTGAACAATTAGAAATGTACGACCTCAAATTCTGGAAGGCAAAGAAAAATTGAATCCATAATAATACAGAAGATACTAGACATCTGCATTGTGCTCAATCTCCATGATCAAATCTAGTTTTGGAATTTGACGAATAATCTCAAAAGATTATCTGATGAAAAAATTTTGTTCCACCCACATAAATCTGGTACTATGTTCAGAATAACGGCATTTGAGCATGACGAATAATCTCAAAAGATTATCTGACGACAAACTTCTGTTCCACCCACATAAATCTGGTATTATTTTCAGAATAACAGCATTTGAGCATTTAAAAGGCATTTACACTCATTAATGGACTAACAAGCCACATGGTGAGAAAAGATGGAAGGTTAACTTGGTTTAGAGGACCAAGAAATAAGTATGGCAAGGAAATTTGGGAAACAATCCATCAAAATAAGGTCTCTTTGGAAACTGTAGAGTTAGAGCTGAGCGTGGTAGTATGCTGCCATCTTGAGAATGAATGCCATCATCCAACACTGACATCTTACTGTTCCCTCACTTAGGCATCTGCTTTATTGCAAAGTCCAGATTCTTAAACCACCAGCGGCCAGCTGAAAGCTGTCAGTAATTTTCCGTACTCTGGGCCAAGTTTGCAAGAGTTTCTAGCTCCTGCTCCTGAATATTACTACATAAGGTAAAATGAATGGTAACTGACCTCATCAACTGTCATTGTGCAAAACCTTAAGCCTTTAAGGCAACTTAGCCACTAAACGCCTCCTCCTTTACTGCCTAGGGACAATAGACGCTTTTCCCTTGTCTTGTTGGACACAGACGGCGCTGAAGGTTTATATTATTTCCAGAATGGATAAACTAAATTTTCTGAGACTAAAAGTCCGCAATTCCAGAAAATTTGATGTGTTCAAAAACCGCAAGAACTAAACTTCTTTGGTACGACACGAGGAAACACTTTGGGCACATGTAAACTCTTTTGTCCATTTCTAAATATCACAGGACCATCTGACCAACAGGAGTCACTCTTCCAAACAAGCACTCCCAAAGAGATGGCTAAACAAAGACAGACGAAAAACAATAAAAACATATTTGAAGTTAAGTGAGCATCTGCTGTTGCAATGCCTATAGAACTAAGTGGCAGTCTGTTAGCAGCAATATCAGACCTTATGGCTAAAAACAAGCTTAGCTGCCATGCAATTTTTTCATTTTCTTCGCCTTAATGCATCCTCTAATGGGATGCCTGATGGTACCAGACCACCAGTACCACTTCCAGCATTATAAAAAGGGCTAGATATGTTGAAACTAAATTTATTTTAATGTATAACAAAGGGATTTGTGATGATTATATTATCATCAAATTTCAAGAACGTAAGAAGAGGCTTTTTTCTCAAAATCTTAAATCCCAATCTAAAAATAAATAAATAAATAAAGTGATGTGGGAAAGAGAAGCAGGAAATAGAACAAGGAATGAAAACTATTAGCATACTGAATGGCAAAAGAGCGGTAAATTGGTTCAAACAAGACAGTCAGGATTTGGATCAATATTGGCCTGGCTTCTCCATCATGATAATCCAGAGGGAGAAAGGAAGTGTCGTCAGCCACACAGTCGGTAAGAAGAGAATTTTTGGGGGAAAAAAATAGTTAACCTTCTGAATCAAACAATCCAGCAATTCAGTCAGATTAGGTGGATGATAAATTTTAAATCATCATATAACAGTTAAATGACTTTCTATATTTGGTATGATGCACGTTCAGCTATATCATAACATAAATCGTCACATTTGAGTATTTTAAAAAAATAATTACAAGAAACATTAATTACTTGAAGATAAAAATGAGCCAATAATTACAATAGAAGAAATGAATTAGGAGGGGCCAGAACCCCCCCTTAAAAAAAAATAATTTAAAAAAAAAAAAAAAGAAAAAAAGAAGAGGAAAAAGAGGTGTAGGAGCAACATAAAGGCTTGTGGCAATATAGTTAATAACAAACATTTTGGCTGACCTTTTTCCCAAACGCCATGCTTTTCAACTGAGAGAAGGATTATAATTCACTGAAAGTATTCATCTGAAATTGCGGTGGAATGTGGAGAAACAAACCTGTAACCTGCATGTCCGACTCCCCAGATTGAATTGCACCAGATGGTATTTTGGGAGCTGTCATGCTGTCAGCATAAGAAAGCATAGGTTTCCAATTATAAATTCTCAAAGAAAAAAGAAAATATGCACGTTATGCAGGATAATAAGCTAGAGTTAAAAAGCACACAATTCAAATAAGTAATTTTCTTTGAAAGGAACAGAGAGCAAGAGTAATAGCTCAAAATATAAAGCAAATCAGCTATTAAGGTGACTCAGAGAAACTGTTAAAAGTAGCGCTCAAATTCAAAAGCATACAGTAAGCCTATATAAAAAGCCTTGTCACAAGAATGCCTAATAAAAGACCACAATCAGGCTGGATCAGATATTCATCCAACACTTATCTGAAACGAGAGTTGATAATTTTGCTATTAGTATTTTTCTTTTGAAAGAAACAGCGTATTTAATTATTGTCATAGATACAAATGGATCTAGATTAACTTGGCATGTATTGTAGTAAACCACATCCAAATCCAGTCCTTCATAGATAGTTTGTTGTATATCAGGACCCAATCTTATTTGCAGTGTCATTAACACCACTTATCAGTTAAGCTTACGTACCCAGTTGTTGGGGTCACTATGAAATCAACCTTCTTGAAGATCTCCATATGATGGTACATTATCCTTCGCCTGAAGCAAGCCATAATATTCAAAATCAGACAGAAAAAAAATATAACATTGTAGCTTATACCAAGCAAAAAAAATCCAAGATCTCAGTAACCATATTCAACATGGAATGATGATGCGATACATGAATAAATTAAATCAGCTATTTTCAGAATGAATTTTAGACAAAGATGCAATATGCGCACAATCAGAACTCCATAGTTTTTTTTTTATTTTTTTATTTTTTTTGCATAATGCAATAGCATAAAATCATAATTTTACTCAAAATTAAGAAACAAATAAGAGCATAAAGAGAATAGTTGAGACATGATCTGAAACATCTTCAGAGCCATCTGTCAAGTAAGGATATGCTATATTGAGAAAGTAAGTCAGATACTTTGTCCAGGTCAGTGACAAGAAGTAGTAACTTTTGCATTGATTTTTTACCAGAGTAGGATTAAGCTTCATTAAATGATTTCAGAGAAAAGATGTAGAGCTTCATTAAGTAATTTCAGAAAAAAAATATGTACTTTTTTGGAGATCCATCAATTCTAGGCAGCTGTGACAAGTCATGGCAGGAAGAGGTTTTAGCTTTCATTCTGGATGATGATACACAAAAGGCAGGCTGCTAGATGTATGATTGTTGACAATACTTTCATAATCAACCTACGCAATATGAGATTACCTTTCAAATCCTTGAGAAAGCAAATGAGGAAGAAAAGGAAAAGAATGCATGCTGGATAATGAAACCAATGTATAAACATAAGATTAAGAGTGGAATCCAGAATAAAATGAACGCATACAGAATAATGAAACCAACATATAAATATTGATAGTGGAATGCAGACAATGAATCTTTAATATCTTAAGACAATTATGTAGGAGTTCGATTTCTGAATCTCTCTTAAGAGGGAAACCCAGTTCCTGTTTCATGGAACATTATCACTTTACCGACCATTTGATAACTATAGCATGCTCATAAGAACTTATACACTTCGTCTACATGTAAAAGAAACAAATATCTGAGGACAAACTGGCTAAGAGAAGTCGAGAATTGTTTAGATCACTATTTGCCTCACCTAAGACATTGAGCAGTAACGTAGTCTGATGCAGTAAATGATCGAAAAAGTGCCATACTAGTACGAGTATCATATGTCATTCTCACATCTTTCCTACAGAGGCAGGAGCAGGAAACCAAATCAATTGAAATAGATTGAACAATCTGGTAACTTTTCAGTTAAAACTCATCTAGTTTGGTTACAATAATCCAACTCACTAATGTACTTTATAAGAAGGCAAAGAAACATACCCATCCTCAGCATCAGGATTTACAGAGGAAATCATTTCTGACCCAATTGAAACAAGATGAGCATTACGCATTTCATTAAGCTCAGGTATAACAATCTCCACCATCTTAAAAATAATTATTCAAATATGTCATCATAGAATGACAGTGAAACCATGTTAATTCTCAATTTCACAGGTACTAATCAATGAAGAACTAGCATGTCAAATTGTTAAAGGTTGAACAACATGGACTTACTTCACAACCATAAGTTTTGCACAAGAGATTTAGAACATCTTCACACTTATCAGAGATGTCAGTTAAATTTACGTCATTAAACCACTGCAGTGCAAGAACCATACGCTTTAATACGTGATATCTAAAGCATTTAAATTTGATGCATTTCAGTGAAAACTAATGTGAGATTACCGCTGTATACTTTCCCAGTCGCAATGATCCTAAAGCATTTAAACCATCATAGGATGACAGTATGGGCAAGCAAGGTACAGACTACAAGTCAAGAGTAAAAACAGTTAAATTTAAATGTGACATTCAGAAATAAATAAATAGATGAATACGCATACTCTTCAATTGTATAAAGGAATAAAAGTTAGCATACGTTGACAGAAATACATACATGAATTCCACTAGATGGACAGAACAATTGAAACAAATTATGAAAGAACAACCTGAATCTACTTTCCATCCAACTAAATTGAGAAATAAAAAGATACAAATCAGTGATGAAAATTTGGGTTTGTGTCTACTCAAGTAAAAAATTGGAGATCAATCTCACAAATAAACATGAAAGAAACACTCAAAAATAATACTGGTGATCAATATTGATGCATGACTAGAACGATTTCTATTCTATAACTACTATGGCTTCCAAAAAAAAAAAAAAGGAAAAGAGAAAAGAAGAGAAAAGATCTATTGCAATTAACATGGTATATCTTTCTTTTTATGCTAATATCTCCATTTGATTGCCTCCTGTTTCAGTTTGAATGTCCTATTGGATTGTATACTTTGAAAGGTCAAATGATACGATTTCAAATTTCTGCTCATGTTTCGCTTCATTTGGACCATAGTTCATTTATTTTATTCGAATTTCAGTTAAGCAGAATAGTCAGGAAACGATATGATTTTATTGATGACAGTGCATTAAACAATGTGCTCTCCAAAAGATAGATTTTGGGAGCATGATCAACAATATCTAAAGGATGAAGAATTCCTTAATTCAAGAGACAAGACTTGTAGCAGATGACTCGGGCCTTAAAAAGTGCACAGATAAAGTGGGGAAACTTGTGCATTTTTTATGGGAAATAAGGTTTACGAGAAGTTACCGGTTTCAAACTAATTCTGTCCGCAGGAGAGGAGCCCAAGATTGCTGCATACCTGATAATGCAATCAGAAAAACTTAATGGGGCAACCAATGCTTTCTACCAAATCGCTATTTACTGTTCACTGTAACCAAAGCAAAAAAATTTAGAGCACACATGCACCAACTGATTGAGACTCCATAAAAGGACTGAACTTTGAACTTCAACTCATCTCAACATTTTACAATAGCCTATAAAATTAACAATCTAGCTCTGAAGAAGACTTAAATGACTCAAGAGTCACACATGGAACGAAAAAGAGATATGTTAAACCTTAGCTATGTTTCTGAAAATCATGAAAAAAACAACAACAGTAAGTGGCAACGAATTAAAATTGGAGAGTTTTTTCCGACAAACCAATCCATTAGATCACAGAAACTAAACATAACAGAAAGCAGTGATGACAATCTTCAAAAGCATGAAGTTGCTTACACTAGCATGACATCCTCCACTGTTGAGGCAAGTGGTCCAATAATTTCCACGGTCCCACAATCACATGATGCTCTACAAAGAAAGGTTTTCAAGAATGACGATTGCAAACACTCATGTTAAGAAAACTCCTGCTATAACATCAAACGAACTTTGATATACTAATTCCATCAATTTCAAAAATGCCAGTACCTACAATACATTGATTCCATTAGACAAATGTTTGACAATTCCATAACTGAGGACTCCCAGTTTTTCCCATTCTCCATATTTGAGAACTTACATTGATAAAGGCAGAAGGAGAATGGGAAAAACTTACATTGATAAAGGCTGAAGCAGTCAGACTACCAGCTAGATATTATTGAAACTACAAAAACATAGCGTTGGTTTGACCCTTGTTTATGATGATGAAAAGTTCAGTAAGATGTAAAATATACACCATTGCAGAATTCTGTAACACATAATGATACCAGAGATTCCGATTTGAAAGATAGAGGTTTTGAATGGTAAATTTCTCTTTGAATCATGAATCAATTTTCCTCCTCCTTGCGCTTTTTTTAGTAATCATTCAACATAAAGAGCCCTGCAGCCATCCAAAATACAGCTACAGGAGTATGCTTCTTAAATGCAATGAGGTAAATCATTTATAATAGCTAACGTAATTTAACATGATTAACCAGAAAGGGGCTTTTCACTAGTAAGTAGACACAAACTAAACTAATCATTTAGTTCTTAGAACTAAAAGAATACATGAACTACAGAGGTTATTTTATTGTATGGATAATCTTAGTTCTTAGATTCCTGCCCCTTGACAACTATGGAAGCTACAAATGTTGCAAAATGAACAGAAAAAGCTTGAAACTAGTATATTCAGGTTAAACATATGTCAAAACAAGGATGCCCATGGAAACAGGAAAAATGTTAGGAAAGTTTGGGTCAACTGTGATCAAGGGCATCGGAATCAGGGGAAAAGAGTTTTATTTAAACACACATGTCAGAGTTCAGTGAGGCGTTTTATCATTTATATCAGCCACTCTCAGGCCTGCTTGAACTATTCCTGCAGCCACGGAGAAGATCTTATGCCTCAAGTCTTCTTCTATCTGTGACACGCAGGCCTGCTTGAACTATTCCTGCGGCCACAGAGAAGATCTTATGCCTCAAGTCTTCTATCTGTCACATGAAGGCCTGCTTGAACTATTCCCGCAGCCGCAGGGAAGATCTTATGCCTCAAGTCTTCTTCTTAGTGAAGATTGATAATCATTTGGCCAGTAAAGGAGGTCCGATGATAATGTTATGCATGTTCAATCTAACGCAATATCTGACAGACCTAAAGACAGCCTCACAATCTCAGTAGACTGTGGATTGAGTTCTCTGAAATGATTAAGGGTTGCAACATTTCCTGCCTATACACTATTCATATACTTCAACATAGAATAGCAGGTCCTTTCACCTATGTCTACTTTAAAATGGTCCCATACTTAAATTTCTTTTTTTGCAAGTTCTATAGTGACTATGCAATCAACCTTTAATAGCACCACCCCAACTTGGTCTACACAAATTTAGAGGCCATAACCATCTTTCTTTATGACTAGCAATCAACCTGCCTTATCATAATCAATGAAGTAGTTAGTATTGACAAGCAGCTTCAAAAGGTTTGCATCTGTTTCAGATCCTTCCGTCTATTTTTTTCTTAAAGCAATAAGATCCCTACTTGAACACAATACCTCGGACACACTAGGTATTTATGAATTTTATACTGTGCAGTGCATATTTATCAAAGGTGTTGTTCCTGGTAGAAGCAGATTATCATATTCCCCACCCAACAAATAAATAAAAAATCAAGGGGACTACAGAACCGTCATGTCTGTATCTAGGGGGACCGCCCTGCTGAAGGAATCAGAACAAGCTGACACTTAATTGAACTTTACAGGATAACCTCTAGTAACAAATAGTACTAAGAACAAAATTACCAACTACTCTGGAATGTGGAAAATGTGTTATTATTTTCAAGTCATTAGCATAATCTATTCCAGAGAAACAAATGGTACAGAATACCGGTAATGCATTGTCCTAGATCCCATTGCTCAAGGGCTTACCCTCTCATATCAGTACGCCCATAAGTTGTCTTTAAGCCCACAACTCCACAAAGAGATGAGGGAATACGGACTGAACCTGCCTTTCAGTATTACATATTTAGAATAAATTAGAAAACAAGAAATATAATCACTAATACGAAGACACTATTTTTGCACAACCTCCACCATCCGTTCCAAGTGCAGCAGAACATAGTCCTGAGCCTACAAGCGCTGCGGGACCTGAGGAAGATCCACCAGTATACCTCTCAGGGTCATGAGGATTCCTTGCTGTCCTGCACTTCCAAATACATCAGTCAGAAAAAAATAATTTGTACGTAAAATGGCAGGGGAAAAAACAAGGAAAACAACCAGGAAAGAAATTAAAACAACTACTAGATGATCTTATCGAAGTAAGCCACAGTTAAAAGTTCTTGCATAAGAATAGAATCAAAACAACTAACTGGTAAAAGTTAATATCAAGCACATGCTTGCCACAATTGAAAGAAAAGTAAAACAAAGATAAAAAAGGCTAGCTTCCACATGAAGTACGTAAGTACACAAGTATAAAAAAGAGGGGACATCATCTTTGGAAATTTGTACTCTTTCTATGATGCTCACTAATAAAACTACTCACAGGTTCCTGTTCGGCTTACATAGAAGCTATGTAAACAGATTGATCCAAATAACCAGTTTATAACAGGTTAAACCCAGGTAATGCTTACCAACTCACCAACATGTGCAGCTGGACTTTTACTAGTTGCAAAGCTCGAGACATTGAACTGATTCCAGCTTGCAACTTTCCCATCTAGTTACAACCATTATGGGTGCCACCGCACAAAATTCTCACAGCTTTAGTTGTCATCCCATGGTTTCCATTCAAAAATTCATGGACTTTGATTTGGTTTCAAGACTGCAATAATGTGGGCGGTATTATAAGAATTCCAAGCATTCAGCTGAGGGAATACTGACTCGCCCAGAGTCCCCCAACATTATGAAAAAAGTGTATTTTCCTTTCATCTATTTTCTTTTTTATATTCACGTGTAAATGAAAGGTTTGACAGCTGCTCAAATATCAACGAGACAAATTAAAGAGCTTCAATTTCTTAAAAGCATTGGGCTTCCTCCCATGTAAAACATGCAATCATTCTAAGAACTCTTCATCACTTCTGACATTTCATACCTTCAGGAATTGTTTCAAACAGTGGGCAAAGCTGATTTCAAAAGGTTCAGAAATGACTTTGCAGATTTGCTTTCAACATTGAGGAAGGCTATTAAGGCTAATTTGGTTAATTCATGTCCCAAAATTGACCAAGTCCCATTGGCCAAGTAGCTCATAACATATTGACAACCTTTAACAACTTAAAAGAAGAAAATTTAAACGTGTCATATTAGGATGATGAATGGATTAAGAATATGCGGCAGCTTGCCGCACATTTCAAACAAGGATTATAAAAGGGTCTGCCATAAGCTGGGAACCTTCTTTCCCTTAAAAAGTATTCAAACCCCTACAAGAATTCTAATAATAACTAAATTCAGCCAAAAGACCTACATAATACCCGCCAAACGAACCTACCAGACACCTTAGTTAAGCCTTTCTTTTGCAGCATCTACCGCGTCAACATTTATGCTTCTCAGGTACACATGAACAAGGAGACATAATTTCTCAACCGGAGCTCATTCGTTTTACCAGAGCAAGAGACACCATCCCCATGTCAAACATGAACTTGCAGGTCAAAATCTACATGATTTGAGCAGCCAGGCAATAAACTTACCCATAGTTTGGATTATTTCCAGTCGTGCCCATGCCAAATTCATGCATATTTGCCTTCCCCAAAAAGATTACACCACAGCTACGCAATTTTGAAACGCAAACTGCATCTTTCTTAACAGGCCGAACCTCATGCAACCATGTACTACCACCTGTCACCAAGCATCATATTTAATGTTTGCTTATATTTACAAGAATGTGTCACAAAAGGTGAAAGGCTGTCTGAGTTATTACTCTTAGTTGGATGAGGAAGGCAATCTATATCATCCTTGATTGCCATGAAAATCCCATCCAATATAGATAATGGTTTACCTGCACATCCAACATACAAAAGTACCTTATTCATTTCATGGGGCACATTTCCACCAATAGCCAATACTATTAATTGCACATGAAAAAATTCCTAAGTTAACAAAACAACAAATAGCATCATAAGCCTCAATAAATGTTCACTATTCAGCATTACCTTCCTCAAACCTTTGTGTTGAAGCTGCAGCTTGCTTCCTGACTTCTTCGGCATCAAATGAAATCAATAAAGGTGCTGGAGGCTTCTTACTGCCGAAGTCCTTGATAATTGGGATGATGCGCTCTGCCACCTACAAATTCAAAGGGGAATATTTCTTGTGTAATCCAGTTGAAAATAAACACAACATCCTGAAAATAACAATAGCAACTTACCACAGACGGGGTCACGAGCCCAGACCGATAAGCATAAGCATAATCACGTATCTTCCAGTACTGGAATGGTGAAACTTGATCTCTATCCCAGCGTCCAGCAACATCATACTGCGGAAGACACTTCAATCCTGATTCAACTCGGTCTTCGGCTTTCCCATCCGCATCAAGGGTAACAACACCAGTTTCCGGTTCTGCATAAAGGTCACACTCATTGAATCATTTCATACTCAAAGAATCATACTTAAGTACGCAAGTTTTAAGCATTTTGCTTTCTGTTTCTCAATTGTAACGAATATTTGGAACCATATCTCAAACAGCATTCCCAAATCACATAACCAATTAAAACTAAACATCAACGGAGACACTTAAGCAGCTTGACATCAGTAACAGAGAACACAAATCAAATAGTGTTTCGTTATATCGATACATGACTATGACAACAATAATAGTGAAAATAACAACGACAATTATGATGTCAGAGTATAAAACGGAAAAAAAAAATGAAAAAGAACCTTGAGGAGGGAACTCGGGTTTGAACATAGGAGCTTCTGGTATTACAGTATTGCGCAACACCTGTCAATTGCCGAAAATAGAGCAACCAATTCAGTTTCTTAGAGCTTAAATCAACTTTTGGAAATTCAAGTTCAGAAAAAATTTATTGGAAACACAGACCTCAACAGATTTATTCTGCTTCTTCAGTTGAGAGATGATGAAAGAACCTACCGCCGGCGTTTCCAGAATTCTAACAAATAACCTGAGCCCGAAGCCCGTCAAATGTGGCGCTGCAAGATACAACGCACGAACTTCAGCAAACAAAACTCAATGCATTTCAATCCAGAACACCACAAACAACCACACGCGAATGTGAAATTCTAGTACGCAACTAACCATGAATTGACTCCGGCTCGTACTTGACGGTAGACAGGTCAACCTCCTCCGCCGGAACCATGACATGCTTCTTCGCCATCCCGAGAACAAAAACCGAAAGGCACTTCAGAAATGTGCTCCAATTCTGGTTGTTCTCTCCCGAAGAGCCTCTGGATGACCGAAGCTGGCCTCGCCCACCTTGCACACAGGGTGAGAAGTCAGCGAGCGCGGAGAGAAACGAGGGGCCTAGTTGGTGTAAGTCATCTAATGACGACAGTGCCATCCGTAGCTCCGCTGTAATGATGTGGCGGTGCGTAAATGCACCGTGCACTTACGTTACCGGATTCAGAGGCGGAAGTCACAGCCATTGGTACCCAGAGTAACTCCACGCGCGGACCTGTTCCAACCGACCCACCACCGACTTCGTCTCAACTTCTCCATATGAATCTACGCTTTCGACTTCTCTCAAGACTATTTTAAGAAAAATTAATATAGTTATTTTTAATATATGTTAAAAGTATTTTTTAGTATAAAAAATTAAAAATAAATCCAATTGTACTACGAAATAACTGGAATTTGAGACAGTCCAAATACATTGATTCCTAATTGACCAACAAGTTTAGGTTTTTTTTACATAAATGGTTGTAAATCATGATAATTTAATATTAAAAACAGCCATTATCTTAAATTCAGATCTGGACATAAGCAAGAGGCTCCAAAGGCCAAAGAGTGAGTTGCCAACGACCATATCTATTATAATTGAAATTAATTAATTTTTAATTAATTAGTATGAATATAAGTGGAAAAGAAAATAACAAACTTCATTCATTACCTCGCTTTGGAAAGACAGGTTATCTTTTATTTAAAATAATCGAAAGAACGAAAAATCTACGGCTACAATGATTAATGAGTCGAGACAGTTGTTATCAACGGATTGAAATTTGATTCGCGCCAGGCAGGATGGGGACCACGAGCGGGGCTTTGGTTGGACCGAAATCGCAGTGCGATGACGTGTCAGCGCGTGAAGCGAAGCCCCATATACCATCAGTGTCTTCATTTATTTTCTTGGCACCTTTTGCTGGGTGGATGAGACTTCACAGGATCTCGGGACGTCTTCTCGAAAATAGCGTCCAACTTCGGGAATGTCATCGCTGCGTGAAGCAAACGAGCGCGTGAGGATAAGGACTTCTTTCAAAATAAATATTCGGAGACGAGAATTTGAGTAAAAGTTATCGCCATGTGAGCTCCGCCTTTAGTTGAACCTGCCCACACCTACCGGTCCTTCGTCCCAATGCTTGAGCTCTTTATGCCCGTCGCCATAATGCTATTGGTAGCTGCTTTGGACATGGATGCCATAATTAGGTGAAATTTTCGTGACTTTAATGATTTTCTTCACCACGACATATACAATTCCTTATGAATTTGGAGTCCTTTTTTTTGTTTTTAGTTGTCTCAAGTTGTGATTGTGGGTAATGACTGGGATAAGTTAAAAGTCAACAAATACTTTTTTTTAGTTTATCTTTGGAAAAAAAAAAATCTTTATCATGCTTTATGTTTTTGCCTTAAATGGGATTCACTCTTGATCAATCCCCTTTTTTCTCATTTCTATCACCAATTTTTGTATCTGCCATTGGCAAAGCCCACTTCTGCTGTTGCTTAAACTATTTGTCTTCCTTCTACCATGAGAAAAGGGCTGTGGATTCAGGGTCCCGATAAATGATAGGTTGCCCAGACAGGCATCATAACTCCCAAGTAACTAAACGTCTTGTCGGCCAATTCTGGCCCAAGACAGGGCACAAGATCAGCTGCTTCGGCCTGGTCCACGCTGAGAAAGTCAGTGGAGTCCATGCCTTGATGTCTAAAGTAGTCACCGATCGACCCACCGGGGCTAAGCTTTTGCTTGGTGCAAGTCCTAATCCTATCCCGCCGTCTCCTTTTTATCTCCTATCCTTTCCGCACCTCAAATCACGCAGTGTGACTTCCCCCGAGCCAGACACTGATGAAGATTCGGCCGAGGCCAAGAGTAAAATTAGAAAGGGGCAACAAGATAAGAAAATTAAAGGTGCTTTCGTCGTTTGTTCAAAAAAGAAAGGAACCTCGCCTTTGATTCTGGTAACCACTCAGGTGCTTGTGTCCGGAATTTAAACGGATCCCCAAAAGAGAAATTAGTAACCTGAGCATTATTTTACAGTTGAAATGACCTGAGTGGGTGTTTGAATGTACATGTAGTCAATATTCTAACTTTATATCGATTTGGAAAAGATGTAATCAGAAACCGAAGCCTTTTGACCGGTAAAACTCGAATATTTCAACTAGAGAAACAAGAAAGATGAAAAAAAAAAAAAATTGTTGTTATAGTTGAAATTAATGCCCTTAATTTGACCTACTTCTTTGTCAACCAAAAAACACTTTTGAGATGCTTCTTTCCTTATGGCTGACATAGTCCTCAAGTTCACAGGACTTGGTCATGTGGTGTTTAATGGTAACAAAATATTACAAGTGTTTGATTTAGTTAAAAATAAGTAATACCTGACATCTCTTGATATCATATAGGTTTGTACATAAAAAAAAAAAATTAATGATGAAATT
The DNA here is from genome assembly GCA_028551485.1 of Casuarina cunninghamiana. Lineage (NCBI taxonomy): Eukaryota > Viridiplantae > Streptophyta > Magnoliopsida > Fagales > Casuarinaceae > Casuarina > Casuarina cunninghamiana. Next base: position 10,003,460 of record CM052371.1, read on the forward strand.
AATAAAATAACCTTGTTGACATTGCATTTCTATCATTTAATAACATGTTTATAAATTCAGATTTTTACGCTCTTATTGACCAAATGCAATAAAATAAGTGGTATCATTTTTAATAAGATGATAGAGTTTACGATGAAGCACAACAACTCACCACGTATTAGATCATGGTAATTATTAAAACAAAAAATTCAACCCATCTGTCACATCACCAAGCCATGTCAGCATGCCACATCATCTCACCTACACGCATCAACGGCTCACTTGGCAGGAACTACCACATCAACCCTACGAATCACAGGATGCATTCATGGTCTCCAATCCTGTCTACGTGCCACGCGCGGGATTTCCACCAACCGGCATCAAGCTTAATGTTAAAAAGCGTTTTTGTCAAAAAAATAAAATCATACTTTAACTCTCACCGGACGGCGTGCGAACTTACCCATAAAAATAATACACAAAAAGCTGGCGACGGATAAATGGGCAAAGGGAGAACATGCAGAAAGATTGACTGAGCATGTTCCCAAGAGCATACGGCGCCGAGGTTGGCGAGACTGCAGAACCAACAAGACACTGACGCAGTTGGCAGTTAGGAATCCAAACAGCCCACCCCCATCTTAAAACAAACAGGGTTTAAGGAAAAAAAGAAAAAAATCCAGTCGGCAGGTGGGTTAGTCAAACGGTCACGTTCTTCCCATGCCATGGCAACTGGAAAGCATGTCGTCTCCACATACAATAATCCGAACCAGTGGTATTTATAGTCAACGCGTCCGCTTTATTTGTTACTTTAACTGGGCAACGATTTGGAAAAACAAGCAAAAGTCGAGTACATGTGACAGGAAAGTGTCAGACTCTTGTTTATGCTAGTAACAGCAAATGAATTACTCTTGCCCTTTTTTCTTAATGATTCCCCGGAATTTACCATCTACTGCACCGTCTTATGCGTACAAACCGGCAACCTGGTACCCGGCTGTTTCTTGATTTGCGGGGCGCACGCGTATCTCTATTCTATGTTAGTCATGTGATAATTAATTTTTTATTTATAAAATGTCATATTTAAATATGAGTTGTAATATTTAGAATTTTCTAAAACAACACCATTAGTTGGTTAATTCTATTTCGTCTAGAACAATCTTGAACTCAAGATGCTTGATATATAGAACTATATATATAAAATCTCACATTAGAAGTAGAAATGTTCATAGTAAAATTTAAATTTTAAAAATAGATTAATTTGCTCAAACTTTGGTTTAATTCTAAACTCTTAAGATATGTTTAGTTTATGAAAAAACATTGAATATAAAATTTTATGTTAACAACCTCAAAAGACATCTTAAGAAGAGAGTGGAGGGTTTCATATATAAAGCAGCACGATAAGTCATTCAGAACCCATATGGGACATATAGAATTTTTAATAGTAATTATCAATAGTATAATATAATTTGTGGTAATGTTTAAGTATAAAATTATAATCCTAACTTACTAATTAACTTTTAAATTAGATTTTAAGATTTTTATCAAATATTACATTAAGAAGTTACTTCTTAAAAAAAAAAAAAAAAAAGTCGACTAAATCGTTTCTTTATGAAAATTAATTTATATGTGAGAAACGCCATTTTCAACCATCAATCTCATACGCAATGGTTTAGTCAAAGTAAGTTAAAAAAACATGTATCTGGTCCAGACAGGGAATCACATGTACACCAATTGAACGCGACGTTGTTTTTGGTTTTTCTGTTCTCCTCGAGCTTATCTCAGTTTGTGCGTTTTCTCGTTCATAAAAGAATGAAGGCCTTGACTGGGTCATTTGCCTCTCCGCATCGTGAACCCTCCAGAGAACCGGACGAAGTAACGACCACTAAGACTGGAAACCTCTTGAACAAGGCTGTGAGCTAATACTGCGGCCATAGGAGTGGTCCACAATTAACCCGCCTATCATATGATTGTGTTCCTTTTGACTTTTTTAGCCCTTTTGTCTATTAAATTACACAAGCGGAGGTGAGCCTGTCCCTTGTCTACGCGCGCCTCACACGTAAAGACGGATTGCCCCGTTTTTCCCGCGTCTCCCCAGACCAGACAAGGATAAATTCGTAATTCGATCTGCACGAGAAATCCGAGCGCCTTACGGCTGTGGGGAAGCGCTTTTCGTGGGTTGTTAAAATTTACCCACCGGCGGGGGTGAGGCTCCCCGGAGTCCAATCGCAGTCAACAGCACAATCAGTCTCTTATCCCTTCCTCCATACTCTCCCAAAATCAAAGTCCAGTGGGGCCCAGGTTCCCCCACCAAAAGTCCCATCTCAGCCCCCACATACGACTCCAAGAGCTCCACCATCTCTCACTCGCTTTCCATAACAAGACCAAACCGGCTCTTACTGCCGCTGTTACTTCTTCCACACCGCTATGGAAAACTACTCCTTTAACTCGTATCCGGATTCCGGCGACTCCTCGCCGCGCTCCCGGGAGATTGAGTTCGAGAACCCTCCGCCGTGGGATGATCAGCAGCAGCCTCCGAATTACAAGGCCAAGTTTATGTGCAGCTATGGGGGTAAGATCCACCCTCGCCCCCACGACAACCAGCTTTCCTACGTCGGCGGGGAGACCAAGATCCTTGGCGTCGACCGCTACACCAAGTTCGACGCCATGATCGCTAAGCTGTCATCTCTCTGTGGCGATGGTGAGGTCGCCTTCAAGTACCAGCTCCCTGGTGAGGACCTTGACGCCTTGATCTCTGTCACCAACGATGATGACCTCGAGCACATGATGCACGAGTACGACCGCCTCTACCGTGCCTCCGCTAAGCCGGCGAGGATGAGGTTGTTTGTGTTCTCGTCGCCGGCCCCCAATCAGTCGGCATCGAATTTCGGCGTCGAGGGGGTCAGGTCCGATCGGGACCAGTTCGTGGAGGCTCTCAATTCTGTTTCTACTGAGCCGCCCAAACCCCCGGTGCCAAACGAGGTCGACTATCTCTTCGGCTTGGAAAAAGGTGTCCCGCCGCCCCATCCGGCGGTGAAGCTCCGGGATTCCGTGCCGGAGCCCGTGGCGCCACCTCCTACGGGCTTCCCGTCCCGGGTGGGTCACGGCGATCGGGTGGTCGGATCGGAGCCGGCCGTCAACCCGGTGGATATCCAGAGGCACTTGCAGGACTTTCAGAGACTTCAGATAGGAGATCACGAACCCCCCATGATGTACACGAGAAAGAGCGATGAGAATCTCGTGGGAGGAGGTTACGGCGGCGATTACTACGTCCCCAAGGCACCGGAAAAGGCTCCTCAGGCGACCGGTCCCCCCCAAGCCGGATTTTGGCGGGAGAAGCAATTCTCCGGTGGAGGATACACAGTGGGTGCACCGACAGCTCAAGACCAACCGGTATACGTGATCCCTGGTCCGGGCACAGTCTACCAAACCCCAACGATGGTCCGACCCGTGACTGCCCCAACCACTCAAGGCTACTACACCATGCAGCGCGTCCCGCCCGACGGCTACAGGGAACAGCCAGTTTACAATGTAGTCCCACAACCGCACTCCCAACCGCCACCGATGTCCGCCCCGCCTCAGCCAATTCTGCAGCCCCAGCCGCCAAAGATGGCTGCTTACACAGAGGGTTACAACATGGTGCGCCCAACTGGCGGCGTCGGCGGCGTCCCAGATTCGGGTGGTTACCCTCCTCCTGTAGCAGCAACCGCGGGATACGACGGCCCGGTGGGACGACAAGTATACTACGCGGCCACTACGGCTCCGTATCACGGCGGTGGCGTGGCGGTCACCTCCGATATGAGGTCAGCCGTGGCGTTGGGCCAGGATGGTAAGGTGGTTACCAAGGTTTCACAGACCTCCGTGTGATTATTATATAATAAATGAGTTGCGTAGATAATGCTCCACTATAATAACCTTATAATGAGAAATTATGTTAATTTCGCGCTTTATTTGTTCTGATTTTCTATAATATGTGGATTAGGAGGTTGCTCTTTGGCTTTGTATAAACTAAGGGAGATGGTAAATGATGATTCTGTCATTCGAGCTCTTAAATTCCTTCTTCTTCTTTTTTTTTTTTTTTTTTTTTCCTTTCATGGACACACACATAATTCACAAACATGAATGTCGAATTTAAGATTAAAATATATACACATAATTCACACACTTGTTGTTGGATGTTGTTCAGAGGAAAATATCTTGTTAAAGATCCTCACTCAACATCTTCTTTCTTTCAAGTGTTGACAAAGAGCTAAAACACTAGATGAATAAAAGATAGTGCATAGTTTGGGCCCGGACAAAGTCAATCATGGCCGTAACTTTCTTGTGTATTGGGAAATCTAAAGAGCTGTCGTTTTCGAGAAATCACAATCTGAATAGCGAAATTGGAGTTTGGAACGAAGGCACGCTTAAAAACAAAAGGGGTAGCTATCAAGGGGGGATGTGTAGCGGCGTGACTCACCCTCCTTCGTCCTCCACTTTCTCCTGGGGCTGACAGGTGTGGAGGTTTAGTTAGCACTTGTTCCAATCCAGTCACACGCTGCGGTGGACAATCATAACAGCTGGAAATTTTCCACAGACAGATGTGCATTTTTCGCACACCACCTGTTTGCTTTGAATTCAAGCATACGGGATGGATGGGTCTCTTTCCAGCGTTAGTTGCCTTGCGGCTTCATCATGGCTCCACGATAGGAGTACTCTCTCGTTTGCCCTCATTATTTTAAGGTGGCGTGGAGCCTTTATTTTTGGGGAAAAGTGTCCTGGTTTTGATTGCTAAGTTTATGTTATCTTTTCATATCAACTTAGCCCACGGGTTTGCCCATGTCGTTCGTTCACTGGGGGAATATCAACTGCTCAGTATTCTATTGCCAACTTGGTCGCCTAGTCTTGAACCCGTAGACGAGAATTTATTGTATAATGCAATCTTGGTTGAATCCACTTACAAGAAGTTTTGACCAGAGTTGGTGATATGAATATGATACTATAAATATCTTGTGTCCAAATACAAACAATTAGTTTACTAGTTAGACAATTTTATCTATCTAGGATCGTTAAAAAAAAAAAAAATTCTTATTGAGAGAACCCTATCAACATGTATCATTATTTATGCATCTAAGATGTTGTGTGATATGTCTTGTCACCTTTTAACTTGGATGCCATTAATGAACTCAATCAAAAGAAATAAATGAATCCAATAAATGTTCACAAGCATTATCCGTCTGTGTAAAGGTGTATGTTACAAAAAGATAACAAATCATGTGACAAAGAGGTCCTAAGTTTGACAAAAAATACGTTATTAAAAAAAAAAAAAAACAAATCGATCCCATGGCTGGCTTTTCTTAGAGCCCTTTTGTTAAGAGGGAAATTCCCTTAATGATTTGGAAAGCTCACATTTATACCCCACCAAAAGGTAACCAACATGGATGGACCGCTAAGACTTGTCAATCTCAAAGCAAAAAGCGAATTTTAATAAGCAAGCATCATGAGGCTTTTGTGCTAGCACAATCTCATGTTTGGTTCACTCTTTGAAACCTTACTTTCCAACTAATAACTGCATCTTCCCTTCACCTTCACACTAACAATGCTTGAAAGGCAAAATCGATCTACTGAACTTTGGGCTTTAGGTGGGGCTCTGCTAGAGAGAGCCATTTGGGTAGCAAGAGCAGAGCTTTGCAGTTCCATTGAGCCCAACCTCTGATGCCCACTAAAATGAAAGCTACGATCCCTGTACTGGGCCTCTTGCCAACCTCGTACCCACTTCACATTCATTGTGCTAAGTCCTGCCTTTCCTTTTCTGGTTCCCTTGAACCGCAAAACCCATACTATTTTGGTCATTGGATCCTTATCTGTTAAAGCATAATGGGTGTTGACCTGGAAAAAAGAAGAAGAAAAAGAAGAAGAAGAAAAGCAATAATGGGGACAAACAATCCACCGTCATTAGAATGATTATGCTTAGTATATCTCGCAGAATCCAAAGATCCGTGCCGAATACGCGACAATATATTAGGTTTCATCTTTCATACGTCCATGAGTTTTCTAGACGATCAAATTTTAGCAGATCAAACAACTTCTATGCCTTGTCTTTTAAGAAAAGAAGAATGTGGTCCTCTTTCTTTGTTCTTGCATATTTGGAATTTGAGAACTGATATGCCTAAGCCCTGACACATCTTATTGTTTTCTTGACCCCAAACAAACAAAACTGAAAGAATTTCGGATTTGAAAAGATGGTGTGAAACCGAAAAACCCTACTTTTCACACATCTTTATCACAACCTCCGAGAATGTATTGAAATTTTGTCAGATCCTAGAAAACAACAAAGCGCTGATGATAAGGACGTTAATCGGGAGTATACCCACAGTGTGAACAAAGGAGAAGAATAAAAAAGAAAAAAAGGGTTCAAGAAAGGGATATGAACTTACTTGAGAAATGATGAAGGAATAATTGAGGCAATCACTCAAGCCTAAAGAAAATAGGATCTTAGCATCCTAGTAGGATAGATTTAACATAAAGAAGTTCAGATTTGGTGTGAAACCCCAAAGTTCCTTCATATCACAGAGTCCATTCATACAAGCAACTTCTGCGAAGTCTAAGAGGGCTTTTTCTTCTTCTTTTTATAATTTTTATTTATATACATACCCAAATTCAGAACTAGCAAGTGGACAAATCTAAGAGGTTGAAAAGAACAGTTGAGCTACTTTAAAGACAAACCAAAGGACAACTTGACCCTAGTGATCTTCTGTATTCATTTCACTAAGAAAAAGGGTCAAGCTGTTCCTGCAGAAGCTCCCTTTTTGTCAAAAAATGTGAAGTCCGACACATTGGATATGCACTTCGCAATGGGAAAGGAATATATGCGTACTGGCAGCTTTTGATGTGGCAAAGTACACCAAGCTCTTACATCAGGAATAAATTCTACCGCCGTTCCCACTGCTGATTTGCAACTTGAGCCTCGAAAAGTTGGGAACTCACATGGACCCATGTGTTGCCACATCCAACCTTTCCAAGGAAACTTCGAGACAAATCAAAGTAGCAGAAAGGTGTCCGCTTTATCATCTTGCCACGTGATGAAAGGGAGAGCCTGATCCGAACTTTAAAGATGAGTTGGTGCTGCTCTGCACCTTCATCTAGAATGTAATTAAAGAATCTGTATCAAGTGTTATGGTGAATAATATATGGAAAAGTTCGTGTTTTGTATTAGTTTAACAGTTCTAGACATGTCTGAGAAGGAAAAGGCATGTCTTCTCGATGACACAAGGCCCGTCTTGAATTGGGTTTCTGGACCTTTCTTCTTCTTTCCGCACAATATATTCTCCAGCTTTCCGCTGCAAGTATATTAGATGCCAAACGCTTGAGAACGAAAACAACTAGTCTCTTCCAACAAGCTCCAAGCAGCTCTCTGGTGTTGTGTTTCGAGTTTTCATTTCAAGATGATTGAGCCCAAATATGGCTACCCCTACCCTGCTCAAGGTACCTTTCAACCTCTTTACTATTATCTTCTCTTCTCCCTTAGCTCTCCCTGCGGATGGAAATGTCCGCAAGATGTGTGTAACGAGTCATTTATTGGGACTTTTGGTAGTAGGTTGCTTAAGGCCTGGATTTGTTAGTTCTGCACATTGTTACTGTTGTCAGAAAATGCTGTTAATCAGCAAATGAAGATTGAAACATGCTTCTTATTCATATTTATTTGCTACAGGTGCTTATCAAGGACCTCCAGTTATGGCACCTCCTCAGTATGCTGCTCCACCACCCAGGCGAGAACCAGGTTTCCTTGAGGGATGGTATGTGCTATAACCATTTTCATAAAAAAATTTCCTGCATACTTACAAATTCTAGTCTTGACAAATTTTTAATATTTTTTTCTCTGATTGCTGATTATGCAGCCTTGCAGCTTTATGTTGCTGTTGCCTCTTAGATGAGTGTTGCTGTGACCCTTCCGTAATATTTGTTAGCTAATACTATGGGTAACCTGCATAGAAAATGACGGTCTCTTTGTAACCTGTAAAGGTTCTCTTACAGTGGATTTGCTATATAATACATCTGTGTGTAACAGGTTCTGTTCATTGTATAATAAAGTCTACTAGAAGGAAGCATCAGTTCTGCTGTTTTGCTTCTGATTTATGTTGGGGACTTATCTAAACAAACTAGCAGTATGATTAATCTTTCTCCAGGTTCCTATAACTTCCATTGCCCAAGCAGCCAACTTTTTAACCCCTGAACAAAAGCGTCAAAAGAGTAAGAAATCAATGGGGAATATATCAGAAAGGAAGACATCCACTATCGTTTAATATTCTGGAATAGGGAAGAGCTGGATGATGAGGCTGATTGACAAGATTATGTGCCATTACAGTGGCATTCCTGTGCACTTTTTTCATAGCTCACAGTTTGAACCAGAAAACGATTTGAAGGATAGCCACAGCAGTAGCTTGTATGTTCTGTAAAAACCCATTTTCGGGGTCCGGTTCTCTGCATCTATATGGTTGGCAAAGAATGGGATGCCTTCTGCACAGTGATATGGGCGCTTCATAAAGAGGACAATTAGCTTAATGGGTCCGTTCAGATTATTCTTTAACTAAATATTTCGCAAGTGGAGGAAAATTATGGGCACAGAATCTCATCCACAGAACCCAGATGTCCATGTGCTGCAAACCTCATGAAACCAGCCCCTTTTTTTGGTCTGCATAATTCGTTTTTTAGCCTGCATTTTTCTGTAGTTGAACTCCCTGTGCTCTGAATCTAATCAGATGGGCAAACAGAAGGTCCCTTTCGATACCACGGGTGAACCAGTAGCCTGATGCCTGAACTTTGTCTATGAACTAATTAATAAGTAAATAACAAACCCGTGAGACTTAGCATAAAAGATCCAGCATTTAAAGTTCAAGCTTTGATTCATGTGAAGCGTCCATGTCAAGAGAATGAGCAAAAGATTTAGGAATGATGCACGCTGCTGTGAATTAGAATAGTCTTGAAGAAGAAAATGGGAACCAGTCCAAGCAATTCATGTACAAGAAAAATTGAGATGTAAAGCAAAAAAAATCATAAACTTTCTTGTTTACAAAAGTTGTTACAATTTCAACTAATCCCCAGAAAATCTTCAGGTAATAATTCACTATGGGACTATTACTAAGTTTAAAATAAAAAATTATTTTTAATAGAAAAATCAAGCACTATGTCAACTTTTAGCTCCTGCCCCTTCTGATAAGGGTAGAAAATTAATCTCTCATCGGTTTTGTCCCATTAAATACGAACTTCATTCCTAATTTAGATTAAAAAATCTTTGTTTGGGGACACCTATGGATTAGTTTATTTTATTTCCCTTTTCTTAAATGCTCAAAGAAGGAAGGAAATTCAAAGCATGGCCTACCAATCCTGGTTTAAGGAGAGACGAAGCAAAGTGCATACTGCAATGATAGCCCTTTTTTTGATCCAAGCTAATTGGTCTCACTCATCACCAAAACTAATGATGATTAATGAGTACTACAACATGTGCTCTGCATGTACTCCTAATCAATCTCTGAATGTTTCCCATGTCCATCTTCTGGAATGTTTCCCTCTTCCAACTTCTAGAAGTCAATTAAAAGGGCTTAAACACTCATCAAATCTTACCCAAAAAAGTTTGAACCAAATCCCATCCTTCTCTCCATGAACCGTTACAGACACTTTCTGCAATTGTTTATACAAAAAGCAGGACATCCTCAGCCCAAGTGAATGCCTAAGATTCTATGTCCAATCTTGCATCATATTCTGGTTTACATTGATGACATCTTAACCACACGTAATTAGGCCAAGATAATCACCTTCATTTCCTTCTTCTTGTCTAGAATGGCACCACACGAATTCTGGACTTTTCCAATTTTTTTTGACTTTGAATTTAACATCTGCAGATAGTAGAAAACCATCCAAGAAACGAGCAGTGGCTTTGTTTTTTTCAAAGTTCTCGAATCCCATCCAGGATGCACGAAGGGCCGTAACATCAGAGGTTACATCATGGATTTAAATCAAACTGAGTCTACACGACACGTACTAAGTTCCAACTTGGAATGGAGACATCACACATGGCCAAACACGTTATCCTTTAAAGATGATGGTTTCAACAATGTCCCAACAAGAGAAGAACGACGGGTTTCTTAGAAAAATGGTCAAACAAGTATGTACTTCTTTGAGGATTCATTGAAAGTAACAGAAATTTCCCATTTCGTCACAGTAACTCCAGATGCTACTTCACAACAAGCCAAAAGAAGAAGAAAAAGAAGTAGAACATGGTCAGATGCTGTATAGAATCTCTTAACCTTGTTTGGGTGCTTGCAAATTCAGAGAAAACAAACAAAGATTAATGGTTTCGATTGGTTGCAAATTCTTAATGGGCTGTTGACGGATGAGTGAAACAGCCCATTGATCCAAACCGGAACGGGAAAGCCGGCCCGAATATTGCATCCTTAATCATGCTTCAATAAATGTTATTGGGATTTAATAATAAAGATTCCTAAGATGGATTTCGCTGGATATTAACGTTCGTGCTTGTCTTATCCACTCCAGAAATTGAGAAAACGGAAGAGATAGTGGAGATCGAGAGGCCGAGGAGGAAAGATCGGAGGGCGGGGGTGGAAGGGGTATTGGGAGTGAAACGTGCTTCACCGACGTGGCAGCTGAACAGCGGCTTGTCTGGATCCGCATCTTGGAGGCTGTATTTATAGCGGAGGAGGCTGCGGGTGATACAGGCGACCGTCCGTACGTGGGTGTTTGTGTAATCTCGGAGATAGGAGAGCGAGTCCGTGGATGCCTCCACCAACGAGGGAAGGACAAATCGGAGCAGCGAGTCCTTCTTGAACACGTCCGGTGTATTTACTAACTTGCCCTTCGCTGGTTTCCACGCGCTTTCTCTCTCCTTATTGCGCGTCCCTTCTCGCTTACGCCGTAACCACCCAGTTGGCTTTCCTCCACGTCAACGCCACTGGGCCCCACAACCCAATGGAAACCCTAGATGCGCCACAAATGCAACCCAAATGCAGTCCAAACTCAGACCCCGCCTATGATCTGATGCCTCGGTAGCTCGCCACGTGTACCTAACCCCTTATCCTGGCCGTTGGTGTTTAGGTCCCTGGGGGCAGAACCTCGGGCAGCAAGGAAACCGGATTTGGTCGTTGGATGAGGGACTGCAATTCAATCGACGGTTGGAAAACGGCCCGAAACTTCCTCGGTCAGATCTCATCGCCTTTAAGAACCAGCCCTAGCCTCCTCTCCTTCCTCGCTCAGATTAAGGGATCAAAATCCCAAGCCCTACCCATCACGTTTTCTCTCCTTTTCAATTTCTCTCTCTGCAATTATTTCCTCTATTTTTTCATCATCGGTGAGTGGAGTTTTGATAAAGGGGGCGCGTGTGGTGCACGGCATACTCGATTCATGGTTCCGGTCTCGGCGGCATTTAGAATCCGGAACTCCGTGCGTCCATGGCGTCCGCCGTCTTAGCCAGAAGCACCACCAACGGAGCCGGAGCAGGAGGAGGATTCATGGGCAAAGTCCCTTTCTCAAACCCTAACCCTAATTTCACCACGAAGAAACGAAATCAGCATCAACAACAGCAACAACAGCGTGATGCACCGAACGGCGGAGCGTTCGTTCTGGACGAATCCCCGGCCGTGACCCAATCGGCCGCGTCCGACGACGCTTCGTCGATGAACCACAGAAGAAATACCACAACTAGCGAATTCAACAATCGCCAATATGTGAGCTTCAAAATCGCGTCGTATTCGAAGAAACAGCTGACCGAGCTTAGGGCTCGCCTTGGTGCTGAGCTTGACCAGATTCGCCATCTCAGACACCGTCTCGAGTCCCAAGCAACACCCAATCATAACCACGCGCCACCACATTCCAAGAAATCAAAAAAGCTATCGGGAAAGAAGCGGCCCTTGCCCGATAACCCGGTTCATCAGAAGAATACAAATTATCCGAACCCGAATTTGAACTCGAACACGAACACGAACTCGAATACGACCTCGACCTCTGCGTCGATGAAGGCGTGCAAGGAGATACTGACGAAGCTGCGGAAACACAAGAACGGGTGGGTATTCAATGAGCCGGTGGACGTGGTGGGGATGGGGCTTCACGACTACTACGAAATAATCAAGCAGCCCATGGATTTAGGTACGGTCAAATCGAAGCTCGCCAGGGATCTCTACCAGTCCCCGCTGGATTTCGCAGCAGATGTCAGGCTTACCTTCAACAACGCTTTGACCTACAACCCTAAGGGCCATCAAGTTCATGCCATGGCGGAGCAGCTCCTTGTCCGCTTCGAGGACCTCTTTCGCCCCCTCGGGGAAAGGATCGAGCATCCAGAGGAAGAGAAACGACGGGTTTTCGATGCGGACGAGGAGGAGGATTTGCAAGCCAGCGATAACGATAATTCGATGCGAATTGCTGCAGAGAAATCGGCGCGGGTGATGGTGGAAGATAAAGCGTCAGATCATTCTGAGCAGTTTCGGGGGGTGCAGGCGAGTTCGTCAAACCCAGGTATGGAGCATTCGCCTGTGAAAGCGGCGCCGGTGAAGACTACGAAGCTTCCGAAACCTAAGGCGAAGGATCCGAACAAGAGGGAGATGAGCCTGGAGGAGAAGCATAAACTAGGGATTGGGCTACAGAGCTTGCCTCCGGAAAAAATGGAGCAGGTGGTGCAGATCATAAGGAAAAGGAATGGGCATTTGAAGCAGGATGGGGATGAGATTGAGCTCGACATTGAAGCCGTCGACACCGAGACCCTTTGGGAGCTCGATCGCCTCGTCACCAATTGGAAGAAGATGGTCAGCAAGATCAAGCGCCAAGCTCTCATGGGCAATATCACCAAAAACAACGGGGTAAGAAGATTTAATCTCTCTCCAAGAATTGTGGGCATTTGTTGAATTTTTTGACCCAGTTTGGTTGAGTATTTTTATCTGACTTTGATTGCTTGTGATTATTGCTGTGGATAGGAGTTACCTACGGTTGAAGCTGCAGCGAGCGAGCCGAAGAAACCGAAGAAAGGGGAGGCAGGGGATGAGGATGTTGACATCGGAGACGAGATGCCGATGAGCAATTTTCCGCCCGTGGAGATTGAGAAAGACGTTGGGGGTCACGGGAGCAGTAGTAGTTCTAGCAGCTCAAGCAGTTCAGACAGTGATTCCTCCTCGTCAAGTGGTATAACACAAGTTTAACTTCTTCGGGGTTTTGGGTCTGAAAATTCTTTTGTTTGCAGAAGTGGGTTGATTTTGATCATCGTTGCAGATTCAGATTCCGGTAGTTCTTCGGGGAGTGATTCGGATGCGGATAATGCGCAGTCTTGAGGAATGTTGAATCGAAGTGCTTCTCCGAGAGAGGACTACTCGCGAGTATGGATAGAGCTCTGCATCAGAAATGCCTTCCCAAGAGGGGATGCTTCTTGCCGGTTAAGGTATAATAATGACCTGGAGCTGTGCTTTCCCCACCATTATATTACCATTTCCTGGAGGGTTATTTGTGAATGTACTGAATTTCTTAAACTCTCTCGGTGCAGAGGGGATGGTGAAGAAGTCGGAAGGAAGAAAGACTGGTGGTGGACTTCGTGACTGTGACTGTAACTGTTTCCCGTTCGGAGGAATGGATGAAATTGGAAGTGGGCATTTTGGCTTGTGGTGTGATGATAGATGTGTGAAAAGCAAACTCTTGTGTAGAGGAAGAGAAAATGTAGGTCAGATGGTAGGGAAATGTAGCTAAAAGAAAAGCATTAGGGGTCAGTAGGGGCAGAGTTTAGAATGAGAGAGGGAGGGGGATGGAGAGATAACCCGTTGTATACATTAACCCGCATATATACATGATGATTTTTCACAAAGCATTTTTGGTGTCAATGTGAATACACCTTTTGGTACTATTCTTTAAAGCGTGGCGCAAGTGCAAGGGACTGGTAGGGGCCATTCTAGGTTCTATTCCATCTGCAACTCCTGCAGTTAGTGAACACGAACCACCGGGAAAGAAATATTCTGGGCCAAGATATCAAAACTGCAACTTTATTTGCACATATGGAATAAACAAAGCTGCATTCCAGGTGTCGCCAGGCCTTGGATTCCACCAAAGGAATAGGACTTTAAACTTTATATCCATGTGCTTCTCAGCATCGAGAGCGTGTCTGCTCAACAACCGTTTGAAAGCGGGTCTAGTCCCATTGGTGAGTTAGCAATTTGGAAGGCCTTAGCGAATGAGAGAGCTCACTTGGACTGAAAACATATGTTGGTGTATTGGGATTAGTTACATCTTGATGGGGATGGCATGATCTCCTACTTGTTGCTGCTATTCTGGTCGTCTCATAATTGGGTGAAGCTTTGGGAGCACGTTTTCAGCAACAATGTCCAGACATGGGGATAAGGTTTTTGAGTGGCATTTCAGATTCACTTTTTTCGATCTTATATTGCGAGTGGACCCATTCGATGGGGGTGACGGTTCACTTCTTCGCTTCCTTCGCACAATCACAACGTTGTTGAGGAAAAGGCCAGGAATAATTTGCCATATTCAACAGGAATATAGCAGTACTTGTTGACCCTTGTCTAAACATCCTTGTCAACACCTGGTCATTTTCTGACATCATTTTCCAGAGCTTACAATGACATCAAAATAGATAGTGGCCAAGTAGAATAATGATGTGTACTCAATCATGTACAAAAACATTTTCCTGAATACCAACACTTCCGATTTGCTATCGATGTTAAACTATATAAATGACTAGAAGAATCGAATAAAGTTATTGCTTTGTGTCCAGGGATTCTTTAACAAATCAAGTCAAGCAAGACGGTATATTCAAAATTTTCATGACGTTCATCAATAGACTCTTCTATTTTGGGCACTTCATGTGACAAAACAGATCAATAGATATGAAAACACTGCAAAATTTCACATACACCAGATTCTGTTGGAGGGAACTCAAATCTTCAAATTTAGATGATCCCAATCAGAGCAAGCCAAGTATGCTGCAACAAGATTCTTCTGAAAAAAGGGGTCGCCCTTTGAACATGCTGATCTTTCGGCACTTGATAGGGGGGCTGGAAGAATCTTCCCAACAATAAGAATTGTAGAAACATATAGTCCCTTTGATCAAAATCTTTTCTTATATTGCTACCTTTCAAGCTTCTGCAAATTGACAAAACTCTCACCAAGTTGAGACTCACAAGCAGCATGAGCATCTTGGTCCAGATTTTTAAGAAAGGAACCTGTTAAGTTAAGGTTTGGCATAATCTGAAAGACCTTGCCGCAGAACTTTCTCACTTCAGCACGTCTTGACTGCTTTTCAGGCATCTTTGTCACCAACTCCTTTATCAGATGACAGAGTCTATGTAGATGGCTTTTCACAATTTTCTTTAAAACATCTTGGCTACCTTCATCAGTGGAAACCGGAGATTTCAATATTTCAACAACCAACTCCAGTGCTTCCACTTGCCGAAACTCTGACTTAGTACTGCTACATTTCTCCAAAAGGAAGCCAAAGAGATGATGCCCAATCCATGGCCTTCTTCGAAATATTTCTTTCAAAAACTCCGATTTCATTTGAGACTTCTTACTATCAAAGTATCCGACCAAAACACCTTGGAAAATTTCGAAAACCCTCTGCAGTTGAGACTCAGAAAATTTCCCTGCGTCGATGATCTTTAGAATCCAAAAGGTTGAATTTTGGGCAAATGAAGTAACCATTTTGTGCCGGTTCCAAGATGTTGATTGCTTCTTCTTGGATAGGTTAACAGCAGCTTTCTTCTTCTTGAATGGTTTTGATGCCAACTTCAAGTTCTTTTCTAACAAAGATTCAAGAGTAGATAGCTGCACGGCTTCGCCCTTTGGATAGTCTTTTGCTTTGAGTATCTTTTTATTTAAAATTCCCCAAATCCGCTGCCCGAGCTGTTCAGAACCTTCTGCAATATGAGGGTTAACAAATGATTGAGCCAGGTTCGAATACACCGTTAGAACCTTTGGGTTACCTGCCAAATAAGACAAACCATTATCAGTCACTTATTTCTTCAGTAATGATAAGGTAACATTATATATACATATATATTTTAATAACTCATACACATCCTTGGGGTGTAAAACCTGGGACCAAGAGGTCCCAGGCAGCACCGAGCTCACCATTGAGCTCGGCGCCGGTCAACTAAGTAACGGCAGCTCATTAATGAACAAAGACGTCCCTCCCAATTTCACCAAGACTGCAGGTAAAGGTGGGTTACTGAAGCCCCAGCTTTAAACGCAAATCTTTAGCTCTGATGAAAATAATGAGGTCATAAGTCCTCTACTTTTGTTGCTACATCCTTCTTGCCTAGTGAGCCAAAATAGTAGTAGAGTTTGTCCTACAGGAGACTAGTGATGTTAAAATCCTGTAAATCAAAATATAGATGAGCTAATATATCAGCTCAATGCAACTCAACTTACCTGGATTTTCATTCAGGTAAATTTCCAGCAGTGAAAGGACACGGAGTTTGAACAAAACAAGCTGGGAATGAGCATTTCCACCATCCGCCTGATTTTTTTTCTCTTTGAAAATCTGGGCCAGATAAGTATCCATCCGAAACATTTCATCGTCATCCATTCCTCCATCAGAATCATCAGAATCATCAGAACCATCAGAACCTTCTGAAATTTCTTTCCCAACTTTACCAGACACAATCTTATCATCTGACCCTCCTTCGGAATCATCAGAGATTGCATCATCATCACTTCCTTCATCAGAACCATTGGATGCTTCAGGAATACTCTGGTGAACATCCCCAACACCAACTACAGCCTCAGAATCATCTGTCTGCTCATCACTCTCAGCTGTTTTTCCTGCCTTAGCTTCATCCAATTCCTCATCTTCTTCAATATCAATAAAGTTTTCATCATCGCTATCATCATCTTCAGATGCTGCATCCTGATGTCTAGCTGGTTTGAAAGTTTTCTTAATGACCCGCAACATTCGAAGCAGCCCATCATCGGTGATATTGGCACAAAAGTATCTGAAAACCTGAAAACAGAAATGGTGTCAAAGCGAGCAATCATCAATGTCTGGTTCATAGCAAGATCTAAAAAATAAAAGTAAAAAGTAAACAAAATTTCTAAATTCCATTGATTCAAGTATTTGCTTTTGCAACAGATAAATAAGTGTGCTGGAGAAAATGACAGCAATACCCACTGGGGCCATCAAACAGATAATATTCAGAGAGAACATTAATTTTAATGAAGAAAAAGTAGTTAAAATTATTATCTCTTCAATTTCACGCCACATACTCATACTGGCCAATAGACAAATGCAATATGGGTTTAGAAAAGATTAAAAAAAAAAGAGAGGAAATATGACAGAGATATAAACACAACAATATACACAATGAAATATACATTTTTATAGAACAAATCATCTTGTTTTCAATCTACAAGTACTATACATACATACATATACATAGGTATATATATTATACACACTATTCCTCAACTTGACTTTAGCAGGACAAAGGTATATGTTTAAAGGAAAGGTAAAAGGTATAATTAGTTGTTAAGGTATACTTTAGTTCTATGGGATATACAGATGAGGATTATGAGATCATGAACCAGAAACTCAGCATGCTGTTATCTTACACACACCTGCTCAATGGCAGTCCGCATGGGAGTTGATGACTGAGGCAATAATGAAAGCAACGTATCCACAAGAACATCCATTAACTCTGGCATCGCTTCACCTTCCATCTCATCTTCTCCAGAGGATGGAATATGATCAGATGCAGCAAAAGCTTTCTTACAACAGATAATAAGTTCAGAAGCAGCTTCAGAGAATTCCCCTGGCTGAAGGAGTATTTGCAGACGCAACTGGATGAGCAAGTACCTCAATGCATGCAATTTACTTCCATCAGCGCCAAGCCCACACTTCATTTCCTGCAATCATCAAAGCTGCCTATCATGTCACAAGTTTCAATCAAACAAACTATGAAGCAACAGAAAAGATAATTGAAAATTTGAACCCAACATAAAGCTTTCATCTTAGACACAATCCGAACAAAAGGATTTCAATACAGATCAATAGACCAGAATAAGTATTTATTGACCTATGAGGCTCCCTGCAGGCCTTGGCTCAATGGGTTCTGGGTTCAGAAAAGAATCATGTCACAAGTTTAAGCATGTATCCTCAATATTGCGAAAAATGTTATATAGGAAAGGAACTTATTAGGTTAAAGTCTACATCAAAATCCAAGAACTTGGGTATCCTAATTTGATCACTTTACAGGGTTATGCCCATCCCCATATTTTGTTTCTTGTATACCACTTTAACAAATATGAGTACATTATAGATTTGAAAATCTACCACTTGCCCTCTCCTTCACACAAAACATATACAACTAAATAAATATAACAACCATGTTTGAAAAATATAAATGATCAGTGAAAGAAAATATACCTCTCTACAAAGACTATTTTCCGTTTCTTCCAATTCCTCGAATGTGCTTTTGTCTTTATCACTCAAATTTCGGAAGAGGGAAACTGAAGGAATGTTGCGCAATGTGCTCAGGAACCGCATGAAGTAAGACCCAAGATCATTAGGCTCAAGGCCATTGGACGAGGCGCGCGACCCCTCCCCCTTTTGAGCATTTGCCAACAACAACTGCAGCTGCTCAATACACATCGTACAAAGAGCACTCGATGTGGCAGCTTTTGGCCATCTAAACTTCTCTTGCAATTCAAACGATGTCACTTCAGTGCCAAGAGATGCAGTGAACAAACCCTGGACAGCAAGAAATTTCAGAATTTCTTTTTGCACCCTAAACTTTCCTTCAGGATCCAACCTCAAATATTTCAAAATAGTTGGGAGAGATTCTATAACCCAAGTTTTTAAAAAATCAGAATTTCCAACCATCCCAGCCAAATCCTTATCCTCAACTGAACCTATCTCTGAATTGTCGTCTGTTGTTTGACTCTGATCTGAAGGTTCCTCTGTAGCATTACTTTCATCCACAAACAAGTTTGTAAGATTCTGAATAAACAGCATGCAACCAGATTCTGTTTTGAATCCAGCCATCAAATCTTTAACAGTTTTTGTCCGCGTGATGCAATCAAATTTTCCATTGCTGTGTTTCTGCAGGCCAATAATAACAGAAATTCTTCTGACATCATCATCCTTAACCCAGTCTGACAACTCTTTAAGAAAATGTTGTGCAACTTTATACAGCCAAGAGTTCTTCGTGGAAAGTACATCCATCAGACACTGGACAAGTTTGTATGAGAGGAAAATTGGGACAAAAGAAGCAGATAACCTCGGGATACAAAGAAGTAGAACATCAAATGCCAAGTGCTTACGGTCATGAGATGAGGTGAGAAGGGATCCTTCAATAATAACTTCACAAAAGCACTGAAAGTTCCTCACAGCTTCTTCTTCAGAGGAGCTACACTTGCGATTTTTCTTGTGCTTCTTTAAGGAATTTGAAACTGACACTACATTGTCAGCTTGCAATACCATATCAGGCAAAAGAATATTTATGAGAACAGGCCACAAACTGTGAACTCGAGGCTGACAAAATGTGGATTCCTGCCATATTTCAGACAAGGACAAACATCGTTAGAGTTCCTCATCAATTATGCTTGCAGCAAACAAGAAATACGTATAAGAATACTACCTTCAAGCAATTAGCAAGTGAGGATAGATGGTCAGCCGAAAAAAATTTGCTGGCACTAAATGGATTGGGCAAAAGCTTGATGAATATTGGGTTGTCCACATTAATCTTCTCTCGAAGTTTTAAAGCTAGAAGCAATGCATCTGGATTTCCTACTTCAATCGACTCTTCAAACCACTCTTGCAGTCCCGGAGCTTCTAAAACATGATTCAATATCGGCTCAGTGGGCAACTGCAACAGAACAGGTCAGTAAATGGATCAGAAGAAAAGAAAATTTGAGCAAACTTGCAGCATTGTAGACATAAATTGCTTTCTACCCCCAAAGGCAGCAGTTGATGTAGGGCACATGTATGAAAGAGAAATTTGATCCAAAAAATTAGAGGCACAAGCCATGAAAAAGTATCAGTATGATGAAAAGGTTCCTTTAAATTTTTTTTTCAGCAGATATTTTTTTAAGTTCACTACTAGTTAGGACTTGGGTTTGTATCCACAATGAATAAACAAAATGACTTGTAAGACCTCCCTTTCTTTTTTTGTTCATTGTCTAACCCACGCCCCCACAGGATTAGAACCACGAGCTCTCACTTACCTTCCCATACTAAGGGGTTAGGAAGTGCCATTTGGACTATGGCAACTCCCAAAATCAATTTTTCAACATATTAGTATGGGCATGCAGACAGATAACCATACAGTATTGCATCTTGTAGATAAAAAACCAATCCTCCCTCAGCTTCGGCATATTAAAACAGATGAAACTAAATATAAATGGAACAAGAAAATGGTGATCGGCAAGTCCAAAATGTCAGTACATATTACAGAAAAAAGAAGGGGGAGAGAAAGGGAAAACATATATGTGACTTGGGAAGATAAAAAATCCATATTTCAGTCATAAAATGTAGAACGCAAAAAGGAAACCAGAAGAGCTCGCTTGAGATTAACATATAGCATGGGAAGCAGTAACTTTGGTGTTGTTAAAGCTTAAGGTGACAAAAGCGAAGCATTGTAAAGTTAGTTAAGGACATTTTCAAAAAGACCCAACATGATAAATCTATCCATTCATGAAAAACTGACATATAATCCAAATTATGAAAAAAAATAAAAACTTACACCAGAACTTTGTTTTAATAGCTCAGCTAACCTACTCTTCATCTACATTCTCCAATAACGCAAGGAATAATGAATCATCAAATCGTCTTCCCCACCAGCCAAATAGTCTTCATACCAGTGAAAAGAAATCAATAGGAGTTCCAATAAAGATTATGGCTCCACTGATAAGAATCCTTTTTCTAACATTATTTTTTTAGTAATTACACTAATGAGAATCAGTTATCCTTTCTTCAGTGTAATAAACATCCCAAGGAAACGTGCAAACAGTAGTTATAGGCTGGAAAGCTTCCGAAACCCTCAGCTGGTTATAATATCCACTCCAGTTAAATTATTTGCTATTTACACAGATAACTCAAAAAAGCACAACCATCTAAGTTATTATGGCTTTAGAATAGTCATTTACACAGTGATAGGCAGATTAGAAGGGCATTATAAGCGAGATAAAAGTGTAGGTGCAGAAATTCTCAATTTATCAGTAACAAAATACCATTTCAATCAAGTCCGAAAGGACTGAAGCTGCAGGTTCTTGCAAGTACCGCTTCTTCTTTGCAAGGGAGATAAGGGTACTTGTGAATTGCTTGATGTATGGAGTATTTCTATCAGAAATCCACTCTTCAGCCAGTCTTTTTGATCGCGCAACAGCACCATATGCAAATAAGCGACCCAAAAGACAGTCCTTCACTTCCTGCAATGCCATGAATAATCAACATGTGGATTTTACATAGAGAGAATAGCAGGTTGTACAAAAATATATTTAAAGGATCTAACCCACCTGACCCTTCATCGATGATGAGACCTCTAACAAGTCAACTATAAGTTTCAGCAATGAGTCCATCGTAATGCTTCTTATCATACCCACTAAAACAGTCAGACCTAAGGCAAATCCTTGTCTTGCACACTGCAAAAGCAATTCCACCACTTAATTAATGAGTTAAGTAAGATTACTTGAATAATCAACTGCATAAGAATCATGCATCTCAATGTTTCGTTTAAAACAAAATTATAACATACTTCAAAATGTTCTGCTAAATATAAAAATATGATAACCTGCACTAGTCATTCTATGGTTTTATGTCACACAAAGAGATTTCACATCATCTGGAGGGTAACAAATTGAAATACTTGAATGCTATTATGCATGACTACTAACATTTGTCACATGCCAAATAGCCAA
The DNA here is from genome assembly GCA_028551485.1 of Casuarina cunninghamiana. Lineage (NCBI taxonomy): Eukaryota > Viridiplantae > Streptophyta > Magnoliopsida > Fagales > Casuarinaceae > Casuarina > Casuarina cunninghamiana. Next base: position 10,025,321 of record CM052371.1, read on the forward strand.
CAGGAAGGAAAATGAAGCAGTATTCTGAATATACCAGCAACACAGTCAACCAAACATAGAAGATAAATGAAAACTATAAATCTCTTAACCATAAAACGTGAAAATATGGAGAGAACTCGAGAAATCTTAAAGAAAATAAAATGATTCCAACCAGGCAAAAACAAATCAAACTGAAGCCAAACCTCTAAACTGCTTCGGAGAAAGAACCAATAAGTCAAGTTCATTAGATTCTCAAAATGCAAAAGGACTTCTTTCCTATAAGGTGGAACCCAAGAAAAGGAGTTAACCACCTGAACTAAATGTCATTCAAAGAGTATATAACCTACCATATGCTTTTATGAGCATAAAGTTTAGATGATTGTGAAATTTATAGACACTGTGGTACCAAGTATGCAAACTTATATCCCTTGATGATTAAAATTTCATAGAGGCTCAAGAAACAAAAATACCTTCTACCCATAAAACATTATACTCAACCATGTATAGAAACAAAGTTGCAATTGTTACTCATGCCAAACAATTTTCCTATACAATATTCATGTCGAAAATACATTAAGATGACATTGTGCAGCAAATTATCCATGCTACCAACACTTAAAATAAACAAGACAGTGGATCCTACTTTTAGCTGCAGAGGAAAAGAAAAGTGCATAAACAGAAAGCGGTATATATGTTTTAGCAAAATAATTATTACATAAAATAGTGATTGGAAAATAAAATAACAGATTAAAGGTACCTCTCTTGATGAAGAAACTCCACGTATAAGCCTGCGAACAGCATATCTCAAAGAAGGTGCACAATTTTTCAAGCCATCATCCTTTTCAGCTTCCAATTTCAATCCCCCCTCAACCGAGTCCTTATTCTCAATCTTTTCATATGCCTCCTGAATTTCCTGCAACTCTTTCACCATTACTTCCACAGCTTCTTCCCTTAATTTACCATCCGCTGATGCCAAGTCCTTAAAAACACCAATATGAAACTCAGGCAGACCACCACTCAGTGAAGATGCCACGGGTGCATGATCATCTACCCCCACAGACTGTACATCCATATCTTTGGGCTTCGTCGATTCTGCCTCCTTCTCAGAAACTGCCGCATGCCGCCTCTCTTTGGCCAATGCCTTCCTCTTCTTCCTTCTCTCCATGGGCATAATGGACACAGCCCCATCTGCTTTCTTATCCTTCTTCATTTTCTTCTTCTCCAGAGGATGCAAAACATCGGTATCCTGCTGACCCTCTACTTCCTCCTCCATAGAGCTGGAACTCCTTTTCTTACTACCCATTCAGACCACACTCTGTATTCTTCAAAGAACTCTGCCAAGTGATACAAAATAAAAGGTTCCTTAAGCATATAATATTTAAATTTACAAAAAAAAATTAAGAAAACAAATAAACAAAACAACTGAAGCAATCACAAGCACTGAAGCACACCATTCTACTTCGCTAACCACAACAATCAGTATAAATCCACATATTGTTAGTTCTACTACCGCCGCTTTCATTCAGGAAAAGAAACATCCACATTATAAAGAATAAACTTTGACAAGAAACCAGAAATAGGCACTCTTTCAAAAGATTCACGGCATTAAACGTAAAGAAAAATAGTACCTTCACTTCAAGCTGTTTGAACGCCGAGAAATATAGGATTAAACGCTTGCAACTCGGTTGTATTACTGGTGTTTTACTATATTTTCCAGGCAGCCAAACATATGCTAATTGAAAAGTATAGAGAAGCACGTATAAAGCTTTTAGGTTCCGGGGTTCTAGAGTTTAGGGTTTGAGCCAATATGGGAGTAAACGGTGCGTTTTGTTGCGTTCTGCGTATCGATTTTAACCTCCGGCCGCCAATTGCAGGGTGAAGGGCAAAGCAAACTGTAGTACTTGCGAAAACCTTTATATAGGCCTCTCTAATATTACGAAACCAACCTTTTATTTTTCCTTATTAGCAAACCTCCCCACATAATCTTGCGACATTTATGATTTCATCCCATCAAGTGTTCGCATTAGAAGATATTTTTGCAAGCTTCGTTTTGTCTCAAATGATGCATAAAATTCCAAGATTTACATAACTAGATTTTAAAATACCAAAGAATAGGAGACTGAAACAAACAACTAGTTGGGGATAAACAATTAGAATTAGTTGTTTCAATTTGTGTTCATGTGTTTAAATCATCCTAATGTAATGGAGTTTATCAATGTCATTGAGTTGTAAAGGCTTAAGACATTTAGGAGAAATGGTCCAAATTCAAAAATAAAATAAAAAATCAATTTGTATTTAAGTTAAACCCTTTTGATAAGTTTTTATACTAATTAATAACAATTAGGGTAATAAAAATATAATAATCAAATCCAAGGTTTGACACTTACTGGGTGTATATATTTATAAATAAATAAAAGGTAGAAAAGGTTTTGTTTCAAATTCAACACTTGAATATATAAGTTTAAGTGCATATGTAAATAAAAAAAAATGAGATAATGAAGCAAATACCGAACTAGGGATATAGAGAATTTCATACACATACAAGTGGTTGGGCCCAATAATGATTGGTGCTTGCATCACTTTTCCCTAATTTAACCAACTTAGGAAAAATTCTCTACTAATCAATGTCTCAATTGATTATAGGAGATCTCAAAAATCTCCTACAAAACCCTATTGATTTCTCACACTATGAGAAATCACACAACTAATTTCTCACACTATGAGAAATCACACAACTAATTTCCCCTTTGAGAGAAATTACAAAAGCAAGATCCTCCATGCACCATACAACAACACGTCCAAGATCGTATATAACATTCTAATTGCATAAAACCTAGGAACTTTAGATACATAAAACATTGTATGTAAGATAAAAGTTTTATATAAGAAGATAATATATTTAAGGTCAAATTTAAACTAAATAAACTAATTCTTAAGTTGGGATTTTGAACTTATGATAAACTCCATAAACTTGTTATGCTTCTTTACAAGTATATGTAATTTTAATAATACTAAGAGATTAAACCAAAAATCAAAACTTGCCACCTTTGATCTCTTTGGTTATCCATATACTACATGTTCACTTGAATTTAAATTCATGACACTATAAATCCTGCTTCTTGCTTTCTATACCTAGTAATTTTAATTGCTTCCCTCGTCTCTATTTTTCTTTCGAGTTGCCAATATCACGGTATGTATTTAATTAGCCATCACGTAATTTTTCCCAAAATTAGTCCAAACTCCAACTTACTTCCATTTCTTCTAGTATATATATTTTTTTCCTGAAATCCTATCTATGTTTAAAGTCAACTTATTTTAATTCATCAAGGTTATCTTGATCACTCGATTTTTCCGTGTGCTGTATTATTATTCCTATATCTTTTGCCCCCTCTAGTTATTGCGAAACAGTAGAAATTGTCAGTCAAAAATCTAATTTCTTCAGTTTTTTCTCTGTCATGATTGCATGGTTCATCTCCCAAAAAGGTTAAAGAGAGAGAAAATTTATCTCGAAAATAGAATAAAATTTCCGTTATCATGACTAGCATTAATCCTTACTGTAAATTTTACAGGAGCTTGGCAAGGATTATAGAATCTGATGGGGTCCTCTTTGCTTATTGCTAATTTTTTAAACATGGGCAGAAGATCAACGATTAGTGCAGATCTAGTTTACACTCTTTCATGTCTTGCAGAGGTTCAAACCTGATCCCCCCACATAAGGATAGTACTGAAAGTAGTAGAGAACCATCTCAATGCGTATCTAGAACCCCAATAGATTTATCCAAATTGCATAGCCGAGTGCCATGCATTAAAAATAGCAACCAAAAAACAAGACCCCTAAGATGTTCTCCAAGAAACATGTAAAAATTTATTGACATTGAGAAGCCTCGAACAAATTTCGGCTCCAGTCCACAGCGTTCCCAGGCAGGATGTCTCATATACTGATATGGGAATAAAATACCGACACAAAAATTTTCGTTAAAAATGGTACCACAGAGCAAGACTTACGCTCAAATAGTAGGGACTTCCTAGTACATTCAACCTCCGGAGTTAAATACAAAAACCGCAAGAAACTTTATGTCCTAAAGACCCAGAGAAAATATCCATCCTAGTTTGTGACACAGGGCCACTCTAAGGGGAACTATCACAAAGTAACAACCTCAGAACTCACTTCTTCACCTCTTCATATTCGGCCTCTGGAGCTTGGTCACCCCCCTGAGAACCTCCAGAGGAAGAGTCACCACCCTGACCACCCTGACCACCTTGCATGTGTTGCCCGATCTTAGAAACGGCTTTGTTTGCTGCATCAATCTTTGACTTGATTTCTTCAACGTTGTCCCCAGCTGTTGACTTCCTCAAATCTTCAATTGCGTCTTCAATTTCTTTCGAAACCTCAGCAGGGATCTTATCCTTGTACTCACCCAAGCTTTTCTCGACACTGTAGATGGTTGTATCTGCAGTGTTCTTGACATCAATCAATGCTTTTCTTTCCTGATCCTTCTGTGCATGCAGCTCAGCTTCCTTAACCATCTTCTCGATTTCATCTTCTGAGAGCCCACCAGATGAACGGATGGTAATCTGTTGCTCCTTTCCAGTGGTCTTGTCCTTGGCAGAAACAGTCACAATGCCGTTTGCATCAATGTCAAACGTGACTTCAATCTGAGGCATGCCTCTGGGAGCAGGTGGAATGCCCAAAAGCTCAAACTCCCCAAGAAGCTTGTTGTCAGTAGCCATTTCTCGCTCTCCTTGGAGTACCTTGATCCCCACCTGTGTTTGGTTGTCAGCTGCCGTGGAGAAGACCTGTAATAATAGAAGTACCATTAAGTGAAACCGAAGTCCAGAGAGAACTGAAAGCTTTACACTACTGAAGCAGCAAATGTATGGACTAATGGGTTCCCCTACGGACATTTATGACATATCTGCGGCAGGAAACTGAATAACAATCTAACATCTTTCTTTCTAATGCATAATCATATAAACACTTCTATACACAGTCATCAATCAAATAAATTATCAAGTGTAAAGAAAAACAAGAACTCGCCCATAATCACATGGCTTTAAGAGCATACCTGGCTCTTCTTTGTAGGAATGGTTGTGTTCCGGTTAATCAGCCTGGTGAAGATACCGCCCAATGTCTCAATACCAAGCGATAAAGGAGTGACATCCAACAGAAGCAATTCTTTGACATCACCACGTAGGATGCCACCCTGGATAGCAGCTCCCATAGCAACTGCCTCATCAGGATTTACACCTTTGCTTGGTGACTTCGCAAAGATCTCTGAAACAACCTCCTGTACTTTGGGAACCCGCGTCATCCCACCAACAAGAAGAACCTCATCCACGTCCTTGGCAGTTATGCTGGCATCCTTCAAACAGTTCTTGCAAGGGCTCTTTGTCCTATCAATCAAGTGATTCACCAAGGTTTCAAATTTCGATCTAGTTAGTGTGATGTTCAGATGTTTTGCCCCGGAAGCATCTGCGGTAATAAAGGGAAGGTTGATTTCTGTTTGGGTGGTAGATGAGAGTTCTATCTTAGCTTTCTCGGCTGCTTCGCGAAGCCTCTGCAAGGCAAGCCTGTCCTTGGAAAGATCAATTCCGTCAGTTCTCTTGAATTCACTCACCAAAAAGTCCAATAGGGTATTGTCAAAATCCTCTCCTCCCAAGAATGTGTCTCCATTTGTGGCTTTCACCTGCACAAGAAAAAAGTTGTTCACTGAAAATGCCTAGATGCAGGGCATAGAAAAAGAAAACAAGAAGGGAGAACGAGAAGGAGAAGTGATGTTTTCTTTTTTTGTTGGGGGATTCTGAATAGAGGCTTTAATAGCAAACAAAAGAATACCTCAAAAACACCATTCGAAATCTCCAAAATTGAAACATCAAATGTTCCACCACCAAGATCAAAAACAGCAATAAGACCCTCCTTATTGTTCATTCCGTAGGAGAGTGCAGCAGCAGTTGGCTCATTGATAATTCTCTGTACATCAAGGCCTGCAATTCTGCCAGCATCCTTTGTCGCTTGTCTCTGAGCATCATTAAAATACGCGGGAACAGTGATCACAGCTTTTGTAACTGTCTTTCCAAGATAAGCTTCTGCCGTTTCTTTCATCTTAGTCAATACAAATGCACCAATCTGACTTGGGGAGTACTGTTGTCCATTGGCTTCAACCCAAGCATCACCATTTGGAGCCCTTACTATCTTATACGGAACCATCTTCATTTCTTTCTGCGTTTGGGGATCATCAAAGCGCCTTCCAATCAGACGCTTGGTTCCAAAAACTGTATTTGTAGGGTTAGTTATTGCCTGACGTTTTGCTGGTGTACCAACAAGCAGCTCCCCCTTCTGGCTAAAGGCAACCACTGATGGGGTAGTTCGTGATCCCTCAGCGTTCTCAATTACTTTAGGATTCTACAAATTGGCAGAGTTGATCAGTAACAAGCCCCTGCACAACATCTAATTAACAATTAAGGGTGGTAAGTCTGTACCTTTCCCTCCATAACAGCGACACATGAGTTGGTCGTGCCCAAGTCAATACCAATAACATCATTCCCAGCAGGCTTAGAACTACGTCGAAAAAAATTCAACAAACATTAATAACAATGAAAAAGGGGAAAAATTTCACAAAATACAACCGGGACCCAGCAGATTCGTCCTACCCACCTGAATGCTCTGGTCAAACTTGCCCAACTGTGACCCACTTGCGAGGGAGCCCAGGCTGGCTTAACATTGCTAGTTAGCTGCAATAGCATTACAAAAACGATTGTAAGCACGACTCAACCTCATGCTACCATTAACACAAAACGATAGAGAAACTGTAGAATGACAAACACTGAATAAAAGAGTACACGGCCGAGAATTGGGAAAAGATTGTCATGGAAGTGTTGCAGATGAGATAAGAAGACAAAGAATAATTCCCACAAGCGACAAACAAGTGCAATGGTGAAGTTTTAGACCTATAGGGGAGTAAAAACTATAATCATCTATAAATCCCCACGAAGTAAAACAATTTTTTTTTTTAAAAAAAAGGAAAGCCCAATATATCTAGCTCGAGATATTCTGCATGACAGAGAAAAAACTGAAGCAGATACAAAATCAAAATTGATTTACCAATCAGCGACATTTAACATTCCTCACTGTAACATGTACCGGTAAAAATCAACCAAAACATGGTTCAGGTTATCATAAACAGTCGATGAATGTATACGACAACTTAAACCGAAAACTGAACCTATAGCTGATAAAAAATGCTTCTTTATATCAACAATTTTAGACCCCTCAAAGAAAACTGAAAAAACCAAGAAAAAGATATCGGCGAAGACATATCAACGATTTTTCCTATCGATCCTCTCCAAAGTTAACATCTTTACACAGCCCATCATCACCGCTTTCTCGGATCAAAACCAACCAAAACAAAGGATAAAGACCCAGAGAAAACACAATCTGATACTAATGAAAAGAGGCGACAAGATGATAACGAAAAAGACGTACAGATCGGAAGGCACAGATAGGGGCGGAGGCGACGTCACGGCGTCGCAACGATCGAAGCAAGGCTGCGGTGGCGGCCATGGTAACGCTGACGCAGCGAACGCGAAATAAACAACAGAGACAGAGAGAAGTTGTAGCACTAGGGTTTAGGGTTTATGCGAGGCGGGGTAGTGGAGGCCTTTTATGAAGAGGAAATGGCAAGAAGGTTACGGCGCGTGCGGGGTTTGGGAGATTATTCCAGCGAAAGAACTAAGTGGAAGGTTCTAGACCACCCACTGTACAGCTTAGCGGAATCTGATGATCAAATGCAACAACGGCCGTTCGATCGAGGTCCCCTGATGGGACTGCTAATGTGAGGGTTTGCGTGATGGAAACGTCGCCGTTTTTCTAGACTCTGATTGCCTGAGAGCGAACATTTCTTGGATAAGAAGTCTTCGAGCAATTAATACGATAAACGCTATTTATTTTTTTATTATTTTTTTGAATTTTATAATTTTTTTTGATGTAGTTCATTCAATGGGAAGGGAGATGTTTGGTTCCAAAAAGTCGGAAAGGTGTGGCTGATGGAGGAAGTAGGTGGCCACTTTCCCACGAACCAAACAGCCTGGCTATGTCCTATTCATTAGACCTTTTCCAAATTGCCTTTAGTCTCTTTCTCGTTGACCCCAAAACCAAAAAACCAGAAAGATTTCATGTCTGTGTAGGAAAGAGTAAGCCTGCATCCCCAGAAACTGCCAAAAGCTTCTCTAACATCTGATTCTGTAATAGAAAATCGAAAGTTGTAGGAGAGTAGGGCTCTGTGTTACAGAACATCAAACAAAAATGGTAAAACAGATGGGTTGCTCTCTTTTTACTGTTATATGGTTTAAAAATAGGGGTTTATAGCAGACAAAATCGATATTGGAATACATAGTCCAGAACATTCAAGAACTAAATCTTACAACTGGCTAAATGGAGCCGAGTACACAACTAAATACCAAAATGAAAAACCAGCTTAGGTAGACAAATTTTGTTCTGTCGAAGTCTTTAGATTTTGGTGGAACAAGGATTGGTTGGTCACTCATAGGATCGTTAAGAGTAAGTATAGTTCAAGATGGATATGGCACTTTAATCAGAACTCTATATATGTAATTGATATGAACTAAGTATATAGTCACAAAAGTGTTCTGAAACTTGGTAAGGGTTGGGCTTGGGATCCTTGAGGTCCCAGGTTCAACTCCTCATGGGGAGCATTTATGATTTAAGTGGGGGGTCATGGCGGTGGGTTGCTGTGCTAGCCTTCCCCGGGCCCGGACACCTTGGTTACCAAAAAAAAAAAAAAAAAAAGAAATAAAGAATGCTGCACATGTTAGAGCTTAACAATGATTACAGAAATACAACCAATTACAGAACAAAATCAGAAAAAAGAAAAGAAAAGAAAAAAAGTGACTGACTAGCGACTTCCACCTCCTCTCCACACTAAATTGAAAGAGGCAAATGGAGTTTCTATCTTTAAGATTGAGTCAATATTTGCAGAAGCAAGAAGACTTCCTGCATAAAGTGGTATACACATTTGGTCTTCCCTTCAAATCCGGAGGTAACCTCGTCTTTCTTGAGCACCTCCATTTCCTGTGGTTCTCTTCAGGAATGACTTCCTGTTGAGAGTCCAACTTCTCCTTGTAGTCCTCTGATACCAAGCAACTAAATGTGAATAAACAAGAGGGAAACAGAAGCACAGCAGCACTAGAACTAGCATTGCCACACACAGCAACATGACGTTTCGGAAGCCATCTTTTATCTTCGGGTCGTTTTGTCCGGTCCATGGAACTCCTCCCACATTCATGCCAAACACTGCTACAAGAAATCTGTGTCAAATGCCTGCAACTCTCACCAAAATCAAAAGAGATTGCCCTGTAATGAAGAGAAACTTTTACCTCCAGTAATGATGGACAGTGGAAGGAATATTATTGAAAGGAATGAAAGATAATACAGTTTCCTGTTTATCTGCTCAGCCTGCCAACTATCAAGACCAGCTTGGATGGCTGTGACGCGATTTGCTATAAATCCCACGTTTTCCTTTAGCCTCCTTAGCCTTCCAATCAACTCTTCAAGATAGTTAATATCTTCACTGGCAAACCAGCTTTTTGAAGAGCATTTTTCTTTCACTCGTGGAAATACTTGCTCCCCATGTGCTATCACCTGTGTTTAGTGAAAACACAAAACCAAGTGAAAGTTTAGGAACGGTTTTGGCTTATTCGATCAAAACTCCAGTCTAATGGCGATCACTATTATTAGCCAATGACACTCCCATGGAAGATAATGAAAGCATGGAATACTATCATATTAAACATTGTCCATATGTTTACTTTTGAACCTTTCACCAGGCCTAACAACACTTTTGAGTAGCAACACAGCTGATATGTGCTAATTTCATGAACTTGGCTCCACAGAGAGAAGCTGAAGACCCATTTATCAAAGTACTTCCTTATCTATCTGGTCCATTTTCGAGTGTACGCTTCTTACAAAAGACTTGGAGTTGTGAAACATTACTAAAGAACAGAGCCATTTTTCTCATTCCTTTCCTTCTGAGTTTGGAATTAAAAAAACCAAATAAAACTGATAAACTACCTGCAAAACGCGCTGCAAATCAAGATGCATTTTAGGGAATCTCCTATCATCTAGCATTTGCTTCTTCAAAGCAAAACCACCTGCAATGAAACAGGAGAGTGATGCCTTAATTTCGAACAATAGAGTAGAAGCTGATTAAGCATAAAAGAAAGTTGGAAGGACATGGTAGACGTGCAATGGAATTGATATCCACATTTTTTTTTTTCTGTTTACCAGAGCATCTATTGTTCAAGTACAAAATACTTCTTCTGATGAAAATCCTGCAACTAGCTCTCATCAAGCTTTCTCTATGGTATCATCATGCACATTTAAGTTGATTATATTACAATACTTCCAGTATATAATAGCGGTATATAATAGCACATAATTTGCAGATGATTGAGCCTATACTTGCCCTTATCATCTCATACATCACTAACGCAAGATGGTACAGAACACCTTAAATAAAGTTCAAAACTTCCAAACGAATCTTAGGATTTGACAAGAAAGGAACTACATGGACTGTCTAACACAATTCCTTTTTGTTGAATTCCTACCGACATAAATAGAGATACTTAAACCTTTCCAATGCCCTTATTAAACTAACCAAGAAATTTTAAACTTTCCAAAGAAAATTGGTGAAATTTATTGAACTAAAATTTCTAATTGATCCTGGGAATTAGACTTGTATGAGATAAATCTCTATGACATAGAAATCTTAAAGACGTTGTAGTAAAATCTCAAATCATCTGATCATTCTGGACAGATATGATCCATTTTTCTGATATAACTCCTATACAACAAAGAACTCGCAAAGCCAACCAAAAGAATTAGGGCATTACAGCTTTATTGAGCGGAGCTGCGTATTTGCTAAAGATTTGTTTTTATTTTGGCAAGAGGCACACACCTGCAGGTACACTTAGGAGGTCAAAAGTTAAAAGACCCCTTCTTACATTCCCTCTCTTTGTTTTGTTTGGACTGAGATGTTACGTGCATAATGAGACCTTTGTGGCATTTCGATGAGTGGACTCAATGCCACAAAATAGCCGTTTCTTTTTTTCCAGCCAATAATGAATGGTACAGAATTATAAAAAGGATCACCCTATTTGGTTTTGTAGATCCACAATTTAGTTCAAAGGATCATTCTTTCATTTCTCTTCTTCTTTCTCTCAAGCATGCAATCTTTCTTAATGCTAGTTTCAGGTCTTTTGAGTGTCCACACCACTGGTGCACACGATGGACTGACCCTTTTTTGTTTTCACTAATTTGGGATGTTACTTATCCAAAGAGGGGGCTACAAAGATACACGAGGCTAACACCAATATACAAAACAGAGATCGTTAAGGAAAACATGCAACATAATATGTCCGAAACCAAAGGAATTATCCCAGACGTAGAAGTAAGTATGCATGATATAGATACCACTTAGTCTCACTGTTTTTCAAGGTCAACCGCATTAACTTATCAAATGTTTGCTCCAGTTACTGAGCCAATACCGGGACCATGAAACAGGTGCATGAACACTAATGACCTTAAGGTTTGACACCACTGTATATTATAGTAAATAAAGGACATAAAAACCAAAGTTTCTTCCACAAGTGACCTGATGACTAGACTTCCAATGATTGAGCAAACCAGTAATGGCTGACAAAACTTAATGGGCATCAATCAGATTTACCTCTATCCAATCGAAGCTCCACTGAATCCAGCTCCAACTCGAGCTTAGTCACAACATCTTGTAGGTGATCCACATGCGTGTCGAGAAAATGAACGACCAGATTAGAAACAGATTTTGGCACAGGATTATCAGCCTCCTCAGAGTGATTCATGGTCAACAAGAACTCAAGAACATGTTCCTTAATAACAGTTCCACCCATCTCCTCCTGATCACCCCTATAATAAGAAGGACTCTCTACCCTAGGAACCTCTGAGAGAAGAGACTCACCCATCCGCGAGAAGCCCAATCTGGGAACACGGCCCAGTGATACTGTAATCACTGAATTCTCAGTAACTCTAGCAGCAATTCTAAATGTAAAATCGCCAGAGGGAGGACCAGGGGAATTGATCCTGAAGACAAGAGCGCCATCAACATGCCCACAAAAGGGTCCATTGCTGACAAGTGACAGAATGTCTTGGAGTTTCAAAGGAGGACAAAGAGCACCAATGAGGTATTGTGCAGATTGAGACAGTTTTCGATTACCTTTTGGCAGTTCCACATGATACCAACAAAATTCATTGCCTCTACCTTCTGCTAGATCCCATTCTTTATGGTAAAAGTTCCCATGACCATCAAAAATATAGGCTCTCTGTCTGACCTCACCCTGAAAACGGGTCGAGTGGGCAGGGGACTCCCTCAAAGGAGTCTCTTCCTGGGGTTGCATGTCCATTTCCTCTGCTTCTTTTTGCCTCCTTTCTTCGCGAGCTGGGCTCATAAGTTAATGCAGCTTATCTTTAAACAGCCAATCCAATCCAGAAAACTCTCATTCAATAGCTGTCAAATCAATTACAGATTCAGATCACAGTAAATTGCAAGATTCAACCACAAAGCAGCATGCTATTCTCTATCTTTTGCAACCAAATTCAGCAATCTAGCCGAAGATTATATCAAATTGAAACTGACTGTCTCAGAACAACGCAAACCCAAAACTGGGATCCAAAATGAAGCAAATCAAAAACATTCACCAAATTTGGCGCAAACCCACCAGACCTCACGTGGATCCACAGCGATTCCTCATTCCACATTCATCAGTCCCAGCAAAACCCATCAAATTTTCAATCTCTCAGATCCCTTTACAACATGCAGTCGACAATAATACATAAACAACCAGAAATATTAGTTTAAAAGAACTTTTTAGATGTCGTACCTCATTGGAAGGCTACATGTCAACACGCCATAGCTTAGCCAAGAAAACCCACATCAGAATACACAAACCCAATCACAAAGCACTAGGAAGACCATATATTAAGCACCAATGCCTCTTCAGCCTCATCGATGGTCGGCGAAAGCTAAAGCCGCGTTTGAAAATGTCAACAAATACTAATTCGCTACATGTGGAATATCTTGAGCACGGGAAAATGTCAGGCATATAAACAAGGAAGAAACAATACGGCGGTGCATGGATTCTCACCTTCCTACGAAGTTTCCTGTCCATCGCCAACTTGCCTATTCTTGATATTTCTATTTGTGGTATTAAAAGATTCGAAGCTTTTATGTTTGTTTGTTAAACAAGAAGACCCAATCTGGCGCCGCCCTCGTTAATCATTGATTTCCCTAGTTTTGAAATTTATTTTTCAATCTAATCCGGAGCTTAAGATCTCGAAGAGAGGAAGAAAGCCGCCGAAAAAGAAACACTTAAAGAAGCTTTGCACAAATGTTTCCCATGACATCAACCACTTTTAGCTGCCAGGTACAAAACATTTATAACTGGCATACCCATGTTAGGGCCATGCTCCCGACAAAGCCGGCAAATGTTGTTTGTACGATAATGTTCCAAACACGGTTGTTTTCCTTTTCAATCTTTTCCATTGCTTATTTCTTCTTCTTATTAATTTTTTAATAAATATACACTCACACAAGCATTTAATATTGAATCAGAAACTTCTTAATTTTAATCAACACTTACTTTTGTTAGAAACATTCTCATACTTGTTTTTTATGTCGAGTTTTTTGACTTTATTACTAATAGTATCTTTATTTATTATAAGACATTTTAGAAAAATAAGCTCATGTTATATTTCAATTTTTTATTTGATATATTCAACTTTCTCAAATCAAGATGATCTTGACATAAGATTGTATTGTTACATATATTTTACTTGGATTGATTAGCTTGAATAATTATATTTTTTCTATATATTTATTTTGGTTAGTTATTTGAAGAAAGTACTAGCGAAGATGTTGTTGTTTAAGGTTTTGCCCAAGTCCCGCGTTTCCTTCAAACAAAAAAACTAAAACAAAAGAAGCTTTACCTAATTAAGTGACGATTGCTTGATCTAAAGATATAATTTTTTTTACTCCCTCCAATCAAGATGACCAAAGGTGATGGACAACTAACACTGTAATCATGGGTTGTTTGATGTGTTGCTTGCATATATATTTTACTTGGATTGATTTGTCAACCTCACTTTTTTTAATAAAAGAATTACAGTTATCTTTTTCATTTTTATTTTTTTTATTTTTCAAAGAAAATACTAATGAAGATGTTGAACCTAAAATAAACTTAAATTTATATCACGAATTGATACAACATAAAAAATTAGGAAAATTATTTCTACCAACAAGTAATAAGTTAATTTTAGAATTTCAAATGAAACAATCAATATTACTTTCAAACAATTTTCTTAGCTACTAAGTCAACTCAAAAGTTGTGTCTAGTTTCAATCTTTTTATCCTCATATTCTTAAATGTTCTTTTGCCTTCACTCATTTTAGATTACTTATCAAATTTGCTCTTAATCTTTTGATCTTTGAAGCTTGCAATCGAAAATGCACTCTTTATTCTCATTATCTCTTGATTATCTAGTAGTTTTATCTTGTCTATATTTTTTTATGAAAAATCTTTATTTTCAAATAGTTACTTTTGATATTACAAGTGCAAGGTGAGTTGGTATTATTATTAATTTTTTCGTTTTAGCTCTTAAAAAAATTTAAAATCCATTTAAAATTTCCAATATCACGGATACTTATTATTTTTAACCAAAAAATTAAAACTTCAATCCAAACTAACACATAAGTGGGCAAACAAATAACTAGAATAATCTAAATCAACATGGGAAATGTTAGCATTCAGGAAATGGAAAGAGACAAAATACCCCAATACATTCTTATCACTTTCTTTATAACTCCAAACTCATATGAAATAATTATACCTATGCTTGTGTTTGGTAATGGATTTTAAATACAATAATTTTATTTCTTCAACGGACTAAGAATGCTGGCCGCCCTCTCCTCAATCTTTGTAGTATAGTCTCACTTCATTAGGCTCTAATGATTTGACTTGCATATTTGGCTTAGACAACCGTGTAGGATTTTTCACTTATTAATGGAGTTTTTATAATTAAAACTAATTGTTTTGTTACTATTGACAATCCTCCCTCCTTGAAGGTAGCTTGAAAATCAAGATGCCCTATCCATATTGTCTTAATTGGCACACTCGAAAATATTTTAGGTGATAAAACTCAACATATAAAAGAGACACAGATGTTAGATGTTAAATAGAAGGTACATGATATGTATATCCTAATAATTCTTGAAAAAGTCATCTCTAGATTTAACATCAACATCATGGCCTTGCAACCAAGGATGCATTGTTGCACAAAATTGGTCATACGAATGGTGATTGTTTCGAGGCTATAGCTAGTGGAGGCATGGCCAACAACATTGGCAAAGATTGAATAAGACCCAAGAAATCAATAGCCTTCCTCAAGTCTTACCTAGACATAAAATAAGAAAGCAAGTCGCCTTAGTCATTGAGATTATCGAAGTGAAATAAGTAAATCACTGGATTTTCATACATCATTGACGTGGCTTAATATTATTTTTTTCTTTTTGTTAATCATATGATTTAAGTTATACATCTTGATGATTTTTTTCTATGAATATTTTTTTTCTCAATATTAAAATAGGGGATGAGCCACTTGGCCTGGAGTTGGTGTCAATTAGATTATCCATCAATATTGGCTATTACTATTTTTCCACATGTACTTGGATTCTACCTTAACATTTGAATTTTATTTCTATTGTATAGAGTCCACAAACTAAAAAAAGTGGGATGCCAAAGATGATTTCAACGAGTTTTTGCTACGGGAATTGCCTTTTTAATGGGGATCAAGTTTTTGATGGGTTGTGGTTACACATGGAGCTCACCGAATTTTTACTTCTGGTTGATGGTTCTGGGTTGGTGGGGTGTGTGTGTGCGTGCGTGGGGTGGGGGGGGGGGGGTTGGTTGTTGTTTGGTGATAACATAGGATAATCCAACTAAGGCAGGTATTTGGCAGCACAGTTAATCATCTTTAATTGACCATTTATATAGACAAAGTTGCTTACCATTTTTTTTTTCCAGAATTTAACAATTTTAAAAATAGAGAAACTACAGCCTTGTAGATTGTTTGCAATCAAAGAGGTTAGAGACTTTTTTTCTGACGAACATTGCAGTGGAATTTGAGGTTCTTACTTTATTTGATAGGACAAAATGAAGAAAGAAAAAGAACCAGAAGAATCACCATACACCCAAGAATGTGGTCAGCCCAGTTTCAGCATTTTAGTACTGTCTTTGAAAGAAGAGTAAAAAGTTACTTGCAGATCGCAGCATTGTGGAATGATGCTTATGCTGTTAAGCAGACTGGCAGGGCCAGCTTTTTCAACCTTCTGATATGGTCCAAAATCTTCCGGTCACCCTTGTTTTCCAGATTAATCATCCATGGATTAACTAAAGTAAACACCAATAAATGCAATGTAGTCTGGACAACAGTTCATTATGACCAATTGCAGTGCAAAGGAACTGTGCTTATAGTTGGCACAAGAATCTCAAATCCGATAACCCTGTAAGAAATAAACGGGTCTGCAACCAAACGGGGGAAGAGGAACTTTGCATATAGCAAAGGTGTAAACCCTAACGAGAAAAATTTTCAATATTCAGTGGTGTATAAATCAACAGATCACCAATTTCAGGCAGGAAAATAATTTTCAGAAGAACTTCATAATGGGTTTGTGCCAAGATTGCAAGCATAATCAGCACCTTCTCCATCCTGCGTCGCTGATCCTCTCAAAGACTCGTGGCTGCTTCCCAGGAAAGGTTTCTGTCCAATCTGGATGTTCAATCAAATATTCGTCCTGCCTGAGGAGGTAGACCGGGACAAATTTATGAAGTAACATCACGAAGTGGGTGGACAGATATAATAATATCACACAACAGGCAAATCATATATTAAAGAAACATATGGAGGAAAATGGAATTGAGATAACATTGAATGTCCCAAGCCAAAAGCCAAAGAAGAACGTTAAGGTGTTGTGTGTTGGGGGGGTGTCATGGGATTTAGATAACTTTGCAGAATTTCCTGAAAAATGAAACGCTTTGCCATTCTTGCTTTAATGTACCATGACCTGACTTGCAATTTATTCAAGACGCTTTACCCAATATATCTGGTTCCCTCCTATGGTATCCTTTTTATCAAATAACCGAAGTCGATGTTTATGGTATCAGAGAGCAGCTTGGTATCCAACAAGCAAACAATATACTTTGAGAAACTGTTGGAACTGGCAGTCAACAAGTAGTAGCTAAGCCAGCTATGTTCATGTTCAAACAAAGAGCGAGCGAATCAAGAGTAACCATAAGGTCATACGAGATACTTAAATTTAAGCATATTACCTTCTTAAATTATCCACAAAATCTGGGCCCTCAGCAAAAGGTGAAGTAGAACAGCGGAGGAGGATTTCCAAATCAGAAAGATTTTGATGCACCAGGGAATCTTTTTGGCAAAAAGTCCTATAGTGGTGGAAGAAAAGCGCAGACCATCGACGAATATGAAGAAAGAGCAAGGAACAGCATTAAACAAATAAAAACTGACTTTTGAAAAGAGTAAAGCCTTCAAAATTTTTTGAGATAGGGGAGATAGTATAGGCTTTAATGAAAAACTAAATGCAACGATTTACCAGCAGCAGGGAGCAATTCTGAATTGATCGGTTTGAGTATCATATGTCTCCAGTAACTTGCCATTCCAGCTGGGGTCCTCGTAGGATGCAATTACTCGAATTCTCCTAACGATTTCATCCGGACATCTAGAAGTTCTATCAAAAGAGGCAAGGATAACCGATCCAGTGGAAGTATCTACCTGAATAAAAGGAGCAAACGATTGGGGTTTATGTTTTAGGTTAATACTAAATGGTTAACTGCATGAAAAATCAACTGAAAAAAGGCTGTCATAAACCACAAGAACACCCCCCGAAACAAGTTTAGTGACACTGTATCCTCATCATGCTTTGAGGTCCATACAAGAGTCTGCCCTATGCAAGTAATTAGTTTGGTGATTATATACCTCTACCAAGGCATAGAGTTCTATAATAAAATATGTCTTGTTTAGTAGTGAGGATATGGTTCTTCTTGATCAACATAAACTATTTCTCTTTTCTTTTCTTTTCTTTTTCCAAAAAGGACCTCCATACGAAAATGTTGCATTTACATATATTTGTCTAGTCATCAGTAGTAAAATTTGAATACATTAAACGAATCTTAGGTACATTTCTCTCCAGTTGCTTTTCTGTCTCGCTGCAAATTAATGACAGAGCCCCTACAGATACAAGTTTAGATTTTAAAGCTCACAGAGAGATATGGTAGTATATAAGCATTGAATATCTAAGTAGCTGCATTTGTGTTGCAATTCTCAAACTTTTAGATTCAAAAGCTCAAACACATTAACATAAGTACAAGATTGAAAATAAGAATGCAAATATGGTAAGAAGCATAAAATTTTTTCCTATAGCATCTTGATTGCAGCAGAAAAATAGCATAATATACCAATACAAGTTTGATATTCCAGGCTCAAAGAAAATGCACTGCTTCGTTCAAATAAAACTTCAGTCAATTTAAATGAACTCAACAAAGACAAAAATAAAGATATAAGAACCAAAAAGTTTAAACTCACTGCTAACCCATGGAAAATGGGGTATGTATTCCCTTCAGAATCCCTTCTGGTGTTATGCCCAAGAATAAAGAGAGTCAGGATGTGGAACTTCTCTGGTCTAATGCACAAACTTTCAACAATTTTGGCACACAAAGGATAGGAATAACCCTCCAACTTTGCACTGCTTCTTGATCTACTTCTAGGGTTACCATGCTGCATTGCAAGTTCAAAAATTAAACTTCAGTTATTCTGACTCCGAGTGGATTAAATACATCTCTGGAAAAGCAATGACAAAGTAGAGATCCCCAGCCAGACATTAGGGGAAACATCTTCATAAGCACCCACTAGATGGACCTGCATGATGTGATTATGCAGAGTTTCAATCCATGAAGTAATAATCAAAGGCCTATACGAGAAATCATCACTGAGAAACAAAGTTACAGGGAAAAATGGAAGAATACCTCCAAGTCGACATCCAAGTTCTGATCAACAACAAGCGATAACATCTGGGAGAGGCCCATACCCACAATCTCAGGAGAATCCATGTGAGCAACTGACGTCCTGCATCCAAAAATAAAAATATAAAAAAAAATCATTAAAGGGAAAAAAAAAAAAAACCAAGCACAAGAATGATTTGTTCTAAATTCATTAAATATCTAACAAAGCATCTTACATTCCATTTTGCCTGTTGCGTATAACAACACCCACGCAGGTTGTTGCTTCGTCGGTGCCGACAAACTTTGCATGTGAACGGGAAAGAGCATAAATGTTAAATGAAAGAAACTGAGAAAGAACAGCTCTATATGTGGAGCTGGAGTTTTAAATGTTAACTGGCACTGCAGTACTCTGTATAGTGACAATCATCACATTAATGTGACATTTAGCTTATTTATGCAATACTATTCATAGAACCCTCCAATTAAATACCCAAAACTTTTAAACTGAAGGAAGACTACTTTGACTAAGAAGTCTAAAAGAAAATCTTTCAGTTGGCTCACAAAGAAGGAGGGTTTCTGAGATAAAGATAAACAAAGGAAAAAAGAAAAAAAAAAAAAAAGAAAAGAAAAGAAAATAAAATATGGTTCAGGGTAACATTATGGAATGCATAATAAACATATGAGAAGTTTGTTACTAGCACTTCCAAAATAGAATGATATCCTGTATTATGAAGATAAACAGAGAACTAAGAATAGCTCCAGGATCTTCAAATGAAACAGAAAGGTCATTAGTCCTTCCGATCCCAAATGTGCATGAATGCGATCACCAGTCCACAGAACTCAGATAACTACAAGTGTAATTAAGACTAGGTAACGCATATGGGAGTCGTGAAAAACTAACTTCCAATGGCAACCCCTGTTTGATACTTCCATTGTAAGGTCTATAATGCACTATCATTTATGCCTGAAAATAACAAGTAATTTCTGTAAGAAATTTGGAACAAAACATACATCCACTAATTTGGGGTCAACAGGTTGCATATTCTCTTTGGAACACATAAACCCATTTACTCTTTTCTGATCTCTCCAGACTAGGCTCTCCATTGACTGAGAACTTCCTCTCTGGATGGCTTTGAGAGTATTTGAGACAGATGCCAGAGTGGAGTGTTCCATCAAAGCAAATAAGGTATTACTTTCCTGTTCACAACACAAGTTTTCATTTCCATCACCTGTTCATAACATAGAGTATAACAATCTCTGCAAGCATGTTGTCTTTTTGTAATGTTCGGGATGAAAATCTCTTCAAGAAATATTCTCTATGAGAAAAGTGATAATTTTGACTTGACTTTCATATTGGCACCATTAGATATCAAAAAAGGGGAAACAGACGCACAAAAGAACCAATCTCCTCCGACACAAGAAATTTCGGCCAGAATAACAGGAATTGTTCAAATTGTAACAAATACAGTGCATGACGACATGGAGGTGTGAAGTACACTAAGCTCGCCACTATCAGAGCTTCTAAACTCGTGAAAAAAATTGGGAACCACTAGAGAGGAATATGCTATATGAGGCTTTGAGCTTAGCATCAAGCATCTTGGTATTTTGCGATACAGAGGATGACAATGATGATAAAGAAATTTCCAGATATTAGTCACTCGGTCTATGTAATACTTAACTAAGTTGATATTGAGTAATGAAAGGTTTATGTATAACATAGCAAGTAGCAGAAGAGAAAGCTACAATGTCCTCCATGTTCACAGTAATATTTAATCAAAGACGTATTTCTCAAGAGAAAATAACGGAGAAAGAAAAGAAAAACCCACCCCCGTTAAATTTCTCAGCAAACTTCATGACCAAATCGTTAAATTTCTAGTCTTATTCCAAACTAATAACCAGGGAATTTTCTCAGTAAACCCACAGAAAGCAAGACACTATAGAATCCTCTCCAGACGAGACATTTTTGAACTTGTTACACCTACCACAGGAATTTCCATTCTCATAAAGTACGCAAGTTACCGTCAACGCATAATGTATCCAGCATTTGAGATCGTCAAACTCCAAGTTTTCTGGTACCCAAGGGAGAGAGATATAGTAGTTTTATAATTTATTTTCTTTTCGAATATTTTCTTCGCAGCCAAACTCATATAAATCAACAGTTAAAAGTAAACATCAAACTGGGGTTTAATTGTCTGCGAATTAAGTTTGCAGAAATGGTAGAAAGAATGGCGATAAAGAAGAAAAAAGTGGAGAGCACCTGAGAAGATGGATCAGTAGAAAATGGGACGCCATCAACAAATATCATGAGCTTTGGCGCAACAAACCCCCAGTGATCTCAGAGGAAGAAGACACAGAGAGTTACAGAATGAGAGAAGACAGGAGAAGCAGCCAATGCTGTTTCAGCGAGTCTTCTCTTTTTTCAATCAACTTTTACACGGATTTTCCGTTCTGCCCTTCCCGTTCCATTCTAATTACAAAGTAATCCTCCGTTATTCTTAAGAAAGCGATCATCATAAACCGACGACCTTGATCATCAATTGCCGTTCACGACTGTTGCAAGATCATTTTCTCTCAGGTTCATGGCCGTTGCAACCTTCTGTGACAGGGAGAATCCTCTTAAAGAATTCGAAATTACTGTTCCAGATCTTCTGCAACTGCGGTCAGAAGATCATCCGTTAACCTTCTGCAAAACCTGTGAGACCGTCTTCTACTTACTGTTTAAGATCTTCCGTCGCTGGGTTTTTCCTGTTTTGCCGTCTTCTCTCTCTTTCCTCCTTTTCCTCTGTTCAGGAATTCGAGAACTGGGTTTATTCTCTTTTCCCTCGAGATGATCATCAAGGAAGGAGGAATTGCAGAGAATACTCATTTACAGTACAAGGAAACAGCCCCCGATGAATAATGCCTTCGTCGCCATCAATTGACTTCCGGATACAATTGGGAAGTGGCCAAGATTTTAAACGAAGCTTTTATGAGAACTCAGGTTAAAGGATCATCCACCGCTTGCATTGTGATGCTCAAGGACAACATCTTGCACTCAATCAATGTGGGAGACAATGGCTTTATGATTTTTAAGACCAACAAGTTAGTGTATCAATCTCCGACACAACAACCTTATTTCAATTGACTGTATCAATTAGAAAACAATACTTGTAGCGATGGGCCAAGTTGTGCTGAGAAGACAAGAGTTGGGGTGTACATCATAGTTCTTGGCATCGATGGGTTTTGGATAATGTTTACCCAACAAAAGAAATTGAGGTTTTTCTGGAGCGGGAAACTTCAGAAGGTGTAGATCCAGATCAATTAGCTGCAATTATTACATTGAATTTGGTCAACTCACTAGACAATGAGATTTACAGCCCGTTTGCAAGAGCAGCATATGTTACGAGGATAAAGCATAATGGTGGAAAGACTGATGATATTATAGTTGTAATTGCATACATTGTAGCACAAAATTTATAAAATACTCATTTTTCGTTTTTGTTTTTCCATTTTTTGTTCCAATAACTTGCTAGCAAATGCTTAATTTATGCAAGCACTTTGATTTGAACTACTATGATATAATAGTGTGTGGAGGTTGATGTGGGGTGATTGACCATGACAAAAACACACAAACCTCAACAATATTGAAAAGCTAGCTCCTAATTGACAACCCATCAAGTAATTCTTTGCCAAAATAGAGGAAGCAAGGGAAGAAGAGAGACGACATAAGTAAAAGTTCTTTGTGCATATTCTTGCTTAATGAGCTTTGAACATGGGTCCTAATTACATAGAGAATTCACAATCAAGAAATATTCTATAGAATTTACATAAGGAATTAGTGGCATCCACCTCATGCTATGGCACATTCTTCAACAATAGAAACCCGCTATTCAACATTCTTCAATGTTATATTAGAATTGGATTAAACTTCAAGTTTCCTGGTCATCCTCGAACCAGCTTTTGTTTGAAGATGCAAGGCAGCACACTTAGGAACTCATATTTGAAATACCAAAATTTGCTTTGTCATTTGCGCAGGATTTGTGCACCAACTAAGCTTCTTGCTAATCATGTCACTGGATCAGAACTATCATCAAGATGTGCTATGAGGTCATCGTTTTTGGCATATCGTCATGCCATCTCCAATAGGTACCTAGCAAACCAGAAAATTTACGCTCATTGATCAATTTGGAAGAGTCTTGCAAAAATTGACAAAATATAGGCTGAAAATTCAGACATACCATACTGATGCTTACACGCTCATCCTTCAGTAGATGTTCATTGAAATTCCTGATGCTATTTGTCTTAGCATCATTTACCTGCTCAAAAGAAACATACATAAAAATATAACATCAATTTCAGTACAATCAGACGAGATTTATAAGCAAAAATCATCGATGCACCATTGGTTCAGCAACTTTTCCATGCCAAAGCACGTTATCAATCACAATTAGACCCCCAACCCTCACCTGTAAAAGCAAATTAACAGGTAAGGAGGAGCGTGAATGTACAAAGTTGTCAACATAGGAAGTAAACAAATTCAGAAACAGATTAACCGAATACAATATTTACTCTTACAAGTTGAAGAAGTAGTTCAAAGTATTCCTGATTCATCCTCTTCTCAGCATCGACAAATGCAAAATCAAAGCTGATAAGAAAAAAAATTAAATGGGTGCAAAATGTTAATTTGTTGATTTTGCCATGATAACTATGAAAGAAAGAAACTCTGCACACAAGAAAGATTGCTAATTTTACAGTAGAAAGGAACAAGGCAGCAGGACTTTCAAATATACAATACAGAAGCTTCACATCATATTTGACTCCAATTTATAGTATGGGATAACGATATTTTGACCATTTCAGTAAATACAGGCAGAATAATTGGGAAGTTCGACCAACTACACGTTTCCATATAAATCCTATGGGCAAAAAGAAAAGTTAACCTAAAAAAGGTTTGAGAAAAATGCAGCACTGTTTCGACTCTATTAACTACATTTACCTGCACGCTTCACCTTCCAGAATCAGTGACTTAAGGGCATCAGCTGCGAGTCCATGTTTAACATCCACCTAGTGCAAATCAATCGTTACAAGAGTATCAGAAACATAATTAGGAAAAATATGGGACAGATTATAGTCCACAAATCTCAAGCAAACGGTATAGCGGCTAGTTGATTTGTAATTGGAGAAATATGGCCAGATTGAACTGCCTAAAAATTTTGTCGGCTTTCCAGCTTAAATGATGCAAATTTAACAGAATCTTCCTTATTACAAGCTGTATATGCTAGAGAAAGAAACTCTAACAAGCTGGAGTCTCTATAACTGCAACTATCAAGCATTTCATAATCCAAATAATACTCAGGATAAAAAGAGAAAAATACAACCTTGTGCAAAACACCGGCTCGTTCATAATATTTCTTTGCAATCTCCAAAGACTTGGCATCTCTTTCACAGGCAACTAAGCGACCTGATTCTGGAAGGACTAATGCTATAGCCAATGATGAGTATCCCTGGACAAATCAAAACAACATTTACAATATTAAGAATCAAGACAGTGAGTTATGTAATTAACTTACAGAAAAATAAAGCTCTCTAGTGCATGGTGAAAATGACCCCACATTTGGACAGTTGGAAAAAAAAAATTCACTTTAGAAAACATGAAATGGAAAGCTAGAATCACTTGTCAAGCAAACCCTTCAAGGAGAAAAATAATGCCAATCAGAATATAATCATTTCCTTAACAAAATATTGAATTGTCTCACTTACTAACTACTAAGACGAAGAAAGGAAAAGAAAAAATAATGAACTTGACCAACCTGACCGCAGCATGGGGAAGTCATTTAACCTGGTTGATGCAAGTGCTTTCAAATAATGTTAAAAAGCAGTTTCTATTTTCCCTTTAAAAAGTTAAAAGAAAAAAGAGAGGCTAGGAAATAAGTAAAAATGTTAATAGTGCTGACTGCTGCAACCTTATTTTGCAAAGACGCTTGATGATAAAATAACGATGATGAATATAGTAAGAGGAGAAAGAATTGTATAAGACAAGGAAAGGGAGAAAGCGGAAAAACTGTTTGGCAGACTTTAGTTCACCACAATACGTCACTTTCCTGAAACCCCTAATGGAGCCTTTCTGTAGTCATCATTTCTGACCTAAACATACAATTAAGGTCTAGCAACTCAAATGTACAAGAAAAGGTCTACTAAAAACTTTGTGTCTCAACCATTGATGAAGAACAACTGTTGAAAAAGAAAAGAAAAAGAAAAACACTAACGGCAGAATCTAGCAAAAGATTTGCCTATTACAAAATTAGTGCCTTTTGCTCTCTAGCAAAAGATCACCTCCTTGTGCTTGGAAGAGTTCTCCTGATGTATAAGATTTGCCACTACGTGCTGATGATGCAAGGACACTAGCAAACAACAACCCAACAGACTGAATGTTGCACTGACACCAAAAACTGATGACAGGATAAGGGTAGCATCCTTCAAAGAGACCAGTGTCAAAGCCAAAATCATGGTTTGGCAAGGTTTCTCACCACCAAAGAAATTTTAAGCAGTCTCACCAAAACCCCACTGTGAAACTTAATCCTTTGTATAATCGAAGGGATGCCAGAAATTTCATAGACATGGTACTGATTGTCCTCTACTACTATAGGAAAAGATTGATAAAGCTAATCAGAAAATGCACCAAGATAAGAATTACTCTATGTTCCATTCAAGCTTTGTTGATAAGGAGGCCTAATCAAATTTAAATAATCATTGAAGCTGGAACTACAATAAGCTATCTGCATCACCCATATATATTCTCTATTTTCTCCAATATCTGCCTTTTACCACCTTTAAACATAGAACACATTTGCAGAACCAAATCAACTTGATATGATTGCTTTAGTATGTATGAGCACATTAAGTAATAACTGGAGATCTAAAAAGGATAAATGATAAGAGAACTTCTCTTCATGGGTCTTATGGTAATCAGCTTGACACAAGATTCAACTAACTTCGATTGAAAACTGTTCTTAGTTCGTGAATGAAAGACTAACTTTCTCTCATGGCAACGGACTTAGGACTGCGGTAGACTGTCTGATGTATATGGAGGAAAATAAAGTTGTTATGAACAGTTCTCTACCACCACATTTGTGGAAAAATCCAAATTTTCACCGGAGAATAACTTTTAGGTAGTCTATGGTTCAAAAATGTCTTCAGTTTGAGGTAACAATGTTTTTCCTCTGCATAAAAGTATTCATCATTAACTCCCACAAAAATAGGACGGCAATTTCCAGGAAATACTTGCTTCACTCTATGCCATCATATGCAGTTCTGTTTCAAATTCTTGAGCATCCCAAGTTGAGGCATGTTATCACATTTCATTACTTTGTTGAAGTGAACTTTTTCTTGAATTCATATAGGCAAGAAACTAGGTGAGAGGGCATCAAGCATGTGGCTTAGTTGAAGCTCATGCCGCCCTAGGAACAGAGAGGTTCAAAGTTCAACATCCCCCACCCTCCACTATACCTAACCCCCCCCTTCCCCCCAACCCAAGAAAAGTGAAAAAAAAAAAAAGAAGAGAAAGAAACTAGGTGAGAGAATCTAGAAACCAAAGGAATGTAACAAGGCAATGACGAAATATACAAGAAGTAAAGGGATAATCAGAAAAAATGCAGTCAGCAATCTGTTGACCAGAAGCAGTTAACTAGATATACGTACAGTATAAACACCAACTTCAATACACCGCTCTGCCCTAAGAATCTGCACAAGCATAGCAAGCAGTTGCGCCTGATCAGGAGACACCTATTAAGAGAACATATGTTGTCAACTTCCAGACTTAAAACCACAACTTCAGACATCTCATACAAGATAAGAATGATACAAAATAATTCTATAATTCAGCGCCTTGAATATTTTAGCAGTAATGCAAGTAAGGTCATTATAGTGTTAACTTCTATTGAGATAGTGATCAAACACAGTATGGATCACATCCCATTTCGAAAGTATGTAATACAGAAAAGTCTTACAAAAAGCAACAGAATAAAATATCTGACATTGTTAGAGATAAAAAAAAAATTCTCTGCTGAACAAAGATTTCCTTCGCTGCATGTCAATTTAATCTAATTGATTGTACAGGAAAATGTCTCCAGTAGCACCAATTATTTTGTTATGATATTGATGAAGCTTGGTCAATTACTCACATTGAAACCACTAACAGAAGCTCAGGTACCTTCCACCCCAGTCAAATTAAAGATGGAGTACTAAGAGGGGCCAGAAACCTCTGCGTGCTCTAGTAACTAAGAATTTTAGATGTTTTGGTATTAGTGTGCAACTAAGAATAAAAGATGCAAAGGAAGAAATTGAAACAAATACCTGCATCTGGCTACCACGCATAGAAGCAGTCTCTTCACGTAGTTTCTGTAGAACCTACATGGAACCTCATAAACAATCTCAAAAGGAAAATATAGAAGAAATAACCGCGAGTTATTATCTGAAACTATCACTTCTTATGCGAAATTTTAAGGGAAGGCAAAGGGAAATAGGTTAACCACCTCTGGCTCTCGAACATTGGCAAGGATGTAGTCGTAAAGGCGTGGAGTAACAGTAATCACCTGCTTGTTGCCGTATCTTTCATCATCGACAACAACAAATGCATTGGCGGAGCACCTGGTGGTGAGGTGGTTCGATCTGCTGCTGCAAGTCCTTGTGCCAATGCGATTACAGCATCCAAAGGAAGAGGCTTTGACTGCAGGAGGAACAGAAAAAATAGCAGTTGTGCACACTGATTCGAAGTTCACACTTAGTCTCGGAGATCTTCTTGTGAAGGCTACACCTCGAAAGGTAAAAAGAGACCAGCAGCGATGAAGAACCGAGCTGCTTGTGGTCGCCATTCTTGAACAGCTTTAGCTGCAGCCCATATTTAGAACAAGAAAAATGGACGAGGTCAATCACTTGCAATGGCTACGGTGCATGTTTCTGGTGCTTGAGACTCAATACTCGCTTTCAGATATCGATCAAACTTGGCCCAGAAAAAGAATAATGATGCTAAATTTCCAATTAAGCCAACTTAAAGGGACATGAATGCAGATTAAGCCTTACCACCACGTGCAAATATGAGAAACAGAATTACGACCTCTAGAAGACATGAATTAAGCCAACTAAAAGCGACATGAATTAAGCAAGTAGAAGGGTCATGAATTAAGCCTTCGGAAAATGCATCACTGACTCTTCATCGAATGCAAAGCTAAAAATAGCAGCAAAAGGCCAAACTTGGGCAGCTAATTGAAGAGACAAGAGCTAATTGCATTTTATGTTTCAATTTTTCTGTTCTATAAGAAAATTCTTCAAACAGTTGGAAGGCAGCATTTAAACGTACAATAATAATTAACAGAGTATATTCCAACACTGAAATTGTGTCAATTTGCTATCATATAAAGACGAGAAACATCAGTAGGAGGATTGCTCCGACTGGCATTTCAAAGTGGCAGGAAGTGCTGGTGAAAACAGAGTGGCATAAATTAACATGTCCCTTCAAACATAGTAAAAATTGCAGTCCTTCGGCGTCAACCAGCCAGGAACTGTTTAACCACGACAACGCCGTACCTCGGACGAGCCAACTTCCTTTAAATTTTCCTTCTTATGAAGTGGGTTGAAGATTGCCGATATTTATGAGAGCAAGCCACGTGTGCCGCCGAACCTTCCCGAGGTTGCGCGCGAATAAGGGGTCTTTGGCCCTATGATATTCTTATTTAAAAACATTTATCAAGTGCTATTTATTTTATAAAATATCTGAAAATATGACTAAAATGTGAACAATGCAATTCTGAAATGTGCGAGGATAATGAGACAAAAATTCATGCCTAATGGAGGTTAACAAAGGAGTATACCCATGGGATTAGATGAATGATGCTCTCAGATGCAAATATTGATGCACGCAAAGTTCCTAAAAAGTCTAAGCATTATTAGTGGGAACATACTCCCGATTATTTCAAATTATGTTGTGATCATAATTAAAAAAAATAATGTTGGCATGAGAGACATCTAGATACCTTAGGAATAATAGTCAATGATGATGAATTAATAATGAGTATTCGTATGAGATGAAACTTTATATAAATCCCATATATCCATATACATGTATTTAAACACAAACAAAATGTGCTGCCTCACTAAACTTGTTATCTAGAAGGTAGTGTATTTTTTTAATCAAAGATTTTTTTTTACTACAAAAAAATATATATATATATTTTTTAGAAAAACAAAATTAGAATCCTTGTCATTAACATTGATATCACAAAAAGAGTAAAGACTCAAAACCTATGTAAAAAACTACATAGGATAGGGTTATAAACCTGACCCTTCAATATATTGTTCCAAACTTCGAGTAATATAAAAACATCAAATTAAAACATAAAAGTACTTGAGAGAAAATAATAAAATAAAAATTCCAAAAATTGATAGCAATAAGGAAGCTAATAATGTTCACCGTTATTTTCCTACGATTTATTGGTAGTAAGCCTAATGTAGACAATATGTGTATCCTTGTAATCAAATGACCAAAATTTGCCAACCTCTTGAAATATATAAGTGATCTTGACATTTGGTGGTAGATAAATTGAGCATTGGCATAAATCATATTCTAAATTCCATGCTATTGAAAATACATCATAGTTTGTTTTGATCATATCAAGAAGTCTTTCAATTAATTTGTTAATAATTTGAAAAACTTTATTTAGTTCATAATTCTCATTCAATATCTTTCATGAATTAATTTTCACAGTATCACGATCGCAAGTTTGAAGGTTTCACCCTCAAAGTTAATATTGTGATGACTTCTAAAAAATTTCCAAACTTAATTAGTTTAACCCTTTGTTGAAACTCGCAGTTGGCTCTCCCAAGTAATAAAAATCAGATGGTTTTATTACTTTCTTGAAATTTTTCATGGCAGTACTTCCCAAAATATAAAGAACAAATAACCCTTTTTGCTTTATTTACACTGCTCAACAATCTATGATTAAGAGAAACAGATACAAATACTAAATAGTAAATTCTTGATATAATCTCAAAATGAATTTCTATTTGCAATATTCAATTAGTGGCGAACATTGTTGACAACGG
Source organism: Casuarina cunninghamiana (assembly GCA_028551485.1). Lineage (NCBI taxonomy): Eukaryota > Viridiplantae > Streptophyta > Magnoliopsida > Fagales > Casuarinaceae > Casuarina > Casuarina cunninghamiana. The sequence goes on from CM052371.1 coordinate 10,055,497, forward strand.
GGAATAAGGGGGTAAAAGGGTAGATTAATTGGAGAGATGAGAACAATATTTGCACCATGCTGCGAAGAAGCAGCGTCAACACTACAGCAAAGCTAGCAATTCTATGTATATTAATGAGCCAACAACCTAATTTTGAGTCAAATTGTTCCGTATCCCAGAAACGCTTAACCTCTGTAACTTTACAGCTTTTGCGTTAAAGTGCATGAGGATGCTCAATATCTGATGGACTCTGCATGTATCAGTTTCTAGGAGCTGTATCACTTCTGAACTGCTCTACCAGCGGAGGAAGGAGAAGAGCAAGCCTAGTTTTATACCTTGCAATTCGTCGTAGCCGTTCTTCCCTTAATCTGCATCATCACATAGAACAGTACATCACTTGTTCCCTTCTCAAATTTAAGGGGAACAAATTGCAAGCCATTGCAAATTTGAAGATGAACATGAAATAATACTGTTTTCAATAAAGTTACATATACATTTAAGTTCAATTTTTCTTCATTTTTCCCTCCCCACGACCACGCATAAAGATATCCCATATTAGTTTTTCCCAAATAACATCTAATCCAAAAGGTTGCACATGCTAGACAAGTTAAATGTTCCAAAGTATTGAATGCTTAACGATACAACTCATGTTGCTTTGCCAAGAACTAACTTACAGGACTGCTTACTAATAATAAGAATAGTAGTGATAACAAGACTAATAGCAGTTGCGTGGATTTTCCTTTTGACTTCATGGATCAGGTAATACTTCAGATGAACTTCTATTCATCCACTGTGCTTTACTCAATGAGCTATAACTTTTTCTTGATATGAATTATTCATCCAAGTTACTGGAAGAGGTAATTGTAGGTATCTTTTGACAATCCAACTATACCATCACGCCATTCCTATTTCTAGTTTTACTAACTCGCACTCCTTATACCATCTTACCAAAGCTGAGAGTAACTTACCACTCAACTTTGGTCATAACTAGACATTATTTGCAAGAACCTATACCAGGGGACCTCATCCCGGCCCGATCCAAAGAGATAAAAACTCAATGTTATGACACAAACCTACTGTACTAGGAATTCTGTTAGTGATACTTTCATATATGTTCTAGACTAGTTACAGCTCTATCAAATACTACCGTGATCACATTGTTATATTTTAGAGAAGCCCTTCTCTTTCTACCCAACGTAGAAAATCAGTAAAGCTCTCCATGACAACCAATGGATTCTTTAGTTCCTTAAACATGTTCTCCAAGTCGTGCGAGAATGTTTAATACTTCTACAAGGAACACTATGAAACAGAACTGCTCAGCTGCAATCAGTTTAAGAACTTCTACACCAGTTTGAATTGACTGAGCCACACCTCAGTCACAATAGAAAGAATAATACTTAAAAAACGTAAGGTTGACCAATGGGAAGTACAAAACTTACCGCGCTCGAACCTTTCTAGCATGCTTGACATGCCTTTTCAAAAGAGATCGAGGTGATAAATGCTCAACAGATTCCTCATTCTGCAGCAAAAATAGACAAGTTAGCTTGGAGGAGCTAGAGGAGTGTAACCAATAAATGCTTATCACTTTGCAAGCCCCCTAAAATATAAAAGACACTTTGAAGCTTCAGTAATATACATATTCATCCATAGAATACATATCCATGTCTGATAAATCACATGTTCCGCAAATATATGCAAGTTCATTGGAACTTGTGATATACGTGTGGTAACTTGATCATATGCAAGCATCCCCAATATACAATAGTCAAAAACTTGTCATAATTTTTTTGTATATTTCCTACCATTTCTTTCGAAATATGTACTAAACATGGTCATGAAGGATCCCTAATGGACACAGCTACTAATATTGATGAAGCATGATAACAAAGTACGCAAGTCATGAGAGATGGTTATCAGTCTCAGAACGTAAGTGGCAACTCAGAAAAATGGGTTGACTGGCGTGCAACAAACCCCAAATAAAATTAGAAATATCTCACTATTCTACAACTGAAACAATTCTTTCATGGACAGTTTAAAAAGTAATTTACATCAATAGTGTATGATAACATGGAAATTCTCTAAGAGTATCCAAAAAAAGGAAGAATTCAGGGTTCATCCAACTGCCGACAGAAATGAATGAACAATAACCTCATGGTGGAATGTAAAGGAAAATAGCAGATGCTTAAAAGGAGATAATAGTTTCCTTTTCAGAAATCTTTTCGCAAGCAAATACATCTAAACATTGGGTAGAAACTTCTTCCGTAAGAGGATCAAAATCTTCACAACGTAAATGAGGATAACCCAAACCTCAGCTTTATGATATACAAAACCTATTTATCTGAAGAGAAATATGAAATCAAAATTCCCAAGATTTACAACTTACTGAAACCCTTTCAGTTTTTCATGTATGCATCTGCAAAATGGGGCTAAACATCTGTTATGGCAATGTTTGCTCATATGCCCATCCGGTAAACATCTGTTATTTTATTACCAAAAAATTCAGTTGCTTCATCATAACTATAGCAAAATAACAGTATTATTTTGGCAGATGGGTGGTGACGTAGAGAGAAAATAAAGAATGACAACCCAAATTTGCAAATAAAACAGACAACCTCCTTATCTTCTGTTTCTTCTTCTTCTTCAGGTTCCTTCTTCGGTAGATTAGTGGCTGGCACAGCTAGAGGCAACGGTTTTGGTAGACACTTCACAGGATCTCCATACTGTGGCTGCCAATCCCAAAAATAAATACAAAGCATTTCTTTAGGGCAAGGGATGAACATCATAATTGTCACTCTAGTCTTCAAACCTTTTAACACCCACCCAACTCAGATTGTCATAATGACAATGAAAAAGAACCAAAAGGCATATTCCACATATGCTTCAATTAGATTGTTGCAAGTTTATTCTTAAAAGCAAGTACAAGAAATTACAAAAATGAGCTATGGCATGCTTTACTGCATTGCCAATACGACAGGAGATGCCCAAAGGAGAATCTTGATTTCGGCATTTCAAGGGTGACAGATATTTGACAGGGAGTTTGATTGTCAACTTAACCAATAATCCACGACACAACAGGCTTGAGACACACTGTATGAACAGATTAACAAGCAGAGAGCTGGGGAGGAATTTTCACTTTCGTTGTTGATATCATGCATATATATTTGAATTACAATTAAGCAAATAAGGTAAAGTAAAAAACCGTTTTGCATATAATTGCAAAACCAAATGTTTTGGTAAATAGCTGAACCGTCAACCACTTGAAATATGGAAATAAAATGACTTCAAGCAAATAAAAGGTTTTAATCTAGTTCATATTAGAAGGCACTACAATCACAAAAGGATAGTGTTAAGAGCATGAGCTTAAGCAGTGCTAAAATGATAGAGAGGTGTTTTGGAAGGTGAGACTCAAGAGATCTGAATCAAAATTACAATTCAGGAAACTGTACTTCAGCGGGATGTGAAGCTTTTTAACCTAAAACTAGTTCGCTTAAAAAACCTCTTATAACATGTGTGATCTTCATATGGAAGTTCTCACATATCCATCTTATATCATCAAAATTAGAACAAGAAAAAAAAAAAAGACTGTATCAAACTTTATTTATTTATTTTTATCAAACTTGATTGAATGCATAATTTGCTGAGGAAAAGAAAATCCAAAACCATATTAGAATACGTATGTGTAGGGGGAAAACAGCAGATAGGATTCAACTTCCAAGTTCACAGCAATGTCTGTGAGAAGTTAGTTCCAAGAAATTACAGTATTCCAAATTCAAATTCTCCGTAATATTTCCAAATGAGCTCTTGGAGTCAAAAAATAATGCAGTGTGAAATTTGCACCAAATTTGTTGCTTTTGCTTAGTTCATACTACAAGTTCCTTAGATTTCATGCCCACTTGTGACGAAGGTCAGATTAGAAAACCTATCCATGTGCTTATATGTCTAGTTTTAAAACTTTGATAGCTTAAAGGAAAGAATTCACTTTTGCTCAAAAGAAAGGACAAGAAAAGAGGTTCAAAATTATTCTTTAGATGTTAACAGTGGAACAAGGAGGAGGAGAAAAATAAACAAGGAAGAGAAAAATAAACAAGGAAGAGACAACGCTATACACATGCTTTGAAAAGAACACACACACGCACTTCTACATAGGACAAGATTCTCCAATTCAGAACAAATTGCTTCTCATTAGGTTATCCTAATTATACACAAAAATAATGATCCAAAACTGTTCAATATCCTAAATAATTAAATGTGTACACAAAACTTAGCATTATCATATACTTATTCCGAAAATCCACACAACTAGCCTGTAAGAACACATGCCATCACCCTTTCCATTTAGACTTTGTACATCCACTTTTTTGTATAATCATGTAAGTTAAGTATCTTGTTATGAGTCGTTAGTCTTTTTATATTAGACTGTTATTCTTATCACTCAAGGGAACTCTTGTAACCATGGTTTAGTTTCTCTGATACAAATATATGCTAGAGTTAAGAAACTGAGATGCACAAATTAAACCTTTCTCAAAGCATTCTTAGCGCTCTCCTCTATTATTCCTGTCCCTCTCCTAATCCCAACCTCCAAAATTTTACAATGCAATTATTTGATGATTGAAAAGCCATCACTAAACATCATAATTCCACAAATTTATAACAATCAGCTAATTATTTACATGTTGACAAACTAACAGACATAATACTTTCTCCACGTCAAAAATAAAGCAAAATTGTTAAGAATCCATAAAATGTTGAAGTTGGCTACAATATGTTTCATAGGAAAGGAAGAAAAGAGCAACAAACGTAAGCAATGAGAAATCAAATCACATTCAATGCAAACCTCGCTTTCTTCTAGAGAACCATTCCTCAACCATGATCGACAAAGTGCATATAGAGAAGCCCCATCTGTTATTCTGACCTGCAAATATAAACATCAACAGAAGAATTAAAATCAAGGGCAAAATATGGACACAATGTCTTCGAATAGCCAATCTGCTTATAATCGATGGCAAGCATAAAGTTTTATAAAAGAACAACTTTCCACTAGAGAGAAAAGAGAACACAATTATGCATTTTTTGCCTAATCACTTTGTAACATGTTGGGCTAGTGTAGAAATGGGTAGCTTTAGGGATGTCCAATTTCAGCAAAACGCTCTTCAAATCCTTTTAATTAATAACTCCACTTATTATAAGCAAAGGACCTCAAAACAATTTTTTCATCCTAGAGCTAAATCTCTTCAAGTGAAACATAAACAATCCTTCTTCAAGAAGGGTCAAAAGATTAATTAAGCATTATCACAAATGCATTCTTTGAACAACTTGTAGTGCATGTGTAAGCTAATTAACAAACAAAAGCTTAACTTACTTTTCGATCTCTGACAGTGACCAATGTGTCATCTCTGCTTCTATCCCTACGGGAAGCAGAACAAGAGTTACAGAAGTGCATAATTTTGAATTTAATAACAAAAGAAGAAAATTTGCACAATGATTTACCTCGTATCCCTGTAGCCATTAGAATCAGCAACCAATGATGGGGGAAAACCCTAAATCAAGGCGAAGCTAAAGTGAGTTGCTTACAGGCAAAATAAGAGTTAAAGCGTCAATTCATGATATTTAACAACTTAATAATATCTCAGTAATATATCAACTTACGCAAATTAAGTTCCGTCCCAAAAACAAACATAAGTCGAAGCTTCAATGGCAATGATTGAATTATAAACATTTTGATAGACACATGTTAGCAAAAACACCGGAAAAGAGCACCATCATTCTAAAAGAATAAAAGAATCTGAAACCCCACTCTTATCAAATTATCCCAGTTCGAATTACACGGTTGAAAAATCATAAGCAGTAGATCCAAACCATACCGATTCTCAAGCCAACCCCAAAGAACAAGCAAAGAACACCAAAGAATTTCATCCCGAAAAGAATCATCACAAACCTTAGAATGCGGGGAAGAGACCGGAACGCCCTTAACCGAAATCGGTAGGGGACCCAAACCTGGATTGCCGAGCTGAGCAGGGTGCAGATGGTGGTGCTGGTGATGAGGAGGCCTCATGGCATGGACAGGATGGCTGAGACCATGGGGGTAGGGAATTATAGGGCGAGGCGTGTAAGCAGCTACAGCAGCAGCAGAACTAACACTGCCAGGGTTTGCAGCAACGGTGACAGCGTGCGCGACCGTTGGCGGCTTGGGGATGAAGCCACGGCCGGAGGAGGCGACCGGGTAGGGAATTCCCTGAGAGAGAGAAGATGGTTGTTGCGGGTGGTTCGGAGTTGGCCTGATGGGTTGGGGTCCTGTGTAGAGGTTCTGGTGATGGTGGGGATGAAGGTGCGGGTGTGGGTAGGGGACCGGAGACATATTAGGTCTCGTTGGTTGCGCATTTGTGATTGCGGTTGAAAAGGGGCGCGTGTTTCCGCTGGCCGCGGTGGTGTTGGGATCGGAGGCCATGCGCGGAGCGCAGTGGCGGGGAGCTCGCAGTGAGCGTCAGACTTCCTCGGTTTTGAAAATTGAAACGAAAGTGCATTCAAGGTCATTTATGCTTCCATTCCACTAAACGATAAGCCCGTGTCGGCTGCATTTTATGAATCTCCAAAGAAAAAATGAGGCCCAAATAGGATGACCCAAGGCCCAAAGAAAAATAATTGGCATTTTTTGTTTTACTAAATGATGGGGGAGTCAAATTGATAATATTATTCAATATTGAGATGATGTAGCATAATATTAGTTTAATAATGATGTGAATAATTTGAGTGGTGAAAGTTGTGATACATCGAAAAGTTTAAGACTTATATAATTGATAGGTAAATTTTGAATATAACATATTTGCTTAATCCTATATTTAGTTTTTATTATGAAAATGATTGCTAAATTTTATGTGGTATTTTTTTTTTATGATTTTAAGAAAATTAAATATAACTTCAACAAGATTTTTTTGATTATAGGACATAATAACTAGTATTATTATTCAAATAGTGACCAATGACACCATCTAATGATCTTAACCTTCAAGAGGACATCAACAATTTGAGTGGCTTGAGTTGTCACATTCCAAAAAATTAGATCTTGTATATTGAGGGAAAACATTGTACATACGTCACATTAGTTTTAGATAGTACGTTTATTTGTTTTTATCAAATAAGACTGAAGTAGAGAGTTCTAATTATAATAAACATTTTCTTTAGTTTTTGACGTAAATATCACCCCTAATAATATAATTGCCAAACCTTGGAACCTTGAAAAGCACATCACCACCATCGACAATGGTATGATGGTGTTGTCTATCATCAAACAAATGTAGGTAATTGTTGCTTAGCACTAATAACTTGACCTATGATCAGAGAAATATCAATACCCAAAGAAACAGCTAGTAAGAACAAGTCTACGCTGGTCTTTGTGAGCTCAAAGTCTTTGCTGGACCCACTTGTTGGTTGCACGACAAAACTTTGCATACAAAGACTCAGAAGATGGGTCTCATAATAAATAAATAAATTTAATATAGTAAAAATATATTATTAAATACAAAATAAGGACTTATAGTTTAGTTAGCTAGAAAATTCAGATATTGTTTTTAATCATCAAAAGCATTATAAATGTCCTAATAAAAGCTACACAAGGGTGAGATATAGGCAAGTCCTGTGTAGCAAAGGCTTCCACAGAGCTAGAGACTGTAGTTATCCAAGAAATCCCCCTAAATATTTCCCCAGCTTAGATAACCTTTTTCTTATTTTCGATTCAATGATAACCTTTTGTCACGTTTCTTGCAGCTTTCCCTGCACCACTGCCTTTCGTTTTCTATGACCATGAGAAAAGAGGAGTGGGTTTCGCTCTCTGGTTTCACGCTCACAAGTTAAACATCTAACTCTAAACTTTGAAGAGCCTGGCAAGGCTCTCCGACTGAAGCCAATCTCAGTCCCATTCCACCCACACCCATGGCCGGCCTGGAAACAGTAACACCACACCCTGATACCACCACCACGAAGCTTTCAGGCCCTGAAAAATACAAGACTGACGCCGGTGATGTAGAGGACTGTGACGAGGTCTCTGCGGTCGAACAAGTCCGGCTAACTGTGCCCAATACCGGACGATCCCACCCTGCCCGTGTGGACCTTCCGGATGTGGACCTTGGGGTTATTCTCATGTGGCCTCCTCTCTTTCGTGAACCAGTTCTTTGCGTATCAGATGGAGCCCCTGATGGTCAGCCAAGACACCATCTTGGTGGCGAGTCTCGCCATCGGGCGAGTCATGGCCTCCACCCTTCCCACAACGCAGCTTAGAATACCTGGGTTCGGATCGAGATTGTTCTCCCTCAACCCCGGCCCCTTTAACATAAAGGAGCACGTACTGATTTCCATCTTCGCCAGCGCCGGTGCTGCATTCGGAAACGGGCCAGCTTATGCAGTGTCCATCGTCAATATAATCAAGGCCTTTTACCACCGGAAAATCTCCTTTTTGGCTGGTTGGCTTCTTATTATCACCACTCAGGTACCACTCTCCTTATCCATGGCTTTTCCCCCTCATTTTCTCTCTCATTTTCGCTTTGAAAACTGAAGGATCTGCATCTCGTGATTTATCAGTGGGGATCTGGGAACAGTTTTATTCTCTTTAAGTGCCAAGCGGGCTATAAGAGTTTTATCTTAGCATAGACTATTGTGGCGATATATCATGATAAATAAAAGATATAGAGTTGTGTCCCACATTATGTTAAATAAATAATATAAAATATATCTTACATTGCTGTGGAGTTATATCCTGTATCACTAAAAAGTTTAATGTAAATTTAAGTTTAATTTTTTGTCTCTTTATTATGGACAAAGATTTTCATGGTATTCCATGTTCAAGGCAAAAGGAACATAAAAGGTTAAAAAGTAATTTATAAAAAAATAAATTCCTCTACTTAATACCTTAAAAGTTTAAATTGAGTATAAACCTAATTAAGTAGAATTGGTAAGAAACAAAAGTGAAAGAGAAAAAGAAAATCTTGATTGTCTAGCTTAACAACAGCTAAAGTGAGGCATGTGGTTGACTCTAGGACCAAAGTTGTACAGTGTTGCCCGACTTGAGTCCGTTCTTATTGCAAAAGTTATCCAAGGGCTACTCAAAACAAATAGAAAAATAAAACCCTAATTGTCTAGCTCAACAAGGCCCAAGTGTGGCACATGGTCTTGTAATAAAATGAAGTACCGGTAACAGCAATATATTGACAATATCCTTATATTTACAACACTTATCCAAGGGTTGCTCAACATGTAGCTGCGGCTTCTACCCAGCTTCCACTTCTTTAAGAAGAGGATCGCTTACCCAAGGCTTGGCTCTGTTTGTTGTGCCTTTTTTTTTTTTTTTGGTTTTTTCTGTTTGTTGTGCTTGCATGGCGTTGAAATGTATACCATCTTCTTCCTTTACCTATATAAAAAAAACAGTCGTTTATATTTAGGTCTCCCATTCTATTTGCAGGTGCTCGGATATGGATGGGCGGGGCTCTTGAGGAAGTACGTGGTGGAACCAGCTCAAATGTGGTGGCCTGCTACCCTCGTTCAGGTCTCGCTTTTTCGGTATATACGTTTAACTATTCTATCTTTCTTTTCAATCACCACTTCCGCTGCAACATGCTGTTGAACCTTTTTGCATCCAGTCAATTCTAGAGTCCCAGTGTTCTCTGTTACGGCAACGGTTTTCGTCAAGTAAATACTCCCTGTCGCAATAACCTTTACATAGAAGATAAAAAGATTTACATAGAAGATGATATTGTTATCGTTTAGTTATAGGTATTTTTTGTATCTGATTTAATTTTTTTTTGTTCACTTTTCTCCAAGTAAATCTATATTTAGACACTAATCTATATATTTCTAACTCTTGGCATTGGAGTTTTGCATCATTATTAGTGTTCTTAATGTTGATGACAGTCACCAAATGGCTTGACTATATATATATATATTATCGAATAGTTAGAGATAGATGGCAAATATTATAGAAGCTCTCAAGAGGAAGTATATAACCTTTTAAAGTAATATTTACATTAATTGAAATAACCTTCTGCGGAAGAAATCGATATTCACCAATAATTTAGAAAACACACAATTCCAACAATAATGTGTAAATAATCTGATTGAATATGCAGGGCTTGGCATGAGAAAGAAGACAAGCGCATGTCAAGGGAAAAGTTCTTCCTGATTGCTCTCGCTAGCAGTTTTGCATGGCACGTTGTTCCGGGCTACCTCTTCCCAACGCTGACGAGCGTCTCATGGGTCTGCTGGGTATTCTCCAAGACTGTCACCCCCCAGCAGCTCGGCTCCGGCATGCAAGGCCTTGGCGTCGGAGCAATGACACTCAACTGGGCCGGCTTGTCGTCCTTCTTGTTCAGGCCCCTCATCAGCCCCTTCTTCTCAATCATGAACACATATGTAGGCTATGTAGTTATAATCTACATTGTGACACCTATAGCATACTGGGGATTTGACCTTTACAATGCAAGCAAATTTCCCATCTTCTCTTCAGACTTGTTCACATCCGAAGGTCAACCGTACAACCTAACAGCGATCGTGAATAGCAAGTTTGAGCTGGATTTGACAAAGTATCAGCAGCAAGGACCGATCCACATCAGTATGTTTTTCGCTCTCACTTATGGCTTTGGCTTTGCCACTATTGCTGCCACCCTTACCCATGTGGGTTTCTTCAACGGAAAGTAAGTTCTTCCTGACTTAAATGAGATTTTTAATCGGATATTATGTTCATATTTCAATGACAACTTTGTCGACAGAGAAATTTATCAGAGATTTCGAGAGTCTTACAAGGGTGTCGAGGATATTCACACAAAATTGATGAGGAGATACGAAGACATACCTTCGTGGTGGTTTTACTTGTTGCTTCTTGTGACATTTGTAATTTCACTTATACTCTGCACTATTATGAAAGAGCAGATTCAGATGCCATGGTGGGCACTCATCTTTGCGTGTGGCATGTCCTTTATTTTCACCCTTCCAATCAGTATCATTAGTGCCACCACAAACCAGGTTGTTATGCTAAACTTTACTCATTTGCCCCTTACTTTTAGTCACCTTTGCTTTAATATGTTCCACTAAAAAACTAGACACGTACAAGTTGCCCTAATGTATGATGCTCTGTATGCAGACACCAGGGCTGAACATAATCACTGAGTATGCCATGGGTCTCATATATCCAGGAAGACCGATAGCCAACGTGAGCTTCAAAGTTTATGGCTACATGAGCATGTCTCAAGCAGTCTCCTTCCTCAATGATTTCAAGCTAGGACATTACATGAAGATTCCTCCAAAATCAATGTTCTTAGTTCAGGTAATTGCTTCTTGACTGCTCTCAGTAGAACCACTTAAAAGGAGATTTCATGGCACTACACATATATGTACGTTTGCATTGCAAGTAACAGTGGAAATTAGTAAATAGCAAATAAAAAACGACAGAACAGAAAGCATCGTAACACTTTTAAAGAGTACACATTTGAGCCTACAACATTACAATTGAAGTAGCACATTTTCGTGACAAGTTAGATGAACCTGAGCTACTTTTTTAAGTATGAAGCTAACATACTGCACTGTGCTGCGTTTGCTTTTGTGTCGCTAGTTCTTAGGAACGGTTTTTGCTGGAACCATCAACATGGCGGTGGCATGGTGGTTGCTGACCACCATTCACGACGTATGCGAACGGGATGTCCTCCCCGTCAACAGTCCCTGGACATGTCCAAGTGACCAAGTTTTCTTTGAGTCGTCTATTATATGGGGTTTGGTGGGACCTAAACGGATCTTTGGAACCCTTGGAAGCTACGGGACCATAAACTGGTTCTTCCTTGGAGGTGCAATAGGGCCAATCCTCATATGGTTGTTGCATAAGGCATTCCACAAGCAATCTTGGATTCCGCTCATTAACCTTCCAGTCCTCCTGGGAGCAATAGCATCGATGCCGCCGGCAACAGCATTGAACTACAACACCTTTGTTTTCGTCGGAGCAATCTTTAACTACTTTGTGTTTCGGTATCGGAAGAATTGGTGGGAGAAGTACAATTACGTTTTATCAGGAGCAATGGACGCTGGGGTGGCTTTCATGGGAATACTTATTTACTTTGCACTGGGAAAGGATGGGATAAGTCCGAATTGGTGGGGTACGGGCGGGGAACATTGTGACCTAGCATCATGTCCGACAGCAAAGGGCGTAGTTATTGATGGTTGTCCCGTGAATTAATGAATCTACACAAGTCAAAGAAGATAGTGTTTCTCGTATGGGTTGTAATGTTCCACATGAATTGAACTTCCTGTGGAGTTGCATATAGCTGTCGAAATTTTGCTTTGACTTCAAGAGGAGAAGAACAGTGTCTCAAAAATCATGTGAGGAAGAGCAACGATGAAAGACTTTACAAGTGCTGACTAGCATGCTTACTTGGAAACACTTTAAAGAAACATGTAGAATTATATTATTCAAGCAATATTACAGTTGAAACGAATAAGGTGTAAGATTAGGGACGGAATTACGAATCTCTAAAGAAAAGTGAGGCCCAAGTAGGACGACCCCAGGCCCAAAGGCCAACTCAGTCCCTGCAGGCCCATGATGTATAAAAGAAATTTTCGTTTTTGGGCTTACGTGAATGCATAGAATTGAATAATATTGAAATGAAACCATAGGTGTTTGCTAGAATTATTGAGTACAAGGGTTAAGCAACAATCCTAGTCTTTGGGAGAGAAGTGTTACAACAATCAGTAACTTTGGTGAATTTCATTGCTGAAGAAAATAAAGAATTGATCAATTCTTAAACAAAGCAAAGCAAACAATGAAAACAATTAAATAACTAAACCAGTGAATTTCATGAATAAAGAATTGAAGACATAATGAAATGGTTTAATGAGATTATTTTGTTTGTAATCTTTACCTTGTAACTATTTTGACCAAATGATAGAAATGATGCAATAGCAATATCTTATCTAGGTACCTTCTTTGGTAATGATTAATTTTGAAAAAAATGTCTCAAATATACCAACTAACAGCAGGTGCCCCACATGCAAGCAATGTCAGCCATGGAAGGTGGAAATGTTATGGGCTAAGCCCCTCATATCTTAAGTTTTTGACTGGCTGGTGGGTGGTGGGTGGTGGGTGGCGGGTGGCGGGCTGGCGGCGCGTCCTTCCACTTGACAATATAGTAGGCTTGGGCAATTGTCAAACAATACGGCTGAAGGCAGTTGCATTCAAGGTGTTGCCCGGAAGAAGGCCGTATGGTCAAAACCGGTGGCAATTAGTCGGCTAGGATAAGGTTTGTTTTGCTTGTGTTGCTCCAGACGACCGTCAAATTCAAGTAAATCTATGTTCGATGGTTTTTCTAACAGACAACAATCCCGACAAGAATTTGTGAAAACGAAAAATTGGTGCCTTGAGGTTTAAAAAATTGATCCTTAGGTTTTCGAAGAAGAAAAGCTCTTATTGAGTTTCATCACTTCACAAATCCATTTTTATAGAAGTTCTCTTATTCAAATTATGGACATGATAAAATTTAATTAATAATTTATTAAATTTTCTTTCTAAATTTACAATAATAATAGTCAATAAATGTATAACTCAGTTAGAACATATTCATATACATACATTATGTCAAACTTAAGATTAAAAAATCTCAAATAGTACATAATACAAAGCGGACGACATTGAAATTTAAGTCGAACACAGGTTTGGAAAGGCGACTTATAGACATAAAGTTGATTGACAAGAATTGCAAATATAAAATATATTTTTTCTATTTTGAATTAATTATTAGATTAAATTATGAACTTACTTTTAATACCAATAATGCAGCACCAATTAATTAAAAGAGTCAATCATTTCCCTTTATCGCGGTCCATATTCACACGGCAACCTTTTAATACGGCAATTTAAGCGGCTTTTCCCGTAGAACTTCAGCCGGACGCGGTTTTGGAAAATGCGACTTCTTGACGCGAAGTTGATTGACAGCAACCCAAGTCTTCCGGTGACGCAGCGGCGATTACTGGGAATCTGCCCGGAGATTCCGGATCTCGAATCATCCCCTCTTTATACGTCAACCTTTTAATACGGCGGGATTTTGAAAAGGCGACTTGTAGACGCGAAGTTGATTGATAGGAGCCCAAGTCTTCCAGTGACGCAGCAGCGATTACTTAGAATCTGGCCGGAGATTCGGAATCTCGAATCATCCTCTTTTACGGGTCAACCTTTTACGACGGCAACTTAAGCCGCTTTGGTTGGACTTGATGCTTTGATACTGCTCAAGTCAATCATGTGTCACCGCTTCCTGCGGCCAGACATCGCAAATTTAACAAAGTTTCTTGCGTTTATCTTTTTCTCACGAAGATAATTTAGAAAAATTAATATTAAATTTATTAAGAAGTCTATTATTTAATTTAAAAATTAATTAAAAATTGATGGAATGGATTGTTATATAAATAAAATTTTTAATATATACTTTAGTAATATAAAACTTATTACTTATATCTTAATAAGTTTTTTTTTATGATGATAGTTAAATTATTTGTCCATTATAATACTATATTGTGTAAAAAATATGTGAACTCAATCAATAGAAGTCTATAAGGGTGTTAAGGATCTCATTATTTAACTCAAAAATCAAATCAAAAGTTAATAAAATCAATCATTATGTAAATAAGGTTCTTAGCCAAATAAAAAAAAAAAAAATAAATAGAATTCTTAAAAAATTAATAAATATAAAATTTTAAATTAAATCTCTTATTATATCCAATTTTTTATTTTAAATTATTTTTTCTTAGAATCTATTTGGAGTCTGACCCACTATGCACCCTAAGTCATAATTCACAATTCATTTTTATTAATTTTTATAATTCATTTATTTCCAAATAGAATCTTTCAAATTTGAGGTATGAATGAATAATTTTTGAAAATAGTTTTTTTAACTAAAAGAAATTAAATATCTTTGTCTCGATGGAGTCTTTCAGTTTGCATTTATATGAAACATTTTTTTTAATTTTTAATTTTTGTGTGTGGAAACAGCTGAGTATCTCCATAGTACTAGCTGCCTATGTGTGTTATAATATAACTTTGAGTACATAAGATATATTTAATCAAAACTTTTAGGAGGTCAATGATCTTGATGATGTTTTTGCGTATAAAATACTCGGGTTATCATAAACTTTACTGCAAGAGGGTTATAAAGTCATTATAAAATTACAAAAAGAATGAAGATCGACCGTGCAACAAGCCAAATAAAATAGAATTGGGATTTTATTGACAAGATCTCGCAAATGGTTTCCAGGTCAAACAATTGGCCAAACTGAATCTCACATTTTTCTAGTGCAATTCAACGTTGAAATAACTTAATAAGTTAGACAGTATTCTCCCCTAATCAAAAGACAAGATTTTTGGGTAGCGTGAAACCCATGAAATAGATGAAGTTTTGTGCTAGTTGGAGGCTAATTAATCAGCATCAAACTGCGATTAGAGGTTTTATTCACAAGTTCTTAAGGATTCACCTTGGGAGACAAGTTATTTTCATTAAGGGGGACCATATATCCTTTTTTTTTTTCTTTTTTCAAATGTTTAGGGTTTAACATTTTCGGTAGCAATCGGGCATCCAAATGGGCATAACTGAGATAATTTTATTTATCTTTGACTTAGAAGAACCTTTGTATTGTTTAACCCTATAAACAAATTGTACTTTCCTCTTATTTTATTTTATTATCAAGTATGATTGGCCATATAATTTATTTTAAGATGTTCAACTATAAATTTAACTATTTTATTATTATTTAGTTTTGATATAATTGACATTTTCTTTTGGTTCTACTAAATGTTAAGATAGTCAATTTGATCATGATATTGAGATGAGATAGTATAACACTAATTTAACAATGATGTGAAGAATTTGGGTGGTGGAAGTTGTGATGTTGATGGGTAAATTTTGAATGTTGCATATATAGTTAATCCCATATTTAGTTTTTATTATGAGAATGACTACTACATTCCATATGATATTCCTTAAAATTTTAAAGAAATTAAATGTAACTTCAACTAGATCTTTGGTTTATAGGACATATGATCAATATTATTATTCAATTAGTGATAGATTATGATACCTTAACCACTATTTTATGTGTATTGTTCCATGATGTTAACTTTCAAAAGTTAGTCAACAATTTGAGCCGTACAAGTTGTAACATCCCAAAAAGAAATTGAATTTTGTACATTAAATAAAGACATTGTACATATGTTACATTAGTATTAGATCATAAATTTAGTGAGTGTCAAATAAAAGATCTTTTTGGTCCTAGGCAATGCCTACTCCAGCTAAACTGAAATACTTACTGACTAATCATTTCAAATTATCACATATACAATCAACATTTTCTTTAGTTTTTGACGGAAATATCACGCCCCAAGGACATCATTGCCAAACCCTCAAACCTTGAAAAGCACATCACCACCATCGACAATGGTATTATGGTCTTGTCTATCATCAAACAAATGTTGCCTCTTGCGCTAAGCACTAATAAGTGGACCTGTGATACACGCATGAACAATTTAATTTTGGACTTTGACCTCTTCTCCTAGCTCCCTTTTCCAGTCGCCTTAACAATTGATGGTGACCCTATTGAGAATTTTGTACATGATCTTAGGGACGTTTCCAACCCAAAAAAAGAAAAAATAAAAAAGGAAGCAGCCAATTGGGTTAGCCTTTGAGGTTCAACGATGGGTCTATGAGCTTATTAAAAAAAAAAATTGGATTAGCTTTTGTTTTGGCGTGTGAAAAAGCCATGAGGGAGACAGCTTTTCAATTTCAACGACGTCGTGCTTATTCGTGGGTGTGAAAGTAATGCGCCGCACGGTGTTGTCATAGCAGTTTTGGCCGTCAATTCTATCTAGTCCATTTTCTAACCTATAATGAAAGCTTGATTCGTAGACA
This sequence comes from Casuarina cunninghamiana, assembly GCA_028551485.1. Classification (NCBI taxonomy): domain Eukaryota; kingdom Viridiplantae; phylum Streptophyta; class Magnoliopsida; order Fagales; family Casuarinaceae; genus Casuarina; species Casuarina cunninghamiana. The sequence continues at coordinate 10,072,392 of CM052371.1, forward strand.
AGCCACATGAAAGATCCCATTCGAAAGCCTATATTTGGCGTTTAGAATCCTAAAGAAACAAAAAAAAAAGGTTGATGAGAAATTCTGTAAATAATTTTATTCTAACTTCAGAATATGTAAATTTTTTCACACATATTTATAGAGAAAAATACATGATAAAATGGATCTAATAAATCATAAAATTTCGACAAACAAGATACCTCAATTTATGGATATCTTTTCAAAAAGTTTTTTTTTGTCATCAGTATAAAAGATATTTCTATGAGTTCATGAAATCATTTTTGGGCCCAAAATAAAAATCAATCATTTAGATAATTTCTTGTCCTTTTCTAAAAAGAGTAGTTAAATGAAAGAATTATCCCACAAGCTCAAAAGTTAGTTTTTTGGTTTGATTTTGTATCTTTCTATTATATTATTAAAGTTCAACTTAATCTACAATAATTATTATTTAATTTTAATCCTTTAAAAATATGCTTAGTATATATAGAGTATTCATTTTACATTATTTAACTTTAAACTTAAGATGTACTCTATATATAAGAGAATATTAAGAATAAAATCTCAAATGAAAAGTTAACTTTTGAGTTTGAATTTAACGCTATACAATAATAAGATCATGTGCTTATTCATCTTGACTTGGATGCAAGCGCCTACCTAAAAATAATCACTCTATGTATTTCCTCCCCATTACCAACCTTAGGATAACATTTTTCTTAGTTTGAATTTATAATCTTTAACTCCATAGATACACTTTTCCTCATATAGAAGTCTCTGACCCCACCTTTTGTCCTGTTAGCTCCCACTACACCACTAAGCCTGTCTCGTTTTCTATGCCAGATGAAAAGAGGAGTAGGCTTCGCTGTTTAGTTTTCACCCTTTCGAGTCAAACACCCAACTCTCGTAACTTTAAAGCAGCCTGCCAAGCTTTCCCACTGAAGCAAACCACAGTCTCATCCACCCGCACCCATGGCCGGCATGGAAATAGAAGCCCCACGAACTGATACCACCACCGCCACGAAGTTTTCAGGCCCTGAAAAATACAAGACCAACGCCGGTGATGTCGAGGAATATGCCGAGGTCTCTCCGGTTGAGCAAGTCCGACTTACTGTGCCCAACACCGACGACCCCTCCCTGCCCGTATGGACCTTCCGAATGTGGATCTTGGGGTTACTCTCTTGTTCCCTCTTGTCCTTCCTGAACCAGTTCTTTGCCTACCGGACGGAGCCCCTGATAGTCACCCAAGTCACCGTCTTGGTGGCGAGTCTCCCCATCGGGCGATTCATGGCCTCCACCCTTCCCACAACCCAGTTCAGAATACCTGGGTTTGGATCGAGATTGTTCTCTCTCAACCCCGGCCCATTTAACATGAAGGAGCACGTATTGATTTCCATCTTCGCCAGTGCGGGTGCTGCATTCGGAAACGGGCCAGCTTATGCAGTGTACATCGTCGATATAATCAAGGCCTTTTACCACAGGAATATCTCCTTTGTGGCTGGTTGGCTTCTTATTGTTACCACTCAGGTACGACTCTCCTCATCCATGGCTTTTCTTCCATTTTCTCTCTCATATTCCTTTGAAAACTGTAGGAACCACAACTGTGATTGATCAGTGCGGATCTGGGAAACAGTTTTCTTCCTTTCCAAACGCAAAGTAACGCATTTGGAATCAAGAAATGATAACAAATGATTAAAAAAGTCGCTTATCCCTGGGTCTCTCATGTTCTTTACAGGTGCTCGGATATGGATGGGCTGGACTATTGAGGAAGTACGTGGTGGAACCCGCTCACATGTGGTGGCCAGCCACCCTCGTTCAGGTCTCGCTTTTTCGGTATGCATTTTATCTTTCTTTTTTTTTATCACAACATCCGCTGTAATATGGTATTGAACCTTTGCATCCTGTCAATTCTCTGTTACGGCTATGGTTTGCGTCAAGCAAATGCTCCCGTCGCAATAACCTCTGCATCGAAGATAAAAATATTGACATAGAAAATGATATTGTATTATTTAGCTATAGGTATTTTTGGGATCTGATCTATCTTTGTTTATTGTTCACTTTTCTCCAGCAAATCTATATTTAAACACTAAACTATATATTTCTAACTCTTGGCATTGGAGTGTTGCCTCATTACTAGTGTTCTTAATGTTGATTGACTATTTATTTAATGGTTATGCATAAAACATATATGTTATTGAATAGTTAGAGATAAATGGAAGATATTATAGAAGCTCTCAGAGAGGAAATATGTAGGTAACATATTATAGTGATAAAATTATATGCAAACAAAAGTGATATATTGATAAAGAAAATTGGAAATATCTATAGAAATAGCCTTTTGATAAAAAAATTAATATTCATAAATAAAGAAAAGTGGAATCCATTATCTAAAAAGACAGAGCGTTGCATTAAGTTATATATTTTTTTAAAGTAATATTTACAAACAAAATCCATATACTAATAGCAATATTTGTAAGCATTTATTGAGATGACCTTCTGCTGAAGAAATCAATATACACAAATTAGTAAAAGGACACACATTCCAACAAATAATGTGTACATAATCTGATTGAATGTGCAGGGCTTTGCATGAGAAAGAAGAGAGGCGCATGTCAAGGGGAAAATTCTTCCTCATTGCACTAGTTTGCAGTTTTGCATGGTACGCCATGCCAGGCTACCTCTTCCCAACGCTGACGAATATCTCATGGATCTGTTGGGCATTCTCCAACTCCATCACTGCGCAGCAGATCGGCTCTGGCATGAAAGGCCTTGGCCTCGCAGCAGTGACACTTGACTGGGCCGCCGTGTCGTCCTTCTTGTTCAGTCCCCTCATCAGCCCCTTCTTCTCAATCATGAACGTATTTGCTGGCTATGTAGTGATAATCTACATTGCGATCCCCATAGCATACTGGGGATTCGACTTGTACGGTGCAAGCAAATATCCCATCTTCTCTTCTAACCTGTTCACAGCTGAAGGTCAACCATATAACGTAACAGAGATAGTGAATAACAAGTTTGAGCTGGATTTGACAAAGTATCAGCAGCAAGGACCGATCCACATGAGTATGTTTTTCGCTCTCACTTATGGCTTTGGCTTTGCCACTATTGCTGCCACCCTTACCCATGTGGGTTTCTTCAACGGAAAGTAAGTTATTCCTTGCTTAAATGAAGTTTTCTATTGGATATTATGTTCACATTTCAATGACGACTTCATCGACAGAGAAATTTATCAGAGATTTCGAGATTCTTATAAGGGTGTCGAGGATATTCACACAAAACTGATGAGGAGATACGAGGACATACCTTCCTGGTGGTTCTACTTGTTGCTTCTTGTGACATTTGTAATTTCACTTATACTCTGCACCGTTATGCAAGATCAGATCCAGATGCCATGGTGGGCACTCATCTTTGCCTGTGGCATATCCTTTATTTTCACCCTTCCAATTAGTATCATTACTGCCACTACAAACCAGGTCATTAGGCTAAACTTTGCTCATTTCCCCCTTTCTCTTAGCCAACTTTGCTTTAATATGTTCTACTGAAAAACTCGACATATACAAGTTCCACTAATGCTGTGATGCTCTGTATGCAGACACCAGGGCTGAACATAATCACTGAGTACGCGATGGGTCTCATATATCCAGGAAGACCAATAGCCAATGTGAGCTTCAAAGTTTATGGCTATATGAGCATGTCTCAAGCAGTATCCTTCCTTAATGATTTCAAGCTAGGACATTACATGAAGATTCCTCCAAAATCAATGTTCTTAGTTCAGGTAATTGCTTCTTTATTGCTCTCAGAGAACTACTTAAAAGGAGATTCCACGTCACCACCTATATATGTACTCTTGCATTGCAAGTACCAGTGAAAATGATTAAATAGCAAATAAAAAGCTACAAAACAGAAAGCAACAGAACACTTTTTAAGAGTATATATTTTGAGCTTGCAGCATTACAATTGAAACAGAACAATTTCGTGAGTAGCTATATACTTTATTACGGGTTAGACGGCCCTGAGCTACTTCATGTATAAAAGCTAACATACTGAACTCTGCTGCATTTGCATTTGTATGGCTAGTTCGTAGGAACAATTGTTGCTGGAACCATCAACATGGCGGTGGCATGGTGGTTGCTGACCACCATTCACGACATATGTGAACCGAGTCTCCTCCCTGTCAACAGTCCCTGGACATGTCCAAGTGACCGAGTTTTCTTTGATGCATCTGTTATCTGGGGTTTGGTGGGACCTAAAAGGATCTTTGGAAATCTTGGAAGCTACAAGTCCATGAACTGGTTCTTCCTTGGAGGTGCAATAGGGCCAATCCTTGTATGGCTATTGCACAAGGCATTCCCTAAGCAATCTTGGATCCCTCTCATCAACCTTCCAGTCCTCCTGGGAGCAACAGGAATGATGCCACCGGCAACACCCTTGAACTACAACGCTTGGGTTTTAGTTGGAACAATCTTTAACTACTTCGTGTTCCGGTACCGGAAGAGGTGGTGGCAGAGATACAATTACATTTTGTCAGGAGCGATGGACGCTGGGGTGGCTTTCATGGGAATACTAATTTACTTTTCACTGGGAATGGAGGGGGTAAGTCCGAATTGGTGGGGTACAGGCGGCGAACACTGTGACTTGGCATCGTGTCCAACAGCAAAGGGCGTAGTTATTGATGGTTGCCCCGTGAATTAATGCTTGTATATTTTTCGTACATACAAAATTTCAATTTCAGGATTGCATGAAAACAACAACTTTCTTCAAATTAATCAACACAAGTCAAAGAAGATAGTGTTTCTCATATGGGTTGTAATATTCCATATGAATTGATCTTCCTATAGAATAATTGCATATAGATGTTGAAATTTTGCTTTAACTTCAAGAGAAGAACCTTAGTGTCTCAAAAATCATCCAAATTCCAGATGAAGGCAAAAGAGTACTGCAGACTGATGCCAGTGATCTCTATTGGGAAGCGGTCTTACTAGAAGAAACCGATGAGAAAAGAAGAATTTGTGGATACTGGCGCATTCAAAGAATCTGAACGTCATTGTCACTCTACTTTCAAAGAGATTTTAGCGGTAAAAATGACAGGAAAAGCAGAGATAAAAGACTTTACAAATTGATGGGATTCTTTTATGGATATAGCATGATTACTTGTAAACAGTTTAAAATAAAAGGCAGAATTACTTTATTCCAGCACTATTAATGGAATAAAAACAAATAAGTTATAAGATTAAGGATGAAATAAGGAATATAATTTGGAGGGAGAGGTTGGACTATCTGGAATCTATCTCTAAGGGGACGGATCAAACCGATTTGACGTGGGAAAGCATCTTCCCATAATATAAGTTTAAGTGTGACATCTTATCATGACTTAAATCTCCTCAATTTTGTTCTATTAGTTAATTTCATAATTGATGAAAATTTTATATTTAAAATAATGGGATATATTATAAATAATGATAATTTCGTAATATCAATATCTTACCTAAGTACCTTCCTTGGGATCCCCTTTGATAACGATTAATTTTCCAAAAATATCCAACTGTACGAACCAACAGCAGGTGCACCACATGCGATGTCGGCCACGGCTGGTTGAAATGTTGTGGGCTAAGCTCCTCTAGTCTTAGGTTTTTGACTAGAAGCCTTCCAACAGGTGACTGCTTGTGCTTCCCCGTGACAACATAGTAGGCTTTGGCAATTGTCAAACTGCATTCAAGGGCCGGCAGTAGGCCGTATGTTTGGATAAGGTTGATTTTCTCGCGATGCTCCGGACGACCGTTGACTTCAAGTCAACCTCTAAAAACAAGGCTGAAAACGGGCCAATTGTGTAACAAAGTGCCATCTACGAATATCAACAGACGATGTTCGATGGTTTGTATAACAGAAAACAATGTCGAAAAAATTTTGTGAAAACGAAAATAGGTGCTTTGAGGCGTTTAAAAAATTGATCCTTAGGTTTTCAAAGAAGAAAAGCTCTTATTGAGTTTCATCACTCTAAAAATCCATTTTAATATAAGTTCTCTTACTCAAATTACGGACATTATAAAATTTAGTTAGCAATTTACTATATAATTATAACAAAAAAAATCAACATTTATATCGAAATTAACTAAAACACCACATATTCACTGGTCACCGAGAGGATGAACAGCTACCATCTTTTCAAAATGAAGAGAGTAATTGTCAATTTTCACACAAGAGATTGTAGAAAACGTAGTCCAACTTCATATAAAGGTAAAATCATAATTGTCGAATATAAAGGTATAGTTTAATTTGAGTAAATAAGGTCTTTTACAAATATGAAACTTAAAAGACCTAAATTTGAGAGACTTGAAAGTTACCATAGTATGAGATCAACAGCTATTAGAGCAAAGAATTATAAATCTCAAAATACAATTATGTTCCGTAAAAGTAAAAAATTATTGCAATCTAAAAATGAAGCCGGACCATAGCTAGGCAACCAATAGTTGAATCTACTTCCTCATGACTTCCATAAAAGGATAATCCACCACTAGTTTGGCCTTCTCATGTGTTTCTTCAAGAACTTTTTCAATCACTGCAAGTCATGTTTTTGTTACACTTTCACAGGGTAGCAATGTAGTGGGAGTTTTTCACACATCGAAACAAAGAAAGAGGCTTGCCAAACACTTGATTCTATTCAGTTTCAAGAGGAATACAAGTTCTGGAGTAGATTTTCTACTGAAATCTACAAGGTTTCAAATAGTACAGATAACAAGCAACTGTGCTGTACTTAAGTAAAAATAGAAAGTTAATACAACACACCATTAACTAGAAATGAAAATATAGTAAACAACACTCAAAAGGTTCAAAAAACACTACTAAAAAAACTCCATGACTAACTTCAATTGGAGCATGCTTCTTTGCATAGTTAGCTTGTGGACCACGTTACTTGATTAATCCTATTACCTACCCTAGAAAAGAAACAGAACACTTGAGTACACTTGCTGAAGGTCTTCTCTTTAACCAACCTGTGACGTGTTAATTTCAACAGTTTTTCCATAAATTTCCTCAAGAGTTTTCCCCATCATTGCAAGTCTTGCCTTCCCATGAATTTCCTTGTGGGTTTCAAGATTTGTACAACAAATTAGAGTTCCACAATATATTCTTCCTACAAGAGGATTCATCAGTAAACCCCATGATCTTGTTCCCAACATGGTCCCAGACGATGCCAACATTGCTACCGCTGATGTAATTATTATTAAAGGACAATTTCTTGATTTCTGTAAGATGAAACAAAAAACAAACATTTTTACGAATGAGATCTACAAAATACAGTCAACGCCCACGACCTGAGAAATTTAAGCCAAACCTGGTTTTGGAAAAGAGACTTATAGACGTAAAGTTGATTGACAAGAATTGTAGATATGTTTTTTTTTTTTTTAAATTGTAAATTAAAAAAAATATTTTATGTTAATTATAAATCTGTCATACCGTAACCGAACACGGTTTTGGAAGTGCTTACTTCTAGACGCGAAGCTGATTGACGGGGACTCAGTCTTCCGATGCCGCCGCAGCGATTACTTAGAATTGGCCGGAGATTCCGTATCTCGAATCATACTACGGCAACTTAAGCCGCTTTTATGGCCGCTTTGTATATACATAGGAAATTTAGCCAATTTTCTTGTGTTTGTCTTTTTCTTATCATGAAAATTTGGAAAAATTAGTGTGAACCCTAAACTGACAGGAAATCAAAAGAGATACAAAGGGATAACAAAGCAGAAATTTGGGAAAATTGTATATGTATTCCTTGATAGTAAACAAATACAATTAGTCCTATTGATAGGACAAGGACTAGTACTTTTACAGTAAATAATTACAAACAATAAATGAATATTTTCCTATACAATGATTTACATTTTCAAAATATATCAGTACTATAATCCTAATCATGAAGAGAATCATGGTGACATCAGGATAGGATCAGTCAGTAATAGTCAAGGACCATCGTATCTCCAACATAAACCTTGAAAGCTTTATTGGTAGACAAGCCACATGAAAGTAGCCAATTCCAAAAGCATCTATTAGCATTTCGAAGCGTAAAGGAAAAAAAAAAAAAAAAGGTTGGTGAGAAATTCTGTAAAGAATTTTTTTAACTTGAAAATATTTAAATTTGTTCATAAATATTTACAAGGAAAAATACATGATAAAAGAGATTTAATAAACATAAAATTTCAATAAACAAGATATCTCAATTTATGGACATCTTTTCAAGCAAAAGTGTTCTTGTCATCCATATAAAAGATATTTCTATGAATTTATGAAATCATTTTGTGCTCAATATAAAAATCAAACATTTAAATAATTTCTTCTTCTTGTGTGAAAATAGTATTTGAATAAAAGAATCATTAAAAAAAAATCAAGAACTTTTTGTCTTTCTAATACGATTTCAGAGTTCATGTTAATTTACTACAATTATTATTTAAATAAAGCAAATTAGTTCCCATGTGTTTATTTATCTATCTTATATGTTTTCTATTCACTTCTTTACATTGTATTTATCAAAGAAAAAGGAAGGTTCTGGCAAACGTATTCATCATGACTTGAATGCAAAGCGCGTACATAAAAATAGTCACTCTAAATATTCCCTCCCCATTCCCCCACCTTAGGATGCGTTTTTCTTACTTTGGATTCGGAATCTTTGACACCATTGACATACTTTTTCCCACAATAGAAGTCTCTCCCCTACCGTTGTCCCACTACGTTTCTACCAGCTCCCACTACGTCCCTCAGCCTGTCTTGTATTCTATGCCCGTCAGAAAAGAGAAGGGGGTTCCACTGTCTGGCTCTCCCCCAACTCTCACAACTCTAAAACACCCGCAGCCATGGCCGGCATGGAAGTAGAAACCCCACACCCCGATACCACCACCACGGAGCTTTCACACCGTCTAAAGTACAAGACTGACGACAGTGATGTCGAGGACTATGACGAGGTCTCTCCGATCGAGCAAGTCCGGCTAACTGTCCCCAACACCGACGATCCCACACTGCCTGTATGGACCTTCCGAATGTGGACCTTAGGGCTATTCTCATGTGCCCTCCTTTCCTTCCTGAACCAGTTCTTTTCGTACCGGACGGAGCCTCTGATTGTCACCCAGGTCACCGTCTTGGTGGCGAGTCTGCCCGTCGGGCGATTCATGGCCGCCACACTTCCCACAACCCAGTTCAGAATACCTGGGTTCGGATCCACATTGTTCTCCCTCAACCCCGGTCCCTTTAACATGAAGGAGCACGTACTGATTTCCATCTTCGCCAGCGCCGGTACTGCATTCGGAAGCGGGGCAGCTTATGCAGTGTACATCGTCGATATAATCAAGGCCTTTTACCACCGGAACATCTCCTTTGTGGCTGGTTGGCTTCTTATTATCACCACTCAGGTACGACTCTCCTCATCCATGGCTTTTCTTCCATTTTCTCTCTCATTTTTTGCTTTGAAAACTGTAGGATCTGCATCTCGTGTCAGAAACAGGTTTCTTCCTTTCCAAACGCAAGGGAGCGTTTTTTGAATCAACGAAAGATAAGGAAGAATGATTATCAAAGTCGCTTATCTCTCTAGTTCTCTTGCGTTCTTTGCAGGTGATCGGATATGGATGGGCAGGGCTCTTGAGGAAGTACGTGGTGGAACCAGCTCAAATGTGGTGGCCAGCTACCCTCGTCCAGGTCTCGCTTTTTCGGTATGCACGTTTAACTATTTATGCTGTTGAACCTTTCCATCCAATCAAGTCTAGAATTCCAATGTTCTCTGTTATGGCAACAGTTTCCGTCAAGTAAATATTCCCCGTCGCAATAACCTTTGCATCGTTACAATTTAACTCAGCTTCAAGATAGAGGGGGAGGGGGGAATATATTTAAGTTTAAAGTATTTAAATAGCACAATATATTGTCATTATTTAGTCATAGGTATTTTTTTTATCTGATCTAATTTTATTTGTTGACTTTTCTCCAGAAAATTTGTATTTAAACACTAAACTATATATTTCTAACTCTTGGCATAATATTTTTGCCTCATTATTAGTATTCTTAATATTGATTGACTTATTTAATGGTCATATATAAAAAATATAATATTATTGAATAGTTAGAGATAAATGGAAACTATTGTAAAAGCTCACAAAGAGGAAATCTGTAGGTCAAGTATTATAGTGATAAAATTATTTACAAACAAAAGTGATATATGGATTAAAAAAATTGTTGACATTTATTGAAATAGCCTTCTCCTAAAAAAATTAATATTCATAAATAAAGACAAGTGGGATTCATAATCTAAAAGAACACATCATTCCATTAAGCTATAACTTTTTTAAGTAATACTTACAAATGAAATCCATATACTGATAACACTATTTGTAAACATTTTTTCAAATAACCTTCCGCTGAAGAGATCAATATTCACTTAATAATTAAAAAGATTCAATTCCTACAAGTAATGTGTAGGTAATCTGATTGAATATGCAGGGCTTTGCATGAGAAAGAAGAGAGGCGCATGTCAAGGGGAAAGTTCTTCCTTATTGCACTGATTTGCAGTTTTGCATGGTACGTCGTGCCGGGCTACCTCTTCCCAACGCTGACGAACATCTCATGGATCTGCTGGGCATTCTCCAAATCTGTCACCGCGCAACAGATCGGCTCCGGCATGAAAGGCCTTGGCGTCGCAGCAGTGACACTCGACTGGGCCGCCGTATCATCCTTCTTATTCAGCCCCCTCATAAGTCCCTTCTTCTCAATCGTGAACATATTTGTAGGCTATGTAGTGATACTCTACATAGTGATCCCTGTAGCATATTGGGGATTCGACTTGTACGGTGCAAGCAAATATCCCATCTTCTCTTCAGACCTGTTCACAGCTGATGGTCAAACGTACAACGTAACAGCTATCGTGAATAACAACTTCGAGCTGGATTTGACAAAGTATCAGGAGCAAGGACAGATCCACATGAGCATGTTTTTTGCTCTCACTTATGGCTTTGGCTTTGCCACTATTGCTGCCACCCTTACCCATGTGGGTTTCTTCAACGGAAAGTAAGTTCTTCCCTGCTTAAATGAAGTTTTCAATTGGATATTATGTTCACATTTCAATGATAACTTCATTGACAGAGAAATTTATCAGAGATTTCGAGACTCTTACAAGGGTGTCGAGGATATTCACACAAAACTGATGAGGAGATACGATGACATACCTTCGTGGTGGTTTTACTTGTTGCTTCTTGTAACATTTGTAATTTCGCTTATACTCTGCACCGTTATGCAAGATCAAATCCAGATGCCATGGTGGGCACTCATCTTTGCCTGTGGCATATCCTTTATTTTCACCCTTCCAATCAGTATCATTACTGCCACCACAAACCAGGTTGTTAGGCGAAACTTTACTTTTAGCCACCTTAGCTTTAATATGTTCTACTGAAAACTCGACACATACAAGTTCCCTTATTGCTGTGATGCTCTGTATGCAGACACCAGGGCTGAATATAATAACTGAGTACGCGATGGGTCTTATATATCCAGGAAGGCCAATAGCCAATGTGAGCTTTAAAGTTTATGGCTACATGAGCATGTCTCAAGCAGTCTCCTTCCTCAATGATTTCAAGCTAGGACATTACATGAAGATTCCTCCAAAATCAATGTTCTTAGTTCAGGTAATTGCTTCTTTACTGTTCTTAGTAGGACTACATAAAAAGAGATGCCATGGCGCCACCCATATATGTAAGTTACATTTGAGCCTACAGCACTACAATTGAAACAGCACAATTTCGTGACTAGTCGTATAACAAGTTAGATGGCTTTAAGCTACTTTATGTATAAAGCTAACGTACTGAACTTTGCTGCATTTGCACTTGTATGGCTAGTTCATAGGAACAGTTATTGCTGGAACCATCAACATGGCGGTGGCGTAGTGGTTGCTGACTACGGTTCACAACATATGTCAAAAGGCTCTCCTCCCTGAAAACAGTGAATGGACATGTCCAAGCGACGAAGTTTTCTTTGATGCATCTGTTATATGGGGTTTGGTGGGACCTAGACGGATCTTTGGAGACCTTGGAAGCTATCAGGCCACGAACTGGTTCTTCCTTGGAGGTGCAGTAGGGCCAATATTCGTATGGCTATTGCACAAGGCATTCCCCAATCAATCTTGGATTCCACTCATCAACCTTCCAGTCCTCCTGGGAGCAACAGGAATGATGCCGCGGGCAACACCCTTGAACTACAATGCCTGGGTTATAATAGGAACAATCTTTAACTTCTTTGTGTTTCGGTACCGGAAGAAGTGGTGGCAGAGGTACAATTACATATTGTCAGGAGCACTGGACGCTGGGTTGGCTTTCATGGGAATACTGCTTTACTTCGCATTGGGAATAAAGCAGATAAGTCCGACATGGTGGGGCACGGGCGGGGAACACTGTGACTTAGCAACATGTCCAACAGCAAAGGGCATAGTTGTTGATGGTTGTCCCACGAATTAATAAATCTACACAAGTCAAAGAAGTTAGTGTTTCTAATATGGTTTGTAATGTTCCTATAGAGCTAATTTGCTATTACACAAAATTTAGAGTAAGATTTTTTTCATTAGTGACATAACTTCACTTACAGGGTTTGGAAAGTTTAATGGGATACTTAAAAATTCCAAACCAATTGAAGTTATGGCTTGTATTTTCTGAATGTCGTTTCCTTAACTCTAGGTTTATCTTATTATTGGTTGGCTAGCGTGTTAATTCTATCATCAAATATTTATATTGTAAATATGAGAGTAGAATTTAGAATCCATTGGTCCATAATAAGAATTTCACGATCAATGATAGATTGGTAGATTGTTTTTAACTCATGGTTCTTTCGAAAAGACCGAATTGTTTAAGAACATTGACTTTGATAATTTTTAAAAGTCATAAATCTCACCAAACCTTATCTTTAAGTTAATTAAACTTAACTTTCGCAATTTCATCTTGTTTCGACTAAGGACCGAGCTGTTTTTTATCCATTTCCTTTGTTTTCTTGTGGCAGCAAAAATGTATCGTTATAGTGAATTGTGATCAGGACCATGTAAAGAACGACAACTTCAAAATTTTACCCAAAACTGTTGCAAAGCATGGATGCTAATTTTCAAATATTTCCCTTTGAAGTTATTCCAACTTGGTTAACTTCTTTGGACTGTTTCATTGCATTTCCTCACACGTCTATTCTGTCTTCTTCAATGGCAGCCATTTTTTATTTCTTTCTAAGGTAGAAAGAAAACTAAGTCAAGGGCATTTCCTATCTCCTTCATTTGTTATTATTGATGTGGAAGTCCTATCTAGATTCCTTCGAAGTAGTTTACAAGGTATTGTAATCTCAAATTTGTAGATGATCCTATGATATCTAGCAGAGCCAATCAAAGAAATGGAGAATCAAGCCTAGAAAACTTATATAGCTCTCTACATACCAAGTTAAAAAATTTCTAGGAGGGATTTACAAAGGATAGAAGAAGAGGAACTTGGCCTAGAAGGTTTGGGATTTCCACTGTACCTTGAAATAAAATGGTGGGCTTGAATTGGTTAAATGTATGATATTTATAAAAAAAGTCTAAAGTCTATTTCAAAAATTAATTCATAGATTTATATTTATATGTCATTATATAAGGATTTCTTCTTTTCAATATGGAGCTTTTGTTCTTAATAATTCCCTTGTACATGAACTGTATTTGAGAGATTTAAAGTTAAATGAAAGTTAAAATAAGATGCTAGTAGATCTTCAAGATGCATTAGGATAAATATTTATATTATTGCACTTAAAGGGTGTTTTAATTATTCTACCATGATCATCTATTGCCCTATTTATTCTTCACAAGACACATAATCTCTACACACTTTTTGAAACACCAAAAGAAAACCCTCTAACTAACCTTTTCTACCAAGCACGATTTTGTTACTGATTTCTTACAGATTCAACATCCCATCAACCAATGCATTTCTAGAGTTATAGATGCAAAGATCTAAGTTAGAAATCACATCACATGGAGACCAAATCATGCATGTAATCTAGTTTTAGTATTTTAATAGAAATTCAATTTTAAACTCTTGATTGATGCACAACTCGTGGACAAAATTGAGGTGATTTTTCTCCGACAAGAATAGCCTTGTTTTATAAAACCACTAGCTCACCGCTCATCTCCGGCGGATGTTAAGTACTTTTTTGGTCCACCCCCCGAACTGGCGTTCTAAGTATCCAGAGGTGTTGAATATTCTACAAATTCAGTAGGAACAAGCCTAGAGTACGTACAAAGGAAAATCTCAAGCCAACTCAATCATCTAACGTTATCGTAAGAACTCCTCCTAATTGGCCGCAAGTCGTGACCAGACTTCACATCGAACTTACAATATTCCCACTGGCAAATCCTCCAATTATTTCTCAACTGCCAACCAAGGGGCACGAAAGTCAAGAATACAGTGCAATTAAATAGGGGCCAAGGCTTCCCCACAACAACAACGAACGCCTCAATTTTCTAGTACTGTTTCCTTGTGTGCTGCACTCAATGGGTGGCTCACTGGATATCCAAACACCGCCCTCCGCCGCCACCAACAAGCCGACTGACCCAGAAAAACACATCATCCCCACTGCGGGTGAAGATGTCGACGAGGAGGAGCTCTCTCCAGTGGAGGAAGTTCGGCTAACTGTGGCCAACAACGACGACCCAACGCTCCCAATATGGACATTCAGGATGTGGTTCTTGGGCCTAATCTCCTGCGCCCTCCTCTCCTTCCTCAACCAGTTCTTCGCCTACCGGACGGAGCCCCTTGTCATAACCCAGATCACCGTCCAAGTAGCCACCCTCCCCATCGGCCGCTTCATGGCCTCTGTCCTCCCGGACACCAAGTTCCGGGTGTATGTCCCCTTGCTTGGGTCCAGAACGGTCTCCCTCAATCCGGGTCCGTTCAACATGAAGGAGCACGTCCTCATTTCCATCTTTGCTAATGCCGGAAGTGCATTCGGCTCCGGATCAGCATATGCTGTTGGTATTGTTACTATAATCAAGGCCTTCTACCACCGGAAAATCTCCTTTGTCGCCGGATGGCTTCTCATTACCACTACGCAGGTAATAGTCCGCATCGATGAATTCTTTTCCTCGAAAAGTTATGATAAACTTGTGATAAAGATTCTAATTTATGACAAAGATTCCTTGGAAGCAAAGATATTCTTTTGTAACATGTTATTTGTGTAAAGAAATCTATATCCCACTATAAAAAGTCTGGATAACTTATGATAAAGATTCTAATTTACACTTTAGTGATGTTGACTGGACAACCATAATGATAACAATTTGAAAAGTGGGCAGGGAAAGAAGGCTGAAAACATAATAATTCCAGAGAAATAATTCTTTTGTTCATTGCATTACAAAGCAAACACAAACTTGATTCATGGTGGTTAATTTTGCAGGTGCTGGGATACGGGTGGGCTGGGCTATTGAGGAAATACGTGGTGGAGCCGGCGCATATGTGGTGGCCGGGGACTCTCGTTCAGGTTTCACTATTCCGGTACGTAGTTCTCCATTACCGGACCACTGTAGTTTTTTCTTGAGTCTCCCACCGATATTTGGCGTCATTATATCATGATTTCTTTTTCACTGGGTCAGTCCATGATTCTGCACGATTTAGTGTGATCCACTTGGCCTTGTTGTGTTGGCTTTCCAAAACCATTTTCTACGTGCTTGTCTTTTCTTCTTACTGTAATAGAGCGGCTTTGCTGTCATGACAGTGAATTTAAACTTGCTATAATTCCGTCTTTAGTTCACTGTTCTTTCAATAGACAAGATGCTGTATCAGAACATACAATATTCGAATTCGGATCCAAACGTAAGACTCCATCTCCCCAATGGTTGTCTTTATCCATTGCAAAGCTGTAGGTCCCAATTTCTTTATCATAGTTACTTAAGAGTTACAGTTTTTGGTCCTGAGAGGACGCCACTCCACCTTTCTTTCGTAAATCTTAAAGAGTTATTAGTCCAGCTGGGTCGTGATCGTAGGATTGAAAGCCACCGTCCCAGCTGGATTGGAAACCAGAGGTTCTCATTAATGGAGGGTACATTTATATGAAGCTCACGGACCACCTCAAGTTTTTAGCCCCTAAAATTGACCCCCGACATTATGATAAGAGTTATTTCAGAGCAGCTTGCCAACGTGAAGGGCGGCTGGAGGCTATCAAAAATGATAACAAAGTCGTATCCAAAATGATATCAAGAGGGTCTTAGATATCGTCTACTCTCAATTGTCAGATTTTGTTGACATATTAAAAAAATCTTAGAGAACTCCTGCTTTTAATTGTTAGGTTTAGTCGACATGTCTATACCACTCAGTGGAAATACATTAGGAGCTTGATAGATAATTCGAAAGAAAGAATCTATTTTTGGTGGACCCAAGAAGGGTTATGATTGATTCTTATGGTCCCCGGCTGACCACCAGCTTCTTCGGAAAAAATTAATTCCATGAAAATGATGAAAAAAAGTCTTACCCAATAATTCCTTATCACCAATATAGTCAAAGAGTGACTTTTAAGTAAAGAAAAATGTATCAACTTTTTCCATCAAAGACGAAAGGAAGAGGGATTCGCCAAACAAGGTTTGTTCATACCTTGGCATTTTCCCTCCCTTGTTTCACACTTGACAGACTTTTTTTTTGTGGTCTTTTTCTTCCATTTTCCTTATGGGGCCAACCCAGTAAAAGACAGTGAACATAATTCCTAGAGTTTGTTATAGTTGACAAATATTTCATTGTCTAAAATAAATAAAGATTCGGATTCTTGTTTAGGAGATAATGAAATGGCACCCATTTCTAAATATTCCACGCCTTGGCTGACTCTAGAACATGAGAGGGTGCTTCCTGCCAAGGCAAATGACCTAGACTTTCTAAACGGTACGCTTGTGACATCATGAAACCATGTGCAGTTTGGAACACCGTGATCACGATAATGCTTATACTACGCAAAATGTTAAAGTCTTCTTTCCTACCCATCTGTCACGCATACTTGTTAAATCGCCTATAGAAGGATATAGTTTACTTGTTGATACCAAAAAGTGGATGATAGTGTAAGTTAATAGCAACCATGTACTGCAGTAGCTGCAGCAAAAGCAGGAGGATCAGTGAAAAGAGTGCATGCCTAGGGAGTAATGGTTTTCCTTATGTGCCTTCTGGTCATTCCTTGGTTTCATTACATAATCAGGCTGCCATGCATGCATGTGAGAGGATGATTGGTTCTTACACCATAATAACGGCAGCAACAAACTAGAATCCTTGATAACTAAGATGTTTCAGTCAGATCTTTAATCACAAAAGTGTAATTGATCACTGCAACTTTGCCTATCTGCAAAATTCCAAAGGTCTCATATATTGTGAGACTTCTAATACTGGTCATGTATTGCAGGGCTTTGCACGAACGTGAGAAAGAGCAGCGTATGTCACGGGCAAAGTTCTTCCTAATTGCACTAATCTGCAGTTTCTCATGGTACCTGGTCCCGGGGTACCTCTTCCAAACACTCACAAGCATTTCATGGGTCTGCTGGGCGTTCCCCAGGTCGGTCACAGCCCAGCAGATTGGTTCCGGCATGAAAGGCCTCGGACTTGGAGCCCTGACCCTTGACTGGTCCGCTGTGGCGTCTTTCTTGTTCAGCCCCCTCATCAGCCCCTTCTTTTCCATCGTCAACGTTTTTGCCGGCTACGTTTTGATAGTCTACATCGTAATGCCGATTGCATACTGGGGTTTTGACTTGTACGGAGCAACAAAATTTCCAATTTTCTCGTCACATTTGTTTACTGCCGAAGGACAGAAATACAACATATCAGGTATTGTAAACAACAAGTTTGAGCTCGACCTAGCCCAGTATGACCAGCAAGGACGGATTCACTTAAGCGTGTTCTTCGCTTTCACTTATGGATTTGGATTTGCCACAATCGCAGCTACCCTCACGCATGTCATATGCTTCTATGGCAGGTATATTATTAGGTTTCTCTGTTGTCCTAAAGCATATTTTATGTTTCTCTACGTATGTGTCTGTCCTAAACCATTCTTGTCTCCCGTTACAAGTCTTAAGGTTCGAGGTCTTATTTCATGCACAATGTATGGACAGGGAAATTTATGAGCGCTATCATGCTTCCTACAAGGGCAAGGAAGATATACATACCAGATTGATGAGAAGATACAGGGATATACCTTCCTGGTGGTTCTACTTGCTGCTTGCAGTGACACTTGCAGTTTCCTTTGTACTCTGCATATTTTTGAATAATCAGGTTCAGATGCCATGGTGGGGACTCCTCTTTGCTGCAGCAATGGCCTTCATCTTCACTCTTCCTATCAGCATCATTACTGCCACAACAAACCAGGTTACAGGGTTCATAATATTTCTATTTTCTGTCCTTACCTTGCATTATCGGATTAATAAGAATCTCATTCACCTAGTTTCAACCCAAACCACTTTCCCTTAGATGGACCTACTGTTCTGGTTTGCCCTGAACGATCTCATGTTCTATGTGCAGACACCAGGGTTAAATATTATCACGGAGTATGCAATGGGTTTGATATATCCAGGAAGACCAATAGCCAATGTGAGCTTCAAAGTTTATGGCTACATGAGCATGTCTCAAGCTGTCTCCTTCCTCAGCGACTTCAAGCTAGGACATTACATGAAGATTCCTCCAAGATCAATGTTCTTAGTTCAGGTAGCTTCTCCCTTCCTCCTAGTGACAAACCAAAAGAAATGAAAACATGTTAACACATTTACTTATTTTTCATATAAACACGGAAAATTTGAATAGATATTTCACTCAGCTGTTCATTGGTGCACATGTATACCCAGTTCATAGGAACGATTCTGGCCGGAACCATCAACCTTGCAGTCGCAGTGTGGTTGCTCGACTCTATTACAAACATATGCCAGGACGATCTCCTTCCCGCCGACAGTCCCTGGACATGTCCCGGGGACCGGGTCTTCTTCGACGCGTCCGTAATCTGGGGCCTGGTTGGACCCAAACGGATCTTTGGATCTCTTGGAAACTACGCATCCATGAATTGGTTCTTCCTTGGAGGTGCGATCGGGCCCGTTCTGGTTTGGCTGCTGCATAAAGCATTCCCTAAGCAATCCTGGATCCCACTCATTAACCTTCCGGTCCTCCTAGGAGCGACGGGAATGATGCCGCCGGCGACAGCATTGAACTACAACGCCTGGGTTATAGTTGGAACAATTTTCAACTTCTACATCTTCCGGTACCGGAAGCAATGGTGGCAGAGATACAATTACATTCTTTCAGCAGCAATGGATGCTGGGGTGGCTTTCATGGGAGTAGTGTTGTACTTTTCAGTGGGCATAGAAAACAAGGGGTTGACCTGGTGGGGTAACGACGGCGAACATTGTCCATTGGCAACATGTCCGACAGCCAGGGGCATCAATGTCACCAACTGTCCAGTACACTAATATATGTATGCATCCGTTCTGGATCATCTCCCTCCATTGCTGCATAACATATTAGTAGCTTTTACTAGGATGCTTTCCGGGCATGTATAATGTTCTACGCAAACTAAGCTTTTACTTGCTTTCAAGAATACATATATATTGTAGAGATCTTCTAGTCTAATTCTTAACAGCATCAAATTTATCTGAACACAACTGAAATCACATTCAAGTGGCATAGCTCATGATCTATGTTGCCTGAGTGAAACGTCATGCAGTGGCACGTCCAGTCTCCTTCCTTCCCTGAGTTAGTCCCTGCTAATTGAGAGCGCCAAACTAGAGTCCAAAGAAACACCGATGATGTCCGACCCTAAAGTCTCAATATATACGTTCCTGCCTTAGAAAGTATGAGATAACATCAATCAGAAAAATTAAACCCAGGGGAGGTTGGCTGTCGGAATATGATCCGTAAATTGAGTTGCTTAAAAGCATGGCGATTTTCTGATCTGGCCTCTTGTGTAAATATGATTGTATTTCATGAAGTGAATCCTATTTGATTCATACAACTTTATGTACATAAACTTCTGATAAAATTCATCCACTAAAGACGAGTGACTTCTGCCGTGCAGTAAGTAACCAATACTGGTTATAGGATCATTTTCAGGATGATTGTGAAATACCATAAGATTAGCCATTTTCGCTGTAAAGCATTTAACCAGAAAACGAGTTTAAAAGAAAAAAGAAAAAAAAGAACACATTAAAACAACCGAAGTTCCTTTAATCCTAACATGTCTGTTTCCTTGCTTGTTTGTTTTTGTTTCCCTTCCAAGCCAAGTTTTGCATGCCACATGGCGGGGTACTACAGATTGGAACTTTTGGGACAGACTTCTAAGAAGCATTAGAATTAGGGAAGTGGTCAGAATGAATCAGCTGAAAGTATTCATTCATGATTGCCTTCAAGAATTTCATCTAAATAGTATTTATTCAGCTAATTAAGGAAGTGTTTAGGGAGATGCAACAAAGGTGAAAGGCAATATAAGACCAGCCATTCATGAATCCTGAGTTCCAGATGTCAATTACATATACAGCATTGCATAATCACTTCGAAGAATCTATCAGATCGGACTCGTTTGTCTTGTCTTGAGCTAGCAGCCTCAGTATCATGGCACATGCAAGATACCATGGAACGGTGGGTTCATCGTCAATGCCCGCTTTCAATATACTAATTTTGGGATTGAAGATAATGTTGGTAGTAATCTGACAGCTAATAATAACAACTGGATTAGTCAGGAAACTTATATGTGGTCTTAATATGTCAAGTAGAGATTGAAGAAAGAACATGGATGGTCTAGTAGTTCAGCGAAGTACAGCAGGATAAAAAATTTGAAGGAAAGAGTTTCACACCTTAACACGCTCATGTTGAATTCACTGAAAGCCACTGGTTATACTCATCCATCCGTATAATAAAGGAGCTAGAACTTGTGGATCCTCCTCCGCCATATGCCTTCATGTTTCCAAGATGTGGACTTTACTTATTTACCCCAAGATTCAATCGATAAGAAGCTTAAATGTTTAGTTGATAACAATGCAAACCTTTGCCACTTCAGAGGTATCAGTGGCACTGTCAGTACTCCTCAAGCACATTTTAAGATTACGTCGTTGCATGTATACAACAGCTCCTATAGGCCTATAACATCACCAATAAAGTATGATAATGGCAACTCGTAATCAAATACCAATAACTTTATCATGCTAATACAAACAATAAACAACATCATACTGTAGCAATGTGAACGGAAGTAATCAAAGGAAAGTGAGAAGAACCAACTATATACAATAGTCGAGGAAGCTTTCTAATGGATTTTCTCCTCATCAATGCTATGCCAAGAAAAACCAGCCTATACATTCACTTGTACATTCAGATATAAAACTACGGAGACTTATCCACATTTTAGAAACTATCAAGATAGCAAATTTTCTGCTGGGGTTACATTCCACTGAAACTTCGTAAATACTAAAAGGAAAATCAGGACCATGTGTAGAGTTCAATATGACCATGACAAAGTTTCTCCCCTAAACATGCCAACCACTGCTACCCTGAGAGCAGATGCCAAGAATATGATTACCTTTTCAGTTGATCATTCCAGATTTTACTTTGATCATTCCCTGAACTAAAGTCCAGACTATAATTAGGATCTTCGAGGTTCTACACACAACAGTCCAAAAAGCTGTTCTTGATTCAATTCATGTTCTTAAAATTTAACACCTTTTTTACCTTGGTAAATATACTCACATGCACAGAGAGGCACAAACCCCTGATCTACCTACCATCCCATGTTAAAGGGGGATGTGAGTTGACATTTGACCAAGAGGTCACAAGCTCTCAGCTTTTAACTCTCTTCATCAAACCAAGAACTCCAAAGTTTTAGATAGATTAATAGAATTGACTAACTATGACTCATGCTGCTTGAATAACATCGAAGCATCAGATAGAAAGAATATGGAAATGGAAAGGAAAATAACAAAATGAGCAATGATCTACCAAAACAGAAACGATATATGTAGTAAGAACTAGAAATCTGGCATTTTCTTCCATTTTTTTTTCTCTTTCATTTTTTCCTTTTAGACCATCTTCTTGAAACTTCAAATAGGAAAACCAAGTTTTGTAATTGAGGTCATGATCTTCATTAATTAGTTGCCTAGAGACAAAAAAATGATTCATTGTTTTAACAGCTGGAATAGGTAGGCATCTACAAGCAACGGCGGAAAATTATTAACTAATAAGAGATGCAACTCTATAGAATGTGTAAACCATGTAAAACCTTTTCTAAGAGGAAATACCTTAGACCAGCAGCAGCGCTTTTTACACTAAGTAGCTTGCCAATTTCATCACTCAAGTCGGAATTTCCATCCACTCTAGCTCCCTAAGATCACAATGCCAATAATAAGCATCTGTTTAAAAACCTATGCTAATTCGATTTTGAACAGACTAGGATGGATGGGAAAATGGTCTTGACAATTCCATATCACAAATGAAGCTACCCAAAATTAATAGCTGACCAAATAAAAGCAGGAATGCTATTATAGGATGAAAATCTAATATGTGGGGACTAATCATTACCAGACATTCCCCATAAAAACCTCTGCCCAATCGAACTTTGAAAACATTGTCCAGCAATTTACTTGCAGCATTCTGCCGAGAGGAAATATGAGAATATCCTTTGGCAATTAAATCCACAGAAGACAAGTCCAGTAACTGCAACAGAGATGATCAAAAGCAGGTTAAAGCAGGTTAAACAGAAACAAGATGTGGAATAAGAGATATGTAGGACAAAAAACGGAAGAGTCTAGTTTCAGAACACAATAACCCTGTACCAGAAAGAAAAAACAGTAGGCTATTTTGAGGTAAAGATTTAGAGAGACAATCACTTTAAACAACGAAGAGTCCTAAACTTCAAAACAATATGTGTTTCAGCTGGTTTGTCTCATCAGGTTTGCAAAAATTGATTTAGATTCTTGTTAAACATCTATACATAGACTGAATGCACAATTGGAATGGTATAACTGCAACAAAGTTTCTAGAGATGATGCTTCAAGACAGAGTGCTACTTTAACTTGATGTTTATTTAACTTTATATCAGTTAAATGATGATTTCACACAGAAGAAACCTTCAGATTTAGTAAAAAGTTGACATGAGCTCAGTCAGTCCAAGAAAAATGAAAATGTATAATCATAAACCCTAGATTTTTCTTCACATGGGATATATGATTTCATAATGGAACTTATAGAACATCGATACCAAGTGCGTTCTCTAATTTTGAGGGAGACAAGAATTTGCAACATGTGTAATATAGATACTGCACTTAGTAGAGCTGACATTTATACCTATGTAGTGACAATTTACATACATAAAGAACAAGAAAGATATATATACACATGTTCTCTGGATTCAAGTAAGAGGCTACATTAGTATTCTATGCATAGCCAATAGAGAACTTTTCTCTTTTTATTTTGTCTTTCTTCAAGTGAATATCATAGTAAAATTAATCAAAAAGTAGATGTGTGAAAAATATAGCCTGGAACTATTATTTTTAATAGAAAAAGGGCAGAACTGCCAACCTGTTCGTACATATATGGATTAGTAATACAGTTCAACTTTGAGTGCCATTCTCTGAGTCCAGAGTTAAATGCCCTGATATCTGCAAACCTCCATCGACGAAGATCTCCATGCTCAATATACCTAAGGACTGTTTCAACACGATCTCGGTCTTTTTGGTCCAACAAACTTTCAACAGCCCTCTTGTTTCAGAAAGATGAAAAAAAAAAGAAAAAAAAACTAAGAAACATTTCATAATTCAGTTATCTGAATGTAAGCTACTACAAATAAAGCATGAGGAATTACATCAGCAGATTTGATATCCTCAAGTTTGCCAGAAAAGTACTCATATACAGCAGTAGAGCTACTCTTGTCAGTGTCTATATGAAATGTGAGGTTATCAGGATGATCTTCAGCAGAAGGAATCTTCGCAAGCACTGATTTTCGATGATCAAACCCTATCACCCTATATGAATCAGCAAATACGAAGTTATACATTGCATTGAAACCCCACTTCAGGAAACACAAGACAAAATCATTCATACGATATTAAATTGACGACCAGACACATCAAGTTTCGCTTACTCGCATGATGAACGCCGTGCTAGTTTCATAGCAAATCCTTTAGGACCAAGAAAGTCAAGCAGATAGCACCTCTGAAGCCCTTCAATGTACAAATCTTCAGCCCTAGAATAGCAAAGTAAAAGTATAATGAGGCCAAGGGTCTGTTTGGTTCCTTGAAGAAAAAATCTCCGCGTTATCTAAACTAAAAGTTTCAGCCTAACTCTCCAGCAGAGTGTTTCGCACACTGCCTCGGAACCAATAAGCACAATCCCTAAGCCAAGAAACTAAATAACGACGAATACGTCCAAAGAGATTGTACCTGAGAGGCTCCACAGAAGAAAAAGGCAGAATGAGGCAAGGGAGATTGAGACGAGAGTGGAAGAGGCGCGCGAACAGAGCCGAGAAGGCTCCAGAGAAGGACGGATAGTTGTAGAGCACCACATTGGGTACTTTTACTTCCGACGCTTTGGACGAGGGCCTCCAACGCAGCGTCCGAACGGAATCCCCGCGCTCCGGCTCCCGACGCTGACAACAACCGCCAACTTCGCAGCCTCAAGAGACTCATCGATGTTCGGTAACTCCGTCGAAGAACGCCCAGTGTCGAACTAAGCCCACCCTCGCATTTGGGGCTCCCGATGGCCCGCGCCGTCAAAACAAGCACCCATTTCCCAAATTCGTCCTCTGGAGAAAAAGTAAAGACTTCTTTTTCACGAAGCTAAAGAATGGTTCGTCAAGCCTCTGTCGGGCCTTGGCCCTAAGGGAGTTTTAAATTTTACAGTGTGTCTTGTAAGAGAATATTACATAAAATTAGGTATTTTTGTTGTTCGGTGATTTCACTATATGCTTAAGGTTTTGTCATTCGGTGCTTTCTTTATATCTCTAGGCATATTTATAATTTTTTATGGTATGATTGTCATGTGCTACAATTGTACCAAAAACTTAAGCTATTAGCTAATCTTAATTTGAACACAGGCTAGGCTAACTACTCGAGCTAACCCCTTGTGCTCACCTTTGTAGCTGGCCTTTGACAACAATAGAACCTTGCACTAAGCAGTGGGTAAGTGCAATAAGCTGCATTAGTATTTTATTCTAGTGTTACAAGTTGAATGATTAGTCTTATTTAAATATCTGATAATGCTGACACCATAATGCCAACAATCATCCCCCAACATTAGTTGGGATTCAAACTTATAAGCATACTCTAATATCAATTACCCAATATCAATGACTAAGATCGTCATATGCTACTATTATGCCAAAAGCTTAAGTAATTTGTTGAGATGCAATATTTTAACTTAATCATGGGCAGGGTTAATCATTCAAGTTCACATACTTGGCCCAACCTCAATTGGGTTCCCTTCGCACGAGGCCACCACAGGCCCCTCTCTACAGTTAACCCTTTATAGTGCAAAGGCCCGTTTCTGACTGACGAGTGGGCATCGGAGACTACATCTATATTTTATTATAGTATTGCTAGTTGGATTGTTATATTGATTCCCATAAAAGCCAAAAAGTTACAAGTTACATTGTATTAAGCTATTTTGTCACTGGGAGACTTTTTCTTCCTTTGCTGCCATCTACAGACATGACAAAGATATTCTTATCCATGCCCGGATCAAATGCCCCTTCCTTGTTGCTCTTTCCTAGAGGAGGAGTTTGGTTTATGAATTATGTAATAACGAATATCCGTCACCTTTTCCATTTCTTCTCAACCCGCCAAAATGGCCAACAATAAGCTGTGGAAGTTCACATAAGTGCTAGTTCTGGAAGCATTATCACCAATTTTTCGTCTCACCTTTCCCTTGGATTTAAGTGTGAAAGGATTGCCTCTATATTTGTTCTTCTTTTTCTATTGTCCGGCACCAAAAAGAAAAAAGAAATACTCATTATGTATTAACTTAAGAATACATTTTCTTATGGTGATATTTTTATTTTATTTTATTTTGTTTCTTAAACCAAGCTATTTCATTTGTAACTCAACTATAAGCATTAAAAGAGAGCATATAACATGATGAAGAAATAGGATGATAAGTTGTGACTCGGTGCATTAGTTAATGTACCATAACTTTTTTCTTCAATTTGAATGTTATTATCTCTTTGATCTTGATATAAGTCCTTCTTGATTCACCAGAATTACATCTTCGAAATAGTAAGGCTGCCTTTCTAGTTAAATGGTCCTTGGAGTTAAGGGCGGAAGAGTTGTCTCCATAACTACATATATTGTCTGAAAAAAAAAAAAAAACATCAATGCTTACCATGTATTGAGTTGAGAAATCCCAAATGAAAGAAGAAAGAACGTATTTCTCTTTACTGTGATACTCTAACTTTCAGGTTCTTTCTAAGCATTTGGACTGTGAACCCCTGAAACCAGGTCTAGTTCTCATGAGACGTTTTGAGATGCCAAATGGTAAAAAAAAAAAAAAAAAAAATTATCTGCAACTTACATAGGAAGATTGATAGTATTTATAATATAGGATGAACATGTAAGATCATGTCTTGATTCGATGCAGACTTAGTTAATTTAATAAAATATTTTTGTGTGTGTGTGTAGGGATTTATCTGTAATTGAGGAGAAATAACTTTCATAATTTTTTCAAAACTTTCAACCAAGTCCATCGACATCTTCGAGCAGTAGGGTTTGCCTGTCAGCTTGAAAGTTTCTTTAGTTTTTATATTTTGGAACAGATATCGATGGGTTTTAATATTTTTAATCATTAAATCTTTCAGCCTAAGAACGTCAGCCTGAAGTAGGGATTAGCCCCACGGATCTTAAAACTCGATCCTCCTCGGCAAAAGCCATGAGTAGGATCCTCGAGATGCCAAATTTCCAACTTTCACAGCGCTTTTCAAGCATGGAATTTGTTTTCTTGTCTACAGAATTTTCTGTTCAACCAATCGTGGTGGTTCAGAATCGCTAGATCCTTTAGTAGTCTCAAATACAAGAGCCTTTCTGTCTTTTGTCTTTGGTCCCGAATACAAGAACTTAGAGACTCGACATCTCTAACGTCCTTTCTTGTAGGTGTTAAGAGTCGGTCCTTTCTTCCTTTCAACCATTATTAGGCTCTACATCAAAGCATGAGGAAACCTCTTTGTTTTCTACTACGGTCCCCTCTGGTTGATTCTGGTCAATTTAGCTTATCATGAAGAATTCATGATAGATGGTCCTGATGACCATTAATATTACTGTCAGTAGACCTTGTATCATTGCTTTTTCGTAAGACAAACGTATGACAATTTTTTAAAACCACTATAAGTTTAAAAGGCATGATTAATCGTATATCTCATAGTGATATGCATTATACATCTTAGAAATAAATTCATAGTCTAATAAAAAAGTTAATTCATAAATTAGAAATTATAAAGATATTTTTCATATTATTTAAGAATTATTATTTTTTAAAATAAAAATTTTGCCTTTAATATTCTTTCACACATTGAGCATATTTTCTATTCGAAGTTGAATAGAGTAAAATGAATGCTTATTGCATACCGTACATATTTTTAAGACTAAAATTTGAACAAGAGTTATAGTTTGATTAACATGGGTTCTAATACTATATAAAAAAGGCTTAAAAGTATTTTGAAAGAACTTTTTTCTGACTTAAATGTTATCCAAAAATTGTATCTATTCAACATAGAATTTTCACCTCCAACACTACTAGATCTTATTTAAATTAGAGAAAATTTTATAGAATGTTTATAATTTGATTAAGATTAATGAGATACTATTCATTCAGTCATTCGTTCAAGGGATAAATAAGGAAAAGATGTGTTTCATTTCTAAAACAGATTTTTAATTAAGATTTAAGCAACATGAAATATTCTTTACATTATTCTTAACATACTTGTTTGCAAAACATAGGTTATAAGGAATAAACACATATCCATTTATACATAGGCTTCATTTTAAAGATAATTTTTAATTAAAAATTTGACAATGTAAATATTTTCCATATTAATGTTAATAGAACTTATATAATTATCGAATTATAGCAGCAAAAACACCTTTCCAAGTTTTTGCGAGCATAAAATAAGCTTAAGTTATCAACTTTCAAAGGAATTTATTAACTCTTGCCCTGTTCCATTAAAGAACGATTAGGCTAAGTTGAAGTGCATTCCAAGTTATTCCCGGACAGGTGGCTGGCAATCTTGATATCTCGTTCCACTATCCTTAAAATAATTGTACGTGAAAAGTGGCTGATCTTAATAATATCTTTCTTTTTTGTAGCTGAAGAATTGGCAGGCTGTCCTCCTTCCCTATATATGAATATTCCTTTCTTACGAAGCTTCAATTTTCCACAGCCCTAGTTCGCTGAACCCCCACACCCTTTATATAATATTGTCACCAAGCGACATGAAGCTCTCCTTATTCATTCGGTAGCTGCATGCCATCTCGCATTGTCTAAGGCCATCGGCTGTCCCAAAGGTAGGCCGTGTCATGTCCTATCATCCCTACCAGTCAGGCTCGCAAAAAGAGGAAAAGAAAGAATCAAAAACAAAACTCGTGCCCGCTGCATGCCTGGTGCTAAAAGTGCATGGATGAGTATTGTATTGTTTGAGCTGTGGAAGGGCATTAAGCAAATAGCCTAAGCCTATCCCATCGGCACAACTGTGCCCACGTTTCCTCTTAATATTCAGTGAAGTGGGATTTTGCTCTCTCCTGTCATTTTCATTTTTTCAAACATCTTTCATCCTCTCATATTCACTAGTTCTTTTATTTGGCAAAGTGTAACGTGCTTTGAATTTTTTTTTTCGTCTATATGAACTAGGGTGCTTAGAGAGGTACCTACCTTGTGCCGCCCCTCCCTTGTAAAATATTGGACCTTTTCCCCTTGCTCCCGCCCTCCCGTTCTTCGCTTAACGTCCTCTTACACCACTCAAGTTCCTTTCATGAACCAGATCTGGAGTCTGCATTAACTCTTTCTGAGTTTCTTCATGTGCATGCTGAAGCTACAGCAGCTAAATCTGTTGGCCTAGAACGGGGTCGACTTGTCTTTGTGCCCTAGCATGCGTCAGTACAGTACCTGTAAGTTTGTTTTTGCCATGAAGTTGATTTAACTATTATATTCTGTTTCAGATCACTCTACAATTGCAGATTACTGTGGTTATCTTTAGATGGCTCGAGGTCGTGGAATTGTATTCACTTTGATATTCTTTGATCTGCATTTCCTGCGTAGTGTCTAAACAGCATTGGTTTTAATCATTTTTTTTTCCTGTTCTTATATTACCAATTCTTCCAAAGTTATGCACATGCTTCTAACTTTCTAGTCGAAGACTTGTGCAGGTTTCTTTTCTCCTATTTTGATAGAATTCATTACTTCATACTTACATTATTGTTTCATCCTTTTTTTCTTTTCTTTTCTTTGTGGAATGGTAAGTTTGCATTATTATTTCATCTTTTTATCTAGTACTTGCACTGATTTCTTTTCTTCTCTTCTTATAGACATTCAAGTATGCGTATATGTTCCTTTTTATCTTTTATTTTCTGAATTATACTTGCTGTCATCGTTTATATTGGCTCAAAGGCATGACGTTGGATTCATCTCTTAGCATTATTTTTTCAATTCTTTTATCCTTGCATCTATAGTATCGCCTCATTCAAATCTATTAACAGGTTACTGATCTTTTTTGTTAAATATTCATACTGTTTTCTTTTATTCCATCTTTCTAATGTTGGATTCAGCATTAGGTCATGCTTTTTTATCTTTTAATCAAACAGTTTTAGTGGTTTCTTTTTCTCATATTCTGATACCGTTCATTTATTCAATTTCATGTGTTTGTTCTTAATTTTAGTTTCCATTGACGTGGAGATGGCTCAAAGGCGTGGAAATGGATGCACTTTGATGTCTTGGGTCTTCACTGGCTGGTAAAGTTTAAGCATTATTTGCTTTGTATCACTTTAATTGTTGTTTCAAATTTATGTATGCTTCTCATATTTTTTTCCTCTTATTTTAAAATTTTTAACTCACATACCCACTTACGCACATTTGAGATATCAAACTTGGAGTTAAAAAGTCTTAAATAATGACTGTTTACTATTGAACTAGACACTTATTGACCATACTTCTCATCTTTGAATTGCAAACTATGGTTTTTCAATAGGAAAAGAAAGATTTTTGAATAGGAAGAGAAAGGAGTGAGCTAGGTATCTAAAGAGCTGTATCCTAGGTTTTAAATAATTAAATTATGCCTTTGAATGGTTGTTTGTGTAAGATTCCGGTAGTCGGACTTTTTATCTTAAAAAATTAGGCCCTGCATGTGTTTTCTTTTTATTTTGCTTTCCAGATCTTTGGGTAATCATGGGGTTATCCCCACATCTTCGGATATTATAATTCTTTTTTATTTTTTTTATTTTCCCGACTTCTTGAAAGACGAAAGTCTTCTTGTTTTCTTTGATTTCTGGCCAACATGAAGGCCCGTAGGCTTCCATCTTCCCACGTATACAGTTCTACGTTCTCCCTTTCTGACGCGATCGTGTAGTTGTTCGAGGATAAAGGCAATGGGCAAATGATCATACTAGATGTTTAGATACGCAGCCATTAAAAAAAAGGTGATGGTTGGACCGTAGCCACGGCAGCCACTTCGTGACGCATACGATAATGCATTCGCTTCGAGGAATCAATTATTTACCCTTTAATTATAGTTTCAGTGTGTCGTACATGATCTCCATTAAAGTGCCTTTGTAGAGGTCCAGTGTAGTTTTCACTCATCATCTAGGGTTACTTGGGTAGCTATCCTAACTTGGCAGTTTTCAATTAACAAGTGGTTTTATTTATTTGTAACTTAATTTAAGTAGATCTTCTCGAAACAATTAGTATTACTGAGCTGAAGCAACATCGCATACAAGCCATCCATAGGACTTAAATTATTATTAGTATTCACATGAATGGAATGATAAGTGCTTAATTTAGTTAAGAGTAAATATTATTTATAATTTTTTGGTTCTAAATTTGACACTTGATGCAAAAATGAGTATGTGTTAAAAAAATAAAGAATTATTTAAATAGGCTGTAGTGCATAGATAATGTCCAAAGAGATATAAACCATTATTAAGAAAAAAGAAGAACTAGACCCAATGTGGTCGAACAAAAGTCTAGAAAAATTTGAAGAGAATTCAGAAATCCGTTTGAACCGTTCGTTTATATTTGTCTCTTATAAGCAAGATGGTTTGCTGGCTGGACTGCTAGGTGCACGGACAAGTACATGGTGGAGCAGGTGGTAGTGAGGATTTTAAGGAAAGTGGGATGAAACAACCTGACTAGAGTAGTTAGATACGTTGGGGCTATAAATAGAACAATTGAGTGTAGAGAATATACAGCAGTAGATTATATAAAATAACTCTTAGGCTATTTTAATAACTAATGGGCATGTTTTTGTCACTCTGTGAACAGAGTGAATGTAGAATCATTTGGCATGAATTATTTTTACAAGGGATAAATTGGCATATTTAGTATAGTTTTCATATTGATCAATTCAGTTTTATGATATTGGCGTGCAAGTTACGTCATAAACCCCAAAA
Source organism: Casuarina cunninghamiana (assembly GCA_028551485.1). Lineage (NCBI taxonomy): Eukaryota > Viridiplantae > Streptophyta > Magnoliopsida > Fagales > Casuarinaceae > Casuarina > Casuarina cunninghamiana. Next base: position 10,103,986 of record CM052371.1, read on the forward strand.
TACATCCCAAATGATGGTCTATGTACGTGTTCTCTAGATTTTCATACTCATTTTTTAAAATTAAAATCGTACAAAATATTATGAGAAGAAAATTATCTTGCCACGAATATGGGTACACTTTAAAGTTTATCAAGGTAGCATACCTTATTTTTTAGTAAGCTTAGTTCCAAAAGGAAGTTTTTTATTTACACCATCTTGCAAACCTTGTGAAATTGTTCATATTTTTCTAATGTAGAGGAATGAGTTAATTAATAAATGCTTTGGCCTCATAATCGTATTCCTAGGAGATGGAATTGACATTATGATGACTCGTCTTTCATTTCAACGATCATTTGACATCTTTAGAAACAGAAAACCTGTTAAGAGAATCCTACAACAATAAACATGGTGAAGTAATCCTAGTATTGGGTGAGAAGGTACATGATGATAGTGTCAATTTATCAACTTTTGTTAAAATTCCAAGTTACATATTTAGAAACAAGTAATTTTGTTAAAAACCAAGTTATGTTTATGTGTAATGGGGTTTTAGAGAACATCGGATGGTTGTAGTTTCCTCTTCATAAACACACTTAAGTACACTCAACGACAAATCATCACAATTTCACATCTGCAACTCTAGATTCTTAAGATGCATATCCTCAGCTAATTCTTAGAAAGCTGTGTTAGTTCAGCAATCAACTCCTGGATGACCAATGCCTTAACAATGGCATTCCCTTCTAAACTTTCTTCTGTCACAAATTTCAGCCACCAAGTGATAGTCACCTTCTTGTTCATCCACCAGTACATGGACTACCTTAAATTGTCCATTGGCCTTTCTTCTTACAATTGATTAAACCACTTGGAGCATCAAATTGGATCTATTTGCACTTATCCACTCTTGGTTGGTAAATGTTGGTCACCACTTTATAGGACCAGTAGAATGGATCGAAGTTGTTGATCCAATTCTGGTGTTAAAAAACGGAAGCTAGCATAGGTCAAATGATATAGCAAGTAGCTAGCTGGTGAATTACAAACATTTCACTCAACTCTTTAGAACCAAAAGATTTATGAATATACATAACAGGATCTGAACATTTCTAGTTAGTTCAGCTATTTCCTAGACAGCCTACAAGCATTTTAGACTTCATACAATTACTTTTGTCTCTGTCGGCGGCTCGAGACAATCAACTGTAATATAACAGTCAAGATTTCAAATTATTCTACATCCATTCATTTGTTTTTGCTTCAACGTTAAAAGTTTTGACTGAGGGACGTATCTTTTCTGTTGGTTGATTGTCCTTTACTTTTCCCGCTCTCAGTTTTTCCCCATTGTTAGTTTTCCATGAATCCTAAGTTGTCTTATGCACCTTTCTTCTAACTCCACTTTCCTTTATACATTTAATTCTTTCAAATAAAACAGGTTGTCAATGCATCCAAGGTAGAGATTATTTAATAATAAGAATTTAGAAGTATTTTTCTGAGCTATGCAAAGGTTATTCCTTTTCTTTTTTATCCTTCTTTTTCTCTTCGGGGCTTTAAGTTATTGGATATCTTATCAGGAACTTCAGTTAAACAATTTTTGTTCTAAGTTTTGAATCTTCAACCTGATCCTGCCAGGCTTGCCTACTATTAAGCTATTAATTTTCATGTTGCCCTAACTTTTTTTATCGAGAACTAAGTAATCTTAACCAGTAACGTCTGCCATGGACCTTAACGGCGAAAATGGAAGCAAGTTATCTGCAGGAAACGTCACGGACGAAAATTCTAGTATTATTCAGAGACCACCTCCCATTGGATCTCGTATCATAAAGGTAAAAAAGATCTTAGCACTACTCTTTAATTGAACACAAGCAGTACAAATCACACGTATGTTATGTTCTTTCTTCGTCCTGAAAAAAAGGAACTCGGTAAGACTGATGGAATAGCTTCCGAATCTGTTTATGTGTTTCCTGTCAATTTCTTATAACAATGGGGTTGGGTTGATCTGCTGTGGTTGCACCTAATGCAGTGGCTGAGATTATTCTAGCTTGACAGAGGCACCTAATGCCTTCTTTACCTTTTATTTCCCATACCTGAGTAGCTTTAGTTAGTGCACGGCATCTACTGCATATTTTATGACGGATATATGCTGGTCATGCCTAAACACTGTTGAACTTAGCCTATTTAAATGGTTTTTTCTATGATGGAGGTTTGACTAATACTCAATGAACGATAGATGAAAGAGATCCTGGAACCACTAATCGTCTAACACGGTTTTCAACGTTATTGGTATGAGTTAAGTAGCCTTTATTTTCAGTGAAGCAAGTAACTTTGTTTCAATGACAATGATTCCATGCTTGTGTGCTTAACAATAGCGTTGCAACATTGATTAGTTGACATATTTACAAGTCGGTGAGATAAACATCTTTATCTTTTTTGGGGCAATGTGCCTACTTTTTGTCCTCCCCAGATTTTGATAATCTTGTCCTCGTTTTGTTTTTGTTTGTTGTTTGCCTTTTTTAGCTTTTTCTATACTCTGAACTTTTCGTACAATAATTAGAAAATTTTAAATTTTTAACAAAAAGTTGTGGGAAGTCCGAAAACTTTCACGTTACTGATCAGTATCCATGAAAACAAACACAGACACCGCTGATACTAATAGCAGTCTCCTTGGCGAGCACAACAATAAAAGATAGCTAGGGCAGCAGTTCGCACATGTACGCGTGTTAATTTACATAGAAAGGATGATCTGAGAGAAACTTCTAAGTTTTCTTCATAGAACATTGCATACAAAATCCGATGACATCCTGCTGAAGATGTTTCACGGTAGAGTTTAAGTTCCACTATGGCAAGTTGTTGATGGGATACTGATAGATGCCTTCCACAGTTGTCGACAAGCTTCACTGTTGCAGCCGCAGCCTGTTCCAAATGATAATTAGATGTTAGTAATATGCCTGGGTACTCAATAAAGTTGCATGGCAGTGGTTTGACAAAGATACCCCAATTTCATTGCTTTTGCTTGAGCTTCAGTGTTTTGAGGCTGAGGTTGGCTTAGCTGGAGATTAATGGCGCCATGAATGTCATATCCGTTGCCCAGAGTGTGTAGAAGATGTGAATTCCTGTTTGCTTCTTCCTCTTCTGTTTCTCCGTAAACCTGGGCCGGAGATATCGTTCAGGTTTAGTCAAAGAAAAACCTCAATCCTTCTCTAGTTGCATCATTTCCTTGAATTTATGGCTGTTTGAGTTCTAATATAAACTTAAATGAAAAAGCATAAGTGAAAATGAAATGGGTGTCTTTCAAATACCTTCTTTTGCAGCTCTTCCTTCTCCTGACGGTAGATGTCTACCTTCTTATGCAGTTCTATGTTTTCTTGATGAACAAGGCTCCCCTGCAATGAAAGACATGAAGGTTAAGCGATGAACAAGGAATTAGCCCTGAATGAAACTATGGGGAAGTTGAGCCATTGCCAGACCTTCCGGTTTAGTTCTTTGATTTCTTCAGTGAAAATTTGTTCCTGCAAGAGAAAGGAAAGTTACGAAGGTTCATTCATGCTGCTATACGTTGTAGGATCTCGACTACAGTTGAATGGGATATTGACTAGGTAAAAGGAGTTCAGACCTTTCTCATACGAATACCCTTCAAGCTCATTTCCAGTGTGTTCTCCAAGTTCTGTAGATCTTTGATATGCAAACCAGAAAGTTCTTGGCCCATCAATTGTCTGAGTTCAACAAACCAGATTTGAAGTACGTTAAAAGGGTTTCATATGTTTCCACAAAATTGTTGCGATTACATATTTTGCATCCTCATGCATCATGCATCATCCATCATGCACTGCATTAAGTGTGCCTTGTGGTAATTGATTTTCTTTTATGCAGGAAGAGGCTTGCAGGCACACATATGAAAGAATGCCCATGGCAAGCAAACGAAGTTCACTCGTAGCTACGTTATGATTCATATGTATCACTAAGCTTTGTTTCACTTTCTACTTCTGTTGAACGATATTGTAACCCGTTTTTCTTCTAAACTTTTACGCAAACAAGCTGGCTTCAACTAGGGAAAGTTCACAGAGAAGGTGGGGATGAGAGTCTAAATTGCAAGGCACGATGATCTTGTAATTATAGTTGATGCCAAATACTCATCATGCTATTTACCATGTGATTGTAATTCTCTTGAAAATTCTAAATGGAGAGAACATTATGAATTAGTTATCTGATTAATATTCTAAAACTTTTCTTCATGTATGAGATGAATCTCCTAATAAAAATTCCTGAACAAATAGTATATATAAAAAAATTCGACCTTTGAATTTATTCTTTATGTGGATAATAATTAATCACTCCTATCAAAGTCTTAAACTACTACAAAAAAAGTAAATTGAAATGTTAATTATATTCAATTATGAGAAATGAGTGGTAACGTAGAATTATTGGCCTTCAAGTTGAGAATTCAAGAACATTCGATTTCAAGTGTATATTAAGTATTACTTGAATCATTATGGAGTATCAAAGGACTCTACCTGTTGCATTCTTGCACGTACTGCAGTTGTTGCCTCAAGCTTGCAGCCTCCCTTTGCCAAAACTAGCAAGTACAAAAAAATAGAAGAGGAAAGAATGGAAAAAGAAAGGTTAGAACCATGCAGCATAATGGGAGATAATTAGGACTGACATGACTAGATTTTATTAGATCGCTCATCAAGTTTGCAAATAAGTTCTAAAGTCAATCTGGGTTAACATTAAGAATGCATTCCAATAATCTTTTAACTGCTTAAACTCCAGCAACTTCATTCCATTTCTTCTTCAAACTTCTTTTGTCTCCACACTGCCTTTTCTTACCATGTGTATTTACAGAAAAATCAAAGGACAAACCCAATGTTTTTTTTTCCTACCTCTTATGATTGAAACCAGAAAGCCAGACCCTTTTATGATTTTGATAATAAACATGACAAACATCAATTGATAATGTGCAAACATCAATTTAGATAGTTGGTGCGGTAGTCGAATGCTTACTTTGACTTCAGAAGCAGGATTCAGCAGCCGATGATTTTCATCTTTTAGTTTGTTGTATCGTTCGATTACACATTTCATGCTGAAAAGAGACGTAGACATGATACAATCATCACCATTAACTTAACACAGAAGATTCTTAAGATGTATTGCAACAATACTTTAGCAAAAAAGAAAAAGAGGAAAAATGTAAGCAGATAAGAGAGAACTATAATGGTTTTTCACACATATAGCTGAATAAAGACGTTATTTCATTTCCTTTTATTGTGACCAACCTAAGGATAAGCACATTGAATACCTAGACTTGCTTCGCTAATGGTAGTTCTTCAATATGAACCTTAATTTCTTACCTGAAGGTAAAAAAGTACACCATACAACTTCTAGTTAGTGGTTAATTTCTTTAATAAACATTTTTGGCTATATGTGCTAGATAATCATATCAATAAGTTACAGACTAAGTCCATCCAAGTTCCAACAATGGCTAGGGTTGTGCCTTAAGATTTGACTGTAAAAGTAACTTGTACAATATTTACTAATTCTCAAAACAAAGAATTGCAAAAAAAGGAATTTGTATGCATTCCACGATACAAATGTCAAACTCCGCAGATATTTGATTTTAAACGATATGCAACACCCTCAGATACAGAATATAATGTTCAAGCACTATAGTTGTTGAAAGAAATGCTTCATCTAAAGCCTACATTATGAACTTACAAGATCATCGTTTTTTTTCTTCTTTTTATTTTACTACTTGAGAACAACATAAAATACAGGATCATGTCCATACAATTATCATTATTTTCTAAGCTGGGAAACTTTCGTACTCAGTGTAGAAAATGAAACCTGGACCTGGTATGAGAATGGTCTGCTTAAACTAGGTCCTGCGAACGAAGTATGGGGCCAAAATCTATGAGAGTGCCTCTGTGACATGAAAGTGTGTTCGTGCAGTACTATTTAGCAAGCAACCTTTAATGCACTCCCTTCTTTCCTTTTCGCATCTTCCATATAGAAAGGTTCTCTACACTCCTCACACATATCAAAGACTGCTGTAGGAGATTCAGTGACTGCTATCTGCATGTCTAGAGAGATCTCTTCAAGGTGCTATGCCTCTAACTACTATGTTGATCATCTATTTGTGAGGGAAAGTTAACTTAATGAAACCCTCTCTGGGTAAGTTGAGCTATTTACCGTTGATATCTTGTAAGTCTAACAGTGCAGGTCTTGTTCGATGTTCTTTGGTCAAACCAGCCATATAGTTCCACTAGAAACTAAAGATTTACCTTATTGTTACACCTGTGAGTTTGATTCACTAATGAAAACAAAGCAAAAGAGAGTGCGGGGGAAATAAGAAAGACTCATGCAGAAAATTGAATATTAAGAAGAAAAATTAAAATCAGCAAAATCTATTATTTTCTACTTATAAATTCCTCACTTCAAACGAAGTTAAGGACAAGCATGTCTTTCTGGATCTTCTTGTTGAAAACACCTTTTTGAGTTGTGATTAGAAATATTAAGTGGTCATGGAAAGAAGAGCAGTATAATATATAGAGTTTAAACGACCAAAGCAAGAGAAGAAATCAGTAATATTAGGGATGCGTTTTCACTTGATCTATATATATATATATGTAATCTATGTGATCAAAAAAAAAAAAAAAAAGAAGAAAAAAAGAGAAGAAATTACTGATATTCATGATACGAAGCATTGGTGAATTAGATCCAACTTTTTTATTTTTTTTTGGGTTCTGATTACTAATTAGGAAGTCTAACCCTCGACTCTAACTCCATTACTGGATAGTTTCTTCTTCCAACAACTGAAAAACAATATGAATGCACGGTCCCCTCTACGCATGCATGGCTGCACGGACTTACTCCTTAGTCATATATATATATTTGGATGAAAGGGAGCGAGAGAATAAATTATAGTTAATATTTACATTATTTTCTTATTTTCTTATATAATTTTCTTATTTTCTTACCCCGGCTGCTTCATTTTCTTATTTGCTTTTGGATCTCAGATATTTTCTGCTGTTCTAGCCAAAGTTAAAAGAAAATTCTCAAGATCTTTTGCCATGGGACTTTAAAGAGTAAACCCTAGATCTTCTCAGATCTATGACACTTGTAGTCTAACCTGGGATTTCTTCACTACAAGAAAAAGTGAGATCTTGCTTTGAACTCACTTAACAAAGGATCGAAGATGAACTTCTAACTAGATCTCCTCACCCGATCGTCCCTTCTCCCGGAAAAAGAAACACTTTTCCGGAAAATCAGTCTCGCTGGCGAACAGTTTAGTCGCACAAAATCCAAGGCCAGCGCTGTTTAAGGTTTGGTGGGGCTAAAGATATCTCAGAGCCCTTGTTTTGCCTGCGCAAATGGGGTTTTAGGCCTTGAAAATAATTAGGAGGAGCCCTAAGATCGTTTGAATACCAGTTTTGGTCTTCTAGATCTATATTTTTTTGTGAATCATGCTTCTACATGCCCCAAATGGAGGATTCTGACGCCATCCTTAATCCACTCCAGCACCCACGTTGCATTCTGGTACTGTTCCATGCCACCCTTCATCGTCAGTTATGGCGAGGTGATCTAAGGGGGTGATACAGAAAGGGGTGCCGCCCAATTACTTGCCATTAGGACGGCGGTTGACGGTGGTAGAACGATGAACGTCGATCCAGGACAAAGAGTTGGGGACATATGTACTTATATATTCTCTGTGGAAGAAGCTTTTGGGTGGCGATGACAAAATTATGGAGATGGTCCAAAGTTCAATACTGATGGCAAGATCCATTTCTTTCCCTAGAACAAGGTCAGGAAAGTACAGGTAGAATCTTTCAAGCAGGAAATCCTTTGTTTTCGTTCACCATAAGAAGTCAACAATATTTTATACCACTGTAGTGCAATACAGAATGGAACCCAGATCCTATCTACTGTACGGACATCATTAAATTTTGGGAGACAAAGGTATATTTATTCAGCTTAAAGCTGAGGAAAATGCATAGAGTATAACGAAGAAACGGGTGCATTATTTCGGATGCGAAGAAGAGAAAGACAAAGATTATACCTGGAGCTGGCATAATCGTAGAGCCTGCCGGTGCTGGAGAAGACGATCAGTCCTACTTCTGCATCACAAAGGATGGAAAGCTCCCGAGCCTTCTTGAGCAACCCATTTCTCCTCTTGGAGAAAGTCACCTGCCTGCTAGTCGAGTTGTCGATCCTTTTGATCACGATCTTTCCTCTTCCCATTATCTCTTTCGATTTTCCAGGAACGTCCTCGTCCTCCCCTGCTAGATCCGTAAACACAGTTACTCGTAAGACTATGGCCGCGGTACTCACAAACAACTCATTTCAGTACATATTTGCTTAAACAAAGATGTCAAACGAAGAAAACATCATAATACACCAAAAAGTGCAACACCAACAGCAATGTCAAGAGAAACAAAACTGCAGAACTTAAAGCAGAAGACACCGATTTGCAGAACGGCATCATCAGGACAAGATAACCCAAGAATTAGTATGAATAGAAAATGGCAAGGCTGAAGAGAAAGAAGCAAAACATGGATGTAGACTACAGAGCTTACTCGTTTGAGGAATGCTAGATGGGGGACTAGGGTAAGAAGCAGAAGAAGCTCTTTCTCCTTGAGGGATGTCCGTTAGGTTTTTGGTGTAAATGGAAAGCTCAAGGTGTGTTTCTATTCAAGTAAAGCCCCTTATTTAAGCTACCCTGGGGAGCTCCTGTGCACTTACCAAAAAACCCAAAACAAGATGCTAGCTCTCAAAGGCATTCGTTCAAAACCCACGCGCTCGAGTACACAATCAAGGCTACTCGCTGTAGGTCTTCGTTCTCCTTTATTTTATTTCTGAGCCAGTTAATAATTTTTACCGTAAGTGGAATATTTTAATTATGTTAGTCATCTTGAAATTAAGTTAATATGCACTAATTATTTGTGAAATTAGGTGTAGAAGCTGTGTAGCGTAAAAATTGGGTGAAGTGGGTGAAACGCGAAGCAGCGAGAGGGCGATTGGGTGAAGTCCCGAAGTGTTGGGTCCCATTTTGGGAGATAATCACGTCTTACCCTTTCTACGATGGGCATCAGTGCATCCATCCCACGAGACCCAACACGTAGCTGTCAATCAACGCTTTGTTCGGTCGGAGAACTATGAAGCGGCTTGTTCATGCCAATGGACCAAAATAATTTGTTCTTATTTTGCCTTTTTAATTAAACCAGATGAATTTGTCATTATTGTTATTTTATGAATGATTTGAGTTATTCTCCCCCTATAACCTAGTATAGGCTAGGTTTTATCTAGGCTTATAGGCTTGATCTACAAAAGATGGTTTATTCAACCAAAGAGAAAATGAAAATGGAGGTTTAAATTTATAGAAAAGGGGACCACTTATGAAAATAAAGCAATAAAATACTTCTAAATAATCATTTTCTTGTAACTTGTGCATTTTTAAACATTAAAACAACTAATCGTGAACTGGTCATCATTTGGTTAAACAGATAAAGACATCTTAAAATAAATTTTATTCAGTCATATTCATTATTTACTTTATAATAATATTTTTTCTTTGAAAACGGATTATTTTTCTCAACTCAACTCACCTCACAAATTTTATTTTAAAAATGAATTTATTAAAGAATGCTTGTTGTCATTAAAATATTATAGTCTCTTATAGTCTTGTTTTTCTCAAACGGTATAAAGGAAACAAGCAAAAGAAGTTTGCTTATTAATTAGATATTACTTAAAACTCATAGTTACTTAACATGAAGGAGCCTACCACTTTTTAAGCTACCATAGAAAGTGTTATCTATATGTGTCGGTCAAAAGTTGAAAATGTTACATTGCTTGGTTAAACCTCTTTTGTTCACTACGGTACTTGAGCAGCACATGCATCTGAAATGCAACTCTTACTCGATGGCATTGGCTACAACCATTTAGAATCTATGATGTCTGGAGACTACAACACACACAACGGAACATAATACTAGTTGTTTGGAAAACAGTTGTTACAATTCAAATAGATTGATTTCTAACTAGCCAATAGGTCTAGGCATCTTAGTAAAGTGGTTACGGATTGTAATAAATGATATGGGTGATAGTATTATTTGCAAACTCTATGTTCAGGAATTAGGGATGAGAAAAGAAGAGCAAAGAAAAAGACTGCTAATTTCGTGAAGATTTGGCGAGTTGGCTTCATAAAGAATCAAAAAGAAGAGTGGCAATAGCTCCTATTCCTGGTACATAACTGATATGACACTCGTGAACGGATGTGATAGGATGAAGTGCTTATTTTCTTAATCAAGTGGAGGGAAAAGTAGAAATGCAGAGTCAGGTATCGTCTGCTTCCAGACTTAATTGTGAGAGTAAATAAGGAACTTCAGCTAATGATAAAGAAGAAACCTTGCGTTATGCAGTTGGAAAGCTTTAATAAAAGAAATCTGTAGTGGATAGAATATGTCTTTGATAACTCTTTGGACCGTCTTAATCATCACGCCCAGGTCGTACAACTTTCTACTAATAATGTACCATTTTTCTAAGCTAGGTACTACTGCTTAGTGTCTGCAAAAAGATGCTTTTGTGAATCTGAAGCATCATGCAAATGGAGTGGGAAAGTGAGTGGCGTTCAAAAGCTTGAGAAAGCACTAGCGTGCTGTCGGCTGGTCATCTGTTTACCAATGCAGCTGCAGATAATCTAACACTTCTTATTCCTTTTGGGCGATTGCTGTCCTTCGAACCAGTTCCATGCCAAACGGAGTTCTACTACAGTACGATACCTTTTAAGTTTTATCACCTGGTTTCCTCTTGTAGCCATTCCTATATTTTGTATATGGGGTTTCCTAACCGTTCAAATAGCTTTCAGACAATCATGCTGCTCGATGGAAAATATGGCACTAGATCAATTGGGTTGCAGAGAAAAGCTACGTCCAGAAGAAGAATCATAGATTGAGTCTTCCTCGAATGATCACTTCTCTTTCCCCTAAGTTAAATGGTGACCAGTAGGTGCCCACCATGAGATATGTATAATCTGGGCAGCTCCAGTATTATTTCTCAAAGCAACAAAGACAATTTTAAAGGCCATGATCGTGCTATTCTTGGCCAAAACTGTAATGGGTATTCTATTATGCTACTGGTAGATCTGGGTTGTTGAAGCGACATATGAACGCCTGAAGGGTTCCGTGGTTTGATGGTCCCCCACCGCAGTTAAGAATTTTCGTGATGATTGTGCAAATCTACAGAGTTCTTTGCTTTTTGGATAGTGTGGCGGAGCGTCTATTTTTATTCATGTTGGTTGCTCCTAACTTCGAAGATCCCGAAAAAAGAGTTTCAACAGGATTCAACCAAGAAAATTGCCATACAAGTATGACCTACATAAACAGGCCATAGGTCATTGCTTTACAGCAAAACTCTTTTTGCCAGTACAAATGAAATCTAAAGTTTTTCCATGTTTCTCGAAACCAAGTGCCCCAGTTTCCTGGTGCCCCTCGCTGCAGAGACAATCTGAATTGTTGACTCTGATTGGTTTTCCTTCTGATGTTACTGTTGATAATTCGGTATATTTTAGACTCTAAGAACTGTTTTCAAGGTTGGGGTTCTTCTGTGATATTTAATGATAGAATATTCAACGCCATTCAACCCACCAGAGTACCAAAAAGAAATCAAAAAATGAAAAATAATAACAATGAAACAAAGGTTGATGGGCATCATGACAGGGATTCAATAAAATTTATTACTTTTGGAGTCAAGAGAGGTCGAAGTGGTTTTTCTTTTTTGGTTTGAGAGAGAAAGCGGGCAAGACACCTTTGATGTTGGGGGCTTTGGCATAAAGAATGCTAGTGGAATGATTCAGAAAAGATTTGTTTCCCTTTTCTTTTGTCTACGGAGAACTCAACTTTTTTTCTGCATATCTGCTTGGGTTGATTTTCTCTTCGTATTTCAATCGGAAACAAACATGCAATAGAGAAAGCTTGTACATGCCAAGCGAGTACATTCTGTACTTGCCAAGCGAGTACATTCTGTACTCTACTTTGCGCAAACTTTTCCCCGTATGATCTCTAGGTATTTTCACATCCAAAGAAAAAGTCACTTTGAGTTCATATTTGTATCATTTTTTTTAACACACATGCTTAAACTCACACACAAAGATGTCAAACTTAAGATTAAACGATTTTAAACAGTACTTATTTTTAACTAAATCAAATGCTTATCGATCATATTTGTGTCAATAAAAACGTCACTTTCAACTTTACCAAATGCTTCGCAAGCCCAGCATTCTTTAGTGGCAATCTCCTTGGGAGGACAGGCATCAGATTTCTCTCTCTTCTTCTGGAGATTTGGATGCCTCAACCTCGATAAAAAATGGTGCTTCTCGTCTCGGGCAAATGGGCATTAAACGATGGAGCTATTGGAGACAATCATGTGAGAGGCTCATTGGGCTATAAGAGCAAATTAAATCATAAAGAGAGGATGTCTACCACTTTAGCATTTTCGTCAGCCAATCATCAGCCATGTCAACATCGAATCTTTTCTGTCACGCTGCCTTTTGTTGCCAAGAAGACGGAAAAAAAAAAAGAAAAAGAAAACAGCACCTATGAAACGGACTGTTGTCAACTATATATAATATAAGTTTAATCAAGTTCGTGCTCACAGTTCACATTGAACTTCTGTATAAAATGTCAGAAAGGAGTAACCTTGGAGTTGGAACTTGATTTCTTAATTACTCAAGTGCAGAGGCAATTTTCATCTTACATTGTTACCATAGAGATCTTCTAAGATTTCTTGAATATTTTACTGCATTCATTTTTTCAAATCTCAGGATTGTATTTTGAGTAAATGGTTTAAGTTTTACGATATCAACTAACTTCCCATATATATAATGATATACTGAGTTTTTGAAGGAAATTGAAATTTAATATCCACCAACTCAGTTACTTTCAATATAATGGTTGAGATTGAAAGTTTTTTTTGATTAAATATCCTAAAATTTCACGAGGATTGTGACCTTATTTTTTTTTCTTAATTAGGTTAGTAGGTTATTAACCTCTTAGTGATCTTCCACACAACTGCTAACAAATTGTATCATCACGAATTGACTAGTTTTCAGATGCCCAAAGCAATAATTTTACTGATAGATTCCCTTTCAAATGCCTAAGATTCCATTTTTGTAGTTGGGTTAGAACCTTTCCACTGCCATCCTATTCTACAAATTCCTTCAAGTTACTAAATTTAAATCATTATATTCATTTCTTTTTTTTAATACAGAACACTTACCAAATTTTGCTTGATGGTTTAAACTAGGAAATAGTTACTCATTCTAAAACATACTTAAGTTTAGTAGAAATATAGTCAAAAGATTCAAACTTATGATGCTTATTTTACAAGATTTCCCACACGAGTCCTTCTTACTATCTTGATTATACCCAAGGGCCATGATATTCATATTTTGTATTAAGGATATCAAATTTTGTGATGAAAGGAATATGAAGTTCATTGACTAGTTGTCATATGGTAAAATGAATATGGATGTTGTCTTTTACCCTATTACCGTCAGATTTGTTATTAGTAATAGAGTATGACACAAATATTGCTAGTATTAATCATATAGAAAGAAAATGAAAAAGTTTCTGTTGCATATATTTACAAATAATGGCAAGTAGGATCCAACTGATGATTTCATAATACTTTGATTCTCATGTTAATTCCCTAAGTTGTTAGGTAAAAGATATAAAATTTCTTTTACAAAGGAATTAAATCGCTCATCTAATTTGCAAGAAGTGTCATGACATCAAATAATGCGAAAACAAAATTTAATGAGAAGGCAAATGATATGAATCCTATCAAAAGAAAGAGGTTTCAATATTCAAAATCTCTAAATAAACAAATTCCCCCAAGACCGTATGATTAGTTTTGATCATGATATAATGTCATTATCTATTAATGGTAAAAAATTTATTTTGAGGAATATTCTAGTGAAAGCATAATATAAAATATAAAACTGGGTTTCGTTCAATTATATATCTACTTGAATTTTTCAAGGTATCATTTAATTATAAAAGGTTTTCAGTACTCACGGCGGGTCTTGAAATAAACAAGAAATTGCACACGACTTATGTACACACGTTTTTTTATGTTGGCAAATACATTTTAAAATACCAATGTGTTTTAAAATATTATTAATATCAATATTGTCAAACTAATACCTGTGATATTTGAATTCTTTGAATTATTATATTGTCTCGAGAGAGAGCATGGACTTAAGAAAGGAGTGCTAAAGTCGTTCAAGAGTGACTTTGGCGAAAGCTAAAACTTTTCATGTTTAAATTGAGAAATACTTTCCACGCTATACCTGAAAAGAAGAATTATAACATGCTATAACCTTAAAAGCTGGTACCATTAGGAAGTCTTTAAAACTAGTTATTTAGGGACAGTTTGATCATGTTATATTTTTAACTGTTTGGCAAGCAATTCCCAATTTTACTTTCTCGCATAATTATAACATATTCATGGTTTTAGTGGAGAAATTTTCCAGTGGATTTCTAAACAATTCGTTATCCAATCACTCATCAAATCTAAGAGACAGCTGAGTGGAAAGGAAGTCTACCCTATTCTCCTTTTCTGCTGCCTAAACGCTTAAATTAAGATTTAGCTATTAACCTAGTTGGAAGGAGTGAGAAAGAGCAGAAGGTGATAGATTGATATATGTGAAAAGAAAAAAAAAAGTCAATGACAAACTTACCATAAAAAAATAAAAATTGTATGTTTGGGAATAATATGATTTTAGAATGTGTTACTCTTAAAGTCATTAAAAGGCTTCTAAAAAATAGATTTTATTGTGTTAAAAAGATCTTCAAAACAACTAATAATTTATATATTCAGCATGCTTAAAAAGTTAAAGAGACTATTTTTTATTTGATATGGTATTTTCTAGTCTCATGATAGGAGAATGCCCCTAAGTTTCATGTAACAATCTTTAAAATGTATTAAATTTACTTTAAAAAGTACTTTACTCCCTGTCAGCCAAGCACTGTAATGTTCATCAATCCGCCTTGATAACACCAAAAGACATATAAAATACTTTTAGCCTTGTTAACCAAGACGCACTTCCGGACATTGGCATCCAGAGGAACATCCTACGCGTTATATCTTTACTTCTTTACTCCTTTTCCCTTTTTATTTCAGTGAAGCCTGCCCCAGCTTTCTGGAACTTTTATTTTTGGAGTTGGACTTTGTCTTTTTGAGTTCAAACTTCCACTTTGATTTTCTTAATACTAGTTAAAGACTTTGTATATTTTAAGAGGCGGGAGGGAAAAAATAAATGTTTCCGTTAGGTAATGATTTGCAATATCAGAAATGGATCTTCCCTGTCACGCACCATTTGCTCAGATAGAAAATACAAAGACACTATTCAGTGCTTTATATCATTCTGCAAGATCGCGGGATAATTGCTTTCGGTCATGATGGCGACACTTTTACAAAAAATATTCTTGAAAATGACCAAGGAAGGCTGTAAGTTTAAGGGTTTCTCTTGGTCCCATATCGGATTTGCTAAAAGCTCTGAGGGTTTGAGTAATCTTGTTCTTCATCTTTTAGATTCGGCTATTATCCCAGCGCCGAAAATGTAAAGGTAGATATTTGGGTTGATTTTGCTGAGCTATGATTTGAGAATATCAACAATCATTATTTTCCTTCATTTTCCTTTTCCCTGGGTTTTTGATTATGTCGAACTTGGTCGATAATAAATAGGTGAGATCCTTCACCACCATGCCTTGTTTATTTTTTTACCCCTTCTTTCCTGCTTTCTTCCCTTTGAGCACTCGACACATAAAATAACATTGCAGTGGAGATGAATTTGGCATCCATTAAACGTTTTGGATTGTGTCTCCCTTTTGTCTGATGCTTCTTGGATCAAAAGTCTAGCACGACGTAAGTAAGTGATTCACCTAAATGAATTGATTTTAACTAAATTGTAAGTAATGACTTGTAAGAGAAAAATTTTATTGTATTTGGAAGATTCTTAAAACTACTGAAAACTTATTAATTTAGCATGCTTAAAGATTTGAGGAGACTATATTTGATATAATATAATGTTGTGCATAATCATATCATAAGAATATGCCCCTAAACATCTCGTATTGATATCTTATATATAAATTTTTTTTACTTAATGAAAAAAATCAATAATTCAAATATGAGAAAGACCTAATTACGCCCATTTTCAACTATGTTCCTCCTACTCTCCGTTCCAGAACATAAGACTAATTTTACAGACTGAAGAAATTCTTCACTGCAGTTGATGGAATGAAGCATTTCTTTATGCAGTAAAATGTACTATGCAGTAAGCATTATGAAAATGTGGAGTGATGACTGTGCTGTGTTTGGATGGTTAACGAGAAAGAAGATAAGGAGATTTAAGAAAAATAAAAAGAAGAAGAACTCAGAGTCAACCTATATTACAAGAAAAATCTCAAAGATGCTTTGCAGTTCAATCTGCTATAATGAGTCAGGTTAGGAGAACCAGCATTTTACTTTTCTGAAAATGAAGTAAAATCCCTCATATTTATACCGGAAAGGAACAGTGAATGGACCACTAAATCCTCACCAACATCTTCATAATAATTTGTAACCCATCTTCTTATGGCAATATTTATAAATATCGGACGATTTTTGTGGAAATATTTGAAAATTTTTGTTCCCATATTTTGTGTAAACTTGCATGTACAAAAACTGAAAGGCCAATTAGTCCATTTTATTTTATTTTATTTTTCGCATGCACTGGGATGTCGAACATGAGTTCAAGTAGTCCTAGACTCCACTAGCTTACTACCAAACTAGCATGTAGTCGATATTGTAGGAAGGCCTACTACTACATTACCTTAAAGACTAATACAAAGCCAAGCTGGAAGCCACTTGCCTCTCTTCTTGCTGGGATTGGATCCAAGATGTGGTATACGTATATCAGAGTAGTTTCCACCAACTTCTCTAACATAGTATTCAATATCAGTTCACATGGCACGCCATGTAAAAGGAAAGGCTGTCTAAATGAGGGAACCTTCAAAATGTTTTCAAAAGTCTCAAACATACTTGTCTAAAAAAGTTAAAGTCGCTCATTATTTTTTACAAAATGGTGAACATCATCCACTAAAAGAAACCATAATAAAGGTCATTGCAAAAAATGATGGGATCGTGTAAATAGGAATGCTTGTTGAATACCTAGAAAACAAATGATGAAGATACCTAATGCTTTAAATGAGGCGTTGGTGGTTTCTTCAAATAATTCTTTAAAGATGTTGAAATTACAAATTTTATTAGATTGTAAGACAGTTTCAAAATTGACTTGACAATAATTGGATGTATATAATCCTTTTAAAGAAAAAAATAATGTGAAAGTAGGGAGATGGTATATTTTTATGAAGAAGAATACTTATAAAATTACATGGACATTACTTGAGGCTTTCAATATTGACTTTTAGAACCTATTAACTTGATTTAATTTTCTTAAAATTGAATCATAAAAATATAAGAGGTGACATTTCATCTACAAACTATAAGTAACGAATATCTTTTTCATAATTATAAAAATAAGCGTAAAATGGTTTCTAATAATTATTCTACATATAGCGTTTCTGAGAGTTCCTACCTAAATTTGTAAGAAAAGCTCTATAAGGTTTTTTTTTCCAAGACAATAACTTTCCACTTGTCGGAGCAAGTGCGCTACCCATTTATACATATAGGAAGAGAATATGCTGTTTAATACATATATTGTTTATGAGTATTAGTCTATGTATTTGATAACTGCTTCCCAAAAAAAAAAACTCCATTTCCATTCGAATTTTTGCTACAATGTCAAATTTTAATAAATTTCATACTTAGATGAGCTTGTAATAGTATATTCTTAAGCTTTTATATTCTATATTTTTAAATTAATAAACTTACATATTGATAAAAAAAATATTTGATCTTGTTTAGTTTATATTTGAATCGTCATGAGGTAGATAAATTTATATTTTCATTTGTATATCTTCTATATTCTCTTTTCAACCCTACCTCTTTTCATCTCAAAGAAACTACCCCGACTTCCTGGAGGACGGAGGCTTTACATCTCGAAAGAAGAGCTACATGTATTTTTGATGCTTCCACCTTTTGGCCCGATCCATGTAGAGGACCATTGATATGCTCCTAATGCTAAGATGAAACCTTACTAAATTATCATTGGGAAAACATAGTCATAATTCGATGCTTTTGCTAGCCAATTATTCGCAGTGTCAAAACGGTATCATTTCGTCACCGTCCTCCTCCGTAAAAGAATTGCAAAGGCATAAACCTTTAATGAGCTTTAAATTATTTCACACGATCATGGGAACAGCACACTTTAGGTCATGCATGCCCCCACCCCTTTGAATAAGGCCTATTTAACTTTTACAAGCTATAAAGTGATCCCTAGATCCTATAGGATCCGATCACTCCTGTCACATCAACCCAACTAGCCTTCTCCACATTCCACACTCCTAAAGCAGGAATATTACGACGATAATCTCCAAGTGCTTGGATTCTTTAGTTGAAAATGCAGTCCGTAAGGGAAAAGGCCGATACTCTAATTGGTTTTATATGCTATGATGTAAAAATGTGAACCGCCTTTGTTTTCCTTCCTTCAATTTACTTGCTTCTTGGGCGACGAGGAGGGGACGCTCTAAAAATTAACCTGCAAATTTCTTCTCTCTACTTGTCCCTCACTGCATATACTTTGTCTTTTAAAGAATGAGCCTTTACCGTGATTACTTATTTTTGGTTTACTTGATATTATTATAAGGATTTTTTTTTTGGTTGAAAAAATAAGCTTGTATTAATAAAATTTAATGTATAAAAATATAAAAGCATACATCAATGTTACAACTATTATTACAGCTACGATATGTAGTAAATCACATATTTTACTCTCTTTCTTCTGGTATGTACATCTCTCATGAAATATGACCAAACATATGTCCTTTTACTTTTACATGTTCTTCTCATTTTCCATGCAAGTATTTGTGTTTTGCTTATTTGAGCAGAACCATCTTTTCTTGCTACCAACTTTCGCATATTCATATTTACCAGTAACGAATAGGAACATGCTAGGTTTCGTTAATTTAGGTCTGTCAACTGTTACTTCCTCGACATGTGGGAATTATTATTATTAAATTTCCTCCTATTCATTACGTGTTGCTTAAAAAGTTGGAATGAGGTTTCCGCACTCCTAATGGATCAATTGTTTGGTTGATCAATGAACCTGTCATCTTTTTGGAATGTTTTCAGGAAAAAAGTGATCTATGTGATCTAACTTGTTTAATCGATCTGCGATATTCTCTGTTCTGCTCTCTCTGAAGTTGCAAATACATTATGCACATATATCTACGATTCTTGCTTGTATGAAAGCTGAAAGAGGAAAGTCGGTGGGCAACGATATGTGCTGGGGAGTACCCGTCCTAGTGGAGGTGTCATGTTCATGACACTTTGAAATATTCCTCCCTTTGCTTTCTCTCCGTCTCTCCCTTTCTTTCTATCCATCTCTATCGGTCCCCACAGTCCGCGTACATGTCGCTCTCTGGCAAGCCTCACTTTTGGAGAAGATTGTTTAATCTTCGGCTTGAAATTGTACTGGGGAAAAGAGATTCGTCCTTTCAAACCAAGTCTTTCTTCAAAATTCTTTTATAATCATGATTTGATATAAATAACATGGGTGCACATAGAAATTTTTAAACATGTTTGTGATTATATGAGTGGTCTTGCTTTCCATTATTGGGCTTGATTCCGACGATTCGCTTGCTTAAAAGAATTTATAGTAGGTCCCGATGATTTGCTACGCAAGGCCATAGTGGGATCCCTTGATTAGTCTCTAAAGTGATGTGCTATAAGGTTTGAGTTGATGTCGCATGAACATCCCAACTTCTAAGGAATTATGGCAAAATGAAGGACCATATGAAGATGAATTCTTTAGAAATATATTTTACTTTAGACGCCAACTTTGGCTGAAAGGTCATAAAATTCCCCATATCTACGAATTGGAGAACCTTTGTACTTCTATATAATGATTTCAAAAACTTAATTGTATTTGTTAGAGCAATTTTTTGTTGTATGGCTACAAGTTACAATTAATATTTTTTAGATTAAAAAGGAAATTGGGAAAATAGAATGGACCCCAAAAACAAAAAGGGTAGAATCCTAATGAATGTTTATAAAAATGAAATGAAATACATTAGATAACATCTTTAGTGTCAAGTCATGGGATCCTATATAACTTAATATAACCATGTTAGAATAGATTCTAAAATGATATATTAGATAATATTACGATAGTATACCATAGAACACCAGGAATCAATCACAAAAAAGAGAAATGATAGAATCATATCAAATGAATGCTTACAAGAATATTAATATATTAAATATTATCTTTAATCTCAAGTTATGGAATCCTGTAAATTTAATATTATTCTGTTAGAATAGAGTTCATGTGGTGACATTTTTTTAACTATAAATTATAGAATGGATAGACTATGTCCCATAAGAAAAAAGATGGCCAATAAAGAAGAGATAGTAAAAAAATATTAAGATAAATGCTTTTAAAAATGAAAAACAACATGATATTAATATCTTTCATCTTCAATTGTGAAACTCCATTTAACTTTAGCTTCTTATAGAAAATGAATACTTTTAAAGAAATTTTTAACTTTATACCATAAAACCTGTAGACTAAATCACACAAAAAACAAATGAGATGATAAAATGAGAAACAATAGCATAAAACTAATATGAATGTTTATAAAGAAAATATAATGTATTAAATGATATTGTTAACCTTAAGTTGTAAAACCCTATATTTTTAACCTAATAAGATTTTAAAATATTTTAACTGATGCTTCCAATCTTATATGAAAATTTGTTATAATGGACTATAAGATCGAGGTCGCAGAATAATGTCAACATGAATGCTTCAGTATAGTTGTTCCTGACAAATGTCCACAAACAAGTAATAATTACTTAGTGAACTGTAAACATCATGGAATCATAAATTCAATAATTATTCTTTTTAGAGCCAAGTTTCTTCAAGGTGGCCTGATCTTATAATATCAATGTCTAGTTCATCATGGCCAATTGTTAACGACTTGTTTTTAACTTTAAGCCTACAATTGGTCGATTCCCAAAAAGAAAAGTGATTTCGAATTAGTCAATTTCCAAACAACTTCCGAGGAATGGTCGTGATGCTAGCCACTAATGATGGACACTGTTTCTCAATAACATAAATAAGTTGAACAAAAAAGAATTTGAGAGAGGAAGCTACATGTTAGCAAATCCCAGATATTTTCGTAGATGATGAGAAGCCAAATAAATAAATAAAAAACCATATAAAAGTCAGTGGACTGCCCACTTGTTTGCCGAGTAAATGCAAAGCATGGACCCTGAGCAGGTCAAATCATTACAGCGTTGATCGCGGAGTTCAAATTAAAAACGTCAAATCAATGGGGTAAATCGATGCGTTTGAGATGTAAAAGCTGACGATTACTTTTAACAATGTTTAGCTCTTTGGTCGCTATTTGAAGTTTCTATACTTTGGTCGTTCGTAGCTAAAGGCCATAAGACTGAATTGTACTGAATAAAATGCACAACTTGTTAGGGAAATCAGGAAACTTTTGTTACGGGGTGATTACGATTACGCTTATTTATTTTATTTTATTGTCGGCTGTAGAGGAATTATGTTAGAAGTCTTAAAACCTAACTTAAAAGCTAATTTAAAAATTAGAATAAACTTCCTTTATTTATACTTAGTTATAGGTTTTCTTCTTTTCAATATGAGACTTATTGTCTTTAAACACCCCTTGCATGTCAAGAGGTCATCCTTATAATAGTGACACCATGTAAATAATAAGTTTGGAATATGACTTAACTTAAGCTTTAATATTATGTTGAGAAGTTTAATCTTTCTACGAAGCTTAGTTTAGAGGTTGGATGACACTTCTTATTTTTTAGGTCGAAAAGTAAATTTTATTAATAAGTATTAAAATACAAAAGTATAATGGCATATCTTAGTATTGCCTACGTCCCTGCGTCGATGAAAAAATAGAAGTTAGAAGCCTTCAACTTTCACTCAAAATAATATATTTTTTAAAAATTTTATATTTCTAAGCAAAAAAACTCTCCCTCAAACTATATTTTTTTTTTTTTTTTACTTTTACTAAGAGAATAGGAATATTAGTTGCTTTTCTCTAAAAGTGTCTTTTATTTCATTCAGCTTATATACAATAAATGTAAATTAAAAAAAATATCTTAAGAAGTTTAATAGTCAATTTTTTTCCTTTAATTGCTTTGATCATTTATTGTAGTTTTTCTTTTCATCCTCCAATATCACATTGGATCTCATTTTAGACAAGAATACTTCTTCAAATTATTATTACCCTTGCATATTCAAAAAAGAGATAACTCTTATTTTTTATGTAAGACTAACATAAATCACAATATGACTCTTTGGTATAAGACTTATGGCCTCCGACAAACTATGTGGTGAGATCAAAGGCCACAGATATATGTAGATTTAGTACTTCTCTAATCTTGATTTTAACGTCGAATAAATGAAGTAATACTTTGATTTTCTCTTGCAGTTGGGCACCACATCTAGACTGCAGCAATCATGTTCGTTGATTGCTGAAACACTTTTTGGTCATGAGATGGCTCGTTTAAGTATAAACTATGACTGAGAGAGTGTGGTCATTGATGACCTTAAGTATCAAATCAATTAAGCTTTTTTAAGTTTCACACATACGACTACTCTTAAATGCGGCTTTTATTGACCGTAATGATCCTGTTATAGTTTCAAACTGCATATCATGGAGCGGCCTGTTATTGTATGTGTCATTCTTCTATTATCCTTTAAACGAAAGGATGATAATGAAGATGAAGAGAGGTGAAAACATCACATCAAGATAAATTTCTTTTGGTATGAGAAGTAATATGTTAAACAATGAATTTAACTTGATTTTATTTATTTTATTTTATTTTTCTTATACTCATGCAAATGAGAAAAGGGAGGGGAATTCAAACCCCTGACCCATTGGACTTGTTGGTTAAGGATTTGACCTAATTATCACTGGGTAAGGGGAGTCTCCAATGAATTTACCTTGAGAAGTGATTGAATTATTACTAGAAAAATGACCTATAAATTAATATAATTTGAAAAAAAACTGTATATGAACATAATTTATTAAGTTTTGCCATGGGATAAGAATTTGAAATCTTCTATGCGGAAAAATTCATAAACATATTTTGTCGGGACAACCCGAACATTATAGTTAGTTATACAAATGTCATCTTTTCTAAAGATATTTTGAGAATGGACCACAAAAATATATGTGGCGAAGATGTATTCTTGTAAGTTTAATATTATTATATTAGATGGCAACTTTTCTCTTAACTAATCAAATCTTATAAACTCCATTCAATTACGCTAGTATTAATATTTAGAATAATTATCATATTAGGTAGAAAGCCGAACCACTTCTTTTAAAAAATTAATAAACTAGACCATCTAAGAGTAGTAGAGCTGTTCAAGATAAATACTTAACAAATGGGCTCTACCATGGTAAGAAAATCATATAATCTTACGATATGAATCTTAGACAGTTCCATGTTTCCTCAAACCTGGTATTATAAGGTGGTCTCTTGGGGATAAAATCTCGAATTATCTTATACATGATGGTCATGATGGTCAATTATGGGTAATAAATCTATCCAATTTTAAAAGAACGATTACACTGAATAAGTTCAACCTAAATGCTAATAATCGCATGAAAGGAGGGACTAACATCTTTAGATTTCTGGTAAGTCTATTGCTGCCTGAATGGCAAGAATTAGGCATCAAGTTGAAGTTTCAACTTTTGGCTTCAGTCGCATTTCCAAGGTATAGGCAGATTGTGGCACAATCATCGGTTAAATGTTGTCTTTTGATCAAACTTTCCCCTGATATAATTGTAGAAAATAATGTTCAAGTTCCACTGATATGAGCACTTCAGTCTTGTGATTAGGTATAATTCTCTTTGAATGAATAACATAAGACATAAGATCCAAATCTAACTTACAGGCTTTTAGTTTATAGGCGAGTTTGAGGCTCAAGAATAGTAAAGAAACTACTAGGCGACAAATATGTATGTCATTGTTGCGTAATTCTTAAACCAGAAAACGAACAACCTGTGTACATGATTTCATTAGCACTAAATTTTCTGCTAAGGGAGTACTAGACCTTTGATTAATCTTACAGAAAAAATAAGGAAAATACCTTTTTAAGAGTCGGGTTTATGTGAAATATCAAGTCGAAAAGGGATACCAACAAAACAATCATTATTAGGACTAATGAAGTTGTTGTCAACCCACTGAGAAGAAAACGTTTGGAGAAGAAAAAACTACTCAGAAAAAAGAAAGAAGAATTCGAAGAGAAGTATATATCTATAAAGTTCATGATAAAGGGTATGTAATATGTTTTTAGTTTAATGCTATAACCTAATACTGTGTGCATACATATAAATGCTAATCTTGCCAAATGTCCTATATTTTCTCTGGGGAAGGGGTTAAAGTAACGAATAGAAGAACCATTGATTTTGCCATACATCTGTGATATATTATTCAAAAAAATAGTCAAATACTAATAGTGGGATCTTGAAGCTCCCATGGATTTTAGTTATTCATTTTGATAGCAGAACTTCAAAGTCCCAAATATTAAGGCATGTGCCAGCAAACCTTATGTGTTTTTTTTTTTTTCATAATTTATCCAAACAACAAGCTTTTTTTTTTTTTTTGGTGGTAAAGATGTTCGCATTCTTTGAAAAATAGGGATTGTGAGATCTTTCCCAATTTAACAATAACAATCTTTTGGATCCGAAAAGTGTAACAAAAATAATATTTTATTCTTATACAGCCTTACGGTTTCAACTAAATAAAGTGGTAGTGTTCCCGGCAATTTATTCATTTTGATTTATTTTTAATGAATTTTTTTTAATTTCTTCTTTTATTTCATAAGTTTTTTGTTTCTTGAAATTTTCTAAATCTCCTCATGCACATATTGTGGCCTACACTGGGGCCTTTTAAGTTTGGTTTTTAAACCTGTTAGATTAACTAAGATTTGCGTTAGACACTGGGGCTTTCAAGATTGTTTTGAAACCTAGTTAGGTTGACCAAGATTTGTACAGTTTTCCTAAGGTTTGAAGGTATAGACAAAAGATAAAAAAGATACAGTATGGAGAAGTGCCTTGTTCACACCACTGGTGGGCGTCATCATTATTCTTTATTTTGTTTTGCTTCTAAATCTTACTTGACTATGGTTACATTAGATAGTATTCTTAACCTAAAGAGACATATGATGCGGATGAATCCGAAGTACATGGATGATACCTGGTGCTCTGACTTGATGAAGTTTAATTAAATTTTCTAATAATTTTGAGATTCTAATACTTACAAACTACATAAGATGCTAGAGTTCCAAATTTTCTATATGGTTACTTTTAAAAATCGATTATAATTGCAGATATATCATACTTTTTAAAATATAAACTAACAATATAAAAATTAATGAAGATAGAATCAAGTCAAGATAATAGTCAAAATGATCTATAATACATTAGTTGTGATTTTTAATTTTTGCTTGTGGAGATTATAAACTTAATGCAATCATGTGAAAATCAACTAATAAAAAGACACTTGATGAAAATTCACCTACAAGCTATAGGTAACATATTTGTGTTCTTAGGTTACAACAATTATAGATAGCTTCAAATAATTGATGTACAGAATTCTAGGTATCCAATAGGAGAGATCCTTCAATATTTTTCATTTGTATTTTTGAATCACCATTTAAATGGAAGCATATATAGTTAAGATTTATTTACACAACATATTTAATCATTTTACTTTGCACATGACCTTAAATCGTGTTATTAAAAAAGGAATCAAAGAAATAAGAAACAAGAATTTCTACAAGGAGTACCTACCAAGATAACACCCCATAGAGCAAGTGTTATGCTTAGCATCTCGTCCCTCCTCTCTCTCTTTATTTATATGTCATTTCTTCTTTATGTATTTCGGATCTTCTAATTAAGGGATGAAACACAGTCTTTGTCAACTCCTTATTGGACCTTCCCCATTGTAAATTGAATCAAGGGCGTGAGGAACTAAGTGGTTTGCACAAACTAGTCTTTATGAAAATTGAAATTTATTTTATTAAACCAATAACCACAAAATAAACATAATTGAGAGATGGATTGGACCTCTATATTTGGCTACCTTTTATAAATATATATTGTAATTTCTATTAGTCCCGCATAGAAAATAAGAGTCTTTTTTTTTTGGATGTGTATGGACAAGGATAATTTGTAGAAGTATTATTGCCTAGAATTGAATCTAACTTAATACTGAAAGATAGAATAAAAAATTACAATAAATGATCAAAACAATAGATTTGATTGTTAAACTTCTTAAAATATCTTTCTTAGTTTGCATTTATTGTATATGGGTGAAAAATATAGAAAATAATTTTAGGAGAAAATAACTGATATTTCTTCTCTAAACAAAAGTAAAGAAAAGTAGTATGAGAGAGAGCTTCTTTGTTTAGAAATATAAAATCTTCCAAAAGAAATATCATTTAGAATGAAATTTAGAAACTTTCAACTTCTATATTTTTATAAATATAATGATCATTGTGATACTAGGTTATGCCTATATGTTTTTGTATTTTGATATAATACAATTTACCTTTCCATTTAGAAAAAAAAAAAGTAGATAGACATGTATAATTAAGAACGGTGGGGAAGAAATGCGAGAGCTTCCTTCTAAGTACTTGCGAGTTAGTTCAAATAATCGTATTGGAAGTGTTGAAAGTATGCAACATTCTTGCCTTTAATTTTGTTTTGTTTTTTTTTTTGCACTAATTGATGAAACTTCGTCCAAATATCAATACATATACATCCTTATCCACAAATTAAACCTCAAGGTCTTCAAAAACTCTAAATTTGTCGTGTCTATTGCCTAATATTTAATTTATTTTGATCAGCTTGTATTGGAACCCCTTTGATTTACCAACACGAGGCTCCAGAAGTTGAGCTTGCAGCCGAGTCAAAGGGACTTACGTCGTTTATCCTTTATTTCTTCTACTCTTCCTCTCTTTTTCGCAACGACGCTAGTCCCAACTTTCAGGAGGGCGTAGGAGTTGTATCTTGAGACAAGAGCTACATGTCTTTTTAATGTTCCCCCATCGCTGGATCGAGTAGAGGACCAGCTTGCTAGATGGAACATCGCTATGTTTTCATCGGCAAGCGTTATCCTAAATCGATGCTTTTGCTAGCCAATCATTCGCAGTGTCAAAACTGGATCTTTCTGTCATTATCCATGTCCTTAAAAGAATTCCAAAGACATGAATCTTTAATGAACATTAAGTTAGTTCACATGATCATCGGAATAGCGATCTTCGTGTCGTGCTCGCAGTCCCTCGAATATGGTTTAGTTAACTTTTGCAAGCTATAAAGTCTCCTCTAGAGGCTATAGGATCCGAACTGTTGGTCATATCAAACCAATCTCCACGTTCATCAGGCCTACTGCCTATATCTTCCTACCTTTCATTTATTTTCTTCTTTTTGAATGGGGAGGAGCAGGCGCTATGAATACTAAACTCACGAATTGCTTCTATCTACTTGTTCTTAACGATGTATAAGTGTAGACTTTTTCCATGATTATACGTCTTTTCTTCACCTGACAACATCGCAGGGACTTCTTCATTTTGAGTCTCATATGCTCTATTTTATTTGGTCAATTACAAAGCAATGACTCTCTTAAGTACCAATTAGTAAAATTTGTCCACAAACACATGTTTCAATTGAGAATTGGTATTGCCTAAGATCTTTTGACCCCAAGTTTGACACCTAAATGTGTAAATTTGGAAATGTGCTTCTCTCTAAATTCAAAAAATTAAAAATATAAAAAACCTTTTCTAATATTAGAAACTCACAAAAAAGAAAGATATTTGATTTTGTAATCCTTTGGTGCCTGACCATTCTTTTAAACTAAAGATAAAAGGTAAGGTAGGTCACTGCACACGTGCGTCATTCCCTTTAGTATAAATAAGAGCAGTTTTACAAAGTAAACGTTCATATAACCATCACTCTAAATAATGCTTGCGATTCCTCTCGTTTGGGAAGAGGAGGTTTGATTTTCAACACGCAAAAACTATACTTCTATTCAGCTTTCAAAAAGGAGGTAAGCATATTTGAGAGTCAATTATAGTTTTATCAAACGTTAGTACGGTGCCTGCATAGAATTTCTATTTCTTTTGCTATGTAGAATTTTTTTCTAATTATGAACATTCATCTCTCTCTCTTTTTTTTTCTTTGATATTCTCGCCTTATTTTCTATGTAAGTCGTTGTTTTGATTATATTGACTAAACCATCATTCTCCATTGCATATAGCCCCTGTTGTGCTGGTTAACACGGTCTTTGCCTCAGTGTTCATATTGAGATTTCCCTGTAAGAAATGAGAACGTGGTAGGCTTTCATTTTCTTATTTTCTTGCTCTCTATTTCTTTAATTATGCTCCTCTCCAACTCCACGCTACTCTTGCATTCGTCTTACAACTTCTTCTTTGAAACATCCGAATTTCTAGAACAAAATGGGAATTGGGTTCCTGCACTCCGGATGGATTTAACTCTTCTGTTGGTCGATGGACCCGAAAGTGCTTCATGTGACCTAACTTAATCGTTCTAGCCTTTTCTTGGTTTTATGTTCTCTTTCTAGTCTCGATGCATTATGCATATTATATAGACCGATCGTGGTCTAGAAACCTATATGTCTATGGTTTCTGCCTGTAGGAAAGCTGAAAGAGGAAAGTCGGTCGGGTACAGTTCGTGCCAACGAGTACACTTTCTACTGGATGCGTTTCGAGGCGAATCTTTGAAATTTTCCTCTCTTTTATCTCGCCCCATATCTACCTTTGTTTTGATCTGTCTTGTCGGTCCCCACAGCCCACTTATCAGTAGCTCTAATGCTTTTGGCCACCCTAACTTTGTTGTTCTTCTTTTTGTTTTCTGGATTGCACCGCGGATTTCGAGAATGGAAAAGGTAAAGATAGATGCACACGCCGAATTGTTTTTGGCTTGAAATGTTATTGGAGATAGAAAATTTCGGCGTTCGACAACCAGGTGTTGCTTCAAAATTCTACGTAGTTCATGATTTAAAATAACTAACAGGGTTGCAATTTTAAATTCTTACGCATGTTTATGTTTGCCTTACTTTCCATGATGAAGCTGATTCCTAGAGTCGCTTCTCTAATGAATTTGCAGTACGTTATGATGATGGCCATTGAGGACAATCTTGGTTTGTCTCTAAATGCTGTGCCGTGAGATTTGAGTTGACGTCGCAAGAACATCACAACTTTCCAGGGTAAATTAAGGAACTTAGCTTCGGGTTGGTAATTCCATTTCTGGGTAGAGCATGTGGCGGGAGGGACAGGTATATAGTGTCGAATTATCCGTATTAGGATTTAGAGGTATTTTCGGACACTTTATTCCTTTGAAGTAGTTTAATCTAATTAATTATCTAGAGAGCAGTGTTCTATTAAGCTTTTACTCGAATTCCTTTTTTTTTTAAACTACTTTTTAATGTCTTAGGCTGCAACTTTTGGGTCTAGTTCTGGTTGGTCTTGGAATCAGAATGATTTTAGTGTAATTTGCTTCACAAAAATGAAATTGACAGAATTAGGTTATGATGAATCCTCCAAAACCATGTTTATTGCATTAGATAACACGTTTAGCCAAAGAGAACACATAATTTGTGCAAGAAACCTTGACCGCGAAACTGATCAGTCCTTAATGTCTAGTAATTGTCAGTTAATTTTTTACAAATGCACATGTTAGAGTTTCAGATTATCTTTTTTCATGATTCTTAATAGTTTATTTTCAAAAAGGAAAAGAAAAAGAAGGTGGTAAATAGGAAAATAAAAGTGAAAAACCTCAGGAAGAAGAATGCTTTAGGAATTATATATTATACGTTTGATATCATTTCTAGCATGAAAGATCATGTAATTCATATCCAACAAATTAAGACAAATTTATTACATTTATCTAGTAACTTTCAAAAGCTAATATTGTTGAGAATGAATATGATAGGACTTTCAATTATTTCTTATATGATAATTAGTTACACAAAAAACTTTTTTAATGGATAAAGAGAGAGAGATAGAAATAGAGTGGGGGGGGGGGGGGGGGGGGGTGGGTGGATAAGAGAGATCAGAATCATGTTCAACTGCATCCGTATGGAAATGAAACATAATATATTAGATGATATCTTTATGATGTGGAATTCTATGTAACATAATATAATAATGCTATAATATGCTTTTAAATTACATATAAATATTAAATCTTTAACCCTATATCATAGAATCGATGGCTAAACCGTACAATAAAGAAATAGGATAGTAAAAAAACAAATGGTATCATATAAAAAAGAATGCATGTATAAAGTAATAATATCTTAGAAACTGTTTTTAATCTTGACTAGTGAAATCCTATATAATTTATATTGTTAGTTTAGAACAGGCTTATAAAATATATATCATAAGGTATCTTTAACTTTATATTATAGAGTAGATAGATTTAGACCAGATAAAAAAAAAAGAATATAAAAGGA
The DNA here is from genome assembly GCA_028551485.1 of Casuarina cunninghamiana. Taxonomy (NCBI): domain Eukaryota; kingdom Viridiplantae; phylum Streptophyta; class Magnoliopsida; order Fagales; family Casuarinaceae; genus Casuarina; species Casuarina cunninghamiana. The sequence goes on from CM052371.1 coordinate 10,134,637, forward strand.
GAGATCATATCATATTATGAAATTAATTGCAGTGTATAAGTTGTAAAAGTTGATGATTACTTATACAAATGTTCATATTTTTTGCCACTATATGACATTTCTATCATGATGTGCGATTAAAGCTAACTACCATATGATTGATTTGGCCATAAAATTGTACAATTGTCTTTTAAGTGGTGATTATGTTTATCCATCACTTCTAGTCAACAACAAAATCTAGTTTTTATAATTTTCTGGAGTCACTTTGGTTTCCTTAATTGCTAAAATGGCTTTGTTTAAAACTAATGACTCGAAGAATGAGTATGTCGGGATGTGATACTTACAAAATGCATACAACATGGAAGACATTGAGCAGCATATCAATGAAGCGTTTCAAGGATTACACGTGTGACTATCATTTTTTCTATTTGGCTAAGTAAAAGAATTTATAATATATATCAATACAAAATGGTTTGTATGACTATCCATAAATGGTTTATTGACAGTAATGACCTTGTTATATGTGTCATGGTCATATAAAGTTTAGAATTTGTGGTATATGGTCATATTATGTCATCTTTTCATATTATAAAATGATACAACAATAAGAGAGATGTGTAGCAGAATCTTCTAAAAATATAATTTTTATAATCCTGCATAATTTGCGAAAGAGATAAAGGCCCAAGTTAAAAAGAATGATAGAATAGTATAGATAGAAGACTATTTATTGCACACAAAAAAGTATTGTATATGGCCAGAATAGAATAGAAGACAATGTTAGTATAGAACAGTTAATATTTCAATATTATTGGCTAAAGTAAGGAAAATTATATAAGGAAGAACTTTTTTGTTTCAAAATATAAAATCCTCACAATGAAATGTTATTTTTAGTGAGATTTAGAAATTTTTAATCTTTATCTTTTCATAGTTTTGATAATTCTTATAATATTAGGGTATGTCCTTATATTTTTATATACTATTTTTTAGTGATGTAAACTTACATTTCTACTAAAAAAATATATACATAGATGGTGTTCCATTTTGTTTAAATTTTAGAGTCATTTCTATATATACGAGGTGTCAAGATTTGAATAATATTTAAATATAAATTTATTCACTTTAAGCTTTCTCACATATTTATTATTCTCACACTAAGTGATTGAAGTTCTCCAAATCTGAATACTCGTACACCCTCATTCTCAAATGAAGAAACCTTCAGTTTTTGTATCGTGCCTTGTTTCAGGGTCCAATGTAGTGGTATTGCGTTCCTGCAAAATAGTTTCTTGCCATCACAATCCGGCAACTTCAGTTTGATTTGGATCGGCTCTGATATGCCTAAAGCAAAGATTCAGAAATTGCTTCCCTGAACAGTCGAGTTCCGAGGTACTTCCTATGCCTGTTGTCTTTTTCCTTTCTTCTACTCCTCATTCTATCGCCACGAAGCTAGTCCTACCTTTCGGGAGGGCTTAGGAGTTCTGTCTTGAGACGAGAGCAGCATGTCTTTTTGATGCCTCCACCCTTGGCCAGATCGAGGTAGAGGACCACTTTAATATTCCAAATCTTAGATGAAACGTCGCCAGATTTTCATCGGCAGACATTATCATAATCCGATGCTTACGCTAGCCAATCACTCGCAGTGTCAAAACCGCATCTTTCTGTCATTATCGCTTTATTTACCTTTAAATTACTTTACATGATCGTGGGAATAGTGCACGTTTGCTAGTGCCCGCAGACCCTTCAATCAAGTTTCTTTGATATATTCGTACGCTATCAAGTACTTTTTAGACCCTATAAGATCCCAGCAGCTCTTATCATATCAAGCCAACTGCTCTCCGCATTCCACACGCCTAAAGCAGGAATATTTTTAAAGATTTCTCCAAATTCTGTGATTTATTTTACCTCTTTCTGGACTGGGGGAGGAGTAAGAAAATTAGATTCACAAATTTCTGGTATGTAGTTGTTCTTAACCATGTACATTTTGCCTTAAGAATATCGAACTTTTCTATGATTATACATCGTTTGTTTACTTGACAACGCTCTTTTCTTCTTCTTCTTCTTCTTTTTTATTTTTTTATTTTAAATCTCGCATATTCTATTTGGTACATTATAGAGCAAATATTTCTTGGACAGTAAAGACTGGAGCCTGCGACAAATTATGGGAAGTCTACAAAACTGGCGGCCATACCTGACTTTTTAATCCAATGTTGTCTGACCATTCTTTTTCAACTAGAAATAAAAGGTAAGGAAGGGGACTGTCCATTAACTATACTTCATTCCCTGGTACGAAGGAAAACAGTTTTACTAAGTAAAAGACGTCTACATAACCAATACTCTATAAATAATGCGTTGTTTGCTCTCTTTTGGAAAGAGGAGTTTGATGTTCAACATGCAAAAACTATACTTCTATTCAACTTTCGCAGGGCGGGGGGTGGTGGGGAAGGAAGGTAGAATATGCTGCATATTTAGAAGTAAATTGTAGGTATGCTTATAATAATTATTCACTCATGCACTTAAGTTCACACACCTAAGTCTAGGACCAAGAGCTCCAAGTCCCTACTCACTTACTATTAACCTAGCAAGTGCTTAACAAATATTATTTCTCGATTTTTGTGTCATCCCTGGGAAGGGTTCATGCTGATTTTTTCTATTGTTCCCGTTTATAGGATGTTTGGAAAGACACTTTTTTTTTTTTTTTAATGAATTATGAGACTGCATATCTCTTTCTTTTGCTTTCTTGTTTTCCCTCCCATTTTTCATTTGGGTATTTGCGTTGAATACTTGAATGAATCATCATTTAGCATTGCATGTTGCTTCTGCTATTATGGATTTCAATGGCCAATACTGACTTTCTTTTGTTTTGAAGTTTCTCATATTGACATTTTCCTGTAAGAAATGAGAACGTGGTAGGTTTTCTTTTTCTTTGCTTTTTATTTTTATTAACTCTTACTCTCCATCTCCACGCAACTCTTGCACGCTTCTAACAACTTTTTCTTCTTGCATGTTGCTTCTGCTATTATGGATTTCAATGGCCAACACTGACTTTCTTTTGTTTTGAAGTTTCTCATATTGACATTTTCCTGTAAGAAATGAGAACGTGGTAGGTTTTCTTTTTCTTTGCTTTTTATTTCTATTAACTCTTACTCTCCATCTCCACGCAACTCTTGCACGCTTCTAACAACTTTTTCTTCTTTCTAATGCAGGTATTCCTTTAACGAGTTACCTTCTGTAGATTTTCGATAAGTTTCTTCAACAAAATAAGCATGGGGTTTCACCACTCCCGATGGGTTTTGAAACCCATCGTTGGTCAATTGACCTGACATCTTTTGGGAATGTTTTCAGGGGAAAAAGTGATCCATGTGATCTAGCTTGCTTCATCGTTTGGCATCCTTTTGCTTAACTTTCTTTTACGTTGTCTTCGAAATTTCATGCATTATGCACATTAATTAAGCCGATCGTCGTCCACAAACCTACTCGTATTTTTATATTGCCAGATGTCTATGATCCTTACTTGTATGTAATCTGCAAGATGAAAGTCGGTAGGCCACAGTGCGTGCCGTGGAGTACGCTTTCTAGTGGAGTTGTTTTCGAGGTTGCTCTTTGAAATCTTCCTCTTTTCTCTCCCTCTCGATATCTGTCTTTCTTTTCCTCTCTCTATCGGTCCCCATAGCCACGTATCGCTCGTTCTCTCGCTTTCGGCCACCCTAACTTTGTTGTTCTCCTTTTTCTTGTCTGGACTGCATTAGGTATATAGTTTGGGTTTCGACAATAAAGAACGTAAAGATGCACTGGCTAAATTGTTTAATCTTTGGCTTGAAATGATATTGGGAATAAAAAATTTCAGCGTTTGGCACCGAATCATTGTTTCCAAGTTCTGTGAAAACTAAGATTGATACAATTTACATGCTTGCACCTTTAAATTTTTAGACATGTTTGCGATTGTGTACGAGTGATTTTAGTTTCCATGATTGAGCTTGATTCTAACAATCGCTTCTTTAATGAATTTACAGTAGGTTGCTATCACGGCTAATGAGGAAGCTCGTGGCCAGTCTCTAAAATGCTTTGCCTTAAGATTTGAGTTGAGGTCGCAAGAGCTAACAACTTTTCAAGAGAATCAAGAAACTTAGCTTCGGGGTGACAATAGCACTTCCTTTTAGAGTATGTTGCGGTATGGACAGCTAAGATTTTATGAAAGCACATTCAGGATAGAAGACGCCTAGAGCCCCAAATTCAAAACCCTTTAAGGCTGCATGATCGTTCTCAAATTCTATTTCAGTCGGAATGAATTAATCATGATTTGTACCAGAGAATTGGATATACTAGGCAAGTGACATGAACAATGAAAAAGAGAATAGAATTATATCATGACGAATGCTATGAAAAAGAAAATTAAGTTTATGACATTAAATAGTTCACTAAAAGGAATATATAATGGATAATAATACCAAGAATCTTAAGCTAATCAAACTTTAACATCTTCTCAATTGTATTCACAAGCTAATTTAGCTATGCTGGAATTTCACACTGTTTGTGCTGGAAGACTCTTTAGGAACCATATGAAGGGAAAAACCATAGTTTCAATGTCTTCTTTTGCTTGAAAAATCATAGAATTCATTTCTTCTACAATTGGGGAACATCTAATGCTTCGGTCTAGTAATTCTCAAAACTGATTTGTTGAGATTGATTGGATTCGGTAGAACTTCGAATTCTTTAATCTCAAGTTGTGAAATCCTATACAGTATAATATAATTATGTTATGATCGACTTTTATATAATATGTTAGGTAACATTTTTAATCTTAAGTCGTGAAATCCTATGCAGTATAATATAATTATGTTAGGACTAACTTTAAAATAATATATTAGATAATATCTTTAATCTCAAGTCGTGAAATCCTATGCAATATAATATAATTATGTTATGATAGACTTTTGAATAATATGAGGTAATATCTTTAATCTCAAGTTGTGGAATCATGTACAATATAATATAATTATGGCATGATAGACTTTAAATAATATATTAGGTAACCTCTTTAATCTCAAGTCGTGAAATCCTATGCAGTATAATATAATTATGTTATGACAGATTTTTAAATAATATTAGGTAATATCTTTAATCTCAAGTTGTGAAATCATGTACAATATAATATAATTATGGCATGACAGACTTTTAAATAATATATTAGCTAACATCTTTAATCTCAACTTGTGGAGTCTTGTGTAACTTGGTATAATTATAACACAATATGCTTTTAGATAATAGTAAAATGATATCAAATGCATACATATGAAAGTGATATATGCTTTTATCTCAAGTTGTGGAATCCTATGTAACTTAGTTTTAACATTGGACATATTAATTTCTTGATCATCCAGTGTTATATCAAGTTTAAAAAGTATATTATATTGAATATTACATATTAATTTCAAGGTGTGGAATCCTATACAACTCTATACAATAATGTTACAATAGGCTTTTAGATGGTTTATGAGATGATATATTTAATTTCAAGTTTTTGAATCTTATACAACTCTATATAATGATGTTACAATAGGCTTTTAGATGGTATATTAGGTGGCATCTTTACTATTATATTATAGTACAACTAGCATGGACCACTCAAGATACAAGAAACCATGACATGAAAAATAGGAGAATTATTTTAATGATAGCATATTAGGTGTCATCTTTAGTCTAGAGTTGCGAACCTTGTATAAATTAATATGACTTTGTCATAACGGACTTTTATAATATATCTTAGGTGAAATCTTTATTTTTACATTATTGAATCTTATGTAACTTAATATATACTATCTTTAACCTTATACAATAATCAAAATGGATTACACGGAAGAGATGACGGAGTAATGTTATGATAGAAGGTTTGTACAACAAAAAAGAAACCGTGGTTACCAGATAAAACCTATAACACTCACGTTATGGAACCATGAATGCAATTATTATGTTTCTTAAAACTAAGTTTCTTCAAGGTGATCAGATCCCAAAATCTCAATTGTTTGGATCATGAAAACCAACTAAGGGGAAACTTTATAGCTATTTATAGGCAACAATTGGTCTATTCCCAAACAGCTTCGAAAGAACCAATGTATTGCTACCCGAGAATGATGGGCCAATTTTCCTTGCAATACTCATCGTTGCTTTCTCATGTGATCCAATATACGTATCTACAGTAACCTACTAAAGTTTCATGAAGAACACAAGGAAGCTTGGCGGAAAAGAATTTGGAAGAGGAAACTGCATCTGTTAGCAAGTTCCAACAAGTATCCTGCTCGACGAGAACCTAGCAGAGATACCCATATCGATGTCAATGGAGGGCCCAATTATTTGCCAATTAAATGCAAGAGAGCAGGTCCACATTATGTCGCATCCATGGCGCCTGGATCTTTGAGTTGTAAAAGCTCAGCGTTGCCTACATCAATGTTTATCTTTTTTGCCACTATTCGAAATTTATATCCCAGCATATGCTTACTAGCTTAAAGCTAAACGCAACAAGACTGAATTGACCCAAAAGAAAGTGCAGAACTTGTGAGAGAAACCTGGAGATGTTTTTTTTGTGCTGGCTATAATTATGCTTTTCTATTTCATTCTTGGGTGGACTATGATTCGATTTATGAAAGTTGGGGTTTGGAAGCAGTGCCGTTGCACCTCATTGCCTCTTACGAGTTATTGGTAAGCCATTTTTGAGGTAGAACTGCTCTAATAATTTAGTCTGCAACAAGATCTAGTTTTCATGATTTTCTGCAGTCGCTTTGTTCAATTCATTATTGAAGCACTTTTGGGTCCTAAGATGGCTCCCTTGAACATAAAGCTATTGGGTATATTACACATACGACATGAATCGCCTCGAGCCCGAAATCAATGAAGCATTTTAAGTTTTGCATATATGACTATTCTTAAACCTACTTCTATTGAGAATTATGATCGTATGATAGTTTCGAGCTGCAAAACATAGAGCCGCCAGTTATATGCGTAATTCTTTTTTACTTCATTTGAGAGATAGAGGTAGTAGACCTAACTTTTTAGGACAGTATAAATTATTATTGCGCATTTAATAGTCATACGAGGTCATCTTTTCTTGGTATGTTAGATTACACCAAAAAGATAGGTAGTTGTATGTTGTAAAATAATATAAAGTCTCTAAGAACTTTTTTTGGGTGAGACGGTATGTAATATATGAACCATCTTAAAGATAGTTTTAAAATTTTCTAGTTCAATATTATTTGCTAAATGGTTGCCAGTTTTTATATCATGTTTTTGAGAAAAAAGAGTGCATACAACAAAACGAAAAGAGACAAAGTGGTTGAATAAGTGAAAGATAAATACATATAAATTTAAAATAGCTGATTAAGTCACGCTTATAGTCTAAAACTTTCAAACCTACTTCCACTAACTTTTAAACCTAGATTGCTTAGGACAAGATGAATATCATGGTTAGTCATATGAATGCTTCTTTCCTAAAGTTATAGAGTGTAGCACAAAAAAGTAGGTAGCAAAATCTTGAAAAGGCAGATTCTTGTAAATTTAATGCTAATATATTAGATGACAGCTTCATTTATCTCTAATCAAATCCTCTAAACTCTATGTAATCATGTTAAGATCAAACTTAAATAATAAGTTGATATCTGTAACCACTAATTTAAGAAATCAATAGACTCAACAATTCGAAGAATAATGGAGACATTCAAGATGAATGCTTATGAGATAAGCTGAATCATAATAAAGGATTATTTTTCTTAAAACCTAGTATTAGAAGGTGGTTTCTTTGTTCATGATTGCCAATTGTTGGTAATCTTATCAATATTTAGTAGTCAAGCCAATATCTTGTTGATTCTGAAAAGGAAAATGGACGTTGAAAATGGCTTAGCTATAGTCCACATTATCAATATTCTAGTGACCCCTAATAATGAAACTACTAGTGGATGACTCAATTCATATCAATATTTATTGTCAAATCCACCACTATTTTCAGATTAGCTATTCCTCTTTGATTATATCTCATAATTAAAGTCGTTGAATAGAAGTAAAATTTGAACTTTGGATTATACTTGTTGCGCATAATTAAGTATTCGTTTGTTGGTGTTTTGTACATAAACCTCAGTCTAGTCTAGTATGTTTGGATTCCCTTGGGAAAATTTGTTGACAAACTCAATGGGAAGAAAATGACTAAGTTTGGTTAGTATATGATCAGTTCCTTATATCATGCCCAAATGTGAAATTACCAAGAATTTCTTGAAATTCTAGTTTTTACTTGTAAACCTTTTATTCAAAGCTACCTTATGTTTGTGGAACTCCGGTAATTTTGAGAAAACGTACACTGAACTACTACTAGATGGAAGGCCCACTGGTTTGCCATGTAAATGGAAGAAAAGTAAAGAAGCCAGGTACTGATGAAACTAATGAAGCCCAGTGAGGCTTCATGAGGTTGATATTAGTACTGTATTGATCATAGGGAAACTGTACTTTTTCATGACTTCTCTTGAGCTCATTATAAATTAATCGGAAGGTCCTTACTTCAAACTGTCAGTGGGTGAAGTTTGGGGTTCCACTTCTATATTCTTGCAGCGTAGCTTTTAGCTTCACCTAGCTCCCATATATGCATATTTTGGACCTTTAGACTCAGAAAAGGGCAACTTCTACTTCTTTTTTTTTTTTTCTTTTTGTTTTTTGGATAAGAGGTCAAGTATTATATATTACCAAAGAAAATATAAATTGTTCAGTTATAACATCCTTATTTAGGCTCAAAATTGATTTCTTGAAAGACATGAAGAAAAGGCATACATTAGGTTAAATGTTGTCTCCTAATCTAACTTTCCGATGATGGTAACTCTAGGAAAACAATCTTCGAGCCTAATGATCTTGGCACTTCAATCTTCTTCGGGACTTTGTAGGTTTCTCTTTGAAAGAACAGCATAAAATATGAGTTCAAAATCTAACTTAACTGCATTTTTCTTTCTCACTTGATTATAGCGGTTTACACCTTTATGAGAAAAATATATAAAAATATTTAAGATAGAAAAATGATCGAATTGTGTGAAGATAAATACCCAGAATGATACTTAAAACATCAGTTGACATTTTTTCATATTGACTTGTGGAGCCCATTACGTACTGCAATTTCTATAAAAAAAGAAAAAAAAAAGTTAGAATTGACAGTTAATAAAATAATAAGAATTGAAACTTAATAAAAAATGTTAGATGACACTTAATAAAGCCACGTATTTCAGTTTGCATTGGATCTGCTTTGATATTCCGAACACAAGGCTTCAGAAGTTAAGCTTGTAATATAAAGTTTACTACTAAATTGATTTACCATTGGGTAAATTGTTGAAATATGTATAACTTGTCATTAGTTTTGCTAGTTGTATTTAGCACGTGGGTGTTTTATATGTTGACAGGTTAAATCTACATATATATATAATATTTATATCTAGTGAAGTCTTAAGGGAGGTGTAAACTTTAAGTAATGGCTGAGGTAGCCATAAAGCATATCTTGTGACACATAAAGTTAGACTCGAGTTATTAAGTACAAGACATATAGGTTCATTGGAACCATAAAGTATATTCTCTGATGATATTGTTTCATCGAAGGAGAGAGAAATGGACTGACAACATAAATACCACATGAAGTGAAAAGTGTTATAAGGTTGCCACACTACCATATTCATCCTTATCAATGAGGTTGAAGCTTCTATGACCATGATAAGTACTATATCAATTAAGCGGTATAACTACTGTCATGATTCAAAAGTTGAAATCTTGTATCATGGGAATATTGTTGAAAACCAATCTCTAGATCAACATAAAGGCATGCATAAATAATTATTTTGAAATACTAATTATTAATTATTATTATTTTATTCATATTAATATAGCCAAAGTGGGAGAATGTTAGCATATTTTTATAATGTTACCATATTTTTGAGTTTTACATAAAGTGAGCTTATATTAATGTTGGTATAATAAAGTGAGACTTAAGGATCTAGTTAATGAATATGGACTGGCTTGTGTGGGCCATGGCTAACCAAATAGGGCCGTGATGAGTGGGCCTATTTGGTGGCACATAAGGCTAGGGCTAGGTCCTATCCTCTAGCTCATACTATTTAAGCACATTATTCTGGCATTAGGGTTAATATGAGGCTTCATTCTTGGAGCCGCAACCCTTTAGCTTCTCTCATCAAGCCAATGCCTACAGAATGAGAATAGAGGATATGAACTTAACCTGAAGATTGATTTTGCATTTGTGAATCTTCTTAAGAGATTGAAATACGGTATGTTTTTTCTTATTTTTATTAATTTTGGAGTTTTAGATCTGACTACGCAGATCCTGGCTTTTCGATCTCATTAGAGATCGATTAAATTTTAACATATGGTATCAGAGCCATCGTAGATAAGGTCTAAAATCCGATTTTGATTTTTATTTGGTTTACCAATTCGTTTTTGTTTTTTGTTTGGTTCAAAATGTGATTTGCTGAACATTTGGGTGTTTTTTGTGATTTGATGAAAACAATTTTCGGATTATTTGGGTTATAACCGTGATTTTTGAAAATTTCAAATTGTAAAAAATACCCAAATGTTCAGCAAATCACATTTTGAACCAAACAAAAAACAAAAATGAATTGGTAAACCAAATCAAAATCAAAATCGGATTTTAGACCTTATCTACGATGGCTCTGATACCACATGTTAAAATTTAATCGATCTCTAATGAGATCGAAAAGCTAGGATCTGCATAGTCAGATCTAAAACTCCAAAATTAATAAAAATAAGAAAAAAACATACCGTATTTCAATCTCTTAAGAAGATTCACAAATGCAAAATCAATCTTCAAGTTAAGTTCATATCCTCTATTTTCATTCCGTAGGCATTGGCTTGATAAGAGAAGCTAAAAGGTTGCGGCTTGAAGAATGAAGCCTCATATTAACCCTAATGCCAGAATAATGTGCTTAAATAGTATGAGCTAGAAGATAGGACCTAGCCCTAGCCTTATGTGCCACCAAATAGGCCCACTTATCATGGCCCTATTTGGTTAGCCACGGCCCACATAAGCCAGTCCATATTCATTAACTAGATCCTTAAGTCTCACTTTATTAGACCAATATTAATATAAGCCCACTTTATGTAAAACTCAAAAATATGGTAACATTATAAAAATATGCTAACAAAGCTCGCAAGCCAAATTGCTTCCCTGAAAGGTTGAATCCACAGGTGCTTCTTATGCCGTATATCTTTTTTTCTTTTCTCATACTCTTCCCCTCTCTATCGCAACAAAGCTAATCCTAACTTTCTGGAGACAAAAGAATTCTACATTGAGACAAGAGCTCCATGTCTTTTTGGTGCCTCCACCCTCAGCTGGAGAGTACCACTGATATTCTAAACATTGAGCAAAAACCTCGCTATATTTTGATCGACAAACGTTGCCATAATTTGATGCTTTTCCTAGCCAATCTTTGCAGTATCAATAACACTGGATCTGTTTGTCACGATCCATTACCTTGAAAGAACAACAAAGATATGCACCTTTAATGAACTTCAATTAACTTTACGTGATCATGGGGATTGTGCACTTTGGGTCGTGATCACAGTCCTTTGAATAAGATATAATCTCTGAATAATTTTAAGATCTAAAAAATATCTTCACAATTTATAAACTAGCTTTTGAATTAAATTTTAGACATATTTACTGTTTACTTGACAACAATCTAGGGTTTTTTTTCTTTTAAAATCTCACAAGCTTTAGTTGATCATCATAAAGAAGAAGTTATGTCATTTTACCAACTTATATTTCGTTCCTTTTTTGGTTTCTTAATCCACTTAAGAATATTAAAAATAAAGTTCGTATAACTACGAAAGATACTGCTCCTCACATTGTGAGTTCCTCTTCGTGTAAATTACCTACACGACTGCGCAAAGGAAATGAATTTTGGCATCAAAGAGACATGCATGATCCAAACTGAATCAATTCGTGCGTATGCAAAGCAATACGATGACATCTTTTCCACAATCAAGGAGACAACCCTAATAAGTAGTCGTGGTTGCAAGACATAAAGAGAGTCGAAATATACCTGAAAAGAATCGGTAGGTGCATTGAAAACTGATGTTCCTAAGCAATTGCTTGGTGAAAATTCATGTAAATCTAGTGATAGGTTGTTCTTAGATTATCCGTGCTATATTTCTAATTTTCTCTTGCACCACTCATTTTTTATTTCAGAAAAGTAGGTTGCTTGTTTCGAGCGGGACAGAAAGTTTTTACCTAAGATGATAGACATATAACATCATACCAAGTATAACGTGATATTCAATGTGAAATTGCGAATAAAACTATGATGCAATTGATTTAAAGATAATAGTTTAATGGTAAGGTTATTGGTGAAAAACTATGAAGTCTCATATTCAAATCATCTCATCTACATTTACTTACCAAAGAAATAATAATAAAAATAATGAAGAGAAAAGGAAAACTTTAGCATAGTAACACTAGAGTTAGATGGAACTTTGGAGGAGAAAATAAGATATAGAAGTAAAAACTTTGTAGTCAATAGGAAGACTTTTAAAAATTACTATTTAATTAGGTTCTTCTCAATCATCTAATATGACTCTTAATAAATAGGGACGTTCTACCTACATAGCAAATACAAGAAATGTCCGACTAGAGAATTAGTCTCTAAGTGAGACGTTAATAAAATAGCATTTGGTTAAGTTGACAAAGAACTTATAAATAATAATAAGTGAAATACAATCGGACGTCCCTAATAACGAAGAGAAAAGGAAAACTTTAGCATAGTAACACTAGAGTTAGATGGAACTTTGGAGGAGAAAATAAGATATAGAAGTAAAAACTTTGTAGTCAATAGGAAGACTTTTAAAAATTACTATTTAATTAGGTTCTTCTCAATCATCTAATATGACTCTTAATAAATAGGGACGTTCTACCTACATAGCAAATACAAGAAATGTCCGACTAGAGAATTAGTCTCTAAGTGAGACGTTAATAAGCATAGTAACACTAGAGTTAGATGGAACTTTGGAGGAGAAAATAAGATATAGAAGTAAAAACTTTGTAGTCAACAGGAAGAATTTTAAAAATTACTATTTAATTAGGTTCTTCTCAATCATCTAATATGACTCTTAATAAATAGGGATGTTCTACCTACATAGCAAATACAAGAAATGTCCGACTAGAGAATTAGTATCTAAGTGAGACGTTAATAAAATAGCATTTGGTTGAGTTGACAAAGAACTTATAAATAATAATAAGTGAGATCCAATCGGATAAAATGAAAAGCCTTAGTTATTTATAGTGGAAAGTAGCGTCAAAGAATTGCAAAACTTAAGGAATATATAGTTGAAAATTCATTCTTCTCTATAAATTTCTTAAATAAATTCTTTTACTTAGCCAAAAAAAAAGGGAAAAAAAAAAAAAAAAGGAAAGACAAGGTGGTGGAGCACACTTGTAATCATTAGTCATTTAAATATAGTTTCACAAAGCAAAAGGAATATAGCAATCTAACTCTCATGTTCTGCATATTTGGAAGTCAAATACAGCTCTTATTGGAGGTTGGTGCAATGTGTGCAATTTGTTTTTCCTTTGCATCTCGTTTCTTTTATTTCATTTTTCCCCTTATTTTCCATGTGGTCGCTGCGTTGGTTATTTGACTGAATCATTTGTTTGTCTTGCATTTAGCTTCTGTTAATATTAAATAGGAATTTCTTTAACAAGTACCTTCTCTAAATTTTCATTACGTTTCTTTAATTAAATAGCAATGGGGTTTATATTGTTGTAATTTTTTTTCTTTTCTGTTCTCTTTAAAGTTTCAATGCGTTGTGCACACTACATATACGGCATCGTCTAGAGACTGTTTCGTATTGCTAAATTTCTATTATCCTTAATTGTTTAGAGTCTCAAATTGTCTTGTTCTTTATGGTCAATTGTTGGTAATCTCATTAATATTAAATTTCAAGCTAATACCCTTTTGATTTTTAAATGGAAAACAGATTTTGACCATGTAAATGAGATCTTATCCACATTATTCAACATCAAAAGAGTTCCTTATAGTTAAACTACTTATGAATAACACAGTTCACATCTATATTTCTCGAGAAATCCACCCCTACTTTCACATAGGGTATTTCGTAAAGTTTCAAATCCGATTATATTCAGTGACCCAAGAACTTCATGTCTTTTTGATGCCTCCATCCTTGGCCGGATCGAGGTAAAGGACCGCTTTGAAATTCCAAACGTTTGATGGGACGTCGCTATAATTTCAGCGGCAAACATTGTAATAATTCGATGTCTTTGCTGGCCAATCATTCGCAGATCCATCTCCCCAAAAGGATTACAAAGACACGAAACCACATTGACCTTTAAATTATTTCATATGATTATGGGAATAGTGCGCATCTAGTAATGCTCGCATCCTTTGAATGAGGTTTTTTTAACATATTTACAGGCTATAAAGCGATCCCTAGACCCTATAGGATCTTAACTTTTTATTTAATAGCAAACCAAATATTTACAAAAATATTCTCCAAATGCTTGAAACTGTTTTCATTTTGTGTTATTGAATGGCAACTTTAATGTAAGTATCTCTCCATTTTTTAAGTATTAGGCTTATATTTTGTTCTTTGTATTTATTTAATATATAATTATTATATTCAATGTTATTGGAATTGATAAAATTTTATCAGGATATCGTTAATGTTTTTTGAACAAAAAAAAACTACTTAAGAATTAACTTAAGAGTAAAGGAACATTTCATTGTTCTTAAAAAAAAAAATTATTCAAATAATAGAGATTTTTATCACATTCTTAAAAAGTGAGACACGAAGGTTAGATAATAGTACTAGATCTTTCATCTTCTAATCTAAATCATTTAGTATTACGTAAGAATAAAGGACACCCATATAGATGTCAATGGACGGCCCAATTGTTTGCCAAGTAAACCCAAGAATGGAGCCCAAGTAGGTCCACATTCGTACTTCACTGATCATGGATTTCAATTCAAAATATCATATCAGCGGCGCTCGGATAAATCAATACCTTTGAATTGTAAAGGCTGATGGTTACTCATACCAAGTTTAGCTTTTTTGCCACTATTCGAATTTCTATCCAGGAATGTGTTTACTCGCTCAAATCTAAATGCCATAAGAAATTGGCCAGGAAAAATACACAACTTTTGACCAAAATCGGGAACTGTTTATTATTTGGTGAGATAGATAGGCCACAGTTGTGTTTATTTATTGTAAGCAAACTTTGATTTAGCTTTTTAAGTTAATCAAAGGAAATGATTCTCTGATTTCCTTTCAATTGGGCACTACTTTGCCTGTAACAAAACAAAGCTTTCATGATTTTCTCGTCACTTTGATTGTGCTGTTTGCTGAAGGACTTTCGGATCCTGAGATGGCTCTCCCAAATATAAAAACTACTGACTAAAAGAGCGAATATCACGCAGCATATGTAATACTGATCAAACAAATAGAGTGTGGATGATCTTAAGCACCAAAATCAATTGAGCTTTAAGTTTTGCACATGACTATTCTAAAATCCAGCTATTGACAGTAATAATCGTGACGTAGCTTCAAACTGCAGAATATGGAGCGGCCAGTTGTCTGCATTATTCTTTTTTTTGTTTTTTTTCCCCTCATTTGGGAGAAAGGTTGATAGTGAAATGAAGATAAAAAAATAATAAATAAATAAATAAAACAAAGAGGTAAAAGCATCATATCGAAATGCAAGTTTATAATGTGAGAAGAAATACATTAGACAATACCTTTACCATGTAGAATATTGAAGAATTTTGATATATTCTCTGATAGATCTCAACACAAAATCTGTTAATATTGATTTGAATATGTAAGAGCTTCATATTGCTTGTCATCTCACCGATATGTTTTGGAAGAGAGGATGAAACCACTAAAAGAAAAAAAATTAGAGAATTTATATAGTAGGTAATGTCCTTTTTTGCCCTCAAACTTTGAGCTGTAAACCACAGAAGCTTCAATATTTTGTCTAGTAGTCCTTGGATCATATTTTTTGGGTGAATACACAGGTTGATTGCTTATAGAAAAGTCAATAATATTCACGGCATCTTTGCTTAGTATAAAAAGATTGGAGAACAAAAAAGATACATGGTTGAATCGTACAAAATTGAATGTTCATAAAGTAATCCATAAATGATTTTGGCAGAGAAAACGTAAAACATATTAGAATTTAAGACATTTTAAACATTTTTTTTTGCACTTCTTAACAGGTAATTTGTTATGGATAATTCAAACATTTTACAGCTCATAGTGTTAATCCAACTGTTGTCAATTATATACCATTGTTGTTAGAAAATAAAAGAGAAAAAGCAGTAAAATTATTGCAAATAAATACCTATAAAAATGAACATATTTATTAAGTGAAGCCTTTAGCCTAAATTTTTGAAGCCTAATCGACCTAGTATTTTTTAGATCTATATTCTTTAGGCAACACAACCAAATTACATTTTCCAATTATTTGTAACATCATAGTTAGCAACGTGTATGTCATTCTTCTATAGGCACAGAAAGTGGACCACAAAATAATACATGATACAATCTTGTAAATATTAATGTATTAGATAAAAGTTTTGTTCTTAACTAATTGAATCTAACAAACACAATTAAATTATGTCAATAGGAGTATTGGGTAGTCTATTTAAACTCTGATTTAAAGAATCAATAGATTGGACCATCCCAATAAACTACTACATCCTATAAACTTTATTAAATTATGCCACTATAAATACTTAAAATAATCAGATAGTAGGTGGCATATTTAAGCTCTAACTTAATGAATTGGTAGAATAGACAATCTTAAGAATAGTACATATATTCAACATAAACACATATAGAATGAGTCATATTTAAATAATGAACCTTATCACTATCAATAATTTACAATAAAAGCTATGGTAGAGAGAAAAACAGGGATTAGTATTACAGCAACCAAAGTTAGATGTAACTCTTAAAAGAGGAAAAAAGAACTGAGTCAACAAAACAAAAATATTAGAGATGATTTTTAATTAGATAACTTTCAATCATCTTATTGATCCTTAATAGATAAGGATTTTTACTCTCTTGACAAGAATAGGAAATGTCAAACTAGAGAAGTAGCCTTCACAAAATGCTGACTCGTGAACTATAATCCACCATATGACGAATTTCGCGAAAGTCTACAGAATTTCCTACTGTATTTAATGTTGTCTGATAATCTTTTCAACTAAAAAAAATAAAAGATAATGTAGGAGAGTGCACATGTAATATGCTTCATTCACTTTAATGCATAAAATACCAATTCTACAAAGTAAAAGGGATATGTCCACATAACCGACACTCGATAAATAATGCCAGCGATTATTCTGATATGGAAGGAGGAAGTTTGATATTCGTCATGCAAAAAATATACCTCTGCACAAACTTTGAAAATGGAAGGCAAAGTATGCTGCATATCTAAAAGTCAGAAACAGTTTTCTCATACGTCGGTTTGGTGCCTTCAACTCTCTTTCTTTGCTTTCACATTTCTACTCCCCTGCTTTAAATACAAGTCGTTGTGTTGATTAGACTAAATCATCATTTTGCATTGAGTATGTATCTCTTATTATGCGTTATACTAGCCAACATGGTTGTTTCCTCAGTCTTTTGTTTTCAACTTTCTCATATTGACATTTTTCTGCAAGAAATAGGAGCGTGGTGGCGATTTCATGAGGTTTGCATATTTCCCTCTTACTTTTCCTCCTTATTTCGTTTAACTATGTTATTCTCCATCTCCATGCAACTCTTGCATGTACCTATCAACTTTTATTTCCTCTAAAGATCGGCATTTCTTTAATAAATTACTTCTCTAAATATTCATTGCATTTTTTTAAAATAAAATCAGAATGGAGTTTACCCATTCACAAAGAATTTAATTGTTTTAGTTTGTCATGGATATATCATCTTTTTGTAATGTTTCCTGGTATAAACTGTCACGCATCTGTCGGTCTTCACAACCACGTATAAGTTCCTCTCTTGCTTTTGGCCGCCCTAGCTTTATTGTTCTTCTTGTTCTTTTCCGGTTTGCTTTAGTTATGTAATTATCGATTTCGAAAAAATATAGAAATAAATTACGGTGATGGGCTATTGAAGACCATTTGAAAGCTCTTGGTGCTATTAGATGTGATTTAGTATTAAAAAATGTTTGGCTTAATTGAGAGTAAATTCTGCTTAGGACTAAGAAATCTCAAGTTTAACATCAAGTGCATGTGTGGGTATAAGTATTTAAAATAAAAAATAAAAAAATTAGCTGTGATTTAATGTCGAAAGAACATAACAACTTACAAAGGGGATGAAGAAATCTACTCTGGGGGGATGACCGCATTTGGGGGTGTTCTCTGTCGTGTTATCTCAATTGGAATTTAGAGGCATTGTCCATCACTTCATTCCCTTAAAGGAGCTTAATCTAAGGAATTTCTAGATGGTGAGGCACTAATTAAGCTTCTAGACTATTCTTTTGATTTATTTATATGTCTCCCTAAAGGTTTAGGTTTCCACTTTTGGGTCTAGATCTTGGTCTACTTTTCTTGATTTCCTGCATTAGTTTGGGTAGATTGATTGCTTGGTCTCTTTTGGTTTATTAATGAAAAGAGAGTTGGCAATAGCCTCAAAGTGAGATTTGCAAAAAAAGCATTTGATAAGGATGACACCTTGAGCCCATATTCTAGTATCGACAAGATGATTTAAGTGGACTTATATTAGGTAATTGAATATACAAGATGTGTCACACCAAAAAGAACCACTAAAAAGAACATTATGGCAAAATCATGTATGAATGCTCACAAAACCAAGTCATTACATTAAATGTAATGTTTAACTACACGGAATATATAGTTTTTATGAGTTAATACCCATAAAACTTGCCATGTAAACTGCACCACATGGGTCCAACTCAATTGCCACATCCACGCCCAATGACACATTAGCCATAGCTACATCAGCATTGTCTTTAATGAAGCCCAATTCTATGCGATCATCATTGTTGCCACTACCAACTTCTCCAACAATTTGATAACTTGTGATTTTTAATTAATGTGTTTCCATTTATGATTCTTTCAATAATTGTATATGTTCCAATCTAAATTAGACTTGTAATGTATGGAGTTTTGAACTAAGGGAAAATATATTTTTTCCCTATTTGTTTTTTTTTTTTTTTTTTTTTGCTGTCTTTAGTTTTCTAACCACTTGATCCTTCATCTTAACTTGAAATCATAAAGCCATTGGCCAACGCCGCTCCATTGAACCACTTATGGCTTCTTCCACTTATTTGAATTCTTCATGAGTCCCTATGTTATACTAATTTTGTCACTTTGAATACCCATAAAACGCCCTTTCTCATCTCCCATCAACTCTTATTCATCATTGGTGGGTCTAAACTTGCTCCACTAAAAACTCTAGCCATTATAGGCAACATGTATCTATTGAATCTAACTCATATTGCTTGGCTCATTAGAGACCAAAAGGTACTTGGCTAGATTCTAGCCACTAGTACTAACTCTGTTATCACTCAATTGACACACCATAAAACTACCTCTAAATCTTGGCAATATCTTTCAACCTTTTATAGGGCATAGTCTTCCACCCAATTATTACCCCTTTTAAGCCCAATTCTCCCCACAAGATTACTATTCAAACTTTACCATCGTTTATAGCCCATTGTGGACCTCCTCCTAACCCACCCAACTCCTTTAATGTTGCTTGTTGCCATACTAATTCTAGTGCTTCCCATCATGTTGCCAATTCTCTTATAGTTCTCTCTAGTGCTACTCCTTACATGGGACCTTCGCAACTCATGGCGGATAATGTTGTGTCTCTCATCATCACCCATATAAACACTCTTCAATCCTCCTTTTGTTCATCTAATATCTTAGTAGTGACATCTTAAAATCATTGTGTATTCTTTTATTTAGTCCCTTATTTTTGGGCTATTTCTTTACATAGAGGATAGATTTTACTCCATGGCCATCATAAGCATAAACTCTATCATGTTTCGCCATTTGGAATTACTTTGCCCCTTATTGCTTTCGTTGTGCCGTACACCAACCCACTTCTTCTTTAGCATCATCACTTGGGCCACCTTTTTCTGGTGTGTTTGTTCGTCTTTTATGGTTAACATACATAAACTTCATTAGTTTGTCCCTTCCCCCACATACAATGTGTGCCCTAAAAGAAAAAACTCACTCTAGGCCTTCCACTTCTCTTCTGCTTGGGCTTTTACTTTCGTAGGTATATTGGAATTATTTTAAAGTTCAAGAAATAATTTCAAGTTAGTACAGATGCCACACCATAGTCATATGGATGGCAATATTCAAAAGAAATCCTATTATCATACTCATATTGCCATATTCAACACTTCATAATCCATACCGTAACTCCCATATAGATCTCTAGATTGGTTATTTCCTCCATTGAGCTAACTTGAAGGCCCAAGGGGATGGTAATTAGGGCCTCGAGGCTTAAGACTAAGGGAACCATTCCCTTAAAGGTGCTCAATAACAGTTGTTGCTATTAATGTGTCTTTTTCCCAGTTATCCTGTAATAATTGTTCGTGTCTTTTCTTTTTGTTTATTCTTTTTGTGCAAAGGAGGAGAGGTAAGCAAATACTGGAACTCCCAATTTAGAAGCACTCAAGGGCACACATAGGAAAAATTTGAGGCCACTTGTTATTTTAAAAATTTAATACCATGGTCAACCCTTGTGATTCCCATTTGTGTTCTCTTCACATGTACTCAGAAGCTAGTTTAGTTAATATTTTGGAAAAAAAAATTGACATTTGTACAATATCTCTAATTAATTCATCTTATTAATGGAAAGATGTTCTCGACTAAGTTGCAAATACTTATGCTTGAAAATTATGGCCCAAATACCCGTCATATCTTTCTCTCATAACTAACACATTAATAACAAAATAGCCTTAAGCTTTAAGTTATAAATGTTACACTTCTCATCCATATTCTACAAGCTTAAATGCCCTTCTAGGGTTCAACCGATTCGTATTCTCTGTTGAGATGTGATGGGGTTGTCAGCCACTCATATTGGTCAGTTTGGGTGGCTGTTGCAGTAGACAAAATAGTGTGCAATGACTTATGAATGAAGCTGCAGGAAGCATGCAAAGCAAGTGATAACATGGAAGAAAAGAAATTATAGGCTGCAGAAAAGGTGTGCTTATTTTGTGATAGGCATAATGATGGCAGTGTGTGTGTGGTAGTATAGGTGTTTGTCTGTAGTTGTGGTGTGGGTAACGGACTATTGTATTGTCTTTGTAGCATTTTGTATTGAAGAAAGCTTTTGTTTGCTCTTCAATATGTCTGTTCTTTTGAATCCAAACACAAATCAGCGATCCACCTAAGCCTTCACACGAAAGTCTCATTTTGTAACAGTGGTGTCGACGCCCAGGTTCAGTTTCTCATAGACACGTCTTTGTTTTTGCCCTCTTTTTTATCTCTCCGTCCATTCCCAGTCTCTTTTCTCTCCTCTAACCCATTTTCTTTCTCTTTCCGATCACAACCCATTTCTCATGGCCACACCCACTAGCACACCCACTTCCTCCATTGTTTCCAGCAACCCACAACCCGCTCCTGTCCTACCTCATTCCCACCTTCCTGTTCCTTTCTTTGATGGAAATAATTATCACACTTGGTGCCTTAAAATTACCACCTACCTTAAATGCCAAGGCATGTGGGACATCGTTCAAAATGGGCTTCTGAAGGTTAATGATGAAGCAGCACTTTCCCCTGTGGAATATGAGAAATTTTGGAGAAATCAAGAAAATGAGCTACGAGCGATGATGATCATGCAACTTGCAGTTGCAGAGAATTTGCTCATGCGTCTTTCTCATGCTGCCACTCCACATGAAATGTGGATTGCCTTGGAAAATGAATTTCTTGGCACTCCCAAGGTACGATCTATCAAATTGCAATCCCTTAATCGTGATTTAGTACTGCTTGAGATGGAGGAGGGGGAAACAATTTCTGGGTATTATAATAGATCACATGTGGTAGTAAGTCAAATTCGGTCTATAAGGGGCCCTTTACATGAGTCTCGAGTTGTTGAGAAGCTTCTCATAAGCTTGATAGAGAAATTTGACCCCATAGTGACTAATATTGAGGAAACTAAAGACTTTGCCAACATGTTAGTGTCTGAATTAATGGGGTCTTTAGAAGTGTTTGAGCGAAGAATTGGTCGTAGGAAGGAGAAAGCCACTTTAGAAATAGCCTTTAAAAGTGCTGTGAACCTGGGTTCTCGTCCAGAACCCACCCCTGGAGAGGGAAGTGAGGCAACAAATGGCCGAGCTCGGTATCCCCCCTGTAAGGTCTATAACAAAACCAACCATTTAGAAAAATATTGCTGGAATAAGGGTAAACCATAGTGCCGACATTGTAAAAAGTTCGGTCATGTGGAGAAGAATTGTAAACTTAAGGAGAATCGAGCTAATTTGGTAGAAAAAGAAATAGGAGAGGATAAGGAGGTTCTATTTTTTGCTAGTTTGTCAGTAACTTGTGCAGATCCAAGCCTGTGGTTTGTGGATAGTGGTGTACTAACCATATGACTCCCTATGCAGAAGTGTTTAGTTCTCTTGATAAAACTTATACATCTCGTGTAAGACTAGGTGATGAAAGGTTCATTGAAGTGTTAGGGAAAGGCAGTGTGTTTGTACAAATTCTTAATGGGAGAAAGCTTATCCATGATGTGCTGTTTGTTCCTATGTTGGGGTCTAATTTACTCAATGCGGGGCAAATGATGGAGAGCAAGTGCCACATTTTATTCAAAGATCGGCAGTGTTAAATTTATGATGAGCAGGGTGTGAAGCTCATCAGTGTTCCCATGACTAATGCTCGAAACTTCTCTCTCAGGTTCAAATATGCCAACCAAACTGTGTTGAGTGCTATTGAAGATGCATCTTGGTTATGGCACTGCCGTTTTGGACACCTGAACTTCAAGTCCTTAAAAGAGCTCCACACTCAGCATTTGGTAGATGGCTTGCCAACTATCAAGGCTCTTGGAACTGTTTGCGCATCATGTCAACTTGGGAAGAGCTCTAGAAGAGCATTTCCGGTCAAAGGAAAAGAAAAGGTGACAGCAAAGCTGGAGCTAGTGCACACTGATGTGTGTGGACCTATGAGAGTCCATACCAAGGAGGGGAACAAGTTCTTCATATTGTTCATTGATGATGCAAGTCGATTTTGCTGGGTTTATTTCATTAAAGAAAAATCTGAGGCCTTGAAGTGCTTTATGAAATTTAAAAAGGAAGCAGAATCAGAGAGTGGGATGAAAATTAAGACTCTGCGGTCAGATAAAGGAGGAGAATACCAAAACACAAAATTTGTCAAGTTCTGTGAAAATGAAGGTATTGTACATCAACTAAGTGCGAGTTATTCCCCAGAGCAAAATGGGGTTGCTGAAAGGAAAAACCGAACTGTCATGGACATGGCAAGAAGCATGATTGAAGAGAAGAAAGTCCCAAAAGAATTTTGGGGAGAAGCAGTAAATACAGCTGTGTATTTACTCAATCGAACCCCTACCTCAACACTATAGAACAAGACCCCTCATGAGGCTTGGAAAGGGAGAAAACCAGCAGTTGACCATTTGAAAATCTTTGGCTCGATGTGCTTCATCCATGTACCACAACAACTTCAGCACAAACTAGACAGCAGAGCTGAACAAGGTATTTTTCTTGGCTATAGTTTAATTTCTAAAGCTTACCGTGTGTTTAATTTGTCCAGCAAAAGATTGGTGGTCAGTAGAGATGTGAAGGTCGATGAAAATGTAGCATATGATTGGAAATCATTGCTAGAGGGACAACTTATTCCAACATATCCGGGGGTGGTCAAAGAAGTTGGGGTTTCTGTTGGTTGCTTCAATGAAGAACCTATGGAAACAACAATTGTGGTTCAAAAGAGTGCAGAAGGGGAGTCCTCCTCTGGAATAAGGGCAGAAAACACTTCTGAGGTTGAAAGGGAGTTGTCCAACATGTCTCCAGTCAGAATAAGAAGGTTGGACGAGCTGTATGAGAGCTGCAACATGGCCACTTTGGAGCCATTAACCTATGAAGAAGTTGTGGATGATGTTGAATGGAAGAAGGCAATGGATGAGGAGATGAGAAGCATTCGACGTAATAATACCTAGAGTCTCACAGATTTGCCAAAAGGAAAGAAAACAGTTGGGTTAAAGTGGATTTTCAAGACTAAAATAGATGCAAATGGAGAAATTGTCAAATACAAAGCAAGGTTGGTGGCCAAGGGATATTCACAGATTCTAGGAACTGACTTCACTGAAACATTTGCCCCTGTTGCACGGTTGGAGACTGTTTGATTGATTATTGCAATAGCAGCTCAGTTTAAATGGAAGATACTCCAACTGGACGTCAAGGCAACATTCTTAAATGGAGAAATTAAGGAGGAAGTGTATGTTGAACAACCTAAGGAGTATGTAAAGAAGGGAATGGAGACTAAGGTGCTCAAGCTTAAGAAAGCATTGTATGGCTTGCATCAAGCACCAAGGGCTTGGTTTAGTCGAATCAGCAAGTATTTTTCTGAGAAAGGATTCCAGCATAGTCCAAGTGAACCTATTATATTTCTGTCATGTAACAGTGATTCCATTCTCTTGGTTTCTATTTATGTTGACGATCTAATCTTTACAGGCAGTGATCCTAAAAGGCTGATCAAGTTTAAAGAAGAAATGATGGAGGCCTTTGAAATGAACGACATAGGAGCAATGCAATATTTTCTTGGACTGGAGGTGAATCAACAAGAGTATGGAATTTTTGTGTCCTAAACCAAGTTTGCAAGAATGTTGTTGTCCAAGCATCGCATGATAGACTGCAAACCCATCTCAACACCATTAATTCATGGAGAAAAGGTGTTCTCTAATGATGGTAAAGGTGAAGCTAATGCCACTGCATACAGAAGTATCATTGGGAGCTTGCTATATTTGACAGCAACTAGGCTGGATATATTATTTTTTGTATCACTCATGTCAAGATACATGCAAAATCCAAGGAAAGGGCATCAATGTAAACTCAAAAGGATCCTTCGGTATCTTAAAGGAACCCTGAATTTCGGTTTGCTCTATAAATCGTCTGCACAATTTGCTCTTATAAGATACAGTGACAGTGATTAGGGTGGCAATACAGGAGATTCCAGAAGCACAAGTGGATTTGTTTTCAGTTTGGGTTCTGCAGTATCCTCTTGGTCATCAAAGAAACAAGATTCTGTCTCTCTTTTGACTGCTGAAGTAGAATATGTGGCTGCCTCAGCAGCTGCAAGTCAAGCTATATGGCTACACAGGATGATGCTGGAAATGGGATTTGAACAAAAGGAAGGGACTGTAATCTTCAGTGATAGCAAATCTGCTATAGCTATGACAAAAAATCCAAGCCATCATTCGAAGATTAAGCACGTTGACATAAAGGTACATTATGTTCATGAGCTGGTGGAAGCAAAAGAGATTGTGTTCGAATATTACTGCAGCAGCTATCAACTTGCAGATCTGTTCACAAAGAGTCTTGGAAGGGGACAACATAAGTATTTGAGGAAACTTATTGGAGTAATGACAGACCCCATCAAGGAGGGGTGTTGAGATGTGATGGGGCTGTCAGCCACTCATATTGGTCAGTTTGGGTGGATGTTGTAGTAGACAAAATAGTGTGCAGTGACTTATGAATGAAGCTGTAAGAAGCGTGCAAAGCAAGTGATAACGTGGAAGAAAAGAAATTGTAGGCTGCAGAAAAGGTGTGCTTATTTTGTGATAGGCGTAATGATGGCAGTGTGTGTGTGGTAGTATAAGTGTTTGTCTGTAGTTGTGATGTGGGTAACGGACTATTGTATTGTCTTTGTAGCCTTTTGACTTGTGGCCTTTTGTATTGAAGAAAACTTTTGTTTGCTCTTTAATCTATTCGTTCTTTTGAATCCAAACACAAATAAGCAATCCACCTAAGCCTTCATACGAAAGTCTCATTTTGTAACATTCTCATCACTCCCCTTCTAATTACTTCCACTCTTCGAGCTCACCATGGGTGTTTTCACTTACATTGCTGAGACCACCTCTGTTATCCCACCAACTAGGTTGATCAAGCCCTCAATGCTGACAAACCCATCCCCAAGGTTGCACCTCATATTGTTAAAAGCATTAAAAACGTCCAAGGAAACGAAGAGCCTAAAACCATCAAGAAGATCATCTTCAACGAAGGTTGCTTTTTGCCTGGTGCTCCCATTGCATCAATTGTTCAGTATTTCACATATACGATTGTCTCTTTCAGACTATCAAGCAATCATAAAATATTTCTATGCTCAAGAAGCAACGTAATGTCTTTTGATGTGTTTCAACCAATTCAAGTCTATAAAGCACAGAGTTGATGAGATTGACCATACAAACCTCATGTATGGCTATAATGTGATTGAGGATGACGCTTTGAGTGGCACACTTTAGAGAATCTTTTACGAGACCAAGATAGTGGCAACCCCTAATGGGGCTCCATTTTTAGAAAACACCAACAAATACCGCTTCAAAGGAGACCACAAGGTCACAAAGGAGAAAATTAAGGCTGGGAAAGAAAAGGCTGCATGACTTTTCATGGTCATTGAGAGCTACCTATTGGCAAATCCTGAAGCCTATAACTAAAGCTTATCTCAACCATTGCATATTTCAGTTTGCCAAATACTAGCTTATGCTTGCTAATAATATCTTTTCCTCACCTTGTCTTTAGCTCTTGTTTGTCTTTGACATTTTAGAAAAGTAGCAAGATATTAAATGTCAATGTCATTTTCCTTTGAATAAATTCGTAACGAAAGTCAACTTGTACTTTCATCCTACTTGCATGATTGGTCAACTTTTTGAAGTAATGTCTACGTGTCAAGACTTCTTTTATTAATTAGAAATTCCACCTCAGGGCAAAGACGACTTAACCAAGTGACATCTCTTGTGTAGCACATTTTAGGAATACCCTGTACTCGTGTACCGATGACCAAACACTATTTAGGACACTCATGCAAAATCATAGTAAATAGTAACTACTAAAATGGACTAAAATGTGCTCTCCACACTGAGATAACTTGAAGGCCCAAGGGCACGATAATTAGGGCCTCCAGGCTTAAGACTAAAGAAACCATCCTCCTACAAGCGTTTAGTAGCTGTTGTTGCTATTGATGTGTCTTTTTTTTTTACTTATCTTGTAATAATTGTTCATTTCTTTTCTTTTTGTTTACTCTTCTTATGTAAAGGAAGACAGGGAAGGAAGCAAATACTGGAACTCCCAATCTAGAAGCACTCGAGGGCACATGAAGGAAAAATTTGAGGCCACTCGTTATTTTAAAATTTTAATACCATAGTCAACCCTTGTGATTCCCACTTTTGTTCTCTTCACACATATTCACAAGTTAGTTTAGCTTGTATTTTGGAAACAATTGACATTGGTACAATATCTCTAATTAATTCGTCTTATTAATGGTAAGATGTTCTCAACTACATTACAAAGACTCATGTTAGAAAATTATGGCCCAAATACCCCTCGTCATATCTTTCTGTCATAATTGACACATTAACAACAAGACAACCTTAAGCTTTAAGCTACAAATGTTACAATTCACATCCATATTCTACAAGCTCAAATGCCCCTTTGGGGTTCAACCGATCCCTATTCCCATCATTCCCCCTCTGATTACTTCTGCTCTTCAGGCTCACCATGGGTGTTTTCACTTACATTGCTAAGACTACCTCTGTTATCCCACCAACTAGGTTGTTCAAGACCTTTGTCCTAACTACTAACAACCTCATCCCCAAGGTTGCACCTCACATTATTAAGAGCATCGAAAACATCCAAGGACACAAAGGGCCTAAAACCATCAAGAAGATCACCTTCAGTGAAGGTTGCTTTTTGCCTTGTGCTCCCATGGCAACAATTGTTTAGTATTTCACATATACATTTGTCTCTTTCAGGCTATCAAGCAATCATATAATATTTCTATGCTCAAGAAGCAACGTAATGTCTTTTGATGTGTTTCAACCAATTCAAGTCTATAAAGCACAGAGTTGATATGATTGACCACACAAACCTCATGTATGGCTATAATGTGATGAAGGGTGACGCTTTGAGTGGCACACTTTAGAGAATCTCTTATAGGACCAAGATAGTTGCAACCCCTGATGGGGCTCCATCTTTAGAAAACACCAACAAATACCACTTCAAAGGAGACCATAAGGTCATAGAGGAGCAAATTAAGGCTGGGAAAGAAAAGGCTGCATGACTTTTCATGGTCATTGAGAGCTACCTATTGGCAAATCCTAAAGCCTATAACTAAAGCTTATCTCAACCATTGCATATTTCAGTTTGCCAAATACTAGCTTATGCTTGCTAATAATATCTTTTCCTCAACTTGTCTTTAGCTCTCGTTTGTCTTTGACATTTTAGAAAAGCAGCAAGATGTTAAATGTCAATGTCATTTTCCTTTTAATAAATTCGTAACGAAAGTCAACCAGGGGTGTAGTTCAACTGGCAAAGGCTCGTGTGGGATTCCCTACAAAGTAGGGGTCCTGGGTTCAAAACCAGTTGGCTGCATTCTTGACATGAAATGGGCAAAATGCTTTGGGGTGAGTGTTGGGCCCTCCAGTTTGAGCTTTGGGGTGAGTGTTGGGCCCTCCAGTTTGAGCCACCATGCAAGTGGTGGGGGTGATGGGTCATCAAAAAAAAAAAAAAAAGTCAACTTGGACTTTTTCCTACTTGCAAATGATTGGTCAACTTTTTGAAGTAATGTCCGCGTGTCAAGACTTCTTTTATTAATTAGAAATTCCACCTCAGGGCAAAGACGACTTAACCAAGTGACATCTCTTGTGCAGCACATTTTAGGAGTACTCTGTACTCGTGTACCGATGACCAAACACTATTTAGGACACTCATGCAAAATCATAGTAAATAGTAACTACTAAAACGGACTAAAACGTGCTCTCCACACTGCTTATTCATTAAATCTGTCCAATTACTAAGGAAATATCATATTTTTCAAATTTAAGAAAGGTGAAACGAAGAGGTATGCAATCGAACCAAGATTAGCCTCTCAAGAAAGCCAGCGCAATTGCCTCTAGACCACATGTTAGATATCATGCTCTTCTTTTAAATCATTTCGTGACCTGACAACCAATACGGCCATGCCGTGGCTTCTAATAATTTATCCTTCCTTTCCATCTACAATATGTGAAAGTTGCGTATGGCAGTTTGGAAAACATAAAAAAGAAAGGTCCAATGAATTAAATCTATAGTTGAACCAAAGGATTTGTGGGTGGCCTCGGTTGAGAAGCAGCAACTGCCATTGAATCAAATTCCGTTGTCATGTTTTGGTGAATAGCGAATCGACACAATAGTCAAGCATTTTGAAAAAGAAGAAATGCCAACTATCTAATAGCCAAATATGGGCATCATTTTAAGTGTAGACACACATGGCGTCCAATAGATGATACTTCCAACGAGGAAAGAGCTCGAGAATGTTAAATAATCCAGCTAGAAAATTTTTAGGATCCCATGTATTCTAACCATCTAGTGCGGGCCTAATTGATTGGTATGGGTAGGGCTAAATGATTCAAACTGTTGCGGCTTTCACAAGTACATTGGTACTACTTTAATATTCAAAAAATAATTTCAAGCTGGTAAGGATGCCATATCTTAGTCGTATGAACTAGATGCATTTACAAATAATCACTTAAGAAATATATAAAGACAAAGCGAATAGTAAGTTTACTTCTTTGAATCACAGCAAAGTTCTATTGTTCTTTTACTAATTACAGCACAAGAAAGTCATCACAATCCGCACACAAGTGTGTGATTTTTACTGTAATTTTTAGATCAAAACATATATGTTCAGCAAACAATCAACCCCATAGGATATCAGAAGAGTTTCAACAATAGCACAATATCCCCAAAAATTATACTTAGCGTTTCAGCACAAATCAACCCCAAATAATCACTCCTTGCCGTCAAAATGATCATTCAAAGATAGTAGTAGACAAGTAAGATGAAGTAAAAGAAAATCACAAGATTAAGCCACGGGAATGATGATTTAGAACCAGTTTTTCATCCAGCACTACACACCAACGTTTTTGTTTCTCTGTACACCATTTTCTCTTTTGTTCACCGACCCGAAACAGTCACACATAAAAGCATATAAAAACCTAAATCCGAAACTTTGTTAGCGTTCTGATTTGCTGCGGTTGACCTTTGGAGAAAGAATCGCTGCATAGCAAACGTAAGAGACGAGGATAGCAAGAGAGAAATCAAAAGCCCATGAAAAGCCATCTATTTCCTTGCACAAACCGTGTTTCAAGTTTTTCCTCTCTTGGACCACTTTCTCTTTCTTCAGAATGCACTTAAGACCTTAGAGTGCACTTATTTAAAAAACTTGGGCTGGATTGCATTTAAATACATGGATATATTAAAAGAATGGGGGAAGTAAAGTATTCTATACAATACAGCTTCTATTTGTCATCATTAATTGAAAAAAAAAAATTCATTCAAGTAAATCAGCAAACCATGAACCCCTCTTGGCTACGGGCTCTTAATTGATCCGGCAATCTCGATTGGAATTCCACGTGTCCACTTTTGAGTATGGTATTGGGCTGGTCCAAATGGGTTGGCCTATACGTGAATGTTTTGGGTGGCCTAAGCAAGTCGACTTCTTATTCATCCAATCCAATCGGGCCTCAATTATCATGTCAATACTACAGTAAATCATGGTCAGTTCCTTTGAAAGGTCGGAGCAGCAGTCCTAATGGGTTGTAGACCGACATGTGGGCCCAGCTCCTCGGCCTAAAAGCCTTGCCGCAACGTCTCATGCGACCGCCCAGTTCTTTCCCCTGCATGCAATGATCACGTTAGATCGCCAGATGAAAAAACCCTTGACGTGACGGCTACGCTACAGCGAATATGACTACCACGTGACGACCACGTGTGGTAACCCCGTAGATCGAACATTTATTCAAGATCCGATTGTTGGTTAACAATTATTCTATTTAACATTTTATAAGTTAATATGTCCAGTTTGTAGGGAAACTCTTGATTTAGTGGTGTTCTTTGAGACAGAGCCTGAACCTCGACAGTCTCACCTTGAATCTTATTCTTGCTCTTTGGTGCATATGTTAAAAAAAGAAATTCTTTGATAATAGAAACATTTCACTGGACGAAAAGCATTTTTTCCACCACGTCCAGAATTTTAAAACAACGGACAGATACCTATCCACGTATTCGAGTGCACATATACAATATGATTTGGACCGCAGACAATAACCGAACCCAGTTTAAGGCCCCTGGACGTCAGATATTTTCTTCTCTCTCCACAAGCTCTGCTACGACTCTAGTACAAAATTCCTTCTTTCTTCTTCTCCTTTCATGCTGGTGCGTTTTCTTTTCAACTCCACCCATTCGGCATTCTTGCGCATCTGCAAGGACATCTTTTGAGGAAGCGGCAGCTTTCTTTTGGTTAATCTGATGGCTACGAAAGGCCCTGTGAAGTCTTGCAGAGGATCTAAGGCGCTTCACAAATGGATTCTCTTTGATATTCTTCCTCTTCTCAGGTAAGCTGGATACTGCCTATTGTCTTTTTATCTTCGTTTTTCTCCCTGTGGTACTTCATATGCTTTGGTGCATGAGTTCCGCATTTAACAATGCATGACTATCTTACAACTCAATATTATGTGGTATTTTGCGGTAGATGATAGTGTTGGCTTGTTTGACATGAATACTTTTGGCATCTCATTTTGAAACTGGATTTCTGTTTGTTGTCTTAAATCTTGTACTGTGATGGATGGATATATCTTCCACGCGGAACTCATAATTGCCAATGAGAGCTAAATCTTGGGTAGCGGTGAGAATTTGTACGTGTAAATCGTGACCAGAAATAAGTTGGACAAGGAAACAGCTGATTTGCACATTCTTTCGATCTTTTTATTTTTTATTTCCTGAGAATTTTAGTATTTATCTCAATTCCTCGCATTGTTTTATTTTTAATATTTACGTACCTAGTTTATGGTCCTGTTAAAGATGCAACTGAGAAGATTTTTCTCCCTCGGTGCCTTCATTATGTTAGATCAGTTGGTTAGTGTTTTCCCGCTTACTTTTAGGGATCAGACGATGTTATCTTTAGTGTGGAACATAGTTTTGCTTAGTCAATATCTTACAAATACTTCTGAAAGGCATGAGTGAATATCTGATTTGAAGGCATGGGGGTCTGAAAGCAGTGACGTATTCGAGTGCTTCTATAGTTGGTTGAGATTAGAGGTCCAAGAGTAATTTGTTAGGACCTGTCAATTGGAAACCGAAAATTTTCATGCATTCTTCATTCTCGAATTTTCAAAGCTCGTGAACCAGCCCAACCGGCTGTTTCAGCAACTCAAGATGACTGATATATTAATCATCCTTTTGTCTTTTATTTTATTTTATTTTATTTTATTTTATTTTTTTATATATATATTTTTGGTCAAAGTGCATAGCATGCAGATTATTAAAGCCCTGTAGGCTGTGGTAGATGCTGATCATCTGAGACATGTGCAATGTGCTACATTGTTTTGTATGTGTCAATGAATTTGGTAAAAGAAGAGTTGCTTTCTGTAGGAAGTACAAGGATTGAGGAGCTCAAAGAAATGGCTGAGTTCTTTCAGCATTAATTGTGTAGGCATGGATTTTGACAGGTTGGGAAAGTGGAATATAATTTTTTTCCTTCTATGTTAGGTATGAAATTTTTTTTGTTTGGTTTTTTGTTTGGAAGTTTCTGATAGGTTGGGTTTTATTTTATTTATTTCTTCCATTGTGTCTAGTCACATTGTTCAGTCAGGTTGAATTTTCATCAATATGCAAGTTTTTTGGAGGATTAGGATTGAAGTTGGTTTTATCTTTTGATTTGCGGTTTGTTTTTCTCACATGATTTTATGCTGAAAAATGGAATTAAGTTTTTATTTTTTTGGTTCTGGTAAAGAGTTAGGCCTGATCAGGTTCAAGAGAGTGGAGTATCATGGCCAAACTGTGGGGTTTTATTGTTTTCTATCTGTCTGAGGCCTCAGAGAAGCAGATATCGATCTGGCTGAAGGGAAAAGAGAGAAATAATAGCTAAAGAAAGAAGGGCAGAGCAGAAAAAAACTGCTATAAACGTGGTAAATATAAAAGCCTTTTTTTTTTTTAAATCTTTTTACCAAAAGCTTGATGTTAACCCTAGCCATCTTCCATGAAATGGAAGCCAAAGACTAAAAACTGCCTTACAAATGAATTAGTGCGGCAGTAAGAGTAGCCTGCTGTAATAGTCAGTGGCGTGAACGATAGTCCCCATGTTAGTGATAACAATTTGCCCTTGCTATAAAAACTTTTCTTCTTTTTGGCCATCAAAAAAGAATCCTAACTAGCGAAAGACATAAGAGTAGAACTGGCCCTACATACTTTAGGAGAAATTTTTTATTTTATTTTATTTTAATCTTTGTTGGTCAATAGCTTTAGCTTCTACTTCTGTATTTGGATTCTTTTTTCAGATATGCGCCATAGGTGATAACTAGAAAAGATAGAATTTATGAAGAGTTTGAAGTTTTTATGATGGTGGTCTTTTCATGGTGAAGTAATTGTAGAAATGATGCGGAGAACTCCTTTCACTTTCTTTTCATACGTTGTTGGTCCATAGCTTTAGCTTTGACTTGTGTATTGGTATTCTTTTTTCAGATATGCCTTATAGGTGATAACTAGAAAAGATGGAATTTATGAAGAGTTTGAATTTTTCATTATGGTGGTCTTTTCATGGTGAATTAGTTATGGAAATGGTGCGCAAAACTCCTTTCATTTTCTTTTCATACATTGTAGGTCCTTTTCTTCATCTCATGCTGAAGTAATGTGCTACTTAGCTGGTGGGCTAAGATAGAAAACTTTAGGTTGAATTTCAACATGAAATATATTTTGGATTTTGGAAGTGACAGATGTGGAATACATTTATGCTGGAGTCTTTGTGATTCCATAATATTGTTAAAGGCACTTAAGTAGATTGAAATTTTATGATAAATTATTAGTTGTTAGGCACCAAGGACTAAGGTGGTTTCTAGGGAAGACTGAACCATTTCAGATTTTCTCATTCCAAATAAAGATTGGGTTTTAAACAAATATCTTACAGCAAAATGGAATTTGGAGACTTTTGTTGTGGAAAAGAATTTATTACCGTTTCCTTATAAGTTCTGAATCAAGGCTTGTTATGGTATTGAATTGCTGATGGTGTAGTGGCATTTTATGGTACTCAATATATAGACTGAGATGCTAGACTTATTAACCCTTTTTCTATCACCATGTATATTCTATCTTTAGTGTGAAAGCTAGTTTTGAGGGAGAGATATGCGGAGATGTGTTGGCCTGTCTTCCACCTTCTATGTTGTTTGCTTTTTTACAGGGGACCAGTATACCACCACGTGTACTAATTGCAGTCAAGACCTTCGACATTTCTCTTCAGGTTGGAGCATGTAGATAAATTTAGCTAGGAACAAACAAACAAACTCGAGGACTTTGTAAATGAATTTGTAGGTTGATCATTGGACTTCAAAAATGGTTTAAAAGTATCTCCAGTTATTTTCTTATCCCTAATGAACTAATCATTAAGCTAAATGTGCTTGGTCTTTCCATGAAAAACATTAATACAAGATAGGACACTTTTCTATTGTAGTATAATTGAAGTGTAGGAGGCATACAAGTCACGAGTAAAATTTTGGTAGCACGTGAATTTGCTAGAAGTGAGTCAATTGCCGTGAACTGTGCTTATGCTCTAGGTTGTGCTACTGTTGTATATTTTGTGCTCTCTCCAGAAGTGTTACAACATCTAACACGAGATTTTCTGTTTAAGGGGAACCTTGAACAATGATCCCACCGTGAAGTCTGGGAGTTTCTAGAAACTTGCTTACTGTGCTGATTGGATGTGAGACTTATAGGTTAGTGATGGAGAGACTGTAAACTTATTGACTAGGTGATGGTATCTGCTTGAATGGTCAAATAATGGTCCATCACCTTTCAAGAGCTTATGTTCCAAATTGGATGACCATTAAGGGTTGGTCAGCTAGTAGGTCCAGTTCTTCTAATAGATACAATATATACTTCCTTGAGGATTGCCTAATACATCTCTTGGACCTAACATTTTTAATGCATAGAAAACATCACTTCTGCCTTAAATCATTATTACGATACCTTTGCTAGAGGAAACAATGTTTTTTTTTTTTTTCTTTTTTTGTAATATTTTCTGAGAGTCTTTCTGATGTTGTACATTCAGTAGAAACAAAGAAGGAAGTTGAAAAGAGGGGGAAAAAGTGGGAGGGTGGGAGGAAAGTAAAGGAGCTGGGTAGAAAAGGGAAACAGAGGGCAAACAACCATCAAATTTTCCTCTTCCTAAATCGAGAATGCCGTAGCAACTTACAGAATATTTTAAATAGACCAAGGAGCTAAACCTTTAATCATTCTTGGGTAGGGAGCCCATTGCAACAAATGACATAAGGACTGTAGTTAGTTAAATAACTAATATGAGAATAAAATAAAATTCAGAAAATAAACATGGAAATAATATAGATTTTATCTCTCAATCAAATTGGTACACACAAGTGATTGGTTACCTATATGTGGTGTCTGCATCAACTCCCCATGGGTAAAAAGAGCTAACTGTTTTGTGCATCTCCGGGCAGCAGCTTCAGTAGCACTCCAATAAGGCAAGATCAAGTTATTGCAATATGCCCTTGGTGATGTGGAGTGTGGTTGGAACCCCTTACTCAAACAAACTATGAATTGCTTTACTTCTCCCCTTAAAGTTCTTGGTGGCTGGAATGGGATGACTATCTTTAAAAAATTGGTGCAATATTGGAAAGATTGAATCATTCATCTTTGGGGAATGCATAAGCCCAAGCCCAAGTTCATTCTCACATCCTATACAAAGAGCAAAATGTAGGGGCCAGTGCTTTGCCTTTTGTGCTTGACCAATTAATGTATTTGACATTGTCTAATTAGCTTTGCAACACCTCTCAATAGGTTCAACCAATGAAACTAACATTCTAATTTATGAACTTATCGTGCCTAAAGTATCCTTAAAGACCAATATCGTGAATCTCCCGTTGACACAAAGCTTGTTGGCTCAAGATTGCCATCCATCTTGTGGGCTATAAAGCTCTCCCATGTTAGGGCATAACTTATCATCTTCTTTAAGCCTTTTGAACCCTTTGCTTGAATTTTATGATGAAGGACAAAGACTTAAGTGCATGGGGTTGCTTTGTTTCAAATTCCTTACCTATGCTTCAATGCAAAAGAATTGACTTGCAGTATTACAACACAATGACTTAATATTTATATAGTCAAGACTATGGTTAAGGGAAAAATGGTTGTTCTTCTCATTAGGAATTGTCTTTGTTTGTCTATAAATATGAGGTTTTGGGAAGAACATAGGGGTTGTGTTTCATTTGATGAGCCATCACATTGACCAAAGTGGGAGAGCTACTACAGAGTAGCAAGTTTTTGGCAGATCCTTGGCGTACAAAATTCCCAGAAACAGAGAATGTGTAATTGCTTCGGGGGCATAGGGATGGTTTCTCCCAAATCATGTAAGTCCTCAGTCTTCTTTTTTGTTTATTGTCTGTGTTTGCTGTAAGCTCCATGTTATTCTCCCAACGATTAATATAAGAGCTTGGATTGCAATGGGAGTAAATCCCAGCTTGAGAAAAGTGGATTTTGATAGGAGAAGAGATGTTTAGATGTGTATTTTGGGTGCTTTTACTTGGTATTTTTTTTCCCCCTCGAATTATGGATCAAAGAGATGGGGGATTGGTGGCTGAAAATTAGTTCCAGCAATGAAGTTGGTGCAGGAACCACACCTGCCATCATGTGTGATAGGAAACATTCCAATTAGCATAGCGTACATGAAAGAAGACAATGTGGCAAGTGAAGAGAGCTTTTCTTATGGGGCTATAGTGCAGGAGACATGTTGTCATGTAAATAGTGTGTAACTAATGAGCTGCTATGGTAATGGCAGATCTGCAACCACTAGAGAAAATGTGTCAGCTTGTGATAATAGGTAGAGAAGATAACATGTGTGGTTGAGCGGAGAAGGAGCATGCATGGTGTTTGGTGAAGAATTGATTAATGTGGCGTTGAGAAAATTGTGTGGGTGGACGAATTTGCCCCTAAATGGTTAAAGGAGAAAAATGTTGCAGGCAGCAAAGAAATTGTTGGTAAATTGACCAGGTCAAATTGGGTAATGCATGGTTTTGACAATCAAACTGGATCAAAAACCAGTTGAATAGGTTCTATAAACAAAACTGGCCCAAGTCTAGTGTGTGCCAGCAAAGGGAGACAGCCTAGCCTAGTGGCAAGCCAGTTCAATGACATGCATGAGATGCTTCAACCTAGGTAGGAGAGAGGATATGCGCACCAGCAGTACAGAGCAAAGCTGTAAGCTTAGAGAGTTGAAGATTCATGAGATGAAGATATGGACTAGAAATCTTGAAGGAGACCTTGCAGTTGGATATGGACTCCTCGAAATGCATTAAACTTAGGATCTAGTTGAACTTTTAAAACAATGCATACCACTATATTGTGAACAAGGATGTAGATCATTTCATTGTAAGTGGGTCTTCAAAATTAATGAGGCAATTTATCCGATGTTGTTGGGATATTACACCAGTATTGTCTCCAAGTGAGAAATTGTTAGTTATAGAGTTAATCATAAGAGCACGGGCAACAATGGAAATTTTCCATGTGAGGCCAAAATGATATTTTCCATGTAAAGTTAAAATGTTACCTGTAGAGTTTCTTTCATGTGGCCTATAAGTAGGGACTGAAGAAAGAAAGCCACTGGGGGAGAAATTTTCTAATGGCTCGTTAGTAATTTGAAGCCTCAAAAAGAGAAAATAGATTGCTACACTGTGGAATTAGGGATGGTTTCTCATTATCCACGTAAATATTTGATGCTCTTTTATGTTTATTGTGTATATGTTTGTTACAAATCTATGTTGTTCTCCCAACAGACCATGCCTATAGCTGTGCTTGTTCTAGTGGTTGAGTTAGTGAAGGGCTTCATGATTGACATAGAGGTTGAAGTTTTGATTTGTGAAATAATTAAGACTTGCATTGTTACGTTAAACTTCACATTAAACTCTTTATCATAAGTCAAATACTTTTGTTTACCCTTGAGAACTTTTGCAAACAAAGCTCTTAAATGACACTCGTGACTAAGTACTCCACTTATGCCAATGACTAATGTGTTACACCACTTTGAATAACTTCGTGAGATTTAGGAGCCACATAGCTGGTACTATGGTCATCCCGTTTGGTCTACCCAAACATTTTGGCAGCAGTGTAGCCTCACTTAAATTCACCTTGTATTATGTGGTATTCGACAGGAGATATAGGCGTGACAAATCCTTGAATGCATCTATGATAAAAAGTGAATTTGCTGTGAATCGGTAGAGATTCTCTGAGGAGCGAGTACGAACCTTGAAAGGATGACGATATTGGAGAGAAATGATGTTGGCATAAGGTTCTCCTTTCTTAGGGGGTACAAACCTGTGAAAAGTTGTCCAAGTGTTGCTTCTTTGATTATTGCGCATGAGATGTTGTCCAAGCACAACCAGGAATTAACCCATGAAAGGCATTTTCTTAGTGTTATAATCTCATGAAGGTACTCAAAGCATTTGATAGGCAAAGGGCATGATTGGCCATTCATAAAAACTTCCTTCATCTTGAACGTGGCCTTCCAGTTGTTTTTAAGTTGGAATTTAATTTAGTGTAGCTATTCTTCAGAATAATTTTTGAAAAGATCCTGGCTATCAAGCTTAGGGATAAGAAAGTAGTACATAATCAACCACTATGAATTGTTTTCTCTTGGTATTAGGAGGACAGGAATTGCGTTGGGATTCAGCTTTCAGATAAATCCTTTTTGAAGTTCATCTATCTTTTGATTCTGCACATTTAATTGGAGTCATCTCGTGGTGGGGCAGCTTGGGAAGAGTTTTTCTTGTGACAACTTCCCATTCAAACTAGACCCAAGCTCTCTAGCTTTGTTATGTACAAACTCTTATTTCTTTGGTCTTTTTCTTGCACTCTTTGGTCTTTTAAGTAGCACAAGCTTGAGCGATTGTAAGTTGTGACATCTAGATCCAAGAACCACGGGCTACCCAAGATGATATGTCCAATGTCTACGGGGATGACCTTGCACCATACAGTCCTTGTGATTGAGAAACTGAGAGAATATCTCTTCATGACGGTAGAAGTTCTGTCAACCCACAATATGCTGAACGGGATGGATTGGAGAAGAAGTTCAAACCTGGCATTGCAACTCCTCATTATCTATGATAATGTAAGGGGCTGCCAGAAACCTAACCCTTCCTAAGCCTTAGATTATAGGAGCTGCCATACTCAACTTAAAATAGATTTCATTCAAAGCAGAATTGAACCCAGTGAAAAAAAAAATACTTGGATTGGTCATTTGTAGCTGGCATCAAATCATTTGAACTTGGGACTTCAAATTTCCTTACTTGCTGCAGGCAAACAACATTTGTTCTCTCGGTGTCTGTTGCATCATAAACACCACTTCCATCTGATTCATCATGGGCTCAACCAAATGTAATGTCTTGATGACCTTGCAGTGGCCAGTGTGTCTAAGTTGTTGCTAGCTAAAGAGAGGGAAAAAATGAACTGTCTAGAATTCCAGTTCCCCACTTTGCCATGCCATCTAATGGAGTTACACTATGCCTATGTGACTCCATTAGAGAGACACCATCTGCATTATGACTGTACGCTTTCTTTAATTTGGCTTCCATGATGAGCTACTTTCAGGCTATTATGTTAGTCCTGTTTTTTTTTTAATCAAATTTTTTTGGATTCCTGCATGTTCATTAGTTTGTTTCTTCTCGTCCCTGCTATGTTACCATTTTAGGTTTGATGTGTTGACACACTGGGCTTGTGCTTATAAGCTGTTGTAAGTTCGGTTTCATTTTTCTTCTTCTTTGAAGTTTATACAGGCTGAAAAAGTAAGTTTAGGCAGTTATTTTCTTGTGGGCCTAAATATTATTGGTAGGGGTGATACCATTTTAGTTTTACCAGTTTAGAACTGATGGCAAGATAGAATTCTGGCCTGTCTTCAACGCACATGCTCATCCCCTTGTCCTTTTAATGTTACTCTGAGCACAGGTTCTGTAATATGATATTAGAGCAAAGACTTAAGTTCAAAGTTGTCTCTGTAATTTACCTCTTAGTTTATCTGAGTATTCCTTGTATCAGGTTGTTGGGCTTATAGCATTATAACAGAGGCTGATTGATCTTGACCAGAATTATATAGGTACAATAACTACATCCCTTTTGATTGATAACAACAGATTTCCAGAGAACTATAATAAAACATGACAATGTTTTGCTTTCCCATTATCCTTCAAATTTACATCAATAGCTGGTTTCGTTTATCATTTTGTGGCAATCTTCATAAAACATTCATTCAAACTGTTCTAAGTCTTGCTTAATGTGCTGTACGTTACAGTTGAAGTACGAAATCTCACTGTTGGAAGCTTGATTTTTTGCTGTCACTAGTTGCTGATGGGATAATGACAGGGGGGTGTCCAGTCCAATAGACTTGCTAATGCAGTTGTAATCTGTTGAAGATTTTGAGGAGACATTTAATAGCATTAATATTAGAATATAATTTATATTTCTTTAGCACTCTTGAATTGGATTTGGCATGTCAATAAATGGAGGATATACCCAAGTTCTATTGCTTTTGGTGGTGCTTCATCGTTTTGAGGATATGGCTGGCTTAGCTGGAGATGGATGGGTGCATGCGGACTATATCCATTGGTGATGTCGGATGGAGCGGTGAGGCTCACGCTGTCTTCATTCAGATCCCTCTGACCATAAACCTGAGATGCGAAGCTTCATTTAAGCCTGGCTAGAAGAGAAACCTTCACTTTTCTCTAGTTTCAATTGGGCCTTAGAGGTAGCTTATCATTTCTCAATTTGGTTCTTTCTTTCCCTCAGTGAATGCTAATTTTTGTACTTAAAAGCATTAACAGAAAATAAAGAAAGTATAAAAGATGTGCTTTAGTCAATACCTTCCTTTTCAATTCAATATTTTCTCTGTAAATGAGGTCTATCTTCTTGTATAGTTCTGTGTTTTCTTGACGAACAAGATTTTCCTACAATGAAATGGAAGCTAGTTAGCAGGTGAAGTGGAATAACTGCATCAAGGTTTCTGTACTAGGAGAGAAGTTCAGCCATTTTCTTTTGGAAAACCTTCTCGATTTGTTGTTTTATTTGATCAGTTAATAAAGTTTCCTGCAAGAAAGAATAACTCCATCAAGATTTATTTTTTTTTTTTTTTTTTTTACATAGATAGTTGGATTTCTGGACTAAAATTCAAATAAGGCTCGTATTCTTGAACCTTTTTGATTCGGACACCCTTCAAACTCATTTCCAGTTGATTTTCCAGATTTTGTAGATCTTTAATGCTCAAACCAGAAAGTTCTCTGCCCATCAGTTGCCTGCATGTATCATATTTCAAGTGCAGCATACATTATAAAGATTATTGGATGTATCAATATCTGTGATATAGGCTAGGCCATAGTTTTCTATCATTGCGTCATCTTATCCGTAAATTGTAGGCTAAGTGGTTTACTTCTGAATCCATTTAAGCTATTTATAATTTTAGTATCAGATTTTGTGCTTTTTCTGAGAGAGCATGTCTAAAGAAAGTAAAAAAATGCTGATGTGTTTTGAGTGTAGTAGAAAGTAATTTGATGGTAATGCTACCAGTGACGGGGCCTTGTGAAGAGCACAAATTAGGGTGATTGAGATATAAAAAATCATCTTGTGCTGAACAAACATATCTTTTACCAGCCCATAACCTGTAGTCATTCTCCTATCTACAGAAATGAAACATCAGATCTTAGATTATCAATGTGGGGTTTCTAGACTCTGTTGAGTTTTGCTATGTTTCCTCAGCCTGACGCACTGCACTGCCAATGGCTATGGTTTCCAAATCCTGAGCTCAATCAATGTAGTTGTACCTAGATTTATGTTGTAGGATAATTGTTTTTTTTTTTTCAATTGGAAATATGTTGAATGAAAAGTAAACATAATCTTGTTGACCTTTTGAAATATGATTGTGGACAAAACTTGGCCCAACCTAAGCTAAACCTATCCTATCACAACCTCAGAGAGAGTACAGATGGAGAAAAGTGCTTGCTCCAGAATCTTCTCTTTTAGGACAAAACTGAGCCAAAAGGATTGGCTTTGCTCATGAGGCAAGCATTCCAAGTTGGCAGGAGGCAAGCAAATGGAAAGGCATCGTGTTTGACTGAAAAAATCAAGTTGGCATTGGCTGACTTTTGACTGAAAACATTTGGTTTTTGAGCTTCTGTTGGGGCTGAAATGCAGTTGCACCTTACAACTCTATCTGTTAACATGTTTGGTTATAGCTTTTTCATGATCCCTTATTTTTGCTATCAAAATTCTTTTTAGTTTTTTTTTGGCTATTCTTGCTTCTTTCATATTCTGTAAGCGTATGTGAGTGAGTTACATTCCGATGTGTTGTTTGTGCAGAAGTTAATTACTTTGCATATTTCAATATTCTTTTTATTGAGCATTAATGATTTTACCTGTGGCATTCTTGCAAGTACTGCAGCTGTTGTCTCAACGTTTCTGCCTCCTTTTGCCAAAACTACAATTAGAAAGCCTAATATTAGTCTGTGGAATATAATCCAATGCGTGAGTGTATTAAAACACTTGGAATACTGTATAACTATAGCAGTGTGATATAGAACTTTCTAAATCCCTAATATGTTTACATAGTATATGCTAATCAATTAATTTTGCATTACCAGGGATGAATGGCTGGAAACGGTGCTAAAAGGCACAAACAGACAAGGTAAGAATCTGGACTGGATGCTGTAATTAATATTATTTGTTTTTTCTGTTATACTTGCTCTTTCACATTAGTTATTTAACGTGCTGTTAATACTGATAGACCAGTATAGAGTCGAAATTTAGTATGAATGTTGTATCAGATATGAGCTAATTTGAGGGTTTTGCATCTAAAACTTAATGCAAGGAAACCGAAATTTTCATCAGTGAAATTAGAATTGCTGGTAAGAGATTGGGGTGACAATGCTGGAAACAGATCCTTTAAGAACCCGTACTGGATGCTCATTACCTAGGTTTCCATGTTACAATTACAGTTTTGCAGTAGCTCTTAACTTCTGGCCTTCTATGATAGTGATATAATTGCTGTTATGGAGAAATTCTGTATGTAACCATCTGGAAAGAGATGCTGTTGATGGTAACCAAATAATAGAGTTGGAACCATGAATGAATGTTGGAGGTATGAAATATGATCGTGACATTGGGTGTGCTACCTCTAAGAATACAATACAAGGAAACAGAGTATTTGTCATGAATTGAACATATACAGTGAAGGGTATTGATCAATAAACAAGGATATCCATGACATATTGGTAATATACTATGATTTCTATAGGCTTTTCTGCCACCAAAACATTTGTGATCTCAAGAACAGAGAGATTTGTTGATACCTGGCTGGAATCATTCAGTGCTTATTGATATAGGGATGAATATTGAAATGATAATGATGTTAACTCCTTATGAAAATTTGAAACCTAATTTTTTTTTTCTCTAAACTTTTTCTAATTTCCTTTTGGCTTGAGATTTATATAATCTATCATCTTTGTGCCTCTAATATTCATCTAATATATATATGCTTTGGGCTGCATCTTTTGCACTTGTTTGAATATTCCTCTATGTGAAAATTGGACTCGGCGTTTTTTGGGCCTGTCAATTGATGGAAATTTTTGTTAATTTTTTGAAAGTTTCGTTTTCTATTAAAAGATCTGGGAGAACCAGATTAATGTTGTGGTACTACTCCCCTGTTTACTATAACTCTGATGATTGCCTTTCTATCTAGAGCCAATGCTCCAACATTTTCCACCCCTAGATTTTCTTCCGAGACATAATTTCTGTTATTACCTGTTATGTATTGGGCATCTTGCTTATTCAGGCTTAAGCATATGGTTGATGACAACTTGGTTGTTTGACTAATTCAATTAAAAAATTTCTAGACTAGGAAGAGGCCTAATGGCTGAAGCGATCTTGCTTTCAATTGCTCATGTTAGAATTTCAATTGCTTTAAGACCCTGAAATTGGGCGTTAGAGAAGAAAGTGGCTGTGGGTCTTAAAGCTGCTTAAAGTGTTGCGACCTTTATAGTTCTAAGAAACTTTATGCAAGAGTGATTGGGGAAAGATTGACTACGAAATAGTTACAAGTTTAAGTTAATAATCATGGTCTTGTTGTACGTTCTGATTTTTAGTCACAATTAATGTGGGGAATCAAGCCCCAGCTTGGCTGACACTCAATGTTCCTCTGCAAAAACATTTGAGTGCTGACATTTGTTTTGGCTGACAACTGATGAACTTTTGGATATTCTATGCTTGTATCAGGTAATCTTCTGTCATGAATATAGAAACAAGGTTTTGTAGAGGATCTGATGCAAAGGCTAAATATAGAGCACTTGTATGCATATGTGCTATGATGTGGATATCATGGGGATATCAAGGATTTGCCGTTCTATACATGGGTTTTT
Source organism: Casuarina cunninghamiana (assembly GCA_028551485.1). Taxonomy (NCBI): domain Eukaryota; kingdom Viridiplantae; phylum Streptophyta; class Magnoliopsida; order Fagales; family Casuarinaceae; genus Casuarina; species Casuarina cunninghamiana. The sequence continues at coordinate 10,179,298 of CM052371.1, forward strand.
GTAGTTATGGACCTATAAAGATGTTTCTGTGACAAAAAAGCAGCTGTTTGCACCTCTAGTGATTTCTACTTCATTAGATGATGAAATAGTGAAAATAGATCCTCTTCTGTGATTAACTGAGTTATTTTTTAAATTATTTTTTACTCATGCATCCTAACTCACACACTTGAATATCAAACCTGGAACTAAGAGATCTTAATACTGAGCTAGCAGGTGATTAACAATCAAGTCATGGTTTGAAAGCTGTGAATTCTTATGTGAACTTTGTTGATCTATTAGGAGAGATCTTACGCTGCTACTCTTTGAACAGGTCATTTCTGTTACATGAAAAATATTTATGTTCCACTTTAAGTGAGAGTGCTATAAACTTAAGTCATGACTTAGGGATCCTAATCTAGTTTCAGGCTGCCATAGTTTGGTGAAGTTTCTTCCCCCTCTTCTTTTGGTCTCCCAATAGAAACAACACTGGAAATTGTTCTGGTTTATTACAAAGGAGGTGATAGTATCAGTGATTTAGATGATGGAATTGTAACTAGAGCAGAAAAGAAAAAGGTCCTATAACATGTTACACCTTTTAAATGCTGTAATTTTGCATGAGAAAGTGAAGTATAAAAAGTTGCTTGTTGTATTGGTGAGAATCAAACAAAATCTATCCAAGTCATACTTAATTGCTGTAGACATTATACGGCTCCTTTTCGTGATACAGTTTGCATGTAACATTGACTTCTGTTGAGACTATTTGGTAGGGTTTGGGGAAAAGGGGGCGATGGAGAAGAAAGGAACAATGAAAAAGCAAGTAACAAGAGAAGATACTAAAATTTCCCTTCTGATTCAATAGATCAGATGGAAATGCGGAAGGAAAGAAAATTGCTGCCAATTTCTTTTGGCTCTGGAGCTGGGATGATTGAAAAAGTTACCTGTAGTAATTTACTATTATAATCTTTCATAGAAAAGAGTTTTAGAAAGGTTACATTTGCAACTGGGGTTTGACGAGCAAACATAGAAATGCATCCCACAGCATATCCCTTCTGTAGTTCTCCCTTCCTGGTCCCATTAATATTGGGGTGCATGCCTAGGATGTACGAAAACTATACTTCTACATCCTATGTAACCTGGGAAAATTTTCACCAAACCTTTTGTACTTTGCCTCCCTGGATCTTCCCTACCAAATGAACTATAAGAAAGAGGACTGTTGGCTCTTTGATGACATCTTATTCAAGCTCTTTCATCAGAACATAACTGTTTCACAAGTTCTTGGATACTTGATCTTTATGCTCAACAACTGTAATGTGATAGGATCTGCCAATACCTGATAGACTACGATTGCAAACCAAGTTGTTTTGATGGAGACAGAAGGTTTGGCGCTTGGAATATATTAACGTAAGTGATTTTTTTTAATTTTTTTTTTTTCCTGATATTGAGGAATGTTAGTAACATTGCATAATAGTTAGATCCCTATTCAATCCCTAGTCATTGACTAATTAGCTAAGGTTGAATGATCAATCTAAAGTAGGGAAATTCCTAGTTGTCATAGAGAGTTTTGTATTGAGCCACATATAGTGATGAATTGGGGGCTTGATGTCTTACAGGAGAATGCTGATGATGGATCAGAATGAAGCAGGGGACGGTGACTGCTTTCCATCTAATTATTGAAGGAAAAGTGGCACTTGAGTATAACTAATATCTGATGTCCAATTGAAGATTGCCTGCAGAATGGGGACAAGAACAACCTTGTAAGTAAACTTTGGGAACTCTAGAAGGACGATTTTGTAAGTGACTTTGTCACATAAGCTAGATTTTGATTATTTAAAATCACTTTGCAGATGGTTTCTTTGGTAATTTTCAACATGATTGAAGGAAATACTCCACCCACTTTTTCCCTTCCAACCTCAAGTTAAAAATCTTTTCATTTGTGCGGGATGATGGAATCGTCAATTCAATAGGAAGGCTATGGAATTGTCTTGTCTTATGCTGATGCTGCTGAGAACTCCATTCTTTCCTGGTAAATGTCTTTTTGGAACGTTTTGAGTTTTCAAAATTTTGGTTATGTTTGAAAGCTGGCCCATATGTAGCTGATCATTAAGTTTCCCCCATAAGTTGTTCACAGAAAGTCCCTCTTCAACTTCCTTCGTCAATTAATGCATTGTTTTGGACTATATTTGCAGAATGTTTGACAAATCTGGTTGCTTCAAGGTTCTCTTAGCTGTTGGACAATGGTTCATTTACTCTACCGTAATGCTTCAATTCATCATCAAAAATCTCCATAGCTGGAATGGTGAGGTTCATATACCTCGCTAAAGACCTGTTCTGGAAGTAGGATACAAATAGGAAGTCTAGATCCGACTAATCTTGCCAGTTTACTGACTCTTTAAGATGTCATATATCATCAACTCAACCAGACACAGCTTGAGACTATCTTCTATGTCTCTTACTTCGGTAAGTGGTACTAAACCAGTTAAATTTTACTTATTTAATTATTTTGTGGCAGTAGCTTTTCAAATAATGGTTAAAATTCACCAAGAGTTACAGATCCATATGCAGGAAGGAAATGATTTTCGTAGAGACAAATCCATTAAAGCTTTGTGGCAAATACTTGAACCTATAAGGTACTAAAGATCTTAAACAAAGTAGCCTGCTCTTGCTCTTGTGACAGTCACTTTTATCAACTGCTATGTTTTCATACCTTAATCTTGTATGAAATGTAAACACTTCCACCTTCTAGCCATAGTACAAGAGAGTGTAATATCGTGTAGACACACATTTACTGGTTTCATCCAAGATCTTTCTTAATAAAACATTATCATGTTTATGCTTAGGCTTTTAACATATATTTAGATGAAAAATGTCCTTTTGGGCTCCAAGTTCTTCCTCGACCTAAAGTAAAATGGGCTCTATAGATCAGCAGCTATCGTCAAATATTCTCTCTCTCTTCTTCTACTTCTCTTCTTCCTTTTTTTTTTTTTTAATTATAAAATAAAGTGGGGGAAAAAAAAAACTAAACTAAACAAATTTGATGGCGGGGGCTCTAAAGTTTTCAGAACTGTGCCCTCAGGATTTATGCTTTGTCAAGGTGGGGATAAGAAAAGTCTATTTGGAGGAATCCATTGCTGTGATCTACAGTCCATAAAATGTTTTTCGTTCCTGTGGGTGTAATCTTGTTTCTGGCTTAATTCTGTTTTAGTACTATAGATATTTATGCACCTTGATAGTCAAAATATGTATACACCTACACCTAAAATAACAGTCACAATCTTAGTTCTGTTTCTTTAACGTAATGATGGAGTGTTATCAGTGTTCCTACAACAATTATTGTCACACATGATATGCTTCAGAGTAGGTAATTGTATATGATTAAACAACCATTAGACTAGCTTTCAGTCCAAGTTTAGTCAAAGTTAGCGGAAATCTGAGAATCAATTTACATGTAATTTGCTTAATTATTAATTGTCAATCATTTGGGTCTTGAGTATTATGGTTACTTTATTTTCCTTAACTTTTTCTTTCTTATTCAGTGTAAGAGGGGAAATATAAAATTAAGATTAGTGCATATGTGAAGCTTTATTATGCATGTCTCTTGAAGTAATCTGCAGTTACTATTGTGTGAGTGTTACAGCTCTTTTCTCTGGTTAAGTACTCAAAATATGTGAAATGTGAGGAATCTTGTGTTTTCAAATTTCTTATCAATCAATCAACATATCATGTTGAAGAAGCGCATGATTCAAAAGATGGACTCTATATTGTCTTATATGTCCAACTTCTTGAGTTTCTTTCTCCTATTTGGGTGTCTATAAATCTTCTGGTGGAGTTAGTCTCCCTAACATAGTTACGTAGAGGTAGTGGTTATGGTCTGTCATACTCCAGAGAAATTTCCTTGATTATACTATTTGAGATTCGGTGCTCTTGGCTACTGATCTTCCAAGACAAACGAACTATCTTTTGATGGAGTTTGCATCAGATTTTGTAACTTCTTTTTCACATAAGCATTCTATCTCTGGACTGGTTTTCTTATTCTGCAAGTGCAACAATGAAGGCGTTAGATGAAGGTAGGCAGACAAGTATGGACAAGAAGAGTTTTGGCTTCTATTGCAGTTCTACTGTTACTACACCTTGAGACTCACGCAGGTCTGTGTGTAACTGACTGGGTGGATGTAAAACTGGTTAGTATTCTCTTTTTGCCATCCTTCCTACCCAATGTTGTACCATTTGGGATTTACACCATCATCTTTTGCATCCACATGATTATTTAGGGCTTAGTCAAAGCCATGCTGCAATTATAGATAAGGATACACATCATCATATTCAACACCCACATTGGACTACTATTTTTAAGTCTACCAAAGACTCCTGCAGGTTTCCTAGCATGAACTTTAGAACAGACCTGAGCTCTAGTCTCTCCAGCTAGTGTAATTTTTACGTAGTTACTATGAGATCTTAACAGAAGTTTTTAAAAGCATTTGCTTGAGTATTTTTTTGCTGATAGACAGTCTTCTGGAGAGGCAATCTTTCGGCAATCTTTCTACCCATGTAATGGAGATAGGTCTACATGGGGCCAAATGGAGGTTCAGACACGATGGTTCTCCAAGTCCTCAGGATTCCATGGTACTTCCATTTACCCTAAAGCTGTTGTCATCCAACTTAAATTCCCATTCCCCCCTCAAAATAAAAACGAAAAGGAAACAATGACCAAATCGATACCTAAGTAACTGCTTTGCAATTGAGCCCTCAAAATTTTGAAAGGACATGGCTAGATCTGGCTTATAAAGCCGAGTGGCACTGTCTTTCTTGCGTTTCACTATTCTTATGGTATCCAAGCAATAAACTTTAGTTCGTGGTTTGAAAAATGTAATGTATTTTGTTTTGTAGTTTCTGTAACTTAGTGCAATGTAGAAATCCTTGCAGAACTACACATTGACTATTTAAATTCGTAACTGTCATATGATCTCCCCAAAAAAAAAAAAAAATCTTTTGCATTTCCTAACTGTTGGTTTTACGTATTTTAGATTTAAATGTTTATGCACTAGTGAGGCATTTTCAGTGCACAAACTTAAACTTGGAAACTCTTCCAATGCACTGACGTTTGGTTGGATTTAACTAACGTCCAAGGTATTGTTCAAAGGCTTATATCTTTTAGGAGATTTATATGAGGGAAACCAAAGAATGCGAGTTTCAGATCATAACGACAAGAAGACAATGTTAAGGTATTAAAGTAGCTGAATAAGTTGGGTCAGAAAGTAAAATCATAGACACTATGCCTTTTTGGGTCATTAGAAAACTTAAGAAATTTTGAGGTATTTAATTGAGAAGCCCTTAAAGAATTTGATGGTAGTTATTTTCTCACCATCTGTGAATTGTGTACTAGGTTTTTCCATTTGCAGTGTTAATTTGCTGTCCTAGTAGCCTTATACTATGTGATGACCATCTACAACCATTATCAGAAAAAACCACGCCATCCTCTCTCTTTCCATGAGGTAGAAAAGGCATATTTTTTTAAGGTTTCTAGTGAGACTATAGAATGTAGTGGCTAATAATATGTTGGATGCAGATTGCGTCAAACAACTTTTCAGGTCCAAATGATCAAGGAGAAAGGGGAAAATGAGGATTTTAGGCTCAAGGTGGTGCAGTAGAGCTTGACTTTCTCTGTCATTGTTGCTGGAGTAAGTATGTATAAGCCTTAGACCATTTTTGCCGCTATCCTTAAGGTCAATCTACCTTCATCAAAAGAAAGAATTGAAGAAAGATTCCTAACCACCCTGGAAATGCCTTCCTTCCCCTACGTTGCTAGATCATTCTTGATTTCCTTGCACCTGTTGTCTTTGTCTATTTAATTAACATCTTCCATTGAAAGGTAGTTTGTCGTCTAGGAAAAATATGACAAATGTGATGAAGACGTAAATTTAATCTATTAGTATTAGACATGAGTTGCTTCTAACCAATAACTGAGCTATTTGAACCCTTTTGACCTTTGTTGGCTGTTTTACACCTTCCCCTTTTACCTTGCTGTATAGCAATTTTGGAGCAGGACCTCCGGATCAATAATTGATTCAAATGCTCTTCACCAAGCAATGAAGGACACGGTGAATAGAATGACGGCAACTGATTTTTGTATCCTTATTTGTCACTTCCCATATTTTTATGTATTCTGTTCCCTCAACTACCACCCCACCCTTCCCGGCATGTTCTTTCTAGCTTTAGAAGTTGCAAGAAATAAGTATCAGGATCTTGAATTGCTATTGCATCTGCCTTACTGACAGGAGAGATCCTGTTTGAACAATATCTGAATATTAACATTGTTGAAAAAACTACAAAGTCCTCACCAGACAGCCATATTTACTTCCTTACATTTCCATGATAAAGTCAAGCATTTGGCTGAGTTTGACCTTTAAATTTAAACTTTTCTGAATAAAGTTTGGTTTTCAGCTCAGACTATTGTTTACAGGATGAGTTGGACAATTCTATGTCGAGTTTCTTATTCCTAACTATAGATCTTCTGGTCTGATACTATTGAAAAGATTAGTTGTATAGTCTACCAAATTTCATCCTAAGTTCTTGAGTTTTGCAACATTATAGTATAGTTTTCGAAACATTCATCTGAACCATAATAGTATAATTTTTGGACACTAAATTGTGCAGAACATCCGGGTAATAAATTGGGTTTCTTGTAGCTGGCCTTAAGGGTGACCCTTCCATTATCATATACACAAGGTCACACTTATCCTGGATGCCCCAAATCCAAAAGATTACGGTTTGCTTCTGATCTGACTTATCGTCTAGGTCAGTTCCCCCTTAAACCAATTGGTTTTAGCATGCATGTTTAGGACCATTGGTCACATATTATTGATGCTACAGATTGTTCCACTTGAATCTCTTCTTGTGTTCCTATTTGTGCATGATTGCTCGTAGATCCACAGGTTTCATATGGTTTATTGGATGGTTGAAAACATCTACGTTATTATGTATCTTGATATCTTAGTTCTCTCACGGTTGGTTCTGTTTCCCTTATCAACTGTTGGAGCAAGACATGACAATTGCTAGTACATATGCTTCTATTTGGTGCAGGGGAATGATTAAGCAGTTAAATGAATAATTTACCTTAGCTTCGGAAGTAGCATTGCATTGCGGGTGTTGTTCCTCTTTTGCTTTGTTGTAACGCCCAATAACAGATTTCAAGCTGAGAAAAAAAACAGATCTTGTAAGAGTAAAGGAGCATAAGATACAGGGTTATCTCACGGGTCCTTGACATAAGACCACCGAAATAATCACTGATAGAAAAGCAGTATAAATCCGTTTGCCTGGCTAGAACAAAGCCGTAAATGAACTCAAATAAGTCATAGCTGAAGCAAGAAAAGAACCGAGGATCTTGTTGCGCACATGATTAGTTGATGTGTTTTTGTCATTCAATTTGCTAAGACGTAGAAATAGAACCTCAGTAAATGTACCTCTAGTACTAGGGAACAAAGTGATGGTGACAGATACAAGCAAGTTGGAAGGGTTTTTGGTTCATAGTCAGCTTTGTGTTGAAATCCATTTCTAATCAATGAAGAATATGTGGGACAACTGAGCATGGCCAGTTTCAACTGCATGTTTACGTTCAGGGAATTTGACACTACCATTTCCCAACCTCTTAACATCCGAAGGTATTGAACAGGGCCTCTTTTATTTTTGTAACTTTTTTTTTTTCAAAAAAAAAAAAAAACTGGAATTGTTGGCCACTCCACTAGCAAAATCCAAAACAACCAGTTAAGTAGCAAATGCATGAGTTCCCAACTAGTTCAGACAATGTCAGCCAAGCACATCATTCACTATCACTGCCGCATCAACTTTGTTTTCTAACGCTCAATTTTTTTCTGTCAGCAAGTGTTAAGAGCAATTGAAATTCTAAAATGGTGCTCTGTAGCCGTGGATTGAAGAAATCAAAAGGTACTTGATTGCAGCAACGTGGGCGGATGACTGCAATGGCCTTTTTCTATATTGTTCACTTAGGTATCTAAGCCCACAACCATTGGCATCACCATGTTTGACAAGATCTTCATTGATGAGGTTGTGGGGATTGAAGTTAGCAGTGTGGCCTTGGCCCGGGTCTTTAAAGAGAGAAAAGGCTCTAAACGACAAAGCCTTAGGAACATACAAAAGTAAACCGAAAGGTAACTAATGCAGAACATCCAATAATTACACTCGTCTAACTAACTTTAAACGGCTAGTGAGCAAGACCTGCCCGTCGTATAGCCTAGGGTCGGACAACACTGTTAAGCATGGGAGCGGACATCGACAACGTTACCTGACCTATCACACAGATATTGAAACCTATTTTAGAGGGGCGAAGAATATGATTTAAAAACTATTAAGATGAGTTATTAGGTGTCTATAATGGGCTCAAATAATTTACTATCAATGGTAGTCTTGCTCTTCAAGGGTTGTAATCGTATACGTTTTGTTGCAAAAGTAGTTCAAAGTTGTGTGCTCTGAAGTGCTGTAAAAGTGTGAATTTTTCTTAGAGTAACAAGAATTTGTGTTGTAGGTTAATGAGAGACTGTTCTCAAGAGTTTAGTGAATAGTCTCCTTAACTAGCTGGTTAAAAGAAAGTGAATGTAGGTATCAAGTGGCATTGAAGAGCCTCCTAAACTAGTTAGTTAAAAGAAAGTGAATATAGGTATCAAGTAGTCATGGGCCAAACCACTAAAGATATCGTATGCCTGTGCTTGCTTGCCTTCTAATATCTCATTATTTTTTTGTGAATTTAATTGTGGAATTATATCATCATGGTTGTATTGCTTAAGTGAATAATAATAACAAATCCATTCTAGACAGCATGTAATACATTAAAAAAAATTAATAATTCAAGTTAAAACCTAACTCAAATCTTCTTCTCATGGGTTGCCATTAGGACCAGCAATGGATGTCAAAGTTTGGTGCTCCAATAGATTTTATAACCTACAGTAGATTAGTGTGGCAGCAGACCAGCTTTGTGCGATTGTGAGCTACGACAAACTACAATTATTTGATGGCATTAACTATAGACGTTACAAGAATATGAAGAGAATTATCATCATAGGGCAAAGATACAAGTATATGGACCAAGGTAGAAAAAGAAAGCAATGAGCCAAAATTTTACGGTTGTGAACATGATCTATTGTGGTAAACGTACTACTGAGAATATAACAATGTTTCTTCACGCTAAACTTCGAAAGACACTTTCGAAAAACGTGAGTAATATATGAGGGGACCAAGAAAGTGAAGGATTGTAATGCTTGTTCATGACTATGAGCCATTCATGAGGAAAAAAAATATATTTTGCCCTTAGATGAGTTATTAGGATTCTTTAAAACGCATGACTTCTAGATGCACGGAAGAGAAAAAGAGAAAGAACAAAAAGACTCGTAGCACTAAAAGCTATCTAGAAAAGAACTTTTAGAATTTGATGAGGAAAAATTTGCTATGTTTGCCAAAAGATTTGGGGGGTTAAAAAGGAAAGAAAATGGAAAGAAGAAAAAAACAAAATAAAAAGAAAGAATTGTATGATCCAAGGGATAACATATGTTTGCATCATTAGGAAAAAAGAACTTAAAAATTTTAAAAAGGTGAAGGTGATTGAATGTGATATTAAAGACATATCTATTAAAGAGGAAAGTGAAAAAAAAAATAGCAAATATATGTCTAATGGCTATAAATGAGAAAAAGAAGAAGAGAATATTCTACCCTTAGATGAGCTGTTAGGTTTCTTAAAAACACATAACCTTTAGATGAATAGGAGAGAAAAGGAGAGAACAAAAAGAAGCATAGCACTAAAAGTTATCTAATGAAACTTAATTTTTATATATTGATGATGACAAATTTGCTATGTTTGCTAGAAGATTTGGGGATTTAATAGGAAAGAAAGGGGAAAAAATAAAAAGAACAAAATAAAAAAAAATAAAAAGAAAGAATCGTATAATCCAAGGGATAACATTTGCTTTGAGTGTAAAAATCCTATCCAACTGAAGCCCTCATAGTTGCATGATTAGGAAAAAAAAAAGAACTACAAATTTAAAGAAGGTGAAGGCAAATGGGATGATAAAGACACATCAATTGAAGAGGAGAAAAGTGAAAAAATAGCAAATGTATGTCTAATGGTTGTAGGTGAGAAAAAGAATATTCTGCCTTTAGATGAGTTGTTAGGATTCCTAAAAAGTGACTGAAGAAAAAGAGGCATAGCTTTATAAGCTACCTAAGCAAGTAAAATTTTTATAAGTTGGTGAGGACAGAGTTGCTATATTTGTTAGAATATTTGAGGAGGTCAACAGGATGGAAAAGGAAAAAAATGAAAAACAAAAGAAAATGAAAGAAGTATATGATCTAAGGGATAACATTTGTTACGAGTGTAGAAAAAATAGGCATGTGAAAGCCAATTATTTCAGGATTTAGGAAAAAGGAACTTAAAAATTTAAAGAAGCTTATGGTGACTACATGTGATGATAAGGATACATCAACTAAAGGGGAGGAAAGTGAAGAAATAGTAAATGTACACTTAATGGCTATAGATGAAAGAAAATGATATTCTGCCCCTAAATGAGCTATTAAGACTCCAAAAAACACATGAACTCTAGATGACTAGGAGAGGGAAAAAGGGGCAAAGAACAACAAAAGGCATAGTGTTAAATGCTATCTAAAGAAGAATAATTTTTATAATTTTATGAGGACAAATTTACTATTTTGTGAAAAAAATTTAAGGGGTTCAATAGGAAAAAAATAGAAAAAATAAAATAAAAAGTAAGGCCTCTATGTTTTAAGTGTAGAAAATCTATCCATGTGAATCCCAATAGTTGCATGACAAGGAAAAAAAGAACTTAAATTTTAAAATAGGTGATGGTGACTACATGTAATGATAAAGACACATCAATTGAAGAGGAAGAAAGTGACGAAATACCAAAGATATGTCTAATGGTTGTAGATGAGGAAAAAGAATATTCTACCCCTAGATGAGATTTTAGGATTCTTAAAAACAAATGAACTCGAGATGAATAGGAAAGAAAAAGAGAACAAAAAGAGATATACCAATAAAAGCTATCTAAAAAAATCAAAACTTTTATAATTTGATCAAGACAACTCTATTATGTTTGCTAAAAGATTCGGGAGGTTAAATAGGGAAGGAAAAGGAAAAGAAACAAAAGAAAAAAAAATAAAAAAAGAAAGAATTATATGATCCAAGGGATAACATCTATTTTGAGCTTGGAAAACCTATTCATGTGAAGCCCAATATATGCGTGGGTAGGAAAAAAGAATTTAAAAATTTAGAGAAAGTGATGGTGATTGAAAACGATGATAAAGACACATCTATTAAAGAGGGGAAAATGAAGAAATAGTGAATGAATGTCTAATGGTTGTAGATAAGAAAAAAGAATATTCTACCCTTCTATAAGTTGTTAGGATTTTTAAAAACAGATTTACTCCATATGAATAGGAAAGGAAACGAGAGAGAAAAAATAGGTGTTGCACTAAAAGCTATCGAGAAAAGCAAAATTTTTATAATTTGATCAAGATAACTCTCCTATGATTGCTAAAAGATTTGAGAGGTTAAATAGCAAAGAAAAGGGAAAAGAAACAAAAAGATAAAATAGAAAGAAAGAATTGTATGATCCAAGGGATATCATTTGTTTTGAGTCTAGAAAACTTATTCATGTGAAGTCCAATATTTGCATGGGTAGGAAAAAAAGAACTTAAAAATTTAAAGGACGTGACGGTGACTAAAAGTGAATAAATAGCAAATGTACATCTAGTAGATGTAGATGATAAAAAAAAAATATTTTACACCTAGATGAGGTGTTAAGATTTTTAAAAACACTTGAACTCTAGATGAAGAAGAAAGAAAAAGAGAAAAAAAAAAAAAAAAAACAAAAAAACAAAAAGAAGCATAGCATTAAGAGCTATCTAAAACGCAGAATTTTTATAATTTGACGAGGACAAATTTGCTATGTTTACTAAAAGCTTTGGGGGGTTCAATTGAAAAGAAGTGGGAAAAAAATGAAAAGCAAAATAAAAGGAAAGAACTCTACTATTGAAGGGATAACATCTATTTTGAAAGTAAAAGACCTAGGCATGTTAAGGCTAATTGTTGCATCATTAGGAAAAATGAAGTTAAAAGAAGGTGATGATAAAGACATCAACTGAAGGGAGGAAAGTGATGAAATAGCAAATGTATGTCTAACGGCCATAGATGGGAGAAAATGATATTTATGCTCCTAGATAAGTTGTTAAGATTCTTAAAAACACATAACTTTTAGATGAATAGGAGAGAAAAAGTTATCTAAAAAGGAATAATTTTTATAATTTGATGAGGATAAATTTGCTATGTTTGCTAGAAGATTTAGGAGTTAAATAGGAAGAAATAAAAAAGAGGAAAAAAGAAAAAGAAAATAAAAAGAAAGGACTTAAATATTTAAAGATAGTGGTAGTGATTACACATGATGATAAAGGCACATCAATTGAAGAAAAGGAAAGAGAAAAAATAGCAAATATATGTCTAATAGTTGTAGATGAGGAAAATAATATTTTGCTGATAGATGAGCTATTAGGATTCTTAAAAAACACATGAGATGAACATGAGAGGGGAAAAAAAAAAAAGAACAAAAAGAAGAACAATGCTAAAAGTTATCTAAAAAAGCAAATTTTTATAATTGATGATGACAAATTTGATATGTTTGCTAGAGTATTTAAGGGGTTTAGTAGCAAAGAAAAGGAAAAAAATAATAATAATAGAACTATATGGCCAAGGGGGATAACATATGTTTTGAGTGTAGAAAACCCTAGGAATGTGAAGGCCAATTGCTGCATGAGTAGGAAAAAGGAACTTAAAAATTTAAAGAAGGTGATGATGATTGCATTTGATGATAAAGACACATCAACTAAGGGGGAGGAAAGTGAAGAAATAGTAAATGTATGTCTAATGGCTATAGATGAGAGAAAATGATATTATTCCCTTAAAGGAGTTGCTAGGATTCTTAAAAACACATGAACTCTAGATGAACTAGAGAGAAACAAAGAAAGAACAAAAAGAGGCATAGCACTACAAGCTATCTAAATAACACTAATTTTGATAATTTGATGAGGACAAATTTGCTATGCTTGCTAGCAGATTTGAGGGGTTCGAATAGGAAAGAAAAGGGAGAGGGAGGAGGAACATAAAAACAAGGTAAAAAGAAAAACTCTATGATCCAAGGGATAACATTTGTTTTGAGTGTAGAAAATCTATCCATATGAAGCCCCAATGACTGCATGATCAAGGAAAAGGAACTTAAAAATTTAAAGAAGGTGATGTTGAATGTATGTGATGATAAAGACATATGAACCGAAAAGGAGAAAAGTGAAGAAATAGTAAACGTACGTCTAATGGAAGTAGATGAGAAAAAAAAAATTTAAGGTAAATGATTCATTTTATGCTTAAAGTATTTTCACAAATAAAGTGCAAATTTTTTCTCATGAAATTATTGATTATTCTAACAAAAAAGAAAAAAGAAGAAGTACAATAAGGCAAAAAAGAAATGTGATATTTTGCAATTAAAAAATGATAATTTAGATCTAAAATGAATATGTTAAATGAAAAAACAGAAATTTTATCAGTAGAAATGAAGAAATTAAGCTTAAAGTTTCAACCTTACTACTGAAAAAGTTTACAAATGGAAGCTCAATCTAGAGAAAAACATTATTATGTCCTAACAAAGAATTTTGGATGATGCAAGGATAATTTAGAAATCTGGCACAAAGACCAAACTATTTACAAACTTCTTTGTGAATGAAGAATCGGGTGGAGAGCTGGAATATAATGTAGTTACTGTAAATATTTAAGGCATACTACTTGAACAAGTCCCATAGAGTTTAGAAAACCACACAGAACAAAAAAAACGTGAGTAGCAAGAATTGCTACTGACAATTAAGGACCCCAAAAAAGAAAAAATGGTAACAAAGCTCCAATATATATCATTTGTTTCTGTAGGCTTCAAATAACAAATCTCAAGGGGGCACATGCCCAACATATTGGCAGCAATGAGCTTTTTACATGCCCTAGAATTGAAATGTGGAGGTAGAGTCTCCATTGTAGACAATTTCAACGAAAAATATAAATGAATGCAAGAGCATTGTTAATAGTAAATTTTTTTAAGCGAATGTTTTATTGTGTGAAGATTTTAACCTTAGTTTTTATTTTATTTTTATATGAGTTTATAGTATTACGATATGTTTGTAAGTTTTTGTATTTTCTTATTCTTAGATGAATAAATTCAAATTTATTATTATTTTTTTTAAGAACAAAGCCAACATTACTGCATGGGAAACAATAATGAAATTGAAATTAAATTTCTCGGTAGAAGATTAAGAAATATCTGATGTTTTAAATTTAGGTGATATTCAACTAGGAGAAACATGTCTAGTTGCCACTAGTAATAAAGATTCATGGTTATGGCATAAAAGATTAGGAGATGCAGGATTTGAGCTTTTAGAAAGACTATCCAAGAAAAAGTTTGTTGCAAGTCTACTGACAATAAACTTATGATACGAATCTAAGATAGTTCTAGTACTAGACTACTTAAACTACTGCACACAGACCTTTTCAGTCCTATGAGAACAATTAGCCTACCTGGAAAATAATATGCGCTAGTCATAGTAAATGATTATTCAAGATATAGTTGGATATATCTTTTAGCAAACAAGGATGAAAGTTTTAAAAACTTTGCTTATATTTACAAGAAAATCTAAAATGAAAAAGATCTCACCGTTTCTAAACAAGGACTGATCATAGTGGAGAATTTAAAAGATACAAAAACTGTACTACTAATGCTTGGTTTATCTCCGATCAAATCAACACCTCTTTGGTTCTGGAAAAGACGGGAAAAGCAGAGGGCTTAACAGTATGATTTTTGAACTCTTACACACTGAGTTGCTCGTTCTTTTTTGTTTTTCGTTTTTTTAAAGGCGACTACAGGTGTGGAAACGAGCAAGAAAAGAGAGTTGGGGGGGGGGGGGGGGGGGGGGGGGAGGGGGAGCTCAAGAATCCTTATACAAAAAATATGTCCTACAAATCTAAAAGAACTTCAGTCGGTGAACAAGGAAACTCTCATGTTTAAAAGCTCACTCTTGTGCTTGATTTTATTTTTTATTTTTATTTTTTGGGTTGGCTAGGCAAGTAGGATTTGGGGCATAGAATGTTGAACCTAAGCCCTAGGTACTAAGCAACTAGTAGCCAACCACTACACTATTGGCTTGTTGACATACTTGCTTCGGATTTACTCCCATCATCTTGGTTTTATTGTGCTCTAGAATTTGTCAAAGACAAAACCTTAACATTGTGAAATTGAGGATTCGTTGAAACCAGCTGCTGTTGGTGTATTTTTGAGCTTGTTAAAGCTTCATTTGGTACACTATATTGAATCTAGGGTTTCTGTTCACAAAACCCTAAATTTGTAAAATTAAAACGGAACCTTTCTGTTTAGTGCTTAAGTGCTTAAATTTGTTGCACATTTATACTATATTAAAGCAATAGAAGTTGTATCTCTTGCTCTTCTTCAGCATAAGCAAAGGTAATGATAATGAAGATGAAAGTAAAAATGAAGATGAAGATGAAGGTAAAAATGAAGATGAAGATGAAGATGAAGGTAAAAATGAAGATGAAGATGAAGATGAAGGTAAAAATGAAGATGAAGATGAAGATGAAGGTAAAAATGAAGATGAAGATGAAGATGAAGATGAAGGTAAAAATGAAGATGAAGATGAAGATGAAGGTAAAAATGAAGATGAAGATGAAGATGAAGATGCAGATGAAGATGAAGATGAGGATGAGGATGAAGATGCAGATGTGATGTGGATGAAAATGAAGGTGAAGTTGAGCAACCAGATCTGGAGAGAGCTACTTCTAGATCAAATAAAGAAGATGAAGTAGAAAATGGAGATGAGCACGAAAATGAAAATGACCAATCCATTCTAGAAAGCACTACACACAAATTAGATACTCCAGATGGTCAACTAGTGGAGATGGTTACTCCACTATGTGTGCTACCACCTTCTCTTGATTTGAGCAACAACGAGAATTGAAGAGCTTTCAAGAGTTATATGGTTTTGATACAAGCTTTACTAAGAGAGGAGGTATGAAGTATGGGTTAAACATACCTCAAATCTCCCATTAGTTAAGTTTTGGTAAATGGGATAGGTTTTTGGCTATCGATGTTTATGTTCTGATTTGATGTGTAGTTGCGTAATGTATCAACTTAAGGGGAAGGCCCTTACCATAATGTAGTTACTTTGATATATATTAAATTTACTTATCAAAAAAAAAAAAAAACTGTAAATCAAGCAATGTTTTCCTCTTCAACTCACCTTCCCGTGACTGACAAACCAAAATAGCCACAACGATTCCACCGAAAAATAGGGAAATTCTTTGTTAAATTATTTCTAGTAAGCTCCAAACCATGTTAAATCTCCCTAGAGCGAAATCAGCTTTATCCCAAACGAGAACAACAACTAAAACACTTGTAATATCTTGTAAATGGCTCCAAATTAAACTTTACTTTGCCACAAAGCCCGAAAAAAAGTAACTTTCTATAACATAGGGCAGTGCATTTTTGTTCCGCTGAAGAGCTTTGAGAAAATATCTATCTATCGCTTCTTATGGTTCTTTATAGTAAGCCTTTTTTAAAAAAAAAATGTAAAATGTGAAAAGCTTCAGCACTGTTTTGGAAAGTGGATTCAAAAACAGCATTACTTTTTGCAAGTCAATAAAATGAAAAAAAGCTTTCTTGTTTCCAGAAAAATAACACTAGCACATTTTGTATTTGATAACACTGCGTCACAATCTAGATTTAGCTTCTACTATTTATGTTTCCATGAGTTAGATCAATGACTCGTGCTTAGTCTAACAGTGCCGCAATGGCAAGCCTAAACAGATCGGCGTAAACTCTCGATTTCCTGAAGTCGGAGACGAGATTAACCAGCTGAACCTTATAATCCAATTCCTCTTAACTAGATTTCATTATGCTGAGGTATACATGGAAAGTCAACATGATTGGTCAATGAAATTAAACAGTATCCTAAACGTTCAAGTGCTACTTTATAGAACATTGAAGCCGGACCAATAGTTGCATGGAATGCAATAGCGTGATAATGCATGCAGGTGCATGTCAATCTTCAAAGACATTCAAGAGGAATGAAAGCGTAATTTGTGTTTGTGAAATTCTCTTCAATATATTTTCTGGATGAATAGTCCACTTGATTATATATGTATTCCAATATTAAATCATATCGCCAAAAACTTCATATAAGATATTACCATTTCAATATATAAAGCTATAAAAAGAAATAATCGACGATTTACAAGAAACAACATCGGTAGAAACTTGAATCATCAAACAGTCATTGGCAAATATGTAGAACTTCATTTGTAGAGAGAGATATATTTGAGAGAGAAAGAGACAGAGAAAAGAACCAGACCTTGAGCTAGCAAAATCATACAGCTTGTTGGTGCTGGAGAAAATAATCACCCCAACTTCAGCATCACAAAGGATCGAAAGCTCCCTGGCCTTCTTAAGCAACCCATTTCTTCGCTTTGAAAAGGTCACTTGCCTGGTCGTGGAATTGTCGATCCTTCGGATCGCAATCTTTCCTCTCCCCATCACCTTCCTACAATCCTTGGGGTTTGGCCGCTCCTTCTACCAGCTAGATCGGCACAAAAGAGTTAACAAATAGCTTGATACCCATCACCCCAACAAGAAAAAAATAGAAAAAGATAAGTTTGAAGACCATAAATTTTCTGTGGAGACTCCACAAATTATATAAAGAAAAGATTCTACCTGCACACAGAGAAAGGAATAGCGGTTTGCAATAAAGGGAATACGATAAAAAAAAGAAGGAAAAAACCAGAAGTGGAGCTTACTTGCTTTGATCTTAAATGGAGTAGAGGACAACAAAGAAGGCAGAGGGAAGAATCACCTCAGATGTGAGTTATGCGATGCTAATTTTATGCTTTATATGGAAAGTTGAAAGTGGTGTCCACTGAGGCAATCCTCTTTCGTCTTTTATTTAAGGAAATAATTAGCGTTCCTGCCGCAGCTCAAACCCGCTAGGTGGTTTTCCTTGTACAGATCAAACATCCCTTTCCAACTCCACTCCCGCAACTACTCAAACAACCTCTACTCGCCCCTCGCACGTCAAGAATCGATCGGGCGTAGCTATCGATGTGTGCCGAGTTGTGGCATCGTATCAGAATGCCGTTACAAGTGTCACCGTCAGAAAGCGAGTACATGTTAACTTAAATGCCGCAAGTTTCTGAGGTAAAGATCTCGTACTTTTTAAAGCGCCCCCGATTCTTGGACTCGTGAAGATAAGCTGTCTTGTCCTGTTGATGACTGACACGTACTTTTGGAAACCAAGGGCGCTTTTCTTCTATTTTTGGGGGGGTTTCTTCAGTTTTTTATTGTATTAGAAAAGGGATTTGCAGCAAAACTTTCTATTGTTAACACTAGCCACTTGATAATGATTTCAGTTGAGCCGCTTTTGTTTCCCGTTGGCATCATTCATCTAAAAAACAACACCCAATAAAAAGAATGGCTAGTTGGTCCGTAAATAAGTCAAGCTGTGTATGCACGTCTCTCTTGGCTGCATCCGAATGATTGATGATTATTCTTTTTCTATCAGCGACTCAGTCTTGTTTTTTTTTTAACTCAGACACCATTATTTTCTACCCAATCAAGAATCCTTGAACTGAGAAACTATTCGTGAGATTATCTCCAAATATCTGGCTAAGATTGATGTAGATGCAACTCAACTCATGGTCAGATTCCTATTTCTCCAAACAAAGTGCACGTACAGAATACAGCTTTGACAAAATGGACAGTGTTATATGTCGAATATGAGTCATTTTCAAAAACTTAAACTAATAAAAGGATGTAACTGTGGGAATCATATAAGACTGCAAGATTTATTTGAGTTATTTTATCGGCATAGATTGAAATTGACTGTACAAAACTAAGGTCAAATTAACCAAAAGAAAAAGTAGAATAAAATAACTTGCTTTCTTGTGGTCATCATGTTGTGTATGAGAAAGACATACACACTTGTGGGTTTAATAATATGACCACATTTATTGTAATGTGTTTAGGTAATTGTTCTTGTCAATAAGAAGTTAGAAGATCAAAAGCATGAAAGTAAAATGACTTTGGAGTGCCCCACCAAACTTTCCAAGCTCCATTTTTGTAAGGAACACTCGTAATTGCGTCTAACATTCTCTAACATGAATTCCATTCATTAAAGTGTATAACAATGGCGATTGTGAGCAATAGAATAAAGAGGCGAAGTTGTGGAGGTAATGACAAATGCTTAATATTGGTAGATACGGATTTTCGAATAAAAAATTAAGGTGATGAGGTATACTTGAAATCTCAAAGGTTATATTATAATTAAAAGGACAAGATTCATGTTAGCTTCTATTGTTTAATAATAATTAAATATAAAGTTTAAGAATTCAAGAAAACTTCCACTCGTTACTAGTATTTTAAAAAAAAAAAACACACACACACACACACACTTATATACATTGGTGTCAAACCTATAACTAAGTACTATTGGTAGAAAATTCAGTGGAAAATTCAGAAAATCATAAAACTCAAAAGGTTGCTTGGCATATTGTTTGTTCACCTAAAATGGAAGGAGAACTTAAGTTACTAAATCTTAAAATGTGAAATAAGGTTTTGTTAGGGAGGTCATTCTGGAATCTCATCAATTATCTAAGCTCATCTTTATGAAGTAGATGAATTTATAGCACTAAATGTAGGATAACTTTAGTTATGCACCTTGACATAAAAAAAAGAAAGACATAGAGTTAGAGAGATCTTCTTAAGTTACACCAAACTGCTCTTATCTATACTCTTCAAACTTTCTTATTGTTGTAAAAAGACATATAAAGAATCATGCCAAGCTAATATTGAGGTTGAATGACATGATTTAATATGGTCAGGTGGAATCAGCAAACATAACTTTATTGAATGGCTTATGTGTAGGAATCAACAGAAGTGGTATCTCTATGACTTTCCTTAATTGACCTCTATTGTAATTTCTGTGAATCTCACTTGAAAAATAAGTCACACTTGTTTTTTCTATTCACTTGGACTGGACAAATTTGGCGAAGTATTATTGTTTAACAAGGCATTCATAGGAACACCAACGATTGAAATTCTGAATTGTGATAGATAGTTAAAGCAATGAAAGGAAAATATTTGGCTACGAAACTTCTTAAACTTTCTTTCTTAGTTTACATGCATTGTATATGGTCTAAACAACACCATAGACATTTTCAAAATAAGACTATTGAAATACTAATTTTATTAGTTAGAATTAGGAAAGTAGTTCATGGCAGAGCATCTCTATTTAGGAACATTAAACATTCTCAAGTGAATGCTTTATTGTGTCATAGTTGGTGGATTCTAAATTCAATCTTTTCTTAGTGGATTGTAATGTTGGAGTATACTCTTAAACTTTTAGACTATTTTATTTTTTATTAATAAACTTACATGTTCATAAAAAGAAGTATTATTGGTAGTTGAGGAAGTTAAGTTTTGAGTTCGATTTCACCTAGGTTGTCATAGAGGGCATTTACTGCAAGAGCATGAAGCTTTATATGCGTCAAAGCTCATCTAAGCATGAAAGACACTTATTAGTATTATTTTTAAAAAGAAGTCCAGACACGTATGCGTTCTGTATCAAATCATCATTCCAACCTCACTAATAGAAATGATGAAAATAAAACGTTTTTCAGCAACTGGGCTTTTTGAAAATTTCTCGTAAAATCTTATACTAGCATTAATCCTTTCATTGACTAGGAAGAGAAACCAATTATGATTTAAAAAAGTCTCCAATCTGTGTTGACATATAATGACATCATTATGCCATTATAATATTGGAGATATAAGTTGAAGCTATAATTGGCTAAGGTTTACAATTTAAATAAAGAATCATTAACCGGTGTATGATTAAAGATTAGGTCCAAGATTCAAGTCAAATCAACTTTCCCTTTCATTTCAGGGTGAGGCAAGGAATTCAATCAAACAAATATATGTTGCTCAATATCTCGGCTGCTCAAGAAGTTGTACTAGCTGCTCCTCTCAACCCGGAGTGGATCCCAGGGGAAGGGCAAAGCCTCACCTTCGTAGCTGGGACGGGTTCAAACAAGACTGGAGGGAGAAGGAATTCCATACTCCGATCTCACTGGGGATTCATCACTGGATAGGGCTTTAAAAGTATGAAATTTCACTTATTTAGATAATTATATTAGGGCTTTTAAGTGCTATTACAACACCAAAAGTCATTGCTATTAGTAAGATGCATATTCTATTTCTCAAACACACACAAAGACACAAAACCCACTAAATCCAACAACTTCCCTCTCCTCCCCTAGTACCTTCAAGTAATAAGGGTCGAATTAATGACCGGCTCTCCTGGCACATGTTAAGACCATCTCATGCCATCACTACATCAAAATTTAATTTTGTCAGTGAGATGCAAACCTATTCTTTAAATATATTTAATAAAAAAATGTCCGTAGGATTGCTGATCACTTAACATGCATATACAAGTTTTCAAGCCTAACAAATTGAGGATTGAACTAAGAATAACAAATAGGAGTACTGAACAAAATTTATGTTTATTGAAATCTAATATAATAATTGTAGTAAATTATGAAAAGGCTTGCCCAGATTGAAAACCATAGAGGATTAACAATACAAAATAGCCCCGGCTTACGTTCGTGAGTAGCACATGTATGGTATGTGTCCGTTGCTCTTCTCTTCTGGAGTTTCTTTGATTGAAATCAAAGTGCCAGACTAATTCTTGGAATGCTCACAAGTTTAGTGCTGCGAATACAATTCTTTCTTTATTTTGAAATTAAGGATCAATTAAATAAGTTCAAGACCGCGCCCTGCAAAATCAAAAGCATGGACATCCCATTAAAAGTATTAAAGTGGGAAAGAGTACCAAATCATGGGAGTAAGATCTACAAAATACTTTTTTAAGAAAAGGACTGCAATATTGTGAAAGTCGAACAATTTTCGTCTCATTGAACCAATTAGTTTTTAACTTGACAAATCTTGTAATCTTGTTTCAAACATTAATAGCTTCATTTTTTTTTTCTTTTAGATGTGGGTATTCCTATCTTACTGACCATCATAAGAAACAACCGAGTTACATATACTTGTAAGCGACTTTCATGTGTAGTTTGCTCATCCATTAGGAACTGTCGTTGTGGTCCCCGTTGATTCATATATATTTGAATATAAACAAGTAAATGATTCAGATACGTGATAATAAGGCTGCCAACAACATGTGAACCAAAATAGTAAATAGAAAACTGTTCATCCACAAAGATATATATATATATATATATAGTGAAGCTACAACCACGCCAAAGCTTCCCTACAAAAGGAGGAACTTCTCACAAGAGGAAGGCATCAATTCATTCTATAATCACTTCTATCTTTTCCATCTTTTCATCCCTGACCAAGAAGTCTTCTGTTGGAAGGCAAAACTTATAACTTGGGGCACACCCTAACTCGCAGCGTAGATCCTATTTTTTTTAAGTATACGGCTTGGGGCATTACAACAAAATATGTAGAGACTTTTGTCACACTCTCAGTAAATATGTCGGGTAAAAAAGATTGTTGTACATACCCTTGAAGTAAACAGGTTACAAGGAGGAAAGCATTGTCATGCCTATCGAGTAATCAAGTTTAGAATCAAGCGCGTAATAGATGAATCTAAGCCATATAAATGGTTAGAGTGAGGTCTTAATTCTGATTAAGCCCTTTAAAATCGTGAAAATCTAGCTTAGTATCGGATAGATCATATTGAAGTGATATCTAAGTTTAACAATACATTGAGTCCTTAGTACATATTTAGACAATTTTCATTGTGTAAATTCATTTTTTAAGACAATTTATTAGGTTTTCCATAATTTTTATTGAGTAAAATTCTTATTTTTAACAATTGTTGATACAGCACAATACTAAGGACATACCTTTAAAATGAAATCATTCATAAAATCATATTAGATGAAATATGGTCTCTTCAAGTCTTTAGACATATTGAACATACAAGTTTTTAATTATTTTAGGAATTTTTTTACCCAGTTAGAAATGTCTCTTGTAAGCCTTTTAATAACTTGGAGAATGATGTATTCAAAGCAAACATTGTTCTTAAAATCCCTAATATTTCTCTCATTTTAGATAGTACAAATGAAAGAGTTATACATAACTTTAAGAATAGATGCTTTAGAACTTCTCCATGTAGTATGATTGATGAGTTAGTTGATACTTGCATCCTAAATAAGTAAGATGACATCATATTAAAAATATTCTCCAAGTGCAACCAAATTGCATTTAGTCAATTACTTTTTATTTCTAGATTTCTAAGAAAGTTGAATTTTCCATAATCTTTTCTATTAAAAAAAACGTAAAATAGTAAAATTATTTTTGCATAAAAGGAAGCAAGGAATTTGATTGACTGCTTCTCCTTCCTTCTGCGTTTTCCTTTTTACAGCATTCCCTATTTCTACTCCAAATAAGATTCTTTTATTAGATGGAGAAATCGATTTTTTTTTTTCTAAATTAGGTTAGAGTTAAAATTTAGTTTTTTAAAAGCTGTAACATGTACAAGCTAGCTAGGTCGTATTATTTTACTACTTTTTCTTGGCTAGAACATGTATATAATAAGCAGTAATAATAAAAGAAATATTTGATGAAAATTATATCAATCAAGCTGACAATTCTTGATGATAAAATACAGGATGATGGCCTTTTCCTATTATTTGTTCAGATTTAGTTAACAAATTAATGATATATGGTTATGTTGTTATTATTTTTCCACAATTATTTAATTAATTAATGAGAAAAATTGAGACCGAATGAAAATTTACCCCATTCTTCAAATTGTGACTCCGTGATCGCAACTTCTAAAACATTTTCATCGTACTAATTTCTTCACTACTGTATTAGCTAATAAAAATTCATATTTGAGCAACATATAGAAATCAACATATATTACGTTAAGTAATATTTCAGTCTTAACGTGCAAGACATGTGGATGCTTTCTGACCAACCTTGTACATTTGAAATGGTTTGAGTGAATATGAACATTAAATTGTTTAGTACAGAATCGTATGAGGTTTCTATTTATTTCTTCAATAAAGCAGTACTTTTTTCTCTGCACAATTGTTACATGTTTTTTTTTTTTTCAAATATATAAATGCCAATGCATACCATACACTATAAAAAGAAAGAAGCAACATATTGACATGTAAATATTTTTCTAAAGTCTCTTGAGATATAGTCAAGATAGTAAGAAAATATTACATGAGAGATCTTATAAAAATAAGTATCTTAGATTCAAATTATCTCAACTACATTTTTGATTGACCTAAGTATATTTTGGGATAGATTGTTATTTCTCAATTTAAGTTATCAAACAAAATTTGGTGGGATTTTAGGTTATCAAAAAAAAAAAAATAGTAAGAAGATGAAGTTTTATTTTATTTCATTTTATATTTTTGGTGTGTGGCTGGTGATAGTTATTTATATATATATATATAACAATATATATAGAGTACGACCAATATATATATGTATCACCACGGAAACTTAAACTTATTTTCTTAGTACTTATGCTTTCTGAGCGCTGTGCTCGAAGACCAGCCTACTCATCAATTTAATATTCAGGATTAGGTGTTAAAGTTAGGAACCCAACTTTTGATTGGCGAAACCCATGTGATCAAGATTCTGCGTATCAATGGAGATATATTGTTTCCTTAAACACCAATAGAAACCTTGGATTAGCGAAACCTAAGCGGTTGGGATAACATAAAAAACAGCATGCGTTGGCTGCCTCAAATAAAGAGCTTTGCTACGAGTTAACCATCGAGAAAACAATAGAAAGTATATCAATCATGTACACAAGCTCATTTCAGCGAATTTTGTTCCTCCACCAATTTATGGGTACTGGGGTAGCTGCAACGAAACCGTACAAAAATAGGTTCCACTAATCTTGTCCCTCCACTAATTGACAAGATCCACCCACAGTGGGTAGAGAGAGGAAAGGAGATGGAGATTTCTGGGGAAGAGAGGGCTTCTTCGTTATCCCTGAAACCTTTTAAAGGCACCAGAATATATAAATACTACACTTTGTACGATACGGCAAGAAAAGCGTGCTTTCCTTAAACTTACTCAATGTTGTCGAGTCTTTGTGCTAGAAATGCGTGTTTTCCTTAAACTTACTCAATGTTGTCGATTGTTTATGCTTGAAACGAGGCTACCTCGAATCATTCTTCTAACCACTTGGGGAGTTCGACAAATTTCTCGTGCTTTGGTTAGCCAACCATGCGATTCCATCTCAGCATGGAGTGATTTCACTCGCATCTTCAACAGTGCTGCATTCCTATTTAGGGCAGAATCAGATTAGGTAAATCTGCAACAGATTTAGATTTGAGCAAATCTTCCAATGATCATCGCACATCCTCATGATTCTGTACACACTCCAAAACGCAAGTTGAAATGTCAAAGGATTAATTTAGTGGCTGAATGATGAGAGGTACTTAGCGATGCGATTAATTTAGAAACATTTGCAAGCTGTAAAGACGTACGGTGATTGAATTTTTAATCTTAAGATGCTAAATCAATGAGCTGAACTCTTGTCGCAATAGACAGTAACCAACCACAATGGACAATTATTTAGTACTGTATTATATGAATCTCAGTATATGGAGTAAATTAATGATGTTTACACTTGAGAATATGCAAGCACAATGAACATCCATGTTAATCTGAAATTAAGATGAAGAGGACTGTAGCGTGGACATGTCCCTCTGAAAACTTTATTGGGCTAGGGTTTTAGTGTCCAATATGTTACCAAGCAGCCACCGCTTTAGTGTTCCTAACTCTTTAAAAGCGAGGCTGAAGCTTCGCTTAGACAGGGAGTAAATCGAGAAAGAGGCGGGAAGTTGTAATAGTGAGAACCTGATTCTGAGATGTTAGGTTGCTTTAATGTTAGGTTGTGTTAACAAATATGAGTTGGTCATTTTATAAGCTAACATCAGAGAGAGCATCTGAATCCCTTAATATATTTTTTCAAATTTGGTAGTCCAGCTCACCAAACCTTAAAAGAAAATGTCCTAAACTTTCGAATAGAGGTAAGATTCATTGGCAGGGAGCTTCCTTTCCATTTGCGAGGGTAGGGGCCTAGGTTTAGCTTTTCTATGGAATGTTTTAAGTTAACTATGTTTTCTAGGGTTGTCCCCATGGGATAAAGGTACAGCACTTCGCATTGGAAGCTGCCAAGATGAATGGGTTATTGACAAATAGAATGAGAAGGCCTAGAGAAGTAAAGAACATAATCTGGTACAGGTGAAGTACATTAAACCCAACATTTCTCTCTCAAGTACAATATGAACAAGCAGAACCACAGTTCACACGGTCATTACCCTTGTCCACGCAAATGTATGTGTACAGCACTTCGCATTGGAATCTTCCCAGGCAAATGGGTTATGGACAAATTGAAAGGAAAAGGGCTAGAGTAGTGAAGAACATAGTCTAGCACAGACAAAATACATTAAAGCTAAAGCTTCCCCCATAAGTACAATGTGAACAAGCGGAACCGCGGTTCCCATAGTCATTATCTTTGTTTGGAATGCTTAAATTGCGTGGCATGTTGTCGGCGCAACTGCATCCAAGTTCTTTCGGGCCAGTCTAGCGTACTTAGATTACTTACTAATGTTTGTTTTCATTACGTCCTTATTTAGTTACTTTTGTAAATTGTGATTGGCTTCAACCAACCCAGAACTAAAAAGACGTGCCAAACGGTCACGCTGTTGACCTTTGTCGAATGTGGATCACAGTTCAGGCTAAAGGATTCGGATATAAGTGATGTTCTAAGGTTAGTTACAGTTGAAATACCATTGTTGGATGGTAAAAATACTATAACATTGTTGATGCAGAATTATCATTATCTGCAGAAAAAAAAAGTGCTGCAGGTGATGCAGGCAGCTTCCCTTCACTAAGTTAAGGTCATGAAGCAGAACAGTTCTTGTTCGCTATGGTGTCAATATAACATAAGCTTGTAAAGGGAAGCAAGGAGGTAAAACAGGTGGCTGGAGCACTTGAAGAGGTGATGTAAGAACGAGAAAAACATAACAAAACAGCGGAGTTTTTTGTGAGGAGTTTTTCCTTCAAAAAGAGAATAGAACAGAGAGAAGAAGCCATACAACCTGTAAGCTCAGAAACTCCATTTTTTCGCACCTATCTTTGAGTGTACAGACCAAAGGGTGTGTGAGGAGTTGTGTAAGTGAGTGGAGATCGTATAATTCTTTGGATACTGTAGATATTGTAGTGAAGAAGTATTTCCCCTGGTTCTTGCTGAACGACGTAAATCTTGTCTGTTTTGTGATTGTGTGCTTGTTTTAAATCATCTTTTACTTCTGTCTTGATCCTATATTTGAATTCTCTAACTCAGTTATCGTGCAAACTACATAGGTCAGGTATAAGTTATCCCAACAAATTGGTATTTGAGCCATCTTTGGTTCCAAATTTGTGCAAAAATGTCAACATTCACAGCAGATATTGAAAGGTTCAATGGAAAGAACGATTTTGATTTGTTGAAGACTAAGATGAGGGCAATACGTAGTCAACAAGGCACCCTTGCTGCATTACAAGGAGAAGCTTCCTCAATCCATGACAGAATTACAGGAGGAAGATCTTCTTGAAAAGGTCATGAGGCTATAACTCTGAACTTTGACGGATCATGTGTTGAGGGAAGTTGTTGCAGAAATTCCACTAGTAGGATCGTGGACGAGATTGGAGAGCTTGTACATGACTAAATCATTGGCTAACCGTCTATGCCTTAAGCAATAGCTGTACACACTCAAAATGAAGGAAGGTAACCTTGATAAACTCATTAACGAATTCAATAAAATTGTCTTAGACCTGCAAAATATTGATGTAAAGATTGATAATGAGGATCAAGGTTTAATATTACTGTGTTCTTTGCCAAAGTCATCTTACCGTCTTGTATGCTTTTCATCTCTTGGATTGTATTTCTCACTGCAATGAGTCTACTTTGTAAAGGTTAGGTTTATGCATTATCCTTTGTACTTTTACAAGATATAGTTATTATGTTTAAATGTTAATAAAATTTGTCAGGATATCACCCCTATTTATTGAAAAGAAAAAATATATATGACCATGTTGTGACTACTCTATTGTATGGTTGTGATACAATCATTATGAAGAATGTTAAGGCTTTTTTAAACTCAAATCAGGTGAGAAAAAGAGTACAAATGAGTATACAAATGTGAGTGGAAGTGCTTTAATAGTAAGAGGCACAAACACTAATAGACATCAAGGTAATAGAGGTAGGTCTAGATCAAAATCAAGAAATAGGAAGATAAAGTGTTTTCACTATCATAAGATAAAGTGTTTTCACTATCATAAGGAATGGAACTCGCAGAGAGACTGTCCGGACTAAAAAGGTAAAATAGGAAAAAAGTAGAAAGGTGAAACTGAACTCAAAAGACAACAACCATAGTTGAAGATGATTCTGACGGGAATTCCATGTTAAACATTGCAAAAAAAGAAAAAGAAAAAAAAAGGATGTATTAAGTGATGAATGGATGTTAGATTCAGTCTGCACGTTCCATATGACTCCAAACACGAAGTGGTTTGAATTGTCAACCAATAAATGCTGGCAGAGTTTTTATGGGAAATAATTTTTAAGATGTGTGGTGGAGTGATAAAGACTATGATAGATGTAAGACAAATTCCTAATTTGAAGGGAAACTTAATTTTAGTCGGCATGCTGGAAGCATCAAGTTTTGACTACAAAGCCAAAGGAAAAGTCCCGAAAGTTGTGGAAAGAGCTTTAGTATTTTATGAAGGGTACAAGGTGTAATGGTCTGTATCTTTTGAATGAGAAAACAATTGTTGGAGAGGCTGTAGTTTCTTTTGAAGTGGCAGAAAATGATGAAATCAAGTGGTGGCACATGCAGTTGGGGCATATGAGTGAGAAAGGAATGCAGGAGCTATGCACACAAGGTTTATTGCCTAAGAAAATGTTAGGCAAGATGGAGTTTAATAGACACTGCCTTTATGTAAACAAACCCGTGTCAAGTTCCAAATTGCAACTCATAGAACAAAAGGAAGCCTTGGTTATGTACATTTAGATCTTTGAGGTCCATCACAAGTTTCATTTTAAATGCCTCTAGATATGCTTCTAAAGCTTTTGATAAGCAAAGATGTTATCTTTGATGAATATGAAATGATAAGAGACAAGGTAGAAATCCATGAAGACGAAGAGAAGGTGGAGCTTGAAAGTAAAGGAAAAGTGGAGCTAGAAATAGAAACACCAGAAACAAGAAGTTCTACAAGACCTACTTAGATTGCAATATAGAAGAAAGTAGAACCTAAAGAAGAAAAGCATTTACTCAAAATGTATCCGCTCACCATCAGTTAGACAACGAGTGTAAGAGTATAATATTGCAAGAGATTGAGAGATGAGAAGTATCAAACCTTTTTAAAGATATGGTTTTGTAGGTATTATAGCATAGTCCTTAAAAGTTGTAGAAGAAATAGAATGAAGTAAAAAACCAAGATGCATTAGCTAGTCTAGAATCAGAAAAATGGATAAAAGCAATGAACGATGAAATAAATTATTTGTAGAAAAATCATACATGGGATTTAGGAAAGATACCTAAAAACTAGAAAGTTTTAGAGTATAAATGGATCTTTAAGAAGAAAGAAGGCATAGTAGGATGCATGAATGTAAAGTACAAAGCAAGTTAGTTGCTAAAGGTATCACCCAAAGTGAATGAATTTTTTATGAAGTTTTCACTTAAGTTGTGAAACACATTTCAATCCAAGTGTTGTTAGCTTTAGGTGCTCTGTATGGCTTACAATTTACAACAATTAGATGTTAAAATGACTTCTCTACATGGAGAGTTGGAAGAACATATGTATGTAGTAGCTTGAAGTTTATATGGTTCCTAGAAAAGAAAATTGTGCTTGCAAATTGAAAAGATCCCTATACAGTTTGAAGCCATCTCTAAGACAATGGTATAAGTGTTTTGATTGCTTCATGCTGCGAGCTGGTTACTATAGAAGTGACTACAATAATTGTGCACACTACAAGATATTACAAGATAATTCCTTCATCTACTTATTGTTATCTGTATATGACATGCTTATTGCAACAAAGAATATCATAGACATTGTTTGGTTGAAAAAGCAATTGAGTCATGCATTTGAAATGAAAGATTTTGGTGCAGCAAAAAAATACTGGGTATTCTTAACTTAGAATGTGACAAGCTATTCTTAAATTAGAAGAGTTACATTGAAAGGTGCTAAAACGGTTCAACATGGCTTGACATAAACTAGTAAGTACTCATTTTGTAGCTCATTTCAAGTTGTTAACTAAATTGGCTCTAAAAATTGAAAATGAGTGTGAAAAAATGTCTAGAGTTGCTTATGCTAGTGTTGTGGGAAGTTTAATGTATGGAATAGTGTGTAATCTGACAGATTTAGCTCATGCATTGAGTTTTGTGAGCAGGTGTATGAATGACCTAAGGAAAGCTCATTAAGAAGTTGTTAGTGGATTTTAAGATATCTTAAGGGTACTATAGAGTTAGGATTAATCTATAGTAGAAATGGCAATAGAGAAGTTATAGGTTATATGATTCTAACTATGCAAGTGACCTAGATAGAAGAAGATCATTATCAGCCTATAGTATTACACTTGTTGGAGGTGCTATTAGTTGGAAATTAGCTTTGCAACCTACAGTTATATTATGAACAACAAAACCTGAGTATATGGCTATAGTGGAAGGAATCAAGAAGTCAAGAGAATATTGTAGTTCATTGTAATAGTTAATCAATAATTCATCTTACACAAGGTCAAAGATATCATGAGAAGACCAACATACTAATAGCAAATTCCATTTCATTTGAGAGGTGATTTTAAAAGACATTGTTGAGATGAAGGGGATTGATACAATGGAGAATCTAGCATATATGCAAACAAAGCCTATTCCAGCTATCAAGTTCAAGAAATGTTTGGACTTGATTAGCTTGGGAAAAATGTAAACATAGAAAGCTGGAAGAACTAGGAAAAGAAGTGCAAGAGTATGAGTTATTCACCAAGGTGGAGATTTATTGACTGTGACTCATAGTTTAGGTTAAATGTTAAGATGTAAAAGATGTTCTAAGGTTAGTTACAACTGAAACTTATCACTACCAGATGGTAAAAACACACTAATATTGTTGATGCAAAATTACCATTATTTGCAAAACTTAATGTAGTAGGTGATGTAGGTAACTTGTCTTCACTTAGTTAAGGTCATGAAGCAAGACAGTTCTTATGTGCTATGGAGTTAGTATAAGAGAAGCTTGTAAAGAAAAGCAAATAGGTGAAATAGGTGGCTAGAGTGGTTAAAGATTTATTGTAAGAAGCAAAAGATAAAAAAATAAAGCTATAGAGTTTTTTGTGAAGTGTTTCTCCCACAGAAGTAAAGAAAGAATAAAGAGAAGAATTCATACAACTTTTAATCTTAGAAACCCCACTTTCTTGTAGTTATCTTTGAGTGTAAAGATCAAACAATGTGAGAGGAGTTATGTAAGCAAGTGGAGGATGTATAATTCTTTGGATATTGCAATAGAGATAAGGAGATTTTCTTGCATCCAATCTTATTCATGTCGATCAAAAACTACAAAAGATAGTGTAACAAATTGAATTCATATATCTATAAATTAAGGTTGTGTAATCAAAGAATTTGACCTATTTTGAAATATAAAATTTTCTAAAATTTTTCATATTCTTAGATTAGCTTTTCAATGAATCTTCAACTATTGTTTCTTAATTTGAAGCCATGTCAGTGAGATGACAATGACCCAATAAATAAGATATGAATTCTAGAAAGAAAAGAATAAAATAAGATTCTAGGAAGATAAAGATTGGTTAAAATTTCTAGAAGGTTGAAGATAAGTTAAGGATTTTTTTTTTACATTCAATCTTATCTGTGCCTATTAGAATCTATAAGAGATAAAGTTTAACAGACCGAATTCATGTGTCTATAAATTAAAGCCATATAATCAAAGAATCTAACAAATTTTAAAATATAAGCTTTTCGATGAAACTTCAACCATCGTTTCTTAATTTAAAGCCATTTTAGTGAGATGACAATGACTTGATAAATAAGATATGTATTCTAGAAGGAAAAGGATATAATAAGATTCTAGAAAGATAAAGATTGGATAAAGTTTCTAGAAGGTTGAAAATAAGATAAGGATATTTTTTGGCATTCAATCTTATCTACACCGATTAGAATCTATAGGAGATAAAGTCTAAAAAACCAAACTCCTATATCTATAAAGTGAGGCCATGTAATCAAAGAATCTAACCAATTTTGAAATATAAATTTTTTCTATAGTTTGTCATATTGTTATAACAGTTTTCACATGTTGTCAATGAACTAATGTAGGAAAGTGCATGTTTTGACAAGCTATGTTAATAGTGTACGCAATATCTAGATGAGTTAATGTCAAATATTATAAAGCTCCAATGCACAATATCTCCATCTAGTGCAAAAGTAGAATTTAAAAGTTTTGTTGACACTACAATAAAGCTTATTGGGAGTGAGACACTTCTCATGGATCTTTATGCTATGTTGTCACACTTTCCTACATTATGGTATGACTACCTCTTCACTTTTCATTTCACTACCAACCTAGTCTTTTATACTTGTACCAAACATGTTGAGATTGATTATCATTTTATTTATGAGTAGGTTGCATGTAGTCAATTAGCCATTTGTTTTCCCTCTTCCATCAATCAAAGAACTAACATTTTCACCAAAGGTCTACCTTCCTTTAGATTCAACTCTCTTTAGTTCAAGCTTTTAGTGCAATCTGCCCCATTAGCTTCTGAGGGTAAGGGGTGTTAATGGAAGCCATGTTAGCAAAATGACAATGACTTAGCTAATAAGATACGAATTCTAGAAAAATAAAGAATAGAAAAAGTTTCTAGAACGTTAAAGATAAGATAAAGAGATTTTCCTACGTCTAATCTTATCCACATTGATAGAATTTACGGATGATAGAGTGTAACAAACCAAATTCATATCTATAAATTGAGGCTATATAATCAAAGAATTTGACCAATTTTGAAATAGAAATTTTTCATAATTTTTCATGTTCTTAAATCAACTTTTTGATGAATCTCCATCCATAGTTTGAAACCAAATTAATGAGATGACAATGACTCAAAAACTAAAATACAAATTCTAGAAAAAGTATGATAAAATAAGATTTTATAAAGATAGAGATTGGATAAAGTTTCTAAAAGGTTGAAGATAAGGAGACTTTTTGAGATTCAGTCTTAACTTCACTAATTTAAATATGTAGGAGATAAAGCATCACAAATTGAATTCATATCTCCATCAATTGAGGCCATGTAATTAAAGAATCTAAGCAATTTTGAAATATGAATTTTCCCATATTTTTTCATATTCTTATATCAATTTTCATGTGTTGCCAATGAAGTGATGTAGGATAGTACATGTGCTGACAGGCTATGTTGACAATTTAAGAAATATCCAAATGATTTAATGTCAAATACTAAAAAGCTCTAAAACAAGTCTCCCAATCTAGTACTAAAATAGTAATTAAAAGTCTTGTAGACATTATAGTAGAACTCATTTGAATTGAGACACTTCTCATGGTTCTCCATCTTACACTCTCACATTCTCCTACACTCTAGTGTGACAGCCTATTTGCTCTTCATCTCACTACCAACCTAGTCTTTTATACTTTTGCCAAACATGTTGAGGTTTATTATTATTTTATTTGTGAACAGGTTGGATATGGCCAATTGGTCATTAGTTTTTTGTCCTTCATTGGTCAACTAGTTGACATTTTCACCAAAGGTCTATCTTCCTCTAGATTTAAATTTCTTCAATCCAAGCTTATAGTACAATTTGCCCCATCAGCATGTCAAGGGTGAAGGGCATTGATGGAAGCCACATTAGTGAGATGATACAAACTTAGCAAATAAGATAAGAATTGTAGAAAGAAAAAAATATTAGATAAAGTTTCTAGAAGGTAAATGATATGATAGGGAGACTTTTTGACATTATTCTTATTTGTGCTATTAGACTTTATAAGAAATAAAGTGTAACAACGAAATTCATGTATCTATAAACTAAGGTCATTTAATCAAATAATCTAAGCAATTTTGAAAAAGAAAATTTTTCACAATTTTTCATATTCTTAAATAAGTTTTTTGGTGAATCTCCAGCCACTATTTCTTGGTTTGAATATCAATCATTGTGAGGATTTGCATGAGAATATAAAACTTGCATAGAAAACAAGCAACATTATTCTTGATTCAAACCTAACTATAAAACTTAGGTTATTGTT
This sequence comes from Casuarina cunninghamiana, assembly GCA_028551485.1. NCBI lineage: Eukaryota > Viridiplantae > Streptophyta > Magnoliopsida > Fagales > Casuarinaceae > Casuarina > Casuarina cunninghamiana. The sequence goes on from CM052371.1 coordinate 10,213,746, forward strand.
CGGTAAAATTTAGATGCAAGTGAACATGTTGAACAAGTAATATAATGATAAGAAAGATATTGTCCCACAGAGAGTGGTGATTACTAGACCTACTAATTACTAACGGTGAATAACTCTTAGAATTTATCTAAGAAATCCAAATGATTAGTGATAGATTAACTAACTAAATTTAAGAAAACTAAATACAAGAAATATGTTAGAGCATCCAATTTCACCATAACTACTAGGTATTAATGTTGATTATTTATGCTTGCAAGAGGGATAATATCTATGTGATGGCAGAACTTCCTAATTTATTTACTATCCTATGTCTAAGTATAGCAAACCTACTTAGTTCATTAATTCACTATATCTCTATATGTGAATTGAAACAAACTAAATACATTAGGATGTATGAATATTCCCAGTTTATACTGAAAGCCACATAAACAATATGATATATATCTATCTATATTTAATTTATGGTTACATATTACAAGAAGCAATTGCATATCATCTTTTGTCAGTCTCAAATATGCAAGTCAAATCATTCAAGTAGTAGCTAATCACTTAAAAACATTAAACATAGTAATATGCAACTTCACATAAACAAAATATCTTACAAAACATAACAATCATAAGATTCATACCATCATAATTAGGTTACATCGTAACTCTAACAAAAGTAAACTAAAACATAAAGAAATAATGAGGAAGAACAATAATAAGAAATAAAGAAGGCATCTTGAATCCAAAAACAAGAAGTTTGTCACCCTTTTTGTCTTCTTTTAAAAAAAACCTTGAGTTATGCTCAATTTCCTCCTCCTCCTTCTTTTACCTCTTATCTTATCTTAAATAAGGTTTAAGCTTAAACCTATCTCTTATCTTAGTAGAAGTGGGTTTTGGAAACCTAAACTAATTAGGTTTTGAACTCCTAATTTAATCAAGCTTTGAATTCCTAATGTGACAGGATTTTCTATTTATTTAGAAAACCTAGCAATAAGAGAAAATCTAATAATAATCATCCAAAGCCTAAGCCCATCTTGACTCTCTTGATCTTGATATTATGATTTTACCACACAATAAGCATCAGGTTCTCCTTGTTCATCATTTTTCTCCATGCCTCATTATATTACATAAACAAGACAAATTTAGGTAAATAAAGAGGAATTCAAATATTTTCTTACAATTATTAAAATTATTTATTGCCTAAAATAGGTAAAAATAACTCTATAAAAATAGTTTTATTAGTTATGAGCATGGTAGAGGCTCAAAGAACTTATTCCACAAGAGCCTAGGACTATGTGACTTTTGGATTTTCTATAACCTATAAGTCTAATAGGGAATTAGTTGTCTTTAGTTCTAGGATTGACACTTGGAGAATTTTTTTAGGAGGAAAGTTGGCAAAAATCTATGGCTCTAAAAATCAAGAAATCATCATCGAGTGGTTTAATAAGAGTTACACAAAAGAGGAAAGGTACTTGGACTAGTTGACTCAAGGTTGGTTGAAGATTTTAATAAGGTCCAAATGGAGTGCTTGATAATTAATGGGCTATAGGGCTCAACCTAATCAAAACCTTAGGCTTTAAATAATGCAAACCATTCAAGTCCTCAGTTTCAAGGCTTCATGGTTGCTTATGGTTGTGTCATTAATCTTAAGCTAGCCCTTTTTTTTTCAACAGTGCATAAACATGCTATGTCATTAATCACCACTAGGATCATTGATTTCCCTTATAAAAATGGAAGCCCTTCAATGAAATTCATAGTAATATCCTTTTAAATCTACTCCAGTATAGGCAATGATTGTAGCTATCCTCTTGGTAACTTATTTCACTTTTATGTTGCTAGCACACTTGACATTCCCTTACTATTTAATCTACGACCCCTTTCATCCTCTTACAAATGAATAATGATCTAACCCATTATAGTATATTTTTCATATCTTCATGAGTTCCATTATGAATCTTTCTAACTATGATTAGTTTTAGAACAAAATCTTTTGGGAGATAAATCCATCCTTTGAAAAAAATAATCTCGTCTTTGTATTCCCTCAAACTTACTATTTCTCCCTACTCCTTAGCTATCTCCAATTCCTTTACTTCATCTTTAACGATGTTAAGCCATAAAGGAATAAGAATGGACATTGCTAGACAACTTCCTCTTTTATCTACTTTAAAATTCTTAATTATCTCCAAATCCCTTCTAGATAATCCATTAGCAATAACATTTTCTTTTCCTACCTCGTACTCCACTACAAAATCATAACCAATCAACTTTAACAACCAATTCTATTAACCTAAGGGGACATTTTTTTTTTTTTTATCTTGAATGAACTTTAGACTACATTGATTTGTCTTGACAATAAACTAATCTTCCAACAAATAATGTTTATATTTCTACATTGCCATCACAAGCACCAACATTTCCTCCTTATATGTAAATAAGCCCAAATGACTACTATATAACACTCTACTAAAATAAGCCACTGGGTTTTTCCCTTGGGATAAAACCATATCCACCCGTTTTCTTCATGTATTGCACTTTAAAACTAAAAGAAAATTGAAGTTAGAAAAAGCTAATATCGAGGTTGTAATCATAGCTCACTTTAGTCTTTTAAATGCCTATTATGCCTTTACTGTCCACTTGAATGCATTCTTTTAATAGGTTGGTAAAAGGCTTTACAATTTTTCCATATCCATTCATGAACCTTCGGTAATATCCTGCAATCCCTAAGAACCCTTGGTGCCCTTACTATTCATGGTATAGGTCACTGTAAAACAACTTCAACCTTACCAAGATCCATGGCAACTCCTTTTATGCTAACCATATGCTTTGGAAACTTAAGGATAGTATGACCAAATTAACATTTCTTGAGTTTTACATAAAGCTACTTTTCCTTAAGGCAGTATTGTCCTTACATGTTTCAAATATTCCTCCGAACTATTACTATATACTAAGGTGTTGTCAAAAAAGACCTAGATCATGTTCCTTAAGTCTTCCTAAAACATAACATTTATTAGAGACAAAAACATCAAAGGCCCATTTGTTAACCTTAATGGGATTACTAAACATTCATAATGGAAATGATGTGTCTTGAACGCCATCCTTTTTATATCATCTTCTTGCATTCTTACTTGGTAACACCCGAACCTTAAATCATCTTTAGAAAAAAATCGCACCCATGTAGTTTATATAATAACTCCCTTATAATTGAGATAGGAAACTTATCTTTCACCATATTCTTGTTTAGCTTAGAATAGTCAAAGAATAGTCTCCATGACCTATCTAATTTCTCAACAAGCAATACAAGTGAAGAAATGGACTAATGTTGGGTTGAATTACCCCCATCCTCCAGTAACCCCTTAACAATCTTTTCAATTTCCCCATTTTGAAGGTATTCATATCTATATGGTATGATTGAAATTGGTTATTCATCTCCTTTTAGTACAATGCAGTGATTATCACTATGCTATGAAAGTAAGCCTTGAGGCTCCCTAAAGATGTCTTCAAATTCTACAACCACTTTGTCTAATCCATGTTGCACTTTCTTTAACCCCTAAGTTCCCTATTCTTCTAGGTTTGTCATTTTAATTACCAGTAGTTGCTTTTTCTTTCCTAGTTCCTTAGTAAAATCTACTTTTAAAATAATTTATTCCCCCTAGGTTATGTTCTTTATAAAATTACATGTTTCCCCTCAATTTCAAATTCCATCTGCAAGGCTACAAAATTCCATGTGACATTGCCCAACATCTCAAGTCATTGAATTCCCAATACTACATCTTCAACAATGAAAAGGAGACCATATAGTTCTAAAGTCATGCTCACTCCTTGAATCTTGATTTCTACCCCCATACATTTACCCCACCCTTCAATAGCATCTCCATTAGCTGCCATTACTTAAAACGTTGTTGTCTTGTCCATTTTCAACCCTATTTTTTATACTAAGCAATGGAAATTATGCATGCTTCTTGTGTCAATGAAGAAGCTCTCCCAATTTTTACAACTTGTTAAACTCCTTTCAACCTTCATAATTTACAATTTTACTAAACTTATTCCATAGAAAGCTATCTTTGATATTTATATTCTCCCCTTAGAATTTATAATTTCTATTATCTCACCGTCACCAACATTTTGTACTTCCATGCCTACCCATTCATTAGGCTTCCAACGTAAAAACTTCCTCTTACATTGATGCTTTAGAGTGTATTGGTTATTACAATGAAAACATAAGCCTTTATTCCTCTATTCTTTATTCTCCATAGTTGTAAAATGCCATGTAGGCAAAAAAGTTCTCCCTTGTAGAGCTAGGTTTCTTCTTAATTTTCTCACTAAGGCATTATTGCCTTCCATTGAGCATTCTTGCCCTTATAAATCAAGGCCAATTTCATGGCTTCATTCCTAGTTCTAGGATCTTTAGCATCTACTAGTTCCTATTTTAACTTCAATAATGAACCCATCCACTACTTGTCGTACAGTTAAGGGTCTTGATTTCACCAACAAACCCATATAATCCTCATAATATTTCTCCAACATTGTTATTTGTTGCAATTTAGTTAATTCATCATAGGATCTATGAGATCTATTTGAACCAGACTTTTCTAGCAATCCCTATTGCAATATATTCTAGGTGAGCACCTCCTTTCCCTATTCCAAGTCCCACTTATGCACATACAATGCATCTTACAACACACCCTTCCACATTCCATAAAGCCACCTCCACTTTTTCAATAGCTATTAGGTCTCCAAATTCATGGAATTTAATGGCCTTTAAAATCCAAGAAGCTAAGTCTCCTTCCACATTAAATTGGGGAAAATCAAATCTAATGATCCTTCCTAATAACCCTACTATCTCTTCCCTTAAACCTATTTTATCCACCGTCTACAAATCCATTATGTCCACCTTTAACCACACCATTTGGGCCTATCCCATTTTTCTAGTTCATGTTTCTAAAAACACTAGAGGAACTATCTAGATTGTCTCCAACCTTACTAATTTGCATCACCTTAATAAGAGTCAAGCCACTGGCATTTACCAAAACCATTTCCAGCTTGGCCAATAGAACTACCATGGTTTCTTCAATGTCCTACACATATATAGATAGTTGTTTAACCATAGTCTCTACCTAAGACATCCCTACCTCTATTTGCGGATTGAAGTGCCTCGATTCCAAATGATTTGGTTTAATCTCAATGGCTTGAAGGGCACAATGTGTAGTGAACTATGACCTAATGTCATGGCCCTTGAGTATGAAATCTATAAGTGGATTTGGATGAAAGCATCAATGTAAGTGATGGTAAAGGAAAAACACTTAATGAAGGATAAATTGGATTCAACAATAACCTAAATTGAGCTAACAACTACTAATAGAAAAATAGCATGAAAGAACCCTTACAACATTTAGCATAACAAATAAAAGAGACACTCGCCCTATAGACCTCACTAGGTTAGATATAGGTCAAGCCCATAAACAAAATAACCTAAACACACAAAAATAACTAGGCCTCTATTTAAAAAATAACTTGTGGCCCATATTTATTATTGATAATAAACACATTCACAACAACTAATTTTACAATCAATACCAAAAAAAAAAAAAAATGATAACCTAAAACATACATCAACACCACATAAGAAAAAAATACATTTAGCCCACAATACTTATCTTTCTTCTATTTAGAAAATATTATAAGTAGTAGGAAGTTGCCACTTAATAGTAACATCCTCCTTGTATGTTTGCAATTGGAGAAGATAGAGTATAGCCTTTCTTGAGATCATAGGTTCCCCCATCCCATCTTAACATTATTTCATAACAAATGCCACAAGACAATTTGGAAAATGACTTTTGCTCCCTCAATTGCTTTATTCTAACCTTGTTATTTTCATAAGGTTACCCATTGTAATATGTTTCTAAGACAACTTAATTTCACCAACAGATACATTAGTCTTTTGACAATCTACTACAATGATAAAGATACTCTCCTAAACTTTGTCTACCATACTAATATTTTTTATCTAAGATATATCTTTACTAATTGTAGTTTTACAAGCATTATCCTAAGGAAAAGTATCAATAGTTTTTCCTAAATCATATAAACTTGATTTGAAGAGTGATCCCACAATTTTAACTGAGGCATTAGATGAACTTTTCATAATTGTCATCTGAACTTTGCCATTTCAAGTAAAACCCATCAATTTTGTGTTAATAGAATCTATCATTTAGGAAAGTTGCCTTTGACAAAAAATGACTAGGCTTATCTCAACCCCCACAAGTAAATCCTTGAAATTAGATGTTAATTTGGATGGAAAATAATGTAATGCTAAGCTATATAGGAGCATGATAGGATCACTTCTTTATCTTATTACTTCTAGGTCTAATATTCTATTTAGTATATGCAAGTGAAAGATATTAATATACACCTAAGGAGTCTCATATGGTTGTAGTGAAATGCATTTTTAGATACCTAAAGGAAACACCTCATTAGACATGGTTTCATAAGGATTCCAATTTCACGTTATATGCATATGGTGATGCGAACTATGTTGGTTACTACATAGAAAGAAAAAGTGCTAGTGGTGCATGTCATTTTATAGGAAGGATGCAAGTTTCATAGTCCTCAAAGAAGTAACAAGGTGTTAGTATATCCACTACCGAGGTTGATTATAGAGCCTTATGAAGCTATTGTCCCTAAATTCTATGGCTGCAATCTTAATTAGAGGATTATGAGATACCTAGAGGAACTACCATTATTAAATATGACAATACTAGTGCCACAACTCTAATCAAAATCCCTATACAACACTTCAAAACTAAACATATTTGAGATTATGTATCATTTTATTAGAGATCATATTGCTCACAAACATATTGCGCTTAAATATGTGCACACTACACATCAATTGGCTAATATTTTTACCAAACCATTGGAAAAACAAAGATTTTAAGCATTTAGAAGAGAACTAGGAATGTGCAGTCAACATGATATGAAATGTAATACATTCACACATCCATAGCTCTGAATCCTCATAGCAATAAATATGATCTATTCTTAATTTGTATCTCATCTATGCTAACAAAAAAATAGTCTTATCTTCCATCAGGGTACTTATAGTCCCCTTCCTTCTTGTCTTATGAAAGTTGTACAAATTACGATCAATTCCATGGCTTATGGTAGAATTAATGCCTTGTAAGCTTATCCTATAAGCATCTTTTATGATTGCTACCCTATTATACCATGCATCTTTACAAGGGTAGTAAGTACATTAATCTCATACAAGTATGCCTAATATTATTTTGACTTTTAAATTTCTTTCCACTAAATACTCCATGTATTGGTCACCTATTTGAGGCTACTTTATTTTTATAGCTTTAATTAAAAGGAGTTTATATACTTAGTTATATTGGTTCTCTTGTTCCTTTATATATTATTCCATACAATTGTTGTCAACATGCTATCTTTATCCCCTTGAGAAATGCTTATATGCCAATATTGTTTTATGATTACATCCCATTAAGGTTGCTTCCATACATTATTTAGTCTCTTCCTAGTATGGTTGTTCTTGCTTAATCTTGCACTAGGAAAAGTAGGACTTCTATTCAAAGGAGAACTCCTATACACTCTAATGGTACATTAAGAACCTTTATTCTATTCTCCTTTTTACATAACATCCAAGTACTCTCCTTTTTGTACTCATCATTTAATCATATTTTATACTCTACCATATTCTATCTACTGTTCACCTTCTCTAAGTCCATGCTAAATATGAGAAAGAGTTTCCTATTTAACACATATGGCTGAACTATTTTTTTTTTTTTTTTTTTAATGATTGATGAAAAAGGGGGAGAACATGTTTGGGGAATATGACTATATGACTATTTTCATCATCATAAAAAAAAATGGAGATTGTTGAGTTAATAAGTCTAATATTTTTTATGACAAATGATAAGGATAAAATCTATGTAATTTTATGTTTTAGAAATTCATTTAGGCCTACTTATGATTAGGACTTTATGCTTAAAGCCCAAGTAAAAGTAATGCACTTTCTGATGAAAAGCAAGTGGTAACCTACAAATGATGATGTGTTGATTTGATGCAAGTAGATTTGAATAAAGTATCAATTAGCACATGTGGGGGGTTACTTGAGGTAAATGTGGCATCATCAAAGGCATGCTGATTTAAAATTTGCCATATAGGGAAAGCAAGGAGTAAAGATAATGAGGGAAGGTAAAAAGAAACAAAAAAAAAATGGAAATGCTTTATTGACTTGAATCCAAAAAGAAGAAAATGTGAAAGGAAAGACTCAAGCTATGATTGTGAAAGCAAGGCCTAGGGTTTCATTTCTCTCTCTCAAATTTCTATGTTCTTTCTCCATCCTTAACGTTGGTAACCTCAATGGTCATTGACAGGAGCTTTAATGGGCAATGTTCAACTTTCTACAATGCTACAATGAGTTAATCTATTCATTATTAAAAGATCAATTATAGGGGTTCAATACTCATATGAAAAAGCAATGTTTGATTTATAAGAAATCTATGCATTTACTCAAAATTGTAATTCAATGCTTTATTATTGCTATATCTTATTTAGATTTGTTATGTATTGCATATTTGTTTTATGCTTGATATGAACAATGAAACCCTAGGTCTTTAAAACTTATATCTTTAAAGGGTTTCTCTATGGTTTACCTCATTATGCTATGATTTGTATCATTTTTGTGAGGATCTCACCTATATACTATGTAAAACATCCTATAATCTTTGGAAATTATAGCTTTAATTTTGGTGCATGATTTAAAGGAACCATTTGAAAGTTTTCATAAGATATGGGTTAGATAGATTGTTCAATCACTTAAAAAAGTGATGAGTGAAATGTTTGATTAGTGTTTATATAACTATTGAACCAAGGTTTTAGCTAAACTCATTTTAATGGGTTCACAATTTGGTCAATATTGAAATCCATGATTGACATTTTACATTATTCCATTTGTTTGCTATAGATTGTATTTGTAAGTTGGTGCTTTAAAGTAAGAGATTAAGTATTTAGAAATATGATAAAAACCTAATTCATGCCCTTTCTTAGGTTTTTTAGGAACCTAACAAATCTCATTATCACAATTGAAACACTAGAGTTGAACAAAATGGGCTTATAAATCTATAAACCAAGTTGTTCTTCAATCTCTTTGTCATACCAAAACCAAAAAGCACCAAACAAATTAGAAAAAGGGAGGAGATCTCAACCCCTTCCTACCTTCCTGGTTGCAAGACTTTTGACACTAGTAGCGTGGACTTTTTAGGAGATAAATATTGCATTAACCCATAGATCTAGCTTCAAAATTGCCACTAAATATCCTATTAGACCTTCTAACATCCTAGGTTCATAACCACTTGCTACCACTCACTACTACTCATCTAATCTCACATGGTGTTGGCCTAATAACAACATCGTAACATAGAGATGCCAATTTGCCTTTAAGCAATTGAGGTACATTATGACTCGCCACCACATGTTGCCATTAGTTGTCACTCTCTCACTGCATTCTTACAATTCCACTCTTAACATTTATATACCATTTGGTTTAATCTCATTAATGATTTTGTTTAAATGTGTTCAATTTATTTTATTTCAAATAACTATTTCTTAATGGATAGAACTATATCTTAATGTTAATCAAGTGCTCCAATCGCTAGTTTATGAAGCAAAGGATATAAATAAAATGGATAAAAAGTAAGGAGATTAGATGAACCCCAAGAAAATTGTGAGACCACAAGAGAAAAATAGAGCCTTCAATACCTCTCTAAAGCTTAATTATGAAATTCTATAGTGGTTCTCAATAAAGTGAAATCTTCTTTATAGTCACATGAAAAACATTTGAACTAACACAATTAAGAGACTAGAAAGGCAATCAAGCAATTAATACAAATAAGAAAAATGCTCAAAGAAAAAAAAAACACTATAAGAAAGATTGTTTCAATCATTATCTACACAAGTCCCTTTATATATATATATATAAATCCTCTTGTCATTGACATTGATAATATAAGTTGGGCAAACCTATTAAAGAGATATATAGAGCAAGGTGTGATACCTAACACTCTATAAAATATTCCCAACCTTTGAGTGCAAGACATCAAATAGAATATAAAGACATTCCTACTAAATGACCCATACATTGAAATAAAGAACATCACAATGAAACAACATCAAATAAAAACTAAAATCTTCAAAGGGGCCTATAGTGTTCAAGGCTTAATTGATATTCCTAAGGTATTTTCCTATAGTTGCTTGGTAAATAACCCAATGTGGTGAGCATTTGTAGACTTGTAGTGAAGTGGCCAAAACTTGCTAAGTCACCTACCAAAAAATTTGCTTCATGATAGGATATCGTAACATTAGAAAAGATATAACCTAAGCATTAATAAAGCTTATATTCCAAATTCTAATGAGACGAGAAAACCCTTTTAAGACACTAAACCATGAACTAAGAATAAGCTTCTATCTTTAATAAAATTATACCTTGCTGATGACATATTTTTAGACATTCCAACAAAGCCATGACCTTTGCTTTTGTATTGTTTCCTTGAACCAAATTGACTACATGAGCCATAATGACATTGCCTTTCCAATTGTGTACCACATTACCTTTTGCAAATACTAGACCAATACGTTATCCATCCATATTTAGCTTTAGAGAACGTAGACAAAGACATGACAAGTGTACTAAGTGCCCTCTATGAAGAGCCAAGACTAGAATTGGAATATTCATGTCTTGTAACCTTGTAATCTTATGGAATCTTTCATAGAAAGGAATGAGCTACCTAGAAAATAATCCATTAAAGGATAGACTTATGAAATCACTCCCCCTATCAGTGCTAATAAGATAAAGCCTTCATTCAAGTAAATGGCATTGTTCCTAGCCAATTAAATATCCCATAAAATTATAAAACCTACTAAAGCCACCAACATACATCTTTGTGAAGGGGCATTTACCTTTCAAACCAATCCTTAATAAGATTAGAAATGGAACCACATCTAATTAATAATTACAATAGATTATAGAAATATTACTAAAGGCCATTTGCTAACTCCCCTCAACAGAAAATATGATTAAAGTCTCACACTCTACTTGAGAATATCAAACACATTTAAAGGCAAGTGCAAAACCTCACCCCCTAACTTCTATTATCTATTGGAAATCCACTACATATCACCCACCATAGGATGAGAGATCCTACTAGCTTAGACTCATTATTTAGGAGACAAAGATGACTTAAGAAATGGTAAATCCTCTAGAGCCTAGCAAATACTTTTTTAGTTGTCTTTACATAATGGATACCACAAAATCTCATCCAACCATTTATCTATCCAAGATGACCACAAGCCATCCTTTACCACCTATCTACTATGCTGCAAAAGAAAAGGAATGTGAATACTTATTATGCCCTAATAATGAGAGGCAAGAATTTTTCTTGGTTGATTTCATACTTCTACTAGGTTACCATAATTCTTTTCATGAATTGTGCCTACAAAGACTCTCCTTGAACATAATTCCATGGCATTTTTGCTTGCAAGCTATCCATAACAATGGTATCTTGTATTCCCAATGCAATTTCATCCAAAGGTTTGCATGCTTTATCCCACCGACCTAGTGAGCTTTTTGTGTCCCCATATAATTTTATAAAATTTATGCATACTTCTATTGATCTCTTTTAACACTAACTTTAGAGTTTTAGTCACAAACAAGCAATGTATAGGGATCTAAGGTAAAACATCCTTAAGTAAGATTAACTTCCCTCCATGTGAAAGGAATTGGTTTTTTTAGTTATTAATTCACACAATTATCTTCATCATAAGTTTATCAAAATACCCCCAGTGTGCTCCTCCTTTAAAGAGTGGAATGCTTAAATACTTCAGCAATAATTATGCCAAAGAGAAACTTGTCCATTACTTAATGTGATGTTTACTATAAGACAAAGATTTTGTAGCCAATAAGAAGCAACATTTGGTCACACTTACTAGTTGCCCACTATAGTGTTCATATTCTTTCAGCAAATTTGTAAATTTGAGAATTCACCATTTTCTCACATTGAAAAAGATGATCGTGTCATCTACATAGAGTAAATGTATGGTATACATAAATTCATTCATACTTTATAACTTCCCATCGCTCTAACTTGTATAAGGTGTTTCAACTTGCAATTCAAAGCTTTTTGAGCATATATGAATAAATGTGAGGAAAAAGGGTTCCCCTATTGCAATCCTTTAGTGGATTTACAAAACCTAAACTTTTACCTTGCAATTGGATGGAGAACCAATTATTTGAGGTATAACAACACATCATGTTTATCTAGGCAATTGAAAAACCAAAGCTCTACATTACCTTTAATAAGAAAAGTCATTCCAATTTGTCATAGGCTTTCGACATATCAATTTGATTATTACCTTTCTATTAAGCTTGTGAACCATCCTCCAAGCCAAAGCAATAGTTTCTTAGATGGATCTATCTTTTACAAAATCTTACTACTTTGACAAAATCACATGTGGGAGTATCTTGGCAAGCCTAACTTTGAAAAGCTTCACCAAGACTTTATATTGAAAAGTACATAAAATTATCAACCTGGCTAGTTATTGTACTTTAGGAACTTGAGCAAACATTGTTTTAATCAAACTCCTTGGAATTTAACCTCTTTTAAAGAAATCTTTGATGACATCATACAAATCCTTTTCACCATCTCTTGTGCTGCCTTAAAGAAATGGCTTGTAAAACTCTCTAAGACTAGAGCACTATTAGGATCAAGGTTTTAGATAGCTTGTTGTACTTCTTCCTAATTAGGAACTTGACATAGCATGTTGTTTTGCTCCTCTATAACTAACTTGGGAATATGGCTAAAAAGTTCTAATTACTCTAGAACATCATCTTGACCTCACAACTATAGGCTTCAATTATTGGATGAAGTTTACAAATTCCTATAAAAGTTATGACCATTGGGCCCAAAACATCCACACCATCCATACGAGATCCAATTGGAAGTTGAAAGTTGAATCTAAAGGCTTGTCTCTCTCCTTTATGCAAATGTGAAATAGGTAGAATTTTAATCTCTTTCTCGAAGTCACTAGAATGTGATTTATCTCTTAATTGACTTTCTTCCTCCATAATGTTCTATACCAACTACTCTTGTACTTCCTAAAGATCACTAAACACCATTTCTAACTACTCTCCTTGTAACTATTTTTCCATGGCCTAAACTTGCTTAGCTAACTCTTTTATCCTTTGTTCCCTAATTCTTTTTTTTTTTTTTTTTACCCACTTAAACAAAGCTTTCTTCACTTCTGTGCACCTTACATGCAAGCATATCCATGGTGAAGTTGTACAGTGCCTTGACCATTTTTATGAAATTAATTGTTATGTTAATGATGCTTCCAACCATAAGTGTTGGAATGTAATAGATTGAGTTCCCTGAAAGGCCACTCACAGTTGTAAAAGTAAAAAGTTTGATTTGACCCAACTTTTGTTAGATGCTTGCCTTTTGTAAAAGGAATGTTGTAGACGCCTCCAAATTATAGAGAACTTTATGCAACCACACCTATATTAATTATGTTACATTAACATTATTTGACCACATGAATGGGGTACCCAAAAATTCATAATCATTTAGCTTTTAATGGCAAATAAAATTCTAAAATTCCATGCTAGCAATTTTAGAGTATGACTTGTCCCTACATTTCTCTTCTTAACACAAGCTAAGAGTTGATGTCTCCACTAATGATCCATGGTTTGCATATTGTTTGGAGGCTTTCTAAATACTACCATAGGTATCTTCTATTAACATACTCTATGCATATATAGGCCACTAACACCAAAAACTATTTACCTTCCAACTACACTTTGATTGTGATACTTTGGCTTAAAAAATGTACTAGTGATGCCATTGTATCATTTTTCTACATAAGCCATAAATGAGTATTTTTTGAATTCTAGTGTAAAGAATTGGAAAGTCCTAATTTCCTAGTAGTATGCACTAACTAATCACTTGTGTATTTTGGTTTCAACAATGCTACTACTGAAACTTTTTTCTTCTTGGACTCCTATTTAAGAAAATCCTTCTTCTTTTGAAAACTTAGTTTTTTAATGTTCCATATTTGTATACTAGACATTGCACATGGATGAAGGTTACCATCTAATTTAGGAAGCTTGCTAGTCAACATTTTAGAAGTATTATGATTTGCTAACTTATTATCAAATGGTATTATATGAAATATAGGAGTTATGCCTGAAATCATAGAAACATATACCCTATTGTTTGAGTTATGTTGCATCCTAATGCCAGTTTTAGATTCCATATTATAGCTCCTATGCCTTGTAACTACCTTTAATTTTCATGTGTAAGCTCTTATGAATTAGATATACCATTAAGCATTTTTCCATCTCTCTATGGATAGCTTCTAACTTCCTTGCTCATCCAAGCTTCTCCTTTTGCAATATGGTTACTTTTCTCTACAAGCTCCTATGAATATCCTTTACCATTTCTTCGTGTGCTCCATATAATTCTCCTATAAGTGGGTTCCCATCATGAAATTGTTCCTTCTTAAGTTGTGTCATTGTGTCTCCTATTTGCTTTAAGCTCCTCTTAGTAGTAACAACTACTTTAGACAAACCTTCTACCATGTCAACAATTATTTCTTCCATACTTGGCTTTCTTGCTTCTTTGACAATTCTTCTTATGTTCTCTTAGTGTAAAGCTTTGGTAGAAATTGATCGTTGGATGGTCTCACCTTCTTCCTTAATCACCTATTTCAAAAATACACCAAAACTATTTTATATCTTATGATCCTTGGTTAATGACCCTCCTTGTGTTGCTTGCCTCTTTACAACATTTCCATAAATTGTTTATAAGCATTTTGAATGATGTGTGGATTTACTCTTTTGGACCTACCATGTTTCTTCCCTACATTGTTCTAATCCTTTAATAACTTATCAAAGGATTAGGCTAATCTTGGAGTTTGAGCCTTTGTCATCGTGCCCAATAGCTTGTTCCTTCTCTTATTCGAACATGGATCATTTGTTAAGCTCTTTTGTAGATAAATGTTTTTGTGAGGTATTGTGTCAAACACCTCATGTTGTTGGATATGTAACCTATTCAAACAAAATTGAAGCATTCTCCTTTTCAAGTCAGACCATGTCTTGTACCTACACTATGATATGCTTTTATGAGACATTTTGTCATGCACAATGTCCTATCCAAGAAAGACCATGTTGTGTGTAACCTTTCATCCAGACAAGATTGTGGTGTAGGCATCTTGTTATCAAAATGAGACTTTAGCATGTGTAGCCTTTTGGCCAGGTGAAACCATGTCAACATTTGTTGGAAAAACATGGGTTTTGCTACGATAAATTTTGTTAAATATTTTTCATATGCTTATATGCAAAATAGAATTAAAGGAAGTAAAAGATGTGAAAATTATAATATTAATCAATGATATTATAAAGTAGTTGATTTCCTACATCCTTATATATTGAAATATTATTCAAGTCTTAAAAGAATACTTCTTTAGCAAAGAATAGCATAATATCTCATAGATTGCATGGTATTAATATCAAAAAGAATTTGATACGAGACTTTATGTTATTGTAGGAGAAAAATCATAAAGTTTGAATGTATTATATGTGGTCTGAGCTACTATGATAAACTTATAAAATTAGCTTATGTTGATGAAAGCTAACCTAAGCCTCCAAGAGGCGAGCTGACTTGAGTCCACAAGAAACGAGCTAACCTAAGCTTGTACAGCGCAAGCTAACCCGAGCTCACAAGGCACCAGCTGATCCAAGCTTGCGTCATAACAACCCAATACAACTTTTAAGAGAAGGCATGTCATGAAGCTTTGAAACAACATCATTCAACTAAGGAAAAGTATCTTAACTCAAGTCGTGCTTTAAGTCGAAGTCTTAATCCTTAATTTCGAACAGGACCATTTTTTTCTCTCTCTTTGCAACCGCATGTCTACTTTTCCAATGGGAAGATTGTAGAAGACTTGATCATTTGTTAGAAAAGCTGCTCAAAATGATTAAGGGTTTGATTTGAAACCCTAAATGATGGAATCGCTTTACTCTCTCAATGGGAAGAAGCTCTAATGTTGTCAAGTTTGACAAAAACTCAAATCAACTTCTATTATATTGAATCTTAAATAAAAAGGTTCTATTCTACAGTTCAAAGTAATTTTTGCATGAGATTGTTAAGAAATCAAAAGGAGAAATCAAGATTAAGTCTTACATTGCGATTTTGTGAAGAGCTTCAGTAATATTCTTTAAAGATCATATTCTTGTGATTATATACTCTTATATACACTTGTTTATGTGCTGATTGAACTATGATTATTATTTACACATAAGTTCTATTATAAATATGAAACCCTAATTTGCTAAAATTTAGGGGTTTCGTGATTAAAGCTTGGATTTGTACTCTATATCTTAGATAAGCTCTTTGATTAGCAATATCCCTCATACACTACATATTATTTAGGGATTTAGTCTTGTAACAAGGTTGAGACAACCTTTGATTGTAACTTGAAAGTTTTATAATTCTTTTGAGGAGCAATTGGAAGGATTAAGAGAACATTTTCTCCTAATCAATAAGTAAAATGGACGTCAACTGATTGAGTTGAAAGAAGAAGAGGGTGGACATAGGTGTGAGTGTTAAACTACCGTGGTAAATCTTATGTTTGTGCTTATTGTCCATTATTGTTTTGGTTTGTCGTTTATACTCTTATTTGTTGTGCTATTTGAGCTTGTTATGTTTGAAGAATATGAAATAATAGACATAGAGCTAAATAATCAATTCAACCCCCCTTTCTTGGTTGGCCATTATACTTAACAACATTGGCATGTGTAACCTCCTATCTTGAGGTGACAATGTCATGTGCTACCTTTTATTTCAGAGAGACCATCTTGGGTGCTGCCTCTACTTCGGATGAGACCATGTGGTGATTCATTGTGGAAATATTCTTGGTTAAGGCCTTTTGTCAAGCATCAAATGTGATGAGTGCTCTATTATTCAAACATAATGGCCATATTGTACTCTGGCTTTGTTAAGGCATTTTGTCAACCATTTGATGTGTAGCCTAAGACCTTTTTATAGTTTTGCCATTCATGGCCTTGGAGGATACAGTGCAAGTAGTATCCCAACTGTGTCACATTCAACCTTTTAAGGGAAAGGCTTATTGGATCCTAGCTTGACCTAAAATTGGTCTGATAGTGATGTCCCTAAATTCATTTTGACTCACACTCAGCCATAGGCTAGGTAATTTAATTTCTTTGTTCAGAGATTGGCACACAAAAAACCTTTGATCTAGTTACATGATTTCTCTAAGGCTTGACTATGCATTAAAGGCAAAATGTGGAGGAGATGCATCCATAATGCTATCATTGTTAGGTCCCCCAGACAATCTAAGTGCTATTAGAGCAATAAGAATCATGATTTCTCAAGGATGCACTCTTTGTGCATCCATTAATGCTCATAATCCACTGAATTTCACAATGAGCATGTACCGACGATATGTCATTGTCACCTCCCACTCTTCCTTTGTAAAGATGATGTGGGGTTTTCCATCCTTGGTTATTGGAGTGTGAGTGGCCATTAGAACCCTGGGAATGTCTAGTAAGTACTTAATGACAATGAATGGAGAATAGCAATCTATTACTAATCGGTATGATTTGTGAAGGTGGAAGTTTTAGGTCTTTGGATTAGGTCTTACTAGTGGTTACTTTGGGCCATCCAACAAGCATGGTTGAGGTTGGGAATCATGTACAATGAGCAAGGTGTTTGACTAGTGTCCATGGTGTGCCAACTAAGGACAAAAATTAAGTCAACAAATGGTGAAAGGTGAGAGTGGAGAGAGAAATATTAGGTAGCTAGATTTGTCCTCCATGACTATTGTAGGCCCCCAATTCATATGGTGCATTTTGAGCAAAAATGGAGCTATTCATATTTTTTTACAATAGCCAAGCATTTTTACTATCCTAAACAAGGTCCTTCATTTTTGCCATAAAGTGTCCACCCTATACAAGTCCATATTTATAAGGTTTTTACAATCTTCAGAAAATAAATTATAATAAAAAATAAATGAATCAAATTGATGTCTTTTTCCAATGATAATCTTCATTTGAATTTTAGCTAGCGGTGAACATTGATGATCTTTTTTTCTTGGTAGCTATTCTTGGAAAGATGACTTGTAGAAGAAGAAAGACATTTGATGTAGTTTCCATGAGTCTTACCATTAAAGTTCTTGAGAGGAAAATAAGAAAGAAGAAAATGGCTTATGGTAAGGAAGGGAGAAAGACAACGGAGCATAAGAAAGAAGTGTTTTCTAGGAGAAAGAATGTTGGTGAGGTAAAAATGGAAAGAAACATGTGGAGTGGGAAACAACACCTTCTAGTAAGTGGGCTTGCTCTAAAGGCTAACATTGGTTATTTAGATGACACCGTTTGGTAGTAGGTAGATGATTTAGCATTCGTTAATAGTTTGTAAAAGACAAAAACTAATGGTTCATACAACAAATTCCAACCACATTATTATATTTGAAAAAGTTGTTGTTTTGTGACTAAAATCAAAGTTGAGTTGTAATGTAATTTCTTGAGTTTGAGATATTGATGTTAAAAGAATAAGGGTTTATTGTGTTCATGATTTTGGTAAATTACAGTTGTGAAATCTCATGGGTTGTGAGAGATTGCAATTAAAAGATTAAAGATCTAATGTATTGCTAATTATAATTAGTGGAGAAATGCTTAAACTAATTTAGTTAAGGGATGGTGGATGTAAGCTTGGATGAGTGGCCAAACCATCTTAAATATTGTGTTTATTATTTGTACTTTAATTCAACATTATACTTATATCTTTCATGATTGAATTGCTCTCATTTTGATATCAATTGTTGAATTAATTGGTAGGCTACTTGATAGATAACACCTACATGGGTCAAGTAAGCAATATTTGTTCATATAATGAACATGTTTTATTTGAAACATGTTTTTCAAATGTGGGTAAGTGAAATGATAGATAGTTTGTTAAAATGATAAGAGAAATTGCAAAGTACTAACAATTTAGTTTTCCTTCTAATATATATATATATATATATATATAGATCAATGTTTTCATAAATATGAATTTATAAGTCATTATTAGTTTAGTAAAGTTATAGTCTCCAATAAAAATAGAAAGGACATATCCTCTTTTAATAAAGCAAAGTGTCTTATCATATTAGATCCTATTATTCAATATAGATGTAAAATTATATGTTTTGAACTACCTAATAGTGTTTTAAAATTCACACAACAAAATTTATTCCAAGTACTAGTTTAATATCTTTATTAAAAGGGCCTTGGATATATTTTGCCTAATCTCTTAGGATCTAGGATGACTAATCATATTAAGGTTGTTCTTTTAAAAAATTCTTATTCATTGAGAACATGTTGATCGTATTAAAGTTTTATATTAAATATTACACGATATTTCTCACTAGACTAGATGAGAATTAAGAGGTAACAAATAGACATTACTTCTTATATCTCATCATTTCTTTATACTATTTAAGAATATGATAGACTTCATTAACTTATTACTTGATAGTTATCCATATCTTAAATAAGAGAGGAAATTACATTTTACTTCTTAATCTTCAGATTTCTTCATTTATCTGTTTTTAGTACTATAAATCTCATTTTCGACAATAATACGTACAATTTTCATGTGATTTGGCACAGTCGGCACTGCACAATTTCTTTCCAAAAGTTGTAGAGAAATTCTTTGGTAAAGAAACATTTGCCCGAGGCAAAAAGGTATTTTCCCAACGCAACATCCCAGATGTGATGTCCAACGCCATTTTCCACCACGTGCAAAATGTTTGATGACGGACGGAAGCCTATCCGCGTTTCCGAGTGCACAGATACAACGGTACTTAGAACGCAGACGATTTCAGAGCCTAATTTAAGCCAAGTTGACGTTAGATATTTTCTTCTCTCTCCTCTATCCACCAACGATGGTGCGACTTCAGTAAAAAAGTCCTTTTTTCTTCTCCTTTCATGCTGGTGCGTTTTCTTTCCAACTCGCGTAGGCCGCATTCTTGTGCCTCCGCAAGGATATCAGCGGCGGTTTTCTTTTGGTTAATCTGATGGCTTCGAAAGCTTTGTGAAGTTTTGAAGAGGATCTACGGCGCTTCGCAAATGGATTCTCTTCGATATTCTTCCGCTCTTCAGGTAAATTGGATCCTGCTTATTGGCTTTCTATCTTTGTTTTTCTCCATGTGGTACTTTATATGCGTTGGCGTATTAGCTCCGCATTTAACAATGCATGACTGGCTTTCACTCTACAACATGAGGTCTTTTGCGCTCGATGATAGTTTTGGTTTGACACCATGAAGCGTTTCTTTTACTGGATCATGGATTGGAGTTCTCTTGATGCCTGTGTTTTGCTGTTGGATGTGCCATTAAATGTTTACCTTGACAGGTTTTGGTAGTAGAACCCCGGATTTTCTGAGTTGATATTTCTGATTGTTTAACCTGAATACTCTTGGCCTCGCATTTTGATACCGGATTCTTTGTATGTTGTCTTAAATCTTGCACTGGGACAGATATCTTGCATGAGGAATTTATTATTGTCAATGAGAGCTAAATCTTGGTGAAAATGAGAATTTTTTCGCGTACTGCGACAAGAAATAAGTTGAACAAGAAAACAGCTGATTTGCACATTTTTCTCGATCTCTCTCTCCCCCTCGAGAACTTGAGTATTTATTTCAATGCGCCACATTGATTTACTTCGTACATTTACGTTAACCTAGTTTATTGTCCTCTTGATGCGGGAGCAAAACCTCTTAAAGTTGTGACTAAGAAGATTTTTCTTCCTCGGTGCCTCCATTAAATTAGACCCCTTGATTAGTGGTTTCCCTCTTACTTGTCGGGATTAGACGATGTTCTCTTTTAATGTGAACATAGTTTTGATTTGTCAACATCGATATTTGTCAAAGGCATGAGCGAATATCTAATTTTAAGGCATGGGGAGATTACTCTTGGACCTCTAATCTCAACCAACTATCGAAGCACTGAAATATGTCACTGCCCTCATGAACCAGTCCAATTGGCTGTTTCGACAACTCAAGATGACTAATATGTTGTTCATCCTTTTGTCCTCTTTTTATGTATTGGTGGTCAAGGTGCAGAGCATGCAGATTATCGAAGCCCTGAAGGTGATGGTAGACGCCGATCATCTGAGACATGTGCATAAAAGAAGAGTTGCTTTCCGTAGGAAGTACAAGGATCAAGGAGTTCACAGGAATGATTATGTGGTGAGTTCTTTCAGCACTTATTGTTTAGCATGGATTTTGACAGATTGGGAAAGTGGAATATAATTCTTTCCTTCTATGTTAGGTATGAGAAATTTTTGTGTGTTGTTTTGTTTGGGAAGTTTCTTTGAGGTTTGGTTCGAATTTTTGTATTTCTTACATTGTGTCTAGTCACATTGTTCAGTCAGGTTAAATTTTCTCAATATGCGAGTTTTTTGAAGGATTAGGCTTGAAGTTTGTTTTCTCTTTTGATCCATGGTTTCTCTTTTTCTAACACGATTTTGTGATGAAAAATGGAATTAAGATTTTTTTCTTGGTTCTAGCAAAGAAGTTAGGCCTGATCAGGCTCAACAGAGTGGAGTGTCATGGGCAAATTGTGGGGTTTCATCGTGTCCTACTTGTTTGAGGCCTCAGAGAGTCAGATAATTGGTTTGGCTGCAGGGAAAAAAGAGAAATAATAACCAAAGAAAGAAGGGCCAAGTCAGAAGAACTGCTACAATCTCAATCAGTATTTGTTATAACGTGGTGACTATACAAGCCTTTTTTTATCTTTATCTTTTTTTTTTTTTTTTTTTTCTTTTCCTCAAAATCTTGTTGTTAACCCTAACCATCTTTAACACTCCATAAAAGTGGAAACCAAAGTCAAAAAAGGACCTTACAAATGAATGCTGCAGCAGTGCGAAGAGTAGGCAGCCATAATAGTCAGTGGTGTGAACAATAGTCCCCATGTGAATGACAACATTTCGCTCTTGCTTTAAAAACTCTTCTCTTTATTGCTCTCAAAGTAAGAACCCTAACTAGTGAAAGACTTAAAGAGTAGAATTGGCCTTACAAACTTTTGGGAGCATCTTTTTTTATCTGTATCAGTCCATAGCTTTAGCTATGACTTCTGTATTGGTATTCTTTCTTTAGATATACCTCATAGGTGATAACTGGAAAAGATAGAATTTATAAAGAGTTGGAGTTTTCATAAGCCGTGGTCTTTTCATGGGGAATTAATTCTAGAAATTATGTGTGGAACTCCTTTCATTTTCTTTTCATACATTTATAGGTCTGTTTGTTCATATTATGCTGAACTAATGTGCTCCTTGGCTGGTGGGCTACTAGATACAAAACTTTAGGTCGTATTTCAACTTGAAAAATGTTTTGGATGTTTGAAGTGATAGATGTGGAATAAATATATGCTGGAGTCTTTGTAGTGCCCTAATGTAGTTAAAGACAGTTATTAAGTACATGGGAATTATATGATAAATTTAGTAGCTTTTAGGCACCAAGGACTAATGTTTTTCAGATATGCCTTGTAGGTGATAACTGGAAGAGATAGAATTTGTGAAGAGTTTGAAGTTTTCATGATCTGTGGTCTTCTCATGTGGAAGAAGTTCTAGAAATGATGTGCGGAACTCCTCTCATTTTCTTTTCATACATTATAGGTCCGTTTCTTCATATCATGCTTAAGTAATCTGCTACTTGTCCGGTGGGCTACTAGATACAAAACTTTAGGTCGTATTTCAACATGAAAAATATTTTGGATGTTTGAAGTGACAGATGTGGAATACACTTATGCTAGAGTCTTTGTAGTTTCCTAATATAGTTAAAGACACTTATTTAAGTAGATGGAAATTGTATGATAAACTTATTATGCTGTTAGGCACCAAGTAAGGATTGGGTTTTAAAGAAATATCCTACAGTAAAATGGAATTTGCAGACTTCTTGTTGGGAGAAGAATTGATTACCATTTCCTTGTAAATATGAATCAAGGGTTGTTTTGGTATTGAAATAGTGGTGTTGTTGTGACATTTTCTGGTATATTCAATATATTGTGTTAATGCTAGGTTTGAAAGAGAAAGAGAAAGAGAAAGAGAAGAGAAAGAGAAAGAGATGTGCAGAGAAAGAGAATTAGAAGATTGTTCCTTTACCCTTCTTGCACCTCCTATGTTTCATTTTTTAGGGAAAAATACGAGTATACCACCAATATATGCTAATTGCAGTTAGACCTTTAACATTTCTCGTCATGTTGGAGCATGTAGTTTAGTTTAGCTAGGAACAAACAAAAAAACTCAAGGACTTCATAAATGAACTTGTAGGTTGATCATTGGACTTCAAAATGGTTTAAAAGTATCTCCTGTTATTTTCTTATTCCTAATGAATTAATCAGAAACCTAAATGTGCTTGGTCCTTCCATGAAAAACATTAGTACAAGCTGCATGATTGGTTACTTTTTAATTGCAGTATAATTGGAGAGGGTTGGAGGTGGAAAAATTATCTTCTGAATGAAATTTGCAACCATGCTTCGCTTCAAGTGAGTCAATTGCCATAAACTGTGCTTATGCACTAGGTTGTGCTACTGTTGTACATTTTATGCTCTTCTCCGTAAGTGTTAAAACATCCAACACAAGATTTTCTAAGGTGTAACTTGTTCAACAATATAAAACCTTCAACACTAAATCACTTGTTTGACCTGTTCAGTTGTCCACAACTAGAAGTTTGGTTGAGGTACTAAATAGTATAAGTACTATGATTCCATTGTAAAGGTTAGGAGCTTCTAGAAACTTGCTTACAGTGCTGATTGGATGTGAGACTTCTGGGTTAGTGATGAGAAGATTGTAAACTTATCAACTAGTTGATGGTATTTACTTGAATCCCCAAGTAATGGTCCATCACCCTTAAAGAGCTTATGTTCTGATTTGGACAACCATTAAGGGTTGGGCATCTAAGCTTATATCTAGATTTGGACAATCATTAAGAGCTGAGCAGCGAGGATGTCCACTTCTTCCAATAGATTAAATATATACTTCCTTGAGGATTTCCTAATACATTTCTTGGAGCTGACATCTTTAACATATAGAAAACATTAAATGCTACCTTAAATCTTTACTAGGATAACTTTGTCAGAAGAAAAACATTTTTTTTTTTAATGATATTTTCTGAGAGTCTCTTTGATGTTGTACATCCAGTAGAAACAAAGAAGGTTGAAAAGCGAGGGGGGAAAAGTGGGAGGGTGGGGGGAAAGTGAAGGAGGTGGATAGAGAAAGAAAAAGAGGGCAAACAGCCATCAATTTTCCCTTTTTTTCTAAATCAAGAATGCTGTAGCAACTTACAGAATATGTTAAATAGGCCAAGGAGCTAAACCTTGCCCATACTTGAGTTGGGAGCCATTGAAAGAAATAACATAAAGACTCTAACCAGTAAAATAAATAATATGATGATAAAATAAAATTCAGAAAAATAAACATGCAAATAATATAGATTTCATCTCTCAATCAGCCAACCAAGAAGCCCTTTGCTTCCAACCAGCATTGTTAAACGCGAGTGATTGGTTACCTATATGTGGTCTCTATGCCAGTCCCATAGGGGTTAAAAGAGTTCAAATTGTTGAGTGTATCTATCCTGGTCCCCAAAAGGAAAAAAGAAGATAAAACTCAAAAAGGGAATTTTTCAAGAGAGGTTCTTGTGTCAGTCATTCAATATCCTGTTTTCAAGATCAAAAAATTTTTGGGCCACAATTTTGGCCAATGGAAAGGCTGAAGGCTTAATGAGAAGTGTGAGGCTAAAAAGCACTGTGAATTGTTGTGAGGTCCAAAAGTATGATGAGATATAATGTGGCCCAAAGGTGCAATGAAGCTTAGAGAGATTTTGAGAATCAAAGATGCAACAATCTCAGGGGATGACACGCCTAGAGGTGAAAGGCCCAAGGGGCAAGAGGGTTGAGAGAGGCAAGAAGCGTAGGGGCCATGAGGCTTAGAGATTTGAAGATTCATGAGATGGAGATATGCCTTGGAAATTTTGAAGGTGACCTTGCAGTTGTATATGGACTCCTTAAAACACCTTAAACTTAGGATCTGGATGAACTTTTAAAACAATGCATACAACAATACTAGAAAAGAGGATGCAGATCATTGCACTGTAACTGGGTCTTCAGAATTAATGAAGCCATTTATCCTAAGGTGTCAGGATGTTAAGCCAATTTTGACTCCAATTGAGAAACTGTGAGTTATAGAGCCAATCTTAAGAGCATGGCGAAAATTGAAATTTTGCATGTGTCATGCAAAGGTAAAACAGTAACTTGATCTTTTATTCAAATCAAAATTGAATCCAGTGGAAAGACTAAGATTTGTGAATTGCAATGAGAATCAAAAATGGTACTTGATCTCCTGGAGAACTCCATTTTTAAGCTAGAAAAATGAGTCCAATTTTTTTTTTTTTAAAAGTCTCTACATCTTTCTGAACCTAACACACCAGCGATTTTATCAGTGTCACAATTGTCATAATAGCTGAGGCTCTCACTTTATTGAACTTCTGGACTTGCATGATAACATACTATCCTATCATTCACTACAATAAAATAAATAGGGTGGTCTATCCAGACTTTGATTTGTCAATTCCAATTGGCATCAAGTCACCCGAATTTGACCCCTGAAATCCCCTTTGATTGGTAGCTGGCTTCTAATTAATGGAACTTGGCACTTGAAATTTCCGTAGTTGCTGCAGGGAAACACATTTGTTCTCTCTATGTCGAATGCATCATAACCAGCACTTCCATCTTATTCGTCATAGGCTCAACCAGATATGATGTCTTGATGACCTTATGGTGGCCAGTATGTCCAAATAATGTATTGCCAGCTGAAGAGGGGGAAAAATGAACTGTCTAGAGTTACTGTTCACAATTTGCCATGCCATCTTGGCATCATTTGCACCATGCCTGTGTGACTTCCTTAGATGGATACCATCTGCATTATGACTGCTTTCTGTAATTTGACTTCCATGATGAATTACTTTCAAACTATTCTGTTAGCTTTTTTGGTCAATTTTTTAGGATTCCAGCATGTTCATCAATTTGTTTCTTCTTTTTCCTGCCATATTATCTTTTTAGTTTTGATACATTGAGATTCTGGGCTCGTGCTCATAAGCTGTTGTAACTTCGGATTCCTTTTTCTTCTTCTCTGAAGTTTCTACAGGTGGAAAAACTTAGTTTAGCCCGTTACTTCCTTGTGGGCCTAAACAGTTTTGGACAGATTTAAGAGAACCTTTCCAATGTGGAAACTGTTAGAATTTTGGGTCATCAATCACCCGCACGGAAAGGAGCTTCTTAGCTGCATAAAGCACAATGATGCAGTGCCATTTGCTAGACATGCTTTGGGGAAATTTCTTATGACACTCATCCCGATTCATCCACTTCTTGGGCGTAAGCTCCAGAACAGTTTGACTTTTAAATAATTACCCACTACTTGTTGTATAGGGTACTGATCAGCATACTGTTAAGTCTCTGAACATGCCTGAGATTACTTTGATGATTTTCAGTGTCATAATATTATTTGCAACATACCTGTTCTGCAAGTTATAAAAGTTGGTGCTTATCCACTGTTTTTGATATAATGTTTATTAAATTAGTAATTCAGCGTTTTTATCACCTTAAGTTTTTGGAATAAATAGTGATTTAATATGATATTGGAGAAGAGATTTGGTTTCAAACTTTTGTCTTTGTAATGCACTTCTTATTCCAATTCAGTATTTCATGTTTTAGGTCTCATACATTAACAGGAAATCTGAGATTACACTTGAAAGGGTCTGTCAGAATATAAATAGTAATTACATACTCAGAGCACAGGTTCTGTAATATGGCATAAGAGAAAAGACATTAGTTCAAACTTCTCTTTCTGTAACTTCCCTCTTAGTTTAACTGAGTATTCTCTGTAATAGGTCTCATATATTAAGGGGAAATTTAAAATTAGAAGTGAGAGAGATTATTAAAATATTAATGATATGATTTTATCACACTGTTCTGTATCAGGTTGAGCTTATGTGCTAACTGACTATTTCATACTTTTTATCTCTGTGTCTGTCTTTTCTTTAGTACAGGTTCTATAAAGTAGTTTATGATGAATACATGCTCTTGTCCTACCCATATTGTATCAGGCATAATACTGAAAAATAAATGCTGTTGTTGTATGCACTTAATTATCAACTCTGTTCGATTTTATTTGTTGATATAATGTTCTAGAGGGCACACTTTGGTGAAATTAATGGATAATATAAGTTATAAGCAATTGAAATAGTTTTCTGCTTCTTTGGTTCACTGAAAATAATTTCATAGCCTAAATGTTCTGTCCAAATGGTGGCTGATATCTTTGTCACTTGGGCTTAGAGCATTGTAACTGAAGCATATTGAATCCGGAAACCATATATTTTATTGACATTTCCAAGTCTCTTTTTTCTTCAAAAGATTAGGCCCCATAAGTTTCCTTAATCTGTACTTTTCTTCACCTTTTACTCCGTGTTTTTTTTTTCTGAATTTTTAGCCAAAGCATTAAAAAGTTTCTGCCAATGAAAATGTCATGTGCCACCTGAAACTTTCTTGTTTGAGATGTTGATTAATTGTGATCAGAATTATATCGGTACCATAGCTACACCATCCGTTTTTGATTGATAACAACAAATTTCAAGAGAATTGTAATAACGCATGGCACTGTTTTGCTTTCCCATTATCCTTCAAATTTACATTAACAGCTGGTTTCTGTTATTGTTTTGTGGCAACCTTCATAAAACATTTATTCAAACTGTTGTGGGTCCTGCTTAATGTACTGTATCTAGCATTTGAAGTTCGAAATCTCACTGTTGGATGCTTGATTCTGCACTTGGCGAGTTGTTGATGGGATAATGACAGGTTGCTATCCAGCCCGATAGACTTGCTAATGCAGTTGTAGTCTGTTGAAGATTTTGAGGAGACATTAACAGTGTTAATATTAGAATATAAATTTTTTTAGCACTCTTAAATTGGATGTGGCATGTCAATAAATGGAGGATATACCCGAGTTCTATTGCTTCTGGTGGTGCTTCATTATTTCGAGGATATGACTGACTTTGCTGGAGATGGGTGGATGCATGCGGATTGTATTCATTGCTGATGTTGGATGGAACAGTAAGACCTATGCTTTCTTCATTGAGATCTCTCAGACCATAAACCTAAGGTGCAAAGCTTCATTTAAGCATGGCTAGAAGAGAACTTTAGCGTTTCTCTAATTTCAAGGTGAATACCATGAGCCTTCTAGGTAGTTTATTATTGAAGAATTTCTTTCCCTTGGTGAAGGCTTGTTTCTGTACTTAAAAAGTATTGAAGAAAATAAAGAAAGTATAAAGATGTACTTTAATCAGTACCTTCCTTCTCAATTCGATATTTTCTTCATAAATGAGGTCTATCTTCTTGTACAGTTCTGTGTTTTCTCGACGAATGAGATTTTCCTACAATGAAATTAAAGCTAGTTAGCAGGTGAAGTCCAATTTATACTAACATGAACTAGGAAAAGTTCAGCCATTTTCTCCTGGAAAACCTTCTCGGTTTGTTCTTTCAGTTGAGTGGTTAATATATGTTCCTGCAAGAAAGAATAGCTGCATCATACCCTGCTCACTTTGAAAAAATGGATTGTTGAATTTGTGGACAAAATTCAAGGCTTGTATTCTCACCTTTTTTTTTCTCACACCCTTCAAACTCATCTCAAGTTGATTTTCCAGATTTTGTAGATCTTTAGTGCTCAAACGAGAAAGTTCTCTGCCCATCAGTTGCCTGCATGTATCATATTTCTAGTGTAGCATTCATTATGAAGATTATTGCATGTATCAAAGTCTATGATATGGGCTGGGCCACAGTTTTCTATCACTGCATCATCTTATCTGTAAATTTTAACCTTAGTGGTTTACTTGTGAATCTATTTGAACTATTTATTCTTTTACTGTCTAAACAAAATGCTTTAAAAATATGCTGATGTCCACTTAACGGATTGTGTGTGTTTCAAGCGTAGTAGAGAAATAATTTAACAGTAATGCTAGCAGCAACAGAACCCTGTGAGGAGCACAAAATAGGGTGATTGAGGTATAAAACAACTTGTTGAGCTGATGAAACATATCTTTTACTAGCACATAATCTTTAGTCATTTTCCTAGCCACAGAAACGATCTTTTAGATCCTGGATTATCGCAGTGGGGTTTCTAGACTTTTCCTAAGTTTCCTCAACCTGCCGCACTGGATGGCCAATGACTATGGTTTCCACATCCTGAGCTCAACCAATGTAGATTTACCTACATTTATGTCGTAGAATTACTCGTTTTTTCAATTGGAAATGTGTTGAATGAAAATTAGTTATGATCTTGTTAACTTTTTGGGATATGATTGTGTACACAACTTGGCCCAACCGAAGCCAAACCCATAATATGTGGCCCAGCCTAAGCCAAACTTATCCTATTACAACCTGAGAGATAGTACAGAAGGAGAGAAGCCGCTTGTCCCAGAATCTTTGTCTTCAAGGCAAAGTGAGCCAAAAGGATTGGCTTGGCTCATGAGGCAAGCCTTCTTAAGGTGTCAGGAGGCAAGCACATTAATGGCGCATTGTGTTTGACCAAAAAAATCAAGTTGACATTAGCTGAATTTCGACTACAAACACTGGTTTTAAGGTTCTGCTGGAGCTGAGATGCAGTTGCACCCACAGGTCCATCTGTTCATATGTCTGGTTATAGCTTTTTCATAATCTCTGCTATCAAAATCAATATGACTGAGTTACATTCCAATTTAACCTAAACCCTAGTCCTGTTTGTTGTTTGTGCGGAGTCCTAGTTACCATGCATAGTTCAGTATTTATTTTATTGGGCATCAGCAATTTTACCTGTGGCATTCTTGCAAGTATTGCAGCTGTTCTGTCAACATTTCTGCCTCCTTTTGCCAAAACTACAATTAAAAAGCCTGATATTAGTCTATGGAATATAATCCAATGTGTGAGTGTATTCTTTTTTTCTTTTCTTTTTCTTTTTCCAGTGAAATCATTAAAACACTTGGAATACTGTATAACTGTAGCAGTGTAATATAGAACTTACTAAATCCCAAATATGTTGATATGGTATATCCTAGTCAATTACTTCTGCATTGCTGGGGATAAATGGCTGGAAACATAATTAAGGGCTCAAAGAGACAAGGTAAGAACCTAAACTGTATGCTGTAGCTAGTATTACTAGTTTTTCTGTTGCACCTGGTCTTTCACATCAGTTATTATTTTATTGCGTTTCTTTATAGTGGTTTAATTTTTCTTTTTTGTGATCTTTGCTATGAAGAAAGTCTAAAGGAAGTGATGCTGTTAATACTGACTGAACAGTATAGTGGGAATTTAGAATGGATGCTGTATCAGATATGAGCTAATTTGGGGGTTTTACATCTAAACTTAATGCAAGGAAACAGAAATTTTCATTAATGAAATTAGAATTTCTGGTAAGAGATTGGAGTTACAGATGCTTGAAACAGATCATTGAAGAACCTGAACTGGATGCTCATTACCTAGTTTTACTGATACAATTACACTTTTTCATTATCTCTGAACTCCTGGCCCTTCTATGATGGTGATATAATCACTCTTATGGAGAAATTCTGGACGTAACGTTCTGGAAAGTGATGCTGGTGATGTTTAGCAACTAATATAGAGTTGGAACCATGAATGAATGTTGGAGGTATGAAATATGATCATTACGTTGGGTTTACTGTCTCTAAAAGTAAGATACAAGGGAACAGAGTTTTTGTGATGAATTGAACATATACTGTTAGGCATAGTTGTTATTACATAATGAAGGGTGTTGATGAATAATGAGGGTAGCCATGACATATTGGTAATATACTTTTATGTTTGTAGGCTTTTCTGCAGCCTAAAACACTTGTGATATCTAGAATTGAGAGATCTTCTGATACCTTGGTGGAATCATTCGGTGCTTATTGATATTGGGATGAATATTGGAAATGATAATGATGTTAACTCCTTATGAGGATTTGAAGGATTGATTAACTCCTATTTTACCTTGCTGTATTTTAATTTTGGAGGAAGACCCGTATCAGTGATTGATTGAAGTCCTTTCCCCCAAGCCTCTAACACACTCTAAAGGTAATGAATGTCAAGGTGAACAGAATGAGGGCAACTGATTTTTCTGTCCTTATTTGTCACTTCCTCCTTAAGTATTCTGTTCCCCCCATCCCCCTTCCCGGCATTTTCCTTTTAGCTTTAGAAGTTGACAGCAAACAGTGTCCTATTGCTAGCCTGGATCTTGAATTGCTAACTATTGCATCTGACTGACTGATTGGAGAGATCCTGTTCGAACAATATCTGAAAGTTAACAGTGTTAGCAAAAACTACAAAGTCCCCACCAGGGGCCCAGAAGATCTTTCCTAATACTGTTGAAAATATTAGTTGTATAGGCTACCAAAATTTACCCCTGGTTTTTGAGTTCTGCACCATTATAGTATAGTTTTTGAAACATTCACCTGAACCATAATTGTATAATTTTTGAACACTAAATGGCAGAGAACATATGGAAAATGATGGGGTTTCTTGTTTCTTGTAGGTGGATCTGGGGTTCACTCCGTCAGATGGTATGGATTCATAAGGGGAAAAGTACCCTATCTCGTGTTGCCTACCATGAACACTTGAGTGGGAAAGAAATAAATGATTTGGAGTAAATGCTAACTCTCGTAGGCTATAAATGATGGCCATGCCAAATGCATACATATATTGGTTTCTCAGAAGAGAAGAGTTTCTAGGACAACAATATTTTGAAAATAAAGTGTAGGGTCAACAGAAGCTTTCTATCGAGTTGTGTCTAATTTTAAAGGTTGCCGTTCACTGTGCACATTATCTTCATTTCAATATGAAGAAACATTTGAGGATATTATTTCTTTAATTCTTAAGTTTCTTTCACACTCAGAGCCTGTTGTATAGAATGTAGCACATTCTGAAAGCTATCTGTTGTTGTCAGTTTGAGTCCCAGAATTGATTTTATTCTTGTTTGGAATTCTAGAATTCCTGAGTCGAATTGGTATCATATTATGAACAGCTTGTTTCTTTTTAGACGAGAATAATTTAAGGCATACTTATTTCGTTGCTATAAATTCAATAGTTTTACTGTTCTAGATAATCCTTAAAAAGCAAACCTGTCCTTGGATAATGACGTGTCCTTGTAGTTAACGTTTTTTTCTATTGTCAGAGAAGTTTTCTTGTGAGTGTAGCATTAGTAAATCTCAAAAAGCAAAGGAAAAGGGGCAGGGGAAAAACTAAATCTACCCTTCCATTCTCATATCCCATAAGATCACACTGCTTTTGGATGCTCCAAATCCAAAAGATTATGGTTTGTTTCTGATCTGACGTATAGTCTATGCAAGTTCCCTTTTAACCAATTGGTTTTCGTATGCATGTTTCGAATCAGTGCTCACATATTATTGATGCTACAGATTGTTCCCCTGGAATTTTTTCTTGTGTTCCTATTTGTGCATGATTGCTCGTAGATCCACTGATTTCTTATGATTCCTTTGATTGTTAAAAAACACGTATCTAGTTGTTCATGTTTATTTTTATAAAGAGAAGAAGAATCTTGTTATCTTAGTTCCCTTACGGTTGGTTCTGCTGCCCATAGGAACTGTTGGAACAAAGACCTGACAATAGCAAGTACATATGCCTCTATTGGTGCAGGAAATGATTAAGCAGTTAAAATGGATAATTTACCTTAGCTTCGGAAGTAGCACTGCATTGCGCGTTTTGTTCCTCTTTTGCTTTGTTGTAACGCCCAATAACAGATTTCATGCTAAGCAAAAACCAGACATTGTAAGAGTAAAGGATGTTATACAGGGGTTATCCCATGGGTCGTTGACAGAAGACCACAGAAATTATCTCTGATAGTAAAGCAGTATAAGTCCGTTGCCGGGTTACAATGAAGCAGAAAATGAATGAAATAGCTGAAGCAAGACTACCAGGATAGTCACTTTACACTTAAAGTAAAGAACCTAGTATCTTGTTCCGCACTTGATTAGTTGTCATTCTATTCCAAAGACTTAGAATAGAACCTGAGTAAATGTACTGTCTTCTTGTCTCAATGTTATTGTTACAGTTAGGAAAGCAAGAGATGATGACAGATACAAGCAAGTTGGTAGGGGTTTTTGGGTCATAGTCAGGCTTGTGTAGAAATCCCTGTGTAATCACTGAGTTCTGAGGGACTAGTGGCCATGGCCAATTCTGTTCAACTGCATGTTTTCTACCAGGAAATTTGACGTATACTAGAAAATAGTTTCTAGGTATGGCTGTGGATATAGATTTTAGCATAGTATGTTATATTGCTTTGTAAAAGGAAAGTGCATTTCTGTAAAATTACATGTTCGAGTACCAAAACGCCAATACACAACCACATTTAATGTGGGCGCAAAAGTTGAGTCAGGTCACTTCATTTGTATCTCTATTCAGATCATAGGCTTGAATCTATTTACCTAATAGCTTATGGAATTACTAAACGCTAAAAAAGAAATGAATTTGGAGCTTCTAGTTTGTAGACATACAGTTTAGAATGGCGCAAGGCGTCTTTGGAAGTTCTTTTCTCTAATTTGTTTATCGTGATCCAATCGCATTAAAGTTTGTTGAGAAGTCCATTATTTTAGTGAATCAAAAAATTTGTTTACAAAGTAATGCCTTGCTGTTAAGATGGCGTTAAGTGTGGATATATGATCTTGGAATGGTGGTGGGAACTTGTTGTCGTATCTAAGAGCAGGTCATTCCTTTGAAAATAAGTTTCCACCCAATCCCATTCTACAAAATCATATATCCACACTACTGCCATCTTTCAAACCGAGAGCATTTAAAGGCTTTCATAGGACCTCTCTTAACCGAAAAACAAACAAGGATTGTGTACTGATGCACAACCGAATGGCAGAGCTACAGCACAAGGGTAAAGAAAAAAGAGTTTTGTGGGTGCCTTTGTGTTAAGTTGCGGACTGTAAGTTAAGTGTGCTGATAGAGTAGGATTGCAGAGCCGCATTATGTTTTGTTGTGCTAAATGAGTGTAGTTTAGGTCTTCCTTATGTAAGTGTTAAATTGTGCCAGTTGTAGGGTGTATGTAATGCGTTGGTGAAACTGACCCTACCAGCTGGGTTGACAAATCCAACATGTTCTATGAGTATTATGAGGCACTAAAAGAGAACACTAGGAAAGGAGAAAGTGACATTAGCTCCCTGGCACCTAGGTGGGGATGCTTTGGTTTGGGCTAGGGTTTTCAAAGAAATTGCAGACAAATGGTTGGTCACTTGGGAGAGTTTCATAAGAGCTTTAATGGAAGCAAATTGGCAATTTTCAAGATTATGGAACTCAATTTTATAGACATTTAATTCGGGCAGGTAGGCTTACAACTGAGTAGCAAATTAACTTCTTCCTATGGGACTTAAAGAACATATTTTGTTAGAGGTGTAGGCTAACAATCTCACCTCACTGCCAGCTATTGAAATGTTTGTGTTTTCAGTGCAAGAGTTGTTTTCGTTAGAAGTAAAGGAAGTATTAGAGTTGGAAGAGGAGTGGGAGAAGGCTGTAATGTCAACCATTTCACTTGGTGCAATGTATGGGAGTCTATGTACCTAAGATTATGAAGGTTGTGGGAAGATGCAGTGTCTCAACTTCCTAATAGACTCCAGCAGCACGCACAACTTCCTTTCCATTGAGCTTGTTGTAGAAATTTGGTCTATAGTCGTCTAAGGAAGATATGTTGGAAGTACCGATGGCTAATGGAGATCACTTAAGATGTGTAGGAATGTTTGGAGGGGTAAAGATTTTTCTGCAGAATGTTCCCTTTTTTGTGGATCTGTAAGTGTTACATATGCGTGGATTTAAAGTGGTTTTGGGAATAATGTGATTAGAAATGTTGGGATTAGTTTTCTGCGATTTTCAATCACTTCATATGAGGCTTAAGTTTGAAGGAAATGTTGTTGAGCTAAGGCGAGTTAATGCATATTCAAGTAGGTTATTGGAGGGGGAGGGAATTGGAAAATTAATTACAAAAAGAGGGGAAAGGATGTTGTTCCACCTATGGGAGATCCATGATGGTGAAGAATGGGAAGAGGGGAGCGTATGAATCAGTGGGTCTCTTGAGTTGAAGGGAGGAGAATGGGTAGGAGATTCAAATAAAAAGCTAGTGTAGTTAGTTGAGAAGTATACCAAGCCCTTTGAGGAACCACAAAGCCTCTCGTGAGAACCATTGATCATAAGATACTTGTAAAGAAGTAACTTGGTGTGATAACATTATTGTCATAGAGCTAAGTTCTATCTTAAAATGCTAACCTTAATGGGAGGGGTAACCAAGTCTTTTTACATGGCCAGGTCATCCTACTTGCTTTTTTGACATAGGAGAATAAAGTTTGTTATATTTTTCCCATCCAAATCTATGTTACACTTGACATGGGTGGGTCCCCTACCAACCTCACTCTGGGTTCTTTTATCATCCAACCTACACTAAGGGATAGTAATTACAAGTACCATTGGGTTGGCCCATTGCACACTCCACATTAGGGGATAATAGTTGCAAATTCATTGGTTTAAATGGTAGTTTAATTTTGATACTTGTTACAAATTTGATTCTGTCCCACAAGATCAACCTTAATGGGAGGAGTAGACAGGTCCCCTTATATGGCCACAACATTTCACTTGCTTTTTTGATGTGGAGGAATAAAGTCTATTATATCATGGCCTTATGTGTACCTTTATGTTTAGAAGGTTTGATCAAAGAGCTCATATTCAACTCCTGTAACACTAATAAGAAAACAAAATGGGTTATGGAGGCTATGCCTACACTATTGGGTTTTATTTTATTTTATTTTAAATTTTTATTATAACTCACACACATAGAGTGTCAAACTTCAAATCTTACGATTGAAATTCCTGCTAACTTGTCCTGAGTTAATAAGTTAAATTATTGAATCTTAAACAAGCATATCATCAATGACAAATTTTTCATTCCCACAATAGATGAGTTACTAGATGTGTATGAAGTAAGGTATTTTACCAAATTGGACTAATGTTCTAATTATTAACAAATCAAAACATATCCATAAGTTATTGAAAAGACTAGATTCCAAACAAATGGGGGCTATTATGAGTTTGTAATGATGTCTTCTGGATTGTTGAATGCTCCCTTCATATTTCAAGCCCTAATGAATACAATTTTATTGGAGTTTTTAAGGCTTTTTTCATGGACTCATGCCAGCTTTTAAGGCAAAAACTCATTTGGTGAGATGTATCTTACTTAAGAAGATATGCAAGTTTTATGATCACGCACCCAAATTCACACACATGGGGTGTTAAATCTCAAACTTCACGATTTAAATCTTTAATAACTTACCACTAAGTTAGTAAGCTAGACTATTAAATCTTAAATAAAGATATCATCAAGGATAAATTTTTCATTCACACAATAGATGAGTTACTAGATGTGTAGTACAAAGAAAGATATTTTACCAAATTGGACTTATGTTTTGGTTATCAACAAATCAAAATGTATCCATAGGATATTGAAAAGACCATATTCTAGACAAATGAGGGCCATTATGAGTTTATAGTGATATCTTTTGGATTGTTGGATGCTTCTTTCATATTCCAAGCCCTAATGAACACTATTTTTTACGAGTCTTTTAGAAAATTTGTGCTAATTTTTTTTTCATAGGCTCATGCTACCTTCTCAAGCAAAAACTCATTTAGTGGGATGTATCTTAATTGAAAAGATGTATAAGTCCCATGATCACGTTCAAGTACAGCTGCTGGCACAAATGGAAGGACAGGGTATCTTGCAGCGCAAGCACAAACCCTTTTAGACTTACGCACACACAAGAAAAAGGAGGTTTTAGTGCAATGGAAGGTTCTTTCCCTAGAGGAAGTCACCTAGGAAGAAATTGAAGACCTGCAACTTTGATTTCCGCATGAGGACCCTCAGGACAAGGTCCAACATTTGAGGGGGAAGAACTGTAACGATACACCATCGAATGGCAAACCTATAGCCGGAAGGCAACAAAGAAAAAAGGGTTTTGTAGGTGCCTTTTTGTTAGGTTGTAGACTGTGAGTCAAGTGTGCAGCCAAAGTAGGATTGTGCAGTGCTGTTTTATGTTATATTTTATGCGAATTGCATGTAGTTTAGGTATCTCTTATGTAAGTGTTAAACTCTGCCCTTTTGTATTAAATCATAGGGTGTAATTTAGTCTTTTGTAGAAGGGCTAAAGGGGCAATCAATGTTTAGAGTTTTGCGGGTAAAACAGAGTAGAAAGGGGGGAAAAGAATGCGAGGATTGTAATTAGTAAAACATAGGGAAATTTTTCCATTTCCAGATCGTGTGGTTTGATCAAATCATTCTTATTTGCTTCCATATTTCCACTGATTTTTCGTAGGATCAAGAATGATAGGCAGTCGAAGAACGATGAAAGCAAGAACTTTGGTTGAGTCCCGATTGGGTTCTCCAATCCAATAGGCTAGTAACTTGTTTACATATCCTAGCTTATACCAAATTGGTGAAATCCAAAATGACCACTTCTTAAATGACAAATGCATTTCTAAGTCACCAATCGATATAGACCACGTCAACCAAGTCCATAAACCAATATCACCCACCAGCCAGTTTCTTCTCTAACGCCCAATTTCTGGGTCTTAAAGCAATTTAAATTCTAACATGATGCTTTGTTGGCATGTATAGCAGATTATTAAAAAGTCTAACCCTTATACAAAAGCTAGCTCAAGGGAAGAGGGTATTATTTTATTTTATTTTATTCACATATAAATAGCTCTATGAGCTCATATTTTAACAATGTAAAACAATTTATATTAATATTTAATACGTCACCTCACTGCAATGGTTTAACTCAAACCATACCATAATGCCACTTTTAATTTGTGGACTTTGGGCCAAACAATGCCTATAGTTATAAGGATGCCAAGAGAAAACTTGGCTCCAATACTACTTTACAAGTTTAGGTTTACCTCTTCCCAAAAAACCTAATTGGAGAGAGATGAGTGTTCAAAGCTTATAGGACACTTCTTTACAAGTGTCAATTTATTTAGTGTGAGACTATGTATTTAATACTCTTTAGTAGTGCAAGTTTGATTTTATTCACCTATGAAGTATTGGCCTAACTATGAGATTGAGTTGGTACACACGGAAAAAGACTTAGCTCTAATACTATCTTGAGAGCCTAGGTCCAGCTTTCCCCAAAAGAGTTTATAAGAGATATGGGTGTTCAAAACTTATAAAGCCCTCTATAAGTGGCAATCTTTCCAATGTGGGATTGACTTTTCAATAGAGATACCTATGGTATTTGATTGTATCAACATGGGCTTGGCAGAAGGCTCCTAGGGCGTTTTCCTATTTCTTTTTTTCGGGTGTGCCCGCAACATTATTGGCATCAACATGGTTGACAAGAACTTCAAAGAGAGAGAGGGGCTTTAAACGACAAGTTTTAAAAACATACAAAAACAAACCCAAAGGCAATCTAATGCAGGACATTCAACAATTGCTCGTCTAACACACAAAAGCCTTAGATCACTAGTGGGTAAGACTTTCCCATCCCTTGGATTGGACAGGTCTTTATCAGAAAAGCGGACTCCAACAGCGATATCCAACCTAGAGGATATCAGAACCTATTATAGAGGGACGGAAAATCACTGGATATCATTTGGTTTTCCGTTGTAATTAACTTCTATTTGTTTATGTCATCATTAGACAAGTAACAGTGAAATTTTTGAGACCTCCAGAATGAAAGAGTTCATGTTCACGTGATTCAGACTTTCTATGAATTCAGATTTCTCATTTCTAATAAGCTTACTAAAGGTGAGGAGTTTATACACTGTGGCAGTGATACAAAGGTTATTATAGTAGTAGTTGCTATGACACTTTCACAGTGGTTGTGTTTCACAATTGTTGTAATGTGAGTGGGAAGTAATTGATAAGATGGCATTAATAAAGTAATAGAATGTTGTGATATATGAATGGTAACTATAATGGAAGTGATAATGGTTAATTCATGTACTGTTTTGATGATAGCAAAAAAATAAACATAGCAGAAAATTTGAAACAAAATACTTTTGATGGATGCATTTGATCTTGCCCAATGGAAATTGAAACCACAACACTTCAATTTTTAAATCCTAATCTCACTGAGAAGTTTTCATACGTTTGTGAAATTTTTATGAGCCTAAAGCAAATAGATGTTTGATGGTTATAAACATAACACCTTAAACGAGACAATGCGATTGTTTATTGGATGCTCAACAAGTAATATTGTGTACCTCAAATACACCAATACTTACATACAAACTATGATGTCCATAGTGACTGTTTTTGTGATGAAATGCTATCCTGTATGGATATTACCATGCGACATATACCTTGATACGAAAAAAGAAATTATGTGAATATGAGCTTATAAAAGCCACGTTTTGCTCTCCTACGATGAAATATATTCCATTATTCTTCAATATTTCTTGGCTTATAAACATTTTCTATATGATAAAACATGGATACATGAAGCTTACCCACATGATAATGTTATTTGACATATTTTGGGAAATATATTTCGGAAATATGTTAAAAAAAATATGTCTTTTTTTCCCAAAAATAAAGTCATGTATGTTTGCCCTACAAAATATATGATTTTTGCGTTCACTTACGGGCTAATCTATCAGGTGAGAGATCAATAGTTTGGGTACTTATGGAATAAGTTTGGACAAGTTTTTACCTAGAAAAGATGTTCTTTTTCTCTACATGCTTCATCTAGGTAAAACTATTATTTCAAGAAACAGTTTTACTAGAAGACACGATTTATTTGCACTTGTTTATGCAAAGAACATCGTCATTTTGGTAAGAAACGTAAAAAGGAATGTATGAGAATCACTTAGACATCTTTACAAAAAAATGATTTGTAAAGAGGGAGTTGATATTTCAGGGTGATTGACACAACTTGCATTTCCGCTATGAAACTATTAGGAGATATTTCAGGGTGATTGATACAACTTGCATTTCCGCTATGAAACTATTAGGACCCTATAATGCTATTATTGGGCCAAAGGCTTGAGCTATTAGTCAAAGTGTATATTCCATCTTTTAAGGGCTCTCCAACATCTCTCATGTCACTCAGACAAGCCCCCTCTACCACGTCTAACAAATAATCCCCCCTTCCCTAGAAAACCTACGTGTGGAAGGAGTTGAAACCACAACATGCTTTAATATTACTTGTTCTAATATTGCTCTAATATTATTAGGCCAAAAATTTAAATTATTAGTCAAAGCGTATATCTTATTCTTTAAGGCCTCTCACTAGCAATGCCCATAAGCTTGTTGGCCGTGTCATTTGGGCAAGCCTCTTCCACATCACGTGCCAATTGAAATAAAACCTTATCATTATTATTCATCGATTCGAGGTACATCTTTCAATGGTTCAATCTCTTCGTTGCAAATCCAAACATAGAAAATGCAACATAACAAAAATGTATACTCAACTATGATTTATAAGTGAAGAAACACGGAAGAATTGAGGTGGAACTCGTAATACACTGATTGTAATTATCTTTGTACTCTTGAGCTTATTTTTTGTATATTTAGCACATTTGAGTTAAAGTTTCTCTTCTTGAGCTTAAACCACATATTATTTACTATATCCAAGTTGTACTATCACTTCCATTTGGAGGATAAGGAGCGTAGAATTTGTTGCCAAAAAAAAAAAAAAAAAAGGAGAGAAAGAAAGAAAGAAAGAAAGAAAAAAAACCCTATGTTTGAGCAAGCTTAGGGTTCGCATGAATTCAACAATTATATGGATAATTGAATTGTTGGGACACTATTATGGTTGTCTTTGTTATGTTAAGGGCATGGGTATCTCAGTTTTTCTCAGAGAAGAAAATAGTGTTGGTGGGTTGTGACATTTGGTAATGTTTTATAATCTGCATTGTGCTTGTTAGTGAAGAACACTCTTTAACTAGTTTGTCTAGAAGATAGTTAATGTAGGTGCGATGTGAGCTTTGATTGAACCATTTAGAGCATGTAACCAATTCCTCCCTTTACTATATGGCATTTTGCTATTAAAATTTTGTAACTCTTAGACTCTCAGTTGCTTATTTTTATTCTCTTATCATCTTGGTTTTATTTTTGATTTAAGGTTTGTGCAAAACAAAACACTAACATTGTGAAATTGGGGATCCATTAAGGCCATGTGCTATAACTGGAAACCATCTGCTGTTGGGGTATTTTTGAGCTAGTTAAAAGCCTTATTTGGTGTTGTACTGAATCTAGGATTATTGTTCAATAAACCCTAAGTGCTTGGACTAGTGATACATTTTGTATTGTATTAAGCACTAGAAGTTGTACTCTATTGTTCTACTTCAAGGGTTATGACTGTAAACATTAAAATTAGCTCAAAGCGGTGTGCTTTAAAGGGTTGTAAGAGTGTGAATTCTTCTAAGAATAATACGAATTTGTATGCTGTAAGTTGTCGAAAAATTGTACTCCAAAGAATTTAGTGGTTAACAAAAAGTGAATGTGAGTGTCAAAGTGTCCTGAGTAAAACCACTTAAGATATTGTGTGCTGTGCTTGCTTGCCTTCTAATTTCTCAAATATTTCTTGGGAATTAGTTGTGAAATTATATGATCATGGTTGTATTGCTTAAGTAAATAATATATAACAAATTCATCCTAGACAACATGTAATACTTAAGATGAATGGATAAATTGGACCAATGCTGAAACAAAAGCTATGAGCCAATGTTTCAAGGTTGTAAGCATGATCTATTGTGGCATATGTACTAGTGAATAAAATAAGTTGTCTCTTCATGTGAAACTGCGAAAGATATTTGGGAAAAACTAGAGTCACATACTAGGGATCAAGAAAGTAAAGCAATCAAGGATCGCCGTGCTTGTTCATGGTATTGAGCTGTTCATAGAGGGAAGCTCATAAACAATGGGGGAAATGCTTTGTAGGTTTACTTAGATTGTATTTAAATTGGAACTATTAGGAAAGGTTAAGCCAAATGAGGAATTACTTAATAAGATATTAGGATATCTATATGAAAGTTGGGATGCTAAGAAAATAGCAAGGGGAGACTAAGGACATAGATACATGAACTCCGTATGAATAGAAGAGAAAAGTGAAACAATAGAACAGAAGCATAAAGTACTAAAACCAAATATCCAAAGAAGATGAATTTTTAGAAAATGACGAGGACAAATTTGCTATGTTTGCTAGAAGACTTAGAAGGTTCCATAAGAAAGAAAGGGGAAAAACAAAACACAAACTAAAAGAAAGAGGAACTTGAATTTACAGAAAGTAATCGTGATTGCATGTGATGATAAAGACACATCATCTGAAAAGAAGCAAAGTGTAGAGATGGCAAACATATGTCCTAAGCCAATTGCTGAAGAAAAAACAATATTATAAGGTAAGTGATTCATTTTATGCTTGATGTATATGTACAAATGAAATGCAAAATTTTTTTCTTTAAGGGATTGATGATGCTAACCAAAAACAAATGAAGTACAACAAAGCAAAAAAGAAATGCGACATTTTGCAATAAAATAAATAGTTTTAGATCTAAAATGAATATTTTAAATGTTAAAACAGAAAGTTCATTGTAGAAAATGAAAGAAATTAAACTAAAAGATTTAACCTTAATACTAAAAAGGTCTACAAATGGAAGCTCAGTCTAGAAAAATTATTACCTCTCAACAAAGAATTATTGATGAGGCAGACAGGGATAATTTATAAATTTAACACAGACGAAACCATTTACAAAATCCTTTGTGAAGAAAGAATCAGGTGCGGAATTAGAACATAATGTAGTTATTGTAAAAATTTAAGGCATACATCTAGACCATAAAGTTTAGAAAACCGCACCGAATAAAGAAAATGTGAGTGCCAAAACTTGTATGTGCTACTAACAGTTAAAGACCCAAAATAAAATAGGCTCCAATATGTTATTTGTTTCTGCAGGTTTTTAATAACAAATCTTGAAAGGGGCACATGTCCAACATATGGTATTTGAATAATGGATGCTTAAGACACATGATGGCAAACAAGCAACTTTTCACATGTCTTAGAATTGAAATATGGAGATACGTTGTCCTTTGGAGACAATTCCAAAGAAAATAGAAGGATGCGAGAACAAAGGTAATATGAAAACCGTTCTTATCCCAAACGTTTGTCAACTATATGATAAGGGATTCGATGCGAAATTCAAAACATCTTACTTCGTAGTAGAAGATGATGAAACTAAACTAAATTTCTTGGTAGAAGTTCAGGAAATATCTATGTTTTAGATTTGGGTGATATACAACTAGGAGAAACTTGTCTAGTTGCCACTAGTGGCGAAGACGAATGGTTATGGCATAAGAAATCAGGACATGCAGGCTTTAAGCTTTTAGAGAGACGATCTAAGAAAACGCCTGTTATATGTCTACTAGCAATCAAATCTAATGCCAAGAAACTTTGCAAAGCTTGTGCAAAAAGAAAAAGTCATAAATCTAAGTTAGATGGCTCCTGTACTACACCACTCAAACTACAGCACACGGATCTTCGGTCCTATGAGAACAACTAGCCTAGCTGGAATAGTTGTGTCAGTGGTAGATGATTATTCTAGATATAGAGTTTTGAAACTTCGCTTATATTTACAAGAAAATCTAAAATGAAAAAGGACTCACCATTTCTAAACGAGGACTGATCTAGTGGAAAATTTAAAAGCGACAAAAACTGCACGATAATGATTGGTTTATCCATGGTCAAATCCACACCTCTTAGGTTCTAGGGAAGAGGGGAAAAGCATAGGGCTAGCAGAGTGCTATACGCCTGACTTTTCCAATGGGAAGTTCCTCTCCCAGTTAATGGTATGATTTTTTAACTCTTAGACTCAGTTGCTTGATCTTTTTCCTCTTCTAGTTTTTTTATAAAGGTGATTAATGGTGTACAAAAGAATAAGAAAGGAAAAAGAAAAAAAGAAAACTCAAGAACCCTTATACAAAAAATTTGTGCTACAGATCTAAAAACTTCAATCGGTGAAAAGGATACTCTCATGTTTGTAAGCTTACTCTCGTGCGTGATTTGAAGTTTTTCATTTTTCATTTTTATTTTTATGGTTGGCTAAATAAAGAGGTTTGCAGGTATTGAATGTCAAACTTAGGACCTAGGTCTTGGGTGGTGAGTAGTCAATCACTAGGCTATGTGCTTCTTGACATGCTTGATTTGAAACTCTCATAATCTTGGTTTTATTTGAGCTCTAGTGTTTGTCCAGGACAAAACACTAGCATCGGGAAAATGGTGAGTCAGAGGGGCCATGTGCTATAAGTTGAAACTGTTGGGTTATTCTTGAGCTAGTCAA
Source organism: Casuarina cunninghamiana (assembly GCA_028551485.1). NCBI lineage: Eukaryota > Viridiplantae > Streptophyta > Magnoliopsida > Fagales > Casuarinaceae > Casuarina > Casuarina cunninghamiana. The sequence goes on from CM052371.1 coordinate 10,258,210, forward strand.
AGCCTCATTTGGTGCTATATTGAATCTGGGTTTACTGTTAACAAAACCCTAATTTGTAAATAAAATTGGAGTTTTTCTGTTTAGTGCTTTAGTACTTAAATTTGTGGTATATTTGTACTACATTCAGCAATACAAGTTGCAGACTCTTCTTCTTCTTCAATGGCTATAACTATATATTTCTTTTTGCAAAGTTGTTCAGAGTTATGTGCTTTGAAGGGTTGTAAAAGTGTGAATTCATCCTAGAACAAGCGGAATTTTTGTACGTTGCAAATTGTGGAGAAATTGTTCTCCTAAACTTCAGTGATAGTCTCCTTAATTAGTAGATCAAGGAAAAATAGATGTAGGTGTCACGTAGCCTATTTTTATTGCCTAAGTGAACAATATATTGCCAATTCATCCTCGACAGCACATAATACATAAGAAAAGAAAATTTTTAAATAATTAAAATCAAAACCTAGTTCATTACACTACCATTAAGAAAAACAATAGATAATCTAACAGAATAATTCTAGTTGCTAAAGAGTCTATTCATATTGTATTTGATGAATCTAATAAATGTCAAACGAGTGAAGTTGAGTTTAACGTTGTGAATGAGGGAGCTTCTTTATTCCAAAATGTAGAAACAATGATGAATATGGAAGCTGAATTCACAACAGAACTATCCTACCCATGGCTTAGAAGTGAGATTGATCAAGCTAGAATCATAGGTAACCTAACGCAAAAGGTTGGTCGTAGATTCACTATCACTGGTAGATATGAATTTAAAGCCTTTTTTTTTTTTCAATCACAAGTGGAACCTGAGAAAGAAGAAACTTCAAGTGACGAAAATTGGGTTCTTTCCGTTTCAGAAGAATTAAATCATATTGAAAGAAACAAAAACTTAGCGCTTAGTATGTAGACCCCTAAACCATTTGATTATAGGAACAAAATGGGTATTTATGAGGCAACTAAATGAAAATGGGATCATAACTAGAAATAAAAATGGGTTAGTAGCTTAAGGACATAACTAAAAGGAAGGAATAGATTATGATGACACATATGAACCCATAGCAGGATTGGAGGTTACTAGAATGGTATCAGCCTTGTATGCTATAAATATTTCAATATATATTAAATAAATGAAGATGTGTATGTCGAACAACTCTCTATAGTTTAGTGAGGATTGAGAGAAACTGGAGTTTGCAGGATCTATCATCATGTTCAAATTGGCTGTGAGGCTTGTGACTATAAATTAAGCAGTTTTTTCCTCTTTACCTTTACTTTCCCTTGACTGACTAACAAAATACTCGCGACGACTCCTCCAAAACATTGGGGGGTTCTTTATTAAGTTACTTCTAGTAAGCTGCAAGTCGTGTTGAATCTCCCAAGAGTAAAAGTTGGCTGTGTCCCAAAGAAGAACAGCCAAAGGACTTGACATATCTAGTAAATGGCTCCAAGTTAAACTTTATTTTGCCACAAAGAGGTAAAAAGTACCTTCCTGTAAAATAGAGCAATGCATTCTTTTTCCTTTGAAGAACCTGAGAAAATAACTATCCATCGCTTCTTATGATTCTTTGAATAGGCTATTGTTAAAAACAAACTGTAAAATGTGAAAAGTTTTAGCACTGTTTCGGAAAGTGGGATTTAGAAACATCATTACTTTTTGGAAGCTCGGCAAAATGAAAGAAAGCTTTCTTGTTTCCAAAAAAATAAGACACACATTTTGTGTCAGATAACTTCTGTGCTACTATCTAGATTTAGCTTCTAACTATTGATGTTTCCATACTGACAAACCCAAACAGAAAGGCGTAAACTCTGGATTTCCTCACTTCGGGGACAAGAGATGTATTCAGCTGAAACCTTATCAAACCCATTCCTCTAACTAGATTTCATTGTGCTGAGCTGTTCATGAAAAATCCACAAGATTCCTCAACGCAATTAAACAGTATCCTAAACGTTCTACTGCTACTTCATAAAAAATTGAAGCCAGAAAGATAGTTGCATGGAAGCAATAGCGTGATAATGCATGCAGATGCATGTCAATTTTCAAAGACATTCGAGAGGAAGAATGCGTAATTTGAGTTTGTGAAACGCTCTTCAATGTATTTTCTGGATGAATAACCCACCTTATTATTGTTATAGCCGAATTTATATGTATTCCTATGTAAAATTATACTGTAAAAAACTTCATATAAGATATAACCTTTTCGCTAGATAGAGCTATTAAAAAAGAAAGAAATAATCAACGATTTACAAGAAACAAAAGTCGTTAGAAACTTGAATCATCAAGTTATTGGCAAATATGTAGAACTTCATTTGTAGAGAGAGATGTATTGAGAGAGAGAGAGAGAGAGAAGAACTGACCTTGAGCTAGAAAAATCGTACAGCTTATTGGTGCTGGAGAAAATAATCACCCCAACTTCTGCATCACAAAGGATGGAGAGCTCTCTCGCCTTCTTAAGCAACCCATTTCTTCTCTTTGAAAAGGTCACTTGCCTGCTCGTGGAATTGTCAATCCTTCGGATCGCAATCTTTCCTCTCCCCATCACCTTCTTACAATCCTTGGGTTTGGCCGCTCCTTCTATCAGCTAGATCGGCACAAAAGAGTTCACAAATAGCTTGATACCCATGATCCCAATACGAAAAGAAAAAAAAATAGAAAAAAAGAAAAGTTTGAAGAGCATAGTTTTTTTTTGTTGAGACTCCGTAAATGCTATAAAGAAAAGATTCTACCTGCACTCAGTGAAAGGAATAGCGGTTTGCAGAAAAAAGGAATATGATAGAAAAGGAAAAAAAACCAGAAGTAGACCTTACTTGCTTGCTCTTAAATGGAGTTGAGGACAGCGGAGAAGGAAGAGAGAGAAAAATCGACGAAGATATGTGCTATGCGATGCTAATTGTATGCTTTGTATGGAAAGTCGAAAGTGGTATCAGCTTAGGCAATCCTTTTTGGTCTTTTTAAGTAAGAAAATAATTGGCGTTCCTGCGCAGCTCAAACCCGCTAGGTGCTTTTCTTGTACAGATCAAATAAATCCTTCCAGTTCTACTCTCGCAACAACTCAAACGAGGGCTACTCGCCCTCTCACGTCGAGAATCGATTGGGCGTAGCTCCCGATGGGTGCAGGTGGCGTTACCATATCAAGAGGAAAGGGACGGAGGGAGAGACAGATTGCCGGGACAAGTGTCAGTCTCCATAAGCGAGTAGAACGCTAGCTTTAGTGCCAGAGTTTCTGAGGTGTGAAGATCTCGTACTTCATTAGAGCGCCCCGGATCGCTGTCTTGTCCTGTTAATGACTGACGCGTACTTTTAGAAACCAAGGGCGCTTTCTTCTATTTTGGGTGGTTTCTTCAACTTTTTATTATACTAGAAAGGAATTTGCATCAAAACTTTCTAATTATAAAGATTTCACTTGAGCTGCTTTTCTTTTCCGTTGGCATCTTTCATCTAATACATAACACCCGGTAAAAAGAATGGCTAGTTGCTTTGTAAATAAGTCAAGCTGTGTATGCACCTCTCTCTTGACTGCGTGTGAATGATTGATGATTACTCTTTTTCACTTTTATCAGATCACCCGAGCAAATTTTGAAGCTCAAACATCATTTTTCTTCTACCCAATAAAGAATCCTTGAACAGAGAAACTGTTCATGAGCTTATCTAAATCTCTGGTTGAGATTGATGCAACTCAACTCAAGATCAGATTCCTCTTTCTCCAAACTAAGGTCTCTAATTTTAGTATTTGGAATCTTCCCTCAAACTTTCCAAGCTCCAGTTTTTGTAAGGAACACAAATAATTGCATCTAATTCTCTAACATGAATTCCGTTGATTGAAGTGGGTATAACAAGGGTAAATGTGAGCAACAAAACAATGAGGTGAGGTTGTGGAGGTAATGACTAATGTTTAATATGGGTAGATACTGATTTTCAAATAAAAAATTAAGGTGATCACTAAATATACTTGAAATCATTCGACACCTCCTCCCCCTCCCCCATGTACGTGCGTTAAAAAGAATCATAATAATAATGACATAACACATTTAAAAAGAAAAATACTTGAAATCTATGTAACATATATTGGCATCATTATGCGATTATAATATTAGAAATATACTTATCAGTTGAATCTATAATTAGCTTAGGTTAACAATTTAAATAGATCTTCTTGAAAATCTCACTTAGATAATTATGTTTGGACTTTCAAGTGTTATTACCAAACCAAAGTTATTGTCATTAATAAGACACATATTCTATTTTTTAAACATAGACATAGACTCAAAACCCCCAGTACCCTCTGGTAACAAGAACCGAGTTTGTGATCGGCTCAACCACTACATGTTAAGACCATCTCATGCTATCACTACATCAAAAGTTAATATTCTTAGTAAGATGCAAACCTTTCATACTTAAAAGCAATGCCTGTACGATTGTTGATCACTTGACATGCATATACAACTTTTCAAACCCAAAAAATTAAGAAATGAACTAAGAGTAATAAATAGGATTATTTAACAAAACTTTTATTCATTGAAATCTAATATCAGGATAGGTAACCACATAGTAATTATAGTCAATTGTGAAAAAACCAGTACAAATTGAAAACCATAGAGGATTAACAATGACAAAATATCTTCAGCTTTGTTCGTGAGTAGCATATGTATGGGAGGCGCCGATGCCCTTCTCTACTGGAGATTCTTTGATTGAAGTTAATGTGCCGGAATAATTCAACCATGCAGACGGCGGTAGGACAAAATATTGGAATTCTCACAAGTCTAATGCAGCGAATACAATTCTTTTTTTTTTTTTTGTTTTGAAATGTAAGTTTTCATTAATAAAATGTAGTATACAAAAGCATAAAAGCATACCTTAGCATTACAAAATTACAAAAACTATTAAAAGATAGAGGTTGGAAGCTTTCAAATCTCATTTAAAATAATATTTCCTTATGAGGATTTTTTATTTTGAAACAAAGATGCTCTCTCTCATATAGTTTTCCTTACTTTAGCCAACAAAATGAGAATGTTGGCTCTTCTATGATGAAATCATCTTCTATTTTGTTTTGCCCATATACAATAAATATAAATTAAAAAAGATATTTTAAGAAACTTTGTAGCCAAACCTTTTCCTTAGTTGTTCTAATCATTCATTAGTTCTTCATTCAATTTTTTAATATGACATTGAATTCCATTCTAACCAAGGATAGTCTTCCAAACCATCATTATCCATGGGCATTCAAAAAAAAGATAGCTCCTATTTTCAATATACGATTGACAAAAGTCACAGTATAAGTTAAATAAAAGAAATCATCATACAATTTTTTTGCTATAAAGAGTCGATCTTGACAAATTAACTATCCAATAAAATTATATTTGCAAATGCTCATTGTCCAAAGTAAATCATACTAATTCACTTTTTCATTAACTGATTAAAGGTTCTGATAAATTTCTTTGCAGCAATAGGTAGATGTATAAAGAACCAGGGTAAGTGTGGACCTTAGTTTGAGAAGACCTCTCAAACTCCATGCCATGGTATTTTTGATATCAAGTTCTTTTACATTTTGTACTATAAATTCACTTACTCTATAATAAAGTGTCTGAAAGATTGATGAATTTTCAAGGTATATGTCCCAAAACGACTTTATTCCAAAATTTAAGATTCAGTAATCATAATCCCCCTTCCTTCCTTGGTGAGAAACTATTTGCCAAATAACTTTGTGAGAATGTTGTGTATTTGTAGTACCTATCCATAGAAAGTTCCTAATCTTTTTCTCAATTTTATAAATTGTTTGCTATAATTTTTTCTTTATTTTGGAAATTAAATATAAATTAAATAAGTTCAAGGCCACGACTTGAAAAATCACATGCATGGACATCCTTATTAAAGTATTAAAGCGGGATTTCTAACCATATCACGAGAGTAAGATCTACAAAATATTTATAAAAAGGACTGCAATATTGTGAAAGTCAAACAATTTTTGTCTCGTAGAAGCAATTATTCTTTAACTTGAAAATTCATATAATCTTGTTTCAATCACTAATAGCTCCGTTGGTTTTTTTTTTTTTCTGCCAAAAATGTGGGCATTCCTATCTCCCGGACATCATAAGAAAGAATCAAGTTATAGTAGTTAGAAGTGACGTACATGTCTAGTTTGTTCTCCGTCAGGAGCTGTCATTGTGTCCCCTGTTGATTCATATATATATATATCAGAAAATGATTCAGATGCGTGATAATAAGGTTGCCAAAAACATGTGAACAAAATAGTAAACGGAAAACTGTTCATCTACAAATGTATATGTTTGTTAAGCAACAGTCCCGCCAAAGCTTCCCGTCACGTCACTGTACAGGGTTTCCATCTTTCCATCCCTCACCAAGAAGTCTTCTTTTGGAAGATGAAACTTGTAACTAGGGCCATACCCTAACTTGGGGCATTACGCCAAATGATGTAGAGATTTTTGTCACACTCTCAATAGATATGACTTTAAAAGAGATTGTTGTACCTACCCTTGAAGTAAACAGGTTACAACGATGAAAGCATTGTCATGCCTATTTAGTAATCAAGTTTAGAATCAAGCATGCAATAGATGAATCTAGGCCATTAAATATTTAGAGTGAAGTCTTAGTTCTGATTTAGTCTTTTAAGATGAATTGAGTCCTTAGTACATATTTTGTAGAATTTTTATCGTGTAAATTCATTTATAAGACAATTTATTAGGTTTTCCATTATTTTTTTTACTGAGTAAAACTTTTATTTAGAATAGTTTCCAATACAAGATAATATCAACGACGTACCTTTATAAAGAAACTGTTCATAAAATCATATTAGCAAATATAGTCTCTTTAAGTCTTTAGAAAATATACAAGTTTTTGGTTATCTTAGGGATTTTTTACCTCGCAAAATATATCCCTGGTAAGCCTTTTAATAAAATTTCTCTCATTCTAGAAGATAAAATTGTGAATCTACCCAAAAAAAAAAAAAAAAGAGAGATTGAACCGTCTCTTCAATCTTTCAAGAAATCTAAAATACCTTGGATAAACTCAGAGATGAGAGCAAAGAAAAATATTTCACCTTGATAATTTTGTATGTTCATTTTAGCACTTTATATAGATAGGTTGTTTGTATAAATATAGAAAGAGAATTAAATTCAAAGGATTATGTAGGAATCAGAAAGTTTTATGAGTTGCAGAATTGACGGAATTTTGTGGAAACCATTTGGGAAGGTTTCCAATTTTTGTTAGAGGGTTTTGAAATGGGTTCTTCTTCTTTCAGTCTTTGGTCGGCAGTGAATGAGGCCGATCTTTCTGTGTTGGAATGTTGCCTCTTTTGTTCAGATTTGGTTTTATGGTGGTTGTTCTCTTCATGGGTCTGTGATTGTCAGTCGGTGGAGAGAGAAGGCTCACCTGTGAGAGAAGATATGAGATTGTGGTGTTGACAGGTGAGAGACGCTTAAATCCTACACGCGTTCAGCCCATGTGACGTAGGAGTTAATGTAAGGTGACTTTCCCCTTTGCTGCAGTATTTTTTAACACTAGATAGTATAAATAAAAGAGGCATATATAGCTTTATGAATTCATTCTTCAAAACTTTTCCATTTAGTACGATTGATGAATTAGTTGATTTTTGTATCCTAGAATAAGTAAGATAACATCATATTAAAGATAGTCTCCAAGCACGATCAAATTACCATTGATAAATGGCATTTAGAGAAGAAGCGGTCTTGAAATTCATCATATGTATTGCATAGACAATAACTCTTGTTTCTAGATTATTTAAGAAAGTAGAATTTTCCTTAATCTTTGCGAAAAAAAAAGACATAATAGTAAAATTATTTTGAATAGAGAATAAGCAAATAATCTGATTGATATATTCTTTTCCTTTAACTTTTTCCTTTTCCTTTCTCTAGCTTCTATATTTCTACTCTAGATAAGATTCCTTAATTAGATGGAGAAATTAGGTTAGAGTTAAAATTTAGTTTAAAAAAAGTTGTAGTATGTAGAAGCTAGCTAGATCATATTATGGTTTACTACCTTTTTGTTAGAATTGATGAAATAATAAGGTTAAAGGGTATGGTCGTCATTACAATCAAGGGTTTCTATATAATTGTGGAACTAGAAAATATTTTCTAGATGTAGTAGGTTTTTTGATAATATTGGGTTAGGATTCTTATTCTAGATTCCTTTAGAGTTTCTTTATAAATAGGGAAAGTATAGAGAAACCTAGTGGCAAGTTGAGAGAGTCCCCATGAGGGGCTAATTGTTGGAGAAAGCCTCTTTTGTGGATTTTAGTTAATGAGAGAATTCATGAGATACTTATTTGAGAAGAGAGAATGTATAAAAAAATCTAATACGAAGAGACTACAAAGGACGTAGGATATTATGATGTTCCAAATCTCTTAAATTTGTTGTGTTTGGATATGTGCATTTTTATATTTGTATGTTTGATCTTTATATGGATGATGCAACTTGGTTGAATTCTCCTAACAAGTAGTATCAAGGCCAAATTTGGATCCTAACAAGTGGTATGAGAAACACTTAACACTTTTCTCATCTAGAACACATTCCAAAACTTGGACCTATAATTGCATTTAAAACGCGTTTAGTAAAATTGAAAGAAAAATTCATAAGTGATAAATTGTAACAATAAATTTAATAGTCATAGTAATTATAATAAGTAATAATAGTCCAAGAAGTATTTGATGAAATTTGTATCAATCAAGCTTACAATGCTGGATGATAAAATACAAGATGATGGTCTTTTCTCATTATTTTTCAGATTCAATTAATCAATTAACAATATATGGTTATGTAATTGTTATTATTACCCCAATTAATTAATTAATTGATGAGAAAAATCTTGAGGCAAAATGAAAACTTTGGCTGTAATAATTTCTTACAGCTATGGAAAGGGCTTTCAAATTATGACTTCATGATCACAACTTCTAAAACATTTTGACTGTAATAATTTCTTAGCTACTCTAAAAGCTTTCATATTCGAACAGGTTTACTAATACTAGGTAGTTATTTTCTACTTTACTGATTTTTTTTAATTACTTTGAATAGAAATCAACACATATTAACCACCATGAAAATTTCCCGCCTCATAAATAATAATATTTCAAAGAGCTTTTATTAAGCTAGTAATATATTACGTTAAATAATATTTTTAGTCTTAACTTGCAAGATATTTGGATGCTTTCTGACCAACGTTGAACATCTGAATGATTTGAGTGAATATGAGCATCAAATTGTTTAGCAAAAAATTGTATGATGTTTCTATTTATTTCTTTTCACAAATATTACATGCTTATTACATGCTTATTTTTTGTGCTCACAATTATTACATGCTTTTCACAAATACATAAATGCCAACGCATACCATACACCTTAAAAAGAAAGAAACAACATATTGATATCCCAAATATTATTATAAAATGATGAAGTTCTATTTATGATGATAACATTACTTTAACAATGAAACCTGAAAGAGATTGTTATCTTTGATGAAGTTTAATTATATGTGACATTAATAAATGTGTAGGATTCGATTCAAATTGAAGGAAGCAAAGATTGTACTTAAAAGATATTCTTTGCCTAAAACCAATGGTTAGGCAGAGAAAAAGGTTTAAATTGTCCAATAGTTGCGAGCTGTTTCTATGTTGCATACATAAATGTATTCATTAAAAAAGATGTGTTTTTTTCCTTCCAAAGGCCCTGAGTTGGTTTGGACTAAAATATTGCGAACAAGGGGAGATAATATAATCGAAATAACTAAATCCTATAAAGTTCTTTAGCTCTTACCATAAAACAGCTAAAAGTATGCAAAAAATTGTACACCTTTATACATTATCTGAATTTTTCGCTGCTAAAAGTAAGCCATGTCCATCCTATATTTCTCAATTGGTAGTTTTCCATTGATTTAGGACTGTTTCCTTTCTAGGTAATGACTTTGAATTCTATCATAGCTTACTATCAAGAAAAATTATGAAAAAGAAGGGACAGAAATAAATTCGTTTTATGTATCAAAATATATAGCGGCATTATGTATAGTTTAACCATGCTTAATAGAGAAAAAAACACCATTTTCCTTGAATTTGATTTTATTTTGCAAGGTTTGTAGTGAACGGAACCTTTCTCTTTTTTTTGGTGTGTGGCTGATGATAGCTACAGAGCCCGTATAAATAGTTACAGAGTTGAACAATATACTCATATAAATTTATACTCATATATATAGAGTTGAACAATATACTCATATAAATTTATACTCATATATATAGAGTTGAACAATGTACATATAAATTTATACACACACATATATAGGCATGTACATGTATTGGGATTATCTTGATGCATGGAACAGGGCCTTCTTGTATCAAAACAAGAAGCAAAAGTATTCATGGTTCACGTATTCCGCCACTAAGTTCAAATCCCAATTTTCCTATCGGTTCCACCCTTGGTGGATAAAAATGGAAACAAATGATTTTATTTTCCCTGAACAAGCTAAGGACGCATACAAACTATTCTTGGAGAAATTGGATCCGCCAAAGATAGACAAACGCTTGCTTCTGGTGTTGCATCTTTTCTCCAAGTTTCACCTTTCATGGGTCGTCAAGTGGGAAATGACTTATCTCCATACCCTAGAGACTCCTATACTAGGTATTAATCCGGAGACATCGGACAAAATCTTGGGACTCATTTCACTTATGGGAATAGATCTCACCAAAAGCAATCCTTTGATGATTCAAGAATCATCATAGGTATTCTCAAATAAGCAATTGAGGAATGCAGGAGAATAACAAATCCTCAAAAGGAAAGCAATGATGGTTTAAAAGCTTCCCTCAGCCACTTCAAAGGAAGATATCCATTGGGTTCTTCAAATAGAGCTTGAACAAAGAACTAGGCAAAGCTCAAGCATGGACAAAAAAGACCCTTAACAAGAAGCCATTGCAAGGAGCCTATAAAAGGATTGCTTGAGCTTTGAGGAGTGGAGGAGAATAAAAATTCCTTAAAAGGCATTAGAGGAATTGTGGCCACCCTTAACTCATTTGTGTGCCATGTTGTCAAAGCATTTGGATGTAAATCTTTATGTTTTTTTTTTATAGCATATTTTGAATCAAGTTATCCCTCTATGGAATCCTTTATACATCATGTCAACCTTCTTAGATAACGTATCCTGTCATAGTTGGATTAATAGGCTTTTGAAGCATTCAAATTCACTTATTTTTAAAGGAGCATCTCACCATGGCTTGGTCACATGAATCATGAGTCCTTAAGAACACCGTTTCCTCCTTTACAAATAGCCAATGGTGCTAAATAAGAGTAACGAATCCGAACATGTAGTGTTATGGCTCTAATTACCAAGTTTATCTATACCTTTTTACAATCCGTCAACTTTACATGGAATAAGTAATAGGCTTGGGCATTTTTTAAGGTTGGATGATTGCACTTTGTTCTTAGAAAACTTCATGTTTGCAAAAATACGTGTATAGATAGATACTTCTAATCCTTTGCCTACTAGGATTCACCTTAATGATTTCAAGGAGGGTAGAAGATGATAAAAGATTATTTATGAGATGAATATTAGCTTTTGTAATTATTGCCACATATAGAGACATGACAAGTCTATTTGTAGAAAGACATTGTGCAAGTATGAAAAATTCAAAGCTCGACATTTAGGTGATGGGAAAGGAAAACAAACTTAGGCAATAAAGGAAGCCAAGGTGTGGAAAATAAAGAAAAATAAAAAACAGTTAGAAGCATTGATAGTCTCTATATAGGAAATTAATCTCATTATGTCTAATGACAAGGTTGTTCTATCCTCCAAACCAAAGAAAATTGATGAGGATGTTATCTATGTGGATGAAGATGGAGATGAAGTAATTGTTGGTGAATTATATCTAGTGGTCCAAATTGAAGAAAAATATAAAGAATACAATCCATCAAAAGGAATTTGGACCAAAAAAGGATTATGCCATCCTAACACCCTTTAAGGATGACCAACACCTATAGGATGATGAGGTCTACAGGAATAAGAATAGGTATGATAAGCAAACAATTATTGAAGCAAATGAATTGACAAAGGATCTTGTAGTAAAAGTGGAATATTCTAATGGACAAATAATACAAAAAGGAGAGCAACAAATAAAATATTGAGGGCATTTTTTATGAAAATGCGAGTTTTCATTTACAAATAATAGTGTATAAAAGCATATAAGCATACCCTAGTATTATTAGAATTACAAGAACTACAAAAAGATAGAGATTAAAAGCCTCAAAATGATATTTTCCTATAATAATTTTATATTTTAAAACAAAGAAATTCTCCATTGTAAAATTTTCTTTACTTTAGCTAAGATGATTGTGATGTCAATTGTTTTGTTATGAAATCATCTTCTATTTTGTTCAACCCGTATATAGTAAATACATACTAAAAAGAGATCATAAGAAGTTTTGTAGCAAATCCCTTTCCTTAAATGCTTTGATCATCCATTGTAATTCTTCATTTCAACCTTTAATATGATGTTAATTCTATTCTAAATAAGGGTAGTCTTCAAATTGATCCAAGAATTGAAGTAAAGTTTAACTTAAAACTATAGGCATATTATGAAATGTTTTCTATGCAAGATGTTTTCTTTAACACCTAATGAATGGTAGAGATTCCTGTCAGTATTTGATTGGTTTCAAGTTAGGAGCATTTTGTTATTTTGACTAAGTTTGTGGGGGACAATCAATAGCAAACTTATTCAAGTAATCAATTAAAAGATGACAAGTGTAAAATGATCAAGGAATAAGAAAGAAACTAGGTAGTTGAATATTGGCTTGAGATTGTTTTGCCTTTTCTATTTTTATCTAATCATTAAGAGTCCTCACAAAACAACAAGCTAAGTTATGAGCTAGAAAGGACTTAGAGTTGCAATCTACAAGGGTAAGACAGAAAAAACTCCCAACTGCAAGACAAAAAGACAAACAGGTAAAAGAAATCTATTAGGAGAAAAGGAAATGTTAATCAAGTTAAGAATGATAAACAATTACAAATGACCTTATTAAGGTGATTTACAGTATCTCAAACTACCTTAAGATGAGAAATGGACATCTTTGACCCAAATTAAGAAGAAAAATAATAACTAACAAGATTAAGGATCACAATTTCGATGTTGATATTAGACTAGAGCCTTGCAATGAGGTAGTGGTGATGCAAAAGATTAGAGTCCAATCCTCGATAATAGGTCATAGTCATGATAAGTCATCATCAAATTTCATAGGTAGTACACCTAGCCCTAATCTAGATCACTTTCCAACGTTTTCTCTTGGATGAGCAACTAATATGTGAAGTTGGATGTGTTTGATCTTATCTTGAGGACCTTTTTTTTCTTCCCTTATTGAGGGTATGTAATATTGGGTTTGGGTTAGAATTACACCTTCATTTTTTATCCTAATAAGGTATAGTCTTTTAGCCAAGCCTTTATTAATAAGGCTCTTGATAAAGCCACATATAAGTCTAATTAGCCCAACTACTAGTGATGGATAGAATGGGAAAGTCTCTATAAAATAGACCTAGTGAATGCTTTCTCTCTCTCCGTTGACTTCACAACCAATCCAAACAAACCATCACCATTACCAACTTTATGGTCTATAGAGGACAAAATGCTTTCAATGCATGAAGGACAAAGTTGTCCATGACGATTTTCAAGTGGCAAAAAAAAGTATTGTAGAAAACTATTGTTTCTATAATAACTAAGATGCGTGACTTCATAGTTGCACCCATATCAGCCTATAAAATGGGCCTCCCATATCCCTACAAAAGTGATACCTTGTTTTATGTAAGCAAATTGAGGTGTTCAAACCTTCCTTCATTAAGGGTTGTTAAAACTTGGACTAATCCCATATGAAGATATTTATCTCTTCTTATAAGTTAGCATAGATTTATAAGATAATGACCTTATTGTCTTGAACTCTTGAGAGAATTGAAAATCTTTTTTTTTAATGGTGTAATTTGTTTTAAACAAACTATCTAGAATTTTGTCCATATATTGATCCTTTTGGATCTTTGGAGTTTCTTAACTATTTATGATTTATTCCTCACAAATGTTAATCCTATGTTGGTCATCAATGATAGAGCTAGAGGTTAAAGATAAGACGACCCCTAAAGTTCGTATTTGTATTGCCTTTTATTAATCACCCTTATTGGGTTTTTTAGGTGGGTTGAAGGGCTTGGACCACTTATTTTCCCTTTTTCTTGTGTTGAGGGGCTACAACCACCTCCTTTCCTTTGTTTGGAGCAATAGGCTCATATTTGATTTGTAGATGAGCAATGGACTCATCTTTGACTTGATAAGCATGAGCTTTTCTTGTTTAAGCTATGATTTTATTCTAACTCTTGGATTTTTTATTAGCACTAAGGTTAGATTAAGCTATAGCCCATGCCAACTTATGAATTTCTTCCTCGGGAAGTATCTATTGGACTATGGTTAAAGCCTATGCTTGGGCTTCTAGTTTGGCCTTTTGGGAGGTGGAATGCTAAGGTTTGGAACTCAAGGTAGTTCCAACTATGGGTTTGATGTTTGGACCATGAGAACACCTTATAAAGTAGCCATTTCTTTATAAGTCCTTTTAGACATGGCTTTGGTCTTGGATTTAATGGTATAGACCCTTGGCTTTACAAGCTTTGGAGGAAATTTGTGCTCGTTTTGGATCTTTTGGTAACCCTTAACCTTCAATGAACTTGGCTTTTTTCCTTATGTTGACATTTCACTACAAGTAAGTCCACTTTTTAAGGCTTTAAGCACCTTCTGGTTTTCTAAATGTTTTTCCACACTCTTCTAAAGACTCTATTTGATATGATAATTTCATTTTCCTATAAAAATTCTCTTAGTATGAAATTAGGCTATGAATTCAAAGCACAATTAATGTCTTCAATATCAAAATCAAACACAAATATTGTAGCTTGCCACCTAGCAAAAATTTGTTTGGAGGCAAGTTTTGTAACATCTTTTTTATGAATATATTTTGTAAAGATATAATTAACTTTTAAGAGGAACCTTTAGTTTAGGATGTCATCTTGAAATTTTGAGATGCATAGTATAATCACCAAAACCTATTTCTTTGCTATGAAGTAATTCTTCTAGGTCAGATTCTAGTTCTTTGAAACAAAGCAAATTAAGCTATTCTTACCTAACTTTAATGTGTTTTTAGGATACCATCAAATCCTAACTTAGAGGTATCAATCTCCATAATCTTTGGAGCTGATGGATCTGCAAGATGCAAGCAAGGAAGCTCTTTCTCTTGCTTCTGGACTCTAACTATTTTGGTGTGTTTATCCATCCATGCAGGTGGCTGTTTCTTAAATTTTTTTTGGGGAGGCTACAGAAGTATGTTTATGTTTAAGAGTAAATCTGTCACATAATTAAGACGTTCAAGAAATCTTAGGAGCTAGGTTCTATCAAGCATCTTATTTGTGGGGACTATGTATTCACGATGGAGTAATTCTTGTAGGTTAGATTCTGGTTCTTTCAAACGAAGCAAATAGGCTATTCTTACCCATCTTTAATTTGTTTTAGGATACCATTATATCCTAATCTAGAGGTATTAGTCTCCATAATCTTTGAAGCTGATAGATCTACAAGATGCAAGCAAGGAAGTTCCTTATCATACTTCTGGAATTTTCTAACTATATTGTTTTATTCATCCATCCATACAGGTGGATGTTTCTTAAATTTCTTCTGAAGGAACTGCAGTAGTATGTTTATGTTTGGGAGTAAATCTGTCACATAATTGAGACTTCCAAGAAATCCTTGGAGCTAGGTTCTATCAAGCAACTTATCTAGGAGCTTCTCAACAAACTCGATCGCTAGTTTCGTGGGGAGTAAGGTTCCTTTGGATATCCAATGTCCCACGAATTTGATTCTAGTCTAAATGAGATTTATCTTTGGCTTAGAAACTACTAAGCCATTTATCATTATGGCTTTATGAACCACGGTTAGATGTATGAAGTGTTGTTTAGCACTTGAAGAATAGACCAAAACGTCATTAATGTACACCGTCGTGAAACCTGATAGCAAAGCAAATATTTTATTCATTATTCGCTGGAATTCTAATGGTACATTTTCCAGTTTGAATGGCATGACGTTTCATTTGTGCTAGCCAAAAGAGACGGTAAAAGCTGTCTTATATGAGTCTTCCTCTTTGATTTAGATTTGCCAAAATTCAAATTCCATTTCAAACTTTGAGAAAATCTCAGCATCATGAAAAAGTTAAGAAGATCCCTTTTATTTGAAATTGGGACTCAGTGAATGGTTTGTGGTTGATGACCAATCTTGGCACACCTTACTCTTTCTCAACGACTTTATTCACATAAAGCACTAAGCAACTCCATGGGAATTTAGACTTTCATATCAATGTTTGTCTATTAAGTCCTTAGTCTTCTTCCTATATGAGCATCGAGCTCTGAGTTCATCCCGATAGCTCATGCTTTAGTAGGAAGTTTTTAAATAGAGAAACTTTTGTTTGAATGAACATAATATGCTACTCATCTATAGCTTTGTGGGTTTGCATGAGGTTTAATTCGTAAACTCGAGGTTTATGGACAAAGTCAAACTTGACTTGGTCCCCATATTTTCATGGAGATATGTAGTCTTCCGTTACCAAGAACGACTTCATCATCTCTATCAATGAGATTCCAAGAATAACATCATACGTTAAATTCTTGGCCAATAAGAAGTTCTGCTCAAAGCAAACTTCCCTATTACAAATTACCGCATTCGATAACTTGTATTCTGTTGGGATTCTTTTATTGGCATCCCTCAGCCTTTCTATGGTTCTTTCATAATACGTTAACCTCAAGTTTGTATTCATTCTTTACAAGCACATTTGCTCCTATGACCCATTTAGTAAATGAATAGGCATATCTAAAATAATAATATCATTGGCATCTCTTTCCCTTGGGTCATGAGAAGATGAGTACTATATGCTACCGTCCTTGCTGTAAGGATTTCGGTAGCTTTCCTATCCTTTGCTTTCTGAGGCTCAATACTCTAGATTTCCTTTTTGAGGCAGTGAATTACGGGCACCTTGGAAACTCAAAATTATTTTCAGTACTAATGCTTCTGGAGCGCTGCGCTCCGGGACCAGCCTACTCACCAATTTAATATGCAGGATCATGTGTTGAAGTTCGGAATACAACTTTTGATTGGCAAAACACACGTGATCAAGATTCTGCATATCAATTGAGAAATATTGATTCCTTAAACACCAATAGGAACCTTGGATTAGCCAAACCTAAGTGTCTGGGATAACATAAAAAGCAGCATGCGTTTCGCGCATCAAAATAAAGAGCTTCGCCAAGTGTTAATCATTAAGGAAACGATAGAAAGTATGATATAAAGTATGTTAATCATGGACACAAACTACTGCCCCTAGAGTTGAGCGAATTTTGCTCCCCCACTAATTTATGGGGACCCGGGTATCTGTAACGCGACTGGACAAAAATGGCTCGTACTGACACGATCCACCCACAGTGGGGAGAGAGAGGAGAGGAGAGGAGATGGAGATTTATTGGGGAAGAGGGATTCTTCGTTAACCATCAAAGCTTTTTAAGGGCAAGAGAACATATAAATACTACACTTTGTACGATATTGCGAGAAAAGCGTGCTTTCCTTAAACTTACTCAATGTTGTCGAGTCTTTATGCTTGAAACGAGGGTAATTATAACCATTCTTCTAATCACGTGGGGAGTTTGACAAATGTCAAGTGCTTTGGTTAGCCAACCATCCGATTCCAACTCAGCATAGCATGATTTCACCAAGAACTTCAACAGTGCTGCATTCCTATTTAGAGCAGAATCCGATTAAGTGAATCTGCAACAGATTTGGACTTGAGTAAATCTTCCCAATGTCAAGGATATTACGCATCGTTAGGGTCCTTTACACTTCAAAAAGCAAAGTCGAAAATGTCAAAGCATTAATTTAGTGGCAGAATGATACGAGGTACTTACAAAAGAGACTAATTTACAAACATTTTGCGAGCTGTAAAGTTGTACGATGATTGTATTTCTAGTATCAGGATGCTAAATTACTCATCTGAACTCTGGCCGCACTAGAAAGTAACCAACCACACTGGACAATTACTCAGTACTGTACTATATTAATCTCAGTATGTCAAATTAATTAATGGTGTTCACAGTTGAGAATATACAATCACAATGAACTGTGTATCTGAGACTAAAGAAGAGGACTGTAGCGTGGACATGTCTCTCTGAAAACTTTATTGGGCTAGGGTCGTGGGTGCCCAATATGATAGCAAGCAGCTACCGCTTTATGTGTTCCTTAATTCTTTAAAGCGAGGCTGAAGCTTCGCTTTGAGGTGAAGACAGGGAGTAAGCGAGACAGAGGCAGGGAGTTTGAATAGTGAGAACCTGATTGTGAGATTTCCATGATTGTTTTTAATCTTGGAGAGTGTTAAAAGATATGAGTTGGTCATGTTATGAGCTAACATCAGAGCATCTGAATCCCTTAGTGTCTTTTTATAAGTTTGGTTGTCCAGCCTCACCAAACCTTAAGAAATGTCCTAAACTTTCGAATGGAGCTAAGATTCATTGGCAGCGAACTGCCTTTCCATTGGCACGGGTAGAGGCTTAGGTTTTAACTTTTCTATGGAATGTTGTTTACTATGTTTCTAGGGTTGTCATGATGGGATAAAGGTACGGCACTTCGCATTGGAAGCTGCCCAGGTGAGTGGGTTATGGACAAATAGAAAGAGAAAGCCTAGAGCAGTGAAGAGCATAATCTCGTACGGACAAGATACATTAAACCCAACGTTTCTTTCTTAAGTGAAATATGAACAAGCAGAACCACAGTTCCCACGGTATTATCCTTGTCCACGCATATGAATGTGTACAGCACTTCGCATTGGAAGCTTCCCAGGAAAACGGGTTATGGACAAAATGAAAAGAAAAGGGCCAGAGTAGTAAAGAACATAATCTAGCAGAGACAAAACACATTAAACCCAAAACTTACCCTACGAGTACAATGTGAACAAGCAGAACCACAGCTCCCATGGTCATTATCCTTGTTTGGGATGCTTAAATTCTTTGATATGTTGTCGGTAAAACTACGTCCAATTTCTTTCGGTGCAAATTAGCGTAGTGAGATTGCTTATTCATATTTGTTTAGTTTTTTTCCTTATTTACTTATTTTTGTGAATGGTGGTTGGCTTCAACCAACCCAGAACTAAAAAAACATGGCCAATTGTCACGCTTTTGGCCTCAAGTTTATGTAAACTGATTGATGCATGGGCCCAGCTAATTTTGGTCAGATATTTAAGGAGGAAAAATTACTTGATCTAATTTGGATTTTATTGATATATCGAATTTGGAAGTATCGAAATTATCCTCGCCATTATTAAAGGAAAATCATTCGTCTGGAAGTAGTTGAACAATAAACAATCGTTCTGAGGAAACTTTTGGATGGACATGGACGACCTTAGAGTACTTGAAGTATTTAATCGTGACAAAACCAAAAGTGGGTGTGTAAGGATTAGTCCGTGTCCATATGAAATTATTGCCCCACTTATTCACTATTTGTTCCATCTTAATTGTAATGAGATAATCTAAACAATCTATATAGCGTCAGCATCTCCTGATTGATATAACTTATGGGAGGAAAAAAAAAGAAAAAGAAAAAGAAAAAAAGGGAATGGCCTATTTGCTGCCCATATTGGTTCAGATCAATAAGCTTTTTAACTAACATATATACTGAAATGAAAACAATCCATGTTATTGTTTAAAGCAAGTATTGACAACTAAAACAGTCAGGGTTTTTACTTTTTCCTTGAGAAGAAAGAATAACTTCAGGTTCAACAACTCCCTTGATTAAGGCCTGTCCACTGTGGTGCCAGGTATTCAGCTGTTGAACGAGAACCCATAATAAATATGGGACCCATGGCATAACAATTAAAACGTCAGGGCTATTATTAGTCTAACTCTAATACCACCTTAATTTTTAAGAGGTTTAGAAATTAAAAATAAAAGAGTGGTTGGAATAAGACCAACAAGCAACACCTACTCTTAGTATGTAAGCATATTCTATGACAATTTATAATACTAGTAAGAAATTCAAGATATGATTTTGTCAAAAGAAATAATCTCATAAGATATTAGTTTGGCTCACATAACGATGGAAGTTTTAACTGTGATACTTTCATTGGAAAACGTCCTAGCTGCTTTATTGAGAGATTCGGGATACGCTGAGAAGTATTTGAAGAATTAGCTGCTATTTCAGTGGTTGAAGTGCCAGTCAGCATTGCCTAAGTAACGTCTGGCTCTGTTTGCACGATTCTCTGCATCCATGGAGTTGGTAAAAGGCTATTTGACCTAGCATTCGCAGAAGCATCAAGTCGGAGAAGCCAGCGAATAAGGCCGATTCCATTGAGAACTAATAATGGCACTTGATCTCCAGCATAAACCCACTTTCAAGTGAGAAAAGTCGTTCCAGATGCTTTTGTGTGTGGGAAAGAGGGAGGGTGGGGAAGAGTCTACATCCTTCTGAAGCTAACTTGCTTGCAATTTCATCACTATCACAATTGATATAAAAAGCTGAAGCTCTCACTAGGTTGAACTTCTGGTACTTGAATGATAAATAGGTGACCTAATGGAAGACTTTCATTGGTCATTTCTAGTCGTCATCAAATCACCGGAACTTGAAATCAAATCTCATTTATTAAGAAGAAATTTGCAATTAGAAGTGAAAGGAATTGTTAAAATACAAATTATATGATTTTATCACATTATTCTTTATCAACTTGTTTTGCCTTTTAGAGTACCAAGAAAAAGCATTTTGTAAAAAATGACACACACCACTAATACTCTTTCTATTCAATTTGCATCCAATATAGTCAGCATCACTATAAGAATGCAAATCAAAGGTGGATCCCTTAGGATACCATATCCCTAGATTTTTAGTATCCCTTAGATACCAAAACATGTGTTTGACGAATGTCAAGTAAACTTCTATAGGATTTGTTTGATATTGAGCACAAAAGCAAACCCTAAACAAAATGTTAGGTCTAGATGTAGTTAGATATTACAAAGATCCAATCATGCTTTTGTATAGTCTGGAGTCTATTTCTCTACTATTTTCTTCAGACTCAAGTGTAAAAGAAGTGCTCATGTGTGTAGATATAGCTTTAACATTCTCAAAATTAAACCGTTTTAAAAGATCCTTTGTGAACTTAAATTGGCAAATGAATATATCATGTTTAGTTTGCTTGATTTGCAGTCCAAGAAAGAAATTTAACTCACCCATCATTCTAATTTCAAATTGCCCTTTCATTTTATTTACAAATTCTTTACACAACCCATCTTTTGTTGACCCAAAGATGATATCATCCGCATATACTTGAGCAATCAACATATCAACCTCTTGATTTTTAATAAAAAGTTTATGATCTACTCTTCCTTTCATGAACCCATTTTCTAGTAAGAAATTACTTAGCTTTTCATTCCAATCCTATGAGGCTTGTTTTAACCCATATAAGGCTTTATTCAATTTGAAAGCATGATTAGGCAATAAAAGATTTTCAAATCTTGGAGGTTGTTTAACATACACATCTACTTTGATAATCCCAATTAAGAATGCACTTTTAACATCCATTTGATATAATTTAAAATCTTTTTAACAAGCAAATGCAAGCAATATCCTAATAGCTTCCATTCTAGCCACAAGAGCAAATGTTTTATCATAATCTATACCCTCCTCTTGACTATGTCCTTAAGTTACTAACCTAGTTTTATTTCTTATGACTATGCCAAACTCATCCATCTTATTTCTACATATCCACTTAGTTCCTATCATTGTATGATCTATTGGTTTTGGCACCAATGTCAATACCTCACATTTAGCAAATTGATTCAATTTTTCCTGCATGGCCATTATCCAATCTTCATCCTTAAATGCTTTATCAATCCTTTTTGGCTCAATTTGTGATAGAAAAGCTACAAACTCATAGATATTTCTAGCTTTTGATCTGGTAGATACTCCTTCATTAATGTTGCCTACTCTTTGAGATTGATCCACTTCATTTTTAACTCTAGGAAAGTTACGGTTCGGTTTCTTCATTTTCCACTGCAAGTTCATTTTCCTTCCCTTCATTACTTTCTATATGATCAATAAGTTGCATGGCAGGAACTTCTTCTTCACCATCTCTCAGATTTTTAGTTTCTGTTTCATTCTTATCAAAAACTACATGAATAGATTCTCAAGAGTTCGCTTATTACACCCTATAGACTTTTCTAGATTGAGAATATCCTTGGATAATGGCCTCGTCACTTCAAGAGTAAAACTTCCCTAAAGGTTCCCTTCCATTATTCAAAACAAAAAATTTATATCCAAAGGAGAGAAAATATGAAATGTTGGGCTTCTTTACAAAAGAAAAAAAGAAAAAAGAAAAAGTTCAAAAGGGGTTTGTTTTAATATTGGTCTAATGAACACTTGGTTTGAAATGTAACATGCAGTATGAATAGCTTCTCCCCAAAAGTATTTTGGTAAAATTTTATCACACAACATAGTTCTAGTCATCTTTTTAATGGTTCTATTTTTCCTTTTTATCAATCCATTTTATTCTGGTGTCCTAGGAGATGAAAAATCATGGCTAATACCATTTTGTGTTCAATAATTTTCAAAGTATCTATTTTCAAATTCCCCCTACCATGATCAATTTTGATTTTAAAAATGATAAGCCTTTTTTCATTTTGAATATTCTTGCAAAAGTAAACAAACTTATCGAAAGTTTCATCCTTGTTGGACAATAAGTACATCCAAATGTATCTAGAGTTGTCATCCACGATGACTAATGCATAGTTATTATTTCCTATGCTTGGTGTCTTAACTGGCCCAAAAAGATCCATATGTATAAGCTGTAATGGTCGTGTCATGGTTACATCCTCCTTTGATGTAGAACTTGATCCATGTTGTTTTCCTTTCACACATGCATGATAGATTTTTATTTTCATTAAACTTTATCTTAGGTGGTTCTAAAACCAATTCCTTTCTTGAAAGTTTTTCTATAATTTTAATACTAGTATGTCTAAGTCTTTTATGCCACAACCAACAATCATCAGAGTTGTTCATAGCAAGACATGTCTCACTTTCAAAAAATTTCATGCAAATTTGTAACATAAACATTTCTTGCTCTTTTCTCAACTAATCTTACATTTTTCCCATTATTTTTGATAATGCAACAAGATGATTTGAATTTAACACTAAACCCTTTATCAAACAATTGACTAACGCTCAAGAATTTATATTTTAAACCACATACAAACAACACATCAGCAATATGAAAGGATTTTGGATTACCTATAATACTGCAACCCTCAATATTTCCTTTGGAATAGTTTCCAAAAGCTACCTTCCCTCTAGGTTGTTCATTTAAAACTGAATAATCATCCTTTTTTCCAGTCATATGACGTGAATAGCCACTGTCCAAGTTTCACCAAGATGGTTGTCGTACTCTATATTTTTCAATGGGAACCTGCAGACACAAATTTAGTGGCTGGAGTTCTAGGTACCCATCTTGTCTTGGGTCCTTCACGGTTAGTATCACAAATATATTTTGGAATCCACTTTTGTATAATTATATAAGGCTTGTTTATTCTAATGGGACAATTTGTAACATGGTGACCAACATATTTGCAGAATTTACAAACTGATTTGTTTCCAACATATGCACAGTTTGCTTCAAAAAAATCTGTGAAGATCTTTGCTTTTCAATTTTAGTTATAGCCTACTCCAATTTTGTCATACATTCCTTGTTGTGATGTTAGAATATTTTCAACCATCTTATTCCCATAAGCAAAAGACTTCAAGGTATTTTCCAGATTTGCAATCTTTGCTTTAAGTAGTGTATTTTCATTTTCAGTATCAATATGACACACAACATCTGTTTTTAGTTTATCATTCTCTTCTTTAATCATTGTTATTTTCTAATTCAAGCATAGCACATTTAATTTTCAATTTCCTAGCATAAACCAGTAAATCAAAAAACATTGATTTCACATTTCCCTCAGTCAAATCATAATAATGTAAAGATTTTACCTCTCCTTCTTCATTTTCCATTAGACACATTAGGTTTTTCAATTTTTGCTTCTTCTTCTTCATATGAAGATAAAGCGGACGACTCATTTTCCTATGTTGCCATCATTACCTTGTTCTTGTATTTTTGTGTCGATCTACCTTTATTCTTCAATTTAGGATTGTTAGCTCGAATGTGACTAGGTTTTCTACACTCAAAATAGACAGTCTCTAGGATCTAGTATTTCCTTTCCTTTTCCTTTTTTCTCTCCTATAGAATTTTTTAAATTTTCTAGCTAACATTGCTAACTCATCTACCTTAGATTCAAATGTTGAGCTATCTTTTACAATTTCCTTAAAAGCTACATTTCTATGTGTCTTAGCCTCCTTTTCAATTCCGCTAAGTTTCAAATTTAGTTCATGTGCTTTGAGATATACTAATAATTCATAAAGAGATAATTTATCTAAATCATGAGTTTCCTTTATAGCCATTTTCATTGCATCCCATGTTTTAGAGAAACATCATAACACCTTCTTAACTAGCTCACACTTCTTATAGATTTTATAATTAATTTTAACTCATTCACAATATCACTAAATTTGCAAAACATCTCAATTATGGTTTCAAAGGGTTTCATAAAAAATAATTCATATTCTCATACAAGTAATGAAATTCTAGAGGCTTTAACTTTGTTTGTTCCTTCAAACACAAGTTCTAATTTCTTCCAAATTTCTTTTGTAGTTTCACATGAAGAAATCCTGTTATATTCAACTACACATACACCTTACAACTTATGGTTATAAAGCATACACATTGCACGATTATTATGACCTACAATTTTCTTTTTATCTCCAATCTACTTAGTTCATCTTTATTTACTTAGTTTCTTTTTGTGTAACAAACCAAGCATCCATATCTTGACTCATCATAAAAAATCATCATTGACTTTCAATGACCATAGTTTGACCCAACAAAGATAAGTGGCTTGTTGTAACCTATAATAGCCTTCTTAACATCCATATCTATCATATGCTCTAAGGGTGTTAATCCTTATTTACTAGAGCTCCAGGCTTTGATACCATTTGTTGGTATGGATTAACCTAATAAAGGGGTTGGATTGGATTATTTTTTACTTTGTTTGTAAAAAATTTATAAAAATAGTGCACAAAAAATTGTTCAGGTGCTTCGGCCTCCTATTGGACTTACTTCCACCCCTTTTTAGCAACAGTTAGAAACCCCTTTATTACTTTATGAGAGTTATACTCCACAATTTAGTACACCTTGATCTTTTGTTTATGGAATACAAAGATCTACAATTTACTTCATAAACAAGAAGCCAAACATAGCTTCCCAACAACACAACAACCTAAGACCACACACGGTCTTAACAATAAACAATCACAACTTACAACATGTTGTTACAAAGCAAGAAAACACACCTTGAAACTTATGGTTACAAATCAAGAACACAACTTACAACTTGCTACTACAAGTCAAAATCACGAACCACACAATATCAGAGTTTATGCAACATAATATTTCCTTTTTATCCAAGAAGTGCTTGTGGCTCAACTCAAAAAGTCTCTTGTATACTTTCTTGATTTAGTTCTTCAGAATGTACTCAAGCAATCACTTTCACTAATAGCAGGAAGATCATGAAGAAAGTGATTTCTTCAATAATAACACTTAATTCAATATGTTAAAAAATAGATTAAACAAGAATAATCAGATGGTGTCACATTGCTTTTGGAACAAGTAGAATATATTCAGGTAACAAATAGCCTTGAACTGAACTAGTCACGCTATTGTCTACTGTGCTTGCTTACCTTTTTTATTTCTTAAATCTATCTTGTGAATTTATTTATGAAGTTAATTATATTGCTCAAGTGAACAATATACCGCAAATTCATCCTAGACAAAGAGTAATAAATGAGAAAGAAGCATTTTATTAATTCAAATTAAAACCTAACTCAAAATCCCTTTTTTCATTGTTTGTGATTAGGACCAACAATAGGATATTCAATTGAGGAGCTCTAGTTGTTAGAGAGTCTATTTATATTGTGTTTGATGAGTCTAATAAGTCTCAAAGGGAAGCTTAGTTTAATGCTGCAGATGAGGAGGCTCCTTTATTCCACATGTAGAGAGAACTACAAATGTGAAGCTAAATTTACAACAACTTAAAGGGAGAGAAGAAAAAGAAGTGTCCTATCCAAGAGTTAGAAGTAAGATGGATGAAGCAAGAATTATAGCTAATCCAACCCAAAAAGTTAGTGCTAGAAAATCTATTAACAATACATATGATTTTGTAACAATTCTATAATAATTAGAACCTAAGAAAGTAGAAGAAACCTTAGGTAATGAAAATTGGTTTCTTTCCATGCAAGAAGAACTAACTCAATTTGAAAGGAATAAAATTTGGAACTTAATATGTAGATGAAAATGGGATCATAACTAGAAATAAAAATATGTTAGTGGCTTAATGATAAGCTATGAGAAATGATAGATTATGATGACACATATGCAACTATAGTAAGGTTAGAGATCACTAGGATAGTGTAAGGCTTTATGCTACAAAAATTTCTAAATATAGTAAATGGATGTAAGAAGTACATTTTTAAATGTCTTGACAACTAAAGAAATGTTAGTTGAGCAATCCTTTAGATTTGGGGGATAATCGTGTCTGCTGGATCTATTTCCATGTTCAAGTGATTGTGAGGCTTGCGACTATAAATCAAGCCCTTTTTTCCTCTTTAACTCTACTTTCCCTTGACTGACAAAAAAAGTACCCGCGATGATTCCAGCGAAAAATAGGGGTTTTTTTCCTAAGTTGCTTCTAGTAAGCTGCAAACCGTGTTCAACGTTTCTCCCTAGAGCGAGATCAGCTGTATCCCAACTAAGAAAAACAACTTGAAAACTCCAATATCTAGTAAATGGCTTCAAGTTAAAAAATTTCCCCAGAGGGGGAAAAAGTACCTTCCTATAACACTGAGCAAAGCATTCTTTTTCTGCTGAGGAACCTGAGAAAATATTTATCTGTCACTTCTTAAGATTCTTTATAATGGGCTTTTGTTAAAAAACAAAATGTGAAATGTGAAAATGTTTTGCTGAACTAGAATGTGGTTTTCAGAAAGAGCATTAATTTTTGGAAGCCCACTACAATGAAAGAAAAGCTTTTTTGTCTCCGGAAAAATAAAAAATAAAAAAACATTTTGCATTAGCTAGCCACAATCTAGATTTACCTTCGAACTATTTATTTCCATGGGTTAGGTCCATGTTTCGTGCTTAGTCTCATGCTTTCATCCATAACTGGCAAACCCAAACAGAGAGAACTAGAGGCTGGATTTCCTTGTGGGACAAAAAAATTTAACCTCCCAAAAAAATGTAATTTAAGTAAAATTTGAAGCCTTTCAACCTTCACTTTTTTGTAATTATAATAACTTTTATATTGTTGGGGTAGGCTCATTTTTTCTGTACTCTAGTTTTTATTAGTTTAATTTATCATTCTACAAAATTAAAAAATATATATATTTAACACTTGAACCCCACCAAAGACACTCCTCTAACTACATTTCATTATGCTCAGGTATATATTGAAAGTCAACACGATTCCTTGATGAACTTAAAGAGTATCCTAAACGTTCAAGTGCCGCTTTATTGAACATTGAAGCCAAACCGATAATTGCACGGAATACATAAGCTTAATAATGCGTGAAAATGCATGTCAATCTTCAAGGACATTCAGGACGAAAGCATACGTAATTTATGTGAAATACTCCTCTAAGTATTCTTGAGATTAGTGATCTTCCTCATTATTGTTATAGCCGAATATATTTGCATTCCTATGCAAAATCACAGTGAAAAAACTTCACAAAAGATATTACCATCTCGCTATCTAAAGCAATAACAGTATAAAAGAAACAATTGTTGGTAGAAACTTGAATCATTAAAGAGTCATTGGAAAACATGTAGATCTTCATTTGTAGAGAGAGAGAGAGAGAGAGAGAGAGTTTACTGGCCTTCTTAAGCAATCCCTTTCTTCACCTTGAAAAGGTCACTTGCCTGCTAGTAGAATTGTCAATCCTTCGGCTTGCAATCTTTCCTCTGCCCATTAACTTCTTACAATCCTTGGGGTTTGGTCGCTGTTTTTATCAGCTAGATCGATATAAAAGATTTGAGAAATAGCTTAATACCCATGAATCCAATGCGAAAATATAAAAAGAGAAAACATTGAAGAACATAATTTTTTCGGTTGAGACTTCAAAAATGATCTGAAGAAAAGATGGTACCTGCACAAAGAGAAATAAATACCGGTGTGCAATAGAAGGAATATGACAGAAAAGGAAAAAACCAGAGGTCGAGCTTTACTTGGTTGATCTTAAATGGAGTTGCGGACAAGCAAGTAAGAGGAGAGAAAAATTGCCGTAGAAGTGTGCTATGTGATGGTAATTTTATGCCTTTTACGGAAAGTTGAAAGTTGAAAGTGGTACCGAGGGAAGCAAATCTCTTTGTTTTTTATATGAGTAAACAACTGGCGTTTCTGCGGTGCTCAAACCCGTTTGGTGGTTTCTTGTACCCATCAAATATCCTTTCCTAGTTCTACTCTCGCAACTACTCAAAAAGAACCTACTCGCCTTTTCACGTCGATAATCGACAGGACGTAGCCATCAGTGGATGCAGAGGGTGGTTAACGGTTCGGGGGATGGGAGGGTCCAACAGAAAGGACTGCCCGTAACAAGTGTCACTAAACCAAAGCAAGTGAAGACCTCATACTTCACAGGGCGCCTGGATTCTTGGGTTTGTGAAAATTGGCTGTCTCATCCTCATAATCACTGACACATACTTTTGAAAACCAGGGGTGGTTCCTTCCATTTTGGGGTTTTCTTCAGCTTTTTATTGTGTTGGAGAAGGGATTTGCACCAAAGCCTTCTAGAGTTGACATTGGGTACTCCTCATCAATTGCCTACGGAGAAATTTAGGTGCTCTAAGATTGCAGTTCGGCTGCTTTTCTTCTCCGTTGTCATCGTTCATCCAGAAAACAACACCCATAAAAAGAATGGCCTCTTGCTCCATAAATAAGTCAATCTGCGTTAACTGCATCTAAATGATTGATGGATGATTACTCTTTTTGCATCGGTTGAGTCCGTCAAAGTCTCATTTACTTTTTAGTAGATCACCCCGTGCACCTTTTAAAACTCAAACGTCATTATTTTCTATCCAATAAAGAATCATTGAACAGAGAAACTGTTCATGAGTTTATATCTTAATCACTTGTTGAGATTGGTGCAGATGCAACTCAATTCAAGATCAGATTCCTCTTTCTCCAAACAAGGTGTCAGCATAGAATATAGTTATGACCCAATGCACAATGTTGTTTGTCGGATATAAGTTATTTCAAAAGATTAAACCAAAGAAGTACGTAATTCAGGAGTTGGAACTTAATTTGGATGTTTAAGGTTTATTTGAGTTATCTTATTCGCATAACTTGAAATTGACTTTATGAACCTTAGGCCACTTTATTGTTCTTTGTATTTGTTAAATGGATTTATTGTTCCTTACCCAAATGGAAACTAAAATGACTTTGGAAGGTTCACCAAAAATTTCCAAGCTCCAATTTTCATAAGAAAACAAGTAATTGTGTCTAACATGTTCTAAAATGAAATCCTATTGATTGAAGTTAGTGTAACAATGACAAATTTGAGCAATAGCATAAAGAGGCAAAGTTGTGGAGAATGATGAGGACTAATGCTTAATATTTGTAGATATGGATTTTTAAATCACATATTAATGTGATGACTTAGCATATTTGTAATCCCAAAGGTTTGTACTAAAATTATAAGGATGAGATTCATGTAAGAATTTTAAAATTAATAATAACATAAAAATATTACTATTAAGATAACAGGGTTAGAAAGCTTTAGCCCAACCCAAAAATTAACTCTAAAGTAAAAGGAAACTTCTTTAATTTAAATAAACCAACATATATATGTCTTGACAATATGGGGCAATCCATACCATTAACATAGCCCCTCATCATGATAAAGGTTGTTGAAGCCTCACGAGTCACATTGTCTTTAGACGTGCCTTTTATGTAAGAGTCCTCACACATGCTTGCTACATATAGTCCCACCTCGTTAGCTATTGACCCAACTCCTACATCAGCTATCGAGACACATCACATGCCACATCAACTCTCCTTTTGTGATCATAGCCCGTGCAAGGACAAAAACCCTAGTGCCAATATCAAGATTTTCAATCCAAAATCTGTCTTTTATACATGATTTTGTTTCTATATTTAAGGATTTGATTCTATTAGTTCTAAATTGTATATATTTGATTCAATTATTTGTAAAGCCTAAGGAAAATTGCTAATACACTTAAATTTCTTTGATGACTATGATTCTTACATTTTTACATGGTGTTAATGGGCCTCCAACTCATGCCTCCATCACTAGTCTATTTCCTTATGACCACTCAATCTTCCTTTGATTACTCTATGACTTCCCATTTCCCTCTCCTATATGCAAACCCTAACTTGACAACTCCTATTACTCTAACCATCCTTCCTTCGACCTTCATTGAGTGATTTGATGCCTTAAGCTTCATTGTTTTTTTATTATCAAATGGTTTGAAATAACCTTTTTGAAAGTCTTAATTGGGAAACCTTGACTAGCTCCTTGCTAGCTCCAACACTATTGTTGCCTAGTTGGCCAATTATTGGTCTTCAATTGTAATGTGGAAATATTTTTCTGACTAGTACACAACCTAATGCATTGCAAGCATTGCCTCCCTTCATATGTGACTCTAATCTCTTTGGAATGGTAATCAAATAGTCACCAACTTCCTCAATGAGGCCAAGTTGATCATTGATCAACTAGTCTACATTGGAACGAAGATGTCTAAGACCAAGTACCACACGTACACTTTTGTGGGCTTGGTGATAAGTTTGAAGGCCTAGCCATGGTAGTCTTCGTGGAATTTAAGGTAGCATTATTGCTTAGGGAGAAGCTTCACTCCTTCATTCTATCCTATGAAAGCAATTAGTCATCCATGAACCAACCACACCATTGTCATGTGCCTAAAATGTATTTTGGGTTTGTGTTGACTTTTGTAGTTGGTAATGAGAAAACTTGGCTCCTACATGGGCTTGTGTTAGTGTTTTACTATATAGACCCTCTATTAGTTGTGAGAAAAAGAGGATAGTATTGTAAGTGAAAATAACATGTAAATTAGGGATGAGGGATTATGAAATCCCTAAATTTTTTATGTGAGAAGGAAGCTTATTTGGCTATTTGACAAGGTGTTGTGTCCTTTTGATGCAGATGTGTCATTTCCAATATGATATGGGTGTGCTATGTCCACTTTAATATAGATTGTGTGTGTGTGCATGAGATTGAATGTTTATAGTGTTTGCTATGGTAGTTTTGTGTGCAAATATAGCTAGAAAGAAGAACATAAGCAAGCTTAACAAAGGTGCCGATTGGACACTACAGTTTTGGTTCCTAGATCCTAAATCTATTATTAAGGTCATGACAACAAGTTACCAAAGCAAAGTTTGGATACAATCATGGTTGACACAGTTTGGGCTCGCATCTAGGCAAAGACTAATTGGAAAAGGGATGAACTTGACTAGTGTCTACAAGAATAGATGTGATAGATCAAAGACTCATAAAAAATAGAGATGTGGGAGTTAAAGGAAGCCATTGTGAGGCTATTTCTAACCTCCTCTAACAAGAAACTGCCCGTAAGTAACTCCAAACGTGACTTTGTTACTTCTTCATCTAATGTGAAAAATAAGAAAATAAAAATGGAGAAAGAAATAAAAAGAGAAACATATTAAAAAAAGAAAAAAAAAAGAAAGTGAGGGAGAAAGAATTGATTGTAAGGGACCATGTGATAAGAATGCTAAAGGAGAAGCTTATTGAATCCCATAATTGAATAAAAAATGTTTATCACAAGGGTAGAATAGATAAGGAGTTTCAAGTTGGGCATTCTTAAGGCTATAAGCTTACAAATAACTATCTGTGAGCATGAAGTGCACTTATAAGCTATCACTTCGTTTCTATGGACCCTTTAAGGTGTTGGAAAGGGTTGAGGCTCTAACCTACAAGTTGAAAGGCTTGTGCAAGTTGTAAAGTCTTCACCTCTTTGTGGAGTTTTACATGGAGTTGGTTGTATGTCAATAATGCCTTCTGAGTGTGTGGTGCAGGCTTCACCATGTGGAGACATGCATGTCCTTACATTGTTACGTGTAGTTCCAAATAAGTTATGACAATTCTCCACGTTATCAAGTGGTTCATTGTACATTTCAGGTGGCTGTACTACAAATCCCCTTTGTGACATGTTGCTTTTTGCATGCTGCACAAGTGTGTCTGGACCACTCAATCCATCTGTTGGATTTTTTGCAAGAGTAAGAGAGGTTATGCCTACAATACCTAGGCGTCCAGTAGTGTGTGGTGTAGTGGCATCCATATCAAATGGTGAATTCTTTATTGAGAGATCCATGATTGCCTCATCCGTTGAATTTGCAAGTCTTGCAGCATAATTTCCTTTAACCAGGTGGTCATTTGCTGCAAAAGGAAAGAGTTTTCGTTCAAAACATGTCTTGATACAAACACTTTCCCGGAAGCAAGGTGAAGGCATTTGTATCCTTTGTGCTGTGGACTATATCCCAAAAAGATGCACTCAAATGATCTAGGGGATAATTTATCTCCAGCTTCATGTTTTAGATACAGAAAGCATGAACATCCAAACACTCTAAAAAAACTGTAATCACATTGCTTCTTATATAGTATTTCAAATGGAATGAAGTTGTTTAAGGCTTAACTGGGAAGTCGATTGATTAAGTACACTGCAGTGAGAAAGGCATCAACCTAGTAGCGTTTTGGCATGCTTGTTTCAATCATCATAGCCATTGCTAGCTCTACAATGTTATGGTGTTTTCTCTCAGCAATCTCGTTTTGCTGGGGGGTATATGGATAGGAAAGGTTGTGTAGAATATCGTGGGTTTTAAGGAAATCTAGGAAATCATTACTTAAGTATTCCCTACCATTGTCAGATTGTAAGACTTTAATGGGCAATCCAAACTGAGTTTCTGCCATTTCCTTAAATCCTTTAAAGATATCAAACACTTTTGATTTTTGTCGGATAAGGTAATGGTTATTTGTTGGCCATTACCAATGAGTATGCCGTCAGAACCAAGGTAAGGTTTGATATTTGTTAACTCACCAGTAGTGTCAACGACATGGGCAGTGGCTCCACTATTTGGGACCCAGCTTCCATTGGATGAGTCTTCAAGTGTAAGTGTTGCAAGTGCCTTAGGAGCATTGTTTGTCTAGAAGGTGTGATCAAAACGGTGCCAACACTGAAGGGCATTGTGCCCCTTCTTGGAGCAAATTTGGCATTCTACAGCTGATCGGCCATTAAGTTGGTGTTCCCCAGTTTGTGGGTTTGATTGTTGTCCTCTGGAGGATCTATGTATTGCAGAACAATTGTGCTGAGTGGATTGATTGAATCCACGCCCTTAAGAAGAGAAACTATTTTGACTTCCCCGTCCTATTCCATTGCCAGATGGACCACTACGCTGGAAGCGTTGAGTAGTGAAAGCAGCATTGTCTTGAGGCTGTATAGGAGCATATCTGTTCAATCTGGCATCAAATGCTTGAAGTTGGGAAACAATGTCATTAAAAGCAGGAATAGGAGGTTTAAACATGATTGTTCAGAAAGATTCATATTCGAAACCTAAGCCTTCCAGAAGTTGAAATGATTTGCCTTGGTCGGACAAAGGCTTATCGATAGAGCTTAACTAATTTGTTAAGCTCCGAAACTCATTTAGATAAGCAGCTAATGGCTTGCTTCCCCTTCACAAGTGGTAGAGCTGAGAGAGTAGGTCATATTCCCTGGTCTCTGTTTTCTGGGCATACCTACTGCAGAGCTCCTCCTATACTTAAGAAGCAGTCTCCATTTCAAATACGTATCCCAACACTTCCTCTGTGAGGGTGCTAAGGATTTAGGACTTGGCAAGGTTGTCTGTCTACTTCCAAGCTATATAGTCAGGATTCTCAATCTCTTCTTCATTCTCATCGTCCAGGATTGTGAGTGCTGGTGGTTCAACCTCACCGGTTAGGAAACCATACAGGCGTTGGGTTTGCATAAGAGTCTTGACTTAAGTGAACCATGGGAGGAAATTGGTTTCAGTCAACCGAAGTTTCACAAAGTTAGCAACATTTACGAAGATAGGGAAAGGATAAGGAATGGTAGGGAGTTGGTTAATTGCCATGAGCAATGACTCAAGGTGGCTCTGGATACCAAATGGAAAGTAGAGGAAAGAGAGAGAGAAAGGAAAAGAGAGACGTTGCTCAAAGGGATTCGGTGTTCAACTATGCAGAAGAATACATTTGTTGGACACTTGTATATTTACTTTACATTGGACTACACATATAAATAGACAAAAAAAGGAAGAAAGATAAACAAAGGCTTTCGTGACTGAACTAATGATGACTCTGTCTATGATTTCATGTGACTTCTTGCAGAGCCTTACGTAGAGTCAATAATTTCATGTGCTTTGGTTAGCCAAACAGCCGATCCCATCTCAGCCTGGCTATTCGACAATGCTGCATTCCTATTTAAAGCAGAATCAAATTAAGTGAATCTACAACAGATCTTGATTTGGGTAAATCTTCCTTATGATGGTCAACATTGCACATTTTTAGGATTCGAACCCACTAAAAACAAAGTTGAAATGGCAAAGGATTAATTTAGTGGCTGAATGATACGAGGCACTCAGAAAAACGTTCATTTAGAGACGTTTGCAAGTTGTGGTGTACGGCAGTCCAAATTATAATCATAGTATGCTAAATGAATGAGCTAAATTCCGGTCAGCGACATAGTCCAATAGACAATGATTTAGTAGTGTATTATATTAATCTTAGTACGTCAAATTAATTAATGGTTCACGCTTACACTTGTACCATTGTCAAGTCATGTATGTTGCATAAATAGATCGAGATATCATAGTAAATACTTATATGAAATTTTATATGCCATAAAGATTCGAAAAGAAAAGGTAGAAGGGAATTGAAAAAGCAAAAGAGGAACAATAAAAACAAGCCATCGCCCACTATAAGGGGTCAAAGACTACTCTTGACCCTACTTTTGTACGAGGGATTGATTATGCTCATTGTTCTCTATAAAGGTGGAGATTAAATATAAAAACTATTATCACCTTAATTTTAAGATATGTGAAATAAAAAGTAAAAGAGTGGTGAAACATCAAACATTGCAACAACTGACATTTATTCTTTTAGCATCAAGAACATTCTATTACAATTTATAATAGTTGTAGGACAACCTTGGGATATGATCTTATAAAAAAAAAAAATTATCTCAGAAGACATTAATTTGGCCTATATAACAAAGTTTTTCACTTTGATAGTCAAGGGTTCAAGATCTTGCCTTGTGATATATGAATTTTCAATCTAATTATGAATGCATGATCTCTTAGTTAAAATTTTTGTTGACCTCAAACCCTGGAAATGAGTCACTTGAATTCAATCCAATCAATATTTGACTTAAAAAATAAGGAAGACTATACGAGGGAAAGTTTTTTTGTTTCAAAATATAAAATTCTCCCAACGAAATTTTATTTTGAGTGAGATTTGGAGACTTCCAACCTCCATTTTTTGGCAGCTTTCACAACTCTTATAATGTTGGAATATGTTCTTATGCTTCTATTTACTAATTTTATTAATGCAAACTTATATTTTCACTTTAAAAAAAAATGCAAGCATTCATGTTAATGATATGCTTATTGGTTGTTTCATGACAGGCATACTTGGAGCTTTTAATCATTTATTATTTCATTAAATAGTTGGATTATATAGGATTTTGAATTAAATTTCAAATATGCAAATCAGATCATTTAAGTGATAACTAATTACGTAAAAGCATTAAGCACAATAATATATAACTCACATAAATAAAATACCTTAAAAAGTATAGACACTTATAAAATTCACATTATTATAGTCAAGCTACATCATCACTCTAACAAAAGGAAATTAGAGTATAATGAATAATAAACCAAAATAATTGTAGAAATTAAAAAAAAAAATCTTAAATGAAAAACTAAAAAGTTGTCATCATATTGTCTTCTCTTCAAGAATTCTTTACAAAGTTCCTAAAAGTCAAACCAAAATCAATAATTGTATAATATATAATCTTTTTTGTCTTTAGTTTCTCTTTTTCTCTCTTCGTTTTCTCTATTTTATTCTCTTGCGGGGCATGCCCTACTCTTTCTTCCTTACAATGCATCCTTGTCCTTTTTATTTTGACTTTCTTGTCCCTCTATTTTGTCTTTTTGTGCCCCTTTTGTTTGTCTTGTTATGTCTTTCTATTCCAACAACTTCTTTTGTTTTTCTTGTTCTTGTGAGACCTTCTACATAAACAATAATAATTTAAATAAATATAAGAAAGTTAAAATATTATCTTACAATTTTTTTTTCTTAAAATAGTCAAAATAACACTATAAAAATAAAATTATCATTTTTCATTACTTAAGTATTGTGTCATCAGCTTCTAGCTGCCGGAGGACATTGTAATAGCTGAAGGGAAGCGTTGGCCTGTTAGGGACTTGGTGACTGGTCAATTTACTTGTAGAGCCCAATCTGGACCGAGCTACAGTCAGGGTTTTTCATCTCCTCCTGCTCCCTATCTTTCCAACTCAAACAACAAGATTTCGATAAAATGAGAAGAAACAAACCATTCTCTTAGTCTCTTTTTATAGCCGCCAGTAGAACTCCTATATTCTATTCATACAAACCAAAGTCCCTAGTTCAAGCCAGAAATGGCTACAACATAACTTTTCCCCTACTGTCTCTAGCAGTTTATCACTAAATACAACTAAAATTACCACAAAATCTACAGAGGACCTTTCTAGACTGTGTTACATAACTTCACTGCCACGTATAAAAGACACCAGTAACACGTCCAACAACTAATCTATAGAGTCATTTGACTTACTATGTAAAATAAGTTATGCCCCTTCCTTTACATGCTACTCTGTTTCCATAAGTTACATTGCTTCCCCTTATCTGAGGACCTTGCCCTTAAATTCCAGATAACATGGTTGCAATTCTTCCATCTTTTCCCAAGATGCATCTTGAGGGGAAAATCCTTCCCAATGTACGAGGACCTTTTCCTCCTTTCTCCGTGTATGCCATTCTAGAATTGCTTGTGGCCGAACTGCTAAAATTCCCGAATTATCCAAGGATTTGGGCAGCACCGCTTGGACTTTCGGCAACAGACTAATGCATTTTTTTAAGATAAGACACGTGAACACGGGACGAACTTTGGGGTAACCGCAATTTATAAGCTACTGCTCCCACCTTTTTGTATAATTTCCAAGGGCTTTTAACATTGAGGAGATATCTTTAAATTCCTTCTAAGTGCCACTGATAAGCTCTTGTAAGGTTGGAGCCTTAGGGAAAATACTTCCACGTCAAATGTTGCGTCAGACCTACGCTTATCATGGTTTTGGTTCATTCTATGCCGCACTTCCACAATTCTTTGTTTTGCCTTCTTTAGCACTTTAGTACTTTAGCACTTTAGCACTTGGTCTCGAGTGCTAAGCTCCCTCTCCACTGACTCTACTGAGGCTTCTCCTAGAACAAATGAAATTAAATCTGGTGGTGGCCCACCATGAAGTTGTTCACATGCGCTCTTCTTAGTTGAGGTATGCTGATTAGTATTGTAACTGAATTACGCCTAAAGCAACCAATATGCCCACTCTCAAGACTCGTCTCTTGTAAAACATTTGAGGTACATTTTTACGGTCTTGTTAGTTACCTCCATTTACTTATTAGCTTGTGAATGGTATACTAAAGAATGACTGAAACAGGTGCATTGTTGGTTTTTACTAAAAGTACTTGTAAAGATGGAAACCCTACCACACACCACACTTTTAGGTAGTTCATATGATTTCAACTCCTTATCAAATAAATTTTGAGCTACAATTGTTGCTGTGTAGGGATGAA
Organism: Casuarina cunninghamiana; assembly: GCA_028551485.1. Lineage (NCBI taxonomy): Eukaryota > Viridiplantae > Streptophyta > Magnoliopsida > Fagales > Casuarinaceae > Casuarina > Casuarina cunninghamiana. Next base: position 10,296,271 of record CM052371.1, read on the forward strand.
TGAGAGGTATAAAGTATGCCATCTTTGACGATCTATCTTCCACTATCATTATAGTCATTTTACCTTAAAGGTGGAAGTCCTATAAAGTTTATGAACAAATTCGACCATACCTAATCTAGAATTACCAATGGTTGCATTAACCCTACTGAATGGGAGTTATTGCTCTTGTTTCTCTGGCATATCTTATAATTCGTGACTACTTGGCATGGATTTTTCTCCATATGTCCCCATATAAAAATCCTCCTAATTTTGTTCAACTTCTTTATGATGGCTTCATGAGTATCAACTTTTGGTTCCTTCCATATTTGACCCTCCATTAGTTCCTAATTTTGTTGCGCCCTCTAAAGTATACAACCCCAATTTGACCTTCCATCAGTTGCTAGTTTCTCCAAACTACAATTTTCTAAAGCAAATTCTGCATGTTGAGACTACTAGTGAACTCTTTTTACCATATTATTCTCTATTAGGTTGAGCTTATGTGATAAGTGATACTTCTCTCTCTCTCCCTCTCTGCCTTTTCCTTTCCAATGAGATGTTACCATTTGTTCAAGTTCTATAAAATAATTTGTCATAATTACATGCTATTTTTCTACCCATATTGTGTTATGTGTCAAAAAATGTCTAATCTAATTAGGAGCAAGTCCTACTTGGGACTAAGAGGTCCCAAGTTTGAAACTGGGTGCTTGCATAAAGGTGTGTTAAATAAATAAAAAATATTGTGTTAGGCATAATAATGGATAAATGCTATCATTCTAATCCACTCAATCCAATGATATTTATTGATATAATTTTTTATAGGACACACTTTAATGTGAAATTAGTGGATAATAGAAGTTATTAGAATTAAATTCAACGTCATATTGAAGATTTAATTTCCATAGACAATGATGGGTTAGAAGATTACCCTTACTCAAAATGGAATTTAATATCGTATTGGGAGGATGGAATGAAGAAATACAATGGATGATTAGAGTAACTAAAAAAAAAAATTTTGGCTACAAAGTTTTTAAAGATATCTTTTTTAACTTGCATTTATTGTATATGGACATAACAAAATAGAAGATAATTTTGAAATATCATGGTTAACATTTTAATCTTGTTGGCTAAAATAAGAAAAATTGTACAAAGAAGAGCTTTTTTAGTTCAAAATATAAAATCTCATAGAGAAATGTCATTTTAAATGAGATTTGGAGGCTTTCAACCTCTATCTTTTTTATAATTTTCATAATTTTTATAATATTGGGATATGTTCCTATATTATTGTACACTATCTTTTATTAATGCAAACTTATATTTTTATCAAAAAAAATATTATAATTGAACTAATTTTCTGCATCATTGATTCACTGAAAATATTTTAACAGCCTAAATTTCCCTGTTCTAATAATGGCTGATATGTCACTCCGTTGTTGGGCTCATAGCATTATAACTGAAGCATATCGAATTCAAAAACCATATATTTCCTTGACAATTTCCAGTTGCTTTTTTCTTCAAAAAATTAGTCCCCATAAAATTCACTTATGGACTAGTAATTCGTCCTCACTTTTATTTTTTGTTTATCTGAATTTTTAGCCAAAGTGTTAAAAAATTTCTGCACCTAAAAATGTGGTGCAATTTTAGACTTTCTTGTTTGAGATGCTGACTCATATTGACCAGAATTATATAGGTACCTCAGTCACACCATCCCTTTTTATTGATAACAACAAAATTCCAGAGAACTATAATAACACGACAATGTTTGGGCTTTCCCATATCCATCAAATTTACATCGATAACAGGTCTCTGTTATTATTTTGTGGCAACCTTCATAAAAAATTCATTCAAACTGTTGTGATTCCTTCTTGATGTCTGTATCTAATAGTTGAAGTACGAAGTCTCACTGTTGGAAGCTTGATTTTGCACTGTGGGGGAGTTCTTGATAGGGTAATTAGTGGCTATCCAGTAGAATACACTTGCTACTGCAGTTGTAATCTGTTGAAGATTTTGAGGAGATATTGATAGTGTTAATATTAGAATATAATTTCTTTATTACTATTGAATTGGATGTGGCATGTCAATAAATGTGAGGACATACCTGAGTTCTACTGCTTTTGGTGGTGCTTCGCTGTTTTGAGGATATGGCTGGCTTAGCTGGAGATGGATGGGTTCGTGAACATTGTATCCATTGCTGATGTTGGATGAAGCAGTAAGACTTACACTTTCTTCGTTCAGATTCCCCAGACCATAAACCTAAGATGCAAAGCTTCATTTTGAGACTGGCTATAAAAGAAATCTTCACTTATCTAGTTTCAAAACGAATACCATGAGCCTTATAGGCAGTTTATCATTATTCAATTTGGTTGTCTCCCCTTGCTGAAGGCTTGCTTCTGTACTTAAAAGTATTGTCAGAAAATAAAAGAAGTGTAAAAATGTGTTTTAATCAATACCTTCCTCTTCAATTTGATATTTTCCTCGTAAATAAGGGCAATCTTCTTGTATAATTCTGTGTTCTCTTGACGAATGAGATTTTCCTACAATGAAATGAAAGCTAGTTAGCAGATGAAATACAATTTGTACCAACATGACCTAGGATTTCAGCTATTTTCTCCTGCAAAACCTTCTCGGTTCGTTCTTTTATTTGATCGGTTAGTTTATGTTCCTGCAAGAAAGAATGGATGCAGGGTTCAAATTTTTCGTTTTTCTTTTATTGCATAGATCATTCGATTTCTGAATTAAAATTCAGATAAAGCTTGTATTCTCGTACCTTTTTGATTTGGACAGCCTTCAAACTCCTTTCCAGTCGATTTTCCAAATTTTCTAGATCTTTAAGACTCAAACCAGAAAGTTCTCCGCCCATCAGTTCCCTGCATGTATCATATCTTAAGGAGTATCATACATTATGAAGATTACTAAATGTATCGAGTCTATGACATGGGCTAGGCCACAGTTTTTCATCATTACATCATCTTATATGTAAATTGTAATCTTAGTGGTTTACTTCTGAATCTATCTGAGATCCTTCTTCATACTTTTTCTGAGAGAGATTGTCTAAACAAAGTGCTTTAAAAATATGGTGGTATCTATTTAATGGATTGTGCGTTTCAAGTATAGTAAAAGTAATTTGGCAGTAATGCTACCAGCAATAGGGCCTTGAGGGGAACGCACAAAATGGAGATTGATGGTATAAAAAATCGTATTGTTCTGAAGAAACATATTTTTTACTAGCCGATAACCTGTATCAGTCTCCCAGCCACAGAAACGATCTTTCAGATCTTAGATTGTCAGTGTGGGTTTTCTATACTGTGCTGAGTTTTGCCATGTTTCCTCAACCCGATGCACTGGATTGCCAATGGCTATAGTTTCCACATCCTGAGCTCAATCAATGTGGTTGTACAAAGAGTTATGTTGTATTATAATTCCTTTTTTCAATTGAAACTATGATCAATGGAAGGTAGAACTGATATTGTTGTTTGAACTTTTTAAGTTTTTGGAATATGATTGTTAGCAAAACTTCGCCCGACCTAGGCCAAACCCATGATATCTGGTCCAACCTAAACCAAACGTACCCTATCACAACCTCAGAGAGAGTACAGAAGAAGAAAAGCCACTTGTCGCAGAATCTTGGCTTTTAAAACAGAGCTGAGCCAAAAGGATTGACTTGGCTCATGAGGCAAGCATTCTAGGTTCACAGGAGGCAAGTAGAAGGAGGGGGCATCATCTTTGACCACAAAAATCAAGTTGACATTTGCTGAATTTTGACTGGAAACATTGGTTTTGAGGTTCTGCTGGAGCAGAGATGTAGTTGCGTCCCACCAACTTCATCTGTTAATATGTTTGGTTACAGCTTCTTCATAGTCTCTGCTACCAAAATCCCTCAATTTTATTTTTTTTTGGGCTATTTTTGCTGTTTCATATTCTGAATCTTTGTATGAATTACATTCTGATTTAAGTTAAACCCTACTTCAGTGTGTTGTTTGTGCAGAATCCTAGTTACTATGCAAGGTTCAGTGTTCCTTTGTTGAGCATCAATGATTTTACCTGTGGCTTTCTTGCAAGTACTGCACCTGTTGTCTCAAAGTTTCGGCCTCCCTTTGCCAAAACTGCAATTACAAAGCCTGATATTAGTCTGTGGAATATAATAGAATATGTCAGAGTATGATGAAATCATTAAAACACTTGAAATACTGTATAACTCTAGCACTGTAATATAGAACTTACTAGATTCCAAAGTATGTTTGCATAGTATATGCTAATCAACTACTTCTGCATTACCAGTGATGAAAAGCTGGAAACGGACTTAAAGGCACAGGCAGAAAAGGTAAGAACCTGGAGTGGATGCTGTAGCTCAAATTACTAAGTTTTTCAGTTAGACTTGCTCTTTCACATTACTTATTAACTTGTTGCGTTTCTATGATAGTGGTCTTTTCTTTTCTATTCTTTTTTTTATAAATGATCTCTGTTATGAAGAAAGTCAAAGGAAAGTGGTGCTCCTAATACTGAGTACAGTAATCGTAATTTAGAATTAATGTTGTATCAGATATGAGCTAATTTGGGATTTATACATCTGAAACTTAATGCAGGGACACAAATTTTCATCGAGAATTTAGAATTGCTCGTAAGAGCTTCGAGTTACAATGCTTAGACAGACCATTTAAGAACCTGGCTCTTCTATGATGGCGATATAATCTTTCTTATGGTGAAATTCTGGATGTAACTTTCTGCATAGAGGCTGTTGATACTATTAAATATAATCGTAACATTGGGCTTACCACCTCTAAAAATATAATACAAGGAAAGTGTCTTTGTCGTGAGTTGAACATATACCGTTAAACATAGTTGTTAGATACACAATGAAGGGTGTTGATGAATAAATGAGGATATCTTGACATATTCATAATATACCAGTTGTCTATAGGCTTTTCTGCAACCTATAACAATTGTGATCTCAGCATCAGATAGATTTTTTGATACCTAGGCTGAACCATTAAGTGCTTATTGATAAAGGGATGAACACTGGAAATGATAACGATGGTAACTCCTCATAAGAATTTGAAGCCAGATAATTTTTCTCTACATTTTCTAATTCCTCCTTGGTCTTAGATTCCTATAAGCTATCATTATTTATGTTTTTAGTATTCATCTAATGTATATGTTCTTTGGACTGCATCTTTTGCATTTCCTGCACTAGTACTTCTCTGTGAAAATTGGAATCTGGGCGTTTTTTCGTCCTGTTGACTGATGGAAGCTTTTGTTAATTTTTTGAAAGTGTGGTTATCTATTAAAAAGTCTGGGAGAACCAGATTGATATTTTGATACTACTCCCCAGCTTCCCATAACTCCGATGACTGCCTCCCGGTCTAGAGCCATGCTCCAACATTTTCCACACCTAGATTTTCTCAAGAGACATCATTTCTGTTATATCAGGGAAAAGCATATGGTTGATGAGGAATTGATTGTTTGACTAGTTCAATTAAAAATTTTCTATACCTTGGGAGAGTACTAACGAATGAAGAAATATTGCTCTCAATCATTGGTGCTTCGGAACAAATACACCATTCAAGGCTGCCATAAAGTATTGTGACACTTTGTAATTCTATGAGATTGTGCAAGAGTTATTGGCAAAAGATTAACCGTGAAATTATGAACTTATGTTAATAATCATGGTATTATTGTATGTTCTGATTTTTAGTAATTATAAATGTGAGGAACCAGGCCCCAACTTGGCTGACCTTCAATGTTCCTTCCTCATCTCTCTTTCCCACTCCCCCTTCTCTTCTCCATTTTTTATTTCTCTGCCACATGGTATTAAAGCTAATGATCTTGAGTTTAAACGATGATTCCACTGCCTCTTATTTGTAGAGTTAAAGTTCTGACTACTAGAATACTATAATCCTATCCACTTTAGTATTGAAATAAGTGAAAATTTTACTTGGTTTTAGAGTAATGATGAAAAGTTTGTAGACCAAAATAATCTCCAAGAAACTTATTTAGTGTGGTGACTTTTAGAAAGCACTATTGAACAAATGTACATTACTAAGGAGTCTACTAGGACTCTAAGCTCTATTTTGATCCCTTTTGTTTGTGACAAAGATCCACTCTTGGGAGTGTCACCTCACGTTTGGCTGAAAAGGATGTGTTAAATCCCACATCAGAAATATAAAAGCCAAAAAAGTAATTTAGAAGGACATAAGTTCCTCTACTTAGTGCTTTAGGGTTTCAAGTTGGTAAGTTCCTCTACTTAAGTTGGATGTAATAGTTTCTCTATAAATCTTATTAAGATATCAAAGCTAGGCAAACCTTAGAATCCCTTTAGAGTCCTATTGACTTAATTCCACACATTACCAAGATAATGATGATATGATGATTTGACCATCATGTTAAGGAGACATATTATTATGTGGGCAATAAAGCACATTACTAATGAATATATTGGGGTTCCTATTTATGTAATCATAGGTCTCAATGGACCTATTGACATAGTATCAAAGCTGAGGATCCTCCTTAACACTCTTATAGATTTGGGTAAGTTCTAAAATCCATCCTAAAACTAGTACTGCATTATGGTTTTAGTCAAACCATTACAGCAAAAGGGGAGAATATACAACCCTACATCACTAAGAAAGAGTCTTGTGGTAAAGCTTGTATGTAAGAAATGTCCTCATTTTCTTAAGCTAACTAATAGGTCATATATGAGTTTTATAACCATCATAGTCTAATCCTCTCTAAGCACCCTATGGATATGGGTTAAAAGAGCTCAGAGTCCACATAGTGAAAGTGTGTTCATGGTATAGTTCTAGTTGAACCACTTGGTAAAGGGGCATATTAAATAAATGATGTGGAATTATTATCCCACACTATTAAAATGTCCATTAGGAATCCACATCCCATCTTTTGTCCCTTCACTTGTGGACAAAGATCCTCATAGAAAATATTAACTCACACTTGGGCGAGGGGAAAGGTAAAGCCCCATATAGGAAATATAAAAGCATAGAACATAGTTTATAAAGATATTAGTTCCTCTACTCAATGTTTTGAGGTTTTAGGTTGAATATGAGCCATTCTTTATAATTTTCAACATATTGGTTTACCACAATTTTTGTTCAACCTTGAGCCTTTAAAATATGTTTGGTGTGCAAGAAGCACCATTCTACCTAGTTCAATATTAAACTTAAGATATGTTTAGTGTGTGGGGAAATGTTGAAGACTAAAGCCCCACATTGTAAAGATACATTTCTTGGATTGTGTTTAAATACAAAACTATCCTCCTAACTTATAAGCCACCTCTTGGATTGAGCCTTTGTGCTTTCTAACATAGTGTTAGAACTCAAATTATGCTTTATTCTTTCTTTATTACCTCTTGGCATCGCTAGTATTATAACAACCTATGCAATAGGTTGTTACATACTACAAGTTCCTTATCAAAGAAGAGCAATCTTAAGGTGAAGTTTAAACTAAAGTAAGACCCTCTAACTCCTAAAGTAGATTTTGTGGAAGAATTGGAATTTATAGCAAGATTATCTATGTTTTATTCTCATGAAACAATTGAAGCTCTAGGAAGAAGACTTATAACTAGTCTCACGGATAACTGATCAACTTAGGGATATTTATGCATGTATGAGGTAATCTTCTATCATGAGTATAGAAACAAGGTTTTGTTGAGGATCTAATGCAAATGTTGAATATAGTGCACTTGCATGCACATGTGTTATGATGCAAATATCAAGGATTTGATATTCTATACATGAACTTTTCCATGGACTTATGAAGATGTTTTTGTGATAATAAGGCATCAAGTTGCACTTCTAGCAATTTTTACATCATGAGATGGTGTAACAATCAAACTAGATCCTCATCGTGTGATTGAGTCAAGGTTAGAAAGATCTAAACTATCATGTGAACTCTATTGATCTGCTAGGAGAGATCCTCCATTAATGTTGTCCGAAAATTTTATTTTTGTTACAAGAAAGATATTTATGCTCCACTTTAAAGGAGAATACTATAAACTTAAGTCATAAATTAGGGATGCTAATCTTGGTACAAGCTAGCGTAGTTAGGTGGAGTTTCTTCCCCTCTTGTTTTGATCTCCCAATAGAAACGACACAGAAAAATGTTTTGGTTTATTGCAAAGTAGGTCATGGTATCAATGGTTTAGATCATGAACTCCTAACTAAAGAAGAAAAGACAAAAGCCCAATAACATGGTACTTCCTTTTACATACTATAATTTTGTATAAGAACGTGAAGTATAAGGAGTTTGCTTCTTGAAGATCAAACAAAGTCTATGGGAGTAACATTTCATCACTGCAATTATTATACTGCTCGTCTTAGTGAAATAGTTGCCATGTAATATTGATCTGTTAAGGCTGGGTTCAGGGAAAAGTAGGGGAACGACGAAAGAGCAAGTGACCAGGTTTGATGGGCACACATAAATGCATCTCGCAGCATATCCCTGTTGTTGTTCTACATTCCGGGTCTCATAGATATTGGGTTGAATGCCGATAATGTAAGAACACTTTCCTTCTGCTTCCTACTTAATCTTGGAAAATTTCCACTAAACCCTTTTTACTTTCCCTCGCTGAATCTTTCCTATCAACTTAACAAAAGTGCTTTTTTTTTTCCTCCTCATATTGAGGAATGTTAGTCATTGCCTAATTGTTATACCACTATTCAATCCCTCCGCATTGAATACCTAGCCGAGGTCAAATAATCAATATAAAGGAGGAAAATTCTTAGTTGCTAGACAGAGTTTGTATTCTGCTACATATAGTGACGAATTGGGGGCTTGATGTCTTACAGGAGAATGTTGATGGTGGAACAGACTGAAGCATGGGACGGTGACTGCTTTCCATCTAATTATTGAAGGACAAGTGGCACTTGAGGATAACTAATTTCCGCTGACCAATTGAAGATTGCCTGCAGAAAGCAGCCAAGAACACCCTTGTGAGTAAACTTTGGGTACGCTACGAGGCACTTGTTAGTGAATTTGTCACAAAGGATGGTTTCTTTGGTAACTTTGAACATGGATTTATGTCTTTTGCAAGTAATATGATTCTTCCTGATCCTGTGGATACTGTCTCAAGAAAGAAGCACAAGATCTTGCAGGCATGTTTCATCACTGACAATTAAGCTTATAACCAGAATATTATCGATTGCTCTATTAGTTGCCGTAAGCCATACCTCAGTCTCTTGAGGTTGCAGGAAGAAGATTTTAATTTTACTAGGGGATTGTTGGAAATCATTAAGCTGTAGCCAGTCATCCCTTCAACTGGAGAAATTCCTGCTTCTATTGCATCGTTTGGTTATGATGACTACCATAGGATTTACAACTTGCTTTCTGGAAAATCTTGTTTCTAAATTGAGGGTTTGTTGACCGGTATAATTTTCTCACTCTTTTCACTTCAATGTTGTTTTAGAACCTTTTGCTCAAATATGTTACAAAAAAAAAAAAAAAAAGAGTTGATAAGCTTTTAGTTGCTCGAGTTCAGATACTCGCTAATGGTTGTGCAGTTGGGATATCTTTCTAATTTCTTTGACCGTAATATTTGAGATTCAGTGTTCTTGGCTACTGATCAGACAAGACAAACGAACTATATTTTAGTGGAGTTGCGTCAGACTTTGCAACTTATAGACCCCTCAAAACTTCATTTCCAAATAAGCATTATACCTCTGGAGACGCAACTTTATCCATGCCATAGAGATAGGTTTACATAGGGGCAAATGGAGCTTGGGAGAGGTTGGTCTCTAAATCCTCAGGATTCTGTAGTACTTTCGTTTACCCTAAAGTTGCTTGTCATCCAAATTAAACTACTGTACCCCTTTCTCAAGATAGAAACGAAAAGGAAACAATGACCAAATTGATACCTAACTAACGGCTTTGAAATTGAGCACACAAGCATTTGGCTGACTATTAATTTGCAATTGCTAACTCTTGCATGTCTGACTGATAGGAGAGGTCCTGTTGAACAATATATGGAAGTTAACAATGTCGAAGAAAACTACAAAGTCCGCTACAGGCTGCCACATTTACATCCTTCAAGCATTTGACTGAGCTAGACCTTATGCTTTTAACTTTTCTGAATATGTTTGGTTTGCAACTCGCACTCTTGTTTACAGGATAGGTTAGACAACTCTTTTGTCCAGTTTCTTATTCCTAACTAAAGATCTTCTGGTTTCATACTATTGATTTGATTTGTTGTATAGGCTACTAAATTTTACTCTAGGCTTTTGAGACACCATTATAGTGTAGTTTTTAAAACATTCATCCGAACCATAATCGTGTAGCTTTTGAACACCAAATGGTGGAGAAAATATGGAAATAATCGGGTTTCTTGTAGATGAACCTTAAGTGAGACCTGACCTTGCCAAAAAAAAAAAAGGTGGTACTGCGGCTCACACCATCAAATGGTATGTATTCACAAGGAAGCATGAATACATTAGAAGTGTGATGATGGACCCTTGAGTTTATAAGTGATGAGATTTTCTCACCTAATGCATTAGGGTTTTGGAATGGGCCCTCACACTCTAATATGGTATCAAAGCCAAGGATGAGCATCCGTTTTATAATCCCTTATGTCCTGAAATTGGGCTTCAGAGGGGGAGTGTTGAAAGTGGGTGTTGTTTCACATTGGAAGGAAGATGATGGGTCTATGGTCTTATAAATCATGAGAATTTTTCACCTAATATCTTAAAGTTTTGGGATGGAACCTAATACTTTAACATTGCGTACCTTAAACACTTAAATGGGAAAAGAAAACTGATTTAAAGTAAATATTAACACTTATAGCCTATAAATAATACCCATACCAAATACATACATTTAGTGGTCTCTCAGATGGAAATGGCAGAAGTTAATTGACAACAATATTATGAATTTAGTTTTAAACAAAAGCTTTTGATTGAGTTGTAACTGTAATACTAAAGGTTGCTGTTTTCTATCTACATTGTCTTTGCCTGCTCCAACTTAATTTCAATGTAAAGAGACGTTCAAAGACATTATGTCACGTTCAGCTGTAATCAAGCAAGTAATTGGACGATTGACGGTGAAATCATTACACCGAAGTGAAGATTTCTTGTTCTTATTCTTGCCACTTATGATGGGGACGCAAGAACGGAAGTTTTCATCTAGAGGGAAAACCAACTTTGTTTCATAAACTGAACTTACATAATCTGCTATCGTTCCTACAGCTTACCCTAATTAAGGATCCCGTACGTTGGTTTCCTTTACTCCACAAGTAACCCCAAAACAGGGTATGGAACGTCTGGTGAACTTTATTACCAAAATAGGGCATGGGTCATGCAAAGCCCACATCCTCCCCTTCCCTTTTCTACCTACTTCTTAGTTCATTAGCCTAATTTACATTGAATTAGTTAGGTTGATGAACGTACCAACGATTCATAAGTTGACATACGGTTGTTTTACACTAAAGTTTCTTTCATGATTAAGGTTGTTTATAGAATCTAGCGCCTTTTAACTTTTTTAAAAAACTTCACTCTGAAGCTGTTGATCGCAAGGTTTTCAAAATATGATACGGATTCCAATTCTAGTTTTAAGGCATACTCATTTAGTTGCTATGAATTCTGTAGTTTGACTGTTCTAGATGATCTTTAAATAGCAAGCCTGTTCTAAATGGAGATAACATTAAACACAAGCTTTTTCTATGACACTACACTGTTAGTATTATCATCTTTTTCTCTTTTCAGAAAAGTTGGATAGTAACTGTCGCACTAGTAATTCTCAGAAGAAAGAAAGAAAGGGAGAGAAACTATATCTACCCCTCTACTTTCATGTCCATAATAATGTACTACTTCCGGATGCTCCAAATCCAAAATATTACGGTTTGTTTCTGATCTGAGTTATAGTACATGTAAGCTCCACTTTAACCAATTTGTTTAAATATGCATCTTTCAGACCAGTGCTCACGTATTATTGATGCTACAGATTGCTCCATTTCAATCTGTTATTGTGTTCCTATTTCTGCACGATTGCTCGTAGATCCACAGAGTTCATTGATTCCTTTGGTGGCTAAAAACACCTAGGTTATTATGTGTCTGGTTGTTGATGTTTATTCTTTATAAAGAAAGAAGAACCTTGTCATCCTTTAGTTATTCTACGGTTCTGTTGCTCTTATGAACTGTTAGAGCAAGACATGACGATAGCAAGAACATGCCTTTATCCGTGCTGGAAATTATTATGCAGTTAATGAGTAACTTACCTTGACTTCGGAACTAAGATTGCATAGCGGGTGTCGTTCCTCTTTTGCTTTGATGTAACGCTCAATAACAGATTCCATACTGAAATAAAAAATAAAAAATAAAAAGAGAAAACAAGGAAAGCTGGCATTGTAAGAGTGAAGGATGCTTATACAGGCTTATCTCAAGGAGCGTTTGACATAATACACAGAAATTATCACTGATAGAAAAGCAGTATAAAATCCGTTGTCTGATTGGAACAAAGCAGTAAATGGATGCAAGCAAGTCATAGCTGAAACACGACTACTAGGATGGTAAGTTTACATCTAAAAAGAAAGAACCTAGCATCTTGTCGCGCACTTGATTAGCAGATAATTGTCTTTGCCATTCTATTTCCTAAGACAGAGAAATAGGAACCTCGGTAAATGCACCGTGTTTTTGTCTCAATGTCATCGTTACTGTTAGGAAAGAAAGAGATGGTGACGGATACAAGCAAGTTGTTAGAGTTTTTGGGTCATGGTCAGGTTTTAAGACAGAGAAATTAAAACCCCTCTCGAATCAATGAGGAATTTGGGGGACTAAAGGGCATGGCCGAATGTGTTCAACCACATGTTTTACTTTTCATTGACACATACTATTTAAGCCAAAACTCAGAGTTATATCATAGGTTTGCAAAATATGTGTGCCTAAAGTAAATAGATGTCTGATGGTTATAAACATAATATCACAAAGAAGACAATGTGATTTTTTGTTTGATGCTCAATAAGGTATATTAAATACTTTAAATACACCAAAACTTATATACAAATTATGATGTTCATAGTGACTGTGTTTTGTGATGAAATATAACGCTTTTTGGGTGTTACTACGTAACATACGCCTTGATATAGAAAAATCGTGTGAAATGAGCTTATAAAAGCCACTTTGTACTGGCCTATGATGAACTATATTCAGTCATTTTCAATGAAACATCTAGCAAAAATGTCTTAACTTACAAACACTTGTTATATGATCAAACATGGGTACATGAAGCTTATGCATATATTAATTTTGACATATTTTGAGAAATATTTTAAAAAATTATTGCTAGTTTTCCCAAATAAATTCATATAAGTTTTCCCTACAGAATGTATGATTTTTAAGTTAACTTTATAGGCAAATGTAGCAAGTGAAACGTCATTGGTTTGAGTGTCTATGGGATAAATATTTACCTAGGAAAGACACTGTTGTAGTGACAAGCTTAGCTATGCCTTGAGATAAAAAAATAAGTCCTTTAGAAATTTCTTTAGGAAGAAAGAGTTACATCACGCATAGTTGTTGTAGCATGTATTGTGGATATTATGGATATTATGACACACTTACAACAACAAATAATGTTTAGAAAACTTTAAAAGGTCAAGAAATCATGGATCAAAGGGCCTTCATAAAACCTAAAAAAATTTTATAAAGGAAAACCAAATATCTTATACTTTCATGTCTTGGAAAATTTGACTAAAAAATAAATAAAACAATTTCTTATTAGTACCAAAGATATATTTTGATGATAAAAGAATAAGGAAATGTTTGAATTTCTGTATACTTTGAATTGAGTTTTCTGAAAAAATCATTGTAAGTGCTTGTGCCAAAAGGAAAAGGGTATTACTTTGCAAAAGAAATCATAATATTCTAGATCATAAAGATTATGACATACGCGAAACAAAAAACTGTATGAAATTTCATTACTAGCAAAAAGGCATAACTGAAATCACAGAGCTAACAAACAGCTTATATTTCAAGAAAAAATCCGTATGAGGATCCACACCATGGTGCAGTTTCCGTCCACAAAAGAAACCAGGCCAATACACAACTGTTCACATAAAATATTCAGCCCCAGAGAAGTGCCGTACTCGTGTGTATGGTGAACACTTAAATAAAAGGAGCCATCAAAAGTTTCAAAAGAAAAACGCGTGACTCTAGTCCACTGCCAGGAGAAATCAAAAGGCTCACTAAACTAGATGGCACTGTTTTCACTAAGAAGGGAGAGACAAAAACTGCATTCTGACGTTTGATTTATTTCCAATCAAATCTGCACCTCACGATTCTGGTTAAGAGGGACAAGCGAAGGACCATGTGCAGCTACGCCCACATTATTATTTTAGGACTCTCAAGACCCTTGGTTGCCTTTTTTTTTCTTTTCCTTTTTTGGTTACTTTAAGGTGACTAACGGTGCAGAAACAGGCAAAGAAGAAAAAGACTGAAAAATCAAGAACCCTATACAGAAAATCTGTGATACAAAACCCAAAACTTCAATCGTGACAAATGCTACTCTCCTATTTGCAAGCTTACTCTTGGGCTTAATCTGAAGTTACTCTCATCATCTTGGTTTTTGTCGCCGTGTACTATAGCTTGACCACTGCTGTTCGGATATTTTTAAGCTGGGTACAGTCACACTTGGTGCGTATATTTAATCTCGGGTTACTGTTCAAATCCATGTGCTTTGAAGGGATGCAAATGTGTGATTCTTCTTGGAACAAGCAGAATTTGTGTTGCAAGTTGTGAGGAACTTGTTCTCCAAAAGTTATATGAAGAGTCTTCTTAACTAGGAGGTTGGGGGAAAATAGATTTAGGTGCCAGCTAGTCTTGAACTGAACCACTCTAGATACTATGTGTACTTGCTTGTCTTTTTATTTCTTAAATCTTTTTTGTAAATTTAATTGTGCGTTTATGTGATTCTAGTTGTATTGCCTAAGTGAACAATATATTGCAAATTCATGTTAGACAGCATGTAATACATAAGAAAAAAACATTTTATCAATTAAAACTAAAACCCAATCAAATTCCTTTTTTTCTTGGGTTGCCATTAGGACCATTAATGTGATATTCAGTAGAATAACTCTAGTTGTTAAAGAGTATCTATATTGTACTTGATGAGTCTAATAAGTCTCTAACAAGGGAAGTCAAGTTTAGTGTTGCAAATGAGGAGGTTCCTTTACTCTAGCATATAAGAACAACTACAAATGTGGAAACTGAAGTTACAACAACTTAGAGGGAGAGAGAAGAAAAAGAATTATCCTATGCAAGAGTTAGAAGTTAGATGTATGATGCAAGAATAATAGGTAATCTAACCCAAAAGGCTAGATCTAGATCCACTATTAATAATACATATGAATTTGTTACACTTTATCACAAGTAGAAGACCAAAGAAACTAAAAGAATCTTATGTAATGAAAATTGGCTTCTTTTCATGCTAGAAAAATTAAATCAACTCTAAAGAAACAAAATTTGGCACATAGTTTGTAGATCTCATTCTATTAGTTACAAGAAGAAAATTGATATTTGTCAAAAGGTAGATGAAAATGGGATCATAACTAGAAAAAAAAGATGTTAGTGACTTATTACATAGCTAAGAGAAAGGATAGATTATGATGGCACATATGCACCCACATCAAGGTTGGAGGTCATTAGCATGGTGTTAGCCTTTTTATGCCATAAAAATTTTAAGACAGATTAAATAGATGTAAAGGCATATTCTTAAATGTCTTAATAAGTGAAAAAACAAATGTTGGTTGAGATGAGAGAAGATGAGTTTATATAGACTACAATTGTGATAAAAAGTTATCATTTTGCAAAGACTTAGAGTCAGTTGATGTAGAATTCTATAATCTAAGTATGTGATCCCTCAAAATTCAATGATAATATGACTGTCAATCTATAATTGGCTAGTCATAAGAGATAGATTCTATTTTCTTAAAGGCTCTAGAGATAAAAATTATTATTTATGTAATACATCTAATAAATGTCTAAGACAACATTTTTTCCTAAATGTTAACACTTAATTGCAATTCAGACATAACTAGAGATTATACTTAATATGACAATAGCCTACCTATCATGAATTTCAAGGGTTAGTTGACTCCTTGATCATGGAAAAGAGAAAAACTTTATGGGAAGTATACTTAAATTATGTATGCATCTTTTATTTATGTTATTTGGAATGAAAGATATATTAGAATCTTTAGGAACAATGTGAGCTCTAAATTATAGTACATGAAGTCATCAAAACACTTATAGGATACGGATTTTATTGTGTAAAAAGATCTCTAAAATAATTAAAAACCTGTATATTTAGAGTGCTAAGAGACTTGAAGAGATTATTTTTAATGTAATGTTATGCATGGCTCATTATAGGGGTATACCCCTAGCTATCTTATACTGATAAGTATATGTTAAATTTTAATTATCAAAAAAGAACTGTATGTTGGGCATCCTTTTAAATCTGAGTGAGAGATTATGAGATAATCGAGCTTGTTAGATCTATTTCCATGTTCAAGTGATTGTGAGGCTTGTGACTATAAATCAAGCAGCTTTTTCCCTTTTACCTCTACTTTTCCTTGACTGACAAACCAAATATCTGCAATCATTCCACCGAAAAAAAGGGGGAGTTGCTCATTAAGTTACTTCTAGCAAGCTGCAAACCATGATGAAGTTGATCCTAAAGCAATATCGGCCGTATCCCAAAGAAGAAGAAGAACAAAAAGATTTATAATATCTAGCAAATGGCTCCAAGTTAAACTTCATTTTGCCACAAAGGGGGAAAAAGTATCTTCCTATAACCGAGAGCAATGCACTCTTGTTCTGCCGAAGAACTTGCGAAAATATCTATCTGTTGCGTCTTACGATTAGAATGTAAAATGTGAAAAGGTTTTTCGCACGTAAAATGTAAAACACAAAATTAAGTTTCTTTTGGAGAGTGGTTTCCGGAAACAACGTTACTTTTTGGAAGCACGGTAATCAAAGAAAGCTTTCTTATCTTCAGAAAAATAACACGAACACATTCTGTGGTAGATAACATCCCAGCCACAATCTAGATTTAGCTTCTAACTATTTATTTTTCATGTGTTCGATCAATGTTTTGCTTAGTCTCACATTGCAATCCATAACTGGCAACCCAAACTGATAGGAATGAACTCTATTTTTCCTTTGTTCGGGGACAAAAGATTTAAACCCCGAACCTTATCAAAACCATTCCTCTAACTATATTTCGTTATGCTGAGGTATACAACGAAAGTCAACATGATTCCTCATTGAAGTTTAACAGTATCTCAAACGATCTAGTGCTACTTTATTGAACATTGAAGACAGACCGATAGTTGCATGGGATACAATAGCTTAATAATGCATGCAGATGATGTCAATCTTCAAGGACACGCAATTTAGTTTTGTGAAATGCTCCCCTAAGAATTTTCCTGATGAATAATCCACCTTTTTATTATTATAGCCGAATATAGATGTATTCCCATGTAAAGTCATACCGAAAAACTTCATAGAAGATATCACCATCTCGCTATATAAAGCTATAAAATGAAATAATCGGCGGTATACAAGGAACTAACGTTGGTAGAGACTTGAATCATCAAAGACTAATTAGCAGATATGTAGATCTTCATTTGTAGAGAGGGAGAGAGAGGGAGAGAGAGAGGAAACAGACCTTGAGCTAGCAAAATCGTACAGCTTGTTGGTGCTGGAGAAAATAATCACCCCAATTTCGGCATCACAAAGTATGGAGAGCTCCCTGGCCTTCTTAAGCAATCCACTTCTTCGCTTTGAAAAAGTCACTTGCCTGCTTGTAGAATTGTCAATCCTTCGGATCGCAATTTTTCCTCTCCCCATCACCTTCTTACAATCCTTGGGTTTTGGTCGCTCCTTCTGTCAGCCTGATCGGCACAAAAGAGTTCACAAACAGCTTAATATCCGTGACTCCAATGCGAAAATATAAAAAGAGAAGACGTTGAAAACCATAATTTTTTCGGTTGAGACTTCATAAATGATCTGAAAAAAAGATTGTACCCGCACAAGGAGGAAGGAACACCGGTATGCTATAGCAGGAATATGATAAAAAGGGGAAAAAAAAAGCCGAAGTAGAGCTTACTTGCTTGATCTAAAATGGAGTTAAAGACAAGGAGAAGAAGGGAGAGAGAAAAGTTGCCAGAGACGTGCTATGCGATAGCAGTTTTATGCTTTATATGGAAAGTTGAAAGTGGTATCAAAGGAAGGAATCCTCTTTGGTTTTTATTTAAGGAGACAATAAACCGCTATAGGTGGTTTTCTTGTACCCATCAAACATCCTTTCCTAATTCTCCTCTCGCGACTACTCAAAAGAAGGCTACTCGCTCTCTTACGTCCAAAATCGATAGGGCGTAGCTATCAACGGCTGCAGAAGGTCATTTCTGGATCAGGGGATAGGGAAGGGAGAAAAGAAAGGTTGCCGGCGAAATGTGTCACTAAATTAAAGCAAGTACCACACTAACTTGATTGCGAGAGTTTCGAAGGTATGAAGACCTCGTACTTCGAGCGCCGTTGGATTCCTTTAGCGTAAATGGGCTGTCTCGTCCTGTTAATCACTGACACGCACCTTTGAAAACCAAGGACGCTTCTTCCACTTTGGGGGCCTCCTCCAGCTTTTTATTATGTCGGAGGGGGATTTGCACCAAAACTTTCTACAGTTCCTTGCTCATATAAAAACGTAAAGAATTTAGGCATTCTAAGATTTCAGTTGAGCAGCTTTTCTTCTCCTTTGTCATCACTCATCTAAATAGCCAATCTGTGTATGAATCTCTCTTGCAAACGTCTAAATGATTGATGGAGGATTGCTCTTTTTGCGTAGGTTGAGTCAGTTAAAGTCTCACTTACTTTTGCCAACATTTTTAAACTCAAAACGATATTACTTTCAACCCAATAAAAAATCCTTATATAAAGAAACTGTTCTTGAGCTTATCTCTTTATCTCCTGTTGAAATTGATCTGCAGCTGAATTCAAGATCAGATTTGTCTTTCTCCAAACAATGTGCAAATACAGAATATAGTTATCACCAAATGCATAATGTTGTTTGTCGAATATGAGTTATTCCAAAAGGTTATACCAAAGAAGTAGGTAATTGAGGAGTATCATATGCAGTTAATATTTGATTTTAAAGTATATATTATGCTTAAAAATAAACATAAAATTTATAAATTCAATTACTTTATTGATCTCACATGCAATTTTAAATTTATTTATTTTTGTTAAAATTTCATGACAATTGAGATAATAACTTAATTTGAGGCTTAAAATGTCTAGAAATTTAGGAGCTTTATGAACCCTAGGCCACCTTAATTTTTGTTTTTTGTATTTGTTGAATGGATTTGTTGTTCCTTAGCATAATAGAAAGTAAAATGACTTTTGAAGGTTCACCAAGACTTCCCAAGCTTCCCTTTTAAAAGGTAAACAAATAATTGTGTGTCTAACATTTTTTAATGTGAAGTCTCATTATTATTATTATTATTATTTTATACACAGACCCAAACTCACATACCTGAATATCAAACCGAGGACTAAGAAGTTTTAAGCAGCATTTGCTCTTAACTCACCTAGGTATTTATTAACAAGTTTGATTCATTGAGGTCAGTGTAACAGTGACAAATGTGAGCAGTAGTATATGGAGGGTTGTGGAGAATGAAAATGATTAATGCTCAATATTTGAAGATATTAATATTTGAATCACATATTAATGTGATGACTTATCATATCTAAATTCCAAATGTTATATTAAAATTAAAAGGATAAGATTCATGTTAGAATTCATTATTTAAAAACTCTTAATAACGTAAAACATATTAAGGAAATAAATTTTTGAGTTTTTAAATTTTCTAGTAATAAATTTCAAAAATAAAAGGTTGTGATTTGAAAAGGCTCATATAGAAAGAATACTTTGAGGACTTGAACTACTTTGAGTTCTACTTCACTACGCTACCCTAAAGAGCATTTAGTGCAAGAGCATGAAAATCCCTAATCCAAAATTAAAGTCCCTCTTTCCTATCTCTTGATTTTCAATGGAATTTAAAACTATTAATAATTGACCGTCAACACTGTGTAAGTTAGAAGGGAGATAAGGCATATAAAAGTGCATCCAAGTATAGATGTCTACTTATTAGCAATATTTTTTTTTTTCAAAAAAAAATCAAACTAGTGTGTGTTGAGTGCTTACAATAAAGGTTCTAATGGTGACTTAGCCAAATACATTGGTATGAAGTTTTAACACAAAACAAAAAAATCTATAACTTATAAGTTCAATATATTATAACATTGTATCTAAATAAATAAGATAAGTTAGTTATTATATTAATCCAATTTAGAGGATTAACAATGCAATGTATGTTAATGAAAACAATAATCCAATGAACATTTATATTTTAATCGTAAGTTTACAAAATGCACATAGATGCCACTGTGGGCTATGGGTAGACTATCTCAGAAAATTTAACAATGAGAGAAAAAGTAAGTTAGATAATCAAAACTATAAAAAGTTAAAGTTTTGTAGCAACATACTAATCATGCCTTTGAACATACAACTAAAGCCTAGAAAGCACAACCATTGGGAGGGGTAGAATCTCATCAATTAAGGGTGTAATGTTCCTAAATTTTAACAATATTTATTAGAAATTTTAGAATTTTTAAAATTACATTTTTGCGCTTAGTTGATGTACTATGTTTTGGCCTATATTTGTAATATAAAAAGTATGTGACATTTCACTCAATAAAAATAACAGCCTTACCTACATTTTGTTATAAGACCAAAAATTCCATAGTTTTGGATTGAACAGATAAGTGATGAAAGCAGTTATAGAATTATTTTGACAAGTATTGAACTGCTACTATAAGTTGGATTTAATTGTTGTTGGGTAATGCATTATTTGTTGAGGCATAAAACCAAGTTGATCGCAAAAGCACGTCATATATGGGAAGCCGAAGATGCTTTCCACTGTATCCATGCAAAGCAAATGCAGAATTTCTTCCACTTAAAGCAGCGCAAGATTTTTAAGTTACTAAGAGATGAATTAAGAAGCTCTCCCTTTATTTGTGCGACTCCTAATACTAAAGGCAAACACTTGTGGTGAAACCATCCATAAACCACATCAAATCAAATATGAATTTCTCAAGTTTCCAAACATGCCAAATATGTTAGTATTCAACTACTTTGGGTTTACACAATGCAATTCATCCTTTGTAAGCATGTTGATGACTTCAAAGGTAATAAATCCAAAGCTCTCAGTTTTCTTAAAGATTTCACTATTTCTCTCATTTCAAATAGCATAAATAAAAGAGATATACAACTATTTGCTAAAACATGCCTCAAAGCTTTTCCATTTAATATGGAAAATGAATCAATTGATCCTTATATGCTAGACATTAAGAATAGTTTTTGGATGCAACCAAATTATAAAGAGAAATGACATTCTAAGAAGAAATGGTCTCAAAATTCATCAAGGGTATTACATGGACAATAAAGTTTTTCTCTAGATTAACTAAGATGGTGGATTTCTTTTATGACCTAAGTTAGATATAATTGTTAAATTACTTTTGTTCCTTTTCTCCTTTCCTTTCCTTTTTTTTTTCCTTGCATTTATTTATTAGATGGAGAAAAAAGATTTCCTAAATTTGTTTAGACTCAAAAATTAGTTTCATAAAAACCAGAAATATGTACAAGCTAGCTATGCCATATTATGTTTTACTAATTTTCCGAGAACATGTCCCAAAACATTGGCCTAGGAATGCATTTAAAAGGGATTTAGTTATATTAGTAAAAAGAGAAAAAAAAGTGCTAAAATTTGATAATAAATATGAAAGTAACAGGAATTACAGAAAGCAATAAAAAAAAAATAGTGATAGTTCTATCAATCAAGCTTATAATGCTTGGTGATTGAATACAAAATGATAGTCCTTTCTTATTACTTTTTTCAGATTTAGGTAATCAATTACTAAGAAAATCATATATGGCTCTTTTTTAAGATTTAATTAATCAACTAATTAGAGTTGAACTAAAATGAGATCTTACTCCACTCTTCAAATTGCAACTCAATTATCACAACTACAGAAAATTTGTAATTGTAATTACTTTCATTGAAAATATTATAGTAAATTAACTACTGCAGAAACTAATAAAAATTCAAATTCAAACAAGTTTACTGATGTAGGGAATTCTTTTCCATTTTCCTGATTTTTTAATCTTAACCTGCAGGACATTTCAATGCACTCTGACCAACCTTGAACATCGGAGATGGTTTGCGTGAATATGAGCTTCAAATTGTTTAGCAAAAAATTCTATGATGTTTCTTTTTATTGTTTCACTAAAGAGTGATTTTCTCCCAAAATCTGTCACACGGCCAATGCATACCATACACCATAAAAAGGAAGAAGCAACTTACTGATATACAAATATTCTTATAAAAAGACTAATTTCTATTTATGATGATGATAAGCAATAGAACCTCAAAGAGATATTAAGCTATCTTCGGTGAAGTATGATTACAGAGTTAAACCAAGGTTTTTGTTGAGCATGCCTCATTGGAAAACAGCACTACTCCTGAACCACAGTACATGCATTTTGGCTTTAGAGTTCTATTCTTTTTTTTTTTCCTTTTGTGGGTGGCCGATGATAGTTAGAAAGCCATATAAACAGGTATAGAGTACTAACGCTTTGAAAGCTGCATCTCAGGGACGCCTACTTATCAATTTAATATGCAGGACTTAGCTGTTAAAGTTAGGAACCCAACTTTTGATCCGCCAAACCCACGTGATCAAGATTTTGCATATCAGTAGGGATTAGTGTTCGCTTAAACACAAATAGAAACCTCGGATTACCTAAACCTAAACATTCGTGATAACATAAAAAAAAAAAAAAAAGCATGCGTCTCGTGCCTCCGATGTAGCGCTTCGGCCCTTTTCAATCTTGGAGAAGCTGATACAAAGCATATTAATCATCTTTCACAAATTGCTGCCCTTATATTACAGCGTCATCTTGTTCCTCCACTAATTTGTGCGTACTGAGGTACCTATAACCATGCAGTCCACCCACAGTGGGGAGAAAGAGGGGGAGGACATGGGGATTTCCTGGGAGGAGAAGGATTCTTCCTTATCCTCAAACCTTTTGAAGGCATTGTAATTTATAAATACCACGCTAAACGATATTGAAAGAAAAGCGTGCCTTCCTTAAACTTACGTGCTCAACCTTGTCGGGTCTTTATGCTTGAATAAGGCTACTTGGAACCATTCTTTCATCTACTTAGGAAGGCTGACAAATTTCATGTGCTTTGGTTAGCCAAACAGCCGATCCCCTCCTATTTAGAGCAGAGTCAGATTAAGTGAGTCGGCAAGTGATCAAGATTTGAGTAAATCTTCTCTTCCCGATGATGGTCGACATTGCAAATCGCTAGGATTCTGTTCACGCTCACACAAAACAAAGCTTAACTGTCAAAGGATTAATTTAGTGGCTGAATGATACGAGGTACTCAGGAAAGCGCCAATTTAGAGACGTTTGCAAGCTGTAAAGTCGTACGGTGGTTGAATTTTTAATCTTAAGATGATAAAGTAATGAGCCAATTTTATTAATAGTGTTCACACTTGATAAAGTGATAAATTAATTAATGGTGTTCACACTTGATAATGTGATAAATTAATTAATGGTGTTCACACTTGATAATGTACAAGCCCAATGGCCATCCATGGGATCCGAAATTAAAGAAAAGGACAGTGGTGTGGACAAGTCCCCATGAAAACTTTATATTCCTTTGTCATACCCATGTTTGCTTAAAGACATGCTCCTCTAAAAACAAATCATGGATGTTTAGGAAAACAAAGTGATATTGACTGCACGTAAGTACCTTTATCAAATCATGGATGTTGCATATATCACAAAGATTTGGGGAAAAAAAAGGTTAGAAAGAAATTTAAAAAGTAAAAAACAAAAAAAAATTAAAACAAGCCACCATCCACTATAAGTTCCCAAAGACTACTCTTGACCTTATTTGTGTACGAGGTATTGATTATGGTCATTTTTCTCTGTGAAGGGTGCAGGTTGTAACTCTTAATCCTACCATCATCTTAATTCTACGAGATGAAAAACAAAAGAATAAAAAAGTGGTGAAACATCAAACATTGCAACAACCAGCATCGATTCTTATAACATGTAAGCACATACTATACAAATTATAGTATCTATACGACAACCTCTATATATGATCTTATCAAAAGAAAGTATCTCATAAGACATTAGTTTGGCTTATATAATGTAACGTGGGAAGAAAAACGTCAAGATGATGTGGGTTTGGCTGTTCCACTTCTTTCTCGACGAAGCAAGAAGATCGCGTCTTTCACGTGGGCTGCTCTGGGAGTTCCTCAACAAAAGCTTAACTGTAGCGAGACTCTCAAGGCTGTCGAGTATTCTGTGGGGCAACAATTATGGTAGCTACAAACTAGTTACTAAGGAATAATTTAGCAAGGGAAAAAGGACCGTTGGGAGAGCTTATTCTACACTTCGGCATGTTAGTTCAATTTGTTTGTAATTGGGTGGGGAATGGTTTAGCGGGGATTTTGGGACAGATGCACGTAGGATGAGTACTAAGTAGGAAACTCAGGGCGTCATCACTGTAAGGAACTATTATCAATCAAGGTGAGTTCTATTATAAGAAGTTCAAGTTTCTTCCCAAAAGACCTAAATTTCAAGAAGTTTAGGTCCCTTATAAAAAGACATTGATTTCATTTCTTTATTCTTGTTTCTTTTGATAATTGTTAACACATTCATTATTGGGAAGAAGAAGGAGCTCAGTTATTGGGACAATTTGGATCAATCCGTACAACCCACACAACCGGTTGCACATTCTATGAGCCGGGGTTTTTAGAGTCAAGACCATCCTCCCAATGATCAAAACCCACCACATCATATAATAAAAGAAGTTTTTGATTTGATAGTTAAGGGATTTAGTTTTTTCCTTGTGAATGCACTCTCTTGGCTACATTTTTTATGACGTCATACTGGTGGAAATGTGTCACTTTTATCCAATCCACTCAATATTTGACGTAATACGTTAGGCCTAAAATATCTCCTTTTTTTTTTCTAACTTTTTTGGATACAGGTATACAAATTAACTTTTTCTATTCCTTTTTTCTAACAATTTTTTAGTTGATAAAATTAATTTTTTTTATTATCAACCCTTAAGTATGATTTTTTTTTTTCTCATTTTTAAGTTGAAAGTATTTTTAAAAAAATTATTATAAATTACACACCCAAACTCCCTTATATGGGTATTGAACCTAGACCTTATAGTTAAAGTTGTCATTAGCTCACCCTAACCTAGTAGGCTTAGTTGACTTAAGTTGAAAGTATTCTTTTCACTTAAACAACTTTAAGGTGTATTTTGATCAATTATGCAAATGATACAAGAAGTTGAAAAATAAACTAGTCTTCTTATTATTTTGTTCCCATCGTGGTGCTCTCTTTTATTCTTAAAGCTTTTTCCTCTTTCATTATTTTTTGAAAAATAAATGTCAATCATTAATATTGGAATAAGTATCCTGTTTCAGAAACTTAAAGTTTTCGATAAAATATCCTATTCAGCCTAAAAAAAAAAAAAAACAAAATCCCACCTTTTTTAAGAATATTTAAATTCTGATCCCCTCTAAATTTAAGAAAAGCTTGAAATGAAATGAAATGATCTCCTCGATTATATTATTTTTACTTTAACATTTTTATCAAAATGTTTTCTTTCCGTATATTATATATATTCTTTCCATGAAATCAAAGTTCTATTTCCATTTTAATTGCAACTCTTTAGATGGCAACATGTTAGATTTAAATTTTCTTTCTCTTAGTTTCAAAAGAAATAAATAATTGGTCTATAGCAGCATGTCTTTTCAATCATGAATTCTGGGTGACAAAATTCAGAATATTGTTACTGCAAAGGCACCCTGACAAATATGCACTATATCAACCCTAGTCATGCGTATCGTTTTGATACCTCAATATGACCTCCATCCTTTTTGCAATAACAACTTAAAGAGAAGATTATATGTTATCTTGTAAAAGTTTTCCATTCCTTCATACATGAAGAAAGCAATAAGTACGTACGTGGTCATGTTCCAAACAAAGATGTTATCTTACGAAAATGATTTCAAATGTCACATGATTCAAGCTTAAGATTTTAAGGATTACATGATGCGTTAAATGTCACTTGGAATTATACCAAACAAAATTGCTTGCTTCATTTAGAACCTCATTAAATAATATTTCGTCTTTTTATAATAGCATCTATCATTAGATAATTAACACAATTGTTAATAGCATTTCGAAAGTATCATATTTTGTGGTTGAACTAATCTTTATTTTCTACTTATTTTGTATGAATGTCATGCTTATTTGAGAGATTTTTGCTTAAATTTTCAATTATATATATTTTTTTAGTCAAGTAAAGGGGAAATTTATAAATGTGGAGTGTTGAACTTAGGATTAAGAAGTCCAAAGCCATCTAGGCTACTAACTGAGCAAAGGTGATGTTATCATATTAAGATATTTCCAAATACAAGAAATCTGCTGTCTGAAATGTAAAACTACGTAAAGGTACATTTAGAGACATAGATTTGTAAAGGCACAATTTCATCAAACGTAAAAAAGAAAGGCCTGCAAAAGGAAAGAAAGTTTCCTTATAATAATAATAGGACCAATACTATTATGTTTTATTGATTAATAGTACTTTATTCTTTGATATTACACATAGAATAGTATTTCTTCCTTAGTGATAGTCTTGTACCACCTAGCTCCTAGTTGGCGGGGGATATTGAAATAGGTGACGACATTACTATAGGGAAGGGAAGTTGAGGTGATTTTGGTAGATATGTAAGTTTGCGAAGTTGAGGTGATTGATAGACTGACTTTTAAATGTTTAGTTCACGTAGGTGGGGGAGATTATATTTCCCAAATACGAAACGAAAATTCAAATAGAAAGAAGTTGGACTTCTTCAGGCTTTACCCACCGTGGACCTTAGGCGACTATCTTAGTGGAGATGTGGAACAGATAGTCTTGGCCTATGCTTAAGGTTATCATCCCAAACTCTCCTCTATCCTCTCGGCACTAAATGAAATATATGCATATTTTTCTGCTATTGATCCGGGGGAAAAAGACCTACCAAGTAAACGCCGGGCGAGGTGTCTCATGTATGACTGAGACCCTCATTTTCAACATTATTCCAGTATCGAAACGAAACGCAAGAAAGACATTTATTTCGCACTTGACTTTAAAGCATTACAGGGAAACATATGACATCGACAGCACAGGATGATTTTTTTTAACAAAAAACTACAAAAGAAACTCATCTCCATGAAATAAGTTCGCAGACTAGTTTAACGAGCGATGTCAATGGATGACCAGGACATCGTGGGCGCCGTACTGGTGGTAACTGGAGGCGTAGGTACATTATAGTTGGCGACAGGCATCTTGCTCGGCAGATTTGGCATCGGTGCATCGAAATTGAGAGCCTGTATGGCTTGCCTTATGGATGGTCTCAGACTTTGATCCGGGTGGGCGCACCACAGTCCAACGGTTATCAAACACTCCATCTGTTTCGTGTCAAACTCGGACAATCTCCTGTCAACAATTTCATGAAGCCTTCTGTTTCCATATGACTCCCAAACCCAAGCAACTAATGGAACATGAGGCCCCTCGAACTCAGGTTCTGTTGGTCTTCTTCCGCATGCTATTTCCAGTGCCACAACACCAAAACTAAAGACATCTGATCTCCTCGTGGCGTTGCCCGTGCTTACATATTCTGGTGCCATGTAACCCCATGTTCCAGCTACCCCTGTCGTCTTGACGCGAAGCTCCTCATCCATAAGTCTGGCTAGACCAAAGTCTCCAAGCTTCGCATTGAAATCTGGATCCAACATTATGTTGCTTGATTTGATATCCCTATGCACGACGAATTCTCCAGATTCTTCGTGCAGATAAAGCAATGCAGAGGCAAGACCGAGGGCTATCTTATACCTAACGGCCCACTCCAGTGGATTTCTTCCTCCAAAAAGATAACAATCAAGGCTACCATTAGGCATGAACTCGTAGACAAGAACGAGATCACTATTTTCATGGCACCAACCAATCAGCTGTACCAGGTTTTTATGCCTCAATCTGCTAATGATTTTTACCTCGGTTATGAATGCCTTCTTTACATGAAGGGAGAGTCTAGAAACCTTTTTAACTGCTACAAGCTGGTTAATCTCACTCAAATGACCCTTGTAAACCCCTCCAAACCCTCCTTCACCTAGTTTACCTTCTTCTGCAAAGTTGTTGGTGGCCTGAGCAAGTTCATAGTAAGAGAACTTCTTAGGCCCAGTAACGTGCTCAATGTCTCGTTCTACATTTTCACCATTCTTCGCATCTTCACTTTGCCTTCTTCTATTCCTCTTTCTCCAAGCAAACACCATCACTAAAACTAGTCCACAAGCCAAAAATAAGCCACCAACTACACAACCAACTATTAATCCGACACTAAAACTGACCGTTGATTCTATTGGTTCCGTCGTAAAGTCCCAAGAAAGGATTTGATGTTTCCCAAAGTAATAGGCGGATCCAGCCGAAAAGCCAATGGATACCCATTCAGGCAAAACTGCTGTTAGGTTTATTCGATGGGAAAGACTAGTATTCCCACCAACAGACGGGCGGTCAGGGAAGGTCCAGGATACGCTTAAATCATTGGCTTTAGAATTGTAACTGATTCGTGCATCAACTCTGGATGCAGTTTTCAAACTCTGGCTCAAGTCCATTAATCTCTCTGATTGGATGGAGTTGATGTTAATACCGACATGTTCAGTATCAGTTTTATCCCAGTCATTAACATAGGTGTCAAACTCGACAGCAACTAATTCTTTTCTTTGTACGGTTAAATCGTCGCATCTGCTAAATAGTGCAAGGCATCCTCCCCCAGAGTTTTCTGGGAGAAGAGAACCCTTAGGTGCAAGAAAAAAGGCGAGCCCATCTTGACCTGGTTGAGTAACTGTTGATATTTGAAACGAAAAGTGAGTAGTGAAGTCCGTGGATTCACCTGTAATGGGATCAAAAAGCTGCATCTCTTCGAAATACACAGCTCGGCCGGCTGAGGTGTTGTTCTCGGAGTAATCGGTGAGGGACAGTATTTCATTTTGGATTCTGGCTGTGCCATTTAACTTCAGCCTGCCATCGCCTGCAAAATAAGGGAACTTGAACGATAGGGCATGATGTAAAGGAAGATGGAAGAGTGAGGAGCAAAGGACCAGTAAGTGCAACAAAAGAGGCCTAAGGTTGATGAGATCCATGTTGGAAAGGGATCGCACTGGCAGTTTTGGAGGTTCAAGTTGATATTTAAAACATTCATGTTAAGCAAAGCGAGAGAAACGGAAGCATGTCCCAGTTGTTGTTGCCTTGCCAGGAAGGTCCGTCTGTTTTGTTTTTTGTTTTTTATTTTCCAGAGCTTATGAATTGTAAAACAAATGTCAACTATATTGTTTTGAATTGGATGTGCAGACATTTTAGACCACCATAAGATTGGCATGCTCAGTTTGAAAGGCATGGACTGCTCAAAGTAGTCAGATAGCTGGTTCGTGGGCTCACTTTTTTCAGTTAGTACTCGGCTGGCATTTGAACTTTTCCGGACATAGTGGAAGATTCTAACCGGTGGCCTAACCTTGAAACTGTCAGACTCGAACGCGTTTCTTGACCTCTTCCTGGCTTCTCCCATGCTTTTGGAAGGGAAGTTGAAATCGTCAAAGGGAACTTGCTGAAGCTCGCCTTATTATTTGGTTTAGCCTTACTTCTGACTTTTTGAAATTGACTTATCTCCCCAATCAGTCATATCACTGCTAATTTCTCTAGTACTAGTAAGAGATAAGCGTGAAGGAATGGTCACCATTTGAGTTCATAGAGCACACGCTTCGGAAAAACGGGCAAAGCTGACCCGGTGCTTGACAGGTACACATGTTGATTTTGAGAGACACGTAACTAAGGTCAACCAGTGGTTCCAAATCAAAGAATCAAACTTTTTAACAATATTTATTTCTCCTAAAGTCTGATAAGATTTTATGTCAATGTTTGTCGGAAAAAAAATGAAAATAATTCAACAAGTTATTTACTTTTTAACTTTAAGGGAACAATTGAAACCAAAGGGAGCTTTGATGAGATTTGAACTTATGACACTTGCTTTACAAGATTTCTTACGTAAACCTTCTCTACAGTGTGTCAATCGTTGCAAAAAAGAAATCCGAGTAGGATGATCATTGATTCAAAGCGTGACACACTATACTCCATAATATAAGCTTTCTTTTTTCTTTTTTTTTTTTGATAGAAATATAAGTTTGCATTAATAAAAAATACTGTATCCATAAAATCTAAATAATTAGTCCAAAAATTAAAGAATCTGAATAGAGATTTCTTCTTGCTTGTAAGGTTTCCAAATTTTACTAAATATGGAAAGTGACCTATAAGATTTCCAAATTTTACTAAGCATGGAGAGTGATTTGTAAGATTTCCAAATTTTACTAAGCATGGAGAGTGATCTGTAACATTTCCAAATTTTATTAAGCATGGAGGGTGATCTGTAAGATTTTCAAATTTTACTATGCATGTAGAGTGATCCGATACACTGGGAAGTAAAAATTCAATTGTGAATCTATCACAAAATTAAGCATCCATTCTACATTGGTAAGGACCCAATCAATTTTAGTAGCTTGAAGGCTAGTTCTTGGGCTTCTATTTGTCCATATGAACAAAAAATAAAAAATAAAAAGAAAGATCAATCAATGTTATATTCTTAATCATTTCATTCAAATTCTCCATTCCCCATGTCCATCTAACATTTAGGCCAATTCACTCATTTATATTCTATATTTAATTAAAATCTCCCATGAGTAACCAAGGAACATTATTTACACTAAGATTAGAAAAGCTTATAAGGTTGGCTCATAACTTTTGACATTTAACTTCCAAAATACTTGCATTTATGGCAGACAACAAGTAAGGATATATACTTGGCTTTTCAATTAGACAATAGATGACTTGAGATAAGGAACCTTTAATTGTAAGTTGTAGCTTTAAGTCTTTCCAAAGAATCCAAATTCTACCAAGACTACTAGAACTGTAGGTATGAATATACTTTTCAATTTGCAAATTTAGACTTCAAGAGTGCATATGCATTTTCTTCTTTAACTTTATGTTCAATCTAAATAATAATATTGGGGGCATAGGGCAAAACAAATTTCGCTACTTCCATTATTCTATGACTTTTATTTAAGTCTCTTACATTCCATGAAAGTACACCATTAACAAAAAATCTCTAACAAGACCTATGGTGATGGAAGGTGTGTCCTCCACTAGTATTGCAAACTTATTTCCATAAATGACCTTTTGCTCCTTTCCTTTTGTTTTTTTTTTTTTAACCATAAGATTTTAACTTTATAGTGCCCAGGAAAGAGTCAAAGATTCCTACTATTTCCTTTGGTTGAACAATAATATATGTTTCAATATCTTCTACAACAGGAGTTGGCCTCACATCTTGAGCATCATTCTAAATGGTCTGGGCATCCTTCGCAAGAACCTTTCTATCTGGTCTCACATCTTGAGTTTCATTCTGGATAGCTTAAGTTGAAGGATTCACACTCCTTTTATGAACCTAAACTTTTTTTTCTTTTTTTGGATTACATTCTTTGTATCCACAACAACTGTATACTTTACATTTCATAGGGACCTAACAATAATCAACTTGTACTTCATATGGTTTCTCTTGACCCATGTCTATTTCAAATTTTCTAGGAAATTCACTATTAATATTCATCAAAATACACACTTTCATATATGATAGTTGAAGCTTTTCTTATGTTGCTTTATCCATGTAGAGTAGTTTTCCCAACACATTGCTCTCCTAACTCATTCTTGTATTGGTCCATAGCACATGAGGGACATTATATAATCACACCTAAACAAAAACCGTAGAAATTTTTGCTTTTTCCAATCTAATGAAGGGATGCCATTTTTGAAGGAAAAAGTGGTCGGCCTTTAATATCCTGTACTCCTACTTCCATAACCTCCTCCAGTTTCTTAATATTTGAAAACCAAAAGAAAAAGAAACCATCTTCAATCACTAAAACTTTAGATAAGTTTTCTTTTCCCTCTAATTTTTCCACAAGTCCTTTCACTAAATAATAAAAGATATTTTTAGTTAAGAAATAACCCAAAAGAAAATTTCTCAAGTGACTTTTACCTTCATCAATAGCCTTTAGTGGAGGTATTACAACAAGTTTATTTCCCCTCATGGAAGGAGGATGAAGATCTAATTTAATTGTCTTCATAAGATTACCCATTGCAATATATTTTCAAGACACCCCAACTCCACCAACAAGTGCATTAGTATTTTGACTATCTATTGCAACTATAAAGATATTTTCTTGAACTTTATCAATGACACTAACAATTTTTGCCTGGGATAATTCTTTACTAGTTTCAATTTCACCAATGTTATTCAAAGTATGAGTATTAGTAATTTTACTTGAATCATTAATACTTGATTTGAAAAATAATACCATAATTTTGGCTGCCAAATCAGATTTTGTAGCGTTGAAGGCAATTCCCCTAGTCGTAGGAATTTTATCACTTTGAGTACGTGCCATCAATCTACATTTATAGAATCAACTGTTCAGGAAACTCATCTTTAGTTGACAAAGAGTAACTTGGGATTGATACAATCCACCAATCTAACTATAGATAGATTTAAAAAGAAGACTAAATTGATGTTTGCAACCACCTTCTCCTACTTTCTTTTGCCTTTAGAATCTTTATGGGCTCCTTGCTTTTCCATCACCTCTTTTGTTTTCCCTCCACGGTTCAAATCAAAAAACTTCGACAACATCAAACTAGAAAAAACTTCCCTCTTTTGATTCTCCAAAACCAAACACACCAATTTGTGTCAATGGGGGAGGAAATCTCAACCCCATCCTACCCAAATTTTAGCATTAGTTTTTTTTTTTTTTTTTCTCATCTAATGAGAGAGAAGTTGTGTTCTTAGTTTTCTCCCTGTTTCATAGTATCGTAGAATGGATCTATTACAATAAAATCAAACCATTATTTTAGATTGCTTTCTCCATCATCATCGCAATCTGTTTGATTTTAACGGGTGAATCTATTTTCTGCTTGGAATATGACTTGTCTACAATGTACAAACCCTTAAATAGTCCAAAATACGTTGCTTGTGTTAGATTCGACAGTATACACCCAACAGACCAAAAATAAATAAAATAAAAACTAATTCTATTCTCTCATCAGTAAGATCCTCAAATTTTGATCGATCTATAGTGTGTGAGATAAGCTTGGGATTGTTTTCAGCATTTTCTTACCTGCGAATCTGTATAACGTTGGTTGCATCGAGTTATTAAATCATGCATCATTTGCGGCTCTTTCCATTTTACTACCAATTTAGGTCAATTTGGTCAGGCTAGGCTGGTTGAAGGGAAAGGAGAAGAAAATATAATTTTGCCTAAAAGTAGAAAAAGCCTTGTGACTTCGGAATGCTCTCGGTGCAGCAGGCCTAGTCAAGAATCTCACTCTCCCGCATGGTGTTGCAGACTTGGGAATGCTAATGGGTTCAGAATCATGTGCTTGAAATATTTAGGAGGTAGCTGATTCTAAAATGTGCTAGAATAAAGTGGAAAGATAGGAATTACTTTTGTGGTAATTAGGCTCGCTTAAGGCATCCAGGTCTTAAACCAACTTTTATGGTAGAAAAAAATTAGCTAGTGATAAAACCCGTTAGAAAAGAATTCATATGGTTTTGTGGAAAAACTCAAAGAAATATCTCATTGAATGCTTATATCTTTTTAAAGCACCTATGACTGAGTCAGAACTTGTACTAGACAAAAAGGCCATTGAAGTTTACTTTTGGGACCAGTATACATTCATCAATACCAGCCTTGTTGTCTAAAGTCATAAAGAAAATTAAATAATTGACCAAATATCAGTCATACTAGTTGAAGTCGTAAAAGGAATTGAATGCTGTCCAATTTTTGGTCAAATTGAGGATGCCAAACAAAAGAAAGATCAAAGGATAATTCAAACCATGAGACAAAATCTTTCTTCACTGAAAGATAGACTTTGTCAGCTGTTCAATGCAAAAAGCGTGTCTTAAAAACCAAGTTAGTAAAGTCAAACGGTCCTACTCTTTTGCTGCCCTTTGTTCCTCTGTTTCTTCACTTAATAGGTGTAAAGTATCATTCTGACGTTTCAAAACTTTGAAATGCATAGGCGAGAGAGCAATTTGAGCGGTGGATTCAATGATCGGTCTTCAGAAATCTCTAAAGAAGAGATCTTCAGTGAACAAAACCACAGCGTGCTTGGGAACGGAACTTCAACACCTCAAATCTGCTTCACTTAATCGATCATCTTTTGATTTCTCTAGGGTTTTCTTTTCTCTCCCAGTTTTTCTGGTGATACCACCTCCCCTCATTATCAATTGAGTGCAAGCAATAACATAAGAAAATTGTAGCTCTTTTTATTAGAACCAGACTGAAAGATTCTTTATTCCCCTAAGCCATTGGACACAAAGCATATGCCTTTTCTTTGTGTACAAGGACAAATATACTTTTGCCTAATCTCTTGTATCAGACTTAAATGCCTTTCTCCAATCTCATTTTAACCTGTACAATTTTCTTCACTCTACATCCCTTCATACTTTTCTTGTTTGCATGCTATTGGTCCTCGCTTTCTTCTTCCAACTGAATCGCCAGTCGCCTTTATGTTCTCCAAGGCGAACTGATTTTCTTCGCTTTCGGAGGAACCAAGTGCATCTTTGTCTGTCGAATTTTCCGGGCTTCTTCTCACTACATCCATCTACATCTGATTGCCCAAAGTGATTTAAGCCTAAGCCCATGCGATTTGGGTTGGTTAGTCAGTGCCCATGGACCCATAAATGGAAGGAGGTTCGTTCGCGAAATACCCTCTTGGTAGGCTGGGTGATTGCTAAACCCGCCCATCATTTCCTATTGATTCAACCATAAATAATAGACGAACATTAACTACTTGTGCCGTGGTGGGTACTCAACCCTACACCAAGAAGCCCAGACATAATAAACTCGAGGTAATGGTTTGCTAATTTTGTAGTTCTTATATAAATATGACATAATGAAACAATTTAGTCAATTGAAAAGAAAAGAGTTTAGAATTGCTGCAACAAATCAAATCTTTCCAACTTTAGTTTAAGAAAATCATATTTTTATATCTCAACTTTTCTTTTCTTTTTTCTAAGCATCTAAGATAATGCTATGAGTTTAATTAAATTTATGTTTTCTGTAAAAGATACTAAGTTACCAAGTTTGCTTTATGATCATGAATTGTGGGTTTACCTTTTTTATCTTTTTCTTTTTTAAGGACTATACATCAAGACATGACGTAATATGGGGGATAAATCAAGACATGACGATTTTTCTACGTCACACGTGAGGAAAACAATTCCAAGGGCTCCCATTTTCGACGTTATAGGCCAAAGAGGGGGCAGTTAAGTATTTTATGTCTTTATTCATTCCCCTACGAGAAAGCTTGACATTTGTGGAAGCAATGTAGACCCAGAAGCACTTCAGTGTTGTCTATTTCCACACAAACAATATAGGAGTACTTTGACCTCCGTAAATCTCGTTCATATTCTGATGAGTAAATATGATAAGTGCATGACTTAGAAGTTGGAGTCAGGAGGAAAATGAGGAATTTGACCGGTAAAGGAGTGAGATATTTTCGGGCATTCACATAACTTGATCATCTTGAGCGTGTCTGATGCTTGGCTATTTAAAGATACTGATGGATGATAAAATCATCATCATGAACTTGGGGTTTTTAAACCATGAACTAAGCCAAATGTCAACATTTGCTAAATCAATATTAATTAATCTCATCGACATGTACTTTATTATATGTCAAGAATGTTACCCAAAACGGGGGTCTAGACAACCCAATAAAGTCAAGCACTAGAAAATACAAGAGATTTTTAAGTTGATTCGAACAACCAGCCTACGTTCATCGTCACTAGCAATAACTCTAATCACCTTCTTTATTACGATGCTATTACGTGCCTGTAAAACCGAATGCGTAATAGGTCCGACTACTGAAAAGTCGTCCCAAGTTCACCTGTTTTTGCCTTTACGTGGACGACCTATGATTGCTACGCAAAATCAAAACAAAAACTTAAGAAGAATAAATCTATTGAATCACAAGAAACTTACAAAATTAAAAAGTAAATACAATATCTTCTCTATCTTCTTTGATTATCCTTGCCTATATTTCTATCCGTACTCCTCTTATCTTATAAAGGAAAGTCTTATATTACATAATTAAATTGAAAAACTAAAAAACTATTAAATATTACAATTTATTCAAATTATTTTAAATAAAAAAATCTCAACCACCCTTGAATAATAGTCTTAAAATAGGAAATCTAACTTCGGAAGATATCTTACTCTTATTGTATTCAAATTTAAATTTAAATTTAAATTGTTACCAAGATGTCATCAAATCTTTTTATTTTCTTGTCATTCACGTCTCTTCCTTACAATGCCCGCCCCTCATATATATCCTCTTTTGCTAGCGTCCTGATTGTCTACGTGGCTCCCACTCTCCGTATCATATGCTTTTCAAATCAACAGGCCAGACAACATACAGTCACTTCTACCAAAGGTTAAATACAAAGTTAACTAAAACGGTGTCATGTCAACCTAGTGGAAAAACGTTGGGTTTCAGACTTGCCTCTCACAAAGGGACTGAGGCTGGTGGGTCCGTCAGCGACAGCAACAGAGGCCGGTCTTTGTCGGAGGTGACCAGCGGCGACACGGGCCCAGAGGTGGAAAAGCCGTGAGCGGGGAAAGCAGAAAGCATATAGAACCCAACACGTAAGCAAGTCCATCTTATCAGCTATGGGAAAACGTGGGCATTCTATGCTCCAATAATTTGCCACCTTGAAATGGGAAAGTTTTCTTCTTTATGTGTGAAAGGGGAGAATTGGTTCCTGGATGCGGTCTACAAGCTTGGTTTAGACTGCTTGTTATGATTTCTCAATCAAGTCTAATGCCTTCCGTATCTAAAATATTCAGTAACTTCCAGCCCAAAGACTGGCGTCATTTTCTCCATGGTGATAACATACAGGGAAGCGTTACC
The DNA here is from genome assembly GCA_028551485.1 of Casuarina cunninghamiana. Classification (NCBI taxonomy): domain Eukaryota; kingdom Viridiplantae; phylum Streptophyta; class Magnoliopsida; order Fagales; family Casuarinaceae; genus Casuarina; species Casuarina cunninghamiana. The sequence continues at coordinate 10,333,433 of CM052371.1, forward strand.
GTAAGAGAATCTTTGGACAGGTCAAGCATTAGGTCCAACTGCCGGTCATGAACCTATTTTAAGAGGCAAAAAGCAAGACCCTGGTGGGGGGTGGGGACAACGACTGCAGCAGTACAAATTGGGACGAATGATACAATCCTGATTACCAAGACTAGAGGCAAATTTAGTGGTCGAGTTAGTTGGGTTCTAGCTTAGCTTGGGCATCTAATATTTTCACACTTTCTACGGGAAAAGAGCGAGGAAACTAGTCCAAATATACGTGATGAGTGTACAATATTGTAGTCGATGATCCAAATTTTGTTTCATTCTCTACTGATTCTTTCCTAGTTGCAAAGAAGGCATTCATGAGACAAACGCTTGTTGAGCTGCTCTAGTTCTGAGATTCTTGCTGTTGTACTTGAGAAAATAAATAAGCCACAGCGGTACATGCTGACCCTTGGTCAATCATTTATTGGACCGTACAAAATCCCCACGGCAGTTGATATCAACCCAACCACGCCAACAAAGCGTTGAAACGCATTTACGTTAAGTGAATGCTACTGGTGTTTCCTTAACTAATCAAAATGACAAAGCTCTTGAAATGAGTATCACGACATATCAAGGAAACCATTGGGAAGAAATTCAGCACCTCATCATTTTTGTCAAACTATAATGAGTTTCAGGTCAATGAATTAGAATACAAGCAACTACAGCTGTGATGCCAAGTCATACGTTTGATGATAACTTGGCCATTCCAGAAAGCGACTGATGATAAGGTAAAACAACAGCAACAACCCCGAAAGTGCAGAACTCTTTCCCAACCATGGATTTCCATTCGCAAACGCTGCTGCTTCCCCAATTGATGATAACTATTTTGCTCTTTCTCGTAATCCCTTGCGCAGCTCAACTATTATTCAACTTCACCGATTTCTCTCAAACTGGCAACAAATCTATAACATTGTCAGGAAATGCTAGTACCTCAGGTTCTGCCATCCAACTCACGCCAAATGCAGTTGACAACTGGGGTCGAGCTACGTATTCAGAAACGATGCATCTCTGGGAAAATAGTACAGGTAAGGTCTCGAAGTTCACTACCAGATTCTCTTTCATCATATATTCGGAAGGCAGTGAAAGATATTCAGATGGGCTGACGTTCTTCCTGTCAAGCCCCGCTTTTCCTCCGCCTAGTCCTACAGATGGCTCTGGAATAGGCCTTGTGAGCCGAGATCAAATGGAAGACTCCAGTTTTTTAGCTGCAAATAGATTCGTTGCGGTGGAGTTTGACACTTTCCGGAATCCTATGTGGGATCCGCCTTATCCTGTACGTGAGCACGTTGGTATCGATGTCAACAATCTAACATCTCAGAATGCTACACCATGGTATTGCCTAATTAAGGAGAATATAACGTACAGCTCCAGTATTAGTTACGATCCGATTACACAGAATTTAAGTGTAACCTTCACTGGATTCACTAATGATACCACCCCAACAACGCAGCATCTTTCTTCTATAGTTGATTTGGCGAATAACTTACCAGAATGGGTTGAATTTGGCTTCTCATCCTCAACTGGATTGATATCCGAGTTACATAGTCTTTGTTCATGGTCTTTTGAGTCCACAGCACCTCTTTTCGTTAAGAAATCTCCGCAGCTAAACAAGAACAAAAATGAAAGCAATGCGAAATTGGTGTTGGGGCTGAGCGTGGGTGCTTCCCTTTTAATTATTACTTTGGGGTTGATTTGGGTCATTTGGCTTATAAAAAGGAAGAATCGATCCAGAGGAAGAAGAGAGGATATAGGTTTCGATCTTTCAATGGACGACGAATTTGAACGCAGTACTGGGCCGAAGAAATTTTCGTATAAAGAATTGGTTCGTGCGACAAATAACTTTGCAGAGGAAAATAAGCTTGGAGAAGGAGGGTTTGGGGGGGTTTATAAAGGATTTTTAAGAGAACTGAATCTCTATGTTGCCATTAAGAGGGTATCAAAGGGATCCAGACAAGGGATGAAGGAATATGCATCCGAGGTGAAGAGCATCAGTCGACTGAGGCATAGGAATTTGGTACAACTCATTGGCTGGTGCCACGAAAAGAAAGATCTCCTTCTCATTTACGAGTTCATGGAAAATGGCAGCTTGGACTTGCATCTTTTCAGAGGCAAGAGCTTATTAACATGGGCGACGAGGTACAACATTGCTCAAGGTTTGGCATCGGCGTTGTTATACTTGCACGAAGAATGGGAACAATGCGTTTTGCATAGGGACATAAAGTCAAGCAACGTTATGTTAGATTCATCTTTCAATGCAAAGCTTGGAGATTTCGGATTGGCTAGGATGGTGGACCATGAGAAAGGATCACAAACCACGGCTTTGGCCGGAACCATGGGCTATATGGCTCCTGAGTGTGTTGTCTCCGGGAGGGCTAGCAAGGAGTCGGATATATATAGTTTTGGAGTAGTGGCTTTGGAGATAGCCTGTGGAAGAAAAGCCATCAAACCAAATGCTAGAGAGGACGAAATAGTTTTATTAGAACGGGTTTGGGAGCTCTATGAAAGGGGACAACTTCTTGATGCAGCCGACCCCAGACTGGTTGGAGAATTTCATGAGGAGCAAATGGAACGGTTGATCGTTCTTGGGCTCTGGTGTGCACATCCAGATTTTAGTCTCAGGCCTTCCATAAGGAAAGCCCTTCATGTACTCGACTCTGAAGCTTCCTTACCCGCTGATCTTACACCAAGGATGGCAGTTCCAGCCTATCTTGCCCGTCCAAGTAGGGCATCTTCGTCTACGGCTACTGCTTCTGAAGCTCAGCAAGGGACGTCTTCAAGCTACGGCAGTTACGTAGGTACCTCTCAGTTTTCTACGTCTTCTGCAGCATCTTCTACATCTACAGCATTTTTGCACTCGCAGGGGGTTGATCAACACCAGGTAAATATCTTGGGAACACGACTAGGCATTTAATGTAGGTGCTAAATAATTTCATTTACTTAAGAACTAGTGCGAAATTTATTCTGCTCTCCTGATTTTCTTCATCGCATAGGCATTTGCGTGTACGAGACAATAAAAGTGAGTCTCTAGGTCAAAAAGTGGTACTATTATATCCTGTCATAATCGTACCTAATCTACCCAACCAATTCACGGACTTCACTCCACGTTAACGCACAGAGATACCTGAAAAAGTTCAACATTTAAAAGACCAAGGATAATTAGAAAAGGTCGTGGATATATTTGTCATCTATGGTTTATAATCTTGAACAGCTTCGCGTGTTCTTCTCCTTGACAGAGCGAAATTTTGGAATCTCTGCCGATGGAGCTGGAACAAAACAAGGAAACTAGATTTGGCAACCGATGACACCAAAGGCCGAAGTGCAAATTTTGTTGCTAACAGCTCTAAAGCAATGAAGTCGTGTGGGCTTTGTAAGGATGCTACCACACATCCTTAGGTCTTATACATTTTATACACAAGTACTTGGAAAGTAAAGTAAATTGCTTTATATCTTCCGTCCCATACTGTCAAAGGCTACTTCTAAATTTCGTTTCAAGAAAGTACAGTCCATATTATTGCATACAAGATTGACTACAAGTCCAAAAAAGTTACAATGGGTGTTGATTATTGTATTATACCTTGCCCTAAGTATTTTTTTAACAAGTTTGACACCTTACTCTACGTGTGTTATCAATATAAATGATAATGATATTATCTTAATTTCTTAAAAAATTAAAAAAATAAACCACCTAAATAATCCTTGGTGTTTATTTAAATTTATTTATCTTTTTCATAACTTGCAAAATCATAGAAATACATAAAAATAAAATAAACCCAACCCAACCCCTCCCTATTTATTAGGTTAATCCATATCTAAAGAGTGGCACATGGTGAATGTTTTGATGCCAACTTGAAAAATACAAAAAAGGATAAGGTGGGTATTGGATTTTGATGACAGAGAAAGGGAATGAGAAAGCAAAAGGATGATGATCAAAATTTTATTACAATCTTTCTCGGGTCCTTTGTATTCCTTACACACTTACAAGTGTTAGAGAGTATTTGTTTTATAGATAAAGTTACAAACAGAATTTTACAAAAGTTGTCAGAAAAAGTCTTTGAATACATGGTTGTTGTATGTACATGTCAACCACATCTTGTCATCCTCCTTCACTCATTCAATTTTTGGTCGAGCATTCTTCTTGTGAAGCGAAGTCATACTACTTGGACTCTGGTAAGGTTGCTTTCCAGGATTATGTGTTGTTGAGACATTATTTGACGGCTTCGTGCTTCAAGAGAACTACATCATGCAAATTGCTATAGGCTATCTCCCTCCAGTTGCTCTCCCTCATTTTATTGAATGTCATTTGCGTTAAGCAAAAACGGTGTTTTTATTAAAACCCTCGAAGTAAAAGTCAAAGGTCTGTCAACTCAACCATGTCATGTTACTATCATTAATCCACATGGATGATACAATCAACAAACAAAGCCATGTTAGCCTAATGCATCTTGTTCGTCGTGCGCCCCCTTCCTCCTCTTCGCCATTGACATACTATGGATGCACCTAGTCGGAGTCATGTCACCAAAGAACTTAATAGGATCTAGAAGGAAAATCATATCATGATATCATTAATTAGAACGAAAATGGAAGAAATTTAAATCAAATTGATGATATTATGGATCATCATCAAGCCTCTGCAATAGTTTCCCAAAACCCCAATTGACAAGCAATTGACGACGATTTGGTGTTAATTTTTCTTATCTTTTTCCGTTCTTGTTCTAGAAATCTTTTGCCTATAAATTCAGGTACTATTGTATAGTTTATTCACCAAATTACAAGTCCACTTTTTCAAATATGTTCTTGTTTGTTGTTCTATGGTTAATATTTTCTTCTATCGATTATTTCAAGAAATTAACAAATTTGTTGAAATTTCTTTTCTTATCTTGGTATCGGAAGGCTGATCGACATCAAGCAATTTCTTGATCCACCTCACAAATGGCCACCAAATCCATTATCTCCCACACTTCCTCTAGAAACCAGAACTTTGCAATTGATAATCTTTCAATTCTTGTTGTTGGTATTCAATTAGACCGGGAAAATTATCTTGTTTGGAAGGCAAGAATTGTGCCTTATCTCCGAGCAAGTGAATTGCTTCCCCTTCTCAATTGCTTGCTTCAATGTCCCTATCAATTTGTCACTAACACAAATGCTAAAGTGTCCATAGTCCAGATATCCAATCCGACCTTCCTCGATTGGCATAAACACGATCAAATTACACTATGATGGGTTCTAAACATAGCTTCAGATCCTATCGTCATTGCTCTGTCTCAATTCACCACCTCTGCCAAAGCATGGAAAGCATTAGAGGTTGAATTTGTTGTACAGAGCATGACTTGTGCATCCTTCTTATGGTTTCCCCTCCAATCCATCACCAAGGGCCAATGATAAAAGGTGATAGATTCCTATAGGAAATCAACTCTTTGATTGACCAGGTAGGTGTCATCAACAAGCTGATTTTGGACTATTAGTACCTAACACACGTCTTTTCTACACCATATGCACCTCCAACGAGGGTGATAGCTGTCCATAGTTGGACCAACCAACTCAGTAGGGAGGATCTTTTGGGCCTTCTACTAACTTAGGAGGTTCACTTCGACCTTGTCGAGCAAACCAATGCCTCGCCCCCAGGGGTTGAAATAGCACTAGTCAAACCTTTTTTACCCACTACAAACAATGCCCCAGTGCTACAACCTCTCACCAAACGACGACTTCTACCTATGGCCAGCTTCTGCTAGCTGGTGGCATTTGTCACCAGCTAGTGATGTGTGATATGATACCGACTAGGCCACCATGTGTGGGGCCCATTACAGCCAAGCCCATCAACATCCCAACAACAACCCATAAATCCACCACACCAAATATATCCTTGTTCCCACCAAGCCCAATTCTTTTTTAGAGTGCCCTTTTTGCCTAACACGATTTAGATTGGTTCCCTAACTTAGGGGCCCATAGTCATATCAAGAATACTAAAATGGGCCTTAACAACCTTACCCCTATAATGGTCATCAGCAAGTAACTATGGGTGATGGAGTGGGCCTCTCAATTACCCATATAGGTAATTTACTTAATTCCCACAAATTTAATATTTCAAATGTACTAGTTGTTTTATCAACTTTAAAAATTTGTTATCTATTTCACAATTTAACAATTTACAAAGATAACAATTGTGTATTTCTATTCTATCCTAACTTTTGCACTATATAGCATCTTCATACCGGTCTAAACTTTACTATAAGGAACACTTGATCATAGCTAGCCCAATTGCAACCAGCTACTGCTTTGGTGACCACTAATACCAAGCTTGTGAACTAGCATTATAGAGTAGGTCATGTTGCTTTTGATAATGTAATAAGATTTCTTAAAATTATGAAAATTTAATTTTTTGGCAGTTCTTTATCTTCTTGTCAAGCATGTCACATTAAAAAAAAAATGCACTCATTCCTTATGCCTTGACAAAAAATATATCATGACCCTCATTAAAATTAGTCCACTTTGATATTTGGAGGCTCGCTCCAATACTATCATCCAAAGGAAATAGATATTACATATTCTTCATTGATGACTACTTAAAATTTACCAAGATCTATATATTCCAATACAAAGATCAATTTCTATCTATTTTTGAAACATTTAAAATTTTTATTGAAAATCAGCTTCAAACAAAAATAAAAACTATACAATGCAATGAGGCAATTGAATTTACCTCTACACCCTATCATACTTTCTTTGACAAATTAGGCATTTACCAAAGAATTTCAAGTTCATATGCTTCATTTCAAAATGGATCCATGGAGCATAAGCATAGGCACATTGTTAAAACTATGCTTTCAACGATAAATCATGCCAAAGTTCCTTTATAATGCTAGGATTTTCCTTTTGAAACAATAACCCACATTATCAATAGGCTTCCAAGCCTTATCATAGAAAACAAAACTACATGGAAAAAATTGTTTAAACAACAACCAAGAATATCTCATCTACGAGTATTTGGTTATTTAGTCTACCTTACCTAAGACCCTATGCAAAAGACAAATTAATCCTTATTCAACCTTATGCATATTTCTGGATTACTTTCCAGGTTGTAATAGATATGGATGGCTATGCACAAAAAAAAAAAAAAAAAAATCACATACATACTATTGTAGACATTGTGTTTGATAAGAGTATTTACCTTTTTAGTCAAACTACAAAATCAAACACTAGCGAAACAAATGGCACACAATTTCACATCCATTAAATTCTTTACTACCAAACAAATCACCTCTATCAACTTGTTCTCCACAAGAATTACCAATCCATGATTCGAGGACTATAGCTAAAGAATCTAATAGTTTTGACCCCTAATGCCTAAATGTTAAACCATCCTAATCAAAACCTGTGCCTTCCAATACTCACATGTCAACTCGCCTTCAAAAAGATGTCATAGTTTGACAAACATTAACTCATCATTGCACATACACTCTCACTACTCTACAAATCCATATATGGAACCAACTAATTTTATAAAGGCATCCAAAAATCCCTACTAGCAAAACACCGTGACAAAGGAATACATTGCACTTATTAAGAATCAAACATAGGAAGTTGAACCACAACCATTCCATTTAAAACCCATAGGTTACAAGTGGGTGTATAAATTTAGAATTAGGTACAAAGCACATCTTGTTATTAAAGAACTTCATCAACAACTAGGCATTGACTATAATGAAACCTTTAGCATTGTTAAAAAAACCCATCATAGTATGGACAATTCTTGCACTAGCATACTACAAAGGTTGGTCCATTTAATCTTTAAAATGCATTCTTACATGGCACACTTAATGAAGAGGTTTACATGTCTCAATCTCAAAGGTCCATTGATCCACAAAAACCTCATCATGTTTATCATCTTTGGCAAACTCTTTATGGATTAAAACAAGCACCTAAAGCTTGGAATCACCACTTGACCCAATTTCTTCAAAAAATTGGTTTTACAATTTCAAAGGTGAGCTCTTCTTGTTTGAATTTAAATACACCAACATATAACACGTATCTTTTGGTATGTGTAAATGATATTATATTTATTGGCAGCCCAAGGGCTCTTATGTCAAAAATCATCCAATAACTCCAAAATGAATTTGACATCAAAGATCTTGGAAATCTTCATTACTTTATTCACATAGAAGCTTAACTAATACTAAATGGCCTTTTATTACATCAAGCAAAAATTCATTTAAGATTATTCAACATGCCAAGATGAGATAAGCTCGTGGTGTCCTAACATCCTTCACAACTGTACAGCCACCTTCAATATACAATGGGGATCCTTATTGCAATCCTATGCATTATAGAAGTGTTGTCGGTTAATTACAATACTTAACACTTACATGGCTAGATATTGTGTATGTTGTCAACACTACATGTCAGTATATGTATGTTCCAACAAAATCTCATTGGGTTTTCCTCAAACACATTCTTTGTTTTCTTTCAAATACTTCAAGGTACATCATTCACCTCACCAAAAGTAATTCCAATACATTACATGCCTACTTTGATATTGGTTAGGTGGGTGATTGTGATGATAGATACTCAATAGGATGATTTTGCATCTTCCTCTATTCAAACCTTATCTTTAGAGCTCCTGCAAACAGAAGACTATTGCCCAATCAAGTACAAAAGATGAGTTCAAAAGTCTTGCAAACATAGTATAGACAAAAGACTGTTGCCCACGCTTTAATGCCACAACCTCTCTGCCTTATATCTCTCTACAAATCCAGTATTTCATACAAGGACAAAGCATGAGGAGATCAATTTTCATTCTATTCAAAAGTAAACCAAGAACAAATTACTTTTAGTACATTTCATCTCCCTCATTCATCAAACAATAGGCATTTCATCACCATAGTTCAAAGCCCTTCAAGACAAGTTTACTATTTGCAAGGGGATATTAAACCCTTTAAATCAAAGTCAAAGGTTTGCCAAGTCAACCTTGCCATGTCAATTCCACACATTGAAGCCATGTTAGCATCACTAATACATATAGATGTCAGCCCTATGCATTACATTCCCCACATGCCCTCTTCCTCCTCTTTGCCATCCATATGCTATGGATGATGCACCTAGCTGGGGAATCACATCATCTTAGAAGTCAATTGAACCTAAAAAGTGTTGGAGGAATTCAACCAAGTTGCATCATCCACATAAAGATCAAACACACAAATATAAAAATGTACACACCCAAACACAATAGATTTAAAAGGTTTGGAACATCATAATGTCCTACATCCCTTATAGTCTCTTCTCATTAGATTTTCTCATACTTTCTCTCTCCTCAAATTGGTATCTTATGGATTCTTTTATCAACTAGAATCCATGAGAGGGCTTCTCTCCAACAATTAGCCCCTTAAGGGAACTCTCTTTATTTGCCTATTAGGTTTCTCTATACTTATCTTATTTATAGAGAAACCCTAAAAGAATCCTAGTCAAATACTACTAGGAAAACCTACTTTCACAAAAGGATATGAATCTTAGCTAGATACTACCAAAAAACCCATTACAACTAGAAGATATTTTCTAATTCCACAATTACATAGAGACCTTTGATTATAATTACAATCATATCCTTTAACCTAATTGTCTCACCAATCCCAATAGAAGAAAAACTAAATAATGCCAAAGTTCATGCTATCATCAATCAAGACAAGAATGGAAGAAACTTGAATCAAATTGACAATAATTGTGGATTGTCATCAAGCTTCTACAATAGTTTCCTAAAACCCAAATTGATGAGCAATCAATGATGATTTGGTGTTGATTTCTCTTACTCTCTTTATGTTCTTGTTCCAGAAATCTTTTGCCTATAAACTTAGGCACTATTATGTAGTTTATTTCATCGAATTTCAAACCCCCTTTTTCAAACATGTTCTTGTTTACTCTTCTAGGGTTCTTATTTTCTTATGTCGATTATTTCAAGAGATCAATTGATATGTTTTTTTCTCACTTTTTGAGGTGAGTGGTTCTTTTATCTTGTTGAATTATGTCAATACATGCATGTCCTTGATGTGCACGTACAAGTATGTTAGTGATTAGAGAGAGTGAGAGAGAGATTGTGTTATGAGAAATCAAACTAAACTACTTTAATAAACCCCAATGGACGTCGCCGTCAAGACTAAATCTTTTATTTAATAGAAACTATACCTCGTGTAATTATGGCTAGATGGATTATTGGCCTGAATTTGTTCATTGCTTTGGGCCATACGTCTAGGAAAGTTAACAAAGCAACAAAGAGAATATGTTGACCCAACAAAATCAGAAAAAGGAGGAAAAGAATCTTCATAGAGAAGCAGCGAGACTAGGAACTCCACTTTCTTTTCTTATTTTCTTTTGGAGAGCGAGAACACTATTAAGAGATTCGCTTCCAAACTAAAACTATTGAAACCAAACTTTGCTGATTGTTGGCAGCTTGAGCTTTCATTAGAATCAGATAGTCCATATAATCTAGCTCAATCATGGAAAGAACAAACAATAAAATCTCTACAGATGGCGATAGTGGGGCATTCATATCCAGTGGTCCAATCAAAATTAATCTTATGAAATTGTTAGAAGGAGACCGCGTGGACGGCATGATTTGATTCAAAGAAATGGAAGCAGAAAGCTGGAAATAGTGAATTATTCTAAAGAAATTATGAGGGATACAAAGAAAAAAAATTATCATCCACTCCACGATGTTCAGGTTGCCCAATGAAGAACATTTAAAGGCCAGAAATACCGTGTACATATAGAAAATTCTGATTTGAGAGAATTTTCACCCAAGTTTGAAAAGCAAATTCGACCAGAATTCCTGGCCTTACAGAGCCGAATTCCAGCGCTTCAAATAGGGATTTTTTTTTCCTTTTTTTTTTTTTTAATACAATGTCCACTTTGTCAAAAATTGACTGGGGAAAAAGTCAAGTTCCCTTGCTCGGTGATAAGGCACTATGGGAAAGCGTGGGCATTCTCTGCTCCTATATTTTTCCACCTTGGAATGGGTGGCAAAAAAGAAAAAAATTGTGTGAAAATGCAGAATTGGTTCTTGGATCCGACCTAGAAGCTTCTGGTTTTGACTGTTAGTTATGATTTCCGATTCAAGTGTTATGCCTTCCCTTTCTTAAATATTCAATAACTTCCAACTAAACGACTGGCATCATTTTCTCCATGGTAATAACATCCAGGGGAGCGTTTCCATAAGACAATCTTTGGGCAGGTCAGCATTAGTTCCAACTGCCGGTCATGTGAACCTACTTGGCTTGAACAGGACAACTTTATGTCGAAACATAATCTTTACAGGAGCAAAGAGCAAGACCGTGGTTGGGGGTGGGCACGGCGACTGTTGCAGTACAAATTGGGACAAATGATACAATCCTGAGTACTAGACTCGGGGCAAATTCAGTGGTCAAGTTAAGCGGGCACTGGCTAGTTTGGGCATCTAATATTTTGACACTTTCTGTGGAAAAAGACCGAATAAACTAATCCAAATATACAAGCATTAGGTTGGGGATGAGGCACCTGTGTCACACGCCTGCACCTCTTCTTTTGTCAAATGAGATGTCTCAAGTCTCTTGCGTGCACTTCACGTGTGTGCGATTTTTTCTGTCGAGCTGACACGGTCCACGTGTTATGCCCTAATCCTAATGGCGTCTCCATGGTCAAACAAAATGACAAAGGTCTTGAAGTGAGGATCACGACATATCAAGGAAATTATAGGGAAGAAATTCAGCGGTGCATCATTTTTGTCAAATTATAATGAGTTTCAAGCCAATGAATTTGTAACAAAGTTATGTTTTCTTCGTGTATTCTCTAGGCTTGCTGGAAGTAATAGAGGAGATCGACGTAGTTGTTTACTCGTTTCGGTTGATTCTCGAAATAACCCATGTAACTCCTCACGTTGTTATTACCGTTAAGCAAATACATTGCTAGTTGCTATTTATTAGTCCCACTTTAGTGTTTGTTGTTGCTTATCGGTCTTTTTCTTGTACCGTGCGGTAGTGTTGCCTGCACGTTATTGGACCTCCAGTTGTGTAAAGGCTCTTCAGTTAAAAACTGCGATTCTATTGTTTTCTTATGTGAAGTCACCATACGGCGAAAAGATGGTATAGGTGGGAAAAGTGACTTCAACGTCCAGTCCTAAACGTCGTATCGCTAGGTCACATAGCCAGGCCAAAACATAAGTTGTGAGCAGGCAGAGTGTCAGTTGCTGCTATTTATTGGTCCCTACTTTAATGTTGGATGTTGCTTATTGGTTCTTGCTTTTGTACTGTACATTAGTGTTGGCCGCTCGTTATTTTGTGTGGCTCACGATCAGAGATTTGTAAAAAGGTTATCCTCTCTTGATGTGTGAACAGAGCCTGTTCCTTTCCATGCTACACGTCTTCTCTGTTTGCCTTTCAAGGTCTATGTTTTCCTTCCCGAGACAGTGATTTTAGAATAAATCCACGGAGCTCTTTACGTCATTCTTGTGAGTAAAAGACATGGTTGGATTGGAGAACTGATTGTCAAAAAATGGTGTGCGACCCGGCAACGAGGACTGCCTCATTAGTGATTTTGGCAACAAGTAACGTGTAAGCCATCATAAAAGCATGGCAAAAATATGTTTTAACATGGAGGTTCTGCAAGCCCCATGACCTTTCGTTCTAACTAAAGAATGGTCATAGAGAAGCAGCACGCTGCTTAAACACCAGAGGGTGTGTTCAGGTTTTTGTAACCGTTGAATGTTAGCTTTGCTTTGTAAGAAACTTTGTATGAAAGTAGTGAACCAAGTTTATTCAATTGGTCATTGCAAATATTCACCAACCAGTCCATCTTCCTAATCCTAAACACACTCTAGACATATCAATTCTTGTCGTTGAGAAAGTGGAGTGCTAGTCAGTATTTATTGGTCTCTACTTTAATGTAAGTTGTTGTTTGTTGGTTTTTTTTTTTTTTTTTCCTTTTGTACTGTATATTAGTGTTTGAAGCCTGTTATTGGGCGCGGCTAACGATCTAGAGTTGTATAAAGGTCCTTCTCTTCTCAAGGGTAGGCAACGGGTTATCAATTAAAGACTATTTCCTTTTCGAGGTACACTTCTTCCCTGCCCGACGAGGCTGTGATTTCATTATTTTCTTGTGTGATATCATCATAGGAAGAGAAATTAATACCCACGAGAGGTGGAAAATTGACCTCAACGTTCAACTTACACGTCCTATCATAATTAAATTCAAATGTATGACTCCAATGTTGGAATTCCGGCTACCATTTGTTAGAACTCTAGTATCACTTGTTAGGATCTTGTTAAAAATTCTAGAGTTAGAATCCAAGTAAGCATACCAATAAGAACACATATCACACAATTTTATGTGAAATATAGAGATCTAAATATACATATAAAGAAGACACAATATTTAGAGTGATTTGGCCGAAGTATGTTTACGTCTACTGTCACCATTGCAACGGCTCCTTCTCTTCTCGTTATAACCATCTGAATTACATTTACAAATTACAAACTCACTGCCGGGTATCGATGTCAACAATCTTGTGTCTGCCGCTTTTAGAAACAATTGTTGTGTGGGACCCAGCGTTGCTTTTCTTCACGCCGTAATTCTAGACTAGATTTTTCTTTCCTTCGCGCCCAGAGAATTCTTCACGTTCTGTCCTTTTATTGTGGGTCCTGCAACATTGACTTCTTCTATCCCCTTTCACATTTTTCGTGGGACCTATCAGCATTGATTTTCCTACAGCCAATAATGATAAGATAAAACTACAGTAACAACCCCAAACTTCACCCAACCATGGCTTTCCATCCGCAAATGCTGCTGCTCCCGCACTTGATGATCACTATTTTGCTCTTTCTCCTAATCCCTTGCATAGCTCAGCTATCATTCAATTTCACCGATTTCTCCCGAACTGGCAACGAATCTATAAAATTGTCAGGAAATGCTAGTACGAAAGGTTCTGTCATCCAACTCACGCCAAATGCAGTCGACAACTGGGGTCGAGCTAAGTATTCAGAGAAGATGCATCTCTGGGAAAGTAGCACAGGTAAGGTCTCGAAGTTCACTACCAAATTCTCTTTCATAATATATTCGAACGGTAGTGCCAGTTATTCAGATGGGCTGACGTTCTTCCTCTCAAGCCCCGATTTTCCTACGCCTCATCCTACAGATGGCTCTGGAATAGGCCTTGTGAGCCAAGCCCAAATGGGAGACTCCAGTTTCTTAGCTGCAAATAGATTCGTTGCGGTGGAGTTTGATACTTTCCAGAACGATAACGATCCGCCTGATCCTGTACGTGAGCACGTTGGTATCGATGTCAACAATCTAACATCTCAGAATACTGCACGATGGGATTGCATAATTAAGGAGAATATAACGTACAGCTCTAGTATTAGTTATGATCCGATTACACAAAATTTAAGTGTAACCTTCACTGGATTCACTAGTAATACCGCACCAACAACGCAGCACCTTTCTTCTATTGTTGATTTAGCAGATAACTTACCAGAATGGGTTGAATTTGGCTTCTCGTCCTCAACTGGGTTGATATCCGAATATCATATTCTTTGTTTATGGTCTTTTGAGTCGACAGCACCTCTTTTCGTTAAGCTAACCAAGGCGAAATTGGTGTTGGGGCTGAGCGTGGGTGCTTCCCTTTTAATTATTACTTTGGGGTTGATTTGGGTCATTTGGCTGATAAAAAGGAAGAATCGATCCAGAGGAAGAAGAGAGGATATAGGTTTCGATCTTTCAATGGACGACGAATTTGAACGCAGTACTGGGCCGAAGAAATTTTCGTATAAAGAATTGGTTCGTGCCACAAATAACTTTGCAGAGGACAATAAGCTTGGAGAAGGAGGGTTTGGGGGGGTTTATAAAGGATTTTTAAGAGAACTGAATCTCTATGTTGCCATTAAGAGGGTATCAAAGGGATCCAGACAAGGGATGAAGGAATATGCATCCGAGGTGAAGAGCATCAGTCGACTGAGGCATAGGAATTTGGTACAACTCATTGGCTGGTGCCACGAAAAGAAAGATCTCCTTCTCATTTACGAGTTCATGGAAAATGGCAGCTTGGACTCGCATCTTTTCACAGGCAAGAGCTTATTAACATGGGCGACGAGGTACAACATTGCTCAAGGTTTGGCATCGGCGTTGTTATACTTGCACGAAGAATGGGAACAGTGCGTTTTGCATAGGGACATAAAGTCAAGCAACGTTATGTTAGATTCATCTTTCAATGCAAAGCTTGGAGATTTCGGATTGGCTAGGATGGTGGACCATGAAAAAGGATCACAAACCACGGCTTTGGCCGGAACCATGGGCTATATGGCTCCTGAGTGTGTTGTCTCGGGGAAGGCTAGCAAGGAGTCGGATATATATAGTTTTGGAGTAGTGGCTTTGGAGATAGCCTGTGGAAGAAAAGCCATCAAACCAAATGCTAGAGAGGACGAAATAGTTTTATTAGAGCGGGTTTGGGAGCTCTATGAAAGGGGACAACTTCTTGATGCAGCCGACCCCAGACTGGGTGGAGAATTTCATGAGGAGCAAATGGAACGGTTGATCGTTCTTGGGCTCTGGTGTGCACATCCAGATTCTAGTCTCAGGCCTTCCATAAGGAAAGCCCTTCATGTACTCCACTCTGAAGCTCCATTACCCACTGATCTTACACCAAGGATGGCAGTTCCAGCCTATCTTGCCCGTCCAAGTAGGGCATCTTCGTCTACGGCTACTGCTTCTGAAGCTCAGCAAGGGACGTCTTCAAGCTACGGCAGTTACGTAGGTACCTCTCAGTTTTCTACGTCTTCTGCAGCATCTTCTTCATCTACAGCATTTTTGTACTCGCAACGGGTTGATCAACACCAGGTAATTTATCTTGGGAACACGAATAGGCATTTAATGTAGGTGCTAAATAATTTCATAACTTAAGAAGTAAGAACTAGTGCGAAATTTATTCTGCTCTCCTGATTTTCTTCATCGCCTAGGCATTTGCGTGTGCGAGACAATAAAAGTGAGTCTCTAGGTCAAAAAGTGGTACCTAAACTACCTAACCAATTGACGGACTTCACTCGACGTTTACGCACAGAGATACCTGAAAAAGTTCAACATTTAAAAGACCAAGGATAATTAGAAAAGGTCGTGGATATATTTGTCATCTACGGTTTACAATCTTGAACAGCTTCGCGTGTTCTTCTCCTTCACAGGGCGAAATTTTGGAATCTCTGCCGATGGAGCTGGAATAAAACAAGGAAACTAGATTTGGCAACTGATGACACCAAAGGGCGAAGTGCAAATTTTGTTGCCAACAGCTCTAAAGCAATGAAGTCGTGTGGGCTTTGTAAGGATGCTACCACACATCCTTAGGTCTTATACATTTTATACACAAGTACTTGGAAAGTAAAGTAAATTGCTTTATATCTTCCGTCCCATACTGTCAAAGGCTACTTCTAAATTTCGTTCCAAGAAAGTACAGTCCATATTATTGCATATAAGATTGACTACAAGTTCAAAAAAGTTAAAAACAATGGATGTTGATCATTCCAATTTTGTAGAGTCATATATCGAATGCTCTTTCTCTTTTTTTTTTATACAAAAAGAAAAATAATTAACTGTTGAAAATGATTTTAAATCGCTATATATTAACTGTATCCCGGTATAGTATACTATAAAAGTTGTTGGAGATACGTGTCTTTATTAGTATCTCGGGGTCAATTATGTTTCCTTAGATGATGTATTTACTTAGGAATGAATCACGTTACTTTAGGTAATTATTCTTCCTGTATATTTGAGAATATTTATAATTATTAGTCTTTTCATAAATATGAATTACCATTGTATTATAAATTAGACACTATGTACAATAGGTCCACAAGCTTAATAGAAAAGTTCTTCCCAACCTTTTTTCCTTTTCATCTTCTTACAAAAGTATATATTATTGATATTCAAAAGTTTCAAATAAAACTTCAAGCTGTTTGTTTTACAACCAGCAATTGAGATACACATTTAAAATCTAAGTTCCAGAAACTATCTTCCTTTGGTGTTGATGTTATCACACTTTGTGATCATTGCAATTATCAACACCCGTTCGCTCAATTGGAAACCAAGTCCTAAATTCAATACGTTCCAAATTCCCTACACTCTTTTTATCTAACCCAAAAAAAAAAAAAAACATTTTAAAACTCCAAGAATAGACAAAGATACCAGAAAGACAATAATTTCAATTATTGTAGTTTGTATCTTCTTTTAATATTCTTTCACAATAATTTTATGATGAATATCTCTCAAAAGAGAATAAAGAATAAAAATTAAAAAAGGAAGGAACAGACAAATTACAATAAAAAAATGGAGCATTGGCTAAGTTCAGAGATTTAGCTTTCGGCCAATTGGTGCTAAAAGATAAAAATAAAATAAAATTAAAATTAAAATTAAAAATTGCAAAAAAGATTTTAAATGGTACATGGGTGAATCCAAAACTATAGATGTAATGATAGGAGAGAATGATAGGCTTTCCAAATTGCTTTTGAACCATTCGTTTAAATTCAGCAAATATTGTGAAGAAAAGATAGGTCCCCAAATATCATTGTGGACCTTCTCAAAAATAGAACTTGTCCTAATGAAGGAATTAACAAAAGGCAGTCTGGTACTGGCAAGACTTACAAAAGTCCGAAGGTCCCAAATTAATAGTGTTTAAACCTAGTCGTTAGAGAGTTCTTATGGGTGATTCAGTGGTCAATTTAAGCGGGCACTGGCTATTTTGGGCATCTAATATTTTGACACTTTCTGTGGAAAAAGACTGAATAAACTAATCCAAATATACAAGCATTAGGTTGGGGATGAGGCACATGTGTCACACGCCTGCGCCTCTTCTTTTGTCAAATGAGATGTCTCAAGTCTCTTGCGTGCACTTCACGCATGTGCAATTTTTTCTGTCCAACTGACATGGTCCACATGTTATGCCCTAATCCTAATGGCGTCTCCATGGTCAAACAAAATGACAAAGGTCTTGAAGTGAAGATAACGACATATCAAGGAAATTATAGGGAAGAAATTCAGTGCATCATTTTTGTCAAATTATAATGAGTTTCAACCCAATGAATTTGTAACAAAGTTATGTTTTCTTCGTGTATGCTCTAGGCTTGCTGGAAGTAATAGAGGAGATCGACGTAGTTGTTTACTCGTTTCGGTTGGTTCTCGAAATATGGTACGGAGGCGGGCCTGAGATCTAGTAAAAGGTCTATTTACTGGCAAAGCCCAGTCCAGTCCAAGCCACAAATTATTATTTCTCCACCTCCTGCTGCTTCTTATTTTTATTCCACAAAACCACTACTCCCTTGACCCCACGTGAATCCCCACCACAAGGAAAAATCCCCTCACTTGTTACTTAAAACAAACACCACACAAGCACTTTTCAAATTCAAACAGATATGCTAGTTTTTCTCCCATTACCCCACTGATTTCCAACAACCTGAAATTCAAGGATGAGTACTCAAACAAGTCACGGCAAGGAGAATAATAAAAGTCAAACAACTTTCACACGTTTATTATTATCTCCGAAACAAACCACTAGGAGAGAGAAAAAACCAAATGATCATGCGAACAAGCTAATAAGATAATAAACAAAGTCTCTACGGTCAGCCACTTAGTCTCATAACCAAATCCAACAAAAATACACAGTTCAGTTACAAAGTCATCACAAAACAACCAACCACCGAAAAAACCCCAAACGGGCCTTCACAGCCAGAGGCTGTCACCGAATAGCACTCGTCCACCTGAATAGCAGTAGGTAAAATAAGTAAAACAGATTCAAGGAACGGGAAACTCACAGAAAGCCAAGTCTCTTCAGAGGGAGACTCGTACCTCACAGGGATAACGTTCCCAGCCAACGGGGTAATCCCACTTTCCTCAGAATTTTCCTAATGCCTCTCGTTCTCCTCCAGTGGCCCTACAAAAATCAAGACTCCAAGACCTCTACAATACTGTTTTCTTTTACAAGACACAAAATACATAATAATTAAATATACATGGGCTGTAACCCAAATAAGCCCATTAACAGACTAGCAACAGCCCACATACGTTCCAAAATAACCCATGTAACTCCTCACATTGGTATTACCGTTAAGCAAATACATTGCTAGTTTCTATTTATTAGTCCCACTTTAGTGTTTGTTGTTGCTTATCGGTCTTTTTCTTATACCGTGCGATAGTGTTGCCCGCACGCTATTGGACCTCCAGTTCTGTAAAGGCTCTTCTCTTTTCAAGTGTAAGCAGTAGGTTGTCTGTTAAAAACTGCGATTCTATTGTTTTCTTATGTGATATCACCGTACGGTGAAAAGATTGTATAGGTGGGAAAAGTGACTTCAACGTCCAGTCCTAAACGTCCTATCGCTAGGTCACATAGCTAGGCCAAAACATAAGTTGTGAGCAGGCAGAGTGTCAGCTGCTGCTATTTATTGGTCCCTACTTTAATGTTGGATGTTGCTTATTGGTTCTTGCTTTTGTACTGTACATTAGTGTTGGCCGCTCGTTATTTTGTGTGGCTCACGATCAGAGAGTTGAAAAAAGGCTCTCCTCTCTTGAGGTGTGAACAGAGCCTACTCCTTTCCATGCTACACGTCTTCTCTGTTTGCCTTTCAAGGTCTATGTTTTCCTTCCCGAGATAGTGATTTTAGAATAAATCCATGGAGCTCTTTACGTCATTCTTGTGAGTAAAAGACATGGTTGGATTGGAGAACCGATTGTCAAAAAATGGTGTGCGACCCCGCAACGAGGACTGCCTCATTAGTGATTTTGGCAACAAGTAGCGTGTAAGCCATCATAAAAGCATGGTAAAAATATGTTTTAACATGAAGGTTCTGCAAGCCCCATGACCTTTCGTTCTAACTAAAGAATGGTCATAGAGAAGCAGCACGCTGCTTAAATACCAGAGGGTGTGTTCAGGTTTTTGCATCCGTTGAATGTTAGCTTTGCTTTGTAAGAAACTTTGTATGAAAGTAGTGAACCAAGTTTATTCAACTGGTCATTGTAAATATTCACCAACCAGTCCATCTTCCTAATCCTAAACACACTCTAGACATATCAATTCTTGCCGTTGAGAAAGTGGACTAGTTAGTATTTATTGGTCTCTACTTTAATGTAAGTTGTTTGTTGGTTTTTTTTCCTTTTGTACTGTATATTAGTGTTTGAAGCCTGTTATTAGGCGCGGCTAATGATCTAGTGTTGTAAAGGTCCTTCTCTTCTCAAGGGTAGGCAACGGGTTATCAATTAAAGACTATTTCCTTTTCGAGGTACACTTCTTCCCTGCCCAACGAGGCTGTGATTTCATTATTTTCTTGTGTGATATCATCATAGGAGGAGAAATTAATACCTACGAGAGGTGGAAAATTTACCTCATCGTTCAACTTACATGTCCTATCATAATTAAATTCAAATGTATGATGCCAATGTTAAAATTCCGGGTACCATTTGTTGAAACTCTGATATCCCTTGTTAGGATTTTGTTAAAAACTCCAAGAATTAGGATATAAGCAAACACACTAATAAGAACATATCACACAATTTTATGTGGATTATAGAAATTTAAGGACACACACACAAAAGACACAATATTTAGAATAATTTGGCTAAAGTATGCTTACATCCACTGTCACGTTGCAACGGCTCCTTTTCCATCTCATTAAAAACATCTGAAGTACATTTACAAATTACAAACTCACTGCCGAACCTAAGTTGGTATTGATGTCAACAATCTTGTGTCTTGTCGCTTTTAGAAACGATTTTGTGTGGGACCTAGCATTGCTTTTCTTCACGCCGTAAAACTACAGCAATAATGATAAGGTAAAACTACAACAACAACCCCAAACTTCACCCAACCATGGCTTTCCATCCGCAAATGCTGCTGCTCCCGCACTTGATGATCACTATTTTGCTCTTTCTCCTAATCCCTTGCATAGCTCAGCTATCATTCAATTTCACCGATTTCTCCCGAACTGGCAACAAATCTATAAAATTGTTAGGAAATGCTAGTAGGAAAGGTTCTATCATCCAACTCACGCCAAATGTAGTCGACAACTGGGGTCGAGCTAAGTATTCAGAGAAGATGCATCTCTGGGAAAGTAGCACAGGTAAGGTCTCGAAGTTCACCACCAAATTCTCTTTCATAATGTATTCGAACGGTAGTGCCAATTATTCAGATGGGCTGATGTTCTTCCTCTCAAGCCCCGATTTTCCTCTGCCTTATATTACAGACGGCACTGGAATAGGCCTTGTGAACCGACATCAAATGGAAGACTACAGTTTTTTAGCTGCAAATAGATTCGTTGCGGTGGAGTTTGACACTTTCCGGAATATTGTGTGGGATCCGCCTGATGTACGTGAGCACGTTGGTATTGATGTCAACAGTCTATTATCTCGGGAACATACACCATGGGATTGCATAATTAAGGAGAATATAACGTACAGCTTTAGTATTAGTTATGATCCGATTACACAAAATTTAAGTGTAACCTTCACTGGATTCCTTAGTAATACCACACCAACAACGCATCACCTTTCTTCTATTGTTGATTTAGCAGATAACTTACCAGAATGGGTTGAATTTGGCTTCTCATCCTCAACTGGGAAGATATCTGAGTATCATATTCTTTGTTTATGTTCTATTGAGTCGACACCTCTTTTTGTTAAGAAATATCCGCTGCTAAACAAGAAAGAAAATAAAGCCAAGGCGAAATGGGTGGTTGGGCTGAGTGTGGGTGCTTCCATTTTTATTATTACTTTCGAGTTGATTTGTGCCATTTGGCTTATAAAAAGGAAGAATCGATCCGGAGGAGGAAGAGAGGATATAGGTTTTGATCTTGCCATGGACGACGAATTTGAACGCAGTACTGGGGGGGCAAGGAAATTTTCGTATAAGGAATTGGTTCATGAGACCAATAACTTTGCGGAGGAAAATAAGGTTGGAGAAGGAGGGTTTGGTGGGGTTTATAAGGGATGTTAGAAAATCTAGCCTCAACAGAGGCTGTTTTACGGATCAAAACACCGACCATGGAGACAAATAATGGGTTTCGAAAACAATGTGTGACGTAGCAAGAGAGCGTACCACTTTTCTCCATCTTTCTTCAGCTAAGATGGGCCCTAGTCTTCCTCTCTATGCTCTCCTAAGTTCGATGAGGAAGCCAAGCTTGCTGGTGAAAAACGGGAGGGGGTTCGTGCGCTGCTCAGATCTCACTCACTCCAGTATCTCTGATAAAGTGTTAGTGCATGTGTGGCCCGTGTAAAGGATTTACCTTTTAACTGGATGGAGCTTGATGACGTGGCGAAAATGTCCTATGGACCATTTTCCCACTATGAGGAGCAATAGATAAATGCACCCCACATGTGTTATTTTCTCCCTGTAGCAAGCTGTAATATGAATATAAGAAGAGCTAAAGAGGGGACTTAGCCAATAATGAATTGTGTCCACACAAATAGATTGACTCATCACAATCTATAAGATACACAAGGCTTACACCAAATAAGGGAAACAGACAATGAGGACCACACAAATGTGTACACTCTGTGTACAACCATGACGGACCAACAGATCATACTAGACAGCCACGGTAGGGAATATTAGTTTATGCTCATTGATATAAGCCCACATAATATGGACTCATACAATGAGCCAACAATCTCCCACTTGGGCTATAGCAATGATCATAAAAGAAATCAAGTGAAAATAATATATATATATTTTTATATATATCAAAATAACTTTAAAACATTTTGATTTGTGCTGGTCTCGAAAGTATAACAATAAAGTCCTCATTGCCGATCTCGTCACGTAAGATTTCAAACTCTCAAACAATGGCAACAACTACGTCATTTAAAGACACAGCCCTACCACAATCATAAGAGCTTTCCATCCTACGACAGATCAAAATTGGTGTAATGAGCAAGCAACACCATATAATGAGATTAGGTATTGCCAGTCATGTCAGTCCCATTCTCCCAATGACCAACGCCACTTACAAAACTATCAAAGAGAAATCACTCTAAAAAATGACCAATGTCACCAACAAAATTATCTGACGAGAGCATTTCCAAAGTGGCAAAACGTCATAGACAATATGTCTCGGGAGAGTACAAAATGTCTTGCACAGTAAACTCGAGTTTATATATTTGTATGTGTGCATCACAAGACATCATAATATGGCCAATAGAATATATATGCCCCGGCCAAATGCTTAGGGTTGCACTTCCCTAAGACTTGTAATATGTCTCAAGCAAGCACGTACGTGTTTAATAAATTTATGAAAATAAGTAAAAGACAGATCACAGAAATGTATATATACATCAACAAAAGTTTACACAATAATATGAGAACAGATGCTCAAAATACAATATCAGAGTGAGCATAAGCTCCCACTGATCAAAATGTCAAAAGGATTACAACACAACAATCAACTCCCACTAAGCTAAGGAATCAAAGGAGGATGTAAGGCCCATATTAACAACATGCTTTTGTAACAAAGAAGGGCTTAATCCTTTGGTTAGTGGGTCAGCTAACATGGCATCTGTTTTGATAAGTTCTACTGAAATGTCACCATTCTTTACTCTCTCCTTGATGGTCAAAAATTTGATCTCTATGTGCTTGGCCCCATTCATACTCTTGTTGTCATTAACAAACAACACCGCGGCAGAATTGTCACAATACATTTGAATGGGCCTTTCAACAAAATCAAGGGAGGTCATCAACTTTATCAGATTCTTTAACCAAACGGCTTGAACAGCTGCACCATAACAGGCCACAAATTCTGCATGCATGGTGGAGGATGTCATCAATGATTGCTTGACGCTTTTCCATGATACAGCTCCACCCGCCATCATGAACACATAAACAGATGTGGATTTCAAATCATCCTTGTCGCCAGCATAATCCGCATCCGAATACCCAACAAGTTGCAAATCATCTACATGCTTGTAGGTCAGCATAAAGTCCCTTGTTCTCTTCAAGTACCGCATAACCTTCTTGGCAGCAACCCAATGAGCACTACCAGGATTTGACTGAAATCTGCCAAGAAGTCCAGTGGCAAATGCAATGTCAGGTCTAGTGCAAACCTGTGCATACATGAAACTCCCCACTGCACTCGCATATGGTACATTTCTCATTGATTCCTTTTCGGCTTTACTCTGAGGGCATTGTAACTTACTCAACTTGTCGCTTCTAAGGATCGGTGCATTCCCAGGTTTACAATCTTGCATGTTGAATCTTGCTAAAACCCGGTTAATGTAAGCCCTCTGAGAAATACCTAAGAGCCGACGTGATCGCTCTCTGTGGATCTCAATCCCAAGAACAAAGGAAGCCTCACCAAGGTCTTTCATGTCAAAATGAGAAGATAACAATTTCTTTGTCTCTCGTAGCAACCCCACATCCTTACAGGCCAATAGGATGTCATCAACATAAAGAATCAGTAGAATAGGGGTGCTCCCACTGAACTTAGTGTATATGCAGCGATCCATCAAATTTTCAACAAAGCCAGATGAGGTGATAAACTCATCAAATTTCAGATACCACTACCTTGAGGCTTGTTTAAGGCCATAAATAGATCTCTTAAGTTTGCAGACAAATTTGCTCGCACTACCTTTCACAAAACCTTCTGGTTGTTCCATATACACCTCTTTATCAAGGACTCCATTTAAGAAAGCAGTCCTAACATCCATCTGATGCAGCTCCATGTCAAAATGAGCCACAAGGGCCATGACAACACTGAATGAGTCCTTGGATGATACAGGCGAAAATGTTTCATCATAGTCAACACCATCTCTCTGAGTGAACCCCTTGGCAACCAACCTCGCCTTGAATCTATCTACTTTCCCTGTAGAATCCCTCTTGGTTTTGAACACCCATTTGCAACCAACAGGCCTACAATTCTTAGGTCGCTCAACTAAGTCCCAGACTTCATTGTGTTTCATAGACTACATTTCATCTTTCATAGCATCTATCCAAAATTCTGATTGTGGACTTAAGACGGCCTGTGAGTAACTCACTGGATCTTCTACAACACCTATGTCATAGTCATGTTCACCCAGGTACACTTCATAATTAGGATGAATAGCTGACCTTCTTTCTCTAGTAGATCTTCTCATTGGTGGAATGACCACAACCTGATCCTGGGCCTGTGATTCCACAACTGGTGCATTGTCAGCAACTTCATCATGTGCATCCGCCTGGACTAGGGCTGTCGTAGTGGGCTCACTGTTTAAGAAAACAAAAGGATTAGCCCTTATATTCACAGCGGCATCATCATCATTACCTGTGACCTGTGAACATCCTGCCTTTTCTGCAACATCAAGTTCCAGAAATTTAGCCGTCTGTGAGTCCACAATCCTGGGCCCTCCATTAGGGTTGTAAAACCGATATCCTTTTAAGTGTTCTGGATAGGACACAAAATAGAATCTGGTCGTCCTCGGATCCAACTTCCCCAAGGTCGGATTATATAATTTAACCTCTGCTGGGCATCCCCATACTTTGACATGGTTCAAACTGGGTTTACGTCCTTTAAATGCTTCAAACGGTGTTAGTTGAATGGCCTTAGTGGGGACATGATTAAGGACATACATGGAGGTCTTCAAAGCTTCTCCCCATAGAAAATGGGGAAGATTACTTCCACTCATCATGCTTCTAACCATCTCCATTAGTGTTTTATTTCGTCTCTCAGCGACACCATTCTGTTCAGGACTACCAGGCATAGTAAACTGTGCCACTATTCCTGAGTCCTCCAAATACTGAGCAAATGGTCCCTTATGTTGCCCTGAATCACCATGTCTTCCATAATACTCTCCACCTCGATCAGACCTGACTACCTTTATACTTTTTCCCAATTCCTTCTCAACTTCTGCCTTAAACACCTTAAATTTCTCAAGTGACTGTGATTTCTCTTTGATTAGGTACACATACCCATAACGAGAATAATCATCTATGAAAGTAATGAAGTACACATCACTATGTAATGTCGCTGTATAGGGGCCACTTATGTCAGTATGAATCACACCTAATAGTTCAGAACTATGCACAGCAGTTTTCTTATTGATCTTAGTCATCTTGGCCCTACAACAATCCACACATACATCCAGGTCTTCATCAAGGATAGGCAAAATTCCTGTCTTAACCAACCTTTGAATTCTTTCTTTGGAAACATGACAAAGTCTCTTGTGCCATAATTTATACGATCGCTCTTTAGTCATCACCCTCTTTGAAACATCACAACCAACATTTGTAGCAACATAAATTTCATGCGGGGACAAGCTGATTTTATATAAACCATGATCCATTACACAACTTCCAACAAGGTTCGAATCAAAAGATACATTCACAATGGAGTTCTTAAACTCAAAAGAGTACCCTAACCTATCCAGTACAGAAACTGAGACTAGGTTCCGCCTAAAGGACGGTACATAAAAGGTGTTACATAGAGTCATTCTAAAGCCACTATCCAAAAGAAGAATGACGTCACCAACGAACTCCACATCAGCTCTCATGTTGTTCCCCACAAAAAGATACTTCTGGTCCTCACTGGGCCTCCTCCTGCTTACAAACCCCTGAATGGTAAACGCTACATGGTTAGTTGCTGCACTATCTAACCACCAAGAACTAGAGGGTGTTTCTATCAAGTGAGACTCACAAACATGAGCTAAAGAGCAATTACCTCTAACTGGGTGCTTTCCTGTTTTCTTCCTTAACTTGGGGCAAGTGGTCTTCTTATGACCCTTTTCTCTACAGTAGAAACAAACAAGCTTATCAGTCCTAGCCCTAGTAACCGCTTGAGGCCTCCTACCTGCAGCTGCATTGCCCTGAGGGGCTGCACCCCTAGTGGCTGCACCCCTGGTAGCTGGGCGAGTCCTCCTAGACTCTCTACCACTATGGGGCCTCATCCTCTTGCCCCTACTAGTGCTTGTTCCCTGAGTGAGCATAGCAAAATGCAATCCTTCATTTCTCAGCTTTTTCTCCTCAACCATAACCTGAGCCAACAGCTCATTAGTAGTCCACTTCTCACGCTGCATATAGTAAGATGTCTTAAGTATGCCAAACTCAGCAGGGAGACTACCCAACACTTTGTGTATTATGATTGCATCATACAGGATTATATCCAATTTCTTCAGCTTTGCCTTAAGGTCAATGATCCTCATAATATAGTTCCTAACAGTGACTGACCCATCATACTTGAGGTCAAACAATTCCTATAGGAGTTCCCCAGCTTCAGCATTCAAAGGAGCTGTGTATTGCTTCTCCACTGTCTCTAGAAAATCCTTGGCACTTACATCAGTAGGCAAATCTGCCTGAAGATGGTCTTGAATTGTCCTCTGCATAGACAACAAACAAAGCTCATTCTTCCTTGCCCAAGTGGCACACTTGTTTCTATACTCCTTTGACCTAGTCGGAGTGGGGTCCACAGGTTTTTCAGTAGTTAATGCCGAATGCAGGTCGGCAATCCGCATAGCAAAGCGGAAATCAGCAAGCCATTTCTTAAAGTTCGATCCTGTTAGTACTTCTATGGTGACCATGCAATTGTTGACGGTAAATGTGACTGCAATTAGCAAACATATAGTTGAACCACATCGTGAGTAGAGCAATGAGAGTCTCATAAGCAATATCACATAAACACCTGTGGGCAGTAAACATGACATGCTATTGAAAAACTCTTCACATGGCAGCCGAAACCAATCCTCACTACCCACCACCTGCAGATGTATGGATTGCGAGATTGGCCAAACAGTGTTGGCTCACCATACAAAATCCAAATCCCAATGTGCAGTCACTCCTGTGGGAGAAAACCACACACCAAGATAGAATATAGTCACAGTGCAAGAACAAAATCTCATAATTCAATTAGACTGCACCACTGTGGTGATCACAGTCTAACCAAATCACAAGACTTCCACGCACTTGACCGAATCCCAAACTACGAGATCGGCCTATCCTACGGGTATAGACCACATTCTACTCACAAACAAATATGCAACTCAATTTCTAAGATTGGGGCATTTAATTGCAAGTTGCATTAAACCAACATCATAAATGTTATACAGTTGTATGCTAGAATCAAATCACAATCAAAATTATTTAACATAATCATACATCATGTTTTAGATCACAAGATAATCCTTAAACAAACAAACATGACAAGATAGCATACAACATTCATGCATAAAAGTTCAAAAATAATAAACTATGCAATTTTAATTGAAATTGACAACCATAATCGGCAAATAACTTATAATATATGCATCATTGCCTTTTAAAATTTAAATAGAAATTTTATGAGTTGAAAAACAACTCTAACGCACCGCCCACGCGCCGCCAGAAGCGGCTGCGACGGTACGGATGGGTCAACGGTACGGACAGAGTCAACGCCGTACGGACGGGTCAGGTTGGCCTGGTACGGGTCGGCCCAATAGGCTTGGGCCGGGTCGGCCTAGTAGGCTCGGGCCGGGTTGGCCCAATAGGGTTGGGCCGAGTCAACCTAGTTCGTGTCGTATCGGCCGGTGCGGGCCGATATGGTCGGTTCACTGGCCGGCGGGCCGGTTTTCCAGCCAATCAAGACGCGGAGGTGTCGGTCGGCTTCATGCCTATGCCCAACACCTTAGACGGTGGCCCTGTGGGGTTCACCGACAGCCAGTCTAGATCGGAATACACGGGTCGGGTCAACCCGGTCCGATCACTGCCATTTCCGGCGGATCTTGGCAGCGGCGAAATCGTCTCGCCGTGCTGGTCCCGGATCTGGCCTCAACCCGTAAGAATACCCACGGGTTGGGTCTAGCTCTAGCTCGAAAGAAAAACGAAACCCATGAACAAAAAATGCCTTTGAAGTTCAAAAACCTCGACTTTCAACTCGTTTGTTCTCCAGATTGGTGCTAAGATGGCTCCGATACCAAATGTTAGAAAATCTAGCCTCAACAGAGGCTGTTTTACGGATCAAAACACCGACCATGGAGACAAATAATGGGTTTCGAAAACAATGTGTGAAGTAGCAAGAAAGCGTACCACTTTTCTCCATCTTTCTTCAGCTGAGATGGGCCCTAGTCTTCCTCTCTATGCTCTCCTAAGCTCGATGAGGAGGCCAAGCTTGCTAGTGAAAAACGGGAGGGGGTTCGTGCGCTGCTCAGATCTCACTCACTCCAGTATCTCTGATAAAGTGTTAGTGCATGTGTGGCCCGTGTAAAGGATTTACCTTTTAACTGGATGGAGCTTGATGACGTGGCGAAAATGTCCTATAGGCCATTTTCCCACTATAAGGAGCAATAGATAAATGCACCCCACATGTGTTATTTTCTCCTTGTAGCAAGCTGTAATATGAATATAAGAAGAGCTAAAGAGGGGACTTAGCCAATAATGAATTGTGTCCACACAAATAGATTGACTCATCACAATCTATAAGATAGACAAGGCTTACACCAAATAAGGGAAACAGACAATGAGGACCACACCAATGTGTACACTTTGTGTACAACCATGACGGACCAACAGATCATACTAGACAGCCACGGTAGGGAATATTAGTTTATGCTCATTGATATAAGCCCACATAATATGGACTCATACAATGAGCCAACAAGGGATTCTTAAGATAACAGAATCTCTATGTTTCCGTTAAGAGGGTATTAAAGGGATCTAGACAAGGGATGAAGGAATATGCATCCGAGGTGAAGAGCATCGGTCGACTGCGGCATAGGAATTTGGTATAACTCATTGGCTGGTGCCACGAAAAGAAAGATCTCCTTCTCATTTACGAGTTCATGGAAAATGGCAGCTTGGACTCGCATCTTTTCAGAGGCAAGAGCTTATTAACATGGGCGACGAGGTACAACATTGCTCAAGGTTTGGCATCGGCGTTGTTATACTTGCACGAAGAATAGGAACAGTGCGTTTTGCATAGGGACATAAAGTCAAGCAACGTTATGTTAGACTCATCTTTCAATGCAAAGCTTGGAGATTTCGGATTAGCTAGGATGGTGAACCATGAGAAAGGATCACAAACCACGGCTTTGGCCAGGACCATGGGCTATATGGCTCCTGAGTGTGTTGTCTCGGGGAGGGCTAGCAAGGAGTCGGATATATATAGTTTTGGGGTAGTGGCTTTGGAGGTAGCTTGTGGAAGAAAAGCCATCGAACCAAATGCTAGAGAGGACGAAATAATTTTATTAGAGTGGGTTTGGGAGCTCTATGAAAGGGGACGACTTTTTGATGCAGCTGACCCCAAACTGTGTGGAGAGTTTCAAGAGGAGCAAATGGAACGGTTGATTGTTGTCGGGCTCTGGTGTGCACATCCAGATTGTGGTCTCAGGCCTTCGATAAGGAAAGCCATTCATGTCCTCGATTTTGAATCTCCATTACCCACTGATCTTACGCCAAGGATGGCCGTTCCAGCCTATCTTGCCCGTCCAAGTAGGGCATCTCCATCTACGGCTAGTGCTTCTGAAGTTCAGCAAGATAAGGCTTCAAGCTACGGTAATTACATAGGTTCCTCCCCATTTTCTACGTCTTCTGCAGCATCTTCTACATCTACAGCACTTTTGCACTCGCAGGAGGTTGATCAACACCAGGTAAATATCTTGGGAACGCGAATAGGCATTTAATGTAGGTGCTAAATAACTACTTAAGGAATACAAACTACTGCGAAATTTATTCTGCTCTCCTAATATTCTTCATCGCCCAGGCATTTGCGTGTACGAGAAAATAAAAGTGAGTCTTTAGGTAAAAAGGTAGTGCGATAGCATTATATACTGTCATAATCTTACCTAACCTGCCTAACAAATTGATGAACTTTAATCGACGTTAACACACAGAGTACCTGAAAAGTTCAACATTCAAGAGATCAAGGATAATTAGAAAGGGTCGTGGATATATTTGTCATCTAATTGTTGATATTCTTGAACAGCTTCGCATGTTCTTCTCCTTTACTGGGCGAAATCTTGGAATCTCTGCCGATGCGGCTGGAACAAGTACGGGAAATAGATTTGGCAGGAAGCGCTAATTTTGTTGCCGACAGCTCTGAAGCAATGAAGTCATGTGGGCTGCGTAAGGATGCTGCTACTCATCCTTAGGTCTCATATTTTTTATATCCGAGTACTTGGAAGTTAAAGTAAGTTGCTTATATTCCATTTTAAGTCCCATATTGCCAAAGATTACTTCTAATTTTTGCTTTACATTATAGTTCATTGAGTGTAATATTTTTGTTTTCTACTAATGGCTATACATTTATGTTAGTCAATTATGAATTTCTTCAGAGTTTTGCACACACCTTGCAAGTTTATGTTATGAGGGGTTCAAAATTACCTCTTGTCTTTTGTATTTTTCTATTAGATTTAGCATTCAAGTCAACTTGTACTATCAATATAAATGACAAGAATAGTCCTTTTTTAATTAAAAAAAAGTTACTTCAAAATATCATCACAAGAAATTTATTGCATACAAGACTGACTACAAGTTCAAAAAAAAAAAAAAATTAAAACAATTGATGTTGATATTCGTACTTTGTAGAGTCAAATTTCAAATACTGTCTCTTTTTTCTTAGACAAAAGGAAATATAATTAAGACATATGTTGAAATTAAAATTTAAAATTCGAGCATATTTATTGTGTTCCGGTTTTCAATGATTCGTTTCTAAAAACATTTTCGCAACTTAGTATATTATAAAAATATATATTATTGTACTTAAAGTTTAAAATAAAACTTCAAGCTGTCTCCCAAACTCCAACTAAGATACACATAAAATATCAGTTCAAGAAACTATCTACCTTAGTGTTAATGCTGTCAAACTTTGTAAGCATTGCAATTATCAACACGACTACCTTAGTTGAAGCTAATGTAGTATGCGGCCAAAGTGGTCCTAACTTTAGGCCATTCTAAACTCCTCACATTCCTTTTACCAGAAAAAAAAAATATCAAGAACTCCATGAATACACAAGATACAAGAAAGACAATAATATTCAACCATTGTAATTTTTTGTGTGAAACATTAAGTATAATATATCACCAATTGAAATATAACATGGTTCATTACAATATCATCATCCAAGATAGTAATTTTTATCTTATTTTAATATTCCTTTATAGTAATCTTATAATGAATATCTCTCAAAAGAGTCTATATTTTTTTATTAAAAAGATGAAGGAAAAGAAGAATTACAATCAATAAAGAGAACATTGGCTTATTAAATAAATCCCTTGGTTGTTTAGTAAATTAGTACAAATCTAAGTTCATCAATATGTCTGATATATATTGTTTTGCACAGTAAGCATTTGTTTACCTTGGTTATTTTTTTTAACTTAAATAACTCCCACACCCTTTTATGCACTTTTAGGATGTGGAACCTAGGCTATAAATATTTCTATTCCCAGTACATATTAGAATCTTTCTATTATTTTCTCTTTATTTGAGTCTTCGTAGCTTCTCTTTACCCTCCTCTCAATAAACTTCTTGTTTTCTTACCTAACCTATGAAAATGGCATTAGACTACTACTTACCAACAATCGGATTGAACATGACGTGCGTGATGCTACATGTTGATAGTATTATTACCAACCTTACCACTAAGCTAATAGTACTCAAACTCGAGCTCTAGTTGTATTGCACTCTTTCTAACTACTAAAAATTCTTTGGATCCTTCAAAGATTCTTATTAAGGTTGGTATTGCATTCTTTATAACTTTTGAAGATTCTTTTTATCCTCGCAAATATTCTTATTAAGGCTGAATGGGACTTCATGAGAAACTAGAGATTGGAATCTAATGACTTAGATGACACTATGTAGGCATATTTCTAATATCATAAATGAGCAAGTAATGGGAAGAATAGACCTTGTTGACTAATCAAGGGAATGGGAAGCTTGGGAGGAGTGATATCATGTGTTGGATTTGTTAGGCATGATTTTTGCAGTAACAAAGGGATGAAGACTCTTACAAGGCTAATCATGTAATAAAAAGGCAAGCTTTTTGTAATCATCTAAATGGTTATATGGAGGTTCACTTTTCCTTGAAACAAAACATTTCCAATATTAAGTTTGCTCAACTATCATAGGAAAATAATCATCTTTCCTTATGGTTTCCAGTAGAAACCCACAAGGAACTTGTCAATACAACTTATCGGCGATTAGGTTGATTGTAACATGCATGATGCAATAGGCTGGTAATATTATTACCAACCCTTACCACAAGGCTGATAGTACTTAAACTCGGGCTCTAATGGTATTGCATTCTTTATAACTTTGAAATATTCTTTGGATCCTCCCAAAGATTCTTATTAAGGATGGTATTACATTCTTTATAACTTTTGAAGATTCTTTGGATCCTCCTAATTGTTCTTATTAAGGTTGAATAGGACTTCTCATGAAATTGAAGATTGGAATCTGGTGACTTGGATAGAACAATGTGAGCATATTTCCAATGTCATAAATGAGCAAGTAATGGGTGTTGAGGTATTAGTTTCAGCCACATCAACAAACAATTACATCCCTCTAGCTCAGCCTCCAGCTAAGCATAACTGACTTAATTGACGAGCAGTTAGATTACCAAATTCTACTAACTGTTGTAACTTAATCCACTTCAATTAAGCCTCATATAATCTCTATATAAATTGCTCTCATAGTTGTAATCTTCAAGCAATTCATTTAAGTAAAACTCAGACCATCGAGGTTACAGTAAACTTTCTTTCTTTTCTGTAAATTTCCACTAGTATCGAGCCAGAGCCTCCCATTCTATTTTTTTTTTCGTTTTCCTTTTTTCTGTTATGGAAAATAAGCTTCTTTACCCTTTTCCTACTAGAGTTAATCTCTCCAACTTCATCTCCCTCAAACTTACTGCTACAAACTTCATTCCATAGTATATTCAAATGAATTGTCTACTGAATACCTATCATCTTACTGGTTTTGCCACCAAAGAGATCAAACCATCGTCTCATGTCATTACCATTAATGATACCACCATCCCTAATCCCGCCTTTGACCAATGGGAGCAAAGCAACAATTTAGTTCGCACCTAGCTTATAAGCACTTTTTATGAAGAGATTGTTGGCTTGGTTTTTTAGCTTCATCATGCTGCGAATGTTTGGTCAACTCTTTGTGACCACTTTGTGCAACAAACCATAGCCAGAGAAAATGAAATCCAAACCAAACTTCACAATCTAACCAAAGATGGCAAAGTCCTCTTGATGTACATTGCTGAATTTCAAGCCCTTTTAATCAGCTGAGCACCATGGGTAAGCCGCTCACTAACTCTAACAAGACATATCGTCTTCTACAAGGACTCAGCAGGGAGTATGAATCTTTCCTCACTGCTATGTTTTGTCCTCCAGTTCCACCTTATGGTGATGTTATTGCACAACTCCAAGCCTACGATGCTCGTCATGTTTGTTTCAATCCAATTACAAATCACTCTTTTGTGTTTTTTACTTAACGAACTTTCCGCTTTAATGGCCACTCCTCCAACCGAGTGTGTGGTAACTCCACTCAATCTTCTTCCCACTCATTCTCTTCCCACAGACGTAGGTTTGCTCCTTCCATGCAACAAAGGAAATCATCTTGTCGCTCCAATCCTCCCTTAACTCAAAGTTCAGATGTCATCATCTGTCAAATCTACTCCAAAAAAGGTCACTCGGCTATTGACTGCTTCAGGTGCTTGATCATGCCTATCAATCCAGTGATATTCCTCAGGCCCTAACTACTCTTCATCTTAATAATGATCCTTTTGATTGTGAAGAATGGATTCCTAACTCAAGAGCCAACATTCATGTTACTGCCAACATAGGTAATCTTCATCATTCTTCCTCTTATCATGGATGATGCAAAATTTAGGTTGGGAATGGTGATATGTTGGATATCACCCACACTAGTTCTGGTTTTCTGTCCAACACTTCTATACCTTTGTGTGATGTGCTAATAGCTCCACAAGTGAAATGAAATATACTCTTTATGTCCAAACTCACAGCAGACTTCCCCTGTTACTTCATTTTTACTAAAGACTTTCTATATCAAGGATCTGTAAAGTCACAGAACCTTGGCAAAGGGACTTAAGCACAAAGGCTTGTACACCCTATATGATACCAATTTCCAAGTATTCTTCTCAAACAGACACTACTTAGCTACTTTTGGAGTTTAGCATCAATGCCTAGGCCACCTAGGAGCTAAAGTTCTATCCTATCTTCAACACAATAAGCACATTCTTGTGACTTCTACTCAGTTTGATTTTTGTAACTCTTATGCTCTCAACAAAAGTTGTAAACCTCAATTTGTTGAGTCTCACTCCCAGTCTAACTGTCCCTTGGAACGAATCCATAGTGATCTCTGGGGACCAGCATCAGTTTCTTTTGTACAATGCTTCCACTATTGTCTTCTTTTTGTTGATGATTTTACTAGATATTGCTGGATCTATCCACTAAAGAATTTTTTTTTTTCTGTTTTTGTCTAATTTTGAGCGCTTGTTGAAAAACAAATTGCTGCCTCTATCAAGATTCTCCAAATTGATGGTGGTGGAGAATATGTTAACTTAACCATGACTTCCTATCTAGTTGCTCATGGCAATCAAAACAAACTCACTTGTCCTCATACCCCAGCGCAAAACAACGTAGCTGAGAGAAAACATAGGCATAGTGTGGAGTTAGGCCTAGCCATGTTGAGTGCTTCTCATCTTCCTAAAAGATACTGGTTTGAGGCCTTCTCCACAACTACCTTTCTCATAAACCACCTTCCCTCACCTAACCTTGGTCAGAAATCTCCCTTCTTCCTTTTATTCCACAAAAAACCCAACTATTCACACCTTAAAGTGTTTGGCTACTCTTGTTTTCCCTACTTGTGAGACTATATGCCTAACAAACTTGCAAACTGCTCCCTACAATGCATTTTTGTGGGATACAAAGAGCTCCATAAGGGTTATCATTGCTTACACTACCCTATTAGCCAAGTCTATATATCTCGGCATGTTTTATTTGATGAAACTTGTTTTCCTTGTGCCAACACTCTTGATGTGGCCATCCTACACAAGCCAAGCCCAAGCCCAAATACTCATTAGTGGTAAAGTGGCTCAACCTATATAAGCCCAATCCAAAGAAGCTTGAGAAGGTTGACCAAGTGGTTGGGAAGCAAGTGGTTGGTGGTTGGCTGTTGAGAGTAAGTGGTTGGTAGTTGGCAGATGAGAGCTAGCAATTAAGAGGTTGTAGTTGGAAGATAGTAGTTGGGGAGATAGTAGTTGGGAAGATAGTAGTTGGCTATATTTATGATTATGGGTGTTTTAGTTTCCTATAAATAGCTAGTACCATTATGTAGTAGAGGCATTGAGTTGTGAGATTTGAGTATAAGCTTTAAGCTTTCCTTCTAAGTTCTGTATCTCTTTGCTTGTGGCAAGAGTGGTGAGCTTCTTTTGCTCTGTATCTCTTTGGAATTATTTCCAATAGAGTGGTGAGTGTTTTATCATTGGATTCTAAGGTGGTGAGTTATCTGTATCCTTAGTTTACAAAGATAATTATTATTTGTATCCTCGAATTCTAAGGTGGTGATTATCTGTATCCTTAGTTTTCAAAGATAATTTTATCCTTTTATTTTTCCTCCTCTCCGTCCGGTATCAAGTTTGGTATCAGAGCCTAGGTTCAATGGCTGGTCGTCGTCATCATGCTCGCCATCTTGAAGTCCCCGAGGTGAATGAAGCAGACCAGCATGAGATGGAAATGGACGAAATGAGGAGACAACTTGAAGAACTCCAAGAAAAGCTGGCATGTTTCCAAACAAGAGAACGGTATAACTATCGTTCGGGATCTGACAAAAGTCGTCATTCCAGAGTTAGAGAGGATGATAATCCTTTCTATCAATCTGCTCAAGAAGACTCTGATGATAGTACTCCGCCCCATCCTCGTCATCTTCGGCGATATTTTCAACAATATCCTGATGTCAAAGTTGAAATTCCAGAATTTGAAGGAAGAATGGAGCCAGACGAATTCTTAGATTGGCTGCATACAGTTGAACGAGCATTTGCCATCAAAGATTATTCTGAAGAACAAAAGGTAAAACTTATTGCCTTGAAACTAAGAAAATATGCATCATTGTGGTGGGAAAATTTGCAGAGACAAAGAGTTCGAGAAGAAAGAAGAAAAATTCGAACTTGGGAGAAAATGAAGAGAGAGCTGAAACAAAGGTTCCTCCCAGACAACTACAAAATGGAGGTTTTTCTCAAGCTCTAAAATCTGAAGCAGATGAATTCATCTGTTGAAGATTACACTATGGAATTCGAGCACCTCATGTTGAAGTGTGATGTCATGGAGCCTGAAGAACAAACAATCGCTCGATATTTGGCAGGTTTACGAACCGAAATTGGGGATACAGTTCGTTTGCAGCAATATTACTCATTCAATGATGTACGAAAGCTTGCTCGGACTGTGGAGCAACAAAGGGTAGCTCATGGCAACAACTACAAACCGATGTCAAGAGATGGTGCTACAACACGAGGAAGTCCAACAACTACAAAGTCAACTCCGCCAGTGAAACCTATGGAGTCCAGAAGTTCCTTTAAGGGCGAAAGCTTTAAACAAGCTAAGCCTTTTACAGACTCTCGTAGATGTTTCAAGTGTCAAGGCCATGGACATATAGCCTCCGACTGCCCCAACCGGAAGATTATTGCTCTTGTTGAAGAAGATGTCCTAGAAGAACCTGATGAAGCCAATGCAGAAAGTGAAGAAGAAATGGTATATGCAGATGAAGGAGAATCCTTAATCATTCAAAGAAATTTGAACCTGAATCCAACTGAAGAAGATGATTGGCGTCGAGAGAATATCTTCCACACTCGATGTACCTCTCATGGCAGGGTATGCAATATCATTATTGATGGAGGGAGCTGTACAAATACTGTAGCTTCAACAATGGTGGAAAAGCTGCAATTAAAGACAGAAGATCAT
This sequence comes from Casuarina cunninghamiana, assembly GCA_028551485.1. Taxonomy (NCBI): domain Eukaryota; kingdom Viridiplantae; phylum Streptophyta; class Magnoliopsida; order Fagales; family Casuarinaceae; genus Casuarina; species Casuarina cunninghamiana. The sequence continues at coordinate 10,371,351 of CM052371.1, forward strand.
CCATGCCCATACAAGTTACAATGGTTCAGCCAAGGAAATGAGGTAAAAGTTAATAAACGTTCTCTAATTTCCTTTTCAATTGGGAAAAACTATAAGGATAGTGCTTGGTGTGATGTGGTGCCAATGGATGCATGTCACCTACTTCTAGGAAGACCTTGGCAATATGATCGAAAAGCCTTGCATGATGGGTATAAAAATACTTATTCATTTTACAAGGATGGAAATCATATTGTGTTAGCTCCTCTTAAGCCAGGCAATACATCTGCACCATCAAGCAAGAAAGGCAATCTTGCACTTTCTGGAACTCAAATGAAGCATGCAATTCAAGAAGGTGAAGAGGTTTATGCTCTTGTGCTCATGGAATCAAATCCTGAGCTTCAACCTGAGCCACATCCCTTATTGCAATCTCTCATCAAGGAGTTTGAAGATGTTGTTCCAGATGAAATTCCTCCTGGCCTTCCACCAACTAGGGATATTCAGCATTGCATTGATCTAGTGCCAGGAGCTTCTCTTCCTAATAAAGCTGCTTATCGTATGAATCCTGAGCAACAGAAAGAGCTACAAAGGCAAGTGGATGAGCTCTTGTCCAAAAAGATGATTCGAGAAAGCATGAGCCCATGTGCTGTCCCAACTTTGTTGGTACCAAAGAAGGATGGATCTTGGCGCATGTGTGTTGATAGTAGAGCAATCAACCGAATTACTATCAAATACAGGTTTCCAATTCCACGGTTGGATGATTTACTTGACCAACTGCATGGTGCTGTTGTCTTCTCCAAAATTGATCTCAGAAGTGGCTATCATCAGATCAGGATGAGAACTGGAGATGAATGAAAGACTGCTTTCAAAACTCAAAACGGACTCTATGAATGGATGGTAATGCCCTTTGGACTTTCTAATGCTCCAAGCACATTCATGCGTCTCATGACTCACATATTTAAACCATTTATGGGGAAATTTGTTGTCGTCTATTTTGATGACATACTAATCTTTAGCAAGTCTAAAGATCAACATCTAAGTCATGTGAGGCAAGTCTTTCAAACCTTGCGGGATCAGAAACTATATGTCAACTTAAAGAAATGTCAGTTCTTTACCAAGAGTATTGTATTCTTGGGATATATTGTTTCTGATGCAGGGGTCAAGGTGGATCCTAGCAAGATTGAGGCCATTGTGAGTTGGCTAGTGCCTCTGTCAATTCATGACATACGAAGCTTCCATGGCTTGTTGTCCTTTTATAGAAGATTTATCCGGAATTTCAGTACGATGGTTGGTCCAATCACAGAATGCTTAAAAGGTGATTCGTTCCATTGGACAGAGGCAGCCCAAAAGAGCTTTGAGCTTATCAAAGAAAAAATGGTATCTACTCCCATCCTATCACTTCCTGATTTTGAGAAGCTTTTTGAATTGGAATGTGATGCCTCAAATGTGGGAATTGGTGTTGTTCTTAGCCAAGAAGGTAAACCCATTGCCTTTTTCAGTGAAAAGCTCAATGAAAGTCGTAGGAAGTATTCAACTTATGATAAGGAATTCTATGCCATTGTTCGAGCTCTTGATCATTGGCGGCATTATCTATTGCCAAAAGAGTTCATTCTCTTTACTGATCATGAAGCCCTCAAGTATCTTAACAGCCAACAAAAGCTAAATAGTCGTCATGCTAAGTGGGTAGAGTCTCTACAATCCTATTCATTCTCTATCAAGCATAAGGCTGAGAAGCTTAATCGAGTTGCTGATGCCTTAAGTAGGAGACATTGCTTGTTGACTACCTTGGGAGTTCAAGTTTTGGGCTTTGAGGTTGTCAAAGAACTATACCCAAGTGATGCTGATTTTTGTTCAATATGGAAGGCAACTTTAGAAGGTGGCCATGATCACTTCCATTTGCAAGAGGGGTACCTATTCAAGAATAATCAGCTATGTGTCCCTCAATGTTCGTTGCGACTCGTTATTATTAAAGAGGCACATGGAGGAGGCCTTGCTGGACACTTTGGCAGAGACAAGACACTAGCCTTAGTGCAAGAACGATTTTATTGGCCCAAGATGAAAAAGGATGTGCAACTATTGGTTAGTTGTTTGGTATGTCATAAGGCGAAAAGCCATGGGCAAAATATAGGATTATATACTCCTCTCCCTGTTCCCCACTTCCCTTGGGAAGATGTGAGTTTGGATTTCACTTTGGGATTGCCCCGAACTCAGAGAAATAAAGATTCAATTCTAGTAGTGGTGGATAGGTTCTCAAAGATGGCACACTTCATCCCTTGCAACAAAAGCAATGATGCATCTCACATTGCAGAGTTGTATTTCAAAGAAATTGTAAGGCTTCATGGTATTCCAAAAACCATGGTGTCTGATCGGGATTCAAAGTTTTAAGCCATTTCTGGAGAACAATATGGCGAAGGCTCGGAACGCAACTTCAGCTCAGCACAACATGTCACCCTCAAACTGATGGTCAAACTGAGGTCGTCAACAGAATTTTGGGAAATCTCTTAAGGAGCCTGGTAAAAAAGAACATTCGTGAATGGGATTTGCTTTTACCACATGCTGAGTTTGCTTATAATCGATCTACAAGTCAAACTACCGGTTGTAGCCCTTTTGAAGCAGTCAACGGAAAGAATCCAACAACTCCTTTGGATTTGGTGCCATTACCATCAAAACACCAGTTCAGTGGAGATGCAGAAGAACGATCAAGGTTCCTTAAAAGGCTACATGAGCAAATCCGTGACAAGATTGAAAGGCAGAATCAAAAGTATCAGACACAAGCTAATAAACATCGTCGGTTTGCTAAGTTTGAAGAAGGAGATTTGGTGTGGATACATTTACGTAAAGGACGATTTCCACCAGGAAGGTATGCAAAGCTTCAACCACGAGCTGAAGGACCATTTAAGATTTTGAAGAAGATTGGTGACAATGCTTACAAGGTGGAACTTCTAAGTGAATATGGAGTTTCAGATATTTTCAACATAGTAGATTTATCTCCTTACTATAGTGAAGACAACTTGGACTCGAGGACGAGTCCTCTCCAACCAGGGGAGCATGATGTGGCCATCCTACACAAGCCAAGCCCAAGCCCAAATACTCATTAGTGGTAAAGTGGCTCAACCTATATAAGCCCAATCCAAAGAAGCTTGAGAAGGTTGACCAAATGGTTGGGAAGCAAGTGGTTGGTGGTTGGCTGTTGAGAGTAAGTGGTTGGTAGTTGGCAGATGAGAGCTAGCAATTAAGAGGTTGTAGTTGGAAGATAGTAGTTGGGGAGATAGTAGTTGGGAAGATAGTAGTTGGCTATATTTATGATTATGGGTGCTTTAGTTTCCTATAAATAGCTAGTACCATTGTGTAGTAGAGGCATTGAGTTGTGAGATTTGAGTATAAGCTTTAAGCTTTCCTTCTAAGTTCTGTATCTCTTTGCTTGTGGCAAGAGTGGTGAGCTTCTTTTGCTCTGTATTTCTTTGGAATTATTTCCAATAGAGTGGTGAGTGTTTTATCCTTGGATTCTAAGGTGGTGAGTTATCTGTATCCTTAGTTTACAAAGATAATTGTTATTTGTATCCTCGAATTCTAAGGTGGTGATTATCTGTATCCTTAGTTTTCAAAGATAATTTTATCCTTTTATTTTTCCTCCTCTCCGTCCGGTATCAACTCTTCAGCCGCCTACATCTACTATTATCCCAAGTTCTTATATTGATTTTCTTGTTTACCCTTCTAATGATCTCTCTTTTGTTGCACTCAATACAAATTATGCAAGTTTTTCCTCTACTTTAACTAGTATAGATTCTGCAACAGTTCCTCATATGGCATCCACACTCCCTTCTACCTTTTCCTTTCCAAGTGTACCATATGAAGTAGAAAAGTCTTTATCTCCACAACCACCTTCCACTACAACTATCTAGCCTACTATTATTATCTCACCTACAATTCCTACTGCCTCTACATGCTTTCCTGTCTTAACTTAGTGTCCCCCTTTGCAATATTGTCCCCTTCACTCTATTCCTGCATACATTCTTGAATCTCCTAGTCCTTCACCTTCTATAACAACTCACCACAGCTTCCCTTTTATTGATTCCCCTCACGTTCAACCCTCTGCTCCACTAATCCCAAACACTCTTGATAGTTCCACTACTAGTTCCTCTTCTACCAATTTAATCATTAAACCTCCTAGTTTATTGCCTACTACTCTTATACCCAACAATACCTCATTTCTACCTCCCCATACTTCTAATTTGATCACATATCCCAACCTTCCACAACATCTTAGCCCCACACATTCTATTGTCTCCCATCCAAAATCTACCTCCACCATAGTGACTTGAGCTAGAAATGGTATTTTCAAACCTAACCCCAAATATGCTCTCACTACAGCCCTCACAACTCCTTCAATTCCCACCAATATTCAAAAGGCACTTGCTCATCCAAGGTGCTATGCAGCAATGACAGATGAAATGGCTGCATTATAGCAAACCAAGACTTGGACCCTAGTACCCTGCCAACTTGGAATGCATACAGTTGGCTGTAAATGGGTTTTTAAGCCTAAAATGTTAGCATATGGCTTTCTTTCTCACCCAAAGGCCAAACTTGTGGCCAAGGGATTTCATCAAGTTGAAGGGCTAGATTATTTTGATACATTTTCTCTAATGGTTTGACCTACCACCATTAGACTTGTTCTCTCTTTGGCAACTACTCTTCACTAGCCTATACAACAATATGATGTCTCAAATGCATTTCTTCAGGGATACTTGGATACCCCAATATATATGGAGTAACCCCTAAGCTTTATTGACTTATCAAATCCCTCTGTTGTATGCTCTTTTCACCCTGCACTCTATAGCTTAAAACAAACCCTAAGAGCATGGTTTGATCGCTTAAGCTCTTATCTCTTGGAATATGGTTTCTTCTACTCCTCCTATGATCCCTCATTATTCATCTCCACTCATGCTAACACAATCTTATGGCTTCTTTTCTATGTTGATGACCTACTTATAATAGGTAATTCCACTACAACTGTTGCTCATCTTATTGCTCACCTTTGCAATAACTTTCCTCTTAAATCCTTAGGTAGAGCACATTATTTTATAGGGATTGAAATTATCTCTCTTCTACATGGTATTCTGCTTACTCAGAGACAAATTTTGGATATTCGAAACGTGCAACAATATTGTATAGCAAACCTATAGCCACACCACTTACAACTGCCTCTTTCCTTAAAGAATCCCACTCAGCCTTGTGTTGCCCTAGTTTTTTTTTTTTAAGTATCTTAGAAGCATTGCAATATCTTACCCTCACTAGACCTAAAATAACATTTTTTGTCAATCGTCTCTATCAATCAATGCATGCCCCCACAGCTGTGGACTATCACAATTTGAAAAGGTTATTGAGATATTTACATCGCTCTTTCACTATGGGACTTCATCTTAGTTCCAAAAGCACCTTGAATCTCTATGGTTACAGTGATTCAGATTGGGTTGGCTACAAATCCACTCAATGCTCCACATCAGGTTTCTGCTTCTTCTTAGGAACAACTTAATCTCTTAGAGCTCAAAATGTCAATCTACTATGGCTAGGTCTTCCACAAAAGCAAAATATCAAGCTTTAGCCTCTACCACTATTGAGTCAACTTGGATGTGCTCCTTACTCCATGACCTTGGAATTTTTCAATCTTAGCCAATAATTCTTTACTGTGATAACATGGTAGCACTGAAACTAACCATAAAGCCAACACTTCATGGCTAAACAAAACATGTGGAAGTTGATTTCCACTTGTCCATGAGAAGGTTGCCCTTAATCTTGTCACCACCAAGTATATTCCAACAAAACAACAAATAGCTTATATTCTAACAAAACCTCTCTACAAACCAATCTTCCTCTTCCTAAGAAATAAACTTGGCTTCCTATCAACACCAAGCTCACCAAAGCATGTTGAGAAATTAGTTCCAGCCATATCAAGATCTAACTGCAGAAGTCCTAACTCATCAGAGCATGTTGAGAACTCAGTTCCAGCCATATCAAGATCTAACTCCAAAAGTCCTGACTTAACAGAGCATGTTGAGGAATTAGTTTTAGCCACATCAGCAAACAATTGCATCCCTCTAGCTCAGCCTCTAGCTAAGCAATTGACTTAACTGCCGAGTTGTTAGATTACCAAATTATGTTAAATTGTTGTAACTTAATCCACTTTAGTTAATCCTCTTGTAATCTCTATATAAACTACTCTCGTAGTTGTAATCTTTAAGCAATTCATTTGAGTAAAACTCAAAGCATAGAGGTTACTGTAAACTTTCTCTCTTTTCTATAAATTTTCACTATAGGAAGAATGTAATTTGTTGACTAATCAAGGGAATGGGAAGTAAAGGAGGAGTGATATCATGTCTTGGATTTGTTAGGCATGGCTTTTACAGTAGCAACGGGATGGAGACACTTATAAGGCCAATTATGTAATAGAAAAGCATGCTTTTTGTAATCAACTAAATAATTATATGGAGGTTCATTTTCCCTCAAAACAAAACTTGTCTAATATTGAGTTTGCTCATCTATCATAGTGGAAAGAATCATCTTTCCTTATGGGTTCAAATAGTAACCCACAAGGAACTTGTCAATATTACTTACCAACAATTAGTTTGATTATGATGTGTGCGATCTGATAGGTTGACAATATTATTACCAACCCTTACAACTAGGGTGATAATACTCAAACTTAGGCTTTAGTGGTATTGCATTCTTTTTAACTTTTGAAAATTCTTTGGATTCTCTAGAATGTTTTTATTAAATTTGAATAGGACTTATGGAGAAATCATATATTGAAATCTAATGACTCGAATGGTACAATGTGGGGATATTTCTAATATTATAAATGAGCAAGTAATGGGAAGAATATACTTTGTTAACTAATCAAGGGAATGGAAAGCATGGGAAGAGTGATATCAAGTGTTGAATTTGTTAGGTATGACTTTTGTAGTAGCAAAGTGATGGAGACTCTTATAAGGCCAGTCATGTAATAGAAATGCAAGCTTTTTGTAATCAACTAAATGGTTATATGGAGGTTCATTTTCCCTAAAACATGTCTAATATTTAATTTGCTCATCTATCATAGGGGAAAGAATCATCTTTCCTTTTGGATTACTAGTGTAACCATAAGGGATCTTTCTATAAGACTTGCTGACAATTGGGTAGATCGTGACGTGTATGCACAAAATGGAAGTCCATTTCAAAGTGTTTCGTGTATGCACGAAAGGTGGGACTTCGAGGTAAGATAGTGCCGATGGAGGCGCCAAGGGAGACAGAATCCTAGTTCCTGGAGTTCGAACTTCCACCATGCGTGTTCAGCAGAGAAAATATTAGAACAGCAAAAGATACAGTACCCACCAGTCAAACGCCAGTCATCTGGGCATAGTTTGTGATGTAAGACATCTGTAAGATCGTTTTTAGATAACACGACTTTGAGGAACGTGGGTCGCTTCAATACCCTTAAAGAAATTGAGGGGACCCTAATCCTTTACCATGAATTTCTGAGTTGTTGAAGTAGGTGATCAATGGCATTCGATTGGGACCTTTTGACGAGAATGAGTTAAATGTAAAATGAACGGAATAACCAGTTGCTGTTCCCCAAGGATAAATAATAAGCAATCACGTTCTGATCCTCCAAATCTTAATTCGAGAAGCCGAGAACTCAATTAGGAAGCCCCAAGCGGCTTGTTTTAAGTTTATGGGATTTGATGGTGGGTAATAAGCGAGCTTTGTCTTAGATCAAACTGGACAAGGTAATTAATTATAAGGATTTTTGAAATTAAAGAGTGCAAGAAAAGGTAAATGGCAATAAATTTAAGAGACAAAAGGTACAGACATAAACTTAAAGATGCAGGAATTTAAAAGTGCAGGAACTAAAAGCCAAGAAAGGAAAGATAGGAAAAGTAAAGGCAAAAAACTAAAATGATGAAAAAAGTTTTTTTTTTTTTTGCCTATCTCAAAGGTTCATCTTTGGGTTTATTCTAACTTACTTATAAATGTGTTCATAGCCTCTATTTAAATAAAAAAAAAAACTATGACACACAAAAAAGGACAACATTATTAATGTGGTTAACAAATATCTTTGGGAACTAACAAACTATAAATATAATCTTAAAGTAACAAAACAATAAATGTAGTCTTTTGAAAATAACAAAAGGAATAATGGATGTTGTCACTTGAAGATGATTTCTTCCATGTAACTACTTTAGATATTTGTCAAATTAAGCTGAATTCGAATTGTAGTTTGTTTGAGCTTAGACCCATTCGCAACATAAGCCATATAAGCCTTACATGGACGTAAAAATCATACGAGATTTATCTTCGTGAACCAGTTTGGAAGATGGTTAACCAAATAACAAGCTGTTTGAAAGGCTTCATCCCAACACCTTTGCGAATGACGGGTGAACCAATAAAAAGTTTGCTGTTTCCCCCAAAGATTGGTGACTTCTTTGCGAACCCATTCTGTTGATGGATCCAAGGACAGATTGCGAGAGGTGTCCAATTTGGATTCGACTTGGCACAGCAAGAGCCTTGAACGCTAAAAGAACACATCATTAGCATCAAAAGTTGAGTTTGTCATTTTACATAGGTGGCAGTACCACTTTCCAACGACAAATTTGGATTCAACTTGCTGTATAAGGGAACCTTTTTGCCACTGTGTGGATTTAAGCATTCCAGCTCGGGATTCAACCTTAAAAGAATTCCTTTTCTCGTGCTTTATTTCGCACTGAATTCCTCGCCATCTATCCCATTTTCCAATTCCATGGTAGTCAAAACTCGTCTTTTGACTACCATGGAAGTTGGCATTTACTATGTAGATTTAAGCATGATCCAATAAATGGGTAAAGGAGGAAGCTCAGTGAATAATAGACAGATACTACCACTAAAAATTTGTTGGTAAGACAAGAACTGAGGTGCTTGTGACAAAATTTTTGGTCATCGGCTTGGGTTTTGATCCATTGTTTCTATATGTTTTATATGTATGCTTTTGAGACTATGATTGTATGCATTTGAATCACATTTGTTACTAGAAGACATAGTCTTGCAACAACATGCTACAGATTACCTAGAATGTTTTGAGACAATAGCACGGTTGAGTTGAATTCTTCTTCTATTACATAATTTTGGGTGAAAATTAGGTTCAACAAGAATAATTTTATTAGTGATAGATTATTCGAATGCTAATTCTTCGTCTTGCAAGATGTTAAAATTTATCTAACTAACAACAATGGAGCAAATATCTTTAACCTTCTTGTGAATTTGTAAAATAACTTTAGACAAATTTTGTTGTGAACGAGCTTTAAAAAAAAAAAAAACATATATTTGCTGATTTAGAGAAGGGTTAGAAACTGGATGGGATACTATAACATATGATATCGTAAAATTTAATATGTATTGAATGAACAAGAGGTGTTCAAGAGTGTTAAGCCAGTTATTGATTGAGCCCAAGCAAGTGGATATTAAATAACACAAGCTGTCTCCTTGAACGGTAGAGGCAATGCAGTCTGAAAAAATAGTTAATTATTATAATTGAAAGGAATTGTACCTAGTCATCCATGATTTTAAATTGATCATTTTAGACTACGTTTTGTTTATTTATATCATATTTATGCTAATATGATAGAAAAGGTATTTCCTCTTCTACTCCATTGGAAGATACTCCAGTTTTGATTTTTTTTTACATCAAATTTATTTTGATCATAATCAAAAAATTCGTATTTGCATCTTTTGTTTGTACTATTTGGAAGAAAAGGAACAATATGGTATTCAGAAACAATGTGAGATTTGAATGTATAATTCTTAGAATTATCAAAAGGTTTATAAAGAATAGATTTTGTTATGTTAAAAAAAAAAATCCAAAATTGCTAAAATTCTATTTATTCAACACGTTTAAAGACTTCATGAAATCATTTCTATGTAATATAGTGTAAGGTCTTTTTTATATGAATATGTGTCTTACCATCTTATATTGATATATCTTCTATATAAATTACAACCTCCACACCTACACAAAAGCAACAAGCAAAATACAGAGCAGGTCGACTAAGCATGGTTGCGTGGCAGATTGCCGAAGCTTTTTAGCAGATACGCCCATTTACTCCGCGTTAACTCCTGCCGCCCTAGGTCATTAGTTAAGTATTTTATACAGCACTCTTATACTTTTCTATAATATCCTTGGTAATCCAGTAGTCAATTTTCCACTATGAATATGGTGAAAATCGTATTCAGAGATACATGGTTGGTGCATGCTGATTGCATGGGAGTATATAAGCCAAATTGTCTGATTGTGCTGGCATTTTGTGGCCATGAAATGGACCTTGACAAGAATTTTTATCTTTCTACAATTTGCTTGACACGTTCGCAAAAAAATAAAATAAAATAAAATTGTAAAAGCGTTCAATCACTTGGTGTTTTTCTTCAGTTCGTTTTTTGTATTTGGAATGTGGAAAATTTTGAATACTAGTTTTGGATTGTGAAAAAGTTGTGCTTACACTTTGTTATATTATTCTTTGCTATTGTCTTGAGATCTAAAGAGCAAGAAGAATGTAAAAGAAAAGTAAGAACTTGTTTTGGAACATGCAATTTCATAAAGCAAAATAGGGTTTGAACTTCTTGAACCAAAGGCACTTATCCAAGGAATCGGATAAACAATCATTCTTTACAAGTAGGTTGTTTACTTCAAATGAAATGGTGTGGATTGAACCATATTAACATTTGAAGTGAACGTAAAGACAAAAGCTAAAAGGGGGATAAAATGTGACCATAACACTAGCGAAGATTGTGAACTATCTAATAAGGTGGGGCTAGTTCACCAACTTCTTCAAAAGATAGGGTGTAGATGGGATGAATTAACCACCTTACTTCTTCAAATGTTTAGTTGGCCATCTTCATAATGGCCTTCGCTACCAAATAATCTCTACAAGAATAAAATTGCTCATAATTTGGTCATTTAGAGACAAAAAGATTTTATAAGATAATCAATCATCCTCAAATTATATGAATAATCGATTGCTCACTTTATAACTAATATGATGATTGATTTGTAAAGAAATCTTGGCTCAGTCAAAATTAAAGTATTTTAGTGAGTAATTTAAAAAAAATCTAAAATGTTTTCAGCATTAGGAATGTAGAAGGTAACTTTAATGTATGATGGCATCAATTTGTAATCATGGCTTAATTGTAACAGTAATTGGGTTTGCTTTCATTCTTTGCATAATCATCAAATCACGTGACATTAACACTACTAAACCCTTTGACCAAAACGGAAATCCAACGGTCAGAAGAAATAATTAAGACGAACAAAATGGATGCTCTATTTAAATAACCATCTCAATCTAGATTTTTCAAATCAACGGTTAAGATCGTCCCTTAAACTTCCCGGAGTGGAACGTTCCGTTTGTCGAGACACTTTCATAGCCCCGCAGCATTAAAAACATCAAATGTACAATAGCAATACCCTCAATCTTCTACTAAATAACTATTTTGCCACCGCCGTCATACGACGATATTATGACTTAACCCCGTTCCCAACGGGGAAAAGAGTGTGAGGGGGTAGTATCCTCTGGGACAATCTTCATCTACGTCTCCTAATCCGAGGAATTAAAGTCGTACGATTAATGATAGGAATTTGTGAAATTTAAAGGGTAGAATATATTAGGAAAATATGCAACTAATTGCATAATCTTAGGTTTCTCATTAGATGATTTGGAGAAGATTATAGGAATAAAGGCACATAAAATTGAAATAAAAACAGATATGACACGATCATACAGAGGAACAGAAGTATAAGAGCATAACCCAAACATCAAAACTTCAACTACTCCTGTTCGGCCTGGGTCTGAATAACCGACTCTTCATCTCCATTTATCCTCCTGTAGTCTCCACTGTCAGAACGGAATTTTGAGTGAGTTATTCTTTCTGTATCTCTTTCTAAAATTCTTGCTCCATCGCTGCAATCTGTTGTGATAGGATACAGTTTTAGGTCTCTACGTGAATTGTTCACAGTTCCGGGGAAAGAAAAGTGCACTTTGTTTACGTTTGTCCTCTGTGATTACTCGTCCACAAATTGATCGGATTTCTGGGGAAGCATTCGAAGCTCGGATTGAAGTATCTCAGTGTGTATTTTAAAAGACCCACATGGAGATATCGGGTTTTTTTTGGTTGGTTGTCATTTGTGCTGTTCTTCAGTTGGACAGTATTTCCAAGAACTTTCTGGGATTTTCGTCCCTGGATTGCACTTCGTGCTTGAAGTTTCTGAGTCAGAGCAGTGGTTTTGGATGCGGGTTCTTGCTGTTTGGATGTTTCTCGCATGTTTTCAGTTTCTTGGGGTTTTTTTTGATGTTTGGTGCGGGAATGACGGTTTTGAGAGTTTATCGGCATTGTAGGGGTTTGATGCCACTTTTGTATGAACTTAGAAGCAAATCAACTAGTCTAAAGAGTAGTGTTGCTGAAGTATGCGATTCAAAGACCGAGCGTTGCGATTGTGGCTCAGTGAGCTTCTGGGAAATTCCAGAGTCATTAGATGAGGTTGCGAATCCAGAATCTGACGCTAAATTAAAGGAGATTCCGGAGGAGAATAGCGACGAGAACGAGTGTTACGATGAGGATGAAGAATTTGATGTAATGACACTGAGAAAGTTGGTGAAGAGAGAAAGGAAGCGAGCAGATGCCGCTTATGCAGAGCTTGAGAAGGAAAGGATGGCGGCTGCATCGGCAGCAGAGGAGGCTATGGCCATGATTTTGCGCCTTCAGAGAGAGAAGAGCTCATCGGAGATGCAAGCCATTCAATACCGCAGGATGGCCGAGGAGAAGCAGCAATATGACCAAGAAGTGATACGATCCCTGCAATGGATTGTCATGAAACACGAGTCTTACAGGAGTTTGCTGGAAGATCAGTTGAAGTTGTACAGGCAAAAGTTGAAGCTGTGTGTGAAGGCGGACGAAGTAAATGGGCGTGATGGGATTGATTTAAGCATGAATTTTTTGAATTCCTCTTTAGAGGGTGGTCTCGGCGATGCACTAATTAGCTCCCTTGACCAGGATTCTTTCATGTTCTAAGCTCCCAATAACATTTTGAATAATACATTGTTGTAATAGTTTTTTTTTTTTTTTTCCTTTTGTTAAAGTTGTATTAATAGAATTTTAATTGTAAAAGCACATAAGCATTTTTTTTCTTTATATTCCTAAATAAAGTGATTCTCATTCGTACAATTTTTATTTTTTTGGATCATCTAAAAGAGTTCTAGTTTTGAATAAAAAATAAAACTAAATAATTATATTAGAGTTGACATAGAAAACACCAAAGTACATGAAAATAATTTCTGTAAAATATGATAGGTTTGATGGGAAATAAAAAAAATTCCAAAAAAACTGCCTTTTAATTTCAAAATAGTGATAATTTGCTAAAATAAGGATATCCAGTATGTTTGAAACAGTTTCAAATGTTAGCTGTTATCACCATCGAACTCAGAAGCTTTTAGATAATTTATTAGGGAGACTACAATTTCTAGGGGTTTTTATTTTACCTTAAATACTAATTTGAATGGCTTCTTTTTTTCTATGCAAATTTTTGAAGAACTTTGTTTCGTTCAATTAAATACGCGTTTGATTGGAATTCCTTCAACGCATCTTACGTAGTGCGAATTCCAGTTCTCATTTCGCCACGCCAATCAACCACCCGATTTCTTGAACCAACAATCCATCCGCAGGTTAGTCTGAGAAGCTCTCTACAGTCAAACGGGCGGAGGTCAAAGTGACGGAGTTATTTGTACCGACGGGCCAAGCTCTGATCCTCGCTGGCCCTCCGGCGTCGTTGCCGGTATGGCTTTCTTTCTTCGGCCTTTTAGGTCTCCAGGAAAATGAGCGAAATGGAGGAGCAAAATGCTATGTAGAGTTTTATCATTTTGCTTTAACAGTAGCCAAACGGGAAAAAGTTGTTTGATAAAATCTTTGAAGCTTGTGGCGCTAAATTCTCTGCTCAGGCTTCTAATTGCAATAGTTTAGTTTTTGTGGTTGCACAGATCAATATTTGGTTATGTTTAAAGCTTTTTTTTTTTCCCCTATTGTTTGGACGCCAGGGAAATGTAGGAGAAGAGAAGATATTGAGATGTTGATTCCGAATTTTTTTTGTTAAAGCGTAAAAGTTGAGTAGGAAGTTTTTCTTTGAAGAAAAAGCATGAGATGACCGTGGAGTGCACTTTTTAAGCGATTGCAACGTTTGGACATGATTCTATTTGTTTGGAAATTTTATTTCTGGCTTCCTTTTTGATTCCTTGCTGGCATAAATAGGCTTCACCTATATTGTTTGAATGGTAAACTGGTAAAATGAAAACATAGTCTCAATGAGTAGTTGCGTTCTCAGTATGCTTTGTTTCATGATTGGCAAAAAAGTTTGCTGCCTGCATAAATGACCTCAATGGAAAACGGTGACTGTTATACAAGTATGGATGCCCTTGCGGTTTGACTGTTGTAATGTTTAGCCGTATTTTGTCTTCCAGATATAGGTTTTGAAAGAAAAAGTGCTTTAAAAATGAGCAGTTTTTGTAGTGTCTCCCATTACATTGGATGAACATTATGGACACGACTTCTTCCTTTCTGTATCGAGGGAAGTGTTTTCATCTTGTTTAGTGGCACAACTTGGAGAAAATGAGCCCTGCTTCCTTGTATATTCCCTTAAAAATGGTATAAAATACCTAATGATTCCATGCCTATGAATATGTAATTTTGTTTTTGCATAAAAAAGCCATAACCTTATTTTCTAATTTAAGATAACAATTGTTTTTCTGAGAGTTGATACTTCTTAGACTATATAATCAAGAAGCTTGTCCATTGTCTTTATTTAGTTATTACTCAAGTTGTTGCTTGATCTGTAGAAGGAAGTGAGGAGGGTAATATCTACAAGCATAAATTTATCTTATAAAATTGATGAATAACTAATGGTGGATGACGTGGAAACTATTGTAATTTACCCTAAAAAGTTAAAAATAGAAAGAACAAGGAAGAAAAGAAGCAGAAATGGTAATTATCTATCAAACAAGAGTAGGGCTGAGCTATGATTCATATTGTAGTTTATAAGAATATTTGTTTGACAAGCCTCATTAATAACTGCTACTAATAATTAGAGGAAAAAATAAAATGCAAAATTAGTGCATGCTTATGCTTTTGAATTCTCAAGGTCTTGTAATAAGGTAAAAGGATATCCTAGATTGACTGCAGTTGTCCGCATGTGTTGTAACTTTCCGAAAGGCTTGCAATCACGCATAATTTATTTTTAGATGACACATTGATGAAGTTAGGGCTAGGAGGCTGCAGCAGACAAAGCTGCAAGGATTGTGCCGTTATCTTTGTTCTCATGAAAGAGCAAGGCCTCACATTTTTAGACTGACATTTTTATTATTTATACTAATTCAATCATTTGACATGGGACTTTTAATAAGGTGGTTTTGACTGAAACTGAACTACTAGAGGAGCAGACTATGAGTGCTGTCATATGAGGTGCTCCTCATTACACTTTTGCTGGAGGCATGCTTTAGGGCTGTTTTTGTTATGTAGTGAAATGAAACATACATGAATGATGGTACCAGGAATTCTACCTCTTAGGCGTGCAAGTAGAATAAAGATCTGTTGGTTCTATTGTCAACAAGCATGACAGATCTTGTCGACTTAACAGTTGAGCATTTGAATGCAGTGCATTTTTTCTTTTAGCACTAATTCCTGCAATATAAGTGGTGTCATGGTTCTCACAAGTTTTTTCCAAGTTACAAAGATAGTTAGATGAAAGGTGACAATGCTAAGGACATTCAAAATGGTGAATTTGGCCTCATACTGCAGGTTTTCTCTGGCGGTTATGAATGATGGACATTCAAAGTTGTGCGGAGCTGAATGAACCCACACAGATGCTTCCACCTCCACCTGGAACATTTGTAGATCGTGAAGAACTTATCCAACATGTTGGGGACTTTGCTGTGTCCCAGGGATATGTGGTCACCATTAAGCAGTCTAAGAGGGACAGAGTGGTTGTCCTTGGCTGTGACAGAGGGGGTGTCTATCGAAACAGGCGGAAACCTGTTGTTGACTCATCTGGAGAGCATACCAGAAAAAGAAAAACTGGTACTAGACTGACGAATTGCCCTTTTGAAGCTGTTGGAAAGAAGGATGACGGTTTGTGGGTCCTTACCATAAAAAATGGGACACACAACCATGAGCCCATAAAGGACATCTCAGAACACCCCTCTGCTCGTCGCTTTACCGAGAGAGAAATTCTCTCAATAAAAGAAATGACAGAAGCTGGATTAAAACCTCGCCAAATCCTAAAACGATTGAGACAAACCAATCCGGAGCTCTTATCAACACCCAAGCATGTTTACAATGTGAAAGCCAAACTCCGACAGGGAAATACAGCAGGTGTGGCCTTAGTTTGAAGTTTCATGCCATTTTTCTTTGACCTTTTTATATATGGATATATGCTTTCTATAAAAGATATTCTCCACATGTTATTAATTAAAGAATCAAACTATGCCAAGCTCTTCTTTTTTTTGAACCATCATTAAGTAGATTCATGCTACTGGAGTGCCAAGAAGTGCTGATTTTATTTTTCCCTGAAATGTGTGATGATGTATTAGTTTTTGAAAGTTGGACCTAGGTTTAGGTACTACACTTGTTATGCTTCACCACCGAGCTAGCAGATCATTTCAAGGGCTAGAATTGACATTTGAACCTAGTTTTAGTTACTACACTTATTATGCTTCCCCACCAAAGCCATTATTACTTGGATAGAACATATTTGGAGTATGGCTGGATATGTGCTTCTGATCAAATTAATAATCTTGAGGCTGAGTACTATTTAGTAATGGTTAGAAAAGTTGAGTCTTATTTTAATGTTTAGTGCAGCTCTGTCAATGGCTAAGATCTGAACTATCTTCCACAGTAGATGACCCAATAGATGGGCCCGGTAGAACAGTTTTACTTTCTTAATTTATGAAGCTCGCTTATACTTGCCTACTAGTAGAATGTGGCTTCATTTGTTTGAATTCAGAATTACGTATTATCTATGAGTGATGGTTCAAGTGAAACAACCTACTGAGACTTCTTGGGTTAACCCAATAACTGTTGAATCCAATATGGTTGGGTATGAGGAAATGATACTTATCTTTCTGGTTTTCCTTCTTTTGTTCTGTTAACTCTAGTAAGTTAAGTTTTTGAATTAAGTTTTTGCTCACTTGACACAAGTTGTTGCTTGTTCATTTGAAAAAGTGCCTTTAAGACGTGGAAATCACTGTCATAAGAATAAGTACCTTGGCAAGACATGCTGTCTTTATAGTGTTGTTTTGTCAATGTAGTCTAGAATAATTTCCCTGATGTTTAGTTGCCTTTGATTGTCAGTATTGTCAGTTTAGGCAAAAGTACACAATGGTATGATGATTGAGTCCTTGAATTGACATAGTGAGGAGGAACGTGTGACTTCTTAGAGTTATGTTGGGAGTAAAACTGTTAAGAGAGATAGAGAATGTTTTTCCTTTTATCCTTTCTGGCTTTGCCGGAGGGCACTTTTCAATCAACACTGTAAACATGTTCGTAAGATGATTGCTTTGGGAGAGCGAGAATCAAATTTTCACCATCTTTGTTAGTAGAAAACTATAGAAATATCTGCAAATCTGTTAGGATTTGGACAGTTGTAATCTTCATTACATTGATTAAAAACAAAATTAGAGTGTCACAGTTAAAGGTACTATGCTTATGTCGCAGTGAGAAACTTCAAGTCCATGAGACCTCAGAAATCTGCTGTAAGAAACAGTTATCTGACAGTTACCGAGCCATCTTGGAGGCAGCGCAACCCTCCGGTAAGCATAGATTTAACTCTGCTAAAGACCTCTTTTCCAAACTGCTTGGGTAGTGGAGAACAGTTTGAGAAAAGAGAGCAAGTAATCTATTTCTGTTAATTACAACTGTAGTTCTTACTTAATTTGTGATTTATACTCGTTGTGCTATGTACATTAGAGGGTTCCCAATCTCATTGGAGGTAGATTTGTTGATTCACAATCATCTGCATCTATTGATGTTTTGAACCCAGTAAGTGTGAAATGCTTTGTTGATCTCATTTTCATTATTTTCCTCTAGCTGAATTTGATAGTAAATCGTTACTAAATGATAGGCAACACAACAAGTTGTTTGTCAAGTTCCTTTAGCTACAAATGAGGAGTTCAAAGCCGCAGTTTTTGCAGCAAAGCGGGCTTTTCCACTGTGGCGAAACACACCAATTGTGACTCGTCAGCGCATCATGTTCAGGTTCCAAGAACTTATTCGTAGGGACATTGTAAGTGTTTTAGGCGTCTTTTGCTTTGCTTAGTCCTAGTTACAAGTTTTTGTAAGCTGATTTTTTATGATTATAATTTTGTCATAGGATAAGCTCGCTGAGAACATTACTGCTGAACATGGAAAGACATTGAAGGATGCATATGGTGATGTATCACGAGGATTAGGTTAGTGTCTTTCTTGTCTTTTGTCAAGTAGAGAAAAACTCAATTGGTGCTGGCTGTAACCAACAAAGTTTTTGGTTTCCATTCATAGAGGAGGTGGAACATGCTTGTGGGCTGGCAACTCTGCAAATGGGTGAATTTGCTTCCAACGTGTCGAATGGAGTTGATACCTTCAGTATAAGAGAGCCGGTTGGCGTTTGTGCTGGGATTTGCCCTTTTGATTTTCCAGCTATGATTCCCTTGTGGGTAAGCTTGGTTATACCCTTGGTCTACTTTCATGAGTTCTTTTTACTGCTTTAAAGTGCCACTTTTTATACCATTCAAATACACCCATAAGAAAAGGAATTTTCTTTCCCAAACCTGTTTTTTGAAATTTATTTCCCCATGCAGATGTTTCCCACTGCAGTCACCTGTGGTAATACATTTATTCTGAAGCCATCGGAGAAGGATCCAGGTGATTTTCAAATCCTTGGTAGTTTTGCAATTTATGGCATAGTGGAACTTTTACTCACTGCTTGGGTTGCATTAAATGGTAGAGTAGAAGGAATTAATAGGTTTTTTCTTTGATGGAAAATTTATATGGGATGGTTGATAGGGTGTAGGCTATCCATTCTGGTGGTTTTTGGTGTGCACCAAAAATATTAATGTGGCTCTCTCAAAACTTCTCGAACTTTTGAGTTGACTCTTGAAAAAATGGTTTCAATCCACAGAGGTACAAGAGATACGGATAAGGTATATAATGTGCCTAATCACATAATTCCCATGGTCTAAAAACCATGTTAGAAAAAAGAGAGCATTTTTTTGTTCCTCAGGTCCCAGCGAGAAGAGGGAGAGAGAAGGAGAGAAAAAGAGCGCCGGGGGGGGGGGGGGCAGCATGGAGTGTTTCAGTTGCTGTTGTGCAGGTCAGGAAGGTGTGCCTGCTAGTGGCCACTTCATTGTTGGGGATGTTGTAGTTTCTATTATTTAGAAAAATAAAAAGGAAAAAAGAAACTCAATTCATATCACTTGGATTTACAAGAGGGTGGATATTTCTTAAGATCCACACTAGATATTTTAAAGATTGAAGGCCTAAAAGGACAGTACAAAACCAGATACCTGATATTTGTAGGCAGTAGGACATCCTAAGATAAAATCCATGTAAACTGAAGCTGGTGTTTTCATTGAATGAGTGGAGTGCTCTTTCTCTCTCTCTCTCTCTCTTTCTCTCTCTCTCTCTCTCTCTCTCTCTATATATATATATATATATATATTACAGAACAGGGACGGTACCTCTAATCTCTATATTTCTATTTCAATTTCAATTTTTCCTTGGTTGGTCATCTGTCAATCTCTTTCATAATTTCTTTATCTCTATATATATTTTCTTTCTCATTTTGAACACGTTTTCTGACATCATGGCTGGAGCTAGAGGTTTTTCTGAGAATCTACTCTATTTCTTGACTATTGGACTTACTGATTTATTATACAAACACTTGACATCAATGCTCAAAATGCGATCCAGATCTATGCAACAAATTTTTGCTTAGAAATGACTTAATTGTTATGTTGTTTTTCAGGGGCTGCAGTAATGCTTGCGGAGTTAGCTCTGGAGGCTGGTTTGCCTAATGGTGTCCTAAATATTGTACATGGCACCATTGTAAGTCTTTTAATAGTTGTTTATTATAGTTTCTTCAACAAATTTGCATCCCTTGGCTGTCCTACAGATTAATCTATTTCTGTTTGGTCTATTGAGTGCCTTTCGCGGAACTTGCTTTTTATCTTTCTGCCCAAACTTGAGTGGCTTGGATACTTTATGGTTGCTCTATGTTGTGTTATGATTTTATTTTTCTTCTGAACCTTTTGTATTTTAGCTTTTCACTTTCCCAGTGTTAACTTGGCCCAGGACATCATCAATGCAATTTGTGATGATGACGATATCAGAGCTATCTCATTTGTTGGTCCAAATCCAGTAAGTAATCCTTGGTGTTTCAACACTAGTACATGTTGCATATCTTACCTCTGTTTTAGAATTTTATAAATTTAACTTTGGTTTACCGTATATGCTTTACAATGTTTTACTATGTTTCGCTAGCAAATCTGTTATGCACCTCCACAATCTTCTTTAGTGCTGTTCCTGCTTCCTCCATTTAAAGTTTACAAGTGATTCAAGGAAAGTGGATGAAATTTATGATGACCATATATGCTTGTGGTGGAGTTCTGTATGCATGTAGCTGTAAACCCTAAATTTTGTTTGGGGTCTACTTCTGAGATAAAGATCAGAGTTTGGGGGTCCACTGTGCTCACTTAGTGCTGAGAAGCATAGCATTATGAATTGGGTAGATGTGGGCACTGACCATGAGTGTATATGGAGCCTTCCGGTCTATTATTTTTGTTATTTGTCTAAGGAAGATATTAGTTAGTAGCTGCCAACATTTCTTAGACCGAGTTTAGTATTTTTGTAATGTAAAAGTCCATTAAATGTTATTTTGTAATAGGCCTAATTAAGAATGGGCCAAAATAGGAAGTAGATTTAGCTATTGCCCAACTCTGTAATATTTTTTTAAGTTTTAACTGTTGGATTAGGCCAGGCTGTCTCAACTGTTGGATCCATTTCGAATGGCCATCCTAGGGAGGCGCACGAGGCTTTAAATGGTGTAACACATTTTGGAGACAGCATAGAAGAATCCAGTGAATGTCTTTTCCAACACCGTTCTGCTGTGTTCCAACTCTGAGTATGTGTTTGGAGTTAACTTTCTCTTGGGCAGTTGAGCCATGGCTCGCTAGGAAGTGCAAAATCTTCCTTTGAATCTAAACGAAACCCTGAGAGATCCAAGCTTATCCTCCACCTCACAACGAAGATGGCCATGAATGGCAGATTCAACAGTGACATGCTTTGTGCACATTATAGGCTGAAAGCTACACAAATCTCTAGACTTAACAGAGATGAAACCTTCACAATACTGATAGCAAAGTTTTCCGAATCAGTACCATGGAACCTGCAGTTAAACTTGGGTGCAGTTGGCAAAAAAATCATATGCGAGGAGATGGTTTGTTTTCTTCTTTGATTTAGCCTGAAAACCTGAGACTGGCATCTGGCGATCGATTTGTCCCTTGTGGTAGAATTAGCTTAGGAGCCTTTAATGTTTGCATTTTATATGAAGATTGGAATGCTTCATTGAGGAGATTTGATTATAATTAAGCTATCTAGAATTTGCACAATGGAGTTCATTGGTTCTTTCCACACTTACAAAAGGCAAATATGATCAACAAAATCAGGATTGTGGCTTTTGCTGTGGCTATGTATTGTCTATGAAGAAGGGGCCCAGAATATAGAAGGGAAATCAGTAAATAAAATGGGTGTTTTAGTAAGTAATTAACTATGCCTTTTATTTATTTTATATTTCATGATTTTAAACATATTGGTATCCACCATAGTAGATCTTGAAAGTAGGGGCATTGTTATTGAATCATAGAAGCACAATTTTGGACTGAATCGCTATAAGGATATCGTTTTTATGCTGATCCAAGCAAGCAAGCCAGCTGGGATCATTAAAAGTCTATTTTTGCCAAACAAGGTGTGTTACTTGTACGTACTTTTTGACAGGCTTGCTTAACATGTGAAGTGTTAGCGGAAGAGGCACTCTTATCTCACACCTAGTTTATTCACTCCGCAAAAATACCATAGCAATTTAGAGATCAAGATAAAGAAAAAGATCGTAAACAACTAGGCATTAAATTAATAATGATTTGGTATCACTTGATTGGTTCAATATAAAGGAGAAATTAAAAGGAGGAATGAGATTGTGTGCAACTAGGTGTGAAATAAATGATGATGATTTTTATCACTTGATTTCAGCTCTGAAATATATCAACTTATTACAAGCTACAGTAGCGTAGTCTTAAAGTTTGGGGAAGTCAAGTGTCACAGAGTCATAGAGAGGTAATTTGTGATTTACTCCAATGTAAAGAGAGGTGAATGAGCTTGTCTTAGGATCAGTTGGTGTTAGAACAATGTCACAGTTAAGAGAACTGTTGAAGATTGTAAATGAATGTTCTTTCTTCATCCGGACTATACTAAAAAAGAGCTTTCTTAGTAAGGTACTTCACTAAGGGTAAATTGGCAGCATTAGGTATCTTAATAATCATTTAACATATGATCAAGGCCATAAATTAACATCCAATCATGTAATGTTCACTAAAACTTTCTGCAGTCATCTTGAATTCAACTTTGATTCTTTGTTACAAAAAGAAAAAGTAAAAAAGAAATGAAAATGAGGACACTTTTCTTTTAGGCACATCTGCTTGTTGAGATTCTTAGTTATGTTGCTTTATTAAATTATTTCAGCCATTCTACGTTTTATATGTTTACATGTGTACTGGATGCATCTGATGCTGACAACCTGTCCAAGCTCAATTTGGACAATATTGTGTCTGACATTTTACTAAACATTCTTCTTGGATTATTTGCTGTATACGAGGAGTGTATTGTAAATAATTGAAAAGCTGCTTACATCTTTTGCTATGTGTCACATTTGTTGTTTCCTTATTTTGGTAATCCCTGTTTCTCTTTTCCTTTAGTTTCTAATATCTTCCATTTTCTGTTTGGTTTGTAGTTGAAAATGGCATGTCATTTGTTGTATGCGCATCCGATGTGTGCAACATGGTTGTTTTTTGGCTCTGTTAATATTGACAATTTTTTGGTCATACCATTACCCTTTCACTTTATAGTCTTTTCTTCAGGCGATAGTTACTTACACGTTATTCATTTTGTCATTTTACTTTTTAAAGGCTGGCTCTTACGTGTATGCCAGAGCTTCAGCTAAAGGAAAGCGTATTCAGGTACTCTTCATGCATATGCTTCGGTAACAATTCTGCAGTTCCTTTTATGAGCATTATGGTTTCCATTTCACTAATGCAGTAGTTGAAGTCAATAAAATTGGCTGGCTGACTATTGTCTTCAGTCCAATGTTGGAGCCAAAAATCATGCAGTTGTCATGCCTGATGCAAGCATAGATGCTTCTTTGAATGCACTAGTTGCTGCTGGTTTTGGTGCTGCAGGACAAAAGTGCGTGGCTCTTAGCACGGTTGTTTTTGTTGGAGACTTGAATCAATGGTACTGGTCTTGCCTTGCTTATCTTTATGTTATTGGGTCTTTTCCTCTTGCTTCTTCTCTAGTTTTATCTGTCAGAAACCATAGCTTGTATCTCCAGTCTTGAGTCTTACAATCTGCTATTCTAATTTAACATCTGATGTACACTCTCTCTCTCTCTCTCTCCTGTCCCCACCCTCGCCCCCCCTCCTTACAACCCAAACCAACCAGTTGAAAGTATTAAAACTGTTTGGGGTTTGGGGTTTGGAAGGTAGTTCACTTTATCTTGTGACTTTTTATTATATCCTGATTCCATTTAGAGGGTCTGGGTCTCTTTTCTTTTTTCTAAGAAGTAGCAGTCTCATTTAAAATGGTTTGAAACACATGTCAAGTGCATATCTACATGAGAGACATAAAAAATATTAAAAAGTAAGATTAGAATTCCCCAGAAACGCAAGAAGAAGGAATAGCTAGAAATTACCCACTTATAGAGAAATCTCAAAAATGATTACTTCAGTGCTTGGAAAGTTCAACCCACATATGTTCTATTCTCTCGCTCTTGCGCGCAAGCACTGCATGCGGCATAAGTATTTAGTTGCCTTTGCCAACCAAAGTTCTGTTTTCATCAAGCCAACAACTCAACAACTGTCTGATAAATGACCACATAAAGCAAAAGAGAAATCTAGAGCCAACATCTTGAAAAGAACAATGGACTGTAAGTGATGCACTGAATAACTTCTTTCTTTGTCAGCCTCTTCGGATAATCAATAATGAGATTCTACTCAAGGCAGCTGTGAGCACAAAGAAAGTTTTTTGTTCATCAATTTAATTTCCAAGCGCCCTTCCTTCGGAAACAACTACTTGAACCCCCACTTAAACCCCCGCCTCTTGTCACCCTGTACCATCTAGCCAGGTGGTAAATATCTGCCAGGTTTTAGAATTGGAGCTAGGTTCTGTCCCTCTCTGTAGAGGACGGGCAAGCTTTATTGTGCAATTAAATGAAATAAGAAAAGTAGATGGGAATCTTCTAAGTATTTTGAGATGATGTTCATCTCTTAACATATCAATTCCCTTGTGTCTGTGTTTCTATATCTCTAGATTGATTTGATTATGTTGCTTCCTGGATTCAGTTAGTGGATAATTATTATACGGTTTGGTGTGATAAGGTTTGATCCATTTCCAGGGAAGATAAACTAGTGGAGCATGCCAAAGCAATTAAAGTAAGTGCTGGAACAGAACCAGATGCAGACCTTGGTCCAGTGATCAGTGAGCAGGTGGCTGCATATTTTAAATTCTTGACCAATATATCATCATTAAAATGAGTGGTTTTGTTGAAACGGAAATAAGTGACAATGATACTGTAATAATGAATTTAAAGATGTTCTAAGGTTCAGATAATCTTGTTTTGCATTGTTATTGTGGGTGCATGAGTGGTGACACTTCGAACAGTTCACATTTTACATCTGGATTTGTCTTGCATATTTATGATATTGTCATTCTTTAACATTCTTCATTATTGACAGGCAAAGGAACGAATATGCAGATTTATCCAAAAAGGTGTTGATACTGGTGCAAAACTCCTCCTTGATGGGAGAAACATTGTGGTATTTTCTTATGTTCCACTGTTTTACCTTTCAATGGCATGAATGATTTGCTTATATTTCTCTTCAATGTGTTTTTTTCCTGTGCCTTTAATATTTCCTGATATTAATAGTTCAGTTGCTAGGATATAAAAGATGTAAAGTGAAATCTTAACTAAGGTCTGGTAACCTGTTCTCCTGAAGTCTTATTGTCTGGAAATCTCACCTATTATGTAGAAACTTGTAAGTACGTTGTGAAGCTTGTAGTTCTTTTATTTTATTTTTGTGAAGCTTGTAGTTATTATTAAATTTTTTCTTTCTTTCTTTGAGAGAGAGAAAAAGAAGGGGTACTCTGCACCGGAGGGGGCAATAAGGGAACTTTTTGAGTCATGTACTTGATTAAAAAGAATGATTATTTCAGAGGGAGATTGCCCGTGATGACCTGCTCTTGTATTTAAAACACTTGCTTGACCATGTCTAACTTGCCAGCAGGGATATCCTGCACTTGAATTCTACTATGTGAACCGCTTTGACCTGACATTGCCATGTTATTTAGGTAGCAGTCAATTGTAGGAGTTTATAGAAAATTTTGTAGAAGAGGTTCAAACATGTGAAGGGTGAAGGATGACAGACAAGTGAGGATGTTTAATTGCAATAAACTATGCAAGAGAGCAAAACGAAAATATTCTTGTACTTCAAAAGAACCTAAAATTGGTATCTTTAAGTTGGATGAAATTGAATCCTTGATGAGAAATAAAGCCCTTACTGCAGTTGAGTTTTATAGAACCTTCATTTATAGTGGTGAAAATTTCCAAGATGACATGGCATGAACTTCTTGTAATTCTTCATGCATTGACTTGTTTGGTGGAGCTTAAATTAGATGTGAGGGGTGTTGCTGATTTATTAATATAACAGGTTGATGCCAGTGTTCTTTCTGATAACTTGGATTTATAGCTTGTATTTTTTATCTTTCTTATGCAGCATGGCTCCCCTTGTTAAGGTAATATTAGTACATCACAATATTGCAATAGGGAAGTTATCGCCTACACACTTAAATGGAAGTGGACAAGTTTTACAGGGATCTAGTGCTATGTTGTGAAAGGCTTGTTCAAACTGGAATTTGTTTTGTGGTATGGAAATGGCCCCAGTTGACCTAATTTATAGCCTTGATTTATGGATGACAAATAGGTTCCAGGATACGAGCAGGGCAGTTTCATGGGCCCCACCATCCTATCCAACATCACTACCAAGATGGAGTGTTACAAGGTATCTTCTATTGTGTCATGGAAGCCGCCTTGGGTTTTAGTCGGGGCAAAGACTTGAACCTTTTTATCAACTTAAATGACACTTTGTCTGTGTTTCTGCAGGAGGAAATTTTTGGGCCAGTTCTTCTTTGTATGCAGGTTAATACACATACCGACCTACTCAATAGTTCTTTAGTTACAAAATTGGCTCTACCTATTTTAACAAATTTAGGATATGATGTTTCTGCCCAGGCTGACAACCTTGAAGAGGCCATAAGCATTGTTAACAGAAATAGGTATTCTCAAATTTTAGCTTCTCTTGACCCTCTCTATCAGATGAGATCTTTTTTGGTGATGGTATTTTATTTTAATACCTGTTTGTTTCCCTCTTACCAGAAATAGCAATGGAGCTTCTATATTTACCACATCTGGTGTAGCTGCGAGGAAATTTCAAACTGAGATTGAAGTTGGGCAGGTAGATATCTCCTTGGAGTAGTCACTACGCAGAAGAATTAATCAAATATTGAAAGGCTAGATTGGGATAGATTGCTTGATTTTCTTGCATTCATACTCCTGTTTTGATTTTCACTAATGTGCATTCAATGAGCAGATTTCAGAATGGTTCTTTCTCCACAAATTTGGCATGCCTATTTGTTTGTAATGTTTACTGATTTACCTGATGTAGCCTCCTAGTATTTGTCATGCTCAGTGGTAGTTTTTGAATTGTATCTTATTTTCATGTTTAAACTAATTGTCACATCGTTGTTTTTGCTTCATGAACTTGCTATGACTTAGGTTGGCATAAACGTACCCATCTCTGTTCCACTTGCATTTTCCTCATTTACCAGCTGCAGACCATCCTTTGCTGGTGATCTCAATTTTGATGGTAAAGTTTAATTTCTTCGGGAATCTTGGTGTTTAATTTCCACCCTTTTCTGAATCAACCATGTGGAGTAGCTCAGAGAGCCCAAATTTATCCTGAGAATGAATTGCAGGCAAGGCTGGAATTCAGTTTTACACCCAGGTTAAGACGGTGACTCAACAATGGAAGGATTTATCAGGCAGCAATTGTGCATCCCACTCATTGTAAAGCCCTTACTCCCTAGTGGTTTGCGGATACAAGCTGTTGTATATACGATTTTAGACCTTGATTATATCAGTAAAACTTCTGGTTGATCATTCTCCAACTCTACTAGTATATTCCTACATGCTTTATTTTTTATTTTTTTTATCTTTTTAATTTGAAATCGGTTTTGGTAAAACATATGAGCCTGCAGATCTTCGTTTATGCCACAGGTGAGCAATCCATGACATGTTGATGAACGACTATTATGAATATGACTTTATGGCACAATCTTTAACATCTGTTGTTATTTGAAGTTGTTTTCTATTAATTTTCTCAGCTTGGGGAGTTGGTGCCCTGAAACTGTGTTAGGAATGAAGTTTTAGGCAGGCTTATGAACGAAGCATCGGTTGGCCCCTATACCTTTGCTTGCGTACCATGAAGGCCATTCTGTCTTTCTGTATTAATTCTTAGTTTTCAAGTAAGCTCACAGAAAGAATTTATAGGTCGGAAGAGATGGGAAATTGAGTTGACACTTCCAGTAGGAGAGTAAGCCTCATTTGAGCAAAGTTTTTTTCGGTCATGCTCTTGCAGACTGGAGGGCTTCTATGGTATGATAACAAATTGCTATCATGGTGTTAACAAAAACTAAACAAACTAAGAGTAATTTGAAAGTAATAGATGTTAGGATATTAAAATCACAATCATTTACTTTAAAAAACGTTTATTATTATAAAAATCAAATAAGGTGAAAACTGTCAATGCAACGATTGCCAAGTGGGAAATAGGTGTGAATAGCTGTAACAATGTGTTTTTAAAAGACAAAGCCCATGCTAAGTAATTCACAGCAATAATTAAAAGAAAAAGCATTTCGAAGTGAGCAATGGCAGTAAACCGAAATTAATGGGTGTGTTAAATTGTGTGTATAATTTATGTTATGAGTCTCAGTTAGTGTAGCATTTTTTATGGGTACTTTCTTGGCTTTAGTTAAGAGCCTCTGTTTCTTATATATAAATAAATTTCATTTAATTTTTTAGTACCCTAATAATTGTAAAATAAAGACTGTTAACTAGAACAGAATTTTTTTTGAGTACGCATAAAGAAAATCGTAAACTAGCTATAAAAAAAAATTATTTAAATTTTTGAGTGATTGTAAAATTAGGGCAATACTTTGTACTAGTTTTAAATTTTTAAAATATAATTTTAATTTTTAAGGGATCTATTTATTTCTTTATAGATCTTATGACTTCAGGGATGGATCCGAAATCCTTCAGAATGTGAAATTTGTCTATCGACATGGTTAGTTTTAGAGCGAAAAGAAAATAACCTATGCTAAAAATAAATATAAAATAATGACTAATAAAAGTGAATCATTTTCCGTGGATTAAAGCGAGAACTTGAAAGAATGAGATTAACATAAAAAAGAGAGTGGAAAAAAAATTGAAGATATATTTCACGGTTAGAACGTTCTTAAGCTTAATTCTTCTTAGTAATTGGAATACTATAAAAATTTATTGGATTTTCTTCTATTTCACCAATAGAATCTTCTGATTTTTTAGGATATATTTTTTGGTGATTCTATATCCTTTGGACTTGTCGTACATAATTCTAGTTTTCCTACACCTCTCATCTTTTCGGAGCGTCAAGTATCAACACAACGGAGAATAGTTTTGACTATATACTTTTAGCCTCTAGTGTTCGTCTGATGTAAGGGTTTTGCTTTCTCAGTTGCAGCGGGAACGTAAGAGGACCAGAATGTCACTTGTCCTCGGACACGTTTCTTCCTTCTCAGAATTTTTAGCAGAACCTTTTCAAATGGTTGATACTATCAGCAGACAGTTCTTGATTCACACTAATAAACGGACAGCCTGTTCTTGTGAAAGATGGAGTTGTGTAAAATTCACATGTTAAGTTAGTTAGCTTAGAGGTGAACTAATAGGAATTCTAATCATAAAGTTTGGAATTCAACACTTAACTTGCGTGAATATGTGTATTGTAAAAAAAAAAAAAGAGTAAATAGAATCTTATTGTAATACAACTCAAGTATCACTTGTAAAATTTATAATTTCATCTCATATTAGATGTAATGAAAGGATATTAGAATTTTTGATATTGCTTGTAACTTATTGTAGGAATTTGTGTATATAAATAAATTGTTATCTTCTTGCAAGTTGGTTCTAAAGAAGAACTTAATTTTCTATTTGAAGTACAAATATAATTATAATTTTAAATACACTTATGCTAGTAATGGCTCTAACAGGGAGTTTCTATCAACATTGACAATGTCAATTTCAAGGAAGCCTACCTAAACTTTTTGCCAAAGCCTTTAGGAAGAAAATCCTTTAAGTCTCCTATCATACAATCTTGAGTTGGAGGCCACAATATTTGGGATACTCTATCAACTTCTCTCTTGAGGAGTTGTCTAATAAGTACGTCTTCATCCACAAAGTAACAACAAAGTTCTCATCAATCACATTGGCATTCTTCAATTTGTATCAAATATCTTAGACTTACCAAGCACCATTTCTATGTTGTGAGACTTGAATGCTATTGCCTCCCTAGACGAAAACGGAGGAATAAGACAGCTCGCTAGCTAGTTTGGTGGTTTGAGATCATTGATGAAGTAATTTTCGACTTGGTTAGTGGTAATTATATCACCTCGTCTGATAACAAACTCTAGCTACTAGTTATTTTCTCAAGGCTTCTCTTTGGATACAAGAACTCAAACAAAAGGGAATCCTAGTAACTGCACGTTGTCCTTGGTCTGGAGCACTTGCTTATGCACCCAAGGTCCATCACATATATACAAATAGCTCTTATAGACACCTAAAGGATATATTTAAATTGCATGGATTTAAAAATGATATAAAGATAAATAGGAAATTTTAAATATTAAATATTACGTTAACAAGTATTTAATTTAATTAAGAATAAGTATTACGTAAGATTTACACTAAGTTAGGAATATATTTTATATTTTATTTATTTTTTAATTATAATTCAAATATACAAAAAAAAATAAAAGAAGTGTCTCGAACTCCTAACTTATTGGATGGACATGCTAGAGGTGCTTAACACTTTTACTATAGACCAAAGGACACTCCCTCGATTGGGAACATGTTCTGCTTAGGATTAAAAAGTCCCAAATTCAACATAATGTGGGTCCATGGGATGTGTTTATTAAAATAAATAAAAAATGAATATCACATTGGTGGCAATTGTGCATTTGATTATTCAATTGCGTCTACAATTTAATAGCCAATAGTACCACCAAACCGAGCTTGAAAGTGGTCAGTGCTGAGTCACAGCGCTAGGAGATCATCATCATCATCGAAGCTAGCGAAATCGAAAATGTTGCAGCTTTCGATTCAGCGAGGTTGATTTAGTGAATGGAAACGTATTTCATCCTCGTTTTCCTTATCTGAGATGCTGGTTCTCATCGTTTGTGTGGGTTTTGTGTTGCAGTGAGGTCTTTGAATTTGAAGGCCTTGAGGCCTCAGATTCTCGCTTTGAGGAACTCTGGTTTCTCTACGGCCACCGAGCACTCTTCCAAGCAGCCTCCCCCTCCGGTAATCATAAGGCCTCCTTTTTTCCCTGGAAAAGTGTTCCCCGGAAGATATGCTTAATTATAGATACTTCATTAGCATATCCATCTTGGACGCGCATGTCTTTATGGGTTTCGTCTTTGCATGTGTATAGCTCATATACTGTAAAAGCAATTGAAGTGAAAGTGGAAAATTCTTGAGCTGAGATGTAATCTTTATTGGGTTCGGCGATGTGTGTCGATTTTGGCCTCGCATGTTGCATGTTTATGTAAAACGTTGCACAAATTTGGATCAAAGATTAAAACATATTCTTCTGTTTGGACTAATTAGTTTATAACGTTCAGTTTTATCATGGCGAAGTCGAGGTGTTAGAATGTCTTTGTTTAAAAGTTCTTTCTTTTTTATTTTTATTTTATTTTTTAAAACCTTGTGGATATGTTGCTTGGATGCTGCTTGCATTTGATATTTGCCATTCTCTCCTTTCATTTAACTGTTTCTATTTTTTCAGAGGGTTCCGAATCTTATTGGAGGTTCTTTTGTTGATTCACAATCACCAGCTTTCATTGATGTTATAAATCCTGTAAGCATAAAACGCACCTCCCTCCCTGCTGTTGCGATTACTCTTTATATTTTATTAGTGGAAGTTCATGCTTTTCTGGGGTCTATCTCGTTTATAATATGGAGTAGGCAACACAAGAAGTTGTTTCACAAGTTCCACTAACAACAAATGAAGAGTTCAAAGCTGCAGTATCTGCAGCAAAGCGTGCTTTTCCATCGTGGCGTAGTACCCCTGTTACTACCCGTCAACGTGTGATGTTGAAGCTACAAGAGCTTATTAGGAGAGACATTGTAAGTTTTTCTAACTATTTGATATCTTGCTTAATATTTCACTTCCACTTGGTTTTCAAAAAAGTGGTAAATGAGTTATAAAAATCACTTGTCATTGTATCAGGATAAGCTCGCCTTAAACATTACAACTGAACAGGGGAAGACATTAAAGGACGCTCATGGAGATGTGTTCCGTGGGCTCGGTTAGAGTTCTCTTATTTCTTTCAGTTCTTTAAGAATAATTTTTTTCAGTCTTTTAGTGATTTTGCTCATTTAAGGATGGCAGACCGTGCTACTGTCTTTGTTTTCCTCCTGCAGAGGTGGTTGAGCATGCTTGTGGAATGGCATCTCTGCAAATGGGGGAATATCTTTCCAATGTATCAAATGGAATTGATACCTTTAGCATTCGTGAGCCACTTGGTGTCTGTGCTGGGATTTGCCCCTTCAACTTTCCAGCGATGATTCCTTTATGGGTAAGCCTGCCTGCGGGATTGTTTTCTCCTGTCAGTTCCTTGCTAGACCAGTTCATTCTGTTTCCGTTCTTGCTTATTAGAATGCATGGTATTATTTTCTCCTGTCAGTTCCTTGCTAGACCAGTTCATTCTGTTTCCGTTCTTGCTTATTAGAATGCATGGTATTGTTTTCTCCTGTCAGTTCCTTGCTAGATCAGTTCATTCTCTTTTCGTTCTTGCTTATTAGAATGCATAATGTGTCACAACAGCTACTGTTCATAAGGTTGAGATTTCATTCATTGAAGTCATGGTTGAGATACAGAACACAATTTGCTTGAGTGACATCTAATACATTATTTCTTTTCTGTGTTCTCTTTCTCTCAGTTGGATGAATGAATTTGTTTTCAGCAGTGGTTCTGATTTAAAACATATATTCACGTATATATATATGCTCGCACATATGCATACATATAGGAAGAGAGGGGAGGGGGGGCGGGGATTGGAATCACAAAATAGAAGCTATCGTACAGCTAAGCATAATAATGTATGAAAAAAAAAGGGTGGGAAATTCTAGGCTAAATGTTCTAAAAACTGTTGAAAGGCCAATACTAAAATGAAGAAATTGTTTAGGTGCTTATGGTCTTTCTGTGTTGGGAATCTTGACTCTGGAACTCCCATAGTGGAATTCAATATAGCATCTCTCATTCTTGCTTCCACTGTGCTTTCTGGTATTCCTGATGGAGTTTAGACATGGTTTATAAATGGGCTCTCATTTTTGACAAAGTCTTATTAGGTCCATGTTATAATTTTTTCATTTCAGCTTGATAATTGCCCATTGCAACACATTTGTTAGTTTTCTATCTGTCTGTGGATCAAGCAATGCTGGATCCTCTTCCATAGTTTCCTAGTAAAATAGCTGCTCTGCTTTCTGTTTTGCTTCTGCTAAAGTTAAGCAGACCTTAGAAGCCTTAAAGAATCTTATTTCTCACATGCATGAAATCACTAGTTGGATTCTTGCTTTAATTTGACAACTCTTCAATAGTATTTTTTAAGTGCTTAAACATTGGCTTTCAAATTCCTTAGTGTATGCTTCATAATATTTTGCAGATGTTCCCTGTTGCAGTTACGTGTGGGAATACCTTTGTATTAAAGCCATCTGAAAAAGATCCAGGTGATTCTGTTCTTCTTCTTATTTGTGTAGTCTACCAGTTTCATGAATATTATTTCCTTCATGAAACCATGTTTATATAATTGTCCAAAAGGATTCAAAATTTTTCTTTGTACTTGGATATGTTTGAGCGTTATTATGATGTATAGGATATGCCCTGGTCTGTAGCATATGCCACTTAGGATTGATAATTGTTTTGGAGTCCTGATCAATTTTTCATTGATTAAATAGTGGTTTAGATGATTTCTGTTGGTGTTGTGATGCCTTATATCTCTTTACCATTATAGATCAAGAAATTAATATCCCTATATATTCTTGGCTTGTGGCTAGCAAACACTGTGCATACAGCTTGGTAGAAAGCAATTAATAACTTATAATTTTTATCATCTTTTGGTGAACGTTTCTCGAAGCATTTTTTTAGTAGTGTTGGGGCATCCAAAACTGCTGGAACATTAATTCCTTGCTGAGTTTCCCAAAGCAGGTTATAGTTACTACAAAAATTGAATATTATCAGAGGGATCTGTATAGCACATTTCTCATTAAATAATACATCATCTAAATCTTCTGTCCTAAGGTCTCAAATTTTGTACATTATATTTTGCATATGGGAGGTCATAGTTTTCTTGGCTTGCATGTCAATCAGGGCTTCCTCTTCATGTTAATGTTTTATGTTTTATGTTTGTGTTGCTTTTACACATGGAGTTACGATTAGTTTTCCATGTTTCTATTTGAACGTAATACAGTTTTTGTCTTTTCTTTTCAGGGGCCTCTATAATGCTTGCGGAGTTGGCAATGGAGGCTGGTTTGCCTGATGGTGTCTTAAATGTTGTTCATGGCACCAACGTACGCTCTTTACTTGAATCATATTTACTAGCTGTTGGTGTACTGTACTCATTCCAAGTTAAGGCAGTCAAGGACTGATGTGCGATAACCTCTGAGCCTTCATGTGTGCTTAATGACTTAATGATATGTGTGTATGAAATATAGCTTATGGAGCGTGAACCTCTGTTTTGTTTCTTAATCTTGTTAAATGTTTCAAAGACATGAAATTGCAATATAAATTTTATGCTTTATCACTAATATGGTGTCTCTTAAGGAATTGGTTTTTTTAGTATTATTTCAATTTTGTGACAGGATATTGTTAATGCTATTTGTGATGATGAAGATGTCAAAGCTGTATCATTCGTTGGTTCTAATACTGTAAGTTATCTCAAGGCATTCATTTCATGAACCTTGCTTCAATGCTTTTGTTTATCAGTGTATGCAGCCCAGTACATTTTGGGGTTTACAAGGTGGTTCACATAAGTAGATACAAAAAAGTATTTTTTGCTTTCTTGTTAAGTGGTGAAAACGGCCTTTTGTGAGTACATGACAAAAATTATCAGCCCTCTACCAAGTTTATTGTTGAGTTGCCTGATGAAAAAGAGTTTTCTTGTATTCTTTATTCCCAGCGTGTCATAAATAGAAGAGAGAAAAGTCTGTTTCTACTTTGTTGATAGGAGGACTTAAATGAAGAGAAGACGTTATTCTTCTCTTCTTCTATCTTCTACTACAGGAGACTCCCTCTTGTTTACAAGGAAGAAAAAGAGTTTGGTGGAGAAGTTATCTACCATCTCCTGTGGTTTTCAAGGAACAAGATCATCAAATCTCAGAGTCAATGCTCTTGGAGACTGCCTTACTACTGAACCAAACTTTGAAGCAGCAGATCCACCAAATACAGTAAGAGCTGCTAGAAGTTTGGCAGTGAATTTGGCTATAGATGAAGCAAAATCAGTGTAAACACAGCAGTGTAGATCAAGCATCTGAGGAAAGTGCTCGGGAGACTTGTTCTTTTCCTTAAAAGTTGATTACTTGGCAAATTAGTGGATACCAAGTGTTTGGTAGATTTTATTGGTGGATATTTCAGTAAAAAAAAAATTCAAGTGGCACAGGATTGAGAATAAACCAGTTTTTAGAAAAAGTTATTATGGTTAAAGAGGACAGTAATTTATTTCTTGTGACATTTGATGTAGAAGTTCAAGAATAGTTTACAAAAGCAAGATTATTCGTTAGTGTTTGTTTATAGCATAAAGGTCAGAGGTGTATCTCCTGACTTCCTTTTATCTAAAGACTTCTAATTACCTTAAGATTAGGATACTTTTTAAGATTATTAAGTTTATATTTACTTAATAGAAATGAAATTTCTTTATTCTTTCTTCCTTGTGTTAGCCAGGATTTAAGAGAGTAGAGTGTTCTTCCTCTTTTTCTAGGTGACTTATTTGTTCTTGGTAAAGAAGCTCGTAAGAATGTTTTCAGGTATATCTAAATTTTGCCCTTCTCACATTGTTGTGCAAGTCTGGCTGTAAGAACAGGGTTGAGAGTGTAATTGTTCATTGAAGATCCACCAGGGTTGTGGATTCTTTCATAGTAGTAGAAGCCTTCCTCATTGTTGTTTCCCATCCTTGATCCATCCACCTCTAGATAAGTTAAGTCTATCCCAAGAATTTGTGATTTGGACACTGTTACTGCTTCTGTGCTAGAGGTGTTGTTGAAATTCATTTTGAGATCTATGTGTTGTTCTTGTTGTCAATGATGAATACTTTTTGGCCCTCCACAATATGTTTCTAAATATTTCTTAGATATTCAGTTATGTTCTTATTTTTATATCAGGCTGGAATGCACATATATGCAAGAGCATCAGCTAAAGGGAAGCGCGTTCAGGCAAGTGTTACTTCTACATCAGTAGAGAAGTATACAATTTCTTTTACAAACTATGTGGTTGCTTTTATATCAATGAAACAAGTACAGTTGAAATGAATTAGCTATTCGTTTCAATCTTCTCTTCAGTCCAATATGGGGGCTAAAAATCATGCAATTGTCATGCCTGATGCAAGTGTGGATGCAACATTAAATGCTATAATTGCTGCTGGTTTTGGTGCTGCTGGACAAAGGTGCATGGCACTCAGCACAGTTGTTTTTGTTGGGGGCTTAAAGTCTTGGTAATATGCTTTGTTTCCCTGCTTGCTTTATTTAATTACATTTCTCTCATATTCATCTGCTTTTTTATTACTGTTGGTATTCTTGTTTATTCTTTTGGAGATGGTGTTGTAGAGTTTTGTAGTTGACAACGGTAGGTGCATGTCATGGAAGCTGCATTTATTTGTCATCTTCCTTTGTTGAGTGGCTCCACTTGTAGTCTTTCTCCTCAACCATTTTCTGCTTGAAACAATTCTCAATATCTACTTCAGTTAGTGTCTTCAAAAAAGATTCACATTGAGGATTATAAGTACATCTTCTTTTTCTTACATAGATGTAAGATGGAAAATGTATGTAGACATTGACGTATGTGTAGCTTTCAAATTTTTCTTGTAGTCCCAGGAGACCCCTGACTGAGTTGTGAATGCTCCACATGGGTTTGCTGGCTATTTTTCCCATCTTTTTCTAGTGAGGGCTACTGAGTTCACTACTATGTTAGGCATAGTACCTATTTCATGTTATACCAACTACCCAGTTGAGATAAAAATTAGAAACTATAAGAATCTTTCGAGATCTAAGAGGGTGTACCTCTTCTTTTATTAACATGTGTGTCAGCATGACATATATCATTCCTATTAGATATATTTCACGCCATAAAGACATTGTCTCATACTGCTATTCTACATTTCTGTGCCTTTCCATGTAAAGTGGGTGGTCTAAGACTTTAAGCTATGGTTGACATGAGAAGCTTTTGCTGTAAAACGAAGTGGCAATCCATTTGAACTCTTTTCAGGGAAAATAAACTGGTGGAGTGTGCCAAGGCTCTTAAAATAAATGCTGGAACAGAACCCAATACAGACCTTGGTCCAGTAATTAGCAAACAGGTATTTTCATATCTTTTGCTTACTCCAGACAACAAATTCTGGCTTTAAGTGAGTTGAAAATTTACTCACTTCCCATTAAATTTTACCATTTGCAGGCCAAGGAACGAATACACAGATTAATTCAAAGTGGTGTTGAAAGCGGTGCCAGGCTACTGCTTGATGGGAGAAATTTAGTGGTACAGTTTGTTATCTTTAATTTTCTATTGTCTTTATCTATTGCTATAACTGTAATTTTTATAGTTCTCCTGTTAGGAAATACTTGTGTATGTAACTAACAGCATCATGACTAAATATTGTAAGATGAAGGCACTGAGGTGAGTGAGTGAGCCAGAATTCTAATGACTTTGACAGAGAGCAAAATATTTTACAAACAGTTCAATATGTTAGGTGATTGAAGACAGACAATGCTACATAGGAAACACTTTAAAGGAGAACAAATTGTCGACATCAACACATAAAATCTTAATTACAACTTCTTTTAAAGGCTCGTCTTCATTGCGCATGAAGTTCTGAATAGTTTACCTTTATATCAAATTTAACTTCCTCTGAGCATGGAAGCACTCTCAGCATGAATGGAAGCTATAAGGAGCTCTGACAGATAATGGAAAAGAATGTCACCACGTGTTTGAGGAGGTTTGAGCAATAGATTTGTGTGACTAATTTATACCAACTTTCATTTTAACCGTTTCTCAAATTACTTTCTTTGAGCTTAAATTATAGCTGTTCTGGTAATATGAAGTGGGAAAAAGAAATTTAAGAAGCTGGTATATGAATTTCTTCCTCAAGAGTGATAGGAGTTGGTGCTTGAGAGGGATTACTCGTTTTCTTTATTTAAATTATTCAGAAGCTGGTCCACTAGGTAATTTTTTCATAATCTTAAAATAGGTTCCTGGATATGAGCATGGTAATTTTATTGGTCCCACAATCCTATCAAATGTCACAGCAGACATGGAGTGCTACAAGGTATCTTATTATTTTCCTTTCTCCTTTCATTTTATTCTATTCTTTCCTACTGCGGTCAAATTGTACCCTACGATTCCTACGGACAAAAAGAGTTTCACCTTTGATTTAGGAACAAAAATGACCTCTTTTGATTTCTGCATTTGCAGGAGGAAATTTTTGGGCCAGTTCTTCTTTGCATGGAGGTGTGTTCGGTACTCCATTGTTATTAGCTAAGTGGATATTCCATTGTTCAGTATTGAGATATTTTGACATCCCTTTATTTTTTCTCCCAACAACAGGCTGATAGCTTTGAAGAGGCCATAAACATTGTTAACAGAAACAAGTACTTCCTTGAATTTGCTCTCTTTCCTGTATAAATTTACCTTCTTTTCCCTTCCCTTAAAAAAGCAATACTTGTGATATGCATTTGACTTTTTTCCTTCTGAGGTAGATATGGCAATGGCGCTTCTATATTTACCACATCAGGGGCAGCTGCTAGGAAGTTTCAGACCGACGTTGAGGCTGGTCAGGTAAGGGAATTTTTTGGGGCAGGTCCACAGCTTGCTTTCAGAAGAAAATTAACAGCATGGGTAGAGGTTCTTGCAAATAGAAACTGCATAGAAAGTTGATTTGTTAGCTTAATAAATCAGTCATTTGCATAGCATGATGGAAATGCATTACCATATTGGTTATCTAAATCCTCAAACTACAGTTTTGCCAAGTGCATGCTCATTCCTGCGATGATTGAATATGCATGTCGAACCGTAACTTGTTCTGGGTTTGACTCAGGTTGGGATCAATGTTCCTATCCCAGTTCCTTTGCCTTTCTTCTCATTTACTGGCTCTAAGGCATCATTCGCCGGCGACCTCAACTTCTATGGTGAAATCTCCTAACAAGCATAAATTTTCGTTTCACTGTAGTGGTTGCTTAAGTTTGGGAATGATAGATATTGTTTTGACCATACAGGCAAGGCTGGAGTTAATTTTTACACCCAGATCAAAACAGTAACTCAGCAATGGAAGGATTTACCAGGTGGCAGCGGACTTAACCTGGCAATGCCGACTTCCCAGAAGACATAATTGACAAAAGGCTTGTAATAGTTTGTTCTAATTTCTTCCTTTTTTCTTTTTATTTTTTTCCCTTTTCCCGCCACGGGAAACTTTCTGTTGACTGCAATAAATCAGTTGGTGGGTCTCCATCCTTGTGTCCCTTGCTTTCAACGATCGTCCTCTGCTGTTCTGTTTCTTTCGTGGAAAAAATGGTGTTCCAAGAAAAAGACCCCTGACTGGAAAAAATATATAAGACCGATTTTCTTTTTTCTTTCACGAGTAAGAAGGGTCTTACTTCTTTTAAACAGGAGAGGGAGTCTTTCAAATGTTGGTTCTTCATTCTTCTGTCATTTCTTGGTTCCTAGAGAAGTTCGAGAAAGAAAATATGAAAAAAATATGTTTGCGGGTTGGCTAGCACCTGGCCCTGGCCTCGAGGTTAATACCGGTACAAGTATGCGTATGAGAGTTTATTTATAAAAATAAAAAAAGGAAAAAGAATTGTTTGGGGTGGCTTTTATCTCTTCTCTAACACTATACAATCCACACTATTTTCCTTGCTTCTAGGTTGATCTAATCTAAATGGTCCAGCAAATAGCGCCTAATGTTCGTTAGATTCTAGCTCACGGCAGTGCTTAATAGAAAAATTAAGAAAACAAAAATCATAGGCAAAGTGCGAAATGTGACCGAACTCATTGATCACCCCTTTCACTATTCTCCTCTCCTTACTGTTATTAATGACTTATATGCATATATACTGTTATTAATGCATATATAAGTATGTATGTGTGTAGGTATGTATACACATATGCTTAGATTTACACATAAAATGCAACTTAAATAGAATTATTAGATTTAATACAAATGTTAAAGAGAGATAACAAGTGAAAGCGATAAACCTGCAGCTATGAAAACATTGGATTAAATAACATCTTATCTCACATTTAACCAAATTGCCTAATGTCAAGACGCAGTAATTAGGTCGACCAGCCTGCTGAGTTCTTCTGTAGTACCACTAGCAGCTTTCATCACAACCTCTCTGAGGGCTTCAGCCTTCTCCCTAGTCAATTTTCCTTGTTCCTCTCTCAAAACGACTTCCAACCTCTTGAGCAGCCAATCTTTTGTGATTACACGTCCCTCAACTTTGAGACCAACCCCCCAAACCTCCATCACCCGTCCAATCATGTGATGATCGCCGAAAAATGGCCTGCCGATCAGTGGCACCCCATTCGCAATACTCTCGGAAACCGAGTTTGCTCCACAGTGAGTCACAAACACACCGATAGAAGGATGTGCCAATACTTGCGTCTGAGGTGTCCATGGAACTATTTTTCCGTGCGTCCTACTCTTCTCGAGAAACCCTTTCGGCAAGAGTTCTTTGGAGTTGTCATTAAGAGACCATAGGAATGGAACTTTACACTCTTGGAGGGCCTCCGCTACTGCTATTAGCTCCTGGTGAGGCAGCGAAGCCACAGTTCCAAAGGCAAGATACACAACCGACCTTGATTTTTGTCCGTCCAACCATGACAAGCAGCCCGTTAGATCCGAACTAGACGGTGGCAAAGGCGGCGCTGGCAATGGTAGGGACACAAATCCCACATAAATTACGTCCTGAAACTTTGATCTGAGGTCTTGGCTGAGACCGGGAGGGTTTAGTTCTTCAAAAAAATTCATAACAACAGCAGTAGCTCGAGTTAGAACTGATCCCATTTCACGCAGTGTGCGAAAAAATAGAGGCTCGTCCTCCTCCCCTGTGATCAGCACCTCTTCTGGTAAGTCAACAAAACGCATGGCAGAAAATCCTGGAATAAAATCCAGTGTCCCAGTACCATTGCCACCATCACTAACAAAACGCTCACGAATGAGGTCCGTATAAAAGTGGGCGGAGAGACAGCATGGATAACTTATCCACGCCGCGATCCATGGAACTTTCAAATCCTCAGCAATCTCAGCAGCAGAAGTCAAGAACGCATCCGAGAGCAAGCAGGTGATTCTCTTACCAGTCTCTGCAGCTGCAATGTCTATACTCCTTCTGAAGTTCTCCGGCGTGGCCTGAAGGAAAAGGTTCAAAGGCTCTAGGGGGTTTCCCGTGAATACGTGACCCTCAGGCACTCCCTCTGCCACTTTATAGAACTTTATGTTGGATGGAACGGCCGCAGCACTGGATTTAGATAAGAGTGACTGTGTGGACTTTGCCGAGCTAAAAAATGAAAAGTGAACGTTTGGGGCAGCGCTCGCCACTTTGCGGAGCAGATTCAGAGTAAAAAGCGGGTGGCTGCTGAACGGGAAAGCCAACACGGCTACATGCTTCTCCTGAGAGCTCTTGGTCAGAGGCATGGCTGTATATTCTGTATATCCTACTTGGGATACAAGAGCAGGAGAATTCGAGAAATATCAGGTTATCATAGAAGTATTTATGATTGGCAGAATAGGAGTGTTAGATGATGGACAACAACCAGCCCGCCAAGACTTGACGATTGCGGCCAAGGCAAGGGAACCATCGAGGCTCTGCAGCCATGCAACCTAAGGTTCTCCTCCGGGGTTAAGTCCACGTCGAAATCACGGTATAAGTACTAATCGGCATCCAAGATATAAACCTCTGCGGACGTCGTTGGAGGTAATTAGTGCACTCATCTTTTCTGGTGATGAAGTTAACTTAAAAGGACAGGTACGAAAAAGAGTCGCTTTGCATGGTCGAACCACATCAAGAATTTCAAAACTTCGTGGAGAGAGAGAGAGAGTCATTAGCCTCTGATTGCGGCGAGGGCAAGCCCATCGTGGAGGCTTCGTAGCCATGCAACTGACCATTCTATGGAGTTGGGTGCATCTCATGACCGCCGTAGAGATATTTATGTGCATCCAAAAGGCAAAATTCTGTCTACGGATCTTTTTGGGTGACCAAGCTAACTTAAAAGGAAAGCACATGAAATAATAATAATAATAAAAAAACGTATACTCCTTTTTAATTTGTCTTTTTTTTTTAATTCACACATTTTTTCTTTTCTAACTCAACCACCAAAAAAAAAAAAGAGGTGTCTAACCCTGCTGTGTTGGCCTAGCAAGTCAGAGGTTCCCTTCGCTTACCACTAAGCCAAGGAGATAGACTTCTTGCATACTTCAATAAGCGAATTCAAGAGGGAAAAAAAAAAAAAATCCTAGGTAAACAGCTTTTATTGATTGACTTCTTATAAAAATTTCATTAGTTGAAAAAAGAATGCCATCAGGCTTAGTTGAAAAAATAAACTTCTCTCGGCATGGTTTTTCATGCCACAGAGACAAGTTTGAGGTCCAGTGACACACGTGTCTATCTTTTAGTAGGCTTCCTAGGAAAGATTATAACTTCCCTACAAGAATATCCTAAATTCTTGGTGTAATTTTAAAAAGGAAAAAGAAATTATATTCTTTTGTTTCTTGACATAATGATGACATATGCCCAGCACTTTGGCGAAGCATGATAGACGCTAAATGGTGAAAAAAAGATTAAAAATTTAACAAAATTTAACATAAAATATACTTATTTTAATATATTCTCATAATAAATATATTTATTTTTAATTTTTATAAATATTTAAAGTTATGATTTATTTTTTTCAGAATAAAT
Source organism: Casuarina cunninghamiana (assembly GCA_028551485.1). NCBI lineage: Eukaryota > Viridiplantae > Streptophyta > Magnoliopsida > Fagales > Casuarinaceae > Casuarina > Casuarina cunninghamiana. The sequence continues at coordinate 10,414,189 of CM052371.1, forward strand.
TATTTCACTTTTTCTATAAATTGACATAATTCAACTATTTTTTACAATTTCTATATAACAATTATTACAAATATCCTAAAATTTGAATGTAATTCCAAAGATAATAGATAGCTATTTGCTTTTTTATATAATGAAGAGATACATCTAGTTTTCGATAAAGTATGATAGATTATATCCAATATAAAGAAAATTAGATCAATAAAAAGGACACACATAGAGTTGCAATTTTTTGAATAAGGAGTCTAATATTTCATTTTTCACTTGATCAAGAGAGTACTAATTTCAATGTGTTCTATCGAACCAACAAGAGGACATGTTAAAATCTCTTGGTATAACTCCATATGTTTTTAGCAAGTCACTTGCAATGGATGCTTTAAAACAAGTGAGCTCTAATGAATACTATAGTCATATGGAATATAAGGGGGCTTAGCCCTCTAGGGAAAATGGATTACCTTAAGAGGGAATCCAAGAAAAATAAAATTTCAATATTGGCATTGTTAAAGCCAAAGCATGGGGGAGATGCTCTTGCAAACACAATGCGAAAGTTAGGGTTTTAATTCTTATTTACATTGCAACCTTGTGAATACTCATATATAGCTTATGCGAAAGTTAGAGATAGACTTCTTCTACCCATCTCGTATATTGTCCTTTTCGTTTTGTGTTGGACTATAAACTTATTATTAGTAGACAAGATTTTATGAAAAAAATTCTTTATATTCATAGGATATAACAATTATTTCTTTTTTGGATGTTAATTTTATACAACAAATATGGTGGGATCACTATTCAAAATTTAAAAATATAAAAAGAATTGAAATAATTAAAAAAAAAATGATTATCTTTTGTGAGAACCCATAGTATTACTTAATATGATAGAATCATTCTTTTTTTTCAAAAAGTACTTGTTTTTTGTTAATATAATCCTAGTAATTGGATTTATATGCATATTCTGATAGTAAATGAAAGATTTAAAGGATTTTTTTTTTATCAAATGACCATTCATCTATTGTATTTTTATATAAATATGGGCAAAAAGGCTTTATTGAAAAAGGGTGGTTCAATTTGATGTTGTCCAAAGAAAAGTTAGAATACGGATGTAGGCTAAGTAAATCAATGGTTAGTCTTGGTCCTATTGAAAATACCGGTGTAAGTGAAGACTTGTTTACAAATGATATAGATAAAAACACTTTTAGTTGTAGTGATAGTGATAATTCTAGTTACAATAATGTTAATCATTTAGTTGGCGTGAGATACATTCAAAATTTCATACCCCAGGATACTTTTTTAGTTAGGGATAGTAATAGGGACAATTATTTCATATATTTTGATATTGAAAACCAAATTTTTGAGATTGACAATGATCATTCTTTTCTAAGTGAACTAGAAAACTCTTTTTATAATTATCAAAATTTTAGTTATTTGAATAGTGTATCTAATAGTGACAATCCCCACTATGATCGTTGCATATATGATACTAAATATAGTTGTAGTTGGAAAAACCACATTAATAGTTGTATTGACAATTATTTTTGTTCTCAAATTTGTATTGATAGTTACATCTTAAGTGTAGATGGATGGGAAGGTGTTTTTATTAACTATTGTTTATGCAAGCATGGATTACAAATGTATAAGGCAATTATGGCAACATTTAGAAAATTTGCAGACAACACACATACCATGGATCCTTGGAGGAGACTTTAATTCTATTCTTCATTAAGATGAGAAACGAGGAGGACAGTTGTATTCATGGATAGCTAGTGCTGAATTCCAAAATTTTATTTGCCAACAAGGGCTCCAAGATTGTGGGTACTTGGGTTCTCCTTTCACATGGTCAAATAATGTTTAAGGGAATAAAAGGATATGGGTGAGATTGGATAGAATACCATGTAATTTGGAAGTTGCAATAGTTTTTCTGAATTTGAAAGTAAAACATTTAACTAGAATCGTTTTTGATCACAACCTTATACTATTATTATTAAGAATGGTATTTCAAGGAGTAAGATCTTTTAAGTTCCAAAGGCAGTGGTTGAAGCTTCATCAGTAATGCAAACAATAGCACAACAATCGTCAAGGAATTCAATAGCTGTTGCCATGGATACATCTTCATTTGAGATGCATACAAGTTAAGAAAACCTTTATTGAATGGGTGAAGTTAAATAAGGGTAAGAGGGAGCAGAGGATAACAAATTTAATAGAGCAAGTGCAAGTGCAAGAATAAGAAATAGAGTTGCAAACATATTGGTTAGCTATGTTTTTTCATAAACTTCAAGGGGCTAAAAAAAGTCTTATTCAAAATCTAATGGAGGAAGAAGGTCAACTTCAGGGTAAAGCTCGAGTTAGATGGCTTCAAAAGGGAGATAGAAACTTATCATGCTTCCATGCTTCCATTTAGGAGAGGGGCAACAATCTATGTTTAATTTTGTATTACTAGATGGAACTTGAACGAATGATGTAGATACTCTAGGCCCATTGGTAGTGGATTTTTCTAGGGAGTTATTGATATCCCCTACCTCACTTGAAAATAGAGAACAAGTAGATCTCCTTAGGCATGTGCCAAGATTGGTCACAAAGGAGCAAAATGAAATGCTTTGCCATGTTCCAAAATGGGATGAGATTTTACAAGCTATCAAGAACCTGGATCTAGATTGTGCACCAAGTCCAGATGGTTTTAATGGATGCTTCTTCTTAGTAGCACAAGGGATAGTGAAAGAAGATTTGCAAGCAACCCTAGTCGAGTTCTTTATGAGAGGCCAAATTCCAAGAGCATTACAACGATAATGTTGGTATTAATCCCAAAGGTGCAACAATTGAGGAGTTGTTCAGATTTACGATCAATAAGTTTATGCACATTTAGATACAAAATCCTTGCCAAGATTCTAAATGACAAGCTTGTTAAGGTACTCCCAAGTATTATCTTACTAGAACAATCTAGTTTTGTTAAGGACAAATCCATCTAGGAATATATAGCATTGGCTCAAGAAATGGCACATGAAGTAAATAGATTAGTGCTAGGAGGTAATGTAATCATTAAACTTGATATGTCGAAGGCTTATGATAGGTTACAGTGGCTATTTTTATTACAAGTTTTATAGAGGTTTGGTTTCTCTCCATTGTAGACAAACATGATCTATTGTTGTATCTTAAACAATTGGTTTTCTATTTAGTGACAAGGGAAAAAATTTTGCTTCTTTAAATCCACCAGGGGACTTAGATAAGGGGATCCACTATCTCCTAGTTTATTTATTATTGCTCAAGAAGCATTTAGTTGAAAGTTGATACATCTGATGTAGACTGGAGAGATTGGTAGATCTAAAGGTATGAATAACTTTGACTATGTTTCACATTTGCTTATGTAGACGACATGATCGTCTTATTGAATGGTCAAAAATAGTTTATACTTAATTTTATAACTTTGTTGAGAGATTATGAATGTTCTAGTTGATAGTTGTAAACGTCAAGAAATGCAATTTCTTATTAGCAAAAAAAACTCCTGCTTACAAAACTATCACATTAAACAGTAGATAGGTTTTTCACTAACTGATTTACCAATAAAATATTTGAGGGTTCCACTTTTTAAAGGAAAAGCAAAGAGGATATACTTTGAAGAGCCATTGGCAAAGATTACAAGGAGAATTAACGATTGGAAAAATTGATTTTTATCTTATGGGGGGAAATTAGTTTTAATCAGAAGTATTTTGTCCTCAATCCCTATAAATTGTTTGTTAATCACTAAGGTTCTAAAATTAGTTTTGAAAGAAATTAATAAAACTATGGCAAACTTTTATGGAGGAATAGGGAAGTTCAAAGAGCACATTAGGTAGGCTAGGATAAATTTTGTTGGCCTTTACTGATGGATAGTTTATAGGTGAAGATGGCATGGAGTTTTATTAAAGGTGAATCATTGTAGGCACAATTCATGAAGAGAAAGTATGGCACAATGGTGGAAGTTATTCACCAACCTAGAAACATTTTGGTAACCTATTGTTGGGCTACTATAAGTGTCCATCTTCCATTTGTTTTGCAACATAGTAGGTGGGTGGTAAATGAGGGCTCGAGGTTTTTCTGGACAAACAAGTGGCTAAACAAGCTTCTATGGTTTCCATCATGTGAAGATAATCCGAAAAGTATTAAATATGGCATATCAAATTCAAGGTTTTTAGAAAGTTTTTTGTCTCCAAAACAAAAAGAACAAGCTTATCAAATCACTCTCACTAATAAGCCAAATAAGTTAATCTTTGAGCTTACATCCAATGGGTTGTTTTATATTGCATTTGTGTATGAACATCGGCGGGTGCATGGAGAAAAGGTGAGTTAGAGCGAATTCATTTGGAATTAGTATTTACCCACTAAAATTGGCTTCTTTATGTGATGGATGATGAACAATGAGTTTCTAACATATACAAATTGTACAAAGGCGATGTGTTTCACTAGCGTCCAAATATGTATGTTGTGTTCATCCTTAATATGAATCAATTGATCATTTGTTTTGCCAGGAAGAGTTGGCTAGGAGATTATGATAACATTTCTACTATATCTTACAAATATCGATGAAGAGAGACACAATCTCAAATCTTCTTGCTAATTGGTTAAAGGAGGCCAGCAAATTTTCACAAGTAGGAAAAGTGATAGCATTGGTGGGTTGCTATCTTATGTGGTGAATTTGGTTAGCAAGAAATAATGTCATCTATTCAGAAAAGGAATCTCTCTTGCCAATGTTGATAGGAAGAGTAATTTTTGATGTTAGTCTTCTAATGGGATCCTTTAAAGGTATAAAATTTCCATCAATGAGTAATTGCACATGGTTACAAGCTTTGCATATTCCTATCATAGAAGTATTTATGATTGGAATAGGAGTGTTAGATGATGGACAACAACCAGCCCGCCAAGACTTGACGATTGCCGCCAAGGCAAGGGAACCATCGAGGCTCTGCAGCCATGCAACCTAAGGTTCTACTTTGAGGTTAAGTCCGTGTCGAAATCACGGTAAAAGTACTAATCGGCATCCAAGATATAAATCTCTGCGGACGTCGTTGGAGGTAATAAGTGCACTCATCTTTTCTGGAGATGAAGGCAACTTAAAAGGACGAGTACGAAAAAGAGTCGCTTTGCATGGTCGAACCACATCAAAGATTTCAAAACTTCGAGAGAGAGTCATTAGCCTCTGATTGCGGCCAGGGCAAGCCCATCGTGGAGGCTTTGTAGCCATGCCACCGACCATTTTGTGGAGTTGGGCGCATCTCAAGACCGCCGTAGAGATATTTATGTGCATCCAAAAAAAAGAAAGTAAAAAAAACGCATTCTCCTTTCTAATTTATTTTTTTATTTTTTTAACTCACACATTTTTTATTTTTTAACTCAAACACCAGAAAAGGCGAAAGTCAGAAGCCCCTTGGCTTGAGATAGACTGCTTGCATACTTCAATAAGCGCATTCAAGAGAAAAGTATGGTTTCCATGATTTCCATCATGTGAAGATAATCAAAAAAGTATTAAATATGACATATCAAATTCGAGGTTTTTAGAAAGTTTTTTGTCTCCAAAACAAAAAGAACAAGCTTATCAAATCACTCTCACCAATGAACTAAATAAGTTAATCTTTGAACTTACATCCAATGGGTTGTTTTATGTTGCATCTGTGTATGAACATCGGCAGGTGCATGGAGAAAAGGTGAGTTAGAGCAAATTCATTCGGAATTAGTATTTATGCATTAAAATTGGCTTCTTTATGTGATGGATGATGAACAATGGGTTTCTAACATATACAAATGTACAAAGGCGATATGTTTCACTAGCGTCCAAATGTGTATGTTATGTTTATCCTCAATATGAATCAATTGATCATTTGTTTTGCCAGGGAGAGTTGGCTGGGATATTATGAGACACAATCTCAAATCTTCTTGTTGATTGGTTCAAGGAGACTAGCAAATTTTCACAAGTAGGAAAAGTGGTAGCATTGGTGGGTTGCCATCTTATGTGGCGAATTTGGTTAGCAAGAAATAATGTCATCTATTCAGAAAATGGATTTCTCTTGCCAATGTTGATAGAATGAGTGATTTATGATATTAGTCTTCTAATGGAATCCTTTAAAGGTATAAAATTTCCATCAATGAGTAATTACACATGGTTACGAGCTTTGCATATTCCTATCATAGAAGTATTTATGATTGGAATAAGAGTGTTAGATGATGAACAACAACCAGCCCGCCAAGACTTGACGATTGCGGCCAAGACTGCAGCCATGCAACCTAATGTTCTCCTTTGAGGTTAAGTCCGTGTCGAAATCACGGTAAAAGTACTGATCGGCATCCAAGATAAAAATCTCTGCGGACGTCGTTGGAGGCAATAAGTGCACTCATCTTTTCTGGTGATGAAGTCAACTTAAAAGGACGAGTACGAAAAAGAGTCGCTTTGCATGGTCGAACCACATCAAAGATTTCAAAACTTCGAGAGAGAGTCATTAGCCTCTGATTGCGGCCAGGGCAAGCCCATCGTATAGGCTTTGTAGCCATGCAAACGACCATTCTGTGGAGTTGGGTGCATCTCAAGACCGGCGTAGAGATATTTATGTGCATCCAAAAAAGAAAGAAAAAAACGCATTCTCCTTCTTAATTTGTTTTTTTATTTTTTTAACTCACACATTTTTTATTTTTTAACTCAAACACCAGAAAAGGCGAAAGTCAGAAGCCCCCTGGCTTGAGATAGACTGCTTGCATACTTCAATAAGCGCATTCAAGAGAAAAACAAAATCCCAGGCAAACAGCTTTTATTGATTGACTTCGTATAAAAATTTCATTAGTTGAAAAAAAAATGTCATCAGGCTTAGTTGCAAAAATAAACTTCTCTCGGCATGGTTTTTCATGCCACAGAGACAAGTTTGAGGCCCAGTGACACACGTGTCTATCTTTTAGTAGGCTTCCTTGGAAAGATTATAACTTCCCTACAAGAATATCCTAAATTCTTGGTGTAATTTTAAAAAGGAAAAAAATTATAATTTTTTGTTTGTTGACATGATGACATATACCCAGCGCTTTGGCGAAGCATGATAGACACTAAATGAAAAAAAAAAAAATTAACAAAATTCAAAATAAAATTAAGTTATTTATTTTAATATATATATATAATATAAACTTTACGATTGATTATTCTCATAATAAATATATTTATTTTTAATTTTTATAAATATTTAAAGTTATGATTTATTGTTTTCAGAATAAATTATTTCATTTTTTTTCTATAAATTGACATAATTCAACTAGTTTTTACCATTGCTATATAACAGTTATTACAAATATCCTAAAATTTGAATGTAATTCCAAAGAAAATAAAAAGCTATTGCTTTTTTATATAATGAAGAGATACATCTAGCTTTCGATAAAGTATAATAGATTATATCCAATAAAGCACATTGGATCAATAAAAAGGACACACATAAAGTTGTGATTTTTTGAATAAGGAGTCTAATATTTCATTTTTCACTTGATCAAGAGGGTACTGAATTCTCTATTCCCTACAAACATAAAACTTACAGTAATTCATATTATGATCCTATAGGTCATCGTTTAATCCCATGAATACATTCTTCTTCTTCTTTTTGTGACAAAGGGTGAAATGAATCTGAATTAGAAACTTGAATAATTGTATTTACAAAAGCAAATGTAAAAGATTCATAATGATCCTATCAATTAAAGAACTTGAATTAGTCTTCTCTATAGTTATAGACTCATGCAATCCCTTTTTTAGGGAAATCGTGTCAAATTACTTACAACTTGATTACTTTAACTTTAAACTACGGTTTTGATTTGATACACCAGAAACCTTCCTCATTTTTTTTTTCAGTTCAATAGGTTATAGAGTATCTTTGAAAATGCTATTATTTCCTTAACTACTAACAAACAAGGGAAAAAATAAAAAAAAGTAGCTCAAGGCGTCTGCTGGTAAACCCAAACTTAGGAGTACCTCGCGACTTTTTTTTTTTTTTTTTTAAAAAAAAAAATCTAAAACGAATAGCTGCAAAGCATAGGTAACTATGGCAATCTGTAGGCGGAGGAGGTAAATATGGGTCATTTATTTTGAAATTATATTTTTAAGTTTTTAGTAAAGAAGTATAATATTATTTTAATATTTATATATTAAATAATAGAAATCTATAAAAATTATACAATTCATAATGTGTATAAAAATAAATCTAGTTCTAAAATTTCCATAATCAAAATTAAATTTTTAAAGTTTGAGCGACACAAAAAGTGTACAAAGAACTACTAGTAATTTTTTTTTATTAAACAGTAAGAATTACTAGTAAATCTAACAAAAGTTAATTTTTTTGATTAAACAGTAGCTTTTTAGGTATGAGAATTAATGTTTTATAGCTAGTCTTTCTATAGCTCATAACATGCCCGTAGTTATAAGTTTCCATGTATTCAGAAGCACTTGACAGTATACAACACTAACTAGCCTTTATTGGACAACCGTAAGGGTACGTGATAAACATTCTTAAAAAAGTGATTGACCACTTAATTACGGCTATTTCAGAGGGATATTTGGAATTGGTTAACCATCTTCTCAGCGCAGAAGTTTTAGCATGGTACCAAAAGAGTAGTTAAGGTGACCAATTATTCCTATAATCGAGTCCATAATGGTTAGTAACTTAAATATAACAAAGGCTTTGCTGTTTCTCAAGCAAATAGCTCTTACAAAGTAACCAACCTTTATCTCAAAAGAAGAGATATGATTGGTCATAACAAATGGTGAATTTTTAGAAATGATTCATCGTCATTAACCAATTATAGGAGTGAATAGTTGATTATCGCTAAGAGGACAGTATGTTTGTTCATAACTTTGATGGGTAAATATGTAATTGAGCCATCTTAGTCCCTCCTTTCATGATGATTAATCTATTAACGGTAGTCTTTAAGGTGGTTGACCAATTTTAAGACTGGTTTTGCGTACTTCAAATTTTAGGGAACTGCGAGGAATCTTGATCCAATTGATAATACATTTTCATGATATTGAAGAATTTTTTTATGTTTTTTTGGTGGAAGGTTACTGTTCATGAATGAAAGGTCTTAGAAAAAAAATAAAACACATTATTCATAAATTAGATATAAAGATACATATTGACGAAAATAAACACGCAATCTATCAAAAAGCAGCTAGCCTATTTCATTAAATTTCTATTTCAAACATAGTGTGCATGTGTATATGTGTGTATTTATCGATAAAATATTAGAAAAATTGGTACTTACTGTTGAGATATTTCCAGCTATTAGAAAATGCAGCAGAAACAAACATAAACTTTTTATGCTTAAACAAACAGCCAAAATAGTGAAAATAAAGAAATACCTAGGAATTTATTGTAGGTAACTTCACCCATAAGGAGATAAAAGCATGGCTTCCATTAAGAGAGATGGCTTTTGTACAACAAAAGAAAACACGAGGTTAAGATTTTGTTAAGAGCAAGGGGGTTGCCGTAGGATAAACAGGGGAAGGGGCAGCGTGGAGATCAGAATTTGAAAAACCTAAAGTTTGTACAGAGTTTTCTCTCCCTCTAATGAAATAAAGAAAGTCTTATTTCCCTCCAATGAATACTTATCACTACGCGTTGGGATTGTCCATGTAAGGGTTCATCCCTTACATTCGAGTGTAAGGTGGGTCTCTACCTAGTATTTGAGTGTGAAGAGATGATTACTTTGTGATAGGAATTTGAATTGTTGAAACGACTAGTGGTTTAGACCTAGGAGTTAGACTAATGTAAGGGACAATGACAAGCAATCAAGACTCTATATGTCAGCATTAGAAGATGAAGTATGCATGGTAAGGTATGATGATGTTAAGGTAAGATAAAAAAGGAAATACAAACTCATAGAAAATAACTTCATGGGTGACAAAGAATTTAAATATCTATCCCATAGTCGTTTTAAGCAAAAGGATATCTCCTAAATATGCAAACAATAGATTGATGTCCAAACTTATCATTTTGAGTCAAGTTCATAGCATAATGTGAGCATCCAATCACACGAAGGTGGCCTAAGAAAGGTTTTCTCCCAAAAAATTTCTCAAAAGGAGATTTATCATGAAGGATAGGAGTTAGCATGTGATTTATCAGATAAGTAGTCATAAAAAGAATTCACTCCAAAAACAAATAAGCCAATGTGCCTAAATTTTAACACACTTGTAACATTAAATAGATGATGGTGTTTTTGTTTAACCACTTTGTTCTGTTGTGAGGTGTAGGGGCACAAACTCTCATATATTGTATCATATGAGTAAAAAATAGAGGCATATGCAAAACTAAAGAAGTATTGTGCATTTTCTATTCTAATGTTCTTAATAGAAACTCCAAATTGAACAAGCGCCATTGCAAAAAAGGATTTTATATGATCTAAGGTTTCTATTTTGTTTTTTATGAGACAATATCTAGCTCTTAAGTATGAAGGGGTCTTATAGGTCCTTAAGTGTCTATATGGATCAACTCAAAGTGAGCTTGCATGACCATGGTGCTAAAGGGAAATAAGGATCGTGTGTATTTAGCTAATGGACAAATATTGCATGCTTTAACATTATTCAAGTAAGATTTATGAATGTTAGAAATAAGCTACATAATGTTAAAAGAAATACACTAAAGTAGCTGGTGCAAGGTTTTACAATTAAGAGTTATGACAAAAATTGTTCAAACTTTCCAAATGCAAAAGTTTCCACTACAAAATCAATAGAATGATTGACTACATAATAACATGCATCATCAAAATCAGAAATTAGATAATAAAGGCTATGCATCACCTTGCCATAAATTTTGAAAAAGCACAATTTGGAAAATAATATGATTGGATAATCATTATTCTTGGTATATTTGGTTGTGTATAATAAATTTGCATAAAATTAAGTGTATACAAGATGTCGTAAATATAATAATTTTTTGGAATGATCACAGAGCTTATATGGGTGATAGGTATTTTTTTTTTTACCATTAGACAATTTACCAACCCTAGATTCTTGATACAAGACTAAGGTGATATTATGCAATTAAAGTGCCTGTGATATGATTACCGCCCCTTAAGTCAACAAGCCAATGTAAGAAGCATTTACCTATATGACACAACTTGCCATATGAATTGTGTTAGTTGCCACATGTGCAACAATTCCTTGTTCTTTTTCAAGAGTGCCATAAGCTAATTGTGTTCCTTTTTGGTGAGCAGTGGCCTTAAAAGGTATCCTCAGTAGCATCATGGTTTAGTGATAGCCTTTTATCATTTGGTTTTTCCTTTCCTTTAAAGGCATTCATGAGGTTTGTATCATTTGTCCTTTGTGTGGCCTAAGATCCTCACAATGACCACATTTTGCAAGCATATAGCATTCTTCCATCCGGTGGGTCTTCTTGCCATAATGGGCACATATATCTACCTGAGTAGCCAAATCATTAAAAGCCATCCTCCATTAGTTTTGTCAAAGAATCAATCTTTTGGTAACAAGTATTAAAATTTGTTTAATATACATTGTTCCTTTTAATCTAATCATTCTTTCCTCCAAATAGGCAAGTTTTCTTTTCCTAATACTATCAAAACAAAAACTTTAAAATAAAGTGAACTGCAAACCCCAACCCCCCCCCCCCCCCTCTCTTTTTCCCCCTACCAACACCAACAACAAAGAATATTTAGATTTTTTTATTGAGAGAATCAAAGAAAAATTCAGTTGCATTTGATAATTGATGATCCTTACTACTTAAAGCATGTTTTGCATAATTGATTTGTTTTATCTTCCATTCTTTTAGGATGTTTGGTTTTCAAAGTTAATTAGATATATTATATATGTTCTAATGGAGCTATTGTATTATTTCAACGCAAAAATCCTATCATAAAAAGTAATTGCTTAAAAACTTGACTTGGCAAGATTCATTCTATTTTTACTAACTGAGTTATGTCATTATGTTAACACATAAATGTTACTTTAAGAACACACTTTGCCTAAGACCTTGAGTTCAATAAAAAGGTGATCATAGATTTGGACATTGTTGGTGATGAGTCCTTGAAGCTCAAATCGAATAACCATCAAGGGGTCTCGATATGTTACTCCAATCTAACCTCTGTCTTGTGAGCAATATGACCCCTCGTAGGAGAACGATAGTCAGCCTTCCATGAGAAAAGGCTAACGAACAATAACCCTAAAACCTGTTCTTACAAAAAGCGAAAATAAAACTGAATAAATAAGGAGATGCATTTGCACCTTGCACCTTGCACCCTTATACGAAGACAATAACCTTGTCTTCCGGGTCTTGCAGATTATCATTTCATTCTCAAGCGACAGATTGGAAGACAATCTATAGATTTCAAGTGGCACTGTTTCTTCCTTTTGAGAAACTCATCTGGACCATACACTGTCTTGTGTACAATCAAATGTAGGCATTCTAAAATGATCATTTATTGAAAAAGCCCCCAAGCATAATAAAGACTCTCAAGGACAAAAGGGACGCTTGAGGGACACAAAATAAACAGGCCTTTATATATAAATAAATATTAAAAGCTACTGTGCGTCTTCTCTAGGGGATCATGGCTTTTTCTCTGATGCCAGATGATATCCACTTCCGCAAAGCCTAAGATTATTCAGTTGACAATCTGCAGAAAGAAAAATAGGCAGTCAATGTTCTCTATACCGCAAACAAAACGAGAACTTCATTTTCGTAAACAGAACCATAGCCAACCAGTTTCTTACGGGCATTTTTTCTTCTTCTCCTTGAAAGCCACCGAGGATGTAGTGAGGAATAATTCTAATACTTCATATGAGTTTGTGCTAGAACATTTTAGGACGATAGTGTCACAAACAGTCCCATGCACCTTTCACTTAGAAATCACTACTAGAAGCAACCAATGAGGAGGTGTTTCCCCATCAATCCCAAGATCGATAGTGATTCCTTAGAGGCCTTACCTCTAGTTTCTTACGAGGTTAGTTTTTAACCAATTAAACAGATAACATGGACACTGCTAATGCAATTAAAGCAGGTCTTTTTTATTATTCTGATTTTATTTCTCCGTAACATTCTTTATTACTCTAACCTCCTTCTTTCTTTGGACTTTACCTAACCCTGTATCAATCAAAGTTTCTAATGTAATATCAAAATTCAAATTTCAAGTGAAACACTCCTTTGTTTTGGGATTAGATTTTCATAAGAATTATTTCTTTATCCTTAAATGACAGGCATGTTTGAGGTTCAAAATTTATCCCACTCTACCAATATACTTATTTGTTCTATTTCTTAGAAATGAATTTTTTTTTTCCTATTTAAGAACTTATGGCTTCTAACTATGTTAGGGGCTCTCTATGTCCCATAGCACTTGGATGGCAATTCCTTAGTTTGGATAGAATTGCTTGGGTTCCTAAATTAGAACATGGATGCCAAATGGTATTCCCAAAGGGAGTTAACATGGTAACCCACAAAACTGGACCTCTATTCAAATCTCAAATGCAAAGTTATGGAGGTGTTACCATCTTGTTGCCACTATGCCAAAAGCCTAGGTCAAATGAGTGCTTTATAAGATTTCACTTTATAGGATTGTAATATTCCACCATACTTCTAATTTGATGTCCTTGTCGAACTCTCCTTGGGTCCCCATAAACCTAAGTTTCGATCTTGGCAAGCTATTGCCAATTCTTGGGCAATGAGCTAAGTTCTTCATGAGCCTCCATAATCCCAAGTTTCAACCTCAGAAAGCTCACCTTGAGCCCTTATATGCCTATCTTTATTGCTGGTCCCTAGGGAGTGAACGCATGTGAGGACTCAAACTTAGGAAGTGGCAACGCTCCAATACCATTTGTTACTATCTTTACTATCATTATGCCAAAAGACCAAGTCTAATGGGTGCTTTATGGGATTTCACTTGATAGGATTGTAACATTCCACCATTTGCCATGATCCATCTAACTTTTTCACAAGTATCACTAAGAAGAGAAAGGACCAATACTAAATCTTATAACTCCATCCTCAATAATCCTTTAACAATCGTTTCAATTTCTCTCTTCAAAGACAATGATAACAATAAGGCCTAACTAACATCATTTGCCCTTTATCTTTGAGGGATAATGTTTTGATCATGTGACCAATTTGGGGAAAACCCTTGGGTTTTCTAAACACATCTTCAAACTCCTTAAGCAATTCTTGCATTTCTTGTTCCTCTTTTCCTTTAGGAAAGATAACTAAATTTTTATCCAACTCCCTTAACCATGGATCTTAGTTAACTAAACTATCAATAAGTACCCTATTTTATTAATTTCTAGATAATTTTGATTCCCAAATCACTTAGGTTTTCTTAGGTTGAAACCTTTACAACTTCATGCTTCACCCTTCCATCTCAAATTCTATTCTTGGTTCTCTGAAATTCTAGACCACATCCCTTAGCATCTCCAACTACTGCACTTCCAAAATAACATTCGTTGTAATCAATGGCATGACATAAAAGCCCAATTTTATTTTAACCCCTTGAATAAATTTCAACACCTTTACATACTCCATTGTGAGTTTAATTTATTGACCAACTCCTAACTAATGAAATTATGCATGCTCTTAGAATCTATTAACATCTTTACCTTCCATTTATAATCTACCACACTCCCTTCAATCCTCATGGTTTGTGATTTACCTACTTTGATGCCCGAAAAGGCTAAGGCTGAAATTTCCATCGCATCCTCTTCCTTTTTATACCTGATTTCTTTTCCACATTCTTCCTTTGGCTAAACTCCCATTGTCTAACTCCACTCATCATCTCATATTGCCTCTACTAGGAATCATTTCTTACAGTGATGCCTCGGTCTATACTTGTCATTATAATGAAAGCACAAATCTTTTGATCTCCTTTCCTCAATCTTAGATGTTGTAAACTTCCTGATAGGCAAATAGATCCTACTTAACAAAGAAGTTTGCACCATAACATTACTTATATTCCCTTAAAGTTACCAAAAGGAATAAATAGAGTCTATCATGGTACCAGACCACCATTCCTAGTTGCAAGAGTTATTTTAGTTCCCACTCTTCGTCTTACTATAAGCAAACTACTTATCAATATCAGAAATTGTTTCTCATATTTCCTAGCATGCTTTAAAGCTTTATTTAGAGTCTTTGGTTCATTTCATGTCACATCCACCTTAATATCATTTTTCAAACCACTTATAAATCCATCCATTACTTGGAAAGTGGTAAAAGGACCCACAATCACTAATAAATCCTTACTCATAATATTGTTGGACTAACCCATTTTCATATAATTTAGTAAGATGTCCATAAGTAATGTTGATAACTCTATTTTTATAGAGTTATTTTACCTATTTTAGGCAATAAATAACTTTAATAATTGTGAGAAATATTTGAATTCCCCTTTATTTACCTAAATTTTTCTTGTTTATGTAACATAAGGAGGCATGGAGAAAAATGATGAACAAGGAGAACTCGATGCTTATTATGTGGCAAAATCATAATATCAAGATCAAGAGAGTCAAGATAGGCTTGGGCTTTGGATGATTGTTATTAGATTTTCTATTGTAGTTGGGTTTTCTAAATAAATAGAAAACCCAATCATGTTAGGAATTCAAATCTCAATTAATTTAGGAATTCAAAGCCCAATTATTTTAGGTATCTAAAACCGACTTCTACTGGGATAAGGTCTAAACCCAAAACTCTATTTAAGAGAAGAGAAGAAGTGAATGAGGAGGAAGAGGAGGAGGAAATTGAACATAACTCAAGAGAGAGGCCAACAACTCAAGGTTTTCTTGAAGAGA
Organism: Casuarina cunninghamiana; assembly: GCA_028551485.1. Taxonomy (NCBI): domain Eukaryota; kingdom Viridiplantae; phylum Streptophyta; class Magnoliopsida; order Fagales; family Casuarinaceae; genus Casuarina; species Casuarina cunninghamiana. The sequence goes on from CM052371.1 coordinate 10,429,943, forward strand.
AGACAAAAAGGGTGACATACTTCTTGTTCTTGGATTCAAGATGCCTTCTTTATTTTCTATTATTGTTCTTCCTTATTATTTCTTTATGCTTTAGTTTACCTTTGTTAAAGCTACGATGTAACCTAATTATGATGGTATGAATCTTATGATTATTATGTTTTGCAAGATATTTTGTTTATGTGAAGTTTCATATTGTTGTGTTTAATGCTTTTAAGTAATTAGCTATTACTTAAATGATCTGATTTACATATTTGAGACCAACAGGAGATGATATGCAGTTGTTTTTTATAATGTGTGACCATAAATTAAATATGGATAGACATATACCATATTATTTGTGTGGCTTTTAGTGTAAACTGGGAATGTTCATAGATCCTAATGCATTTGGTTTATCTCAATTCACATATGGAGATATAGTGAATTAATGAACTAAGTAGGTTTGCTATACCTAGACATAGGATAGTAAATAAATTAGGAAGTTCTGCCATCACATAGATATTATCTCTCTTGCAAGCATAAATAATCAACATTAATACCTAGTAATTATAGTGAAATTGGATACTTTAACATATTTCTTATATTTAGTTTTCTTAAATTTTGTTAGTTAATCTATCATTAATCATTTGAATTTGTTAGATAAATTCTAGGAGTTATTCACCATTAGTAATTAGTTGTCTTAGTAATCACCAATCTCTATGGGATGATATCTTACTCATCATTATATTACTTGTTCGACATGTTCACTTGCATCTAAATTTCATCGAACAATGTGGGAGTGATTAAGAGTATACCTTTCAATCTTTCTAACTTTCCCATGTAAGACAAAGGTCAAGGTGTTAAAAATTTGCCATAAAACTATGAAGCCACTTAATAATGGATCTCTTCATGTTCCAAATTGAGATCTGCACCTTTTCTTGATCATTGAGACCATGAAACTTAAAGAATTTTGTAGCCTAGATAATTGAAGTAATCAAATCCTCATTGCCATAATAGTGGGGAAATTGAAATCTCATTATCCAACCCCGATCACTTGCTCCAAAATCTAACATGCGTTGACTTGATTCAAAACAAGATTCAAAATTGTACCTAGATCCATATGAACCCAACCTAAGTGCATATGGGTTTAGGATGCTTATGCCCTGCACACTTGTGCCCAATGTGTTTGTGTTACGCACACCCATGCCAAGTATGATTGCATTTGTTCCATATGCACCCTCGCCTACATCTATGCCAACATGGGACTTCATCTCCAAAACTACCAACCTAGTCACCCAAGGTGCAATTTTGGCCAAAAACAAAGTTGTGGAACATTTCCATAGAGTTACAGGACATCCTATCTATGTCGACTTAGTGTTAACCTTGGAAATCAAGGCATCCATAGCAAACTCAATTGATTGCATGTAAAATCCCACCTTTGTGACTTTGCCTCCCTTTGCAGAGCATAAGCTTTGATGCAAACTAATGTCATTTGATCTCGTCCTCCATGATTGCTTGTAAACATGCTACTTGGGATGTAGTCAAAGCCCTATGTAATCGCTATCCCACTTGGGATTTTGATAAGGACATAGTTTGTAAGGAATTGTGGCATATTTTCTTAAGAAAATAAGAGGGCTTAAATAGGAATACTTAAACCAAAACTATATTTTAAAGCCGAAACCAACAATCTAGACTACCTTCCTCACATGGACCATCTTTTATAGAGAAGAAATCCTAATGGGCTTAACTAACCTGACTTAACTAATTTTGGGCTATACTTATAAGTCCAAACCTGTAATAAAAGGCCAATGCTAAACAAATAGTCATTGTAATGAATTGTTTTGTCATCTTTTATAATGTGAAACTAGTGTTAGTGGCATAAAAAGAAGTTAAGCTTTGAGCAAAGCATAAACAATAGTTTTGCAAGTTCGGATCCATTTGGCTTTGACAATTGAACTATTGGATCAATATTTTCGGCAGTTATGATGGCTTCTTTATTTTGCAACCCACAAGAATAGATATAAATAATTTTTGTATCAACATATCTTTTATTAAAAGACTCAAAGACCTAACTTAAAATTTAGTTCAAGAGTTTCAAGGACATTTCCTTTATTTAAGCTTTACTAGAAGGGATTATGCTTCTAGTGTAGGACTTTTGTCCCACACACATACTCCCATATGTCAAGTGGCATTAGACTCAAAGTTGCATGAGATGGAAAAGGTTCAACCTAAGTTTGATATCATATCAAAAAGCCTAGCCCAAAAGCTATCTTAATAGTTGGAGATACATCTTCTTTATTTAAACTTTACCACAAAAGGTTGCGCTTCTAGTATGGGACCTTTAACTTACACATACACCCCTATAAACCAAGCAAGATTAAGACCCAAGATCATATGGGATGGAGTAAATTTAACTTGGGCTCCAATACCAAGTTAAAAAGCCCAAAGACCCAAACTAAAAGCTTGTTTATAGTTGGATAAACATTTCTTTTATTTGAGTTTTACTATAAGTGATCTTATGCTCGATGTAAGACTTTACTATAGCGCCCCCCCCCCCCCCCCCCCCAAAACACCCACCCCCACACACACATTTCAATTTTTGCCCTTACATGGATGACCTATTGCCACTTGTGCAAATTAAAAGGAAAGAAAAGAAAGAAAAGAATTCCAATGAGTTGATACGATTTTCCTACCTCTACACTTTATTTCTACTAATCTACCCCTTGACTTCTAAGAAAACTAAAATGAATAGAAAAGAAACTATATTTATTCCAAAAAGTTATTCAAAGTTAAGTCATTTTTGGAATCTACCAGCCCATTTAATCATAGTAAAAAGTTGTGGAGACTAACTAGAATATCCTTTGCTTGTTGTCTTCACATCTCCATTTGAATTGTTACCTAATTAGGGAGATTTCTATAATTAATATGGATCAATGTTTGTTCTATTACCAACCGCAATAAAAGGCAGCCACTTACCACCAAGAATCCCTACTCACTGAAAGCAACACCCACCCCTTGGAAACGCTCTTCTCCTATTAGCTTTCTTAATTGTCTACATGGCTCCCTTAATCTGTACTAAGGAAGTTGTCCATGATCCTAAGTAATGTGTCATTATGACTAAGAAAATTTAAGCATCAGAGTTAAACCATACAGGGGATCTAATGCCTTTACTTGCAGGTTGCTAACCTATTGGTTGCAAATGAATATATGACTAAACAAAATGTTGATGAGAGTGTGGAGCACTACAAGGAGCATTTAGTAGCCAAGGGCTACAACCAGCACAAGGACATTGGTTATCAAAAGACCTTTGCTTCTATAGAGAATATGGTGATTGTTCAATTGTTATCCACTCTTGATGCCTAAAATAGTTAGAAATTTCACCAAATGGATGTTTAAAATGTCTTTCTCTAAGGTGACCTTGATACTGAAGTTTCCATAAGAGTTCTAAAAGAGATTTGCCATAAGGCATGCAACAAAGTGTACAAATTACAAAAATTATTTATTAGCTAAAGTAGGCTTTAAGATTGTGGTACCATAAGTTCAAAAAGGTCCTGATCAACAATGGTTTTCACCATGTACATCATGATTAACCTATCTTTATTAATAAAGTGACTAAGAATTTACTTACAATCTTTTTATATCTTAATGACATTATTAGTATGGTTGGAGATGAAACATCAATCTCAAAGTTACAAAATTATTTATACTCCAAGTTTGACATAAAAGACCTCAAGATAGTCAAGTACTTTCTTGGTATTGAATTCACACAGTCCAAGCTTGAGATACTAATCAATCAAAGGAAATATGCTCTAGAGATTATTTCAAAATGTGGACTATTAGGATGCAAGCCGCCTCAAACCACCATGGAAGAGAATCATAAGCTTACTACTCCAAAGTATGATGTTGCAATTAAAGATGTGAACAATCATTCCTCATTGATATTACTAGCTACAAGCACCTTATTGGGAATTTAAAATATCTCACCATTAGAAGACCTAACATCTACTATTGAGTACAAATTCTCAGCAATTCATGCATCTGTGTTAATAATAAAATTAATATACAATTCCTTATTAGGTCTTCTAATTGTATTAGGTTTCCCTTGTTGGGTACAATTCCTTATTTTGATTTTATTGGGTTTCCTTGATTACGTTTGGTATATAGTTTCTATGTATAGTTAGGTCTAGACGTGAATATAAAGAAACAATCTTGTAAAACTTAAGGTATCGCAGATTCAATATAATTGAATTCTCTTAACTCATTAGCTCTATGTTCTTCCTTTCTCTTCCTAATATTCATACTTTATGATATGGTATTGAGAGTTGGTTTTTCTTTGTGATAATCACTTTTGCAAACATTTTTCCTTGTAGCCATCACAAATGAGTTTTGAAGTGAGAATCCATTCCACTTTTTTTTTTCTTTTGTTTTCTTTAGTTTCACATTCCTATTTTGCCCCTTTGAATTAACCTCTAAACCCTAGCTGCCATCCTTCACCATATCTAAATTCGACATCCTTTTTGCTGGCAACCTGTCATCCTTTCAAGTGGCAAGTCGCTATCCTTATAGCCCTTCCTTTGCATAACCCCTTTTCTTTTATGGCTACTGGTTTGTAGATCAAGAGTATTGTCCTGTAGAAACTTGTTGACGAGTCAAATTGAAGCCTTTGGTTAGAGTAAATGTGCACCATCTTCATCATGTGCCACAAGCTTGGCTTTTTGGATGACTTTTTTATGCAAGTAGAAAATGGTGAGGCCATTATGAAGTGGGACCAATGCCATGCCACCATCAAAACCTAACTAGTGAATTCCATAGAGCAGCCATTCACAAGCATGGTTTCATAAGCCTAAATCATGAGTGAGATTTAGAGCATGCTATAGGATAGCTTCGGCAAGGTGTTTGGGACTTAGAAGTTTGATATGAAGTAGGCTATTAGTGAGCTAAAGCTTGTTGAAGGCCATGACGATGCAAATTTCACTGCATTCTACTTCCACCTATGTTATTTGTAAGGCAAATTGGAAACCTAGCAAGACTCAATTTGTTATGTTTATGGCTCTTGTATGTACTGCATTAATTGACGATGCAAGTTTTTGGTCAGGCTGCTAAAGGTGTACTAGAACCTTCACACCCAAATTTTGTCATGCAACACCTTCCTCTCCCTCGAGCATATGTATACCATGGTGAAGCAAGAGATCCACCAAAAGACTTCCAGTGATCCCTCAATTAGCAATGGGGCGGCCTTTGCCGCCCTCTGATATGGTTTTAGTAGTAGCTACACTGAATTTGGGTCATGTGAGATAGTTAGGTGGACATACGGGCCATCTCTTTGTGTTTGGGTCAATCCCTACCTAAGGCCTCATGATTAGGCCTATAGATCTTACCCACCCTGTGCTAGGGCTAGCTTACTTAGGCCAAAGCCCATTTGCAACCATTACAAGAAAGTCAGCCATGCTAGGGAGTCTTGCTTCCTCTTCGTTGGGTACCTACCTAATTAAAAGCCCAAATAGTAAAAAGAAGGGAAGAAAAATTCTAGGTAGGCTGGGCCCATAGCTTATAACATTTCTACTAATGCTTCTCTTATCCTTAACCCTCTTGGGTTTAGGTCTCAAAATGCAAACCATGCATATCCCTTCATAACTTATAGAGGTCTTCCTTCCTATGGTAGAACATATCCACCACCTACTCCTAGTTCAGGTATGTTGGGCCTTATGCCTCACTCTCTTAGAAGTGTTTATAAGGGATCTAGTAAGATGAACTTGACCTTGGATGAACAAAGCAAATTGATCCACTTCCTCAATTATATGGATTCTTTTAATCCTATAGTAAACTTTATAGGTATACACACTCCATCCAAATCCTCTTCTTTATAGATTATTGATTTAAAGGCTATTGACCACATCACCTATGAATTACATAGTTTAATATCTTATCATCCATATGCATTACCTTTATTTTTCCAATTACTAGATAAAACCTATAGTCCTATTACCCATATAGGAACATACAAGCCTAGCCCACACTTAGTTCTCTAACATGTCTTATTAGCACCTCACTTTGGCCATAACCTTTTATCCCTCAAGTAGCTAACTTGTGACAATTATTGCGTTGCAATTTTTTTTTTTTTTATAAATTTTGTGTTTTTAAGGACCATATTATTGGGACATTGATCAAACTTGGTAAGGCTGATAGAGAACTTTACTTTTTATGTTCTACCATTCCCACTAGTTTCCATTATGCTTTTTCTAATTTTTTTACTTTCCTAAAAAATACTTCACGTTTTTTAGACCTTTGTCTACTTGCAACTTGATTTTGAATGATAGTTATTTTCTTTGGAACAAATGTCTTGGTCATTTTTATTTAAAATCTTATTCTATGCACGAAAAAACAATTTCTTATCCTAATTCTTTTTCTTGCCTCATTTGTCCACTCACTAAACAAATACATGTCCCATTCCCTTAAGTCAATTTGAGACCAAATCTATTTTCGATTTGGTTCATATGGATGTGTAGGTCCCCACAAGAATACCACACATGATGGTGCACATTATTTTTTTAACAATTGTGGATGGTTTTTCTCGTGTTACATGAACCTTCTTTCTCAAAATTTAAAAGCTGAGTTTTTTTCCAAAATTCAATTCTTTCTTTTCATGGTTCATACCCAATTTGGTACCATTATGAAGCACATTCCTCTTATAATGGCACTAAATTATTTTCATCTAAATGTTCTTTTTTCCTTTATGCTCAAGGCATCATACATAAAAGTTCTTACGTCCACACTTCCTAACAAAATAGAGTTGTCAAACGTAAATACTACCACTTACTTGAAGTGACGTGGATCCTTTTGTTTCAAGCCAATCTTCCTTCTTGTTTCTAGGGTGAATGCATTTTAACTATCACTTATCTTATCAACTATTTACCTTTTCCTTTCATGGGTGGCATCACCCCCTATGAGCATCTCTTTAGTAAACCTCTTATCATTGAACACTTACATGTTTTTGGGTGTCAATGTTATGCCACCACTTTAGGATCATGTAATAAATTTAGCCCTCATGCCCTCCCTTACATCTTTATGGGTTACCTTTCTTATCAAAAGGGTTATTGTCTGTGTGATCCCATCTTGGACAATTTTTTTGTTAGTCACATTGTTATCTTTTGTGAGGATATTTTTCCTTTTGCACCATCCTCATCTATGTCAGCCTTTGACAACTCAGCTACCTACTTAACACCCATCATACTACCTAAAGAATCCTATACACCTTCCTTACTTCCCATGGAGGACCTAGACTTTCCTAAGCTTTTTTCTTCAGTGCCTTGACCTATTGTTACCTTACTTAGTTCTCTGGAACTAGTTCCTATTACAACTCTACTAGATTACCTTTGGTTTCTCCTACTCCTAACCAATACCTTACGTCCTTACCTAAACCCTCGGTCTGCTACTTTGGTGACTCCACTAAACCTTTATTTAGAGCTTGGATTATTTATGCCCCACTTTACCTTCCTAATATCTTTCCATTGATCAATATCAGCCTCACTAACAACATTTCACTACCTCCATCTTCGCCACCGTTGAGTCTTATTCCTTCTAGGAAGCCCTTGCATATCCTCATTAGGTGGATGTCATGGATAGTAAGCTTGCTACCCTTAAGGCCAATCACACTTGGGATGTGGTCCTTTCTCCTCCTGATTGCCATCCTATTGGTTGTAAGTGGGACTACAAGATAAAGTATCATGTTGATGGCTCCATTAAGCACTAGAGGGCCCATTTAGTGGCCAAAATGTATAGTTAATCGGAAAGGATTGACTATTAGGATACTTTCTCCCCCATAGCAAAGCATGTCACTATTCATTTGCTCATCACTGTTGCTTTTGTTTATCATTGGCCCATTTTTCAAATAAATGTGCAAAATGTCTTTCTTCATGGTGACCTTTCTAAGGAGGTTTATATAAAGTTTCTCCTCGGATTTTGCAATCAGGGGGAGTGTTTAGTCTATCAATTGTGAAAAATTGTTGTATGCATTGAAACAAGCATCTCATTAGTGGAATGCTAAGTTTATTGCCATTCTCATTGCACACGGCTTCTATCAATCCTAGCATGATTATTCACTTTTCACAAAGAGTTAGGGCAATTTCTTTGTTACTTTACTTATTTATGTTAACAATATTTTGATTATAGGGAATAATCAAGTTGCAATATCATATTTAAAAGGTTATCTTCATTCCACATTTTTTATAAAGCACCTTGGACAATTGAAATTTTTCCTTAGGATTGAAATTGCTCGCTCTTTAGATGAGATTTCTTTTAGTCAGCATAAGTATACATTAGAACTCATCTCCGAAGCAAAACTTGTAGGATCCAAACCTTCTTTAATTACCATGGAGTAAAACAAAAAGTACATAAGTGTTGAGTATAATACATCCTCCCTCGAAAAACAACATGATTAGCCATTTGAAGATCCTTTAACCTACCAAATATTAGTTAGTAGACTGATCTACTTGACACTCACAAGACCAGATATTACTTTCTCTATGCATCTTCTTAGTCAATTCATGCATGCACCAAAATAGTCCCACATGGAAGCAACTATGAAGATGATTAGGTATCTCAAGAGGTGCCCAGGTCTTGGCCTTATATTCCCATCTTTGTCAAAGTTAGAATTGAAGGCCTATTGCAACTCAGTTATAGTACATGTCCTATGACCAAGAGGTTGGCTAATGGTTTTTGTATAATACTTTGAAATTCCTTGATATCATGAAAAGCCAAGAAACAACCAACTATCTCATTATTATCTGATAATAATGAGATAACACATGTGAATTAGTCTGGATCATGGCATTATTGAAGGATTTTGATTTTGATTTACAACAACCTACTTCACTATATTGCAACAATGAGGTGGTAGAGAAAATACTTGCAAACCTGCTTTTTTATGAATGGATGAATCATATTGAAGTTAATTGTCATTATATGAAAAGAAAAATATAGCAAGGAATCATTGTAACGCATTGCATTTGTACCAAGTAGCAATCAACAAACCTATTCACTAAAGCACTTTGCAATATACAACATTGACATTTTTTTTCAAGCTCAGAGTATTTGATTTGTTCAAATCTCCAGCTTGAAAAAGAGTGTTAATAATGCAACTAATATACAATTCCTTATTGGGTACAATTCCTTATTAGGTCCTTTGATTGTACTGGGTTTTCTTGATTAGGTACAATTCCTTAATGTGATTGTATTAGGTGGATGCCATGGATAGTAGGCTTGTTGCCCTTGAGGCCAATCACACTTGGGATATGGTCCTTTTACCTCCTAATTGTTGTCTTATTGGTTGTAAGTGGGACTACAAGATAAAGTATCATGCTAACAGCTTCATTAAGCACTAGAAGGCCCGTTTGGTGGCCAAAAATTATAGTTAACAAGAAATGATTAATTATTTGGATACTTTCTCCCCCATAATGAAGCATGTCACTATTCATTTGCTCATCATCGCTGTTGTTGTTCATCATTGGCCATTTTTTTCAAATAGATGTGTAAAATGCCTTTCTTCATGGTGACATTTCTAAGGAGGTTTATATAGAGTTTCTCCCTAGATTTTGCAATCAGAGGGAGTGTTTAGTCTGTTAATTTTGAAAATCCTTATATGGGTTGAAACAAGCATCTCACCAGTGGAATGCTAATTTCACTGTCACTCTCATTGCACATGGCTTACATCAATCTTAGCATGATTATTCACTCTTCACAAAGAGTTAAGGCAATTTCTTCATTACTTTACTTATATATGTTAGCAATATTTTAATTATAGGGAATAATGAAGCTGCAATATCATATTTAAAAGATTATCTTCATTCCACATTTTTTATGAAAGACCTTGGACAATCAAAATATTTTCTTGGGATTGAAATTGCTCACTTTCAGGATGAGATTTCTCTTAGTCAACACAAGTATACATTAGAACTTATCTCTGAAGCAAGACTAGTAGGATCCAAACATTCTTTAATTATCACGGAGCAAAACAAAAAGTACATAAGTGTTGAGTATGATACATCCTCCCTAGAAAAACAACATGATCCACCACTTAAAGATCCTTTAACCTACCAAAGAAGTTGGTAGATTCATCTACTTGACATTCACAAGACCATATATTACTTTCTCTGTGCATCTTCTCAGTCAATTCATACATGCACCAAAATAGTCCCATATGGAGGTAGTTATAAAGGTGATTAGGTATCTCAAGAGTTGCCCAGATCTTGGCTTTATATTCCCATCATCGTCAAAGTTAGAATTGAAGACCTATTGTGACTTAGATTATAGTACATGTCCTATGACCAAGAGGTTGGCTAATGGTTTTTGCATAATACTTTGAAATTCCTTAATATCATGAAAAGCCAAGAAACAACCAACTATCTCATTATCATTAACAAAAGTAGAATATTAGGCAATGTATAACAATACGTGTGAACTAGTCTAGATCATGGCATTATTGAAGGATTTTGATTTTGATTTACAACAACCTACTTCACTATATTGCAACAATGAGGCGGGAGAGAAAATACTTGCAAACCTGTTTTTTTATGAATGGACGAATTATATTGAAGTTGATTGTCATTATATGAAAAGAAAAATATAGCAATGAATCATTGTAACACATCACATTTTTACCAAGGAGCAATCAGCATACCTATTCACTAAAGTACTTTGCAATATACAACATTGACTTTTTTTTTCTTCAAGCTCAGAGTATTTGATTTGTTCAAGTCTCCAACTTGAGGGAGAGTGTTAATAATAGAATTAATATACAATTCCTTATTAGGTCCTTTGATTGTATTGGATTTTCTTGATTGGGTACAATTCCTTGATGTGATTGTATTAGATTTCCATAATTGTGTTTGCTATGCAGTTTCCATGTATAGCTAGGTCTAGATGTGTTTATAAGGACAAAATCATGTAAAGCTTAAGGTATTCAAAATTCAATATAATTGAATTCTCTCAACTCATCAGCTTTATGTTCTTCCCTTCTCTTCCCAATATTCATACTTTGTGATAATATGACCAAAATTTCTCATCGGGAGGAAGCACTTCATATTGTCAAGTATATTAAATGTTCTCCAAGTTTAGGATTACTCATAGGGTTAGATAGTAAGTTAGATTTACAAGCTTATTGTTATTCTAATTATTGGAGATTGTTCCATGAGTAGAAGATTTATGATGGTCTTTTATATAAAACTTGGCAACTCTCTAGTTTCTTGATGATGTACGAAACAAGGGAAAGTTTGATGATCATCCACTTCGGCTAAATATCAAATCATGGCAACTATTTCATGTAAGATAGTTTGGTTATTAGGTTTGTTGAACAATTTACAAGTATTGTACCCAAAACTAGTCTCTTTATTATGCGATAATAAATCTACAATGAAGATAGCTGCTAACCCTATAGTTCATAAGAATATGAAGCATATTGATTGTCATTTCATATGTGAGAAAATTGCACAAGGTATCATTCTAACTTCTCACATCTCAATCAAGGATCAACTAACAAATTTGTTTATCAAGGCACTGGGTATTCAACAACACCAATTTCTTCTTGTAAAGCTTGAAACATTTGACTTATATGGAGCACCAGCATGAAGGTGAATGTAAAAAGTATGTATATTGTGTATATATTAGCCATATTCATTCATACGAGCAGTTGTGTGATTTTTCACTGCATGAGTGTACTTGCTTCTTTGTAAATGTTTTTATACTTTTCTTCCTCACCCGATTCATTCATTCATTATGTATCCCTCATAAACGACTATTTTTATCACTCGATTCATCAAGTTATTACACCTCTTTTGCTGAGCTATTATGCAATCACGGGCGTTTAAGAAAAACTCTATCCCTCATAAACGACTATTTTTATCACTCGATTCATCAAGTTATTACCTCTTTGCTGAGCTATTATGCAATCACGGGCGTTTAAGAAAAACTCTATTATACTCTGGATGAAACGCTTGTTTGGAAACTCCATTAAACTATGAATGACATTTTCTTCTCTGCATATGTGATCCTTCCGGTACTCCATTAAACTATGAATGACATTTTCTTCTCTGCATATGTGACCCTTCCGGTACATCAGCTGACGCAAGGTGAAGCCAGATACCGGGTTGTGGAGCGCCCTTCTTGCAAATTCAGGTCGTCCCTGGGTCATTGGTTGAATGGGTAGAAGGCTCTAGAATGTGGGCTTTTTGGTAAATGTGGGTGGAAAACGAGGGTTGTTGTGGTACTGTACAGAGAAACGTGTTGATTATGAGATTTGAAACCGCACAATAAATGCGGTTTAATGTGGCTGTCCTAACACCACAAGCGCCGTGCTTGATCGCAGTAAGCCAGCGAACTTCCGAGTGCGATTTGAATGCACCTTTGGGTGTTCGAGGAGCTTCTGGCCAGAATATGTGGCTGACGGTTGAGTATTAATGGTAGGTGAACGGAAATGTAGTTTAAAGGGAGTTCATGCGAGAGTGCTTGACAATTCATCTTTGATTTGGAGTTCATGCGAGAGTGCTCGACAATTCATCTTTGATTTCGGAACGGGGTAAAGATAAATGGCTTGGGCAAGATAATTGTTTTTTGGTGGGCATGATTTGGTCCCTCAACCCTTTTTTGTGGTTTGTTTCACAGGCCCGCTCGAATACATGTTGCGAAATGGAGGCAATGTATGGAAATGGTGAACAACAAACCAGAATGGCGAGTTTTATTATTTTCATGTAGTACTTAAGTACAAGGTCGTACTCGGTCGTACTCTTTATTATTTTCATATTATTCCTGTTTGCCAATGTAAAGTCGCCTGTTGTTGTTGACTAGATATTAGCCCATTTGACCTCGTTTGACAACATCACCTTTTGCATTTCATTATTTGGTTAGGCCTATTCGTGTATTTGGGCTCTGGTCTGTTTTCTTTGTATGCCCGTTTCTTCTTGTAATATTGTGACGATTCACTGCCTTCTCTGGTTATATCGATCATGTTGTAGGAAGCTTGTGAAAACGGAACATATTGTCAGAGTCCGCGGAACAGAGTGGATGTCCGAGGGCTTATTGATCTTAGTTCATCCATGAACTTTGTTTCAAGAGAAAAGAAAAAGAAATGATTTGTTCATGTCCTGGGTTGAAAAAGGAAGAGAGAGATGAACCAACTTGAGGAACGAATAGCACAAAAAATACTCCCTTGATACATCATTAGGCAGTTAAGTAATGCCAGAAAAAGTACTTAATTCAGCGGTTTTAAGTATCAGTCCGAATATCAAGATGCGGATATTAGATCTACCAAGCGATTGAAATCTTCTGCTGCACCGCCGACAGCTTTTAACACGACCTCTTTCAGGGCTTCCGCCTTCCCCCTCATCACCTTCCCTTGCTCGTCTCCCAAAATCAATTCCAGGTTCTCGAGCAAAAAATTTCTTGTTACTGCACCTTCCTCAACTTTGACACCGATTCCCCACTCCTCTACCATCCGTCCCATCATGCGTTGGTCTCCGAAGAATGGCCTGCAGATCAGTGGCACACCGTTCACGATACCCTCGGCTACAGAGCCTGATCCACAGTGTGTCACAAACACACCTACAGAAACATGTGCCAATACTTGGGTCTGGGGGGACCATGGCACTACTTTGCCATACGCCCTTGTCTTCTCAAGAAACCCTTCCGGCAAGAGTTCCTTGGATCCGTCATTAAGAGACCACAGAAATGGAACTTTACTCACTTTAAGTGCCTCCGCTACAGCTATAAGCTCCTCGTGAGGCAGCAAGGCCACAGTTCCAAATGCAAGATATGCGACTGATCTAGATTTTTGTCCGTCCAACCATGACAGGCAGCCCGTTCGATCCGAACTCGACGGTGGTAAGGGGGGTAGTGGCAATGAGATGGAGGCAAAGCCCACATAAAAAACGTTCTGAAACTTTGATCTATGGTCAAGGATGAGAGGGGGAGAGCTTAGTTCTCTAAAAGAACTCATAGCGACCGCCGTAGCTCGCGGTAGTGCCCAACCAGTTCGTCGTAGTGCGAGAGAAAATGGTGAATCTTCTTCGTCCTCCGAGATCAGCACCCCCTCAGGTAAGTCAGCAATACGCATGGCGGACAACCCTGGAATAAAGTTCAGTGTTCCACTGCAATTGCCATCACTATTGGCGCAGCGCTCGCGAATGAGGTCAGTATAAACGTGAGCGGAGAGACTGCATGGATGACTCGTCCACGAAGCTATCCACGGAACATTCATATCCTCGGCAATCTCGGCAAGAGCAGTCAAGAATGCATGCGAGATCAAGCAAGTGATTTTATATCCAGTCTCTGCCACTACCATCTCAATACTATTTTTGAGGTTCACAGGCGCGGCCTTGAGGAAAAGGTTTAGGGGCTCTTCTGGGTTTCCCGTGAGCACATGTCCCTCAGGCACTCCATCTGCCACCTCGTAGAACTTTATGTTGGGTGGAACGTCCTCAACTCTTACTTTTGACAAGAGTGATTTTGTGGACTTGGCTGTATTGATGAATGAAAAGTGAATCTTTGGGGCAGCACCCGCTATCTTACGCAAGAGATGTAGACCGGAAATAGGGTGGCTGCCGAATGGGAATGCCACCATGGCCACATGTTTCTCCTCAGGACTTTTGGCTTCTGCCATTGTTTCTATAAGACACACAGATTCTTCGTGAGCCCGTCTGCTATTTGTAATTGTCGGCTTCCTAAACTGTCGACTACGACCAGTCGACTTGAAGAGTGATGATTATGGCAAGGGCAAGGCCATCGTGGAGGCTTTGTAGCTATTCAACGGATTGTGGCAAGGGCAAGGCCATCGTGGATGGTTTGTAGCCATTCAACGGACCGGTCTCCACGGTTGGGTCCATCCCAAGGCCTTTGAGGAAGGTTAGGTGCATCGCAAGGCCAGTGAAGAAGGTTAGGTGCATCGCAACGCCTTTGAAGAAGGCTAGGTGCATCGCAAGGCCAGTGAAGAACGTAGGTGCATCGCAAGGCCAGTGAAGAAGGTTAGGTGCATCGCAAGGCCAGCGAAGAAGGTAGGTGCATCCTAAGGCCATTGAAGAAGGTTAGGTGCGTCTCAAGGCCACCGAAAAAGTAAAAATTGATAGAGGTAGAAGGGATTTCTATGGGAGGAGGAGATTGGTTACGGAAGGCGTAAGTGACTTTCGGGCTTCAGATTTGATTTAATTTCACAAGATCCTAAAGTAGTGATTCCCAGAGAATCCTCGTTGAAGAGTCAATACATATGCATATATCACACCATACAAACTAGGACAACAAAATTATTTAGTAAGATTAGCATCAATCCTTCCATCATGTTGTTGAGATTATGCTCTTATGTTTTGATCACTAGTTTCTAATGTCCTTTTATAACGCTATTGTTATGCAGTTATGTCACAAACTAAGATGCCTATAAGTGAGAAGACCGTGTATTGATATTGCTATGCCTTAACTATACATCGATAGGTCATTATATAGACCTAAGTTGGTGCTTTACAAGGAAACCTTAATAATGCTAATACCATGAAGGAAAATATTGACATTAATAACAATCTACTAATTAGGTGTATTGCATCATGTAATATTCCACCTAACTATATTCCATAACAAGTTATTTTAACTATTTTACTCAATAAATAATGTAGCTTTTGTGAGATTACATTTGGATTTTCCTATACTTATATTTTACTTGTTTATGTAGCATAATGAGAGAAGAAGGAAAGCCAGCCAATTTTCATGGATGGTTGTCGCGCAAGAAAAAAAGTAGATAAAAAAACGACGGAAGGAAAAAAAAAAAAAAAGTTGAGGATGCAACACTTTATTAGATAAAAAGTTGCATGAAACTCGATTGTTGTTTTTACTAGATCTCTATTTCAAACATCTTGTGCATGTGCTTATGTGTTAGGTGTGACATTATCGATCAAATATTAGAAAATTACTAGTTATTATAAAGATATTTCCAACTAGTAGAAAAGACAGCAAAAACAACATAGACTTATTTATGCCCAAACAAACCCACAATGCCAAATCCACAACCGTCACCATACATTTGTTCGACGGTTGTGCAAAGGGTTACACACAGAGATTACACTGACCGGACTGATTAGAAGATTAGAAAACCTTATATCAAGCCTGACGAAACAAAAGATGTCGTATTTCACCAAAAATTGGAGATATTTGAGGCCTTAAGCCCCATTTATTTTGTTGACCAGCCTGTTGAGGTCTTCTATAGCACTTCCAGCAGCTTTCAGGATAAGCTCTCTTAGGGCTTCAGCCTTCTCCCTCATCACCTTACCTTGTTCATGTCTCAGAACGAGTTCCAAGCTCTTGAGCAACCAATCTTTCGTGATTACACGTCCCTCCACTTTGACACCAACCCCCCACAGCTCCAACATCCGTCCGATCATGTGATTATCGGCGAAGAATGGCCTGCCGATCACTGGTACCCCGTTCACAATACTCTCGGAAACGGAGTTTCCTCCGCAGTGTGTCACATACACACCTATCGAAGGATGTGCGAGAACTTGGGTTTGGGGTGTCCATGGAACTATTTTTTCATGCATACTAGTCTTCTCTAGAAACCCTTTTGCAAGAGTTCCTTCCACTTATCGTCAAGAGACCATAGAAATGGAACCTCACTCTCTTGGAGGGCCTCCGCTACTTCTATGAGCTCCTCACGCGGTAGTGAAGCTATAGTTCCAAATCCAAAATACACGACTGACCTAGATTTTTGACCATCCAACCACAAAAGACAGCCCGTCGGGTCCGAGCTCGACGGGGGTAAAGGCGGTGCTGGGAGTGGCAGGGACACAAAGCCCACATAAAATACATTCTGGAACTTTGACCTAAGGTCTTCACTGAGACCGGAAGGGTTTAGTTCTTCAAAAAAGTTCAGAACAACAGCAGTGGCTCGAGCTAGCGCCGATCCTATTTCACGTAGTGTGCGTAAAAAGAGTGGCTTTCCTTCATCCCCTTCATCCCCAGTCATCAGCACCTCCTCAGGCAAGTCAGCGAAACGAATGGCCGAAAATCCTGGAATAAAATCGAGGGTTGCACTACCATCACCGCCATTGCTAACAAAACGCTCATAAATGAAGTCCGTATAAACGTGAGCGGAGAGACAGCATGGATGACTTATCCACGCAGCGATCCATGGAACATTCAACTCCTCAGCAATCTGTGCAGCACAAGTCAAGTCAAGAATGCATCCGAGAGCAAGCAAGTGACTCTCTTACCCGTCTCTGCCACTGCCTTGTCTATACCCCGTTTGAAGTTCTCAGGCGTGGCCTTAAGGAAGAGGTTCAGTGGCTCTAGCGGGTTTCCCATGAGTATGCGATCCCCAGGCACTCCGTCTGCGACCTCGTAGAATTTCATATTATGTGGAATGTCCTCGGCTCTTGTTTTGGATAGGAGTGACTGCATGGCTTTTTCTGTGTTTAAGAATGAAAAATGAACCCTTGGAGCAAGGCTCGCTACTCTCCGAAGTAAATTTAGAGAAAAAAGGGGGTGGCTGGTGAATGGGAACACCAACACAGCCACATGCTTCTCCTCAGAACTTCCGGTCACAGCCATGGTTGTGTACCTAGAAGTAGTTGCTATCTGATTTTGAGGCTCCAGAGAACCAGAAAAGTACCTAGAAGTAGAAGAGAATGCAATTCTGTACCATGGTAACCCGCCCAGGTTATGATAGTGGTTATATATTTGAGGACGGCCAAGCTGAGATATATACCACTAACCAGTCCTCCTTGTTGGGTTTTGGATATGAGATTGAAGAGGAACAAAGGTATGGAAGAAAATTGGGAAAATGAGGAGGTAAGGTTGGTTGAGGCAAAACGTCGAACATGTGGTAGGCAGAAAGTTGGACACTGAAAAACAGCTTTAAATAAAAAACGAAATTCTTCCTTTTATACAACCAATCAAAGTTACAAAGGGACACAACAAAGGAAACTCAAAAGAGCCGCAATCTCTTGATTACACAAGCACGAACTAACACATACAACAATATTTGAGGGAAAAGAAAACACTCACAGTTTAAGCAACAAAGGGAACAACTTGAAGCTGCCGTTCCTGGAGAAATCTTGCTGGAGGACTCCGTTCACTCTCTTTCTTCACTGTTTTCTCTCTACAGTGCTACTCCTCCATGTGCTCCATGATATTTATAGCTTCATAAGGTCAGTGCTTCCTTGTTCTTCAGCAGATACGGAATTCAAACTTGTGGTTTTGTAGAAAGCTTATGTCAGAGATCTTTTCCTGGTGTTAGAAGATAACTTTCCGGTGGACTGAATATTCTAGTTTTTTTCGGTGCTTTCTACACATTTGCGTCGTCGGGGAAGGAGAAGGGAGAAGGGGATGATGAACAGTCTTCATGGGCCTGGGCTTTTCCTTCTTATTTGGGCTGAGCAAGTTTAAAACCAACACTCCTAAGAGTAAGCGCGGAGCGTAAATGCCACAGCCAGGCTATCGGGGCGGTCTTGCAGCCACCCACAACACTGTTTCCAGGAGTTTTTTTTTTTTTTTTTTTTTTTTTTCTTTTCAACTATTTAAGGTAAAAGGGTGCCGGGAATTATATGAAATCTCAGGCCTCAGTTTATTAGTAATTTTCTTGGGCTATTAGCAAATTGACTGTTCTTCAGAATTAGTTGTATCCCAAATACTTTCTTCAACTTAAGACTGGGGCATAAATTTATGTGTGTGACTTTTATATTTGACATTCTTCCTCTCTTATATCAAATATATTTAAAATATTTAATTTAAATAAAAGTTAAATCAATCTCAATTTTTTATATTATATAAAAATTTAAAATCCAAAACAAAAACTTACTTTAAAAAAGACAAATTAAATATGTATTATATGAATGTTTGTAATATTAGAGTATGTTTTTGTATTCGTATATTTTAATTTTTATTAATATAATTTATCTCCAAAAAAGAAAAAAAAATCACATGAGTTTAGTACACATGAGGCTCTGCCCAGTGCTGTTGACGTTTGTGTGATTCAAATTTTAAGGTTTTTCAGACCGCGTGAGTGGGTACTCCATCCGTTTTTAGGGAATAGGAAAAGGAATGAACAGAATCTAGTTTTCTTATGTTTGAACATTGAGCCGACCACTAGTTCAAGGTGTCTCAACGCGACACATTTAAATAATTTCTTGGTTTTAGGGAACGGCTAGATACATGGGCATGACTGGATATGTAGGTTTTTGTTTGTTCATTAAGAGACTCATAGTACTTTCCAAATGTCATTAAGAGACCAATGACATTAAAGATAGAGAAGGCAAAGCAAACACTCTACTTGCACAGAACATTGTCCTATTAGCTATAGTGTAACATTCAAGAGCTGAAAGTTAATAGATTTGGCGAATATGGTCTGAATTTTGTGTTGTTTTTATTTTGATTTGCTGTTTTGGGTTGGATTGAATTAAAAGTTTATAAAATGATCTAACCCAACTTATAAAGAACCCTGGGGTTTCTTATATTTTAAAGTAGCCGCCACTTATGGAAAAGGGCTGAAAATTCATGTGGCTTGCTGGTGTGTGTTTTTTCAACTTAGCTTTGAGAGAACAGCTTGCTGGTTCTAGATTTTGAAGCTACAAAGTCTCCTCTTTGGTAATTAATTTTTACTCTTAATCTAGTAAATTGAAGGTTTTTGATGTGAAAGAAACGTCAATTTTCTCCTTTTTGTTTCTACTCTACCATAGTTGTATTTTAGTTTTATATCCACTTTAATAGAACATATGCATGCAAGTGATTTTGTGGCTAAAGGAGAACATGCTTATTTATTCGTGTTGTACCTGCTATATTGCAATAGAAGGAAAAACAAAATTTTCTTATACTAGAAGTTGGTAGTTGAGTTTGCTCAATGATTTTTCTCTCTACAATTGAGGGTTTTCCACCCTAAATGGAAATATTTTGGTTTTTGGATAGGCAAAAGGGGTGGGAGATTTTAGTCTCTCTGGACCTCTTTGGTCCTAGACTACCTTGGTTCCAAATGAGTCAAGGTTTTTTGACTATTTATTTGTTACATTATGTTGTTGCTTCTCCTTGTTCAATTTATTTGCTACATTATTCGTTCACTATGTTGTTATTTGTGCAGAATTTTGATTCAATAATTAGTTTTAGTTTTGCATTCAAAAACTAAAGAAAAACTCAAAACCTTTTATATGCACATCTTAGTTTTGAGGAAAAAGCAACCAGAACAGAGAATTTTCATATTCTCTACAAATATGGTACCGTCGGTCTTTTAACATTCTCAGTTCTATCTGCTTTTTTCTCTGTTCTTAAGAGGACCATCGCTCCACATTTATGGTGCCCGGAACGACGCTCTAGGAACCACATAAAAGCGTACCCTGTGTTGTGGACAGGCAAGGCTGGTATCGTACAACGACGTTTTTGGGCTCAAGACCCGTGGCCTGAACTTATCTTATCATGACCTGGCCAATCGGCTTGTAGGGTTTGACGACGGTGCAGCCTTATCCTCTGTCTCCCATTACCTTCTTTTTCTCTTCTTTAATTTTTTTATTTTAAATTATTTTCTTTTTCCTCGAGTTTTTACCGATCATCAAATCACTAACCGTGCCTTTAGGGAACCAAAAATTGAAAACATTAATTTTAGTTGCATACCAAATGAATCCTTTCATCTAATATCTTTCCAATTTTCTATAACAAAAAGGCCAAGGAATACAGACACAAAAAAAAAAAAAAAACCAAAGTGGAAGTAATCTCTTCAATTTGCAACCTTAATTCTATTTATGTATGTTTCCTCTATTAATGGTTTTGATGAGTTACATAGTTTAGATATATGTGTTTAGTACGAAAATTCCACCAAAAACATGATCTCTTATGGTGAAATTTTAATAAAAGAAATATCTTGCAAATTCTTTAACTAATTTTTGAGTTAGGCTTTTTAAACCCCTCCAACTTGTTATTGGAGCTTAAATTAAATTTGTTCCACCCTAACATCCTTTAGACCAATATCGCTTAGCATGCAAAAGCGTGTGTGCAAGATAAAAATTCCTCACTGAAAGTGTAATCTTTTATGGTAAATCTTAAATAGAAAAAATACTATTTCAATTCTTAGGTTAGCTTTTAAATTGGAATTTTTATACCTTTTTAACTGAGTATTGAAATCCAAATTGAATTTGCTTTACCTGTATGACCCTGAGAATCATTTTCAACTTGTTTAGTATTCAAATTGTGGTTTGAGTGGGCAAAAAAAAGATGAGTGTTACAAGATTGTTGGATACCTACTTAAAAAGAACAAAAAGGATGAGAAAACATCATCTACTATTTAATACTCACCCTTGTTTTCATCTAACCTTATCCCTACTTCTAAATTCACAGACATAAACAACATTATTTATCTTCACACAACATATTTATAGGGTAGATTAAAAGATGGATTATACTACTTAAAGTCTTCTTCGTAAAAAGATCATGATGATAATGTCATTGTTTTTTTTTTTTAATAGTTCACGTAACAACTTTCTATTTCTATGAATTGCAATATTTTACACCAAAGATTAGAACATTTGTCTCTTTTTGCTTTATGTCTTATGTTTGATTTCTCTAATGGTGCTTTAGTATATAATATCAAAGCATGTCCTATTTTTCCATTGGCAAAGTAGACATGCTCACATTGTCCCACAAGCATTGCCTTGAATTAAAAAGTTTTCAAGTTAATTTCAATAGACATTTAAGGACCTTACAAGGTCCTCTTGCACTTAAAAGCTTGATACTTTCTCACTCTTGAATATGTTTTTCACGAGAAATATGTATGCTCCTTATAAAGGCTAACATTGAAACCTTACCCAACATTAAAACATTTTTTTTCCTGTGGTAAGGACACAATTTAAGATGCATTTAAGGTATGTCAAGACTAACAATACCTTAGATTTCTTTGGATCTAAATTTATGCTTTTTTTTGCATCTTAGGGTATCATATATAAGGACAATGGAGAGGATGCATTAGCACATTTTGAATGTGGAAAATGCATTGAGGCTTTAGGCACAAGTTCCCATACAATTCTAAAGTTAGAGTATTCTCACTATCACATATTAATTAATAGGAGACCTACTCTAATCCTCAAAAGAGAAAACACATTTTGTTGCTCACTTGCATGTTTTTAGATGTCTATGTTGTGCCATTAATCTCACACAACAAGATAAATTTGGTCATAAGAAGACTTTATATGTACTTATAAGATACATTTTTACTCAAAAGGGCTATCAAGTTTATGATGTTAAGAGAAAAATGTATTTTTATTAATAGGGATATAATTTTTTTATAAGGATACATTTCTTTTTGCACAATTTTCAAGCCTTATGGCTAACACACGAGTAAACACCAATCATCTCATTTGACACACTTGCAAATAATGATGTGTCATCTCCACAATAGGACCTCCAAGTCAATAGCCAAAGTTCATCACCACTAATTCTTGTCACACAAATAGCTCATGAGTCTATTATCATCACACCTATACCTGATCTTATTGATCTTATTGATCTTAACATTGCCATTGTACTATATACTGATCTAGCTTCATCTACTCATCATTTGGACTATACGCATAGACCTCCCAAAATTGGCAACTAATTATGAATGTCCTACCATAAATACCACCTCACACCTTATCTCCCATATTTTGTCCTGTAATCACTTGTCTTTTGCCCATACCCACTTTGGTGTCTCCATATATGTCATCAATGTTGTTGGTACGGTTTAACCTAATAAACAGGGATTGGATTAGGTTAATTTTAGTTTTAAGAATTTGTTGTTTAATTCTTTCTTTTTATTAATGAGAGATAGACATAAGAAATAAACAAACAATGAGAAATGTTCAAGTGGTTCAATTCTTAGACCTACCTCCACTCCCTCTTACTAATAGTAAGCAAGAATATTACTAAATATGAGAGTTATACTTTTAGTTTTAGTACACCCTTGATAATTTGTTCATAGAACAAAAATAATGACAAGCCATACACAACCACACACAGCCAAATAATGACACTAAAAAATAAACCTACTTAAGGCTTTACATATCACCTATAAAACACACCTTTTTCACTTAGGTCAGACATGGCTTTATACACCACAATAAGCCACATGACCAATTTGATCCAAAACAAATATTCAAAGTAACAAGTTGCAAATAATTAGAATATGTGCATTAATCTTAGTGTATTTAGCACAATGTCACAAACAAACAAATTAATAAGCCATGCACTCAATATGGAATTTCAATGGATTAAATATAGCAAGTAGAATTGCTATGTACTATAAGGTAATACAAATAGTCTTAAAGTGATATCCACCAAAAATAGGTTATGGTTTAAAAAGAAATTTAACAATTATTCAATAATCAAATTGACACATTAAGCATAACTCAAACAACAATGAATTACTACTAAAAATAAGCTTAAGAAAAGAATGATATTACCCAATGCTATTTTGTAGCAGTAATAAGGAGGAAGAATCACATTTGTCACTTAAGATAGTTTGCTCAATAATTTTCTCAAAATTATGTTCTCTACCACAACCCTAACTAGCAATATATAGACCTATATACCATATAAACTTATCAAAACAAGATTCTTATTGTTGAGTAATTAAAGCTTTGCAAAGACCTTTTCTTTCTAGCTTAATTTAAGTGAGAATGGAGATTTCGAAATCATGGTCTTAAGAGAAAAAAGGGTAGCTTGGAATACAATGAGTAAACAAAAAACAACAAGATAACCCTAGCCTGATTTTCACTTTTACCCCAGTGAGCTTTTCTTTTCCTTTTTCCTTTTTCCTTTTTCCTTATATATTTAAGACAAGTTTTCACACAAGATGCATATTTGTTTTCAAATGGTTTCCTTACTTGTTTTGCTCAAAATATACTAATAAATGATACAAGGTATCCAATAATGCACAATCACATATAATTTTTTAACCTTATACCAATCATGTATATATGCAATAAATCTCTTATAGATTTAGATATTAATTCAATCATCACACATGCAAAAAATCATTGATGTTAAATGGTTTTGTAAATGGGAACTATGTGTCTCTAAAAATAATCATTTATTTAATAATTTGTTCCATATATGTTTCACAATTTATGGTAGCACAAGAATTGATTAAATAATATATATAAATATAGTTTTTCAAATATCATCAATATCAAAATATATTCAACAATTGTGACACCTTTCATTATTCATCATTGGAAGTTACATATAATGAACGTACATAATGTTTTTCTTTAGAGAGATTGAAGAAGTTTACATAACAATTTTAAAGAGAATTCACCATAAAAAAGGCAAGTTTGTCGATTGAAGAAATCTTAATATGGGTTGAATCAAGCATCGCAATAATAGTTCCACAAGTTTCCAAAGGTCCTTATTGATAGTAGCTTTCATTAGTCTTGCCACAATACTTCCTTACTTATCAAGAAATAAGCTCATTTCAAATTATGGACTTTTTGGTTGTAAGCCTATAAAGACTTCCATGGAGCAAAATCTTGAGTATACTTCAAGAGATTATGATGTAGCTATTGATAAAAAGAAGGAAAAGGAAGATCCACCACCCATAAATATCACAAGTTTTCAGCAACTCATTGAAATATTGATATACCTCACCATACAAGACCTAACATAAGCTACGTTGTCCAAGTCTTATGCCAATTTTTGCATTCACCCCAACAATCTCATCAAAAGGGTGTTATTCAAGTTATTTGGTACATAAAGAAATCCCTTTGTTTAGGTATAATTATGAAGTAAGATTTGATTTACATGCATTATGTGATTTTGATTACACAAGATGCAAAATGAGTAGAAGGTTAGTTATAGGATCTTGTGTCAAATTGGGAAAATCTTTGATTTTCTTGGAAATGCAAAAAACAATTTACTATCTCTCAATCTTCTTCTTAATCTGAATATCAAGCCATAACCTCTACTTTGTGTGAAACTATATGGATATTGGGTCTCTTGGATGATATATAAGTCAAGTCCTTAAGGTTTGTTGTTCTTTATTATGACAATGAGTTAACCATGCTGATTGCAACCAACCCATTCAAAATGAAAAATGTAAGTATATTATGTTGGAATAAAAATCACCTCAATTGAGGTTTTAGGCTAAATAATCCAAACGCATAAGAGTTCTATAAAATGTACATTAGCCCATACTAACCAATACCATATTGACAATTAGGGGCAATATTTGTCTAATTCTATTAGACCAATATGATTTACATCAATATACCCTCATATGAGAATTAGTTAATGCTTATTGATATAAGATCATATTACATGCGTTCACAAAATGAGCTAATAACCTCCAACTTAAGCTATATTAATATTTGTAAACAAAGACAACAACAACCTTTATATCCTATGGATAGCCTAGAAAAACACAATGTTTTGAGCTCAAATTGAGTTTATGTAAAGTATAGAGCCTCAAGTAAGGAAGTACTAAGCACCCAAAAATCTATAAATGGGATACACTAGGTTTATGATTAAATAGTTTTTCCCATGCGGTTTTGTTGTCTATAACTGGGCTTTGTAAACAATTAATAATATGTGTTAAACTTAAAAAATAAAGTCCTAAGATGTAAGTGGTGTATGGGAGTAATTTATTATTGATAATCTAGATTCAATGATATGCTTATGCTTTCTTTCAATAGTCCTATGTTGATATGTTGTATAGGGACTTGATATGGGTTGAAAAATACCCTTGTTAGGTAGTAAAGTTTTAAAATCATTAGGATTAAATTCAACTATTCCATCACAGTAAATGCTTTTAATTGTAGTTTGGAGTTAATTTTCAACAAATATCTAGAAATTCTTGAAGATTTGAAGAAATTCACTTCTAGTTTTCATAGAATATAGCCACGTAAATTTGGAATAATTATCAATAAAACAAGTATAATATCTATTCTCCTAAGAAGTTGTAATTGGTGCAAGACCCTATATAACAAAATGGACAAAGTCCGAAAGAGCTTTAAAAGATATTATGTGTATATAAATGAGATTGTCGTTAGCTTTTACTGATGCTACAATCATTGCTAGATAATGGTATACTGCTAGAAAATTGAATATTCACTATTTTCAACAATCTTATTGCATTTGCATAATTAAAAAGGCCTAAGCTATAATGCCAAGCCATTACATTTATTGAAGAAATATACAAAGCCTTCAATGATTGCTAAAGATTGCACAAGTTGAGGTGATAGAGTCCATTTTCGGTTGGTCTTTGTAGTAAGATCCATCCTGTTGTCAAACTATATATAAGACAAAAGTCATAAAAAAAATGAGAAAACACAATTTTTATCTTTAGTAAATTTAGAAATAAATAACAAACATTTTATTATACAGGACACAATAAGAACATAAAAAAAATTGATATTACTAGGGGTTAATAAATTACCTTTGTGGGGTTATTAAAAGTGTTATTTCGTCCCCTATAGTAACTACTTGGTTGCCATCATAGTTTAACAATTGATTAATATCATAGTCATTTAGTGAGATATGATGTATGGTGCTAGAATCACGAAACCAATCAATTTCAATGAAGGCTTGGAGAGTTTGTTGTTGAGCCTTCCTAATAGTACTTGAAAGCTAGTATAAAAGCTAAAGTTTTAAGGAACATGCCTATAACTACATTGACAAGCGATATGTCCTAATTTGCAATAGATCTGACAAAGAACATTGCATTTAGGTTTGCTATTGTAACAAGTAAGAGGATTCTATACTTGATTGGTGATATTATTTGAGCACCTACCTAGATTTCCAACAATTTGGAAGGGTGTTGGTTTGCAAGGATAAGTAGGATTAGTTGCAAAAGCAACTGTAGTAAGAGATCCTTATGTAGCCATTTTTGTTGTGAGCTTCTTGGTTGAGCAATAACCCATATAGATCTTCATGAGAAAGAGATGAAATGCGTGTATGAACTATATTTGTAATAGAAAGACCTCGAAAAACATGAGTTAAGTACTCATTTTTCCAGATAATTTCACCTATAAGTTAAAGTTAATCAGCAATACCATTTACCTTTTGAATAAACTCAATCATCGTTTGGTAACCTTTGGTTGTTGCCTAAAGCTTAAGTGAAAAATGGAAACACACACAAAATTATGGGCCATGAATTTAGATGATAAAGCTTGCCATATTTAGCAAAGGTTTTACACTTTCGAGTAGTACTCACAATAGTGCCATTATAAGTACAAAAAATCCAACCTTATGTAGTCTAATCTTTAATTTGCTAATCTTGTTAAGATGAATTTGAAACATGAGTGATGGTGCCCTTGTCATTAGTATTGGTGATGAACTTTTATGGATAAGGGAAGAAGCCATTAGCAACACCAACCCATTTACTTGAAGGAAATACACAATTTGAGCTTTGTAAACAAGAAAATTAAGACTTGGGTTTGGCATTAGGAGAGCATGAGTAGTAGCATGAACATTGGTAATGGTGGAAGCCATTTGCCAAAAAAAGAAAAAAAAAAAAAGGCTTTCATCATAAGGCTAAACTAATACCAAGTTGAAACAAGAATTTCTACAAAATATTGTAGAAATTCATGTTTATGAAAAAGAAACACAAGAAAAATAAAATTATGAAGAACATGAAGGACATCGTTGATAATAAAGAGAAAAGATTGTATTTCTAGATGGAGTATATGTACACCCTAACTTTTTTTTTATAGTGGTTGGAAAACAAATGTAAATCATCTCTTAATGACTATTAATCAATACCAAATTGATTTTGACAATCGTTGCCATGAAAAAACATAAAACCTTTTAGATTTTAAGTGAAATTTTTCATCAATAGAGTTGATAATTCCTTGCTCCTTTCATGGTTAATAAAAAAATTATTTTCTTCTAATTTAAATGCCCTTTATTTCACCTTCAACCATTTTGTATAACTTTCAAAAAAGAGAGAAGAAGAACAGCCATCACACAAGCATGGGGAAGAAGAGGATGTGTGTGAGATGCATGCATGCATCTTCATGCTAGCCATGGCTTGCCTCGGTGATTTCATGTGTGTGTAACATGCGCTTGCTTTTCTTTGAAAAAAAAAAAAAAACTACTTCTAACATGGCTGACATGGTATTAATCATGTGTTGGCACTATTTTTTTTATAACAAAGAGATCAAGGTGTAATTCTCCCTTTAAATAAGAAGAAAAAGAAAGAAAGAAAGGAAGACATACTTAATTAATGGTTTCAAGAGTGGGATAAACACCAAACCAACAATTACTGGATAGGAAATCTGATATCCATTAATATGATAGGGAACCCTTAAGTGAGGGCACAAGAAACCAAATTGTTTATAACATGATAATAAGCTTACAAGAAAATTAACACATTTTTTTTCATTAAATACATAATTAACATTTTAATCAAATACCAAGTGCACTTTAGATTCAAAACCACTTGAACTTTCATGTATTTTCCTGCTCTAATTATTCCAAGCTCTGTGATATCACCAAGAAATCTATATAAGAGAATCATTGTTTAAGATGATACCTTGATCATAAATAAGGCATCAAAAGTTCCAAAAGAAATTTAAAATAAGAATCATCACAGTTGTCCTAAGGTAAGAAGAAACTAAAAGAAATAACTCCTTGGCAAAGGATTTGGGCCTTTTATTCATTTATTTCTTTTGAAAAGCTCAAATATTATATATCATTAAAGAAAATACAATTCTTTACTTATGACATCTTTTCTAGGCTTAAAGACTACATTTGACAAATTTCAAAGGTCTAGCAAAAACTTATTATAATTTATAAGCCTTACTCCCCTGATTAACGAAATTTTATATCTCATATTTTTTTTCATTTTAACAATAATAGTCAACTTGTCTAGACTTTTTTCATTGAATCTTCTTCAATTTTTTCCCTCCAAATGTAATACAATGCTACTTTAAAGGATACACTGAGTAGGTCGTTGCAAAAGTTTTATATTTTACAACCTTGATTATCCAACATATTTCTACTTTCCATTATTCAATTCTTTGAGATAATATATTCATATTTAATAGGGCCCTAAAAATGTAATTTATGAACCTGTAATTAAAAAATAATTTTTCTTATGATTCTTCTTATCATTGGCGAAGGTTGCACTATAGATCCATTGAGTTGTTCCATATTGCCACTTAATCTACTATAATTAACTTGTTTTTCAAAATGATCCAACAAATAAAGTTATGCTTTCGTACTCCTCCATTTCATACTAGTCTTGCTTATTTAAGTTCTTCTCTACTTTCTCTTATTCTACATAACTTTTGGCAATATTGTACTATGATCTAGTCATTACTTGAGAGAGTTCAATTCTAACTTGTAAAATTTTTCCAACTTCACGCTAGTGATCCTTTCATCTTTACTTTTGTAACTCTTTCTCCCTTACAATTTTTTGATACATTCATCTAAACCTATAAGGAGTTTGAGTTATTGTGTACTAGAGACCACAAAAGTTTCCAATTGTCTCCTTATTCCTAGTGTAAATGTCTATCAAATACAATCCTCCAAAAATTTTAGAATTACAAATTTCCTTCCATGCTACTTTTGTTAAACATGACCTAATAGATTTTCTTACCCATAGGAAGGGTGTAATCATTTTTTCAACTTCATATAGCATCTACTTGGGTAATAGAAAAATTTGTAACTAATATATTTGCAAAGAAAATAAAACACTTTTTGCTAGTTGTAGTCTTCCTCCATAGTTGGTTGTTTAGATCCTATCTTTCAATTTCCTTAGTATTTTATTTGTTTGAATTGTATAATTTAGATTGGAGAGTTTTTTGGTAATCAATGAAATTACTAAGTACTTGATAGGAAGTTGGTCTTCTTGGATTGGAACATGATAACGTATTAGAGACTTCTCCCATTTAGACAAGCTTGAGAAGAAAATCTGACATTTTTGTGGGTGTATCTTCAATCCTATGGTTTTCTTAAATTCTTGCATAGCATCTAGTAAACACAATATAGATTTAATATCTCTATAAGCAAATAAGAAAAGGTCATTGGCAAAGTATAGATGGATGATCTTCTCTTTAGAGCATTTTCAATGATATTTGAACCTTCTAGAAATTATTTTTTCTTTTAATGTAGAATTCTATTAAGGATCTTCATCACAATGACAAAAAGAAAAGGTGAGAGGAGACCTCTTTGTCTAAGACCTTTAGCCATTTTAAGAGAACTTGCATAAGAGCCATTTATATTTATAGAGTATTTAGTAGTAGTAATGCAACTTTCAATTCAATATCTAAATTTGTTTAGAAACTTCAAAACTTTTAACATATTTAACATAGTATTCTAGTCTACCATATCATACATTTTCATAATATCAACCTTATTAGCCACTCTTGTTCTATGTGTATCCTTGTGATAATTGTGCATTAGCTCTTGGCACAATGATATGCCTTTTTTAATGTTTCTAATTGGAATGTTTGGCAAGGATGTATGAAGTAAGGCAAAATTTTGCTCAATCTTTTTGCCATTGTCATAGAGATAATTTTATACAACACATTGCAATAAGAGATAGATCTAAAGTCTTTCATGTTAGTAGCATTTTCTTTTTTAGGACGAGAAATTTCCATGGAATTTATACTTCAAAGTAGTAGTTACTTATGGAAGAAAGCTAGAATGACTTCCTCTATCTCACTCCTTATTACACTCCAAGCCTTCTTAAAAATAAACTGTTAATTTGTCTTCACTAGCATGTTTTGAAATTATCCTATAATCTTGATTTTGATCTCTTCATGATCTTTGGTGAATTTTCCATCATTTGTTTCCACCCTAACAATGCGGTTTTGTACTCTCCTCTGCATTATACTTTTGAAAAAAAAAAATTTACTATTACTATTTCTCTTTTTCAATCCGTTATTCTTTGATTTCTATTTAAGAAGAATTTTCTCATGCTTGCAATGTATTATTAATTTTTATAACCATTCTTTTTCTTCATTGTGTAGTTGGATACTTGAAGAGTCATTAAAGAGCTATTGTTATACTAGTTGCAACTCTTTCTTTATTGTTTCTATTTTTCTTGGTAAATCTCCAAATTCTTTTTTATTGATCTTCCTCAGTTCTTTTTTTTTTTTCCTTCAACTTTGTCACTATTCTATAAATTGTTGTTCCCTCTACCATTTGTTACTATACATTCTTTGGTACTATCATAAAGTTTGGGCTTTATTGCTAAAAGTTAAAAAATCTGAAAGCTCTTTTCTATCTTGGTCTAGTATTGCCAACTTTGATAATGCAAGGGATATGGTTTGATAACGCAGGAGTATTGAACTCTATAAAGAAATTCACATGCCTTTGTATCCACTTAATGTTTACCAAACATCTATCCAGTTTACTATCTTTAAATCTTACTTTCTTTCTTGGTTCATCCATGATAGAAAAGGACCTATCTGAATTTGGCTAGCCTTGTACTTTTGAATAATTGGCTCTAATATAAGTACTTTTGACCAAATTTTGACTTGGTTCTATTTGAATTTGGCTGGCCCTTTACTTTTGACTAATGAGGTAGCAAAATGCAATGCATTCATTTGATTGGAATGGCTTTGTTCTTCATATCCTACATGAACATCAACAAAGCTAACAATCACATTCTCTTGATAAGAGTCAATACTTTAAAGTTCATGACATATATAAGTCACCATTCTTTGGTGTGTTATTGGCATTCAAATCCAAAAAGCAAAAAGGCCTTTTCTTTTAAACATAGCCAAGGTTGCTTTAGTGAATTACAAAAATATTCAAGTTCAATCACACATGTACAAATAAGGATGAATGTGGTAAAGATTTTCAAGGTTTTAAATAGATATATTAGTGTAATTACATAGTTGTAGTCTAAGATGGACCAAACTCAATCAAAATTGCTACTTCTGATTAAACTTTTATGCTAGAGCCAAATCAAAAGCTTCTTTAGTATAACATAGCACTTCTATTTAATTTATTCCTTAAATTTTAGATCTTGTCTTTACATAGTCCTTTCAAAATAGGTTAAAAGGATCAATAAACAAAGATTAACACTATCAAAGATCTAAGAAAAGAGGGACAATGTGATCAAAGGTCTTTCATCCTTGCATATGTTAAGAAGCACTAACATCCAAGGATCCATTTTTGGCAACCATTTTAGAATGGAAACTATAACTTAACATAGCAAGCTCTGCAAGCTACAAAGTAGCAAAAATTACCTCCTTTAAGACATTATTTTCCTCATAAGTGCTTTCTACTTTTTACACTAGTACACCCTGTAGAATTCAAATATTGTGAGGAAATGAGAGAAATAAAAACTTGTAAGGTTTATGGCTAACCAAGAAGGGTAGGTTGAATTGGTTGTCTAGGTTTCTTATAATCCTATTTCCGAATTCAATCAGTTATCAACAACAAGCATTCAAACATATAAATAGAAATAGGAAAGCACACAATTTGACATTGTGGTTCGGCCCTTTGCACCTACTTCGACCCTCTTCTCCTTCAACACAACCGATTGAAGTTTATTTTACTTCATAGCTAGGAGAATAACCTTTCCTACAATTTTCAACTCCTCTTCAAGGAGTTAACTTATCCACGGTTACAATAAAAAGGTTGAACCAACCTCAATATAACAGCAAATCCATAAATGTGTAATGTTTGTGAGGAATATTGCTAATAAGTAAATTAATTAAAGATACACAAACTCAATCAAGCTCTAATCATGAAACCCCCAATTATATCAAAGTTAGGGTTTTGAATTTACAAAGGAGTTTATGTGTAAATGATAATCTAAGCTTAATCAGCACATAAACACTTTAATCTAACAGTGAATATTCATAAGAATATTAGAGTGAGAGAATATCACCGATGCTATTGCCTCACCAACTAGCTAATCAGACGCGAGTCCCTCATCAGGCGGATTCCTCCTTTTGCTCCTCAGCCTACGGGGTATTAGCAGCCGTTTCCAGCTGTTGTTCCCCTCCCAAGGGCAGGTTCTTACGCGTTACTCACCCATCCGCCACTGGAAACACCACTTCCCGTCCGACTTGCATGTGTTAAGCATGCCACCAGCGTTCATCCTGAGCCAAGATAAAAATTGAAAAAGTGGATCTATGCCCAATGCGTCACACCTAACAAGAAAAAGTATTTTGTTTTGGCTCGACCCGTAATCATATATGAAATAGCAGACAGTATAAATTTCGTAACATTTTTCCCCCAGGATCTGTTGCACGAAAGGGATAATCTGGGACAGATTATGAACTTTCTATACAGATCTATGGAGAATGTTGTGAATGTGTAGGCTTCAATTTTTCTCAATCTTCAAATCAGATTTTCATCTAGAAACTTCAAATAACTCAAGAGCATCTCATTTATAAGAGGTATGAAACCAAATAGCTTTTCTAGGGTTTTTGTTCAAACCTAAGAAGCCCATTGTGAATAATTTCGTTAAGACATGACAGAAGCTCCATCAAATAGCAGTACATATAGCAATCGATCATACTCATAGCCGTTTTGACATTTCTATCACTTTAGAATTCTTCCTGTTGAAGAATCAGTGACAAAGAGAATGAGGCAAACGAGAGAAGGAGCTCGGCTTCTCGGTAACCCTTTTAAGGTTTGAATGGTTCTTTGTGAAGGCTTAAAAGACTTCCTCTTAAGTGAAACGGCATCGCACTAGTTAATGAAACAACAGAAAGGCTGGGCTTGCGGGTTGAGCTTACAGGCTTGGCTTGCAGGCTTAGCTTCTTCCCAAAAGCCTGATCCAATTGTTTCATTTAAGCATAGACCAGCTAAATAGAAATCAATCATCATGATCTTGATTTCTTAACCTTCATAGCATAATTCTTGATTCACATGTACCTATAATTGTATAAATCCAAGTATCAATTTTCCTTTAAATATTCAAACATTCCTTTAGCCTTATAGAATATTTTTCAAGGTATTGTATGAGGTCAATTTATGAAGAAATGTAGAAACTCGACTACTCTATAATATCATTTATTGATATTATAATTTGCACACCTCTAACTTCCTTGATGTTTAATATTGCACATAATCATATGAAAAAAATCATTTTTACAAACATTATATGCAACCAATATTTTGTCACAACAAAACATACATTTTTCCAGCAAAACTAACTAGTGGATATAGGCTACTAAGTTCACAATTGTCATTAGGATAAGAATGGGTACAATGCTTATTAGAATCTAAACATAGGGAATTATGAAATATCAACCTTTTCTAATCCTAAAATGTTGAAAATGTTTTCTAGCTACTAATGGGTGATTTTAATGAAATTTGGTACATAAATGAATGAATTAGTCCAAATGTTAGATGGGTGAGGGGCATAGAGGATCTCAATAATATACGATTTAGAAATTAGGATTGGTGGAAACCTTCTTTATTGGTTCTTTGTTCACTTTGTCAAATAAAAGTTCAACATAAAATCTCCAAGCTATGAAAATCAATAGAACCTTAACCAATGTATAATGGATTCTCAAATTTAATAGACTTTCTTTTGAGTTCCTAACTCCATCTATGTCACATTGTTCTCCTTTCTTATGTATGTTAAACACTACTCACAAAAGGAAAAAAAAAAAAACAACTTCTAAATTCTTTAATTTTTGGATAGATAGCCTTGATTATGGATACTATTAGATTTGTTTGGCAATAAGGAGTTATTGGCAACACAATGATCAAAATTGTGAGGAAGCTAAAAGCACTTAAGATGCAACTTAGAAACCTTAACTCTACCTAATTTGTTGATTTACATTAGAAGGTAAAAGTTGCTAAAGAATAACTACAATAAGTTCAACTCAGTGTATAACTTGACTTGTTTGATACAATATGTGCTTTAAGGAAAGACTTAACATGAAGCAAATACTTGCATTAAGCAAACATAAGATAATCATTTAAAATAAAAGCTAAGGAATCTTTGGCTAAAAAAGGGAGATAATAACAGAAGAATATTCTTTTTATCCTTGATGCATGAAAGAGCCTAGAACAAAATCACTCACCTAGTACAAGTAAATGGTTTTACTATTTGTGATAATGATGCCTTATGACATGCTACCATTACAAATTATTATACTATACTTGGTAGTTTTTATGATAGTAATATTCACACTAAAAGCACAATTCCTTCCTTATTTCATGGGAATGTAAAGGACTTGTCAAATCTACATGTTTTTAAATGGTTACATGTGATAAAAGTTATCAAGGGGTTTCATGATTTCAAAGCTCTTAGTCCTAATGTATCACAATAGTCTATTTTACAAGAAATTTTAGCATATTATCGGTTGTGACATAAAAGATGCAATGTTAGGTTTCTTCATATCCAAAAAGTAATTGAAAGCTATTAATATTACTTTGTTGTTTTTAGTTCCAAAAACCTCCAACCCTAGCTATAGAAATGATCTTTGACCAACTGATTGCTATAATGTTATATATAAAGTGATCTATAAGCTACTTATGGAAAGAATAAGCCTTATTCTCCCTATTGTGGTTAGCCAAAATCAAACTACTTTCATTAGAGGTCATTAGATATCTTAAAACATTATGCTTTGTTAATAGTTGCTTTATACCATCATAAAAGAGATAAAGGTAAACATGTGACCATTAAATTGATCTTGTGGAAGATTATGATATGGTTAAATAGGATGCAATATTAGTAGTTCTCTAAGCTCTTCATACTTTTTAGGTATTGATTAATTTGATTAGCTAGTATATTACTACTACCAAATTTGCTATAAACTTCAATGTTAAGCATGTTCACCATTTTGAAAGCATTAATGGATTAAGGTAAGGAGATCCCATGTCCTTCTATTTTTATTTTTTTTATGGAGATTATTAATAGGATTATTATTAAGAAATTTTTTTCTTTCTTTCAAATATCATTAATGCTACAAGAGGTAGAAAATCACTCATATTTGTTTTATGGATGATTTTTTTTTATTTATACATGTGGATATTAATTCAATGCTATGTATCCTAGATGCACTAGAGAATTTTGTAGCACTTACATGTTTTCCTTTTAATATTATCAAATCCCAGATATTTTTTTGAAAGTTCACTAAGCAAGAAACACTTATGATATTGGATCACATTCCTTTCTTTGAGGAAAATCTCCCTTCAAGTATCTTGGTATTCCCTTTATTACAAAAAGACTTACTTATACTAATTATAAGGTCATGATAGAGAAAATCATGGAAAGAATTAATGGATGGAAAATAAGACATCTTAATTATGTAGGAAAATTATGATTGGTAAAATTAGTTCTTACTTCTATCTGCACCTTTTGTATGTAAATGTTTCTTATCCTAAAGCAAAATATTTATGAGAATGAGGAAAAGAATAAGCATTTTCTATGAGTAGATAATTTGGAGCATCATAAAATTTACAAGGTCACTTGGCAAGTTGTTTACTCATCTAAATGGGAATGAGAACTTGGGCTACTAAACTGTAAAGTGTGGAATAAGGTTTTTTTAAGGTGATCACTCTAGAATCTCATCAACTATTCAAGTTCATCCTTATGATATAGATGGATTCATAGTACTAAACATAGGAGAATTTTAGTCATGTATCTTGACATTAGAGGAAATATGACATGGAATTAGAAAGGTTTTCTCAATCCATGACAGATTCTCATATTTATGCTTTCTAAACCTTTTTATTGTTATGAAAAGACATACAAGAAATTATGCCAAGTCAATGTTAAGGTCTAATGGCATGACTTGATATGGTCAAGTAGAATTAGCAAACATAACTTCATGGGGTGACTCATATGCATGGAAAAACTTCCTATAGCAAAAATGTTATCTTCATGGCTCCTTTCAAATGACATGTTCTAAAATTTTTGTTGATTTTAATTTGAAAGTATGTCAAATTTATTTTTCCAATGTACTTGGACAAGACAAATTTGGTGAAGTACCCTTGTACAACAAGGTCTTCATAGGATCATCAATGATTAGATCAATAAAACAACATAAGGAAAGGATTTGGCTATAAAATTTATTAAACATTCTTTCTTAGCATGTCTTTGCTAGAACCAGAAATGTAGTACATGGGGAAACATATCTATTTAACAACATTAAACCTTTTTATGCAAAGGTTTGTTGTGTCTTAACTGAAGGATTTCAAACTTAATTTTCTTTAAAAACATGATGTTGACAATAAAATCATAACAAACACCAATGAAAAATTCATTAACAATTTTAAATGACTAATTTACATCGTATTCTTTGCAAATATAACCAAGATTGGAAATCTACAAAAAGAAATCAATTTTTCACAAGCAAAATTTCTGATTAAGTGTTAGACAAGTTTTCTTGGCACGAAATAAATGCGTTCACTCAATAGCAACAATGACATGGCTAGGGCTAATGTGGTGTGCCTTTTGATGTGGAGATTGTTGGAAAATAAAGGTCTTGTTGTGACAAAATCTATTTGTGAATTGTTTTTTGAAAAAAGTTTTTCATATGTGCAAAAGGAAATTATAAGAAGTAAAGGTGTATTATAATATCAAACAATGATATTATAAAGTAACCGAATTCCTACATTCCTTCATAAAATATCTTCATAAAGTGTTCTTGAAAAGTATCTTATGTGAATGATGTTAAAAATATATTTGAATACATGTAAGAAAAATGATACTTGGCTTTATGTACTTATAGGAACATATTGAAAGATCAATCTATGAGGAGTTTTCTTATTCAAGCTTGATCTTAATTCCAGTGAAATTATATGTTCGATCAAATGTGAGCTTGCTAAGTGCTGGACCGTGCTTATATTGCTAGACTGTGATTATATAATGTTAGACCATACTTATATTGCTAGACTATGATTATATGATGTTGGATTGTGCTTATATTGTTGGACCGTGCTTATATTGTTGGACCATGATTATATGATGCTAGACTGTGCTTATATTGCTAGACCATGTTTATTTATCAGTGGACTTTAATTATATGCTGCTAGACTGAGCTTATTAAGAGCTGCACCAAGCTTGCTTTATGATAGGCCTATGTCAAGGCCCGCATATATTAAAGAAGCCCTGCTTGCTTCTTACCTAACTATTTATCCACACGATGTCGTTTAACTTAAGTGATATCTCACATAAGAACTCACTCGACCAGTTTGCCTTAAGGATAGATGCCTGAAGAGAGAAAGCCTTCGATGAAGCCCGTGTTCTCCCTACAAATGCCAAATCCTCAATGGGAGGATTTTGGATTAGAACGATGTTAAAACAGTTTGATTTTTGATTGAAAATGAAGATTTGAGGTCGATTTGATAGTTGACTCAGAGGGTCTAACGGGAAGAAGGCTAGCTATTTAGGTTTGAGCTAAAAAAACCCTAGATTTGTTCTCTATTTAAGAAGAACGTATGCATGAAGAACTTTTTTATGATTGACAACTATTTGAAGTGTTCTCTTTACAAAAAAAAACAATCTTTGAGCTCACTTGATTATTTAATTCAAGCTTGCTCATCTTTCGGTGATTCACAAGGATTCGGTGATACTCAATTACTTGGTTTATTCTTTGATTATACCATTGATTGCACCTTGTATGACTCTATTTATATGCTAATTACATTCAAAATACATATTGCACGTAAACATTGTGAAAAATCCGAAACCCAAATTTTAGCATCTAAACACATAAAGGTGACCTAAAGAAGTTGGTCTCCCAAAAAGTTTCTCAAAAGAAGATTTGCAATCAACAACAACCTTATCTAGTTGACCAATTGACAAAGGATTAGGATAAAATAATCAAGGATCAAAAAGAAACTTAGCTAGTTGATATCAAATTAAGATAATTTTGCCCTTTCCATTTGTATTTAACTTTCCAAGAGTCCTCAAAAGACAACATACTAAGCTAAGAGCTAAGATGGACTTAGAGCTATGATCTATAGGGGTAAAAGAGAAGAAAAAAAAAACTCTTGGCTAGCTAGACAAAAAAGTAATAAGAAAACTACTAAGGAAAACAAAAATGCTGGCTAGGTTGAAAAGGATACACAAAGTGAGGATTGCCTTACTAAAGAGATTTATGATGCCCTTGATCGGCTTAAGATGATTGCCTTACTCTATATAGACAAGAGTATGTGGAAAATCATGTAAAAAAGCATTAGAAACATCAAATTGGAGGATGGACCATTGTCAAACAATAGCCAAGGAAGGAATAAGTCAAATACTGGTAGGATGTACCCTTAGACTTAAGGTTTCATAAAATCTATGCCAACAATCTAGTGGAAGCCTTTTGTGATGTGTTAAAAGATATGAAAAGAACACATAAACTGGATCAAACTTGCTTCGATTAAACAAGAAAACCAATACAAGAGTTTATTAGGAGAAGTAATTCCTAAGATGCATTTACATGAGATATACAAGCCCTCTTATAGAAAGATGGATGCAACAAAACAAAAACAACTCAAATTAAAGGTCTTTAACATTCCTCTGCAATGGTTAGTCTAAATTACTTCAGTCGACAGTATGACATTCTAGTGCAGTGAAAGGAAAGTTTCTGGCTTGCTCTAAATAGCAAGCTAGTATGCTCAATCCAGGAAGTTGTTGGGGCCTCATATGTGGCAACCAAGTGGCAGCCACCTCATCTCATATCCGAACACCCCTCCTCAAGCTAATGGTCAATATGAATTGACAACATTCAACTTGTGAAGGAGATGGTTATGCTGATTCACTCCTAGAACTTTAGTCAATATTCTACTAGTTGGTCCATGGTGCCAACATGATTTGTCCTTATAATCCCATGTTGAATTTTCTCCAGAATGAAATGACAATCAACATCAGTATGCTTGGTACATTAATTGGCCATTGGATTTGTGGCAAGTTCCATGGTGGCTATGTTGTCATAATATAAAGTCACTGGCAGGGGACGTTGAGTCCCATGTCTCTCAAAAGGCCTAATAACCAGAAAATCTCACAAGCAGTAATGGCCATAGCTCGATATTCTGCTTCTGTAGATGATTGTAACACTACTCTTTGTTTCTTGCTTTTCCATGAAATCAATATGTTTCCAAGCATAACACAGAAACTAGTCAATGATTTTCTACCCATTTTACATGTGACATAATCAGAATCATAAAAGGCTCTCATTTGATAACCCTTGGAGGAGGGAATAAGTATACCTGAACTAGGGAAATTTTTCAAAGACATTACCAAACGTATTGTAGCTTCCCAATGAGATTTCTTAGGTGAGTGCATAAACTGAGCTAGGTTGTGGACTATGTAAGAGATGTTTGGCCTTGTGACATTAAGATAATTCAGTTTTCCAATGAGTTGTTAATATTTCAAAGAATCCCTCAATGGTGGATCATCATCTCTCGGTACAGGGGCCCCTTAATCATGCTTGATTGTTTTTAATGATAAGTTAGTGTCCATGGGATTTTCAACTAGTTTAACTCCCTTAAGTCCCATCTCATCTATCAATTCAATGATGTACTTACATTGACTCAAATAAATACCTTTATCATCACGAAGAACCTTAACCCCAAAAAAAAGGTTGAGATCTCCTAAGTCCTTAATATAAAAGGATGAATGCAAGTATGCTTTTAGCTCTTTAATTCCATTTGTGTCATTACCTATAATAACAATATCATCGATATAAATCATAAGGAAAGCAATCAACTCACCTCGTTTTTCTTAACAAAGAGAGAAGTATCATGCATAGAATCTTGATACCCAGTTACTAGTAGGGCTTCTGTAAATTTGGTGTACTACTGTTAGGCCGCTTGCTTCAACACATTGCTTCAGTACATATAAAGATTTCTTGAGTCTACTATGTTTTTCACTTTTCTCATTCGGATCTCCTAGTGGAAGTCACAAATAAATTTATTCATTCAAATCTCCTTGCAAGAATGCATTACTAACATCTATCTGATGGATTTCTCATTGATTCTAAATAGCTAATGAAACAGTACATTTGATAGTAATGTACTTGACAATTGGTATGAAGATCTCATGATAGTCTATGCCTTCATTCTAACTGTACCCCTTGGCCACTAGTCTAGCCTTGTACCTCTCAATTGTGCCTTCAACATTGTACTTAATCTTATAAACCCACTTACAACCAATGGGTTTTCATCCAGGAGGTAAATCCACAAGTTCCCAAGTGTTATTTGCATCTAATGCCTTAATCTCTTGTTCCATGGCCTCTTGCCACCTAGGATTGCCAAAAGCCTCATGGTGATAGAATGGTTCTACATCGGTGGAGATAGATGCAATGAAGTGTTTGCTATCAGTCAAAAGGTGGTTATAGGATATGAAGGATGAAAATGGATACATAGAGGATTCACTTTCTAAGTCATTAATGGTAAGGCAAACATAGTCCTTTGACCAAAGTGGTGGATGGGTTTCTTGAGTAGATTTTCTAGGAACTATGTTGGCAGGACTCACTGGTGGGTTTTCTATGAATGGCGTGATCTCCTCGATGTCTTCATCTATAAAAACATCATAAGTGTTAGCTGATGGTGTTAAAGGGAGCAGAGTGCGATCAAGTTGTGGTGTCATGATGGGTGTAGAATGATCTTCTGATGGTGGCTGAGTAGGCAGCTAAAGTGAGGGCTAGAGGTGAGGTTGTTGCTTAAGGACCTTTGCATCAAGTTTAGTCAAAGGAGCTTGCAATGAAAAATGTGATTTGGGCTTTAATTGTGAAAAAGGGAAAACATCATCATGAAAACGTACATCCTCACTTACAAAGAATTGTAGTCTTTGGAGATTATATAATTTGTATCCCTTTTGTCCTCGAGCGTATACCATGAATATGTTAGGAATAGTTTTGGGGGCAAATTTGTCTTTATGCTCCAACATGGTAGCATATCAAAGACATCCAAAAACCTAAAGATGGGAAATTTTTGGCAGTTTGCCAAATAAATTCTCAAAAGGTGTCACTCCATTTAGAACGGACGAAGGCACTCTATTAATCAGATAGGTGGCAGTGAATATGCACTCGTCCCAAAACCTAGTTGGCATGTTGCTTTGAAACCTCAAAGCTCATGCAACATAAAAAAATGTGTTGGTGTTTGTATTCAATAATGCCATTCTGTTGAAGAGTGTGTACACATAAGCTTTCATGAATGATTCCTCGTGAACTATTTGGAGAGGATGGATGCAATAAAACAAAAAGAATTAAAATTAAAGGTTTTCAATGTTCTTCTACAATGGTTAGTCTGAATTGCTTCAATTGATGATTTGACATTTTAGTGTAGTGAAAGGAAAGTTGCTGGCTTACTTTGAATAGCAAGCTAGCGTGCTTAGTCCAAGAAGCTATTAAGGCCTTATATGTGGCAACCAGGTGGTTGCCACCTCAGCTCATCTGCGAATGCGATGAATT
Organism: Casuarina cunninghamiana; assembly: GCA_028551485.1. Lineage (NCBI taxonomy): Eukaryota > Viridiplantae > Streptophyta > Magnoliopsida > Fagales > Casuarinaceae > Casuarina > Casuarina cunninghamiana. The sequence goes on from CM052371.1 coordinate 10,472,227, forward strand.
GTGCTTTTAAATAGGAAAGAGACTAGTCTACCACAAGCTTTGATTTAAACACCCATTTACACCCAACAATATGCATGTCAAGGTAACAAGGAACTAAGGTCCAAGTCTTGGTGTAGTACAAGGTATCCATCCCATCTTTCATGGCAGCATGCCAATCAAAATGACTCAAAGTCAACTATAGGGAAGTTGGAATAGGAGATGCAACTAAAGTGGTGGTAAGAATGTACTTTTGGTTTAGTTTAAAGATGCCATGTCGTGCATGAGTTACCATATGTGGGGAGCTGCTAGAGGTAGAGTAGTTACTGGAGGATAATGATGATGATGGTGAAGAGATGGATGTAACAGTGGAGTAAAAGGATTGTTCAGAGTCAAATGGGAAAGAATTATAAGTAAGGTTAAAGAACTTATGGGTAGAGTTACCATTTTCAATGGAGAAAGTGGTTTAGTGGTAAGAGAAGCTAATGGTAAGAATCAGGATGACCTACAGAAGAAGGTAAGGCGGGTATTCTATTTTGGGAAACAGGACCCCTTATGACTTGCATTTGAGGTTGCCTTAGTTCGGCTCCGTGCTGGCAACCTGAGACGGATGCTCGCTGCGGCTGTCAGAGTTATCTCACCTATTCTTTTAGAGTCTCTTTTCAAGAAAGGCAAAGATATTTGTTTTGGATTCTTTGACTCCTCAGGCCGTGGTGACCAACTCATATAAATTCCATTGTTATTTCTCTTTAACCTAAGTGTTGATTGCTATTGCTTACTATACTTAGCTCTTCTAGCTCTTTTATCTTTATTGACCCCGATTTTGCAAACAAAATCCAAGTAATTCCAATCTAGAGGAAAGCAAATCAGTCTTATCTAATCTAGCTTATCTAATTTAGCATATCATTTCTTTAAAGGCATTAGGGGGTTTCATACGGGCGGGTCTGTGTGCGGTCGGAACTCTATCTTAGAAAGGAGGGAATTAGTTCTTTTGCCATCGACTTGGTTTTCATCTATCTATGAGCACGACCGGATGGAGAGTGGGCTTTCATTCATTCAGTAAATCGACTTTATCTATAATCCTGAATCGGTCCCTGTCAAGGGAAAGGCTATCTATCAATGGGCAGGCGCCTTCTATTTTGAATGAAGTGCTGGCCTCTAAAAATCAAAAGCTATGGAAGGAGGATACGCACATTTTCTCCTCCCCCGAATTTTTGCGGTGAATGAATGACTCAACATCGGTCAAAACAATAGATCTGGCCGTGCTTATAAATAGATGAAAACCAAGTCGTTATGTAAAGTGCTAGAGCCAAATGTCTATAATAAAGATGAAGGAACGTTAGCACAAGATTTTGGATCTAAAGGTAATGCTGGTAAAGTAGATGGAGCAGCTATTTGTTCTAAGGCAGAGTTAGGAATTGCCAGCGATGGAGGAGTATGAAGAGCTACAATGATTTTAGGTTAGGGAAGTAGGACTGCTAGACTAGACCATAATGGTGCGTTAAATCTAAAATGAAGTGTATATAGGTACTCAGAAAGACCAACGATAGGTTCTTAATGTGAGAAGCAGTGGTGTCCTTTATGGATATCATTGTATCCTAAAACAACACATGGTATGAGTGTTTAGATAGTTTGTTAGGAGCATAATCTCACAAGTATGGGAAGCAATTGCACCGAAAAACACAAAGGTGTAAGTAATTTAGCTCTCAATGAAATAAAAGTACAAATGGTAATCTAGTTTAGGTATGGTGAAATTACCTCTTATCTCCATCTGTGGCAGCTTATTGGCACTTTGTTTTGCATTGAGTTTTTGGACTGTTTATCCTTTGAATTTTACTGTTTGCAGGCAAAGGAACGAATACACAGATTAATTCAAAGTGGTGTTGAAAGCGGTGCTAGGCTATTGCTTGATGTGAGAAATTTAGTGGTACAGTTTGTTATCTTTAATTTTCAATTTTCTTTATCTGTTGCTATAACTGTAATTTTTATAGTTCTCCTTTTGGGAAATACTTGTGTATGTAACTAACAGCATCATGACTAAATATTGTAAGATGAAGGAACTGAGGTGAGTGAATGACCCAGAATTCTAATGACAGAGGGCAAAATATTGTACAAACAGTTCAATATGTCAGGTCATTGAAGACAGACAATGCCATACATAGGAAACACTTTAAAGGAGAACAAATTGTCGGTACCTGCACATAACATCTTAACTACAACTTATTTTAAAGGCTTGTCTTCATTGCGCATGAAGTTCTGAATAACTTACCTTTATATCAAATTTAACTTCCTGTGAGCATGGAAGCACTCTCAGCATGAATGGAAGTTATAAGGACCTCTAACAGAAAATGGACAAGAATTTCACCACGTTTTTGAGGAGGTTTGGGCAATAGATTTGTGTGACTAATTTATAACAACTTTCACTTTAAGCGTTTCTCAAATTACTTTCTTTGAGCTTAAATTATAGCTGTTCTAGTAATATGAAGTGGGCAAAAAATTTTAAGAAGCTGGTATATGAATTTCTTCCTCAAGAGTGAGAGGAATTGGTGCTTGATAGGAATTACCCGTTTTCTTTATTTGAATTATTCAAAAGCTGGTCCAATAAGTAATTTATTCATAATCTTGACATAGGTTACTGGATATGAGCATGGTAATTTTATTGGTCCCACAATCCTATCAAATGTCACAGCAGATATGGAGTGCTACAAGGTATCTTTTTGTTTTTCTTTCTCCTTTCATTTTATTCTATCCTGTCCCTACTGCGGTCAAATTGTACCCTGCGATTCCTATGGACAGATAGAGTTTCACCTCTTATTTAAGAACAAAAATGATATGTTAGCTTTGAAGAGGAAATTTTTCGCCCAGCTCTTCTTTGCATGGAGGTGTGTTCGGTACTCCATTGTTATTAGCTAAGTGGATATTCCATTGCACAGTATTGAGATATTTTGACATCCCTTTATTTTTTCTCCCAACAACAGGCTGATAGCTTTGAAGAGGCCATAAACATTGTTAACAGAGACAAGTACTTCCTTGAATTTGCTCTCGTTCCTGTATAAATTTACCTTCTTTTCCCCTCCCTTAAAAAGGCAATACTTGTGATATGCATTTGACTTTTTTCCTTCTGAGGTAGATATGGCAATGGCGCTTCTATATTAACCACATCATGGGCAGCTGCTAGGAAATTTCAGACCGACATTGAGGCTGGTCAGGTAACGGAACTTTTTGGGGCAGGTCCACAGCTTGCTTTCAGAAGAAAATTAACAGCATGGGTAGAGGTTCTTGCAAACAGAAACTGCATAGAAAGTTGATATGTTAGCTTAATAAACCAGTTGTTTGCATAGCATGATGGAAATGCATTACCATATTTTGGTTATCTAAATCCTCAAACTACAGTTTTGCCAACTGCAAGCTCATCCCTGCGATGATTGGAATGTGCATGTCGAACTGTAACTTTTTCTGGGTTTGACTCAGGTTGGCATCAATGTTCCTATCCCAATTCCTTCCCCTTTCTTCTCATTTACTGGCTCTAAGGCATCATTTGTAGGTGACCTCAACTTCTATGGTGAAAATCTCCTAATAAGTGTAGGATCGATTTCTAACTCAATATGCAGTGGAATAAGACGAAACTTAATTCTAACATAAATTAAATAAGATAAGGAAGAGATATGGGCAAGAAACACAAAATTTTATTAAGTACAGAGAAAGTTACAAGCTTTCAAAGTTGACACAAAAAACTGTTCTGTTTTTAGTTTTTGCAGAAACTAAATTCTTTCTAAAGACTTTTTACTTATGTTTTCTAACACAAATCTCTAATTTATAGAAAAAAATTAAACACTAGACATAATACTTTATCTTTAAGATATTTTCAGGTTGTTTTACAGCTGTTTTCATGTACATAAGATGATTACAACACAGTACACTATTTGCTGTCAAATTCTGCAGGTTCAAACTTTGCTACTGCCTCCTGCTGCTGTTGCATTCGTTTTTGACTTCTAACTCTTATCTTTTTATCTTCTTAGATGTTTGATAAGGATGGACTACCAACAATAAGCATAAATTTTCGTTTCACTGTAGTGGTTGCTTAAGTTTGGGGAATGATAGATATTGTTTTGACCATACAGGCAAGGCTGGAGTTAATTTTTACACCCAGATCAAAACAGTAACTCAGTAATGGAAGGATTTACCAGGTGGCAGCGGACTTAACCTGGCAATGCCGACTTCCCAGAAGACATAATTGACAAAAGGCTTGTAATAGTTTGTTCTAATATCTTCCTTTTTCTGTTTTTTTTTTCTTCCCCGCACGTGGGAACTTTCTGTTGACTGCAATAAATCAGTTGGTGGTCTTTTTTTTAAAAAAAATTTTATTTTTTATTTTTTATTATAAACTCACACACCCGGGGAAGGGGAGGGACGGGATTCGAACCCCTGACCGGTGGGACGGCCGGTCAGGGTTAGGCTCAGAGAACGCCACTGAGCCAGGGCCCCCGCCCCCAGTTGGTGGTCTTCATCCTTGTGTCCCTTGCTCCTACAGTCGTCCTCTGCTGTTGTTTCTTCGGGGAAAAAATGGTGTTCCAAGAAAAATACCCCTGCTTGAAAAAAAAATATAAAACCGATTTTCCTTTTTCTTTCACGAGTAAGAGGGTCTTACTTCTTTTAAACAGGAGAGGGAGTCTGTCAAATGTTGGTTCTCCATGCTTCTGTCATTTCTTGGTTCCTAGAGAAGTTTGGGAAAGCAAATGTAGAAAAATATGTTTGCGGGTTGGCAAGCACCTGGCCCTGGTCTTAAGGTTAATACCGGTACAAGTATGGGTATGAAAGTTTATTTATTAAAAGAAAAAAAGAATTGTTTGTGGTGGCTTTTATCTCATCTTTCACAATATACAGTCCACACTATTTTCCTTGTTCTAGGTTGATCTAATCTGAATGGTCCAGCAAGCAGCGCCTAACGAGCAAACTGACCACTAGCATCTCTGCTTGGTTGGTCGAAGCAAGATTCTAGCTAACGGCAGTGCTTAATAGAAAAATTAAGGGAACAAAAATCATATGCAAAGTGCAAAATGTGACCGACCTTATTGATCTTCCCTTTCACTATTCTCCTCTCCCGTTGTTACCGTAAAGACTTCTAAACAGAATTATTAGATTTACGCACAAAATAGGACCTAAACAGAATTATTAGATTTAATACAAATGTTAAAGAAAGAGACATAACAAGTGAAAGCGACGAAGCTGCAGCTATGAAAACATAGGATTAAATAACGTCTTATCTCACATTTAAATAAATTGCCAAATGTCAAGACGCAGTTATTAGATCGACCAGCCTGCTGAGGTCTTCTGTAGTACTACTAGCAGCTTTCATCACAACCTCTCTGAGGGCTTCAGCCTTCTCTCTAATCAACTGACCTTGCTCGTCTCTCAGAACGAGTTCCAAGCTCTTAAGCAGCCAATCTTTTGTGATTACACGTCCCTCAACTTTGAGACCAACCCCCCAAACCTCCATCACCCGTCCAATCATGTGCTGATCGCCGAAAAAAGGCCTGCCGATCAGGGGCACCCCATTCGCAATACTCTCGGAAACCGAGTTTGCTCCACAGTGAGTCACAAACACACCGATAGAAGGATGTGCCAATACTTGTGTCTGAGGTGTCCATGGAACTACTTTTCCGTGCGTCGTAGTCTTCTCGAGAAACCCTTTCGGCCAGAGTTCTTTGGAGTTGTCATTAAGAGACCATAGGAATGGAACTTTACACTCTTGGATGGCCTCCGCTACTGCTATTAGCTCCTGATGAGGCAGCGAAGCCACAGTTCCAAAGGCAAGATACGCAACCGACCTTGATTTTTGTCCGTCCAACCATGACAAGCAGCCCGTTAGATCCGAACTAGACGGTGGCAAAGGCGGCGCTGGCAATGGTAGGGACACAAAGCCCACGTAAATTACGTCCTGAAACTTTGATCTGAGGTCTTGGCTGAGAACGGGAGGGTTAAGTTCTTCAAAAAAGTTCATAACAACAGCAGTAGCTCGAGTTAGCACTGATCCCATTTCACGCAGTGTGCGAAAAAATAGTGGCTCGTCCTCCTCCCCTGTGACCAGCACCTCTTCCGGTAAGTCAACAAAACGCATGGCAGAAAATCCTGGAAAAAAATCCAGTGTACCAGTACCATCGCCGCCATTACTAACAAAACGCTCACGAATAAGGTCCGTATAAACGTGAGCGGAGAGACAGCATGGATGACTTAGCCAGTCAGCGATCCATGGAACATTCAGCTCCTCAGCAATCTCAGCAGCAGAAGTCAAGAATGCATCCGAGAGCAAGCAGGTGATTCTCTTACCAGTCTCTGCAGCTGCAATGTCTATACTCCTTTTAAAGTTCTCCGGCGTGGCCTGAAGGAAAAGGTTCACAGGCTCTAGGGGGTTTCCGGTGAATACGTGACCCTCAGGCACTCCCTCTGCCACTTCATAGAACTTTATGTTGGGTGGAACGGCCGCAGCACTGGATTTAGATAAGAGTGACTGTGTGGACTTTGCGGAGCTAAAAAATGAAAAGTGAACGTTTGGGGCAGCGCTCGCCACTTTGCGGAGCAGATTTAGAGTAAAAAGCGGGTGGCTGCTGAATGGGAAAGCCAATACGGCCACATGCTTCTCCTGAGAGCTCTTGGTCAGAGGCATGGCTGTATATTCGGTATATCCCTACTTGGGATACAAGAGCAGGAGAATTCGAGAAATATCAGGTTACCATAGAAGTATTTATGATTGGCAGAATAGGAGTGTTAGATGATGGACAACAACCAGCCCGCCGAGACTTGACGATTGCGGCCAAGGCAAGGGAACCATCGAGGCTCTGCAGCCATGCAACCTAAGGTTCTCCTCTGGGGTTAAGTCCATGTCGAAATCACGGTAAAAGTACTAATGGGAATCCAAGATATAAATCTCTGCGGACGTCGTTGGAGGTAATAAGTGCACTGATCTTTTCTGGTGATGAAGTTAACTTAAAAGGACAAGTACGAAAAAGAGTCGCTTTGCATGCTCGAACCACATCAAAAATTTCAAAACTTGGAGAGAGAGAGTCATTAGCCTCTGATTGCGGCCAGGGCAAGCCCATCGTGGAGGCTTTGTAGCCATGCAACCGACCATTCTATGGAGTTGGGTGCATCTTAAGACCGAGATATTTATGTGCATCCAAAAAAAAACGCATTCTCCTTTTTAATTTGTTTTTTCTTTTTTTAACTCACACATTTTTTATTTTTAAACTCAAACACCAGAAAAGGCGAAAGTCAGAAGCCCCTTGGCTTGAGATAGACTGCTTGAATACTTCAATAAGCGCATTCAAGAGAAAAACAAGATCCCAGGCCAACAGCTTTTATTGATTGACTTCGTATAAAAATTTCATTAGTTGAAAAAAGAATGTCATCAGGCTTAGTTGAAAAAATAAACTTCTCTCCGCCTTGGTTTTTCTTGCCACAGAGACAAGTTTGAGGCCCAGTGACACACGTGTCTATCTTTTAGTAGGCTTCCTTGGAAAGATTATAACTTCCCTACAAGAATATCCTAAATTCTCCGTGTAATTTTAAAAAGGAAAAAAATTATATTTTTTTTGTTTGTTGACATAATGATGACATATACCCAGCGCTTTGGCGAAGCATGATAGACACTAAATGGAGAAAAAAAAAAGAATAAAAATTTAACAAAATTAAAGATAAAAATAAGTTATTTATTTTAATATATATAGATAATATATAAACTTTACGATTGAGTATAAATATATTTATTTTTAATATTTATAAATATTTTCATTAAAAACAAGTTATTTATTTTGGCATATAATTAAAGTTATGATTTATTGTTTTCAGAATAAATTATTTCATTTTTTTTCTATAAATTGACATAATTCAACTATTTTTTACCATTGCTATATAACAGTTATTACAAATATCCTAAAATTTGAATATAATTCCAAAGAAAATAAAAAGCTATTTGCTTTTTTATATAATGAAGAGATACATCTAGTTTTCGATAACGTATGATAGATTATATCCAATATAAAGCAAATTAGATCAATAAAAAGGACACACATAGAGTTGTGATTTTTTTTATAAGGAGTCTAATATTTCATTTTTCACTTGATCAAGAGGGTACTGAATTCTCTATTCCCTACAAACATAAAACTTATAGTAATTCATATTATGATCCTGTAGAGTCATCGTTTAATCCCATGAATACATTCTTCTTCTTTTTAAAACCAACGGTGAAATGAATCTGAATTAGGAACTTGAATAATTGTATTTACAAAAGTAAATGTAAAAGATTCATAGTGATCCTATCAATTAAAGAGCTTGAATTAGTCTTCTCTATAGTTCTTGAATAATTGTATTTACAAAAGTAAATGTAAAAGATTCATAATGATCCTATCAATTAAAGAGCTTGAATTAGTCTTCTCTATAGTTAGAGACTCATGCAATCCCTTTTTTAGGGAAATCGTGTCAAATTACTTACAACTTGATTACTTAACTTTAAACTACGGTTTTAATTTGATAAATCAGAAACCTTCCTCATTTTTTTTTCAGTTCAATAGGTTATAGAGTATCTTTGACAATGCTATTATTTCCTTAACTACTAACAAACAAGGGAAAAAAAAAAAAAAAAAGTAGCTCAAAGCGTCTGCTGGTAAACCCAAACTTAGGAGTACCTCGCGACCCTTTTTTTTTTTTTTTTTTAATCTAAAACGAATAGCTGCAAAGCATAGGTGACTATGGAAATATGGGCGGAGGAGGTAAATATGGGTCATTTATTTTCAAATTAGATTTTTAAGTTTTTATTAAAGAAGTATAATATTATTTTAATATTTATATATATTAAATAATAGAAATCTATAAAAATTATACAATTCATAATGTGTATAAAAATAAATATATTTCTAAAATTGTCATAATCAAAATTAAATTTTTAAAGTTTGAACGACACAAAAAGTGTACAAAGAATTACTAGTAATTTTTATTTATTAAACAGTAAGAATTACTAGTAAATCTAACAAAAGTTAATATTTTGGTTAAACAGTAGCTTTTTAGCTATGAGAATTAATGTTTTATAGCTAGGCTTTCTATAGCTCATAACATGCCCGTAGCTATAAGTTTCCATGTATTCAGAAGCACTTGACAGTATAGAACACTAACTAGCCTTTATTGGACAACCGTAAGGGTACGTGATAAACATTCTTAAAAAAGCGATTGACCACTTCATTACGGCTATTTCAGAGGGATATTTGGAATTGGTTAATCATCTTCTCAGCGCAGAAGTTTTAGCATGGTACCAAAAGAGTAGTTAAGGTGACCAATTATTCCTATAATCGGGTCGCTAATGGTTAGTAACTTAAATATAAGAAAGGCTTTGGTGTTTCTCAAGCAAATCGCTCTTCTAAAGTAACCAATATTTATCTCCAAAGAAGAGATATGATTGGTCATAACACTTGGTGAATTTTTAGAAATGATTCATCGTCATTAACCAATTATAGGAGTAAATAGTTGATTATCGCTAAGAGGAAAGTGTGTTTGTTCATAACTTTGATGGGTAAATATGTAATTGAGCCATCTTAGTACCTCCTTTCGTGATGGTTAATCTATTAACGGTAGTCTTTCAGGTGGTTGACCAATTTTAAGACTGTTTGGCGTACTTCAAAGTTTAGGGAACTGTGAGGATCTTGATCCAATTGATAATACATTTTCATGATATTGAAGAATTTTTTTATTTTTAATTTTTTTTAGTGGAAGGTTACTGTTCATGAACGAAAGGTGTTAGAAAAAAAAAATTACATTATTCATAAATTAGATGATGCAATGACTTTCACATCCAAATTATTTGTGAAGATAATAGACATCCTAATTGTGTATTCATATATATATTTGTTAAAGAGAACAAGAGCGGAATTGTGTTTTCCAGCCATACAAGATAATAGACATCCAAATTTCTTTATGAGTGCGTGATCCTTGCTATGCTTATAACATCCATATAGTGCCAACCACAACCCAACCTCCCCCCGCCCCGGCGGCAACCCCAAAACCCTTCTTTTTTTCATACGCATGAGTATTTTTAGTCAGAGTATTTCTTTTTTCAAATTAGAAGTGTTTTCCCTGTAATTATAAGTAAATGGTGAGTATCAAAGATAAATATTGACAAAAATAAATATACAATCTATCAAAAAGTAGGTTGCCTATTTCATTAGATTTCTATTTCAAACTTAGTGTGCATGTGTATATGTGTGTATTTATCGATCAAATATTAGAAAAATTGGTACTTACTATTGAGATATTTCCAGCTATTAGAAAATGCAGCAGAAACAAACATAAACTTTTTATGCTTAAACAAACAGCCAAAATAGTGAAAATAAAGAAATACCTAGGAATGTGTTATGGGTAACTTCACCTGTAAGGAGATAAAAGCATTGCTTCCATTAAGAGAGATGGCTTTTGTACAACAAAAGAAAACGCGAGGTTAAGATTTTGTTTAGAGCAAGGGGGTTGCCGTAGGATAAACAAGGGAAGGGGCAGAGTGGAGAGCAGAATTTGAAAAACCTAAAGTTTGTACGGAGTTTTCTCTCACTCTAATGAAATAAAGAAAGTTTTATTTCCTTCCAATGAATACTTATCACTACGCGTTGGGATTGTCCATGTAAGGGCTCATCCTTTACATTCGAGTGTAAGGTGGGTCTCCACCAAGCATTCGAGTGTGAAGAGATCATTACTTTGTGATAGGAATTGGAATTGTTGAAACGACTAATGGTTTAGACTTAGGAATTGGACTAGTGTAAGGGATAATGGCAAAGAATCAAGAGCCTATATGTTAGCATTAGAAGATGAAGGATGCATGGTTGGGTGTGATGATGTTGAAGTAAGATAAAAAAGGAAATACAAACTCATACAAAGAATTTAAATATCTAGTATGTCATAGTCCTTTTAAGCAAAAGGATAGCTCTTAAATATGCAAACAATAGATTGATGTCCAAATTTATCATTTTAAGTTAAGTTCATCGCATAACATGAGCATCCAATCACACAAAGGTGACCTAAGAAAGTTTTTCTCCCAAAAAATTTCTCAAAAGGAGATTTACCATGAAGGATAGGAGTTAGAATGTGATTTATCAGATAAGTAGTCATAAAAAGAATTCATTCCAAAAACAAATAGGCCAATGTGCTTAAATCTTAACACACTTGTAACATTAGATAGATGATGATATTTTTGCTTAACCACTTCATTCTATTGCAAGGTGTAGAGGCACAAACTCTTATATATTGTATCATATGAGTAAAAAATGGAGGCATATGCAAAACTAAAAAAGTTTTGTGCATTGTCAACTCTAATGCTCTTAATAGAAACTCTAAATTGGACAAGCACTATTACAAAAAAGGATTTTATATGATCTAAGGTTTCTATTTTGTTTTTAATGAGACAATATCTAGCTCCTAAGTATGAGGGGGGTCTTATAGGTCCTTAAGTGTCTATATGGATCAAGTCAAAGTGAGCTTGTGTGACCATGGTGTTAAAAGGAAACGAGGATTGTGTGTATTTAGCTAATGGAAAAATATTGCATGCTTTAATATTATTCAAGTAAGATTTATGAATGTCATAAATAAGTTGCATAACGTTAAAAGAAAAAGACTAAGGTAGCTAGTGCAAGGTTTTACAATCAACTTTCCAAATACAAAAGTTTCCACTACATAATCAACAAAATGATGATTAACTATAGAATAACAAGCATCATCAAAAACAAAAATTAGATAATAAAGGCTATGCATCACCTTGCCAATTCTCATCATTGTCGTAGTCCATAAATTTTGAAAAAGCACAATTTGGAAAATAATGTGATTGGACAATCATTATCTTAGGTATATTTGGTTGTGGATAGTAAATTTTCAATAAGATTAAGTGTATACAAGATGTCACAAATATAATAATTGTTTGGAATGACCACAGAGCTTATATGGATGATAGGTATTTTTTTTTTTTTAAAGCATTAGGCAATCTACCAATCCTAGATTTATAGATACAAGACCAAGGTGATATTAGGCAATTAAAATTGCTTGTGATATAATTATTGGCCCCTAAGTCAACAAGCCAATGTAAGAAGCATTTACCTATAGGACACAACTTGCCACATGAATTGTGTTGGTTGCTACATGTGCAACAAATTCCTTGTTCTTGTTCAAGGGTGCCATAAGCTAATTGTGTTCCTTTTGGTAAGCAATGGTCTTAAACTAGGGGTATCCTTAGTAGCATCATGTTTTGCTGATAGCCTCTTATCATTTTGGTTTGTTCCTTTCCTTTAAAGGCATTCATGAGGTTTGTAGCATTTGTCCTTTGTGTGGCCTAAGATCCCCACAATGACCATATTTTGCAAGCATATAGCATTCTTCCATCCGGTGGGCCTTCTCGCCATAATGGGCATATATATCTACCTAAGTAGCCAAATCATTAAAAGCCATCCTCCATTAGAACATATACATATATTGTATATGTTTTGCATAATAGATTTGTTTTATCTTCCATTCTTTTGGGATATTTGGTTCTCAAAGTTAATTAGATATATTATATATGTTCTAATGGGGTTTTGTCAAAGAATCAATCTTTTGGTAATAAGTATTAAAATTTGTTTAATATACATAATTTCTTTTAATCTAATCATTCTTTTCTCCAAATAGGATAGTTTTCTTTTCCCAATACTATAAAAAATGAAAAATTTAAAATAAAGTGAACTGCATCGCCCCCCCTAACACCAACAACAAAGAATATTTAGATTTGCTATTAAGAGAATCAAAGAAAAATTCAGTTGCATTTGATAATTGATGATCTTTACTACTTAGAGCATGTTTTGCATAATTGATTTATTTTATCTTCCATTCTTTTGGGATATTTGGTTTTCAAAGTTAATTAGATGTATTATATATTTTCTAATGGAGCTACTGTATTATTCAATGCAAAAATCCTACCATAAAAAAGTACTTGCTTTAAAACTTGACTTGGCTAGATTCATTCTATTTTTACTAATTGAGTTATGTCATTATGTTAACATATAAATGTTACTTTAAGAACATACTTTGCCTAAGACCTTGAGTTCAATAGAAAGGTGATCATAGATTTGGACATTGTTGGTGATGAGTTCTTGAAGCTCAAATTAGAATAACCATCAAGGGGTCCAGATATGTTACTTTAAGATTAAATTAAAAGAAGTACTCTATAAATAACTTGAAAATTTAACTATGGATTAATAATTAATGCATCTGTATTTTAAAATACCTTTAGATTATGTCCTCTACTTGATGCTAGGCCATTGGAATACAATTGTAACACAGGTTTGTATAGTTTTTACAAACCTATATACATTGGTTTGTTTTTGGTCAGCCTATGCGTTTAGGCCTGCATAGCTCTCGTCTCTTGAGTTGCCAATTAAAAAATATAAGATATGCTATGACAATCTTATGCCACCTTTTCAAATAAACTACAGAACTTTACACTATTTTGGTAGATAAATATGTAAATAAATGCTACCCTTTCCGTTTACACTATTTGACAAGTGGATATCTTTTCTAAAAATTAACTCTAAAAGTTTATTAAAAGAAAAAAGAAGGTACCATGAATTCTTTTTTTTGTACCCTTATAAGAGGATGATCATTCCTTAGTCACCTTTATTTTTCTAAAAAAATGTACACTAATGAATGTTCATCTTTAATGATAAAGCGGCCGTGGTTCAAATAATAAAAGAAATCATCCATTAGTTATTCTCATATGGGATGTGTAGGTAATAATTATCTTCATTTTTTTGACCAAGTTATAGTCCCTTTTATCTTATGAAGAACTACTCATTGATCATTCTTATCCTATGACGATGATCTCTTGTGAGCAATAGGCATATACTAGTCACCCTTATTTTATAAGGCTAACCCCTTATTTGAGAATAATGACCCCTCATAGGACAACGATAGCCAGTCTTCCATGAGGAAAGGCTAACAAACAATAATCCTAAAACCTATTCTTACAAAAAGCAAAAATAAAACTGAATAAATATGGAGATGTAATATGATCATGAAAGCATATGATATGGTCAAGTGGGAAGCTATATTAAGAGTCTTGAAAGCTATTAATACTCCTCAGTATTTAATTGATCTTGTTGGTAAGTGTATTACTATACTAAGATTTTCAATAAATTTCAAGGGAAAGCATGCAAGTTATTTTGAAGGTACCAATGGACTAAGACAAGGGGATCCATTATCCCTATATTTATTTGTACTGGTTATAAAGATACTAAATAGACCTCCACATTAACTTTTAAGTTCCATTAGCAATGCAAACTTGGGAAGATCACTCATTTGTGTCTTGCTGATGATTTGTTCCTTTTCTTTCATGGTGATATAACTTCAGTGCTTTGTCTTGTAAAAACTTTGGAGGAATTTGTTGAACTCATAGGTTTATATTACAACCCTAATAAATGCCAAATATTCTTCCCATGATTATCAGAGCAAGAACAACTTCTTATTCTAGATCATTCACCTTTCCCTACAGGTACACCCCTTATTCGATATCTTGGAGTTCCTTTGATTTCAAAAAAACTTACTCATACTGATTACAAGGGTTTCACAGATAAGATATTTGGCAGAATAAACGGTTGGGGAATGAAACATCTTAGTTATGCCAGAAGGTTACAGTTAGCAAAATCAGTCATGATTTCCACATGTACATTTTGGATGCAAGTTTTCTTACTGCTTAGCAAAATATTAATGAGATTGAGAAAAAGATCAGAAAATTTCTTTGGGCAGGTAGTACAGATACACAACACTCTCACAAAGTAATGTGGCAAATAGTTTGTTCACCAAAGAAGGAAAATGGATTGGGTTTACCAAATCTTAAAGTTTAGAATAAAGTCTTTTTGGGACGTATGCTTTGGAACCTCATAAATCTTCTAGATACTTCTTTATAAAGCAAATGGATCCATAGTACAAAATGTAAACGAACTTTAGTAATGCAGCTTGATATCAAAGGTTCTATGGCATGGAGTTGGAAAGGTCTTCTTAAATTAAGGCTTGCACTTACCTTAATTTTTAATAGATCTACCTATTACTACAAAGAAATTTATTAGCACCTTTGACCAATAAATGAAAAAGTGGATTGGTATAATCTTATTTGGATTGATGGCATCATCAAACATAATTTCATTGAATGGCTAATGTGTCAAGATTGACTTTCTACAGGAAAAGAAATGGTACAATGGCTCCTTTCAATTAACTTATACTATGATTTTTGTTAGTCCCATGTTGAAAATGAGAATCATCTTTTTTCTAAATGTCCATGGACAATGAGGGTTCGGAAAACTATCTTTGCTTAAAATGGAATTAGACGTGATATTGGAGGATAAAATGAAGAATTGAAATGGATGATCAAAGCAACTAAAGGAAAGGATTTAGCTGCTAAACTTCCTAAGTTATCTTTTTTAGCTTGCATTTATTGTATATGGGTAGAATGTAATAGAAGACGATTTCAAAGTAAAATAGTAGACATTCCAATCATGATGGCTAAAGTAAGGAAAATTGTACGAAGGAGAGCTTCTTTGTTTTAAAATATAGAATCCTCATAGGAAAATGTCATTTTAAGTGAGATTTGGAGGCTTCCAAACTCTATATTTTTATAATTCTTATAATTCTGGGGTATGCTCTTATACTTTTGTACACTACTTTTTATTAATGCACACTTACATTTTCATCAAAAAAAATATATAGAGATGCATTTCCACCTTGCACCCTTATAGGAAGACAATAACCTTGTCTTCCGGGTTTTATAGATTATCATTTCATTCTCAAGTTTTAATTTCAAGCAACAAATTGGAAGACAATCTATAGATTTCAAGTGGCACTGCTTCTTCCTTTTGAGAAACTCATTTGGACCGTACACTATCTTGTGTACAATCAACTGTAGGCATTCTAAAATGATCATTTATTGAGAATGCCCCCAAGCATAATATAGACTCTCCAGGACAAAAGGGAGGCTAACCCGTTTAAGGGACACAAAATAAACATGCCTTTATATATAAAAATAAAATACTAAAAGCTACTATGCATCTTTTCTAGGGGATCATGGCTTTTTCCCTAATGCCAGATGATATACACTTCCACAAAGCCTAAGATTATTCAATTGACAATATGCAAACAGAAAAATAGGTAGTCAATATTCCTCTATCCCACAAACAAAGCAAAAACTTCATTTTCCTAAACAGAACCATAGCCAACCAATTTCTTATTGGCATTTTGTCTTCTTCTCCTTATAAGCCACCGAGGATGTAGTGAAGAATAATTGTAATAATTCATATGAGTCTATGCTAGAACATTTCAGGACGATAGTGTCACAAACAGTCCCATGCACCTTTCACTTAAAAATCACTACAAGAAGCAACCAATGAAGAGGTGTTTCCCCCTCAATCCCAAGATCAATAGTGATTCCTTAGAGGCCTTACCTCTTACAAGGTTAGTTTTTAACCAATTGAACTAGATAACATGGACAATGCTAATGCAATCAAAGCATGTCTTTTTTATTATTCCGATTTTATTTCCTCGTAACATTCTTTTATTACTCTAACCTCCTTCTTTCTTTGGACTTTACCCAACCTTATATCAAACAAAGCTTCTAATGTATTAAAATTCAAATTTCAACTAAAACAATCCTTTATTTTGGGATTAGATTTTCATAAGTATTTCTTTATCCTTAAATGATGAGCAAGTTTAAGGTTCATAATTTATCCCAGTCTACCAATATACTTATTTCTTATCTTTCTTAGAAATGAATTTTTTTTCCTACTTAAGAACTTATGGCTTCTAACTTTGTTAAGGGCTTTCTATGTCCCATAACACTTGGATGGAAATTCCTTAGTTTGAATAGAACTGCTTGGGTTCCTAAATTAGAACATGAATGCCAAATGGTATTACCAAAGGCAATTACCATGGTAATCCACAGAATTGGACCTCTATTCAAATCTCAAATGCAAAGTTGTGGAGGTGTTACCATCTTGTTGCCACTATGCCAAAAGCCCAAGTTAAATGAGTGCTTTATAGGATTGTTATGTTCCACCATGCTTCCAATTTGATATCCTTGTCGAGCTTTCCTTGGGTCCCCATAAACCTAAGTTTTGATCTTGGCAAGCTATTGCCAATCCTTGAGCAGTGAACTAAGTTCTTCATGAGCCTCCACAACCTCAAGAAGCTCACCTTAAGCCCTCATACGCTTATCATTACTGTTAGTCCCTAGGTAGTGAACACATGTAAGGACTTGAACTTGGGAGGTGGTGATGCTCCAATACCATTTAAGTCTTACTGCCATTATGCCAAAAGACCAAGTCTAATGTGTGCTTTATGGGATTTCACTTTATAGGATTGTAACATTCCACCATTTGCCATGAGCCATCTAACTTTTTCACAAGTATCACTGGAGAAAAGAAATGACCAGTACTAAATCTTATGACTCCATCCTTTAACAATAACAATCTTTTCAATTTCTCTCTTCTAAAGATAATGATAATGATAAGGCCTAACTAACATCATTTGCCTTTCATCTTTAAGGATAATCTTATGATCATGTGACCAATATGGTGAAAACCCTTAGGTTCTCTAAACATATCCTTAAACTCCTTAAGTAACTCTTGCATTTCTTGGTCCCTTTTTCCTTTAGGAAAGATAACTAAATTTTTATCTAACTACTTCAACCATGGATCTCAGTCAACTAAACTCTCAATAAGTACTCTATTTTATTAATTTCCTAAGAGAATTTTGATTCCTAAATCACTTAGGTTTTCTTAGGTTGAAACCTTTACAATTTACGCTTCACCCTTCTATCTTAAATTCTATTCTTTGTTCTTTGAAATTCCAAACCCCATCCCTTAGCATCTCCAACCACTACACTTCTAAAATAACATTCGTTGCAATCAATGGCATGACATAAAAGCCCAATTGCATTTTAACCCTTTGAATAAATTTCAACACCTCTACATACTCCATTATAAGTATAATTTTATTGACCAAATCCTAACTAATGAAATTTTGCATTCTCCCATAATCTACTAACACCGTTACCTTCCTTTTATAAGTTACCACTTTGATGCCCAGAAGGGCATATGGTTTGTGATTTACCTACTTTGATGCCTAGAAGGGCTAAGGTTGAAATTTCCATAGCATCCCCTTCCTTTACATACCTAATTTATTTTCCACATTCTTCCTTTGGTTGAACTCCCATTGTCTAACTCCACTCATCATCTCATATTGCCTCTATTAGGAATAACTTCCTACACTGATGTCTTGGTCTATACTTGTCATTATAATGAAAGCACAAACCTTTTAATCTCCTTTCCTCAATCTTAGATGTCGTAAACCTCCTAGTAGGCAAATGGATCTTACTCGACAAAGAATTTTGCACCATAACATTACTTCTATTCCCCTAGGGTTACCAAAAGGTATAAATAGAGTCTATCATGGTAGTAGACTACCATTCCCAATTGGAAGAGTTAGTTTAGTTCCCCCTCTTCATCCTATTATAAGCAAACTACTTCTTAATATCAAAAATTGCTTCACATATATCCTAGCATGCTTCAAAGTTTTATTTAAAGTCTTTGGTTCATTTGATGTCACATCCACCTTAATACCATTTTTCAAACCACTTACAAATCCATCCATTACTTGGAAAGTGGTAAAAGGACCAATAATCACTAATAAATCCCTATACTTCTTATAATATTGTTGGACTAACCCACTTTCATATAATTTAGTAATGTAAGGTTTAATGGCTAACCAGGAACGGGGGTTGAATTGGTTATCTAGGTTTCTTTTTGCCTATTTTTGTATTGAATCAATTACAAATAACAAACATTCAAACATATAGACAAAAACAAAAATGCACACAATTTTACATGGTGGTTTAGCCTTTGTCACCTATTTCCACCCTCTTCTCCTTCAACTCAACCAGTTGAAGTCTACTTCAAAGCTCAGAGAATAACCTTTCCTACACTTTCCAACTCCTCTTCAAGGAGTCAAATGATCCATGATTACAAAAAAAAAGCTTGAACCAACCTCAATACAATAGCAAATCCTCAAATGTGTAATGTTTGTGAGGAATGTTGCTTATCAGCGAGCTAATTGAAGATATACAAACTCAATTCAAGCTCTAATCACAAAACCTCTAATTTTATAAAAGTTAGGGTTTTTGATTTACAAGGAAGTTTATGTGTAAATGATTATCTGAGCTTAATCAGCATATAAACACTTTAATCTAACAGTGAATATTCACAAGAATATTAGAGTGAGAATATTATAAACTTTCTGTATAGATCTATGAAGAATTTCATGAATATGTAAGCTTCAATTTTTCTCAATCTTCATATTAGATTTTTGTCAAAAGGCTGCAAACAACTGAAAAGCCTCTCTTTTATAGAAGATATGAAGCCAAATATTTTTCTAGGGTTCTGTTCAAACTTGAGAAGCTCATTGTGAATAATCCTATTGAGACTTGACAAAAGCTCCATCAAACAGTAGTATGAACAACAATTGATCATTCTTCTAGCCGTTCTAACATTTCTATCACTTCAAATTTCTTCCTGTTAGAGAATTGGTGACAAAAAGAGTGAGGCAAATGGGAAAAGGTTTTTAGCTTCTTGGTAACCCTTTTAAGGTTCGAGTGATTCTTCACACTGTGAAGGCTTAAGGTAATTCTCCTTAAGTGAAATGATGTCATAGCTAGTTAATGAGACAGCAGATGGGCTGAGCTTGCAAGCTTAGCTTGCGGGCTAAGCTTGATCCATAAAATAATAATTTGTATCTAAGCATGGACTAGCTAAACAAAAATCAATCATCATGTTCTTGATTTTTGGGCTTCATAGCATATTTCTTAATTCACATATACCTACAATTGCATAAATCCAAGAATCAATTTTCTTTTAAATATTCAAAAATTTATTTAGCCTTATAGAATATTTTTCAAGGTATTGTATGAGGTTAATTTATAAAAGAATGTAGGAACCCAGCTACTTTATAATATCATTTATTGATATTATAATTTGCATACCTTTTACTTCCTTGATTTTCAATATTGCACATAATAGTATGAAAGAAAAAACATTTTTACAAACATTATATACAATCAACATTTTGTCACAACAAAACATACATTTTTCCAACAATCTCCTTCTTTTTTATGATGACAAAATTTACAAAGTTTAAGCATATAATAGCACATGTTATCAATTGAATGATCATAATTTTCATTTCAAGATATGGCATGTTCATGTTCATTTGTGCAACCGATATATATTTTCATATGTTAATATCATGTTTTTCATTTATCATGTGCATTTCCAAACATCATACAAGAAACATTATCCCACATTTTGCACGATTAGTCAAAAATGGAGCATCCATGTGCTAAATGTTATCTTTCATGCTATCTTTGTTATCTTTTTCCCCTTTTTGTCATAAGTAAAAAAAAAATGATAGAAAGATAGCAAATGTGAAGTGATAAGTAGTAGAATTAAAGTCTACGAGAGAGTGTAGGAAGACTTACTTGATCAAAAGACTCAGATACATAGTGCTCCCCCTCAAAGTAAGAGCTCGAATGGAGAAATAAAAAAAAATGCAGAGTAAAGCATAACAAAGCACATTCAAGAATCATATGCAAGCAGGGACATGCCAAGCTCTCTTCGGACAGTGTAAAATCTTTCTTTATCTAATGGTTTGGTGAAAATATCAGCCATTGTTGATCAATACGCACAAATTCCAAAGTAATGTCATTTTCTAGCACATGATCTCTAACAAAGTGATGTCGAATTTCAACATGTTTGGTTTTAAAGTGTTGTATAAGATTCTTTGTTAAATTTATAGCACTAATGTTATCACATTTTAATGAAACATTTGAAGAGTTAATGCTATAATCTTCTAATTGTTATTTCATCCATAGAAATTAAGCACAACAGCTAGTAGTAGCAATATATTTAGCCTCAGTAGAGGATAATGCTACACTATTTTGCTTTTTAGAGTGCCAAGAAACAAGCATGTTGTTAAGGAAGTGGCAAGCATCACTTGTGCTTTTCCTATCTATTCTGCATCCAGTATAATCAGAGTCACTAAAAGCATGGAGATCTAAAGTTGTATATCTAGAATCCCAAACTCCTAGATTGATGGTTTCTTTTTAAGTATATAAATATTTTCTTAATCGCAGTCAAGTGTTGTTCTTTGGGATTAGAATGATATCTAGCACACAAGCACACATTAAACATGATATCAAGCCGAAAAGCAATCAAGTATAGCAAAGAACCAATCGTTCCTCTATAAAGTTTTGAATCTACACTAATTCCTTGTGATAGAGATATGGATGTACTTATAGGAGTGTCTATCGGTTTAGCATCATGCATTTTGAATTTCTTGAGCAGTTCATTGGTATACTTAGTTTAACTTATAAAGATTCTTTTACTAGTTTGTTTGATTTGCAAACCTAGAAAGTAAGTTAATTCACCCATCAAACTCATCTCAAATTCATGTTATATAAAATCAGTAAATTGTTCACACATAACAGAATTTGTGGAACCAAATACAATATCATCAACATATATTTGAACAATCAAAATATCTTTTCCTTATGATTTAATGAACAAAGTATTATCTACTTTACCTTTTTTGAATCCAATTTTAATTAGGAAAGTACTTAATTTGTCATATGAAGCCTATGGGGCTTGTTTAAGTCCATATAGAGCTTTGAGAAGCTTAAACACATGATTTGGACACGTTGGATCTTCAAATCTAGGTGGTTGTTCAATATATTCTTTTTCTTTTACACTACCATTTAAAAAGGCACTCTTTACATCCATTTAAAAAAGAGTAAAATTCATACAATACGCAAAAGCAAGCAACATTCAAATTTCTTCTATTTTAACTACCGGTGTAAAAGTTTCATCATAGTCAATTCTTTCCTCTTGATTATATCCTTGTTCAACTAATTTAGCCTTAGTTCTGGTTATGATTCCATTTTCATCTAGCTTGCTTCTATACACTCATTCTGTATCAATTACTAGGTGATTGTGTGGTCTAGGAACTAGGTTCTAGACTTTGCTCCTTTCAAACTGATTTAGTTCTTCTTGCATAGCAAGAAACCAGTTTTCATCTTCAAGGGCCTCTTCTATTTTATTTGCCTCAATTTGAGACAAGAAAGCTTGATGTTCACATGTGTTGTGATATCTAGATCTTGTGCTTACTTTATTTATGAGATCTCTTAAGATATGTTGTTGATCTACCTCACTTCTAACTCTAGGGAAAGAAAAATCTCTTCTATCTAACTACCCCTCAACTCTAGGTGCATTTCTATCATTATATCCTTGCTCATTTAAACTCGGATCAAAATCATCTTCAAATTGTACATGAATTGATTCTTCTACCAATAGAGTTCTTTTATTGAAAAATCTATATGCTTTGCTAGTATGAGATTAACCAAGAAATATGGCCTCATCACTCTTGGAATCTAACTTCCCAAGTGACTCTTTATCATCATTTAATACAAAACATTTACTTCCAAACACATAAAAGTATGAAATGTTGGGTTTCTTACCAAAGATTAGTTCAAATGGAGTCTTTTTCAAGATGGGTCTTAAAAATGCTTGATTTGAAATATAACAAGCTGTACTTATAGCTTCTCCCCAAAAATGTTTGGGAAGGTTATACTCACACATCATAGTCCTAGCCATTTCTTGGAGTGTCCTATTTTTCCCTTCTACAACATTATTTTGTTATGGTGTTCTAGGAGCTAAAACATTATGAGAAATACCATTCTTGGATTAGAATTTTTCAAATAGGTGGTTGTCAAATTTACCACCATGATCTGTGCTAATCTTAATTATAGTGAGATCTTTTTTATTTTGAATCATTTTAGAGAAATCAACAAATTTCTCAAATGCTTCATCTTTCCTAGCAAGTAGATATACCCATGTATATCTTGTATAGTCATCTACTATGACTAAGGTATAATATTTACCACTTATGGTAGCCATTCTCAAAGGACCAAACATATCCATATGTATGAGTTCTAAAGGTCTTGATGTAGACATTATTTGCTTTGTTTTAAAGCTACTTTGTGTGTGTTTACCTTTTGCACATGCATCACACAATTTCTTTTTATCAGAATTTAGTTCGAGTAATCCTCTAACTAAACCATTCTTACATAGTTTTTCTATCAACCTTAAACTAGCATGTCCAAGTTTTCTATGTCATAGCCAAGCATCAACATTATGATTTACAATCAAACATGCATGTTCATTTTTTAATTTACTAAGATCAAGCACATAAATATTATCTTTTCTTTTTCCAACAATTCTCACATTATTTTCAATATTCTCAATAGGACAAAGTTCTTTTCCAAATCTAATTTTGAAGTCATTATCACACAAGTGACTTGTGCTTAACAAGTTAAACATCAACTCATTAACATACAATACATCAAATATAAGAAGGGTTTTTGGGTTACCTATGGTGCCTATACCCCTGATTCAAGTGTTGAGAAGAGCTCCATCATCCCAGTCATATATCGGGACCACCCGCTGTCCAGAACCCACAACTCCTAGCATTTCTTGTTGTCTATATTCGCACTCAATGCTTGCAAAAACAAAAATGATTGTTGAAGTGTTTGGTGCCCTTTTTTCTTTGGATCCATGAATATTAGTTGTCTTTAAGTTAATTACATCTTTAGGCATCCAAATCTTTTTGACACTATATGACTTCCTTAGTCTAATGGGACATGTATCAAAAGAATGACCAATATAATTACAATAAGAACATTTATAATGCAATGGCAATGTATAGTCCTTTTTATCAAAGAAATTTGTAAAGGATTTTGAATTCTTACCTGAATTATATCCTATACCAGTTTTGTCAAAAATACCTCTTTGTGATTGTAACATCTTATCTAGCATGTTACTTCCTTTTGTAAATATATTCAACAATAGGATTGTATTATCTAATTTAGCTTATATGTCTAATTTTTCTTTTTCTAGTTCACATTATCCTCAAGTTAAGACTTTCTAAATCTGTTTTCATGCAAACATTTCCTATACTATCAACATGCTTATATTCAGAAATAGAACATGCATCAGTTTTAACACATGTATTAGCTTCCATGGATATATCTTCGAATACATCAAGACTTGCATATTTAACCGGTGATGATAAAGCTACAACAGATTTATCAATTGCAGATTCAATCTTTTCAAAATTATATTTAGCTTTCAATTTTCTGTATTTATCATTTATTTTGTTTGCATATTCAACCAAATCAAAGAAAACAGTTTCTATATTATCATTTAGATTAGTTTCTGGTTCAAAAACATTTACCTCAAGTTCTTCTTCTAAGATTGCATTTGCTGTTAGGTAGAGGTGAGCAACTTTTTCTTGTTCTTTCTCTTCTGAAGAAGAACTTTCATCATCCTCGGCAGCAATCATTGCCTTTTTCTTACCTTTGTTGTTCATCTTTTTTAGTAAGCGACAACCAACCTTGATATGTTCAAGCTTTCTACACTCAAAACACAAGTTATCCCTAGATCATATGTTTCTTTCTTCCTAGGTTGTCCCACATGTTTACCTAAACCCTTTTTTAAGAACTTTTTAAACCTTCTTGCTATTAGAGCAACCTCATCACTTTCGGACTCTATCTCTTCATTCTTTTCTACTTTTACCTTTAGAGCAAGTGACTTCCTATTTTATTTTTCTCTTACTCTTCTTTGTAATTGCATTTCATAAGTCTTTAATGATCCCAACAGATCATCTAAAGTTAAGCTATCTAGATCATGAGCTTCCTCTATGGCTATCTTCATAGAATCCCAACTTTTGGGTAGGGACGCTAACATTTTCCTAATCATTTCCTCATTCATGTAGGTTTTTCCTAGCAACTTAAGTTCAAAAACTATCTCGATGAATCTACCAAACATATCACTAATAGTTTCAGAATCATGCATAGAAAACAATTCATAATCATGAGTAAGCATAGTAACTTTAGATAACTTTACTTTCTTAGTACCTTCACAGATAACTTCTAGCTTTTCCCATATCTCTTTACTAGTGAGGTAAAAAGATACTTTATTGAATTCATGAGCTTTCAACCCATTATAAATCATGTTCATAGTCTTAGCATTTACACCCATGTTAGCTTCATTTTACTTCATTAATCAGTTTCAAGTAGTGTAGTACCCTTTCTGATTATTTGCCAAGCTTTAGGATCTTGACCAATAATAAAGACTTGTATTAATTGCTTCCAATGTCTATAATTAATTCCATCAAACAATGGTGGTTTATTATACCCTCTGATAGCAACTATTTTCTCTACAGCCATTTAAATGGATCTACTCTAGGATGTTAAGCCTTTAAAAAATTTAGAGAACCTGGCTTTAGATGCCAATTGTAAGGTTTAATGGCTAACCAAGAAGGAAGGAGTTGAATTGGTTATCTAGGTTTCTTTTCACCTATTTATGTATTCAATCAATTACTAATAACAAACATTCAAACATATAGACAAAAATAGAAATGCACACAATTTTACATGGTGATTCGGCCCTTGACATTTGCTTCCACCCTCTTCACCTTCAACTTAACCAGTTGAAGTCTACTTTACTTCAAAGCTAGGAGAATAACCTCTCCTACACTTTCCAACTCCTCTTCAAGGAGTCAAATGATCCATGGTTACAATAAAAAGCTTGAACCAACCTCAATACAATAGTAAATCCTCAAACATGTAATGTTTGTGAGGAATGTTGCTTATCAGTGAGCTAATTGAAGATATACAAACTAAATTCAAGCTCTAGTCACAAAACCCTTAATTTTATCAAAGTTAAGGTTTCGGATTTTCGAGGAAGTTTATGTGCAAATGATAATCTGAGCTTAATCAGCATATAAACATTTTAATCTAACAGTGAATATTCATAAGAATATTAGAGTGAGAATATCACTAAAGATTATGAACTTTCTGTATAGATCTATGGAGAATGTTGTGAATATGTTATCTTCGATTTTCCTCAATCTTCAGATCATATTTTCGTCCAAAGGCCACAAACAACTAAAAAGCCCCTCTTTTATAGAAGATATGAAGCCAAATAGCTTTTATGGGGTTTTTACTCAAACTTGAGAAGCCCGTTGTGAATAATCCCATTGAGACTTGACAAAAGCTCTATCAAACAGTAGTACAAACAACAATTAATCATTCTTCTAGCCGTTCTAACATTTCTATCACTTCAAATTTCTTGCCGTTGGAGAATCAATGACAGAGAGAGTGAGGCGAACAAAAAAAGATGCTTGGCTTCTCAGTAACCCTTTTAAGGTTCGAGTGATTCTTCACACCGTGAACTCTTAAGGTAATTCTCCTTAAGTGAAACTATGTCGCAACCAGTTAATGAGACAGCATATGGGCTAAGCTTGTAGGCTTAGCTTGTGAGCTTAGCTTATGGGCTGAGGTTGATCCACAGGATAATAATTTGTATTTAAGCATGGACTAGCTAAACAAAAATCAATCATCATGTTTTTGATTTTTAGCCTTCATAGCATATTTCTTGATTCACATGTACTTACAATTGCATAAATCCAAGTATCAATTTTCCTTTAAATATTCAAACATTTCTTTAGCCTTATAGAATATTTTTCAAGGTATTGTATGAGGTCAATTTATAAAGGAATGTAGGAACCCGGCTACTTTATAATATCATTTATTGATATTATAATTTGCACACCTTTGACTTCATTAATTTTCAATATTGCACATAGTCACATGAAAGAAAAACATTTTTACAAACATTATATGCAACTAAAATTTTGTCACAACAAAACATACATTTTTCCAACAAGTAAGATGTCTATAAGTAATGTGGGAGTGATTAGGAGTATACCTTTCAATCTTTTAGACTTTCCCATGTAAGAAAAAGGTCAAGGTGTTACAAATTTGCCCTAAAACTATGAAGCCACTTAATTATGGATATCTTCATGTTCCAAATTGAGATTTGCACCTTTTCTTGATCATTTAGACTATGAAATTTGAAAAATTTTATAGCCTAGATAATTAAAGTAATTGAATCCTCATTGCCATAATAGTGGGAAATTAAAATCTCATTATCCAACCCAGATTACTTGCTCTAAAATCTTGTGTTTACATAATCCAAAACAAGATTCAAAATTAGACCTAGATCCATATGAACCCGACCTAAGTGCATATAGGTTTAGGATGCTTGTGCCCTACACACTTGTGGCTAATGTGCTTGTGTTGTGCACACCACATTGTGATCGCGTTTGTACCATATGCTCCATTGCCTACATCCATGCCAACATGGGACTTCATCTCCAAAACTACCAACCTAGTCTCCCAAGGTGTAATTTTCGCTTGAAACAAAGTTGTGGAACATTTCCATAAAGTTACAGGACATCCCCACCTGTGTTAACTTAGTGTCAACCTTGGAAATCAAGGTAGCCATAGCAACCCTAATTGATTGCATGTAAAATCCCACCTTTGTAACTCTTGCCTCCCTTTGTGCAGCATAAGGCTTTGATGCAAACTAATGCCATTTAATCTTATCCTTCAAGATTTCTTGTAAACATGCTACTTGGGATGTAGTCAAAGCCCTATAGAGTCGCAATCCTACTTTGGATTTTGATAAGGACATAGTTTGTGAGGAATTGTGGCAAACTTTCTTTTGAACAAAAGAAAGGGGCTCAAATGGGAATACCTAAACCAAAACTATATTTTGAAGCCAAAACCAACAATCCAGACTACCTCCCCTCACATAGACCATCTTTTATAAAGAAGAAACCTTAATAGGCTTAACTAACCCAACTTAACTGATTATAGGCTAAATCCAAACCTATAATAAAAGGCTAATGCTAAACAAATAGTCATTGTAATGAATTGCTTTTTCATCCTTATAATGTGAAACTAGTGCTAGTGGAGCAAAAAGAAGTTAAGCTTTAAGCAAAGAATGAATAGTAGTTTTGCAAGTTAGGATACATTTGGCTTTGATAATTGAACTATTGGATCAATATTTTCGATAGTTAAGATGACTTATTTATTTTGTAACCCACAAGAATAGATATTAATAATCGTTGTATCAACATATCTTCTATTAAAAGACTCAAAGACCTAACTTAAAAGTTAATTCAAGAGTTACAAGGATATTTTCTTTATTTAAGCTTTACTAGAAAGGATTATGCTTATAGTGTAGGACTTTCGTCCCACACACATGCTCCCACATGTCAAGTGACATTAGGCTCAAGGTTGCATAAGATGGAAAAGATTTAACCTAAGTTTGATATTATATCAAAAAGCCTAACCCAAAAGCTATCTTAATAATAAGAGAGACATCTTCTTTATTTAAACTTTACCACAAAAGATTGGGCTTCTAGTATGGTACCTTTAACTTACACATACACCCCGCACACTAAGCAAGATGGAGTAAATTCAACTTGGGCTCCAATACCAAGTTGGAAGGCTAAAGACCTTATGTGGATCTTATAGTGGGCTAAAGCAAGCTCGGATTATAGGTGATATGTAAAAATCATTTTTTTGGTGTTTTAAGGTTTTTTGCTAGTGAGAAAAATAAGTGTTTAGGTAGGGAGAAAGGGATGAAAACTAAAATACAAAGAACAAAAATAAAAGAAAGATGTCAATAAGCTCCAAGACATGAAGGCAACACCACCAGTGAAAGAAGTGCTTCACCACCAATCTCTAGCAAGAATTAGATGAATGATGCAAAAGTTGAATCACACAACTTGGGGGTTTCTATTCTCTAGAAAACAAGTCTACTTAGGACTGAAACAAAGCTCCCTTTAAAGAGGCAGCTAAACCTAATCCTAGAAGGATCTAAGTAAATCAAGAATCTTTAAAACCTAATTCTAGAAGGATCCTGGTAAATCAAAAATCCTTAAAATTAAGGAAGTCTTAACAAATCTGAATTTTGAGAAATAAAGGAATTCTAGACAAATCAAAGATTTGACAAGTATGGAAACCCTAGATAAATCAAGAACCTATAAAATTAAAGAAAACCAAACAAAATGAAATAATCTCAAATAATAAAGAAAACCTAAGGAATTAAGGACTCAATAACTATTTAGGAAACCTCCCATATTAAAGATTGTAGAGATGCTATAAAATATTCTTAGGCTACTTTTCAACCTTGGCCTTCTTGGACCCACTAGATTATGTTGTGGCCCAAACAAGTATAAATTGACAAACTTAACATATGAGCTAGGCTAAAAGCTTGGGCCAATGTAGTTGCTCCCGCATCAAGACCCAAACTAAAAGCTTGTTTAGAGATGGATGAACATTTCTTTTATTTAAGTTCTACTATAAATGATCTTATACTTGATGTAAGATTTTTCTTCTTCTCCTCCTCCCCCTCAACACACACACTTTTCATTTTTTTGCCCTTACATGGATGACTTATAACCACTTATGCAAATTAAAAAGAAAAAAAAAAGTTAAAAAAGAGTTCCAATGAGTTGATACAATTTTCCTACCTTCTTTCCTACCTCTACACATTATTTCTACTAATCTCCCCCTTGAGTTTTAAGAAAACTAAACTGAATAGAAAAAGCAACTTTATTTATTCCAAAAATTTATTCAAAGTTAAGTCATTTTTGGAATCTACCAACCTACTTAATCATAGTAAAAAGTTATGGAGGTTAACTAGAATATCCTTTGCTTGTTGTCTTCACATCTCCATTTGAATTGTTGCCTAATTAAGGAGATTTCTATAATTAATATGGATCAATGTTTGTTCTATCACTAACAGCATTAAGAGGTAGCCACCTACCACCAAGAATCCCTACTCACTGAAAACAACACCCACCCTTTGGAAACATTCTTGTCCCATTAGCTTTCTTAATTGTCTACATGGCTCCCTTAATTTGTAATAAGGAAGTTGTCCACGATCCTAGGTAGTGTGTCACTATGACTAAGGAAATTTGAGCATCAGAGTTAAACCATATAAGGGATCTAATGCCTTTGCTTGCAGGTTGCTAACCTATTGGTTGCAAATGAATATATAAGACTAAACAAAATGTTGATGAGAGTGTGGAGCACTACAAGGAGAATTTAGTAGCTAAGGGCTACAACCAACACAAGGACATTGATTATCAAAAGACCTTTGCTTCTATAGAGATGATGGTGACTGTTTGACTATTATCCATTCTTGATGCCTCAAATAGTTAGAAATTTCACCAAATGGATGTTTAAAATGTCTTTCTCCAAGGTGACCTTGATACTAATGTTCCCATGAAAGTTCTAGAAGAGATTTGCCATAAGTTAGGCAACAAAGTGTGCAAATTACAAAAATCACATTATTAGCTAAAGTGGGCTTTAAAACTGTGGTACCATAAGTTCAAAAAGGTCTTGATCAACAATGGTTTTCAGCATTTACATCATGATTAATCTCTCTTTATTAATAAAATGAGTAAGAATTTACTTACTATCTTCTTATATGTTAATGACATGATTAGTATGGTTGGAGATGAAGCATCAATCTTAATGTTACAAAATTATTTACACTCCAAGTTTGACATAAAGGACCTCAAGATAGTTAAGTACTTTCTTGATATTGAATTCACACAGCCTAAGCTTGAGATACTAATCAATCAAAGGAAATATGCTTTGGAAATTATTTCAAAATATGGACTATTAGGATGCAAGCCTACATAAAATACCATGGAAGAGAATCATAAGCTTACTACTCCAAAGTATGATGTTGCAATTGAAGATGTGAACAATCATTCCTCACTAATATTACTAGCTACTAGCACCTTATAAGGAAGTTAATTTATCTCACTATTAGAAGACCTAACATGTACTATTAAGTACAAATTCTCAACAATTCATGCACGTGTTAATAATACAATTAATATACAATTCCTTCTTAGGTCCTCTAATTGTATTGGGTTTCCCTAATTAGGTACAATTCCTTATTCTAATTGTATTGGGTTTCCTTGATTACATTTGGTATATAGTTTTTATGCAGTGGGACCAATGCCATGCCACCATTAAAACCTAGCTAATGAATTCCATAAAGCAGCCACTTGCAAGCATTGTTTCATAAGCCTAAATCATAAGCAAGATTTATAGCGTGCTACTAGAAAGCTTCGACAAGGTGTTTAGGACTTAAGTTTGATCTGAAGTAGGCTATTAGTGAGCTAAAGCTTGTTGAAGGCCACAATGGTGCAAATTTTGTAAAGTTTTATGGCTATCCAATAAGAGGGGGATGAATTGGATATTTAGATTTTATCTTGTAGTAGTTCCTTTTTAAAATATTCATGCAATGTTGTTAATTAGCACAGCAATATTAGAGCATATAAATTAGAATCGAGACAAAATAATCAGGCTCAAATAATTACATAGTGGTTCGGCACTTTTCACCTACATCCAACCTTTTCTCCTTCAACTTAAACCAAGTTAAAGTCTACTTTACTTCAAGCTAGGAGAACTCCTCTCCTACATTTCACAACTCCTTAAAAAGAGTTATTTTAATTCTTGGTTACAGAGTTTAGGTTTATAAAACCTAAGTACATCAAGCTAATCCTCAAATATGTAATATGGGTGAGGAATTAAGCTTATTAGTGAGCTAATTAAACGTATGAAGAATTAATTCAAGCTCTAATCACAAAATCCCCAATTTTCACAAAGCTAGGGTTTCGGATTTACAAAGATCTTTCTGTGCAAATAATATTTGAGATAATCTAGCACATACAAAGATCAATCTATTAGTTGATATTCACAAGATAATAAATTTAAGGAATATCACCGAAGATTCTTTCTTTCTTCAAGGATTGAAGAACATGGTAGTGAGAGTAAATGATTCAAAGCTTCAATCTCTTTTAATCAAATCAGCAATATATTGATCAGCAAGCACTAAATATTCACCCGAAGCTCCTTTTCTACCGTTGAGATTTGATGGAAGTGACATAATACAGCTGCAAAGATGATGATTTTTGTAGCAGAAAGCCGTTCTGACAATCCATTGCTTCATTCTTCTTCCCGTTGGAGAGTCGGTAGTCGAAAGAGAGAAGGAGGAGGAGGAGGATGGCTTCGATCAATTATGCGGCTAGGGCTTTAAATTGTTCGAACGTAAGAGCTTAACCTCTTATCTAAGTGAAACGGTAGCGTTTCACTTAAGCAATATGCGCTCAGGTTGGGTTATGCAGGCTTCAGCTTCACGGGCCATCCAGGCGCTTGGGCTGAGTTCTACGAGCTTCAGCTTCACGGGCCGTCCAGGTTTTTCTTTTATTTAATCAGTCCAGCATCAGTCCAATATATATATGGTCCGTCCAATAATGATATGTTTTCTCACATATTTAACTTGAACAAATAACATACCTTTATCCTTCAAACGTACCTATAAGCACACAATTTCCAAGTTTCACATTCTCTTAATTTAAACACTAATATGAATTATTTTACTAATTAGATCACATATAAAATAATTCATTTTAACTTCATATGTAATTTTTGATAATGGAATGTAGGAAACCGACTACTTTATAATATCATTAATTGATATTGTAATTTGCACACCTTTTACTTCCTTTAATATTTAATATATGCACACACATTCATATATTCATACATAATAAAATTTTTCTCAACAAAACATATAAACACATGATTCTCAACAAATTTGACTACATTTTACTTCCACCTACTTGATTTCTAGGGAAAATTGGAAACCTAGCAAGCCTTGATTTGTTATCTATGGCTCTTGCAAGTGTGGCATTAATTGACAATTATAGAAAAGGGATCAAGAGGATAAGGTGATGAAGTTTCTGCTTAGGCTGCTAAAGGAGTACTAGAACCTTCACACCTAGATTTTGTCATGCAACACCCTCCTCTTCCTCAAGGGGATGTACACCATGGTGAGGTAAGAAATCCACCGAAAGACTTTCGGTGATCCCTCAATTGGTGATGGGGTGGCTTTTGCCACTTTTTGATATGGTTTCAGTAGTAGATACATTGAATTTGGGTCACATGAGATAACTGGGTGGACATGTGGGCTATCTCTCTATGTTTAGGTCAGCCTCTACCTGGGACCTCGTGATTAGGCCCTAGGGGTCTAGCCCACCATGTGTTGGGGCTAGCTTACTTGGGCCAAAGCCCATTTGCAACCATTACAAAAAATTTAGCCATGCTAGGGAGTCATGCTTCCTTCTTGTTGGGTACCTACCTAATTGGAAGCCCAAACAATAAGGAAGAGGGAAGAAAAATTCTAGGTAGGCTGGGCCCATAACCTATAACACTTCTACTAATGCTTTTCCTATCCCCAACCCTCTTGGGTTTGGGTCTCAACATGTAGACCATGCTTATCCCTTCCCAACTTATAGAGGTCTTCCTTCCTATGGCAGAACATATCCACCACCTATTTCTAGTTCAGGTATGTTGGGCCCTATGCCCTATTCTCCTAGAAGTGTTTATAGGGGATCTACTTAACCCTGAATCAACAAAGCAAATTGGTCCACTTCCTCAATCATATGGATTCTTCTAATCCAGCAACAAACTTCATAGTTATACACACTCCATCCAAATCTTTTTCTTTATGGATTATTGATTCAGGGGCTACTGACCACATCACCTATGAATTACATAGTTTGACATCTTATCATCCATATGCATCACCACTATTTGTCCAATTACTAGATAAAACCCATAGTCTTATCACCTATATAGGAACATATAAGCCTAACCTATACTTAGTTCTCTAACATGTCTTATTTGCACCTCACTTTGGCCATAACCTCTTATCCCTCATGAAGCTAACTCGTGACAATTATTGCATTGTGATTTTTTTTTTATAAATTTTGTGTTTTTAAGGACCATATTACTAAGGTGTTGATCGAACTTGGTAATTGTGGAATCATAATGTTTTGATATGACAAAATCAAGTCATCATATTTATTTTTTTTTATTTCTAAGTGTATTATGCTTGGAAAAGTGTTTTGTTCCTTATGCAGGTTTATATCTTAGCCCAGTCCACTACTTAACTTGCCAACTCTGATTGGACTTCCAGCTTACAAGCTCAACATGCTAACTTGGATTATGTTGGATGTCTAGCTCATGTCTTAGCCCAACCTGCAGTCAAACATGTAAACTTTTCCTTGATTGAATTTTTAGTCCACGCTTAAGTCAATGTGCAAGCACAACCCAAAAGGACACTTAACTCATGCTTAAGACAACTCATGTAAAATGCATGACCTGACCTCAACTCTCACATTTGCAACCCTAGAATGAGATAGCTGCAACTTCACACCACCTCCTATCTTCACTTAAAGCCACCTACATCGATACTTCAAAATTCATCATGTCTAGCCAAAACAAAAATGGAAAGATTAGATTCAAGCTCCTATTGGAAAGATATGCTCAAATCTATGAAAAACCCTAAAGATGGAAAGTGATTTTCAACTCAGAACTATAACCCGCAACCCGCAGCTACAAAATCAAACTTAAGTACACCATTCTGAAATATTAGGTCTAAAATTCTCATTTGAAATTATTTTTTTCCACTATGTAACCTGATGAGAAAATATTTGGGAAAATCACATTAGGGTTTTTTAGACAAAACTTTTTATTGCAAAAAGGAAAGTTTCTATTCAACTTTTATGAGATGATCTCATAAAGGAAATTGGGATTTGAAGTTTGAAGAAATATTTGAAAAATCATATTAGGGTTTTTTAAAGGGAAGTTTATGTTCAAGTTTTATGAGATGATCAAAGTTGGAATTTGAAGTTTGGAGAAATTAATTTAGGATTTGTGCCATCATTAAAAAGCAAAACACTTATTTGCTATGGTTCCTTCTCCTTTATGTGAAAGTTTGTGAGAAAGGGAGGAAACATCATTCTTGGTCACTATTATAGGATGCTTTCAATAGAGGAAGAAGATTTTCTTTCTTTGGCCGACTCAAATGGATTGATGAAGACAAGAATTGAGACTAGATACATTCTTATTCAAATTGGAGAAAGAAAAAGGAAATGGACATAAGGAAAAGGAAATTTGGAAATGGCTATAAAGAAAGCCTATGGTGGAAACAAGCCTTATATAGAAGTGAAGAACAAAAGAGAAATGTGACCACCACCGAAGAACATATTGAGAATCTTTAAAGCACTCAAGCTTACTGCTGCTGCACTATATTCATCAAAGTTACTACTTTACTAAGCATCTCTTGACCTTACTGCTTCAATTGATATTATTATTGAGTGTTGTTATAGCTTGCTCAACTTTCATACTCTTAGAAAGTTCATTTTAATATTGTATTTATTCACCATTAAAATTTTTGGTGAGATTGGATTCAATCTCTTGGAAAAGAGATTGGTTATAAGAGTTATGAACTCTTGTATAGGTTGCAAAGAATAGTGGAAAGGACCTTTTAGCCACATCAGTTAAAAGGTAATGAGGGATATAGGCAGTTCTTTGTTGTAGCCGAACCTCTTAAAAATCCTTGTGTTATTTCTTGTTTGCTTGATTGATTTTGCTAAATTATATCTTATGGTAATTTTATTATTTTTAAAATATCCAATCAATTCAACCCCCGTTCTTGATTGCTAGAGAGGTTAGAACCTAATAGTAAGGCTAATAAAGAACTTTACTTTTTATGTTCTACCATTCCCGCTAGTTTCCATTTTGTCTTTTCTAATGTTTTTTACTTTCCCTAAAAAATACTTCGTATATTTTCAGACCTTTGCCTACTAGCAATTGATTTTGAATGATATTATTTTCTTTAGCACAAATGCCTTCATCATTTTTCTTTAAAATCTTATTATATGCATGGAAAAACAATTTCCTATCCTAACTCTTTTTCTTACCTCATTTGTCCACTCACTAAACAAATATATATGCCATTTCCTTTAAGTTAATATGTGACTAAATCTATTTTTGATTTTGTTCACATGGATGTGTAGGGTTTCCACAATAATACCACTTATGATGTTGTACATATTTTCTAACAATTGTGGATGATTTTTCTCATGCTACCTTAACCTTCTTTCTCAAATTTATAAGTCGAGTTTCTTCCAAAATTCAATTCTTTCTTCCCATGGTTCATACCCAGTTTGGTACCATTGTGAAGCACATTCCTCTAACAATGGCACTAAATTCTTTTTATGTGAATGTTTCTTCTTCTTTTATGCTCGAGGCATCATACATGAAATTTCTTGCATCCACACTTCCCAACAAAATGGAGTTTTCCAATGTAAATACCACCACTTACTTGAAGTGACGTGGGCCCTTTTGTTTTAAGCCAATCTTCCTTCTTGTTTCTAGGGTGAATACATCTTAACTACCACTTATCTCATCAACTATTTACCTTCTCCTTCTGTGGGTGGCATCACCCCCTATGAGGATCACTTTGGAAAACCTCCTATCATTAGATACTTACATGTTTTTGTGTGTCAATGTTACTCCACCACTTTGGGACCATGTAACAACTTTAGTCCTTGTGCCTTCCCTTGCATCTTTATAGGTTAACCTTCTTATAGAAAAAGGTTATCATCGGTATGATCACACCTCAGACAAATATTTTGTTAGTCGCAATGTCATCTTTTATGAGGATGTTTTTCCTTTTACATCATCCTCATCTATATTGTCCTCAAGCAACTTGGCTACCTTGTCAACACCCATCATACTACCTAAAGAATCCTATACACCTTTCTTACTTCCCATGGAGGACCTAGACTTTCCTAAGCCCTTTTCTTCAATGCCTTAACCTATTGTTACCTTACCTACTTGTCTAGAACTAGTTCTTGTTATAACTTTGCCAAATCCACCTTTGGTTTCTCCTACTCTTAACCAATAGCTTACATCCTCACCTAAACCCTCGGTCTACCACTTTGGTCACTCCACCAAACCCTTTATTTGGAGCTTGGACTACTTATGCCCCACTTTACCTTCTACCTTTACCACATCTTTATATCCTATCTCTCAATATATTTCCCTTTATCAGTATCAGCCTCACTAGCAACACTTCACTACCTCCATCTCTACCACCATTAAGCCTTATTCCTTCTAAGAAGCCCTTGCTGATCCTCATTAGTTGGATGCCATGGATAGTGAGCTTGCTACCCTTGAGGCCAATCACACTTGGGATGTGGTCCTTTTGCCTCTTAATTGCCGTTCTATTGGTTGTAAGTGGGACTCTAAGATAAAATATTATGCTAATGGCTCCATTAAGTACTAGAAGGCCTTTTAATAGCCAAAAGGTATAGTTAATAGGAAAAGATTGACTATTAGGATACTTTCTCCCCCATAATAAAGCATGTCACTATTCATTTGCTTATCATTGTTGTTGTTGTTCATCATTGTTGTTGTTGTTGTTCATCATTGGTCCATTTTTCAAATAGATATGCAAAATACCTTTCTTCATGATGACCTTTCTAAGAAGGTTTATATAGAGCTTCCCCCTAGATTTTGCAATTAGGGGAAGGGTTTAGTTTGTTAACTGTGAAAATCTTTATATGGGTTGAAACAAGCATCTCACCAGTGGAATGCTAAACTCACTACCACTTGCATTGCACATGGCTTCCATCAATCCTATCATGATTATTTACTCTTCACAAAGAGTTAGGGCAATTTCTTTGTTACTTTACTTATTTATGTTGACAATATTTTGATTATAGGGAATAATCAAGCTGTTGTATTAGATTTAAAAGGTTATCTTCATTCCATATTTTTTATGAAGGACATCGAACAGTTAAAATTTTTCCTTAGGACTAAAACTGCTCACTTTCCAAATGAGATTTCTTTTAGTTAGTGCAAGTATACATTAGAACTTATCTTCAAAGTAAGACTTGTAGGATCCAAACCCTCTTTAATTCTCGTGGAGTAAAACAAAAAATTTATAAGCATCGACTATGATGCATCCTCCTTAGAAAAACAACATGATCCACCACTTGAAGATCCTTTAACCTACCAAAGATTAGTTGGTAGACTAATCTACTTGATACTCACAAGACCAGATATTACTTTCTCTATGCATCTTCAAAATCAATTCATCATGAGTGTACTAAAATAGTCCCATATGGATGTAGCTATGAAGGTGATTAGGTATATCAAGAGTTGCCCAAGTCTTAGCTTTATATTCCCAAAACCGTCAAAGTTAGAATTAAGGGCCTATTGCAACTTAGATTATAGTACATGTCCTATGACCAAGAGGTTGGCTACTAGTTTTTGCATAATACTTTGAAATTCCTTAATATCATGAAAAGCCAAGAAACAACCATCTCATTATCATTAGCAAAAGTAGAATATCAGGCAATGCATAACAATACATGTGAATTAGTCTAGATCATGGCGTTATTGAAGGATTTTGATTTTTATTTACATCAACCTACTTCACCATACTACAACAATGAGGCGGAAAAGAAAATAGTTACAAACCTAACTTTTTATGAATGGACAAATCATATTGAGTTTGATTGTCATTATGTGAAAAAGAAAATATAGCATGGAATCATTACAACGAGTCACATTTTTACCAAGGAGCAATCAGCAGACCTATTCACTAAAGCACTTTGCAATAGACAACATTGACATCTTCTTTCCAAGCTGAGAGTATTTGATTTGTTCAAATCTCCAACTTGAGGGAGAACGTTAATAATACAATTAATATACAATTTCTTATTAGGTACAATTCCGTATTAGGTCCTCTAATTGTATTGGGTTTTCCTAATTAGGTACAATTCCTTATTCTAATTGACCTGATTGTGTTTGCTATATAGTTTCCATATACAGCTAGGTCTAGAAATATATATAAAGACATAATCTTGTAAATCTTAAGTATTGAAAATTCAATATAATTGAATTCTCTGAACTCGTCAGCTTTATGTTCATCCCTTCCTTTCCCAACATTCATACTTTGTGATAATATGACCAAAATTTCTCATTGGGAGGAAGCACTTCATTAAATGCTCTCCAAGTTTAGGATTACTTATAGGGTTAGATAGTAAGTTAGATTTACAAGCTTGTTGTTATTTAATTACTAGAGATTGTTCCATGAGTAGAAGATTTAAGATGGGCTTTTGTATAAAACTTAGTGATTCTCTAGTTTCTTGATGATGTAAGAAACAAGGGAAAGTTTCATGATCATCAACGTTAGCTAAATATCAAATCATGACCACTACTTCATTTAAGATAGTTTGGTTATTAGGTTTGTTGAACAATTTATGAGTCTTGTATCCAAAACTAGTCTCTTTATTATGTGATAATAAATCTACAATGAAGATAG
Organism: Casuarina cunninghamiana; assembly: GCA_028551485.1. NCBI lineage: Eukaryota > Viridiplantae > Streptophyta > Magnoliopsida > Fagales > Casuarinaceae > Casuarina > Casuarina cunninghamiana. The sequence goes on from CM052371.1 coordinate 10,511,472, forward strand.
TTGATAACCCTATAGTTCATGAGAATATGAAACATATTAACTGCCATTTCATCTACAAGAAAATTGCACAAGGTATCATTTGAACTTCTCACATCTCAAGCAAGGATTAACTAACAAATTTGTTTATCAAGGCATTGGGTATAGAACAACACCAATTTCTTCTTGTAAAGCTTGAAACAAATGACTTATATGGAGCACCAGTACGAGGGAGGATGTAAAAAGTATATGTATTATGTATATATTAGTCATATTCGTTCATACAGGCAGTTGTGTTTTTTCACTGCATGACTGTACTTGCTTCTTTGTAAATGTTTTTATACTTTTCCTCCTCACCCGATTCATTCATTCATTATGTATCCCTCGTCAACGACTATTTTTATCACTGGATTCATCAAGTTATTGCGCCTCTTTGCTGAGCTATCATGCAATCACGGGCGTTTAAGAAAAACTCTATTATACTCTGGATGAAACGCTTGTTTGGAAACTCCATTAAACTATCAATGGCATTTTCTTCTCTGCATATGTGACCCTTCCGGTACATCAGCTGACGCAAGGTAAAGCTAGATACCAGGTTGTGGAGCGCCCTTCTTGCAAATTCAGGTCGTCCCTGGGTCATTGGTTGAATGGGTAGAAGGCTCTAGAATGTGGGCTTTTTGGTAAATGTGGGTGGAAAACGAGGGTTGTTGTGGTACTGTACAGAGAAATGTGTTGGTTATGAGATTTGGAACCGCACAATAAATGCGGTTTGACGTGACTGTCCTAACACTACAAGCGCCGTGCTTGATCGCAGTAAGCCGGCGAACTTCCGAGTGAGATTTGAATGCACCTTTGGGTTTTCGAGGAGCTTCTGGCCAAAATATGTGGCTGACGGTTGAGTATTAATGGTGGATGAACGGAAATGTAGTTTAGAGGGAGTTCATGCGAGAGTGCTCGACAATTCATCTTTGATTTCGGAACGGGGTAAAGATAAATGGCTTGGGCAAGATAAATTGTTTTTTGGTGGGCGTGACTTGGCCCCTCAACCCTTTTTTCTGGTTTTAGAATGGTGAGTTTTATTATTTTCATGTAGTACTTTTGTATAAGGTCGTACTCTTTATACACAATACATATGACTGCTCCTTGCCATTTGCAAGCTCCTGTTGTTGTTGACTAGATATTAGCCCATTTGCGCTCGTTTGAATACATTACCTATTGTATTTCCTTATTTGGTTAGGCCTATTCGTGTATTTGGGCTCTGGTCTGTTTTCTTTGTATGCCCGTTTCTTCTTGTAATATTGTGACAATTCACTGCCTTCTCTGGTTATATCGATCCAAAACAATGTTGTAGTAAGCTTCTGAAAACAGAACATATTGTCACAGCCCTCAGAACAGAGTAGATGTCCGAGAGCTTATTGATCTCAGTTCATTCATGAACTTTGTTTCAAGAGAAAAAGAAAAAGAAATGATTTTTTCATGTCCTGCGTTGAAAAAGGAATAGAGAGATGAACGAATAGCACAGAAAATACTCCCTTGATACATTCATTTAGCAGTTAAGTAATGCCAGAAAAAGTACTTAATTCAGCGGTTTTAAGTATCAGTCCGAATATTAAAATGCAGATATTAGATCCACCAAGCGATTGAAATCTTCTGCTGCACCGCTGACAGCTTTTAACACGACCTCCTTGAGGGCTTCCGCTTTCCCCCTCATCACCTTCCCTTGCTCATCTCTCAACATCAGTTCCAGGTTCTTGAGCAAAAAAATTTTTGTGACTGCACCTTCCTCAACTTTAACCCCGATTCCCCACTCCTCTACCATCCGTCCCATCATGCGTTGGTCACCGAAGAATGGCCTGCAGATCAGTGGCACACCGTTCACGATACCCTCGGCTACAGAGCCTGACCCACAGTGTGTCACAATCACACCTACAGAAACATGTGCAAGTACTTGGGTCAGGGGGGACCATGGCACTACTTTGCCATACGCCCTTGTCTTCTCAAGAAACCCTTCCGGCAAGAGTTCCTTGGATCTGTCATTAAGAGACCACAGAAATGGAACTTTACTCACTTGAAGTGCCTCCGCTACAGCTATAAGCTCCTCATGAGGCAGCAAGGCCACAGTTCCAAATGCAAGATACGCGACTGATCTAGATTTTTGTCCGTCCAACCATGATAGGCAGCCCGTTGGATCCGAACTCGACGGTGGTAAGGGGGGTAGTGGCAATGAGATGGAGGCAGAGCCCACATAAAAAACGTTCTTAAACTTTGATCTATGGTCAAGGATGAGAGGGGGAGAGCTTAGTTCTCTAAAAGAACTCATAGCGACCGCCGTAGCTCACGGTAGTGCCCAACCAGTTCGACGTAGTGCGAGAGAAAATGGTGAATCTTCTTCGTCCTCCGAGATCAGCACCCCCTCAGGTACAGCAATACGCATGGCGGACAACCCTGGAATAAAGTTCAGTATTCCACTGCAATTGCCATCACTATTGGGGCAGCGCTCGCGAATGAGGTCAGTGTAAACGTGTGCTGAGAGACTGCACGGATGACTTGTCCACGAAGCTATCCATGGAACATTCGTATCCTCGGCAATCTCGGCAATCTCGGCAAGAGCAGTCAAGAATGCATGAGAGATCAAGCAAGTGATTTTATATCCAGTCTCTGCCACTACCATGTCAATACTATTTTTGAGGTTCGCGGGCGCGGCCTTGAGGAAAAGGTTTAGGGGCTCTTCTGGGTTTCCCGTGAGCACATGTCCCTCAGGCACTCCGTCTGCCACCTCGTAGAACTTTACGTTGGGTGGAACGTCCTCAACTCTTACTTTTGACAAGAGTGACTGTGTGGACTTGGCTGTATTGATGAATGAAAAGTGAATCTTTGGGGCAGCACTCGCTATCTTCCGCAAGAGATGTAGACCAGAAATAGGGTGGCTGCCGAATGGGAATGCCACCATGGCCACATGTTTCTCCTTAGGACTTTTGGTTTCTGCCATCTTTCTATATTTGCAAAGTTGATTTGGACGGAAGATCTAAAGCGGAAGTACTATCAGACACAGATTCTTCGGGAGCTTGTCTGGTACTTGAAATTGCTCGGCCAGTTAAATTGTCGACTTAGACCAGTCCACTTGAAGAGTGCAGGAGTGGAAATGTTTGCAGAGAGTGATGATTATGGTAACGGCAAGGCTATCGTGGAGGCTTTGTAGCCATTCAACGGATTGTGGCAACGGCAGGGCCATCGTGGATGCTTTGTAGCCTTTCAACGGACCGTTCTATTCCGTTAGGTGCATCGCAAGGCCAGTGAAGAAGGTGGGTGCACCGCAAGGCCAGCGAATTAGGTAGGTGCACCGCAAGGCCAGCGACTTAGGTAGGTGCATCGTAAGGCCATTGAAGAAGGATGGGTGCATCTCAAGGCCACCGAAAAAGTAAAAAACTGATAGAGGTAGAAGGCATTTTTTTGGGAAGGCGTAAGGGACTTTCGGTCTTCAGATTTGATTTCATTCCACAAGATCCTAGAGCAGTGATTCCCCGGAGAATCCTTATTGAAGAGAAAATACATATGCATACATCACATCGTACAAACTAGGACAACAAAATTATTTAGTGTGATTGGCATCATCCTGCAATGATGTTGTTGAGATTATGATCTTCTGTTTCGATCACCAGTTTCCAACGCCCTTTTACAACTCTATTGTTATGTAGTTATTTTAATTATTTTAGTCAACAAATAACGTAGCGTTTGTTAGATAACATTTGGATTTTCCTATACTTACTTGTATTTTACTTGTTTATGTAGCATTGTGAGAGAAGAATGAAAGCCAGCCAATTTTCATTGATAGTTGTCGAGCAAGAAAAAATTAAGAAGAAAAAAAGAGGAAAAAAAAATAAAGTGAGGATGCAACACACAAAAAGAAAAAAAAAAGATTTCTTAAAGAAAAGACAATTCGGTAATAGATTTCATGTTTTTCAATTAAATATGCTTTATTTAATTCCTACTATTAGTCTTGTATAGTATTATATTATATTTTAATTTTCTTTTGTTAGGGCCATGATGTAACTAAATCATAACAATGTGAATTCCATGATTGTTTACATCCTACAATAGATTATATTTATGTAAGTTAGATATTATCATACCTAATATTTTTAGATGATTGGTCACTACTTAAATGATTTAATATATATGTTTGAAACTAAGAGTAATAATATATAATTATTTTTTATAATAGATAATCATAAATTAAATATGGATAGATATATACTATATTGTTTATGTAGATTTTTGAGATAAAATAGTCAGAAATTTTATTGTAAATCAAAAGTTTTTATAAATTCTAATACACTTTTGTTTATTTCAATTCACATAAAAATATAATAAATTAATAAACTAAATAAATTTCTCAATTGATTTATATTATAATTTTGTAGTTTTTAATTTGAAGGCAAGTCTTACATAATAACACTTTGGTAAGAATATTAATGATTGGAACTTTAAATTGTAATAGATGATTAAAACAATTAAAGAAAATGATTTAGTTGTAAAACTTATTAAACTTTCTCTTTTAACATATATCTATTATATTTTGTTTGAACATAGACATTTCTAAAAATAATGCTATTAAAATATTATTTTTATTGACTAAAATTAATAAAGTAGTGCATAAGATAGCATCTCTATTTATAAACATTAAACTCACTTAAGTGAATATTTTGTTATATCATAACTAGAATGTTTCAAACTCAATTTTTTTTTACATGAATTATAATATTGAAGTATGTCTTTAAATTTTTGTATTGTCTTATTCTTTAATAAATAAACTTATATATTTATTAAAAAAACTACGTAGGTTTGCTATCCCTAATTATAAAATAGTAAATAAATTATACTATTTTGTCATTACATAACTATTATTATTCTTATAGGCAAAAACTCTTGAAATTTATATTTAGTAATTATGTTGAAATCAAATGCTTTAACTTATTACTTACCTTTGATTGATTTTATCTTTTCAATTTAATTTCTTTTTAGTTGTGAAATTTTGCTTTAAAGATTATCAATTTCAACTCTCTTTTGATCTATTAAAAAAAATTTGAAATTAGTTCACTATTCATATTTAATTAGTTTAGTAATCATCAATTTTTATAGGATTAAACTTTTTTATTATTATATTACTTATTTTACTTGCATTTAAAATTTTACAAACACCCTTCTTCCACTTCAAGAGGCCATATCCTTTTTTTTTTTTTTATAGTGAAAATTGATGCTCCAACTTGTTGAAGGTTTTTCCACCGTAAATTACGATCTTTTGTTACGTCTCTTTTTTCGATTTATTTGCTGTATTATCCATTATGTTATTATGTATGAATAAATTGTATACAATAATTAGTTTTGCATCTAGATTCTTAACAAAATCTAAAAAAAGAAAAAAACTCAGAACCTTAGTCATGCACATCTTAATTTGGATAAAAAGATAGATGAAATTAATTTGATCATTAAACAAATGAAAATCGCCTCTCGATTTGCATGTTGGATTTCATATATAATCAATTCCATTAATTCAAACTTGTCTGAAGCTTTATGTGTAACTATCTATGGAATATAAAATTGCGGCAAGATCCTCCAACCTTTTCATATTCTCCTAAAAAGCAAATAGAAAGAAGAGACGAAAGTCTTAAAAAAGAAAAAGAAAAAAAAAAGAATTATAAGCATATGATCGAGGTTGTCGGCATCGGCGTTGTTAAGAGACCGACGGTAGCATATTTTTACAGCCGGGGTCACGCTTTGGGTCCCACTATGAACAGGATGTTATCGTAAAGCAGCGTCATTGCTCGCCAGTCGTATGGTTGAGGTTGTCGGTCCCATCAGTGAAGTTAAGAGGACCACCGTACCATATTTATGGTACCGGGAAGGACGGTCCGGGAACCCCACAAAAGCGTACCCAATGTGATGGACAGGCTGGGATCGTACGACGACGTTGTTACGCCCAGGACCTGTGGCCGAACGTTATCTTATCATGAGCCACCTAATAGGCTTTGTAGGGTTTGAGGACATTACCTTTACCACATGAAGTTGATCATCATCTGTCAATTAGCTTTATGACATTACAGCCTTGTCCTTAGTCCTCGATTACTTTCTTTTCTTTTCTTTTTTAATTCTTTTTTTCTTAAGTTTTTACAAATGATCAATTCATTAAACATGGTCGGTACATTTTAAATTAATTGGTAAGTTAAGGTAGCTTGTAAGTTCTACACCCTCGATAAATTATTTAACAAAATCACTAACTATGCCTTTAATTTAAAAATGAAAAGTATTAGTTTTAGTTGCATCCCATATGAATCCTTTCATCTATATCTTTTCAGTTTTTTATAAACAAAAGGCCAAGAAAAAACTACACACAAGATGGAAGTAATCTCTTCAATTGGCAACCTTAACCTATTTATGTATGTTTCCTCTAATAATGGTTTTGATGAGTTACATAGCTTAGGTATATAAAATACAGATATTTATGATTTATTTTAGGGTAATAACAATGAATGATTAGAGAAAAAAACTTAAAAGAAAAGATTGCGAGTTAGAAATTTGGAGCTTACCTTTGGCTCCAAAATTAACAACAAAAGAGAAAAGTTCAGATGAAACAGCCCATATAGAAGACGATTTCTACATCCATGTTGAACTTCAGATTTGTTGGGTTTTAAAATGCCATAAGAGAAGACCAAGGATGGAATTCTGCATGTTATTAACAAGAAGAAAATGATCCTCACGCAGTTCACGCAAAGCTGGAGAAGGCCCTAACAAGACATGGGGAAAAAAAAAAGGATCATTGGTTAAGGTTTTGGTTTCCCTTTTTAAAAGAACAAAAGGGGTGTGAAAAGACAGGATGAGAAATACCCAGTCACACTTACGAATAAAATTGCTCAATCTAACTTGTTCTACTTTGGTGGAATTTGCCTTAGACGAAGTGGGTATTTATATACATGGATTGGGGTATTTGAATCTTAATTGAGAGTAATATTCGTTCGTTTGTTCTCTTTCACTGCCGGTTACGATTGGCCAATGTTACATACTTAAAAATCAGCAAGCCAGAAGCTCCTTTTGACGACTCAGCTGTAACTAATAGACGCGTTGGCAAGACTCCTCATTACCACTTGAAGACGCAAGACCTAGTTGACAGAGCATGCAGGGTAAGTGAAGACTAGGGAGAGGGCAGAGCATTTATATAACGTGTACGATCTTGTAAGATCAAGTATTGCTTCTGGCATGGGTAGAAAGAAGTTTAGGTGCTCTATCTTGTAAAACTGGCTAAAGAGGTAAGTTTAATGCACGTCATTTTCCCACAAAAAAAAAAAAAAAAGCCTTATTGCATTTGGAGTGGAACCTAAACCCCTGACATAAGCCAGCCTTATTGCAAGCCTTAAAGAGCATTGAGTGTTACTCATTGTCAGGTGTTTGGAGTGAAAATATATATTAGTGCTTTTACAAGAGAGACTTTCTCTCAATTTCAATCTCTTAAACCAAGAAATTGCATCCACAAAATACCACGATTATATGCAATGGATGCAGGTTTAGCTTTGCTGTAAGAGTATGCAATAAGCAAGTAATAATCAACACGACAACTCATTCACAATCAACAATCAAAAATGAAAAAGTTCTAGTGAAAGAGATTCCAAATCGTTTTTGCAGCTAGGCCTAATGCAGTGGATCTCTAGAAGAATTTCTCGAGCTTTTCTCACTGAGTTGCATGTCTTTCTTGTTCTTAATCTTCTCCGAGCTTGGCTTGATTCTGGTATGAAAAATAGACTTTCTCTTTCCTTAAAGAAACCTATAACTTAAAAATTTACTTCTCTTTTATTTTCCCTTTCATTCTTCTTCTTTGCGGATTCGGTGTCTCTGAGATGCTTCTTTACAGATCGTCTCCAAAGGCTGCGGATCACGGTCACGAGTCGCTGCTTCGCGCCGGGTCATTTTCCTACTCCATGGGCTGCACAGTTCATTGGGCTAGGACTTCTCCCGGGTGGCAAATTGGGATTCTAAGTTGCTTTCTCGTGGCTTGGCTACCGTTTCACATGAGCTGCTTTAACTGGGTCAAACTTTCACTCTCGGACCGAACTGCTTTACATACTGGAGACTGAGTTGTTGTATTTTGACTAGATTACGGCCTGCAATCTTCTTGAACTAATTGTACCGTATTTTTTAACATCTCCAAATAATAATATCTTAATAACAAAGTAATATTTAAAAATATTTTTGAATGAATATTGTATGTTCACATCTCCATATATTAAAAACTGAATAATTTTTCTTTTAGACCTTTTGATGTGGCCATCCTACATAAGCCAAGCTCAAACCCAAATACTCATTAGTGGTAATGTGACCCAACTTATACAAGCCCAAGTCCAATCCAAAGAAGTTTGAAAAGGTTGACCAAGTGGTTGGGAAGCAAGTAGTTGGTAGTTGGAAGTTGGAAGTTGAGAGCAAGTAGTTGGTAGTTGGCAGATGAGAGCAAGTAGTTAGTAATTAAGAGCTAGTAGTTGGTAGATAGTAGTTGCCTATATTTATGATTATGGGTGCCTTAGTTCTCTATAAATAACTAGTACCATTGTGTAATGGAGGCATGAGTTGTGAGATTTAAGTATAAGCTTTAAGCTTTCTTTATAAGTTTTGTATCTTTTTGCTTAAAGCTTATACTTAAATCTCACAACTCATGCCTCCATTACACAATGGTACTAGCTATTTATAGAAAACTAAGGCACCCATAATCATAAATGTAGCCAACTATTATCTCCCTAACTACTATCTACCAACTACTAGCTCTTAATTGGTAACTACTTACTCTCATCTGCCAACTACCAACTACTTGCTCTCAACTGCCAACTACCAACTACTTGCTCTCAACTGCCAACTACCAACTACTTGCTCTCAACTGACAACTACCAACTACTTGCTCTCAACTGCCAACTACCAACTACTTGCTTTCCAACCACTTAGTCAACCTTCTCAAGTTTCTTTAGATTAGACTTGGGCTCTAATACCAAACTTGATACCAAACAGAGAGGAGGAAAATAAAATGATAAAATTATCTTGAAAACTAAGGATACAGATAACTCACCACCTTAGAATACAAGGATACAAATAAATATTATCTTTGAAAACTAAGGATACAGATAACTCACCACTCTATTGGAAGTAATTCCAAAGAGATATAGAGCAATGAAGTTCACCACTCTTGCCTTAAGCAAAGAGATGCAAAACTTAGAAAGAAAGCTTAAAGCTTATACTTAAATCTCACTACTCATGCCTCCATTACACAATGGTACTAACTATTTATAGAGAACTAAGGCAGCCATAATCATAAATGTAACAAACTACTATCTCCCTAATTATTATCTCCTAATTACTAGCTCTTAATTGCTAACTACTTGCTCTCATTTACCAACTACTAACTACTTGCTTCCCTACCACTTGGTCAACCTTCTTAAGATTCTTTGGATTAGACTTGGGCTTGTATAGGGTGAGCCACATTACCACTAATGAGTATTTGGGCTTAGGCTTGGGTTGTGTAGGATGGCCACATCATGCTCCCCTAGTTAGAGAGGACTCGTCCTCAAGTCCAAGTTGTCTTCATTATAGTAAGGAGATAAGTTAGCTATGTTGAAAATATTTGAAACTCCATACTCACTTGGAAGTTCCACCATGTAAGCATTGTCACCAATCTTATTTGAAATCTTAAATCAACTCGTGGTTAAAGCTTTGCATACCTTCCTAGTGGAAACCATCCTTTACGTAAATGTATCCACACCAAATCGCCTTCTTCAAACTTAGCAAACCGATAATGTTTATTAGCTTGTGTTTGATACTTCTAATTCTGCCTTTCAATCTTGTCACGAATTTGCTCATGCAGTCTTTTAAGGAACCTTGACCGTTCTTTTGCATCTCTACTGAATTGGTGTTTTGATGGTAATGGCACCAAATCCAAAAGAGTCGTTGGATTCTTTCCGTTGACTGCTGCAAAAGGGCTGCAACCAGTAGTTTGACTTATAGATCGATTATAAGCAAACTGAGCATATGGTAAGAGCAAATCCCATTCATGAATGTTCCTTTTTACAAAGCTCCTTAAGAAATTTCCCAAAATTCTATTAACGACCTCAGTTTGACCATCAGTTTGAGGGTGACATGTTGTGTTGAACTGACGTTGCATTCCGAGCTTTCACCATATTGTTCTCCAGAAATGGCTTAAAAACTTCGAATCCCGAATAGACACTATGGTTTTTGGAATACCATGAAGCCTTCGAATTTCGAAATACAACTTTGCAATGTGAGATGCATCATTGCTTTTGTTGCAAGGGATGAAGTGTGCCATCTTTGAAAACCTATCCACCACTACTAGAATTGAATCTTTATTTCTTTGAGTTTGAGGCAATCCCAAAGTGAAATCCAAACTCACATCTTCCCAAGGGAAGTGGGGAACAGGGAAAGGAGTATATAATCCTGTATTTTGCCCATTGCTTTTCGCCTTATGGCATACCAAACAACTAACCAATAATTGCTACGCATTCTTTTTCATCTTGGGCCAATAAAATCGCTCTTGCACTAAGGCTAGTGTCTTGTCTCTACCAAAGTGTCCAGCAAGGCCTCCTCCATGTGCCTTTTTAATAATAACGAGTCGAAATGAAAATTAAGGGACACATAGTTGATTATTCTTGAATAGGTACCCCTCTTGCAAATGGAAGTGATCATGGCCACCTTCTAAATTTACCTTCTATATTGAACAAAAATCATCATCACTTGGGTATAGTTCTTTCACAACCTCAAGCCTAAAACTTGAGCTCCTAAGGTAGTCAACAAGCAATGTCTCCTAATTAAGGCATCAACAACTTGATTAAACTTCCTAGCCTTATGCTTGATAGAGAATGAATAGGATTGTAGAGACTCTACCCATTAGTGGTAATTTTGGGAAATCTCTTAAGGAGCTTGGTAAAAAGGAACATTCATGTTGATAATGGTATAGTAACTTAGATTGTTTTTAGTGTATATCCCTATTTTTAATTTTTTGAAGAATTTAGTAACTTAAACTCTTCTCATCACAAAAATAAACACGCATTCTGATAAAAGTTGCATGAAACTCGATTTTTGTTTTTATTAGATCTCTAATTCAAACATCTTGTGCATATGCTTATGTGTTATGTGTGTATTTATTGATCAAATATTAGAATATTACTAGTTATTATTAAGATATTTCCAACTAGTGGAAAATACAGCAAAAACAAACAGAGATTCATTTATCCTCAGGCAAACACACAATGCCAAATCCATAACCGTCCCCATACATTTATTTGATAGTTGTGCAAAGGGCTATTGATAACTCTATATTTTATAAAGTTATTATTAATATTTAGATAATGTTTAATATAGTTTTTATTAGATTATATTTATATTTAATTAGAATTTGTTGTTTTATGCAGTAAACCCAAAGTTGGTGAAAAACAAGAGAGTTGATGAGAAAAGAAGCATCAAGGGAAAGAAAAAACAAAGGAAGAAGCACTTGTTGTACGTGAGAAGCAAGGGAGGAAAAGACAAAAAGATAAAGAAAAAGGGAATTATCGGGAAAGAGTCGTGCAGAGTGAAGAGAGGAAAAAAAAATACAAAGAGAAAGAGAGTGAACAATCAGGCCAAAGAGGAGAATAGCGGCCAGAGCGCCAACGGCAAGGGATCTCACCGAAGCTCAAGGATAACGCACGACAATGCGTGTCTCAGGCATAGAACGCGGCAGTCTTGTGACAACAAACCACTGGTGTCCTTTTCTGACAAGAAACCCATTTTGACGGATTTTTCAGCCAAGTTTGAGTGCTTTTTGATGATCCGAAAGTATATCTGGCTTCCTAGAGCAATTTTCGGCCTTTCTGTACCAGTTTCGCGATAGTTTATGGTAGTTTCCGACAAAGAACAGCGAATGCTGTTCGAGTCTTCTATGTTAGATCTATGCATTTGTTAGGCAGATTTACGGGATTTTTTTACAGATCTATAACCTAGGCGACCCGATCTACCTTTCTGGAAGTTTCTGTGAAGACCGGCGGTGCGTGGCAACGGATGGCGGCGTGTGTCACCAGCGTGTGGAGGTGCGTGCGAAAGTGCATGAGGGCGCATGGAAGCTTGTTTTCTTCCCGTTTTCCAAACAGCTTCTTCTTCTCCCCTTGATGTGCAGACTTGTGCAACCTATTTTGTGATTTGAAGACATTTGGTGATAGCTTTAATGTTTTTAAATTCCATAATGTTTTGTTCACATTTTTCACTGATTAATTTGTGTAAATATGTTGTTTTAGTTCAGTTTGTTAGAGCTACGATGTAACTTGATTATGAAGTGGGAATGTTATAATTATTTATGTTTTGTAAGATATTTTATGAGTGTGAAGTTGCATATTACGGAGTTTAATGTTGTTAGGTGATTAGCTACCAACTTGTTCGGTGGTAATCTCTCTAACACACAAAGATTACACTTACCAGACTGATTAGAAGATTAGAAAACTTTATATCAAGCCTGACGAATTAAAAGATGTCGCATTTCACCAAACATTGGACATATTTAAGGCCTTAAGCCCCATTTATTATGTTGACCATACTATTGAGGTCTTATGTAGCATTGCCAGCACCTTTTAGGATAAGCTCTCTTAGGGCTTTAGCCTTCTCCTTCATCACCTTACCTTGTTCATGTCTCAGAATGAGTTCCAAGCTCTTAAGCAACGAACCTTTCGTGATTACACCTCCCTTGACTTTGACAACAAACCCTCACAACTCCAACATCCGTATGCTCATGTGATAATCAGTGAAGAATGGCCTGCCGATCACTGGTACCCTGTTCACAATACTCTCAAAAACAGAGTTTCCTTCGTAGTGTGTCACATACACACATATAGAAGGATGTGCTAGAACCTGCGTTTGGGGTGTCCATGGCACTATTTTTCCATGCATACTAGTCTTTTCAAGAAACCCTTTCGACAAGAGTTCCTTCCACTTATCATCAAGAAACCATAGAAATGGAACCTCTCTTGGAGGGTCTCCATTACTTCTATGAGCTCTTCACGCGGTAGTGAAGCTATAGATCAAAATCCAAAATATGCAACTGACCTAGATTTTTTACCATCCAACCACAAAAGGCAACCCATCAGATTTGAGCTTGAAGAGGGTAAATGTGGTACTAAGAGCGGCAAAGGCACAAAGCCCACATAAAATACATTTTGGAACTTTGATCTAAGGTCTTCATTGAGATTGGAAAGGTTTAGTTCTTCAAAAAGTTCAGAACAACAGCAGTCATTTGAGCTAGTGTCAATCCTATTTCACGTAATGTGTGTAAAAGGGGTGGCTTTCCTTCATCCCCTTCATCCCTTATTTTCAACAACTCCTCAGGTAAGTTAGCAAACAAATGGCCGAAAATCCTAGAATAAAATCCAGCATTGCACTACCATCACCGCCATTGCTAACATAACACTCAAAATGAAGTCCATATAAACGTGAGCGAAGAGACAACATGGATGAATTTTCCACATAATGATCCATGGAACATTCAACTCCTCAACAATTTGTGTAGCATAAGTCAAGAATGCATCCGAGAGCAAGCAAGTGACTCGCTTACCTGTCTCTACATCTACCTTGTCTATACCCGTTTGAAGTTCTCAAGCATGGCCTTAAGGAAGAGGTTTAGTGGCACTAATGGGTTTCCTATGAATACGTGATCCCCAAGCACTCTATTGGATACCTGAGTGATTGAGCGAGATATTGGGGAATTTGGTTGCTGATCTTATGGGGATGTTGGGCTTGTATTTCTCCTTCTATCTATATTGTTATTGTGACATGACATTAATCATAAAAGAAACATCACTAAACGGGGTTAAAAAATCATAATGAACGGCAAGGTAGTGAGTGAGCATGATTTGTATATCAAAACAAAGAGAGGGAGTGGTAAATTGAAACATAAGGAAGGCTTGGGGAAACACAGATGAATTTAAGACAAATAACCAGTTTGGAAAGTGATAAGAATGAGCAAATAAACAAGGAAATAAATTTAGAACACCATTTTAGTGGCTATGTTGGATATAAGAAAAGATTTATGAAGAATAAGAGAGGAAAGAAGAAAAGGGAGAGACAACAACTTAAGAATGTAGGTAGCACATAGTATTAGTAAGTAACATATACAGAGCTCATTCGAGGGACTTCAACCTCCTAAGGACACTCATAAACATCATACTTGTCCCTACTCCATCATTTTTGTTTTATTTATACTGGCTATAACATCTATTAGTTATAGGACCCATAAGACGGATAACTACTAGTTAGATAATTCTTTAGAAATGTTCAAAAACTACCATAACAATATTCATAAACTTCTTTTTGTAATTGTTGGATTATATACTTGACACTTAAGAGTTAAGATGGCATTGCATATGGTGGTCCATGTAGCTCGGCATGCTTAGTTTCTTTAAGTACATGGAGGAGTGCAAAAGGTACATAACATCCCCTCCTTAATGTGTGCAAACTTGTCCTTAAGCTGCAAGTTTTCAAACTGCTTTTGAAGCTTTTCTTTTCCTTCTTTCTTACCAATAGTTGTGATGTCTATATATTTCTTGGTAAACTGTTCCTTCTTTTTCTCCATTGAGGTTTTCTTGCGAGCCACACTTCCATCAATCATCTTTGTCTTAATAATTGGTTGTCCTTGTAACATTACAAGCTGCCCATGCAAGAGGAATTCCATGTGCAGTTTAGAGAAATCCCACATTATGTGACCAAGAGTTGCTAGCCATTATGCCTCCCAACACAATGTCTATCCCTTGTAGTGGAATGACAAACAAATCTAATTTGAAACGAATCCCTCACAGTTGAACTTCCACATCCTTATATTAAGCCTTGCTTGGAATTCAGAGTCTCAATGTTACTCTAGAAAAAATTGACCATTTAGAGTCTCAATTGCTCGGCAAGGGTAGTTCTAATAACCTTTCAATCATTGGGTGGCACGCTGGTCTCTTAAATGACCTCACAGGGAAGGGGGGCCTTCTAGCCACAACTCGAACAAGGGTCAAAATGAGACCCACAATGGGTCATATTACGTTCGAGACAAAGGTAGTTGTAAGGTTTAATGGCTAACCAAGAAGGGGGATTGAATTGGTTATCTAGGTTTCTTTCTTTTATGTTTTTAGATTCAAACAAATATTAAGAATAAATCATACAAACATATAAATAGAAAAAGAGATACACACAATTTTACACGATGGTTCGACCCTTGTTACCTACTTCCACCCTCTTCTCTTTCAACACAATTAGTTAAAGTCTACTTTACTTTAAAGCTAAGAGAATAACCTCTCCTACACTTTCTAGCTTCTCATTAAGGAGTTAAATGATCCACGGTTACAATAAAAAGGTTGAACCAATCTTAATACAACAACAAATCCTCAAATCTGTAATGTTTGTGAGGAATATTGCTTATCAGTGAGCTAATTGAAGATATAAAAACACAATTCAAGCTTTAATCATGAAACCCCCAATTATATCAAGGTTAAGATTTCAGATTTACAAAGCAGTTTATGTGCAAATGATAATAGGAGCTTAATTAACACATAAACAACTTAATCTGACAGTGAATATTCATAAGAATATTAAAGTATAAGAATATCACCAAAGATTTGAACTTTCTGTACATATCTATGAAGAATGCCATGAATGTGTAAACTTCTATGTTTTCTCAATATTTCAACAAATTTCGTCCAAAGGCACTTTAGAACTTTCTAGAGCATATATTTATAGAAGATATGAAGCAAACTAGCTTTCTGTTCAAACCTAAGAAGCCCATTGTGAATTTTTCCATTGAGACTTGACAGAAGCACCATCAAACAACAATACAAACAGCTAATTGATCATTTTTATGGTCATTCTAACAATTATCACTTTAGATTTCTTCCCATTAAAGAATCAGTGACAGAAAGAGTGAGGCGAGAGAGAAGAGGCAGCTTGGTGTCTCGATAATCTCTTTAGGATTTGTCACTTCTTCACACCATGATGCCTTTAGGGAATTCCTTTTAAGTGAAACAATGTCATAGCCACTTATTAAACTAGCAAATGGGCTAAGCTTGTAGGCTGAGCTTGCGAGCTTAGCTTGCGGCCTGAGCTTGTGGGCTTAGCTTGTGGCTTGAGCTTTTTCCCAAGGACTTGATCCACTTGCATAATGATCTTCATTGAAGCACGGACCAATTGATTAAAATCAAGAATCATGATCTTGATTTTTTGGCATTCATAGTATGATTCTTGAATCACATGAACCTACAATTACATAAATCAAAGTATCATTTTTCTCTTAAAATACTCAAACATTTCTTTAGCTCTATTTCATATTTCTCGGCTACTTTATAATATCATTTATTGATACTATAATTTGCACACCTTTTACTTCCTTGATGTTCAATATTGCACATAATTATATGAAAAACATTTTTACAAACATTATATGCAACCAACATTTTGTCACACCAAAACACACCTTTTTCCAACAGTAGTGACAGAAGTGGGTCTCACAGCTATGATTATGGTTTCCTTTGATGCATACTACATTTTGATCTTCCTCGGTTTAACAAGGATTAGGATTCAATGACATGGTTGTTCACAGCCGAGTTTTATGGCTATCACAACTTAAGTGATGTCGAAAGGGTCAAAGAAACTTCCTAGAGCGTGGATGGGTCAATCATTTGTTGGTTGCAAGTTCTCAAACTTGAGTCAGAATGTGTGGGTGAAGTCCCTACTTGGGAGGCATTTTGGTAAGCTTTGTTGCAAAGGTATAGACCTAGTAAGTCTTATAGGCCTATGGAAAATTGTCAAAGTTAATATGGTAGCTTAGAAAAATACTATGAGTATTTTATGACATTGTTAAGTGATATAGTTCATTAGTAACTCCTTAAGTGGTAGATATGTTTATAATTGGTTTAAGGTAAATATTCATGTTGATGTGGATGCTAAGGACCCTTAAATTGTTAATAATGTAATGCAGTAATTAGCTTAAATTAAAGGCGACTAGCCTTAATAGATGAAGGGGGAAATGAAATGATTCCTAGTCAAAATTCCTTGCCTATAAGAAGATTTATGTCGGTAGAGATTAAGAAGCATAAGAATAAAGGGTTATACTTCCATTGTAATAATACACACCAGGGCATCAATGTAAGAAAAGATTGTTTAGGTTAGAAGCTATATGGCTAGATGAGTGGGAAAAGGAATTGTCAAATTAGGAGGAAATGGTGGATAACTTAGGCAATGTTGAAGTAGAAAGGGAAAGAATGGAGATTTTAGAAATGGCTTTGTATGGGATAGAGACAAGTAGACCCCAAACTATGAGAATAAAGGGGTAGTTAAGCTCAGTAAAAGAAGAGATTATTTATTGACAATGGTAGTTCACATAACTTTATTCATTAGCATTTGGCTGAGAGAATAAGGCTAGCGAGAGGGGAGGTTTTGGCATTTAGAGTGGTGGTGGCTAATGTTGGGGAGATTATGGGAAAAGGTATTTCTAAAGGGTTCAACTCTGTATATAGGCATCATTATAACAGTGGATCTTTATATGTTACCCTTGGTTCTAGTAGATATTATTCTAGGCATGTAATGGTGATAACTCTATTTTTATAGAGTTATTTTGACTATTTTAGGATATAAATAATACATGTTTTACAAGATAATATTTAAGTTTTCATATATTTATTTAAATTTGTGTTATTTATGTAGTAAACTCCAAAAAAAAATGAAAAACAAAGGAAAAGAAAGCTACAAGAAGGCACGTGAAGAATAAAAGGAAAGGAAGAAAGAATAAAAAGAAAGCAACGTGTAAAGTAACAAAAAGAAGAAAAGGACAAAAAAGAAGTTAAAAGAAGAAAGGAAAGGTAACGTGTAAAAAAAAAGGAAAAAGACAAAAAGGACAAGAGAGGAAATAAAGGAAAAAAGCAAAAAGTGAATTGTCAAGGGAGAATCTTAGGGCACGCCTCCTAAGATAGCATAAAAGGAAAAGTGTTGAAGATTGTGTTAAAGATTGTTTTCTATCTATAATATATTTTTCCTATATCGTAGGATACTCAATATAGTTTTCCTATATTGTAGGATACTAGGGCTTCCTTGTACAAGCCTTACTTTTTATTTTTATATAGCCTCTTAGGTTATTATGTTCTTAACATAGCCGCACATCAAGAGTTCTTTTCTCTACGATTTTGTCTTCTCTTGTAACTAGTTTTGGTTTTGCTTATCAATAAACAAGTTTTTCTTCCAAACATGCAAGAGTTCATCAAATTCTTCATGGTATCAAAAGCCTAACGATTTTGTGGGGTTCTTCATTGTGGACTGCACAGAGTTTTATGTCGTTTGAGGTTTTTTCCTGCATAGAGTTCTAACCTCACAATTTTGTGGGGTTCAGATTGATTTTTGCTTTTGAAGACGGGATTTCTTAGTGATAAGCTTTCTTGCTCTTGTCCATTAATTTGATCTCGTGTTATTGGTCTTCTGAATGGAAAACAAAAAGAAAAGTGCAACCTTTATTTGGTTTTCTTTATTTTTTGGCAAAAAGGTGCAATCTTTATTTGGTTTTCTCTCTTCGGTAGAAAGAATTGTGCTTTGTTTATCGGTTTTGACTATGATGTTCACGCCAAAACCTTGGTATTTTCTTATATTCCTTTTGCTTTCGTGCTTTGTGACTATTTGATTTGCTATTGTGGTTCAAATATCTGTCGAACAATTATTTTTCTTGGACAATTTTCTAGCTTTGTGATTCTCATAGTTCTTTTATCAAACACTTGGTGTGCTTGATTCTATTTGCCGTATTTTCCATTGCAAAATAGCATTACTACCTCATGACTATCATGTCATCTAGGATTTCTGGCAAGCCCAAATATGACTATTGTTGACACAAAGGACACCGTAAGAAAAGTTGTTATCATTTTAAGGGGCCTCAATGTGAGCATTGTCAACTTTTTGGACATAAAAGAAAGCTTGTTATAAGCTTAATGGCTATCCTCTACGTCAGAAGAATTTTGCTGGTAACTATATTGTTAATCTAGCTATTGCTGAGTGTAGTCCTTGTACTTTCACCCCAAGGAGGACTGTGGTAAGACCTCTCATGCTAATGGAGTAGGTATTCCAGAATCTTTTCCTTATATTTGGATTATAAATAGTGGGGCTAGTGATCATATTACTACTGATTTTAATTGTTTAGAATTTCCTGTTAAATGCATGTCTACGTCTAGATCTGTTAAATTGCCGAATGGAAAACTAACTCAAGTTACCCACACTGGTTCCATAACCCTAGCCAATAGTTTGAAATTGCACACAGTAGTTTACTATCATGATTTCAAATATAATTTACTATCTATAGCTAAATTCACTGCTGAGAATAACTGTTTTGTGGTTTTCTATGCTAATTTATGTGTGTTTCAGGACCTCTCTACATGTGGCATCAAAGGGATTGGTAGAATGCAACATAGACTTTATTTTTTTCTACACCCTAAGAATAACCATGTTAGCCAATCTTCTAGTACTGCACCTGCCCTTTCAATTACTTTAACACACAAAAACCTTAGTTTTCAACTATGGCATTTAAGACTTGGTCACATGTCTTCATCTAAATTTAAATTTTTAAATGATTTCAAATATTTTCCATCGTCTGATTTTCATTGCTCAGTTTGTCATCTTACTAAGCAAATACGTGATCCATTCACTGTTCACACTGAGAATGTCAAAAATATTTTTGATTTAATCCATGTGGATATTTGGGGATCATATCATGTCCCCAATCATGATGGTTCGAAATATTTTTTTAACCATCGTTGATGATTTTTCATGAGGGACCTGGACTTTCCTCATGAAACATAAGACTGAAACAATATCACATTTGAAACGTTTCTTTAATACAATTAAAAATCATTTTAACATTGGAATCAAACGCATTCTTTCTAATGATACAACTGATTTTTTTAATTCATCATGTGACAAGTTGTTTTCGTCATGGGGTATAATGCATGAGAGCTCATATGTATATACTCCGCAACAGAATGATATGGTAGAACGTAAGCATCGCCACTTATTAGATGTTGCACGGGCATTAAGATTTCAAAATCACATGCCCAAATGTTTTTGGGGTAAGTGTATACTCACTACCACACACATTATCAATTGCATTCCTTCTTCAGTCTTGCATGGGAAATCTCCTTATGAAGTCATTCATGGGAAAGCTCCTAACCTCTCAAGATTTCGAGTCTTTGGTTGTCTTTGCTATGCTTCAGTAGTAGGGCACAAAGACAAATTTGCTCCTTAAGCTATACCTAGTATTTTCATAGGATACCCTTTTGGGCAAAAAGGGTATAAACTTTATGACATTGAAAAAAAGAAATTTTTTGTGAGTCGTGATGTTCATTTTCATGAAAATGTTTTTCCTTTTACAAACATAGAGACTAGGTTCCATTCTTCAAAATTCCCTATGATGCCATCTCAAGATGAGGAGCCTACACAACAAGTTATCAGAGTTAACCCCAATTCAGATGCTCAGGTAATCCCTTCTACACAATCAGATCCCATTCCTGATACTACTACTCATGCTACGTAAGATATTACCACTTCCAGTACATTAAATAACTAACCTAATGATTCTACCTTGGAGATTCCAGATCCTCCTTCTACATTGCCTCATGTTTTCGCTTATGATGAAACAGAGGATGATCCTTCCTTACCAACCATGTTTGATCCCATAGTCCCTCCATCACTTCCTAAACGATCTACTAGAATTTCCAAGCCACCCATATGGACTTAAGATTATGTCTACAACAACATTGTCAATCCATCCATATAGTACCCTATCTCTGACTATGTCTCTTATACACATTTACCCATTCCATATCAACATTTCATAACAGCCATTTCACCTGAGATAAAACCATTGTTCTACCATGAGGTAGTTAAGGATTATAGATGGTGAGATGCCATGGATCAGGAAATGAAAGCATTAGAATCAAATGGAACATAGGAACTGGTAGACCTACCACCATGGTGAAAACCCATAGGATGTAAATGGGTATACAAGATTAAGTATCATGCTGATAGGAGTATTGAGTGCTTTAAGGCTCATTTAGTAGCGAAAGGTTATAGTCAGACAGAAGGGATAGATTATCATGAGACTTTATCTCCTACAGTAAAATCAGTGACAGTTAAAAGTGCATTATCTATTGCTTCATAACGTAAATGGACTATTTAACAAATGGATGTCCATAATGCATTTTTATAGGGAGACTTATATGAGGAAGTATCTATGAAACCACCACTTGGGAGTCCTTTTGAAGGGGGTCCAAAGTATGTCGGTTGAGAAAATCTTTGTATGGGTTAAAGCAAGTTTCACGATAGTGGAATGAGAGGTTTACAGAAGCTCTAGTGTCTGTTGGTTATCGACAGTCATTGTACGACTATTCTCTTTTCACTAAAGGACAAGTTGGTAATATTGTTTTACTGCTCGTATATGTGGATGACATCTTAATCACTGGTGATGATACACAAGAAATTGAAGCTTTGCAAGCTTATATTCATTTTACATTTCGAATCAAAGATTTAGTTGAACTCAAGTATTTTCTTGGGATTGAGATCCTTCGAGATTCAAATGGCATGCATCTCAGTCAACGTAAGTATATCTTAGAATTGATTTCTGAATTGGGATTGTCAGCTATAAAGCGTGTTGGAAAACCCGTGGAGACAAATGTCTTAATCACTAGCTTGAAATATGATGAGCGAGTTCGTCTACAAATAAATGATCCACCATTTAAGAACATCTTAAGTTATCAGCAGTTGATTGGTAAGCTGAATTATCTGGACATGACACGCCCTGACATCGTTTTTCTCATGCACCTCTTAAGTCAGTTCATGCATGCTCCGAATCAATCCCACTAGGAGGTAGCTCTCTGCATTGTTAAGTATCTCAAAGGAACAGTAGGGCTTGGTTTATTCTTTCATTCAGATGGTGATTTTCTCTTGCAAGCTTTCTGTGATGCTAGCTATGCAAAATGCCCTATGACACGTTGATCCACTACTGGCTTCTGTCTTACACTTGGACATTCAGTAATTTCTTGGAAAAGTAAAAAGCAACAAGTTGTGACTCTTTCTTCAATAGAGGCTGAATATAGGGCCATGGCAACCACTACTTGTGAGATCATTTGGGTGGTTGGTTTATTAAAAAATATGGGAATTAATGTTTCACAGCTAGTGCTGTTATATTTTGATAATGAGGTAGCACAAAAATTGGCAGAAAACCCAGTTTTTCATCAAAAGACCAAGCAAATGTTTCTTGTCATTTTATTTGAGAAAAAAATACATCATGGCTTAATTAGCACAGCACATGTTGGGAGTGGTGACCAACCTGCAGATGTTCTGACCAAGGCTTTAGGGACAAATCAACATTATCATCAAGACTTCTTTTCTTTACGGCTTTGTCTTCTCTTGTAACTAGTTTTGGTTTTGCTTATCAATAAACAATTTTTTCTTCCAAACATGCAAGAGTTCATCAAATTCTTTAGGAATGTGAATTGTAAGGAGGAGGAGGCATTGCACAAGAGAAAGAAAAAAGAGAAAAAGAAAAGAAATGTGTATGCTGCTACTGAAACCAAGGAAGAGAGAAAAATCAAAGAAGCAAGAGAAAACCAAGGAAGAAAAAGAGAAATAGAGGCACAAAAGCTTCCCTCTATTTCATATCATTCCTGATTTTGGTTTGATTTGTAGGAATTCTACAAAGAATTCTTAAAGAGAAAACAATGTGGTGACAACTTTCCTGTTTTTTATTTAAGATGTTTTGCTTAATTTCTACTATTACTTTAGTTTGTTATTTCATTATGTTCTAAACTTCTTTTGTTAAAGTTAAGATGTAGCCTAACTATAATGATGTGAATTTTCTAAGTTTCTATACTTTGCAAGATATTTTATTTATGTGAGTTATATACTATTATGCTTAATGCTTTTAAGTGATTGGCCACCACTTGAATGATTTAATGTGCAAGTTTGAGATTAAAAGGTAATAATATGCAATTGCTTCTTATAATATATAACCATGAATTAAATATGGATAGACATATATCATGTTATTTGTGTTGCTTTTGGAGATAAGATGATTGAAAGATTTATTGAAAACTAGAAATATTCACAAATCCTAATACATTTGGTTTGTTTCAATTCACATATAAAGATATAGTAAATTAATAAACTAAATAGGTTTATTATACCTAGACATAGGATAGTAAATAAATTAAAAAATTTCACCATCACATAGGCATTATTATTCTTGTAAGCATAAAATATGGAAATTCATATATGGTAGTTATAGTGAAATTGGATGCTCTAACATGTTTTTCATATTTATTTTTCTTACTTGGATTCAATTTCAATTAGTTTTGAGTTTTCGTTTTGAAAATTTTAAATTTTAATTCATCATCAATAATCTTTTGATTTGCTAGATAAATTTTAAGATTAATTCATTATTAGTACTTAATTAATTTAGTATTCACCAATCTTTGTGGAGATGATACTTTTTTAATCATTAAATTACTTGTTCGTCATGTTTACTTGCATTTAAATTTCACCAAACAAGTTTTTAGTGCTGTTGCTAGGGATTGGTTGGTTTACTGCTAATTAATATTAATACCAAGTAATTCTAAATTTAATCTAGCTTTTATTTTCTTTAAACAAATCAATTTTTTTGTTAGAATATATTTTTCTTTTGCTTTATTATTGTTATTTTTCCTTTAAAAAAAATTTTAAATCATTATTTTTAGTTCCTACTTTTTAGGAGTGTTGTAGACGTGTCTGACCCGTAATCAAAGAGGACAACTTGTTAATCTTGACCCAGAAATGGAATGCATAATCAGAAGCAATGAAAAGAGCTAAGAGAACAAAGAAGTGAAGCTAGAAAAATGACAGACAATGATGATCCATGTAAGCTTCTAAAAGAATATGTTGCACCAACAATTTAGGGTGCCACATCAAGCATTAAGAGGCTTGCAATTCAAGCAAACAACTTTGAAATCAAGCCAATACTCATCCAGATGCTTCAAAATTTTGTGCAATTTAGTGGGCTACTAAACGATAATCCAAACGCTCACATTGATGCTTCTTCTTGAAATATGTGACATGATTAAATGCAATGGAGTCACATATGATGCTGTTAGGTTAAGGATATGCCCATTTTCTCTTACAGACAAAGCTAAAAATTAGCTTTCTTCTCTTCTTGCAGGATTAGTTACAACATGGGATGATTTGGCTTGGAAATTTCTTAGTAAGTTCTTTCCTGCAACAAAGTCTGCCAAAATGAGTAACGATATTACCATTTTTATGCAAATAGACAATGAATCATTATATAAAGCTTGAGAAACATTCAAGGAGCTTTTAAAGATGTCCATAACATGGACTACCCATATGGTTACAGGTACAAAGTTTTTATAATGGGACTAGTATAAATCTTCATTTTATGCTTGATGCAGCTGTAGGGGAGGCCTTGAACAATAAGACACCAGAAGAAGCATATGATCTTTTGGAGGAAATGACGAATAATAGTTATCAGTGGCCAACTGAGAGGCCACCAATGAGGAAAGCTAGTGGAATTCATGAAGTGGATGCTTTCACTGCAATGTATGCACAAATTGAAAAACACAATAAGAAGATAAATAACCTGAATGCCCCAATCATGAGGATTCAAATATAATATGTGATCATTGTGGTGTCAAGTAGGTAACACCTTTGCTTAAGGTAGCAGAGATGCTAATTATGTTAGAAATTCAAGTAGACCACAGAATAATCCATACTCCAACACTTACAATCTGGGATGGCGTAGCCACCCAATTTTTTCATGGAGTAATTCTAATGCAATGAGGCCACCACTAGGATTCAAGCAACCATAAGAAAAGAAGCCTAATTTAGAGGAAATGGTCGCCAAGATGTTAGAGAACAATTAAACAAGATTGCAAAACCAAGAAGCTTCAATTAGAAATTTAGAGGTGCAAATAGGTCAATTGGCTAATATGATCTCAGGAAGACAACAATGTTCATTGCTGAGTAACATAGAGAAGAATCCTATAGAAGACGCAAAGATAATAACCTTGAGAAATGGCAAACAAGTGGGAAAAGATGACGTTGAGAAGGAAAGTGTCAGGGATAAGGAAGATAATGTTAGCACGCAACCTAAGGAGGCAACCAAGAGAACATTATTCCTTGATAATCCTAAGCCTTATGTGCCTCTAGTTCCAGTTCCAGTTCCTCAGAGACTCCAGCAACATAAAATAGATAAGCAGTTTTCTAAATTTCTTGATGTATTTAAAAAATTGCATATTAACATTCCTTTTGTAGATGCATTAGCTCAAATGCCTAGTTATGCAAAATTTCTTAAAGAGATATTGAAAAACAAAATGAAGCAGGAAAAGTATGAAACTATGAAGCTAACTGAAGAATTCTAAGCCTCCAAAATTAAAAGATCTAGGGAGTTTTACAATCCCTTGTATTATTGGAGATTCTCACTTTAATAAGGCATTATGTGATTTAAGAGCTAGTATTAATATAATGCCTTTTTTTGTTTTTAGCAAATTAGAATTGGGTGAAGGGAAGCCAACCACAATGTCTCTACAATTGGCTGATTAATCAATTAAATATCCAAGAGGTACTATAGAAGAAGTATTGGTAAAAGTTGATAAATTCAATTTTCATGCAAATTTTATAGTACTTGACATGGAGGAAGACTTTGAGATACCACTTATCTTAGGTTGACCTTTTCTAGCAACAGGAAGAGTTCTGATTGATGTAAAACAATGGAAGTTAATCTTAAAAGTTCAAAATGATTTTGTTATTTTTAGTGTTTGTACTGCAATGAAACATCCTTCTGATGATAGTTCTTACTTTAGGGTTGAGACAATTGATAAGTTTGTGAATAAGATCTTTCAAGAAAAAGCTTTCAAGGATCCACTTGAATCATGCTTGGTTCAGCCAAAGAATAAGGAAATTGAAAGCAATGAGATACAAGAGTATACCAATCTCATGGAGGTGAATCCACCTTATTCACAACAAAGGCAACAAAGTTTAAGGAGTTAGGATAACACATCACAAAACCTAAGCCATTAATTGAAAAGCCCCTTACTTTTGAACTCAAGCCCTTACCTTCCCATTTGAAATATGTTTATTTAGATAAAGTTTCTACTTTGTCAATAATTATATCTTCTTCTTTGACGAAATCAATGGAAGAAAATTTTCTTCGAGTGTTGAAAGAGCATAAGGGAGTAATTGGATGGAAAATAGATGATATCAAGGGAATTAGTCCTTCAATTTGCATGCACAAGATTTTAATGGAGGGGTAGTACAAAGCCACCATTCAACCTTAGAGGCAATTGAATCCAAAGATCCAAGAAGTGGTGAAGGTTGAGGTAATCAAATTGCTTAATGCATGGATCATTTATCCTATCTCAGACAATCCCTAAGTAAGTCCTGTGCAAGTTGTGCCAAAGAAGGAAGGTATGACTGTTCAAGGAAATGATAATAATTAATTGATTCTAATTAGGACAGTTACTAGATGGCGTGTGTGTATAGATTATAGAAAACTGAATGATGCCATGAGAAAAAATCATTTCTCTTTCCCATTTATTGATCAAATGTAACTTACAGGGCATGAATTTTATTGCTTCCTTGATGGGTATTTAGGGTATAATCAAATTCACATTGCACCAGAAGATCAAGAGAAAACCACTTTCACTTGTTCTTATGGTACCTTTGCTTTTAGAAGAATGCCTTTTGGTCTTTGTAATGACCAGCCACTTTCTAGAGATGCATGATGGCCCTTTTTTCTGATATGGTTGAAAATTTTATTGAGATTTTCATAGATGATTTTTTCTATATTTGGTTCATCATTTGACATTTGTTTAAATAATTTAGCAAGGGTCTTATAAAGGTGTAAGGAGACTAACCTTGCTTTGAATTGGAAGAAGTGTCATTTTATGGTGTAGGATGGAATAGTGTTCGGGCATAAGATATCCAAAAAAGGATTAGAGGTTGATCGAGCTAAAGTGGAGGTCATTGCAAAATTGCCTCCACCAACATCAATGAAACTTGTTAGAGGCTTTTTGGGGCATGCAAGATTTTATAGGCGGTTCATAAAAGATTTTTCTAAAATTGCTAGACCCCTTTCAAGTTTATTGGTTAAACATGTAAAATTTAACTTTTCTGATGAATGCTTGCAAGCTTTTAACACTTTAAAGGAAAAGTTAATATCAATACCAATAATGACAGCACCAGAATGGGACTTACCTTTTGAACTAATGTGTGATGCAAGTGATTTTGCAGTAGGAGTTGTTTTGGGACAAAGGAAGAATAGAGTTTTTCAGACCATTTACTATGCTAGTCAAACCTTTTCAGGTGCACAATTGAATTATTCAACAACAAAAAAAGAACTTTTGGCCATAGTATTTACTTTTGATAAATTTCGTTCTTATCTAATTGGTTCCAAAGTTATTGTTTATTCTGACCACTCTGCTCTTAATCATTTACTTGAAAAGAAAAAATCAAAACCTAGGTTAATCAGGTGGATTCTATTGCTACAAGAGTTTGATTTAGAGATCAAGGATAAGAAGGGTACTGAAAATCTAGTTGCAGATCATTTATCCAGAAATCTCAATCTGAAGAAAGAAGATCAATTGATTATGAAAGAGTTTCCTGATGAAAACATTTTTCTGCTCCAATCCATTAGAATTCCCTGGTATGTTGATTTTGTTAATTATTTGGTAAGTATGTTCTTCCTCCTAAAATGTCATATCAATAAAGAAAAAAATTCTTTTCTGACATCAAACATTATTTTTAGGAAGAGCCTTTCTTGTTTAAAGTATGTGTAGATCAGGTTATAAGGATATGTGTTCCTAAGGAAGAAATGGCTAGCATCCTACACCATTGTTATGATAGAAAGGCATGTGATCATTTTGGTGCCACTAGAATTACAGCTAAGGTTTTACAGTCTGGATTTTATTGGCCCACACTTTTTAGAGATGCATATTTATATGTAGTTGCATGTGATCAATGTCAAAGAACTAGAAATATTTCTAGGAAACACAAGATGCCTCTAAACAATGTTATTGTGTGTGAGTTATTTGATGTTTAGGGTATTGATTTCATAGGACCCTTTCCACCTTCTTATGGAAATATGTATATTTTGGTAGCTGTTGAGTATGTGTCTAAGTGGGTAGAAGCGGTAGCATTGCCAACAAATGATGCTAAAGTTGTGGTTAAATTCTTAAAGAAAAATATTTTTACCAGATTTGGCACTCCTAGGACAATCATAAGTGATAGAGGGACTCATTTTTGCAACAAACAATTTAAAACACTTTTGGGTAAGTATGGGGTTGCCATAAGATTGCTACCTTTTATCACCCTCAGACTAATGGTCAAGTTGAGCTTAAAACTGTGAATGCATTAAGGAAAGATTGGTCAATAAAACTTGATAATGCACTTTGGGCCTATAGAACATCATTTAAAACGTCAATTGGAATGTCTCCTTTTAGGCTAGTGTTGAGGAAGGCTTGTCATTTACTAGTGGAATTAGAGCATAAAGCATATTGGGCATTGAAATTTTTTAACTTTGACATGCATTTTGCAGGTGAAACTAGATTGTTGTAGTTGAATGATTTGGAGGAATTGTGAGATAAGGCCTATGAAAATGCAAAAAATTACAAGAAGCAGACAAAAAGATGGCATGACAAACACATATTAAGAAGAGAGTTTGAGGTTGGCTAAAAGTATTACTTTATAACTCTTGTTTTAAATTGTTTCTAGGTAAATTGCAATCTTGATGGTTTAGCCCTTTTATAGTTACCAAGGTATTCCCATATGGAGCAATAGAAGTTGTGAATGACACCCAAGGCACGTTTTAGTTAAATGGTCAACATATGAAGCCCTACTTTAAAGGAGTCAACATGTAGAAAATTACCCTTGATCTTCTGCCTCCGTGAGTAGCAACATTGAAGATAGTTTGGCTAAAAACTATAAAGCAAGTGCTTCTTAGGAGGCAACCCAAGCATTTTGTTGGTTCTTTTGCTAAAAGTTTTGTCACCACCATTTCCTCATAGCTGTCTGTGGATATGAACTACAATTAGAGGAGTTTTCTCATTCCTATTTTACCTTTATTTTTGCATTGAGGACAATGCTTCGTTCAAGTTTGGGGGTGGGAAAATAATTTTTTTTTGCTAAATCTAATTGAAGATTTTTCTCATGTCATGATTGAATCCTTTGTTTTGAATTCTTAGCGATTCTTAAGAAGATGTAGATTCTGTTCAAACTTGCACTTGTGATGTGAGTTAAGTGTGATTCTGATTATGTTGATCCATTTACTAAACACTAAAAGTCCTTCATTGGTGCCCTAGAGAACATTCATGTGAAGTATGCAATTATCTTAGATCTCTCTTGGATCTTAGAATTCGCTTGATTTCCTGTTGAGGCGAAATCCTATGTTATATCTAATTGAGAAAATAATTTAGGCCATCTTTGGATCATTTCAGCCTTTCAAGCTAACCCTATTTATTTATCACCAGTCACCCCATTGAGCCTTAACTCATATCCATTTTTTTTATTTGACACCCACATATATATACCCTTGAGCCTTTGACAACTTATCTTTTCGTCCCACACCCTTGAAAATGTTGATTTTTAAGATATAAGTCTATTTGAGTGAAATCGAAGGGAAGGATGTAATATAGGTAGAAATTGATTGCAATAATTATGTAGCATAATATGTTGCTTTTGCAATGCAAAAAAAAAAAAGGAAAGAAAAAAGAAAGAAAGAATGAAGTACATTATTTTTTTTAGAATGAGAAGATTTTATCATTCTTTATCTAATTCAAACCACTTAATTTTCTGAAATAGGCTATGAAGCATAGCAATTGAATACTATTGGTAAGATAAGATTGAAGTGGCTGCATTTCTAATACTTTTACTTGCTTTATTGATGTAAGCATGATTGTTGCTTTTGCGAGTGCCAAAATCCAAGTGAAATCAAGCATTTTTGGATGGAAAAGAATGAGAAAAGTGGTGATAGTAAGATTATTTGTGAGGAGCAAGAAGGAAGAAAGTGACAAAAGTTCAAATTAGATCCTAGAAAGCAATGTGTTCATGGGTGAATTAAGCCTAAATGGCTTTCATCTTACCCTTAGCCCAGCCTTACATTACAAGCTAATAAAAGTTCTATTGATTCTTGGTTAGATGATTGGCCTACATTAGTGGAGAGAGAAATGAAAAGCAAACCTATAACGTTTGGTTAAAGATTTTGAGAGATTGCATATTAATGTGGAGTGCATATAGTTGAAAAGATAAGGACTCACATACACGTGGTTAACATAGTTAAGAGTCTATCTTATCTTATGAAATAATTGTGATGTTTGAATGAAAGCTATATTTTTCCTTGAATTGTTAAGTTAAGCAATTTTGAGTGAATTTCTTGAAGTGGTTTTATCCAAACATATATTATCTCTTACTTTTGCTTAAGGACAAGCAAAATGTCAGTTTGGGGGTCTTGATAACTCTATTTTTATAAAGTTATTTTGACTATTTTATGATATAAATAATACAAGTTTTACAAGATAATATTTAAGTTTTCATATATTTATTTAAATTTGTTTTATTTATGTAGCAAACTCCAAAAAAGCATGAGAAACAAAGGAAAAGAAAGCTATAAGAAGGCACATGAAGAATAAAAGGAAAGGAAGAGAGAATAAAAAAAAGGCAACGTGTAAAGTAGCAAAAAGAAAAAAAGGACAAAAAGAAGTCAAAAGAAGAAAGGAAAGGTAACGTGTAAAAGAGAAGGAAAAAGACAAAAAGGACAAGAGAGAAAATAAAGGAAAAGAGCAAAAAGTGAATTGTCAAGGGAGAATCTTAGGGCATGCCTCCTAAGATAGCATAAAAGGAAAAGGAACGTGAATTGTGAGGAGGAGGAGGCATCGCACAAGAGAAAGAAAAGGGAGAAAAAAAGAGAAAAAGAAAAGAAACGTGTGTGCTGCTGCCGAAACCAAGGAAAAGAGAAAAATCAAAGAAGAAAGAGAAAACCAAAGAAGAAAAAAAGAGATAAAGGAGCAAAGTTTCCCTCTATTTCATATCATTCCTGATTTTGATTTGATTTGTAGGAATTCTGCAAAGAATTCTTAAAAAGAAGACAGTGTGATGACAACTTTCCTGTTTTTTATTTAAGATGTTTTGCTTAATTTCTACTATTGCTTTAGTTTGTTATTTCATTATTTTCTAAACTTCTTTTGTTAAAGCGAAAGATGTAGCCTAACTATAATGATGTAAGTTTTATAACTTTCTATACTTTGCAAGATATTTTATTTATGTGAGTTATATATTATTATGCTTAATGCTTTTAAGTGATTGGCCACCACTTTAATGATTTGATGTGCATGTTTGAGACTGAGAGGTAATAATATGCAATTGCTTCTTATAATATATAACCATGAGTTAAATATAGATAAACATATATCATGTTATTTGTGTAGCTTTTGGTGATAAGATGATCGAAAGATTTATTGTAAACTAAGAATGTTCACAGATCCTAATGCATTTGGTTTGTTTTAATTCACATATAGAAATATAGTGAATTAATAAATTAAATAGGTTTACTATACCTAGACATAGGATAGTAAATAAATTAGGAAATTTCGCTATCATATAAGTATTATCATTCTTGTAAGCATAAACTATGAAAATTCATATCTAGTAGTTATGATGAAATCAGATGCTCTAACATGTTTCTCATATTAATTTTTCTTACTTGGATTCAATTTCAATTAGTCTTGAGTTTTTGTTTTGGAAATTTTAAATTTTAATTTGTCATCAACAATCTTTTGATTTGCTAGATAAATTTTAGGATTAATTCATTATTAGTACTTAATTAGTTTAGTATTC
The DNA here is from genome assembly GCA_028551485.1 of Casuarina cunninghamiana. Taxonomy (NCBI): domain Eukaryota; kingdom Viridiplantae; phylum Streptophyta; class Magnoliopsida; order Fagales; family Casuarinaceae; genus Casuarina; species Casuarina cunninghamiana. The sequence goes on from CM052371.1 coordinate 10,543,386, forward strand.
ACCAACCTCTATGGGACTATACTTTTCTTATCCTTATATTACTTATTCATCATGTTCATTTGCATATAAATTTCACCAAACAAGTGGTTAGAGACCTTAGGGGATGTTACTTGGAATTTCACAACTCTCACATGGAATTTGATGTAGATGGAAAAAGAGTAATCCTAGCCAAAAAAAATTTAACTTCTAATCAATTGTTTCTGAATCTCAATTTGCCAAAGCAATGTAAAAAAGTGAACAACATATTCTAGTACAAGTGCAAGATGTGGGGAAACCTTTAAGTTATGATCATAAGAAAATTATGAAGGATATGCAGTTGATTCTTGATGAGTTCTAGGATTTATTCTAGGAGCTTTAGGGACTACCACCCTACTTTAGTCATGACCATTGAATTGTTCTCAAGGTTGAGGCATAGTTAGTTTTGGTTCGACCATACTAATATCCCTATATCTAAAAAGAGGAAATTGAGAATATAGTAAAAGGTTTATTGGATGAAGTGATAAGACCAAGTACTAATTTGTATTCTTCACCAGTGGACTTGCACAAAAATTGGATGGGTCGTGGAGGTTGTGTGTTCACTATCAAGAGTTAAATAAGCAAATAGTTAAAGATAAATTCCCAATTCCCATAATCATTAAGTTACTTAATGAGCTACGTAGAGCTAAATTCTTTTCTAACCTAGACCTCTATTTTAGGTACTATCAAGTAAGGATGCGAGAAGAAGACATAGAAAAGACAACTTTCAAAATGAACCAAGGATATTATGAATTCTTGGTAATGTCGTTTGGACTTACTAATGCACCATCAACTTTTTAGTCATTGATGAATGTTATGTTCCAAGACTGTTTACGTAAAACCATCTTAGTCTTTTTTTATGACATTTCGGTCTATAGCTTTAAATGGAAAGATCACTTGGAGCACATGTGAGCTACTTTAGAGGTGTTGTAGAGAAATAGATTATTTTTTAAACTGAATAAGTGTAAATTCAGTTGTTCTAGGCTTAAATTTTTGGGGCATATCATTGTGAACAAGGCGTGGCAATAGAACCTGAAAATATTGAGGCAATCTTGCAATGGTTGGTTCCAAAGAATGTGCAAGCATTATGAGGATTCTTGGGTATAACTGGGTATTATCATCGCTTCATTAAAGGATATGGGAGGATTGCAAAACCTTTTACCTAATTGTTAAAGAAGGATGCCTTTAAATGGCCAGGAGAAGCACAAGCAGCTTTCAATAGGCTTAGGGTAGCATTGACCTCAACTCTTCTTTTGGCTTTACCTAATTTTAATGCCCCAAGCATATTACTACAACCTTTACCTATTCTGAAGTAGGTTTGGGAAGATATTGCAATGTATTTCATTGAGTAGTTATCACCATCAAGAGGTAAGTCTATAATATTGGTAGCTATTGATAAATTTTCTAAATTTGATCATTTTATACCCTTTGTATATCCGTATACAACACTAGTAGTTGCTTTAGCATTCTTTGATAATGTATTCAAATTGTATGGCATGCCAAAGTCCATTTTAAACAATAGGGACCCCCTTCACTAGTAGTTTTTTTGGGAAACTTTTTCCAATGCAAGGAACTCACTCACTTCAATTTCTCCTCTTCCTACAACCCTTAAATGGATGGTAAAACAGAAGTCTTAAATTGCACATTAAAGATGTATCATGGTGCTTTGTGGGTGGGTGAGAAACTGAAGAATTAGAGTAAATGGCTATCATAGGCTCAGTATTGTTACAACACCAGTTAGCATGGGTCCACTTGACATACCCCTTATAAGGTTGTGTATGGAAGAAGCCCGCCAATGCTGCTCACTTATGTAAAGGGGATGGCCAAGGTTAGAGAAGTTGAACATATATTGGAAGAGAGGGACAATTTGCTTTCCATAATCAAATGCCATCTTTAAGCGGCCTAAGAAAGAATGAAAAGTGTTTATGATAAAAGCTACAGGGAAGTAGAATTCTAGGTGGGAGATTTGGTGTTTGTTAAACTCTAACATTACGAATAGGTTTCTTTATCTAGCAGTTGATGTAAAAAGATGACTCCATGTTACTAGGGCCCCTTCTAAATACTTCAGTGCATTGGATTGGTTGCTTACAAACTAGAGTTGTTGGATTCTACTAAAGTACACCCTACTTTTCATGTTTCAAAGCTTAAAAGATGTGAGCAACAGGGAATTGGAAGGCAAGAAAAGTTTCACGATGCCCAAGAAAAGTTGAAAGAGGAGGAAGACATTCCCTAAGCCATGCTAGAAAGGCAAACTAGAAAAGGCAATGAGGAGTTTCTAGTGCACTAGCATGGAAAGCTACACTCTGAAGCAACTTGGGAAAAGGAATCATTGATTCAACTCCACTTTCTAGGTTTTATGAACATGTAACTAGGAGAGATATTGGCCTTAAGGTCAATGATGTTTTGAGGGGGGAAAGAATGTTACATGTATTTTGGGTGTTGTTGAAATGGATTTTGAAAGCCCAACATTGTGGGCCTTGTTGCTAGGTAGGTCCTTAATAAAAGCCCTATTGTTTGAAAGAAAAAGAGCTTTCCAGTAGGTAATTAGGGATTTGACCCATGAGTTGTGCGGGAGAACACTTATCAACCATGTAATTGCATTTAGGAAAGTTGTCTACGGAAGTTTATGGTTCTATCGGTTCTAGGTTCCCAACAGTAAGCCTTAAATCCTTCCTTTGTCCACTTGATTTGCTTCACAATTGGTAGACAAAGATGCTCTTGTCCAAAATCCTTTATAGATTTTATACTCAGGCTTAAGCACCAGGTCCTTAGTCACTGCGCGACGTGCTTTGTTCAATCTAAAGTTGATACAAAAACACTCTACTTGCACAAAATATTGTCCTATTAGTTATAGTGTACCATTTAAAAGCTGAAAGTTAATAGATTTGGCGAATATAGTTTGATCTTTGTGTTGTTTTTATTTTGATTTGCTATTTTGGGTTAGATTGAATTAAAAGTTTATAAAATGATCTAACCCAACTTATAAAGAACCCTAGAGTTTCTTATATTTTAAAGTAGCTGTCACTTAGGGAAAAGGGCGAAAAAAATCATGTGGCTTGCTGGTGTGTGTTTTTTCAACTTAGCTTTAAAAGAACAACTCGTTGGTTCTAGATTTTAAAGCTACAAAGTCTCCTATTTGGTAATTAATTTGTACTCTTAATCTAGTAAATTGAAGGCTTTTGATTTATAATCCATGTGAAAGAAATGTCAATTTTCTCCTTTTGTTTCTCCTCAAGTGATTTTATGTTGTATTTGGTCTATTGCTATAGAAGGAAAAACAAAATTTTCTTATACTAGAAGTTGGTACTTTAGTTTGCTCAATGATTTTCTTTCTACAATTGAGGGTTTTCCACCCTAAATGGCAATATTTTGGCTTTTGGATAGGCAAAAGGAGCAGGAGATTTTAGTCAAGTGAGTGAAGGTTTTTTGACTATTTATTTGCTACATTACGTTGTTACTTCTCCTTGTTCAAGTTATTTGCAACATTATTCATTCACTATGTTGTTTTTTGTGCATAAATTTGATACAATAATTAGCTTTGCATTTAAAAACTAAAGAAAAGCTGAAACCTTTTATATGCACATCTTAGTTATGAGGAAAAAGATATATGACTCCTTATACTTGATTCCAATCTCATTGTAGAAAAATAAAAAGGAAATGCTTTTAAATCCTTTATCATCTTTTTGCATTTGAATATAATTTCCAAAAAGAAAACACGAAGGAGTTAATTATATTGTTATTTATTTATTTATTATTACTATTATTATTATTATTATTATTATCAGAGTTTTAAGAAAAAAGTGTCACTTTACCATCCCATAATTTATTCAAAATAACTCAATTTTAGATTTTATATTCAATGGATAAAGAAAGTTTTAAAAAATTAATTTGATCATTAAACAAATGAAAATTTCATGAGTTGGGTTTGGCTCTTATTCTACTTTTTCATATTCTCCTAAAAAACAAACAGAACATAGACCAAAGTCAGCAAAAATAAAATAAAATAAAATAAAAAGCATCAGATTGAGGTTATTAAGAGACCGACGGAACCATACTTGTTGAGCCGGTATAACGCTTTGGGTCCCACATTGTGGACAGGATGTTATCTTACAGTGGCGTCATTGCACGCCAGTCCTTTGGATGTGGTTATCGGGCCAACGCGGGAGGCAAGAGGACCATCGCGCCATATTTATGGTGCCGGAACGACGCTCTGGAAACCCCCATAAAAGCGTGTCCCCTCTGTTGTGGACAGGCAAGGCTGGTATCGTACAACGACGTTATTGCGCTCAAGACCCGTGGCCAGACCTTATCTTATCATGGCCTGGCTAATCAGCTTGTAGGGTTTGACGACAGTGCAGCCTTGTCCTCCGTCTCCCGTTACCTTCTTTTTCTCTTCTTTCATTTTCTTTTCTTAATTCTTTTTCTGTTTTTCTCAAGTTTTTATCAATTATCAAATCACTAACCGTGCATTTAGGGAACCAAAAATTGAAAACATTAATTTTAGTTGCATCCCAAATGATTCCTTTCATCTAATATCTTTCCAATTTTCTATAACAAAAAGGCCAAGGAATAAAAAAGAATACCAAAGGTGGAAGTAATCTCTTCAATTTTCAATCTTAAATCTATTTATGTATGTCTATTAATGGTTTTGATGAGTTACATAATTTAGATATATGTGTACAAGATGAAAATCTCATACCAAAAGCATAATCTCTTATGGTGAAATTTTAATAAAAGAAATATCTTTTAAACTCTTTAACTAATTTTTGGATTGGGTCTTTTGAACCCCTTTAATTTGGAAGCTTAAATAGAAGAAATACCATTATAATTCTTAGGTTAGCTTTTAGATTGAAATTTTTGTGCCTTTTTAATTGAGTATTGAAATTCAAATTGAATTTGCACTACCTATATGACCTTGAGCCTAAGATAAGAATTGTTTTTAGCTTGTCTAGTATTCAAATTGTGGTTTGAATGGGTGAAAACAAATAGAAGTGTTACAAGATTGTTGGATACACACTTAAAAAGAACAAAAAGGATGAGAAAATGTCATCTGTGGTTTAATACTCACCCTTGTTTACATCTAACCTTATCTCTACTTTTAAATTCACAAACACAAACAACATGATTTATCTTCACATAGCCTTTTGCATGATACATGACTTATGGATAAGGTAGAGTAGAAAGGGGATTATACTACTTAAAGTCTTCTCCAGAAGAAGATCATGATTATAATGTCATTTTTTTTTAAACAGTCCATGTAACAACTTTCTATTTCTATGAATTATAATATTTTACACCAAAGATTAGGACATTTGTCCCCTTTCACTATGCATCTTATGTTTGATTTCTCTGATGGTGCTTTAGTAGATAATATCAAAGCATGTACCCCATTGACAAAATAGACATGCTCACATTGTCCTAGAAGCACTACCTTGAAGTGAAAAGTTTTCAAGTTAATTTCATATAGACATTTGAGGACTTTACAAGGTCCTTTTATACTTAGAAGCTTAATACTTTCTCACTATTGCATATGACTTCTCATGAGAAATATGGATGCTCCTTATGAAGGCTAATATTAAAACCTTGCCTAACATTAAAACATTTTTTTCCAAAGGTAAGGATGCAATTTGAGATACATTTAAGGCATGTCAAGACTGACAATACCTTAGATTTCTTTGGATCTAAATGCACGTCTTTATATGTATCCCAAAGTATCATGCAAAGGGGTAATGGAGAGGAAGCATTAGCACATTTTGAATATGGAAAATGCATTAAGGCTTTAGGCATAAGTTCCTATACAATTCTAGAGTGAGAGTATTCTCACTATCACATATTTAATTAATAGGAGACCTACTCCAATCCTCAAAAGAGAAAACACATTCTCTTGCTCACTTGCATGTTTTTAGATGTCTATGTTATGTCATTGATCTCACACCAAGATAAATTTGGTCATAAGAAGAGTACAAGGGACACCTTTTTACTTAAAAGGATTATCGAGTTTATGATGTTAAGAGAAAAATATTTTTTATTAGTAAGGATATCATTTTTTATGAGATACCTCTCTTTTTGCATAGTTTTCAAGCCCTATGGGTTACACACATAAGTACACACCAATCATCTTATTTGACACACTTCTAATGATGGATCATCTCCACTACATGACCTTCAAGTCAATAGCCATAGTTCATTGCCACTAATTCTTGTCACACAAACAATTCATGAGTCTATTCTCATCACATCTATACATGATCCTATTGAACTTACCATTGTCATTGTAATATATACTAATCTAGCTTCATTTGCTCGTCGCTTGGACTATATGCATAGACCTCCCATTTTGGCTACTAATTATGAGTGTCCCACCATAAATACTACTCACACCTTTCTCCCATATTTTGTCCTATAATCACTTTGGTGTCTCCATATATGTCATCAATGTTGTTGGTATGGCTTAACCTAATAAGAGTCTCCATATATGTCATCAATGTTGTTGGTATGGCTTAACCCAATAAGAGGGGGTTGGATTAGGTTAATTTTAATTTTAAGAAGTTGTAGTTTAATTCTTTCTTTTTACTAATGAGAGATAGACATAAGAAATAAACAAACAATGAGAAATGTTCAAATGGTTCAATCCTTAGACCTACCTTTACTCCTTCTTACTAATAATAAGAGAGACCTATTACTAAATATGAGAGTTATACTTTTAGTTTTAGTACACCCTTGATAATTTGTTCATAGAACAAAAATCAAGACACTCTAATCCATTATAGGCAACACATGGCCAAATAATGACAACAACAAATCAACTTACTTAAGGCTCTACAAATCAACTATAAAACACACATTTTTCACTTAGGCCAAACATGGCTTTATACACCACAACAAGCGGCATGACCTTATACATCACAATAAGCCACATGATTCAATTTGATCCAAAAAAAAAAAAATATTCAAAGTAACAAGTAGCAGATAAATAGAGTATGTGCATCAATTTTAGTGTATTCTGCACAATGTCACAAACCAAACAAATTCAATAAGCCATGCACTTAATATGGAATTTCAATGGATTAAATATAGCAAGTAGAATTGCCATGGACTATAAGGCAATACAAATAGTCTTAAAGAGATATCCACAAAAAAAAAAATCATGGTTTAAAAAGCATTTTGACGATTCTTCAATAATCAAATTCACATGTTAAGCACAACTCAAACAATAACAAATCAATACCAAAAATAAGCTTTAGAAAAGAACAATATTACCCAATGCTACTTTGTAACAGTAATGAGAAGTAAGAATCACATTTTTCACTAAAGACAGTTTGCTCAATAATTCTCTCAAAACTATGTTCTCTACCATAACCCTAAGTGGCAATATATGGATCTATATACCATATAAACTTGGCAAAACAAGATTCTTGTTGTTGAGTCATTAAACCCTTGCAAAGTCCTTTTCTTTCTGGCTTGATTTAAGTGAGAATGGAGATTTTGAAGCCATAGTCTTAAGAGAAAGGGAGCTAGCTTGGAATTCAACAAGTAAACAAAAAAACAGCAAGGTAACCCTAGCCCAATTTTCAATTTTACCCTTTTGAGCTTTTCTTTTCCTTTTCCTTTTTCCTTATATATTTAAAACAAGCTTTCACACAAGATGCATATTTGTTTTCAAATGGGTTCCTTGTTTTTCTCAAAATATACCAATAAATGATACAAGGTATCTAATAATACACAATCACATATAATTTTTACCTTATACCAATCATGTATATATGCAATAAATCTCTAATAGATCTAGATATTAAATCAATCATTACACATGCTAAAAGTGATTGCGGTGTAATGATTTTGGCATATGGGAACTATGTGTCTCTAAAAATATTCATTTATTTGATAATTTGTTCTATATATGCTTCACAATTTCTGGTAGCACAAGAATTTTTTAAATAATATATATAAATATAGTTTTTCAAATATCGTCAATATCAAAATATATTTAACAATTGTGACACTTTATATTATTCATCACTAGAAGTTACATAAAATGAACGTAAATAATGCTTTGCTCTAGAGAAATTTAAATTAAAAAGTTTACATTACAATTTTAGAGAAAATTCACCACAAAAAGGCCAGTATGTCGATTGAAGAAATCTCAATATAGGTTAAATCAAGCATCACAATAATAGTTCCACAAGTTTCCAAAGGTCCTTATTGATTGTAGCTTTCATTAGTTTTGCCACAATACTTCCTTACTTATCAAGAAATGAGCTCATTTCAAATTATGGACTTTTTGGTTGTAAGCATATAGAGACTTCCATAGAGCGAAATCTTGAGTATACTTCAAGAGATTATGATGTAGCTATTGATAAAAAGAAGGAAAAGGAAGATCCTCTACCCATAAATATCACAAGTTTTCAGCAACTCACTGAAATATTGATTTACCTCACCATACAAGACCTCACATAAGCTACGTTGTCCAAGTCTTAAGCCAATTTTTCCATTCAACCCAACAATCTCACCAAAAGTGTGCTATTCAAGTTATTTGTTTCATAAAGAAATCCCTTTGTTTGGGTATTATTATGAAGTAAGATTTAATTTGCATGTGTTATGTGATTTTGATTGCACAAGATGCAAAATGAGTAGAAGGTTAGTTATAGGATCTCGTGTCAAATTGGGAAAATCTTTGATTTCTTGGAAATGCTAAAAACATTCTATTATCTTTCAATCTTCTCCTTAAGCTACAGATCGAGCCATAACCTCTACTTCATGTGAAACTATGTGGATATTGGGTCTCTTGGATGATATACAAGTCAAGCCTTTAAGGTTTGTTGTTCTTTATTATGACAATAAGTCAACCATGCGGATTGCAACCAACCCATTCTAAATGAAAAAAGTAAGCATATTACATTGGAATAAAAATCACCTCAATTGAGATTTTAGCCCAAATAATCCTAACTCATCATAGTTTTATAAAATGTACTCTAGCCCATACTAACCAATGCCATATTGACAATCAAGGACAATATTCGTCTAATTCTATTAGACTAATATGATTTGCATCAATATACCCTCATACAAGAATTAGTTAATGCTTATTGATATAAGATCATATTACATAAGCTCACAAAATAAGCTAATAACCTCCCACTTGAGCTATATTAATGTTTGTAAACAAAGACAACAATGTTGAGTATAAGGCTAGAAAAACAAAATGTTTTGAGGGCAAATTTTGTTTATGTTAAGTATAAGGCCTTAAGTAAAGAAATACTAAGCACCCAAGAATCTATAAATGGGATATACTAGGTTTTTGATGAAATAGTCTTTCCCATGGGGTTTTGTTCTCTATAACTTAGCTTTGTAAACAATTAATTATTTGTGCTAAACTTCAAAAACAAAGTCCCAAGATGTAAGTGGTATATGGGTGTAATTTATCATTGATAATCTAGATTTAGTGATATACTTATGTTTTCTTTCAATAGTCTCATTTTGATATGGTGCATAAGGACTTGATATGGGTTGATAAATACCCTTGTTAGATAATGGGATTTTAAAATCATTAGAAGTAAATTTAATTAGTCCATCATATTGAATGCTTTTAATTGTAGTTTGGAGTTGATTTTCAACAAATATTTGAAAATTTATGAAGATTTAAAGAAGTTCACTACTAGTTTTCATAAAATATAGCCATGTAAATTTGGAATATTTATCAATAAGGCAAATATAATATCTATTCCCTAAGGAAGTTGTAATTGGTGCAAGACCCAATATATCAAAATGGACTAAGTCCCAAAGAGCTTTAGAAATATTATGTGTAGATAAATGAGATTGTCATAAGCATTTATTGATGCTACAAGCATTGCTAGATTGATGTGGCCATCCTACACAAACCAGGCCCAAGCCCAAATACTCATTAGTGGTAATGTGGCCCAACCTATATAAGCCCAATCCAAAGAAGCTTGAGAAGATTGACTAAGTGGTTGGGAAGTAAGTGGTTGGTAGTTGGCAGATGAGAATAAGTGGTTGGTAGTTGGTAGATGAGAGTAAGTGGTTGGTAATTAAGAGGTTGTATTTGGAAGATAGTAGTTGGGAAGATAGTAGTTGGGGAGATAGTAGATGGGAAGATAGTAGTTGGGAAGATAGTAGTTGGCTATATTTATGAGTATGGGTGTCTTAGTTTCCTATAAATAGCTAGTACCATTGTGTAGTAGAAGCATTGAGTTGTGAGATTTGAGTATAAGCTTTAAGCTTTCCTTCTAAGTTTTCTATCTCTTTGCTTGTGGCAAGAGTGGTGAGCTTCTTTTGCTCTGTATCTCTTTGGAATTACTTCCAATAGAGTGGTGAGTGTTTTATCCTTGAATTCTAAGGTGGTGAGTTATCTGTATCCTTAGTTTTCAAAGATAATTGTTCTTTGTATCATTGTACTCTAAGGTGGTGATTTATCTGTATCCTTAGTTTACAAAGATAATTGTTATTTGTATCATTGAATTCTAAGGTGGTGATTATCTGTATCCTTAGTTTTCAAAGATAATTTTATCCTTTTATTTTCCTCCTCTCCGTCCGGTATCATAGATGATGGTATATTTCTAGAAAATTGAATATTCATTATTTTCAACAATCCTATCACATTTGCATAATCAAAATGGCCTAATCTATACTACCAAGTCCTTACATTTATTATAGAAATATAAAAAGTCTTTAGTGATTGCTAAGGATCGCACAAGTTGAAGCGATAGAGTTCATTTTCAATTGGTCCTTGTAGTACGATCCATCATGTTGCCAAACATTATACAAGATAAAAATTATGAAAAAATGAGAAAACACAATTATTATCTTTAGTAAATTTAGAAACAAATAAAAAATGTTTTACTATACGAGACAGATATTACTAGGGTTAATAAATTACCTTTGTGGGTTATTGGAAGTGCCATTTCATCCCATAAAATAACTACTTGGTTGCCATCATAGTTGAATAATTGATTAATATCATAGCCATTTGGCAAGATATGATGTGTGGTGCCATAATCAAGAAACCAATTAGTTTTAGTGGAGGCTTGGAGAGTTTGTTGTTAAGCCTTCCTAATAGTATTAGCCTAAATATTTTGTGGGCCTTAGAAGCCAATATTAGAGCCAAAGTTTGAAAGGACATACCTATAACTACAATGATAGGCGATATGTCCTAATTTGCAATAAATCTAACAAAGAACATTGCATTGAGGTTTGCTATTGTAACAAGCAAGAGTATTCTGTACTTGATTGGTGATATTATTTAAGCATCTACCTAGATTGCTAGCAATTTGGGAGGGTGCTGGTTTATAAGGATAAGTAGGACTAGTTGCAAAAGCAACTGCAATAGGAGATCCTTATGTAGCCATTTCGAGGTGATCTTCTTGGTTGAGTAGTATTCCATATAGATCTTCACGAGGAAGATATGAAATGTGTGTATGAACTACAATTGTAGTAGCAAGAGCTGCATGACAGGAGCCAAAACCTCAAAAAACATGAGTTAAGTACTCATTTTTCTAAATAATTTCACCTACAAGTTAAAGTTGATTAGCAATACCATCTACCTTTTGAATAAACTCAATAACCATTGGGTGACCTTTGGTTGTTGTCTAAAGACATAAGTGAAAAGTGATATTTGTGGGCCATGAATTTAGATGATTAGGCTTGCCATATTTTAGTGGAGGTTTTGCACTTTGAGTAGTAGTCATGATAGTACCACTACAAGTTCAAAAAATCCAACCTTATGTAGTCTAATTTCTAATTGCCAATCTTGATAAGCTGGATTTGAAACCCGAGTGATGGTTCCCTTGTCATTAGTATTAGTGATGAACTCTTCTAGACAAGGGAAGAAGCCATTAACAACACCAACCCATTTGCTTGAAGGAAAGACACAATTTGAGCTTTCTAAACAAGAAAATTAGGACTTTCTAGATGCACACCAATGTTGGAATAGGACTTGGATTTGGCATTAGCAGAGCATGAGTAGTAGCATGAACATTGGTAGTGGTGGAAGCCATTTGCAAAAAAAAAAAAAAAAAACAAAGTCTTCATCAAAAGGCTAAACTAATAACAAGTTGAAATAAGAATTTCTAAAAAATATTGTAGAAATTCATGTTTGTAAAAAATATTGCACAAGAAAAATAAAGCTCTAAAGAACATGAAGGACACTATTGATAATACAAAGAAAAGCTTGTAATTCTAAATGGGTTATATGTATTATCTTTTTGTAGTGGTTGGAAAACAAATGTAAATTATCTCTTAATGATGATAAATCAATATCAAATTGATTCTAACAATTGTAGCCATGAAGAACCATAACACTTTTTAGATTTTAAGTGAAAAATCTTAACAATAGAGTTGATAATTTCTTCCTTCTTTCATGGCAATTAAAAAAATCATTTTCTTCTAATTTAAATGCCCCATATTTCACCTTCTACCATCTATGTAACTCTCAAAAAAGAGAGAAGAAGAACAACCATCACACAAGCATGGGGAAGAAGATGATGTTTGTGAGATGCATGCACGCATCTTCGTGCCTTAGTGATGTCATGCATGTGTTACATGTGCCTACTTTTCTCTTCTTTTCTTTTTTTATTAAAAAAAAAAAAAACTGCTGCTAACATGGCTGACATGGCGCTAATAGTGTGTTGGGAACATTGTTTTTCAAACAAAGAGATCAAGGTGTAATTCTCCCTTTAAAGAAATGAAAGTGTGGTTCTCCTTTATAAGGCGAGCTGTGATGCTCCTCTGGAGACTAAGTATTGGTTTAGTCATGTATTTTAATTATTACACGTAGCAATTGGTAGGAAAGGAGTAATGATCTAGAAGAGAAACACCATGGTTAAGCTGAAATACAAGATGGTTTAAAGGTTATGTACAATTGCATAAGGCTTTCCGCAAAGAAAGGAAGAGTTCTTTGCATGCCAAAGAGTTAACTCCTATTTCTAGCCACCATCAGACTGGCGAACAGCAAATCATGGAGGAGGAACGGCCTCTGCCATGATTCAGTAGTTATCTCAACCAAGGCATTGGTCGACTTCGCAATTCTAGAAAGGGACAAGAAGCCATGGGGGAGAAAAGGTTGAAATGTTGCGCAAATCCCATTACCTAAGAAGGGAGAAGTGGGGGCGGGGGCCTGGCTCAGTGGCGTTCTCTGAGCCTAACCCTGACCGGCCGTCCCACCGGTCAGGGGTTCGAATCCCGTCCCTCCCCTTCCCCCGGGTGTGTGAGTTTATAATAAAAAAATTTATAAAAAAAAAAAAAAAATCGAATCCCGTCCCTCCCCTTCCCCCGGGTGTGTGAGTTTATAATAAAAAAATTTATAAAAAAAAAAAAAAAAAAAAAAAAGAAGGGAGAAGTCACCGCAAGGAGCAGAGAAGACCCTTAGATCTTCGATTGGGTTTTTGAACCCCAACTGTAGCCCTCGATCAGTCCAACTGTCAACCACCCAGAGGCGCGCAAATCTAGAGCTTGTCGGTTGTGGTGTCATCGAGCTCCATGCGTCGCATGGACAAGAGATTTGGACACAGTAAAAGCCACATCTAGCTGTGCTCTCGATAGCCCGACTGGGCGAGAGGGAGGATCCGCCAATCATGTGGTGTTAACCCCTTAGGGGGAAGGCGACCTTTTGAATTTAGATGGCGTGTTGAACATTGCGCCACTCCTCGGCTACCGGGGACGACTGCGAAGAGACTACTCTCCAGCCACTATTTTGAAGAGAGAAAAGACGACAATCCTACTCTTACAATTAAATAAGTAGGTTATTGGGTGCACTGTTCTGGTTATTGTAGATGGATTTCTTTTGTAAATTTATTTACCAAGCTCAAATCTATTCATAGAAGGAGGGACGCGTTGAATGAAGACTATTGGTTAACTAATTATAGTAGCTTATCTCAATTAATCAGGTAGTCAGTTGGGTATAGTAGCTTAAGATCAACAAAGTTATATTTAAAAAGGATTTTTTATTCTTGCAAATAGTTTTTAATGGAATAACAATTTGAGTTTTTTCTCAATGATATTAAACTCAAAGTTATATAGAATAGAGCATATTTAATTTAGGCTCTAATACTATACTATAAGGCCCAAAACTTAATTCAAAAACTAGTTCAAGAATATAAAAAAAAAAAATACTTCATTTAAGTTTTATCATAAAAAATTACATATCTGACTTTAACTTTTGTCCCGCGCATATTTTAGTTATACAATCTGATTATACGGAACCCCTGCCAACCGCCGACTGGTGATAGGGAGAGGGGAGAAATGTGGGATCAAGTACACATTCGACAATCTTGGACTCGATGGACAATACGGGTGCAAAGTTTAGGGAGCTGTCCGTAAGCGCTATGGGAAGATGATAGGGACTTAGTGCTACAATTTGAGACAGAAAATTAACAAGATTAGGATGGGAAAACTAGTCCATTTCTGATTATCACAAGGTCCTGACAGATGTGTGGGATGAGATTGATATATATGAGCCTTCGGTGAAATGTACTTGTGTTGGATGTACCAATCATGTGAATGACCGGTTAGATGAACGAGATTAAGAAACTCGGCTCTTGGAATTTTTGTTGGGGTTCACGAAGAGGTTTAAGACTCAGAACCACAATACTTACAAAAGATCCATTACCCTCTGTTGATGATGCATCTAATGTGAGGAAGGAAGATGAGCACCAGCCCATTCACACGAACGATCCTTTGGCTCTCTTGGAAGGGACTGTCTTGGTTGTTGGTCGATCTTCGACCTCTTCTAAAGCAGGAACAGACCATTTGGAACAGCAATAGCAAGGGAAAGTAGGTAGCAAACCTGTGTGTGGCCATTCGCCTCAAATCCGCCCACACACGAGAACAATGTTACCAATTTCAACCTAGTCCAATGAAAGGCCCAACATCACAGTATAGAGGAGGCTATACCATGAGCAATTTGCTGGGGACCCTTTGGGCACGGACAAGCCTGCAGGAAGCTACCCTAAAATTAGACCTATTCCACAAACTCCTCGCGAGGCAGAATGTCAATTTTGCTAGATTTTTGGGGCAGCCCCTTGGAGACACCAAGTGCCCATTATTCATCAAGAAGCTCTTCCTTAGCAGGTCTCGTATGAGAACAATATCAAAGGGTGATTGGTGTTTTGAATATAGTTACACTTGCGGATGCTAATGCCAGTTTCACAGGTATTGTTTTTGGCTTTTCTAAAGAAGACATTTTATGAATGGATTTAGGTTCTAGAGCAAGAGTTGAGGGCATTGGAGGCTATCATACCTAAGATTTGATTCCACTTCCCTCAAGGTGATAGACGATTGGGTATAAATTGGTATATGAGATAAAACATAGATATGTTGAAAGTATTGAAAGAGATAGGGCCCACTTGGTAACAAAGAGCTATAATCAACAAGAAGGGATATTAGGGAAAAAAAAATCACTTTCTATTCATAAATTAGACAAATGACATTTTACCTAATGCTATGAATTTCTTATCCAAATTATTTTATGAAGGAAGGATAATAGACATCCTAATGGTATATCCCTCTTCCTTTTCTTTTTTCTTTCTTTTTTTTTTTTTTTTTTTTTTGGAAGAGGACATGAGCAGAACTTGTTTTCTAGCCACACAAGAGTAATATTTTGAGAAATTTATTTACAACCGCATGATCATAGCTATGCAATAACATAAGGATAGTCCCTCTTTTTTTTCTTGTGTAAGCATAAGGATTGTTACTCTTACTAATTTTTTTTTTTTTTTCAAATTAGAAGTTTTCTTCCGGTAATTATAAGTAAAGGCTGAATATCAAAGACATTAATGGACAAAATAAACCTGCATTTTGACAAAAATTTGTTTGAAATTCGGTTTTTGCTTTTATTTGATCTCTATTTCAAACATCTTGTACATGTGTTTTGTGTTTATATGCGTATTTATCGATCAACTATTAGAAAATTACTAGTTATTATTAAGATATTTCCAACCAGTAGAAAATACAGCCAAAACAAACATAAATTTATTTATGCGCAAACAAACACACAATGCCAAATCCACAACCGTCACCATACATTTGTTCGTCGCTTGCGCAAAGGGCTGTCATATCCATCGACAGATTACACTTACCGTACTGATTAGAAGATGAGAAAACTTTATATCAAGCCTGGCGAAACAAAATATGTCACAGTTCAACAGACGTTGGGAATATTTGAGGCCTTAAGCCCCATTTATTATGTTGACCAGCCTGTTGAGGTCTTCTGTAGCACTGCCAGCAGCTTTCAGTAGAAGCTCTCTTAGGGCGTCCGCCTTCTCCCTCATCTCCTTACCTTTTTCATGTCTCAGAACGAGTTCCAAGCTCTTGAGCAACCAATCTTTCGTGATTACCCGTCCCTCGACTTTGACACCAACCCCCCACAGCTCCAACATCCGTCCGATCATGTGATTATCGGCGAAGAACGGCCTGCCGATCACTGGTACCCCGTTCACAATACTCTCGGAAACGGAGTTTCCTCCGCAGTGTGTCACATACACACCTATAGAAGGATGTGCGAGAACTTGGGTTTGGGGTGTCCAGGGCACTATTTTTCCTTGCATACTAGTCTTCTCAAGAAACCCTTTTGGCAAGAGTTCCTTCAACTTATCGTCAAGAGACCATAGAAATGGAAGCTCACTCTCTTGGAGGGCCTCCGCTACTTCTATGAGCTCTTCACGCGGTAGTGAAGCTACAGTTCCAAATCCAAAATACGCGACTGACCTAGATTTTTGACCATCCAACCACGAAAGGCAGCCCGTCGGGTCCGAGCTCGACGGGGGTAAAGGCGGTGCTGGGAGTGGCAGGGACACAAAGCCCACATAAAGTACATTCTGGAACTTTGACCTAAGGTCTTCACTGAGACCGGAAGGGTTTAGTTCTTCAAAAAAGTTCAGAACAACGGCAGTAGCTCGAGCTAGCGCCGATCCTATTTCACGTAGTGTGCGTAAAAAGAGTGGCTTTCCTTCATCCCCTTCATCCCCTGTCATCAGCACCTCCTCAGGTAAGTCAGCGAAACGAATGGCCGAAAATCCTGGAATAAAATCGAGGGTTGCACTACCATCACCGCCATTGCTAACAAAACGCTCATAAATGAAGTCCGTATAAACGTGAGCGGAGAGACAGCATGGATGACTTATCCACGCAGCGATCCATGGAACATTCAACTCCTCAGCAATCTGAGCAGCACAAGTCAAGAATGCATCCGAGAGCAAGCAAGTGACTCTCTTACCCGTCTCTGCCACTGCCTTGTCTATAGCCCGTTTGATGTTCTCAGGCGTGGCCTTAAGGAAGAGGTTCAGTGGCTCTAGCGGGTTTCCCATGAGTACGTGATCCCCAGGCACTCCGTCTGCGACCTCGTAGAATTTAATATTATGTGGAATGTCCTCGGCTCTTGTTTTGGATAGGAGTGACTGCATGGCTTTTTCTGTGTTTAAGAATGAAAAATGAACCTTTGGAGCAAGGCTCGCTACTCTCCGAAGTAAATTTAGAGAAAAAAGGGGGTGGCTGGTGAATGGGAACACCAACACAGCCACATGCTTCTCCTCAGAACTTCCGGTCACAGTCATGGTTGTGTAACTAGAAGTACTTGCTATCTGATTTTGAGGGTCCAGAGAACCAGAAAAGTACCTAGAAGTAGAAGGGAATGCAATTCTGTACCATGGTAACCCGCCCAGGTTATGATAGTGGTTATATACTTGACGAGGGCCAAGCTGATATATATACCACCAACCAGTCCTTCTGAGAGTAGGCGCGGAGCGTAAATGCCACAGCCAGGCCATCGGGTCGGTCTTGTAGCCACCCACAGTACCGTTCCCAGGAGTTTTTTTTTTTTTTTTTAAAACTGTTTAAGGTAAAAGGGTGCCGGCAATTATATGAAGTCTCAGGCCTCAGATTCTTAGTAATTTTCTTGGGCTATTAGCAAATTGATTGTTCTTCAGAATTAGTTGTATACCAAATACTTTCTTCAACTTAAAACTGGGGCATAAATTTATTTGTGGGATTTTTATATTTGACATTCTTCCTCTCATATATCAAATATATTTAAAATATTTAATTTAAATAAAAGTTAAATCAATCTTAATTTTTTTATATCATATAAAAATTTAAAATCCAACACAAAAACTTACTTTAAAAAAGACAAACCTAAATATGTATTACATGAATGTTTGTAATATTAGAGTATGTTTCTGTATTTTTATATTTTAATTTTTATTAATATAATTTGTCTCAAAAAAAAAAAAAAGCCCATCGTGGATGCTTTGTGGCCATTCAACGGACCGTACCCCAAGGCCTTTGAAGAAAGCTAGGTGCATCGCAAGGCCAGTGAAGAAGGTGAAGAAGGTTAGGTGCACCGCAAGGCCAGTGAAGAACGTAGGTGCATCGCAAGGCCAAAAAAGAAGGCTAGGTGACCGCAAGGCCAGCGAAGAATGTAGGTGCATCGCAAGGCCAGCGAAGAAGGTAGGTGCATCCTAAGGCCATTGAAGAAGGTTAGGTGCGTCTCAAGGCCACTGAAAGGGTGCCAGGAATTATATGAAGTCTCATGCCTCAGTTTAATAGTAATTTTCTTGGGCTATTAACAAATTGACTGCTCTTCAGAATTAGTTGTTTCTCTCTACAATTGAGGGTTTTCCACCCTAAATGGCAATTTTTGGCTTTTGGATAGGCAAAAGGGGTGGGAGATTTTAGTCTCTCTGGACCTCTTTGGTCCTAGACTACCTTGGTTCCAAATGAGTCAAGGTTTTTTGACTATTTATTTGTTACATTATGTTGTTGCTTCTCCGATCAATTTATTTGCTACATTATTCATTCACTATGTTGTTATTTGTGCAGAATTTTGATACAATAATTAGTTTTAGTTTTGCATTCAAAAACTAAAGAAAAGCTCAAAATCTTTTATATGCACATCTTAGTTTTGAGGAAAAAGCAAATAGAACAGAGAATTTTCATATTCCCTACAAATATGGTACCGTCGGTCTTTTAACATTCTCAGTTCTATCTGCTTTTTTCTCTGTTCTATTCGTTGTTAAGAGACCGACGGTACCATATTTGTTAGAGCCGGTATAACGCTTTGGGTCCCACATTGTGGACAGGATGTTATCGTACAGCGGCGTGATTGGACGCCAGCCCTTTGGATGAGGTTATCGGCCCTAACGCTGGAGTTAAGAGTACCATCGCGCCATATTCATGGTGCCCGGAACGACGCTCTAGGAACCACATAAAAGCGTACCCTGTGTTGTGGACAGGCAAGGCTGGTATCGTACAACGACGCTATTGCGCTCAAGACCCGTGGCCTGACCTTATCTTATCATGAACTGGCTAATCGGCTTGTAGGGTTTGAGGACGGTGCAGCCTTATCCTCTGTCTCCCATTACCGTCTTTTTCTCTTCTTTAATTTTCTTATTTTAAGTTTTTTTTTTTCTTTTTCCTCGAGTTTTTATCAATCATCAAATCACTAACCGTGCCTTTAGGGAACCAAAAATTGAAAACATTAATTTTAGTTGCATCCCAAATGAATCCTTTCATCTAATATCTTTCCAATTTTCTATAACAAAAAGGCCAAGGAATACACACACAAAAAAAACCAAAGTGGAAGTAATCTCTTCAATTTGCAACCTTAATTCTAGTTATGTATGTTTCCTCCATTAATGGTTTTGATGAGTTACATAGTTTAGATATATGTGTGTAGTATGAAAATTCTACACCAAAAGCATGATTGAAATTTTAATAAAAGAAATATCTTTCAAACTCTTTAACTAATTTTTGAGTTGGGCCTTTTAAACCCCTCTAACTTGGTATTAGAGCTTAAATTAAATTTGTTCCACCCTAACATCCTTTAGCCCAATATTGTTCAACATGCAAAAGAATGTGTGCAAGATGAAAATCCCTCACTAAAAGTGTAATCATTTGTAGTAAAGCTTAAATAGAAGAAATGTTATTTCAATTCTTAAATTAGCTTTTGGATTGGGCCTTTTGTACCTTTTTAACTAAGTATTGAAATTCAAATTGAATTTGCTCTACCTGTATGACCTTGAGAATCGTTTTAAGCTTGTTTAGTATTCAAATTGTGGTTTGAGTGGGCAAAAAGAAAAGAGAAGTGTTACAAGATTGTTGGATACCCACTTAAAAAGAACAAATACTCACCCTTGTTTTCATCTAACCTTATCCCTACTTTTAAATTCACAGACATAAACAACATTATTTATCTTCACACAACCTTTTGCATGATACATGACTTATGAATGGGGTAGAGTAAAAGGGGGATTATACTACTTAAAGTCTTCTCCAAAAGAAGATCATGATGATAATGTCATTGTTTTTTTTTTTTTTTAACAATTCATGTAACAATTTTCTATTTCTATGAATTGTAATATTTTACACCAAAGATTAGAACATTTGTCCATTTTCACTATGTGTCTTATGTTTGATTTCTCTAATGGTGCTTTAGTAGATAATATCAAAGCATGTCCTATTTTCCTAATTGGCAAAGTAGACATGCTCACATTGTCTCATAAGCACTACCTTGAATTCAAAAGTTTTCAAGTTAATTTCAATAGACATTTGAGGACCTTACAAGGTCCTCTTACACTTAAAAGCTTGATACTTTCTCACTATTGTATATGATTTCTCACAAGAAATATATATGCTCCTTATAAAGGCCAACACTGAAACATTGCCAAACATTAAAACATTTTTTTTTCCAATGGTAAGGACACAATTTGAGATGCATTTAAGGCATGTCAAGACTAACAATACCTTAGATTTCTTTGGATCTAAATGTATGCCTTTTTTTGCATCCTAGGGTATCATACATAAGGGCAACGGAGAGGATGCATTAGCACATTTTGAATGTGGAAAATGCATTAAGGCTTTAGGCACAAGTTCCCATATAATTCTAGAGTGAGAGTATTCTCACTATCACATATTTAATTAATAGGAGACCTACTCCAATCCTCAAAAGAGAAAACACATTTTCTTGCTCACTTGCATGTTTTTAGATGTCCATGTTGTGCCATGAATCTCACACAACAAGACAAATTTGGTCATAATAAGACTTTATATGTACTTATAGGACACATTTTTACTTAAAAGGGCTATCAAGTTTATGATGTTGAAAGAAAAATGTATTTTTATTAATTGGGATATAATTTTTTTTTATAAGGATACCTTTCTTTTTGCACAATTTTCTAGCCTTATGGCTGACACATATGAGTACACACCAATCATCTCATTTGACACACTTGAAAATAATGATGTGTCATCTCCACCACATGACCCTCAAGTCCATAACCAAAGTTCATCACTGCTAATTCTTGTCACACAAACAACTCATGAGTCTATTATCATGACACCTATACTTGATCTTATTGATCTTACCATTGCCATTGCACTATATATTGATCTAGCTTCATCTACTCATCGCTTGGACTATATGCATAGACCTCCCAAAATTGGCTACTAATTATGAATGTCCCACCACAAATACCACCTCACACCTTATCTCCCATATTTTGTCCTATAATCACTTGTCTCTTGCCTATACCCACTTTAGTGTCTCCATAGATGTCATCAATGTTGTTGGTATGGTTTAACCCAATAAAGGGGGATTGGATTAGGTTAATTTTAGTTTTAAGAAGTTGTTGTTTAATTCTTTTTTTTTATATTAATGATAGATAGAGATAAGAAATAAACAAACAATGAAAAATGTTCAAGTGGTTCAATCTTTAGACCTACCTCCACTCCCTCTTACTAATAGTAATAGAGACCTATTACTAAATATGAGAGTTATACTTTTAGTTTTAGTACACCCTTGATAATTTGTTCATAGAACAAAAATAATGACAAGCCATACACAGCCATACACAACCATACACAGCCACACACGGCCAAATAATGACACTAACAAATCAACCTACTCAAGGCTTTACAAATCACCTATAAAACACACCTTTTTCACTTGGGTTAGACATGGCTTTATACACCACAATAAGCCACACGACCAATTTGATCCAAAAAAAATATTCAAATTAACAAGTTACAAATAATTAGAGTATGTGCATCAATCTTAGTGTATCAAGCACAATGTCACAAACCAAACAAATTAATAAGCCATGCACTCAATATGAAATTTCAATGGATTAAATATAGCAAGTAGAATTGCTATGCACTATAAGGAAATACAAATAGTCTTAAAGCAATATCCAGCAAAAATAGATTATGATTTAAAAATAAATTTGAAAATTATTCAATAATCAAATTCATACATTAAGCACAACCCAAACAACAATGAATCAGTACTAAAAATAAGCTTAAGAAAAAAATAATATTACCCAATGCTATTTTGTAGCAGAAATGAGGAGTAAGAATCACATTTTTCACTTAAGATAGTTTGCTCAATAATTTTCTCAAAATTGTGTTCTTTACCACAACCCTAACTAGCAATATATAGACCTATATACCGTATAAACTTAGCAAAGCAAGATTCTTATTGTTGAGTCATTAAAGCCTTGCAAAGACCTTTTCTTTTTGGCTTGATTTAAGTGAGAATGGAGATTTCAAAATCATGGTCTTAAGAGAAAGGGAGGTAGCTTGGAATACAATGAGCAAAATAAAAACAACAATATAACCCTAGCCCAATTTTCAATTTTACCCCAGTGAGCTTTTCTTTTCCTTTTCCTTTTCCTTTTTCCTTATATATTTAAGACAGGATTTCACGCAAGATTCATATTTGTTTTCAAATGGTTTCCTTACTTGTTTTGCTTAAAATATACCAATAAATGATACAAGGTATCCAATAATGCACAATCACATATAATTTTTTGACCTTATACCAATCATGTATATATGCAATAAATCTCTTATAGATTTAGATATTAATTCAATCATTACACATGCAAAAAATCATTGATGTTAAATGATTTTGTATATGGGAACTATGTGTCTCTAAAAATAATCACTTATTTGATAATTTTTTCTATATATGTTTCACAATTTATGGTAGCACAAGAATTGTTTAAATAATATATATAAATATAATTTTTCAAATATTGTCCATATCAAAATATATTCTACAATTTTGACACTTTTCATTATTCAACATTGGAAGTTACATATAATGAACGTACATAATGCTTTTCTTTAGAGAGATTTAAAGAAGTTTACATAATAATTTTAGAAAGAACTCACCATAAAAAAGGTAAGTTTATTGATTGAAGAAATCTCAATATGGGTTGAATCAAGCATCACAATAATAGTTCCACAAGTTTCCAAAGGTCCTTATTGATAGTAGCTTTCATTAGTCTTGCCACAATACTTCCTTACTTATCAAGAAATGAGCTCATTTCAAATTATGGACTTTTTGGTTGTAAGCCTATAGAGACTTCCACGGAGCAAAATCTTGAGTATACTTCAAGAGATTATGATGTAGCTATTGATAAAAAGAAGGAAAAGAAAGATCCTCCACCCACAAATATCATAAGTTTTCAGCAACTCATTGAAATATTGATATACCTCACCATACAAGACCTAACATAAGCTACGTTGTCCAAGTCTTAAGTCAATTTTTGCATTCACCCCAACAATCTCATCAAAAGGGTTCTATTCAAGTTACTTGGTACATAAAGAAATCCCTTTGTTTGGGTATTATTATGAAGTAATATTTTATTTACATGCATTATGTGATTTTGATTACACAAGATGAAATCTTTGATTTCTTGGAAATGCAAAAAAACACTCTATTATCTCTAAATCTTCTTCTTAATCTGAATACCAAGCCATAACCTCTACTTTGTGTGAAACTATGTGGATATTGGGTCTCTTGGATGATATATAAGTCAAGTCCTTAAGGTTTGTTGTTCTTTATTATGACAATGAGTCAACCATGCAAATTGCAACCAACCCATTCTAAATGAAAAAAGTAAGTATATTATGTTGGAATAAAAGTCCCTCAATTGAGGTTTAGGCCAAACAATCCTAACGCATCAGAGTTCTATAAAATGTACCTTAACCCATACTAACAAATACATATTGACAATCAAAGGCAATATTTGTCTAATTGTATTAGACCAATATGATTTACATTAATATACCCTCATACGAGAATTAGTTAATGCTTATTGATATAAGATCATGTTACATGATCTCACAAAATGAGCTAATAACCTCCAACTTAAGCTATATTAATATTTGTAAACAAAGACAACAAAAACCTTTATATCCTATGGATATCCTAGAAAAACACAATGTTTTGAGCGCAAATTGAGTTTATGTTGAGTATAGAGCCTCAAGTAAGGAAATACTAAGCACCTTAAAATTTATAAATGGGATATACCAGGTTTTTGATCAAATAGTTTTTCCCATGGGGTTTCATTGTCTATAACTGGGCTTTGTAAACAATTAATAATATGTGTTAAACTTCAAAAACAAAGTCCCAAGATGTAAGTGGTATATGAGCATAATTTATTATTGATAATCTAGATTCAGTGATATGATTATGCTTTCTTTCAATAGTCCCATGTTGATATGTTGCATAGGGACTTGATATGGGTTGATAAATACCCTTGTTAGGTAATAGAGTTTTAAAATCATTAGAAGTAAATTTAACTATTCCATCACATTAAATGCTTTTAATTGTAGTTTCGAGTTGATTTTCAACAAATATCTTAAAATTCTTGAAATTATAAAGAAATTCACTTCTAGTTTTCATAGGTTACAACCATGTAAATTTGGAATAATTATCAATAAAACAAATATAATGTATGTTCTCTTGAGAAGTTGTAATTGGTGCAAGATCCCATATATCAAAATGGACTAAGTCCAAAAGAGCTTTAGAGATATTATGTGTATATAAATAAGATTGTCATCAGCTTTTACTAATGCTACAAACATTGGTAGATGATGGTATATTTTCAAAAATTGAATATTCATTATTTTCAACAATCTTATTACATTTGCATAATTAAAAAGGCCTAATCTATAATCCCAAGTCTTCAATATACATTTACTATAGAAATATAAAAAGCCTTCAATGATTGCTAAAGATTGCACAAGTTGAGGTGATAGAGTCCATTTTTGATTGGTCCTTGTAGTAGGATTCATCCTATTGTCAAACTATATACAAGACAAAAATCATTACAAAAATGAGAAAACACAATTGTTATCTTTAGTAAATTTAGAAACAAATAACATTATATGGGACATAATAAGAACATTAGAAACATTGATATTACTAGGGATTAATAAATTACCTTTGTGGGTTATTAGAAGTGTTATTTTGTCCCTTACAATAACTACTTGGTTGCCATCATAGTTGAACAATTGATTAATATCATAGTCATTTGGCGAGATATGATGTATGGTGCCAGAATCAAGAAACTAATAAATTTCAATGAAGGCTTGGAGAGTTTGTTGTTAAGCCTTCCTAATAATATTAGCTTGAATATTATGTGGGCCTTAGAAGCCAGTATCAAAGCTAAAGTTTGAAGGAACATACCTATAACTACATTGACAAGCGATATGTCCTAATTTGCAATAGATCTAACAAAGAACTTGCATTGAGGTTTGCTATAGTAACAAGTAAGAGGATTCTATACTTGATTGGTGATATTATTTGAGCACCTACCTAGATTTCCAGCAATTTGGAAGGGTGCTGGTTTGCAAGGATAAGTAGGACTAGTTGCAAAAGCAACTGTAGTAAGAAATCCTTATGTAGCCATTTCGAGGTGAGCTTCTTGGTTGAGCAGTAACCCTGCATAGATCTTCATGAGAAAGAGATGAAATACATGCATGAACTACAATTGTAATAGCAAGACCTTAAAAAACATGAGTTAAGTGCTCATTTTTCCAGATAATTTCACCTACAAGCTAAAGTTAATTAGCAAAACCATCTACCTTTTGAATAAATTCAATCATCGTTTGGTGACCTTTGGTTGTTGTCTAAAGACGTAAGTGAAAAGTGGAAACACACATAAAATTGTAGGCCATGAATTTAGATGATAGGGCTTGCCATATTTTAGCAAAGGTTTTGCACTTTCAAGTAGTAGTCACGATAGTGCCATTACAAGTACAAAAAATCCAACCTTATGCAGTTTGATCTCTAATTTTCCAATCTTGATAAGATGAATTTGAAACACAAGTGATGATGCCCTTGTCATTAGTATTGGTGATGAACTTTTCTGGACAAAGGAAGAAGCCATTAGCAACACCAACCCATTTGCTTAAAGGAAAGACACAATTTAAGCTTTCTAAACAAGAAAATTAAGACTTGGGTTTGGCATTAGGAGAGCATGAGTAATAACATGAACATTGGTAGTGGTGGAAGCCATCTGCCAAAAAAAGAAGAAAAAAAAAAACTTTCATCAAAAGGCTAAACTTTCTACAAAATATTGTAGAAATTCATGTTTGTGAAAAAAACACAAGAAAAATAAAACTATGAAGAACATTAAGGACATTGTTGATAATAAAGAGAAGAGCTTGTATTTCTAGATGGATTATATGTACACTCCAACTATCTTTTTATAGTGGTCAGAAAACAAATGTAAATCATCTCTTAATGATTATTAATCAATACCAAATTGATTTTGACAACCGTTGCCATGAAAAAACATAAAAACTTTTAGATTTTAAGTGAAATTTTTCATCAATAGAGTTGATAATTCCTTCCTTTCATGGTTAATAAAAAAAATCATTTTTTTCAAATTTAAATGCCCCTTATTTCACCTTCAATCATTCTGTATAACTCTCAAAAAAGAGAGAAGAAGAACAACCATCACATGGGCATGGGAAGAAGATGATGCGTGTGAGATGCATGCATGCATCTTCGTGCTCGCCATGGCTTGCCTTGATGATGTCACACGTGTGTAACATGTGCCTGCTTTTCTTAAAAAAAAAAAAAAAAAAACTAAAAAAAAAACTAAAACTACTTCTAACATGGCTGACATGGCACTAATCGTGTGTTGGCAATATTTTTTTTTATAACAAAGAGATCAAGGTGTAATTCTCTCTTTAAAGAAATCAAAGTGTGGTTCTCCTTTATTAGGCGAGATGTGATGCTCCTTTGGAGACCACGTATTGGTTTAGTCATCTATTTTAATTATTACACACGTAGCAATTGGTAGCAAAGGAGTGATGATCTAGAAGGGAAACACCATGGTTGAGCTGAAATACAAGATGATTTAAAGGTTATGTACAATTGCACAAGGCTTTCCGCAAAGAAAGGAAGAGTTCCTTGCATGCCAAAGAGTTAGCTCCTATTCCTAGCCACCATCAGACTGGCGAACAGAAAATCATGGAGGAAGAACGGCCTCTACCATGATTCTGTAGTTGTCTCAACCAAGGCATGGTCTACTTCTCAATTCTAGAAAGGGACAAGAAGCTATGGAGGGAAGAAAAGGTTTAAATGTTGCCCAAATCCCATTACCTAGGGAGGAAGTAGTCTCCGCAAGGAGCAGAGAAGACCGCTTAGATCTTCGATTGGGTTTGTGAAACCCCACCTCTAGCCCTCGATCGGTCCAACTGTCAACCACCCAGAGGCGCGCAAATATAGAGCTTGTCGGTTGTGGTGTCATCGAGCTCTATGCGTCGCATGGACAAGAGAATTTACCACAATAAAAGCCACATCTAGCGGTGCTCTCGATAGCCCGACTAGGCGAGAGGGAGGATCCCCCGACCGTGTGCCGTTGACCCCTTAGGGGGAGGGTGACCTTTGGATATAGATGGCGTTTTGAACATTGGCCCTCGGCTACCGGGGACGACTGCCAGGAGACTACTCTCCAGCCACTATTTTGAAGAGAGAAAAGATGACAATCCTACTCTAACAATTAAATAAGTAGATTATTGGGTGCACTGTTCTGGTTATTGTAGATGGGTTTCTTTTGTAAATTTATTTACCAAGCTCAAATCTATTCATAGAAGGAGGGACGTGTTGAATGAAGACTATTGGCCGGTTAGATTATTTGGTTAACTAATTATAATAGCTTATCTCATTTAATTAGATAGTCAGTTGGGTATAATAGCTTAAGATCAACAAAGTTATATTTAAAAAGGATTGTTTATTCTTGCAAATAGTTTTTTATGGAATAAAAAATTGAACTTTTTCTCAATGATATTAAACTCAAGGTTATATAGGATAGAACATATTTAATTTAGGCTCTAATATCATATTATAAGGCCTAAAACTTAATTCAAAAACTATTCAAGAATAATAAAAAATACTTCATTTAAGTTTTATCATAAAAAATTACATATCCGATTTTAACTTTTGTCCCGCGCATATTTCAGTTCTACAATCTGATTATACGGAACCCCTGCCCACCGCCGACTGGTGATGGGGAGAGGGGAGAAATGTGGGATCAAGTACACATTCGACAATCTTGGACTCGATGGACATCCCGTATGTTTCAGGAACCGAATACGGGAGGAAAGTTTAGGGAACTGTCCGTAAGCGCTATGGGAAGATGATAGGGACTTAGTGCTACAATTTGAGACAGAAAATTAACAAGATTAGAATGGGAAACTAGTCCATTTCTAATTATCACAAGGTCATGACATATTGTCATGGGTCTAGCCTTGTATCTAGAAGGCCGTGTGAGCACACTTGACACATATGTGTGGGGTGAGATTGATATATATGAGCCTTCGGTGAAATGTACTTGTGTTGGATGTACCAATCATGTGAATGACTGGTTGGATGAACGAGATTAAGAAACTCTGCTCTTGGAATTTTTGTTGGGGCTCACGAAGAGGTTTAAGACTCTTAGAACCACAATATTTACAAAAGATCAATTACCCTCTGTTGATGATGCATCTAATATGAGGAAGGAAGATGAGCACCAGCCCATTCATACGAACGATCCTTTGGCTCTTTCGGAAGGGACTGTCTTGGTGGTTGGTCGATCTTCGACCTCTTCTAAAGCAGAAACAGACCATTTGGGACAGCAATAGCAAGGGAAAGTAGGTAGCAAACCCGTGTGTGGCCATTTGCCTCAAATCCGCCCGCACACGAGAACAGTGTTATTAATTTCAACCTATTCCAATGAAAGGCCCAACATCACAGATACAGGAGGCTAGACCGTAAGCAATTTCCTGGGTCATCAAGGGCCCTTTGGGAACGGACAAGCCTGCAGGAAGCTACCCTAAAATGAAACCTACACCACAAACTCCTCGCGAGGCAGAATGTTAAGTTTGCTTGATTTTTGGGGCAGCCCCTTGGAGACACCAAGTGCCCATTATTCATCAAGAAGCTCTTCCTCAGCAGGTCTCGTATGAGAACAATACCAAAGGGTGATTGATGCTTTGAATATATTTACACTTGGGGATGCCAACGCCAGTTTCTCAGGTATTGTTTTTGGCTTTTCTAAAGAAGACATGTTATGAATGGATTTAGGTTCTAGAGCAAGAGTTGAGGGCATTGGAGGCTAATCATACCTAAGATTTGATTCCACTTCCCTCGAGATGATAGACGATTGGGTATAAATTGGTATATGAGATAAAACATAGATATGTTGAAAGTGTTGAAAGAGATAAGGCCCAGTTGGTAACAAAGAGCTAAAATCAACAAGGGATAATAGAATCCACGTCAGGTACAATAAGCAACAATCCATCATGAAGTAGATCATGTCCAGCTGCTATAATCCGTGACATGAATGAAAGTCCTTAGAAAAATAAATAAATCATTTTCTATTCATAAATTAGACAAATGACATTTTACCTAATGCTATGAATTTCTTATCCGAATTCTTTTAAGAAGGAAGGATAATAGACATTCTAATGGTATATACCTCTTCCTTTTTTTTCTTTTCTTTTTTTTTTTTTTAGAAAAGGAGATGAACAGAACTTGTTTTCTAGCCACTCAAGAGTAATATTTTGAGAAATTTCTTTACAATCGCATGACTAGCTATGCAATAACATAAGGATATTCCCCCTTTTTCTTGTGTAAGCATAAGGATTGTTAGTCTTAGTATTTTTTTTTTTTTCAAATTAGAATTTTTTTCTGGTAATTATAAGTAAATGGTGAATATCAAAGATATTAATGGACAAAATAAACCTGCATTTTGATAAAAATTTGTTTGAAATTCGGTTTTTTCTTTTATTTGATCTCTATTTCAAGCATCTTGTACATGTGTTTATGTGTTTATATGCGTATTTATCGATCAACTATTAGAAAACTACTAGTTATTATTAAGATATTTCCAACCAGTAGAAAATACAGCCAAAACAAACATAGATTTATTTATGCTCAAACAAACACACAATGCCAAATCCACAACCGTCACCATACATTTGTTCGTCGCTTGCGCAAAGGGCTGTCATATCCATCGACAGATTACACTTACCGGACTGATTAGAAGATAAGAAAACTTTATATCAAGCCTGGCGAAACAAAATATGTCACAGTTCACCAAACAATGGGAATATTTGAGGCCTTAAGCCCCATTTATTATGTTGACCAGCCTGTTGAGGTCTTCTGTAGCACTGCCAGCAGCTTTCAGTATAAGCTCTCTTAGGGCTTCAGCCTTCTCCCTCATCTCCTTACCTTTTTCATGTCTCAGAACGAGTTCCAAGCTTTTGAGCAACCAATCTTTCGTGATTACCCGTCCCTCGACTTTGACACCAACCCCCCACAGCTCCAACATCCGTCCGATCATGTGATTATCGGCGAAGAACGGCCTGCCGATCACTGGTACCCCGTTCACAATACTCTCGGAAACGGAGTTTCCTCCGCAGTGTGTCACATACACACCTATAGAAGGATGTGCGAGAACTTGGGTTTGGGGTGTCCATGGCACTATTTTTCCTTGCATACTAGTCTTCTCAAGAAACCCTTTTGGCAAGACTTCCTTCCACTTATCGTCAAGAGACCATAGAAATGGAACCTCACTCTCTTGGAGGGCCTCCGCTACTTCTATGAGCTCCTCACGCGGTAGTGAAGCTATAGTTCCAAATCCAAAATACGCGACTGACCTAGATTTTTGACGATCCAACCACGAAAGGCAGCCCGTTACATCCGAGCTCGACGGGGGTAAAGGCGGTGCTGGTAGTGGTAGGGACACAAAGCCCACATAAAATACATTCTGGAACTTTGATCTTAGATCTTGGCTGAGACCGGAAGGGTTTAGATCTTCAAAAAAATTCAGAACAACAGCAGTAGCTCGAGCTAGCGCCGATCCTATTTCACGTAGTGTGCGTAAAAAGAGAGGCTCTTCTTCATCCCCCATCATCAGCACCGGCTCAGGTAAGTCAACGAAACGCATGGCCGAAAATCCTGGAATAAAATCGAGGGTTGCACTACCATCGCCGCCACTGCTAACAAAACGCTCACGAATGAGGTCCGTATAAACGTGGGCGGAGAGACAGCATGGATGAGTTATCCACGCAGCGATCCATGGAACATTCAACTCCTCAGCAATCTGTGCAGCACAAGTCAAGAACGCATCCGAGAGCAAGCAAGTGACTCTCTTACCTGTCTCTGCCACTGCCTTGTCTATACCCCGTTTGAAGTTCGCCGGCGTGGCCTTAAGGAAAAGGTCTGCATGCTCTGGTAGGCTTCCCGTGAGTACGTGATCCTCAGGCACTCCGTCTGCCACTTCGTAGAATTTTATGTTGTGTGGAATGTCCTCGGCTCTTGTTTTGGATAGGAGTGACTGCGTGGATTTTTCCGTGTTTAGGAATGAAAAGTGAACCTTTGGAGCGAGGCTTGCTACTCTACGAAGTAGATTTAGAGCAAAAAGGGGGTGGCTGGTGAATGGGAACACCAACACCGCCACATGCTTCTCCTCAGAACTTGTGGTCACAGCCATGAGAGAAGTACAAGAGTTGGAGAAGTAGGAGAGGAAGTTCTTCTCTATATGGTGACCACTGGTTATGATAGTACTTATATAGTTGTTGGCATCTAGGTCAGATAATTTACACTAACCAATCCTTTTTAGGGTAGCGTAAATGCTTAGATTGAGAAGCTTGTGGCTACTGCAAGCCCTCGTGGATGTCTTGAAGCCGTTACTATGTTCTCCGGAGTTGGTGCATTCAAACCCTTCTTCTCCTCTAGGGTTGGGTGCATCTACATAAACTTCTGTTCTCTGCAGGGGTTACGTGCAATAAAGGTCACCGTCGAAAATGCATCTGCATTTGAACACTATGTTGACACTTAAACACTAATGTCTTGGCATTTGAGGGATTCAAATTTTATGGTTGTGCACGCGATGGACACAAGTACGAAAGTCAAATATTGAGGACAGGGAAATCCCTTGCGGTGTTCAAACAGGGAAAGTCAATCTTTATCCATTCAACCTCTTCTGCCTACTCTTTATGGAACATGTAACATCAGCACTCACACATGACGAGCAAAGACGTCTCCACAATTAAATACTTTATATAACAGATGACTTCAGCATTCATATGCATGACGAGGAAACTCATACCTTTACATTGAAATAAACTCTTGGCTTACTTTTAAGGTCTTGGAACGAGCTTTCAAACTCTACATTAGTACATGAGTTAGGATAGGCCTCCACTAAAGCTTGTGTTAGTCTATATGTAAAGGGGAGTGTTAGAGATATGTGTCCCACATCAATAGCATAAGAATGAGTCTTTATAAGGTATCAAAGCTCAAGTTAGGACTTTAAAATAAAATTATTAAAATCTAAGTTGGTTGGAATTATAGTCCATGGCTTCTAATAGCGTTTAAAAGCCTCATTTTCTAAGTTTGTTGTACAAATAAAAAACTGATTGTACATTTCAAAGTGTCGGTTTAGGGACCCATCACATGATAGATGGTGAAGCGACAGAAGAGATAAAAGTCAAGAAAAAATAAAATAAAAAGCATGTGGTTGAAGTTGCAGGGCATATCAATTTTGTTAAGAGATGACGACCATATTATGATGCCGGTACAACGCCTTTGGGTACTCGCCATGCTATGGGCCAGCTGTTATTTGGCAACGACGTTATTCCCCTCCAGTCCTGCGGCCCAACCTTTTCTTATCACGAACTGGCCAATGGGCTTTGCAGGGCTCGAGGATGTTGAAACCTTTGGCCTCGGTCCCTATTACTATCCTTTTTTTTTCTTTCTTTTTTTTTAACTTTTTTCTCGAATTTTTACCTATTGCCAAATCACTAACCGCGCTTGTAATTTGAAAAATTAAAACCACTAATTTTACTTGCATCCGAAATGATTCCTTTCATCCATATCTTTTCTGCTTTTATAATGGAAAGACTGTTTGAGACATCAATTGTACTAAGAGAAAAAATTTAACAAAAAGGCCAAGAAACAAAAAAAGACAGAAGTGGAAGGAATCTCTTCGATTTTCAATCTTAATTCTATTTATGTATTTTTTTTTTTATAAGTTACATAGCTGCTTATGAACACAAAATACATTTATTTTGTTAGGAATTAACAATTAGTCGAGTAGGGAAAAAACTAAAATGAAAATATTGCGGCATAAAAATTTGGAGCTTACCCTAGGCTCCAAAAGCAACAACAAAAGAGAAACCCTTGGCACAACTAAAGTAGGAACTAACCAAAGGAGTTAACAGCTAAAAGTATGCACCGTCATTCTTTGTTTCAAATTTTATTTTTCTTTTTACTGACCTATTCGGAGCTGAGCTGAACAATAGAAGGGTGGCATTACATTTAAGAATTTAGAACCTTTGCATTAGAAGTATGAACTAAAGAAAATCTTAATCAAATGAAAAAGGGTTCTACCAACATTTAAGTCAACTTTTACGTAAAATAATAAACTTTTTAATATAGTATTAAAATCTAAGATCCTCTATAACACCATTATGAGCTTCTATTAGTTGAGTTCAAGCATTGATCACATAATGCGGCACCATTATAATCTAATTATTTAACCATTATGGTGAAAGGGTGTATTATCATATGGGTAATTATCCTATATTATTGAGGAATGAAATAAAAATCCTATTTAAATGAAAAGGGATTTCACCAAATCCCAATCAACTTTTTGAGAGATAATGGGTCATTTAACATGGTATTAGAGTCTAAGTTCCTCTTCACTCATCTTATGAGCTCTTATTGATTTGAATCCATGTATTACCCTAATAATGTGACACTATAGTGGTCTAATTTGACTATCATAGTGAGATGGGGTATTATATAAAACATGACAGCCATTGCATCATTTGCTAATCTTTTTGATAGTTTTAGGCAATTTTAAATTTTTCATGTCTAAGAGTTCCATGCCTTAGTTTCCTTATTGATAATGATTTCATAGTCAAACTAAAATCCAACTAGAACAGGACGCAGATATTGGTATTTATTTGTTTATTTGTATATTGAAAGGTTTACATCTAAACTTTTGATTGAAACAACGGTTTCCAAAGAAGAAAATTATTTTCTTTGCGCCAAATTCAAATACTAAAGGATGCTCTATCAGTCATGTTCTACAATCAGACGTTTCTAAACTCAAAGAGAAACAAGAAAATACTTTCAAAAAAAAAAAAAAAAAAGTTCCAACGTTTTGTACTATGGTGCTAAGATGTGAAGAATAAAGTCTTACTCTACTAAGGAATATATAAGGATTCTTATTTATATGATAATTAATTTTATCAACTCTTAAATCAATTTTTGAATTAAATAAGGAACATCTTACCATAGTATCATAATTAAGATCCCCTTAACACCCCCATGGGCTGATATTGATTTTGAATCTACAAACTGTCATGCATTGTGACACTTGATGTTTTGATAATATGACCATTGTGGTAAAAGAAAATGTTAAGATTCCTATTTATGTAATAATGAATTCTACTCATCTTTCGAATTAGATAATAGAAGTTTTAACAAATACACTTTCCAAAGATTCCCTCCATCCATGCAAGTATGTCCTCCTCGTAGGCCCCCACTTTTCTTCAAAGGAAGAAAAAGAAAACAGAGAAGACGGCCTAGATTGCTCTGCTAAAGTGCAAGGATTGTATTGATTGCGATAATTCTTACGAGGATCGTGAAATCCTTATATAGTACACATGAATTACAATCGGCTAAATTGTTTTACAATAACAAATGTAAATCAGGGAGGTTGGTATAACTGATAAAATTGTCGGACTTCCAGACCGTTAAGAAAGTGAAGCTGACTGGATATGCAGAGCTGGCAGAGGACATGCCAGATCAGTTGTATGATGAACTTGTGCAGCTGTCTGCTTATCTGGAAGTTGTTCTTCTTCAGCTTCCACTAGCCAGCGGGCAATCAGAAAGCAGAGTCATCTCGTGAAATGCTTATCATAAGATCCCGACAATGCTGGACGGGGAACCAAACACCCAGGCCGTGCCTCACACGTTAGGTTATAATGCCATTTACGTGTGCTGCACTCATTGACAAACTGCGATTCAGTCC
Organism: Casuarina cunninghamiana; assembly: GCA_028551485.1. NCBI lineage: Eukaryota > Viridiplantae > Streptophyta > Magnoliopsida > Fagales > Casuarinaceae > Casuarina > Casuarina cunninghamiana. Next base: position 10,578,737 of record CM052371.1, read on the forward strand.
CCAATTCATTGACAAGAGCTACACGTTCCATCATATTCTTCTGCCATCCTTTCTTTTATTAGGTTTGGAGTAAATTAGTAAAAGTAATTATGTAACTATCATGTTTATATCATGGATAATTTATAGGATTTCTCAATCCAATTCTATTTGGGTTTTCTTGATACTAGTATAAAATGAAATACTATAGGAAAAACTTAGTTATGAGGTTAAGAGAAATTAAGAAAAAATATAAGTTTTATGTATATATTGTAATCCTTCTCATCATATTAAAGATTTGCTCATTAGGCCGAAGACGTAGAGATTATCCCGAATCTTATAATTTCTGTGTGTTTTTTACTTGACTAATATTCTTTTTGTGTGTATAGTGAGATCATAAGAGATTTCATGAGTGTAAATTCATGGGTTTATTTCTAACATCTTTTTTTCCTATCATCTTCCTCATAAAAATCTCAAAAAAAAAAAAAATCTCAGTCCAATCGTAAACATTATTCCCCAGTTTGTTTCTTCCTTACATTCATCAAAAAACCTGCATACAGTGTGAGATAACATCGATCTCGGGTGAGCTGGAGCACAGTTGATGTAAGGGTATGACACCCATTTGGTGAGACGTGCACGTGACAGCGACCTGATGATGTAAAACCACGTGATGAGTGCCAATAAGGACACCGTACCTGCCCTGTCACGGTTCCTGCTGCAAGACCCAAGCATGCTACTGTTCGGTCCAAAAAGGCGATAAGATTATAAAAATCAGAACGATCTTTGGCTCGATTCATGCAACTTATGTCCAGTGGAAAAAAGAAAAAGAAAATGTTTCTTTCTGCTTAATGGAGTGATCTTTTAGAAAAAGAAGCGTGACAAGGTTCATGAACTTCCAACTTTCGTTTGTGGTGCACTAATGTCCAAGTTCCACCATACATGGACTTGGGGGAGGGTACGTGCTTTTATATTGATGGAAATGCAACACTTATATTCTACCTGATTTGCATTCCATCGAGTAGAAAACTAGTGAAGTCCTTTTCACTGTGCAGTGTTTTGAAGAAAATTGGGAGAGCATGAAGGCAATAGAGAAAGGTACTTTGGATCCTCATCCTGCAACACCGAAGTATTTGTTAAATTTACTAATAAGCATAATCAAACTTGATCAAACATTAAAGTGGGCTATTTGCAGGAGTCCTTGTTTGATTGTAGACCATTTTGTGGTGGACATTATCCAGAATATCCTTTCATCATGAGATCACCGACAACGCATTTAGAGTATGATAGCAATTACAAGAGGAGATTGATTGGCTTCTGTCTCTCTCTCTCTTACATGGATTGATTAAGGACATCATTAAAGTAGAGACTTAGTGGTTTTCATTGTTATCAAAACTTTAGCTGTGTTAAGACCGGCCGTCCCACCGGTCAGGGGTTCGAATCCCGTCCCTCCCCTTCCCCCGGGTGTGTGAGTTTATAATAAAAAATTTTTAAAAAAAAAAAAAAAAAAAAAAAAGAGCAAGCAAATGGGCTAATCAAAATAAGCCTCCACTAATCTTACCCACATCTACTTGCTTTAAAGTGGCTGGAATGTCATAGGCTATGAAAAGATAAAAGAGCCTCGATTAGGACTATAATGGGGTTATATGCGATTGTTTTGAGTCCAATATCTTCACCCACTTTATAGTTTTCTCAATACCACTAGCTTTTGGGATGTTTAACATATAATTGAGGAAACTATTGGACAAAATCCAGAAAATATCTTCTTATTTTTTATATTATATATTATCACTGATTCCTCATACGTCCTTCAATATGTCATGTTTCGAGACTTTTGATACAGACTCCAGAGGGAGGGAGAGGGAGAGGGAGGGGGGTGGGGTGTAAAATGCACGTACTCACAGACATTCATGGGATAAATAACTAATAAAGCATAGTTGATGCGTATTTGCTTCCTTCTTTACTATGAAATCACGAAGTGAATCACAATCTATTTTTGGGAATGACTGGTTTGTTCCTTTAATGAGTAAAGTATAAAACCCCTTAATTATCATAAACGAATTAAACTTCTCAATAACTTTCTTCTTTGTGTACACAAACAGAAAATTTCAAAAGAAAATTATTCTCCATTTTATTTGAATTTTTTCTTATAATATATATTTCTAAGAAAAGGCAGCTAAATATTTATTATTATATTGCAACAGAACAAATTAAAGCAAATATGTGCATTAGTTATATAATATTTTTTTTTTATAAATACTCATTATGAATCTGAAAAATGAAGAAAAATATACTCAAAATAGTGCAATTAAAATTATAATTGAAGTACTTTTTAGTTGAATTTGAAAGACTAAATTTTTTCGCACATATCTATTTCAATTTTCTAGATCTAAAGGGGAGACTAAGGGATAAGTTGAAATGATATAAAATGTTTCTAAAGGAAAATATTTAGGTAAAAAAATTAAAAGAAAATTATTGAACACTTGAGTTTTTATATTGTTTGGTTGGTATACAAAAAAGTATTTAAAATTGAAGTAACAAGTCATAATTGCCGAACAATCGTCAACCCAAAAAGAGAACACATTACAAAATCTATAGATAAGACAGCGCACTCTAATAAATAATGGAATCTTAAGAGAGAAGGAATCGTGTAAAGAATCATAGAAGAGAATAACTGGGGACCTATAATATTAGAAATGAGTGATAGTAATAGTAGGATAATACCACGAAGAGAGACAATCAGCTTCTATTGCCAAGGTGGAAGTGACCTAAAAGAGGATTGAAGCAAAATAGAAGGATAAGAAAAGATTATCAAGTTCCCTTACGAGGCACGATCTAGGTAAAATGAGATAAGAGATCAAATAAAAACAAGTCCTAGAAAATAACATACTTATCGTTTGCTAAGAAATAGGATTTTTTTTCTTTCCTATAAAAAAACCCAGTGATAACCATAAAACAACCATAAAATATAAAGTTGGAAAGCTTTTGTTATGTACTATTTTTCCTTGATTATACATATGACCCTATCTATATTTATACACATATCTCCAAACTAAGTTTGACAATGCATTATTAATTTGCAACGAAGGAAAGGTCAAGAATTTTGATAGAGAATGAATGAAGGTAGATTTTTGCTATCGCGATGCGTATTCTATGAGTTTCCAAGGTGTGACGATGTAGTTGAGGAAGATGATGATGTGAAGTCCAATGGGGCATTTGATGATGATGTGAAGTCCAATGATGATGAGTTGCATGGGAGCGAATTCTTCTAACAACCTCCCATAAGTGGATGGGACAAAGGACATGGAAAGATTGAATTGGTGGAATCAGAATCAAAAAGCAAACAATCCTTCGGTGAAGATATCAACCAGTTAACCTTCAAATGAAAGAAATTAAACATGAAGTTGTCTACTGGTAACCAATTCATGGTTAAGTAAAAATTAATGTCCACGTGCTTTATTTATGCATAGAAGACTGGATTAGCGATGAGTTAGATGATCAAGACGTTGTTGCACCATTTGATTGGATGCTTGGAATGTAAGACAAGGGGGCCTAAGAGGGGAGCTTCGTTATGGATGAGCTTAAATATAGTGTTGACAAGACTTATATTTGAACCCAGTTCTAGGAGTTATTTGTGGAAGCTCCTAAAGAAAAAGGATTGGATCTAAAGAAGATATAGTAGCCACGAACCAAGTGACAATTATCATATTTACTCACTCATCCAACATCAAATAAGGCATAAAGTTGCAATAATGAACTTTGTGTTTGTAGGATCCCACACTAAGGGGTGTTAGTAAGGAAGCATATAATCCCTTTGACCACTTGTAAATAAGTGGTAGTCAAGGCGTGAACAAATTGACACATTATATGAATTGTATTAGTAATGTTTGACTATGTGAAAGTAAGTTATTGAAGGGCATCAACTATGCTACAATAAATAGTGGAGTCCAGATTAAGTGACAATGGATGTGAACCAAAGGTGCATAATGTAAAGACAAATCATGCATCACCCATCTTAGCACAAGAAAAACTATCAAGGGGCAAACTTACCTAATAAAAGATGATTTTACAAGGTGTGGACTGTATCTTGATGCCAAGGAAATAATGGATCAAATCCAATCATTGAGTGAGAGCTCCTACTGTTGTGGTCAAGCAAGTGGAGTGAGGAGCAATGGGAGATCCTATCAAGATGAACCACGAGATAGATTGTAAATGGATTGGTATAAGTGATGAATAACAAATAGTTGACACTAAAGATGGTGAATTTAAAGGAGACAAGGAAGGCACTTAGTTAATAGTGTCATGCCAATAAGGCCCGTTTCAAGCCATAAAGAAATCAACTATGGTAGTACACGTAATGAGGATGAAATGGATCAATAAATCCTAAGGGTCACATCATGACGACTTTTTTAGTGAGATGGCTATGTAAAAATATGTTCTTAACAAGTTGGTCAATAGATAAACTATGGTGTAGGCCAAAGCAAGCATAGTGCAAACAATGGCATGTTTCACCACAAGGCTAAAGGTCTCAATAACATTGATGTGTAGTTGTTAATGAAATCCCTTAACTACTAGATGTGTTTTGTACTTGTTAAGTAAGTTGAATGAAGCTTAACTTTCTAAATCCATTTGCAACCAAGAGGTTTGGTTTTTGAAGTTGGTAGTACAAGTTTCCATGTTTGATTCTTGACAAGTAAAATGTATTATTCAATCATATCTTCACATCAATATGAATCTTTAATTGTTTTAATGAAACATGTTGGTTTAGAGTAAGGATGAGTGGTGGTAGTGACTACAAATGTATGTTGGCAAAAACGAGTCCACTTAGTGATGGTCCTAGCTCTGAGTCTTGTGACCATCAAATGAAAGGCCAGTAGAGAAGTTGGTGGAGAGTTTGTAGAAGGAGCTAGAGGGGTTGGAGCAAGCTTAAAGATAATAAGCGACAAAGGGTCAACAAATGGTTCCATGGAGGTGGCTAGATGTGGCAACGATGGTGCAAAATGGGGGAACATTGGTTGCGTTAGAAGGATGAGTAGGGCAAGTGGCGGAATGGACTAGTTAAGGTTATTGGATGCTTAAGTAAAAGGAAACATTGTTTCACCAAAAACAACATTAGTGACAACATAATAATGTTAAGTCTAGAGAAAATAACAATTGTATCCCTTGTAGCCATGCAAATATCCAAGGAAGACACATTTTTTGGATTTTGGAGAAAGCTTATGTGTTGGATTGGGGCAAAGATATTGGAATGTTCCACATCCAAAGTTTGGAAGATGATCAACCAGTGGTACTTGGTGGGAAAGAGTTTGCTACGGTTAGATGTTGAAGAATTGGAAAGGGCAATCTATTTTTGCAATAGATAGTGGTCTTGAAGGCATAGTCCCAAAATTGAGGAAGTACAAATGCATGGTGCAATAATTATAGTTTGGCTTCCATAATGTGCGACGGTTTTGTTAGTTACACCATTTTAGAATGTGAGTATAGGTAGGAGAGTTTCTAATGAATGTCATGGTCCAAATGAGTGTTGGTAAGGAGTTAGAAAGAAACTCCAATTGTACCATCACACTATATGTATTTAATTTTCTTGTTTACCTAATTCTCTAGAAAGGTAAGAAATGCCCATAAAGTATGGAAGAATTATCACTAGTTTTTTTTTTTTTTTACAACTCACACACACGGGGAGGGGGAGGAGATTGGAACTTCTAACCGGATGGACTCACCGATCAGGGGTCCTAACCCAGTTACCACTCGGCCAAGGGAAGTCCCCCTGAATTATTACTAGTGAACAAGGATTAAGCATGGCATAAAAGAAGATTTAATAATAAAAAGTCTAAATAGTTCAACCATTATTGCTAAAATCAAGAAAAACATAAGAGATAATATTTTATCAACTAAGGGTGTAAGACCTATAAATTGCAATAACTTTTTGTAAAAGTTTTGGAATTTGCTAAATGTATGTTTTAAACCTAAATGATGATGTTATAATTAAACAATTTGTGTTTTCTTTGGTGATATATAATAATTGACCTTTTATCCAAAAAGGAAATAGGGGGGTGAGTGGGGGAGGAAGTATTGAGCATGAAATATAGATAAATCATTAGTAAAGTAAAAGTAATATTTATAGCCACAAGCTAACTATACATGAAACAATCCACTAAATATTAAAATGAACTAAATTTAACGGACCCATGGACCTAAACCATGACAGGCAATGAGGATGGTAATGAATTTTGCTGGTAAAAAATGTTGTACATGAGGAAAATTAGGACGAGTGGTGCAATGTGGTTATTTTCTTTGAAACTTGTAAAATAGTGGGATAGGCAGAAGACTCAACGACTGGTGGCAAATGGAGATTGCATATATGCTGGAGGTAGTGGATGTTGACGGTTGGTGATTAGGGTCCAACAGTGAAAGCCGGTAAAGTTCATGATAAATGGCGGAAGGATAATCTTACCTAAATAGTGGCACTTCACAACAAAATGATCAAGGTAGCAAATCCTAAATTGTCACAAGTAAACTTTAAGACATAATAAATTTCTAATGAATAAAAAGACAGCAAAGGCATTGGACATATGAAAGGATTTGAATAAAGATAAATCATTACTTATTAGTGATGTGAAGAGTAAAACCATCATTTTTTGGGGCCTCTAATAAGCATAAGATGAGGAAAGGTTGGACGTACTTTCTTTAATATGATATATGGCCCTACAGTTGGATAAAGATGAATAGTTACCTATACTAGTGGTGAGAAGAATAATACATCATCTAGCATAACTTGCTGGAGCCTCTAATGAGCATGAGATGTGGAAAGGGTGGAAGTTCTCTTTGTAATGTGACGTGTGGCCCTGGAATCGCATTACTATCAACCAACACAGACGGCAATGGTGGGAACAGTTCAAGAGGTAGGCAGTTGATGACAGCAGAACGACAACAAAATGCTGGTTGAAGCTCCCTCAACAGTCCAAGGCACAGTGGCCAAATTGGCAGCGAATGTGGCACTTAAATTGCATGCAGTTTCTATCACATGGGTTGGATGACATCAAGTGTAACCCGATGCCGCCTATGCGGGTTTCGACTATGGAGGTGCGCAAAGGAAACCACTATGGTTTCAGTTTGCTTCGCTGGGAGCGCCTTTGTTTAGCACAAAAAAAGTCGCTTAGGTTGGTAGCGGTGAGATCAATCGTTGCTTGGTGGTCGATAAGAAGCCCACGAGGTGGTTGACAGGAAACAATCACCACAAGGTGGTTGAACTCCAACCCCAAGCCCCTAAACAGATGGTTTTGGTACTTGTTTCCAGAGATTTGTTCGCCTATTGCAAACAATTGATCAAAAATAACCTCTGCGATTGAAGGAACTCGATCAAAAATTAGTTCCCTTTGTAGATCGGTAGAAGCTAAAGTGGAGTCACACAACTCATTCTTGGAAGAAGTCCCACGTCGGACACAAAGACAAAAGCAAAGCAGCATATATAGGAGAGAAAACCCCCTTCTTACAAGCCGGTTTTTAAGTGTGGTGAGCCTCTCTTATATATAAGTCCAACACTCATGCATTACAGCAGGAAGGAGGTGGCCAAATATTCCCAGACTTGGAAGAAGGTGTGGAAGCCGATAATGCGTGTGGTTTGAGTAAGCCATGCGAGGGCGGTTTGATCTTCTGTTAGCCACTCTTCATATGCAAGATTAGGTTGGATAGAAGCCGTGACAGAACTGTGAATGTTGGACAAAACGGTGGCCGGGTATGACTGTGGGCTGTTAACAACTGAGAGTAATCAGTTGGCCCTTAGGTAAGACAAGATTCAGGCTTCCCATACAATGTAGTTATTCAACAATGGCAGGTGAGAAAATCACATTTGGTATGGTTGATGATGTTGGTAAATGAAGGATACTACCAGAGGAGGAGGAGGCCAAGGGCTCCTTGAAGGGGCTCTTTCCTTTTGGAATCCATTCCCTGGCAATGCATTTACAATTTACGGGGAAGGAAAGCTCAAGAATTCCATTTTACAATCATGGTGGGTTCTTGTTGTTTTGATGCCCATTCGATGAGTTTCTGTGCATGTAGACGCAGTTGGGGAAGATGATGACCTGGTGTCCATCGAGGCAATTGACCAGGTTTGAAAATAAAAGAATTGTACTTAAACTAAATAAATAAAGATATTCCCTTTTATACTATTGCCATATCTTAATTTGTTAGTCCTTAATTGTTTGTAAAAGAATGATTAGGAGGGAAAGGAATGGGAGCCACACGTTTCTCCAACTGAGACTAAAGAGGCTCTAATTTCTTGTTTTCCCACACGGATTGTTTTATTTAGACAAGAAGGATTTTGAAATCACAAAAGGGATTTGTGATTTCCCTTCGGTTTCATGCCTTTCCTACTCATTGGTTTTACAATTACTCATGTACCCCAGTTCTTGTTCTCATAAGGAAAAATAGACCTCGGCTTCTAAAGAAGCACCACACTATGAACTATTACAAGAAAGAATCACATCTATGAGAAAACATCTCATTTAAATACGAAGCTACTTCCAAGAGTAAAAAACGTCACATTTAAATAAAACTTTATGGACTTTGTTATTATAATCAACTAACTACCAAATCTAACAAGTTTATAAAACAAAATCATTTATGATAATTATTAAAAAATTTAAGATCCAACTTAAAAGTTAGTTCAAGAATTGAAATGATATTTTATTTATTTAAACTTTATTATCATAGATTGTATAGTTAATATAAAACTTTTATTTTAGATGCACACCCTAGGCCAAGCAATATTGGACTTAAGGTAACAAAAAATAAAATAAATTTAACTTAGGATCTAATACATGTAAGATTTCTTCTTGCACACAAGGTTGGGCTTGGCCTAGGAGAGTCCCTTCTTCCCAAGAATATCAGTTTCCACACGGTTTTCATGGTAGCCAAACGAAGAGATAACGCGGATAAGTCCCGTAATTGGGAATGGCAAAGCCGCTGAAACTGATTCCAGGGGGAGGGTCCCCGACACGCACATTGGACGTTGCAGAAACTTGTTGCCTTCCTCAAAGCAGCACGCTGTTGCTAACTCATCCCCACGGAAACCAAAAGAGATATGAAAACAAACATGGGTAACCTGAGGTGTTTGCTTTCCTAGAAAATTTGAAAGAAGAAGCTTTCTCTGTAGTTTGGATTTTTCTTTTAAATTGTCAAAAAGAGCACCAGAGATCAATGTTTTGAAAATTCGAGCCTCTTTTTTTGGTTTTATGTTTTTTCTTAATTAACTCAGGAAAAATTGACATTGCCCAACACAATGAGTCGTGCCAACATGGTTTACAATAAGCACCCCATCAATCCACACGTCCTGGACTAAGTCCCATTTAATATTTGTATGAAAAAAAATGAAAATGTCATGGGGAAATTAAATAATGTTGAGTGCTACTCTTGGTTACGTGGACATATTTATACGTTAAATCATTGTCTTCTTATCCCTTGGCTCTTAGAGATTCTGCTATTTTTTATTTTCATTAAAGGGTTTCAAAGATTGAAGTCCTGATTTTGAAACGTCAAGGATTAAGGGAGGAAAGCTAATCCCCTTGATTGCCCATTGTCAATTCAGTCATAAACGGAAGGAAAAAGTAATCAAATACTTCATGGAGAGAAAATCGTTAAATCGTTGTTTCCCAAAATAAAATATGTGGAATCTGTTGAGTATCCCTTTGGAAAGTGGCAAAGTTTGAATGGTTTTTGACGTAAGGTTCATCTTTGAGTCTCAATCAGGCCATGAAGGCCATGAATCAGGCCAGATTCACTGAGTTACTGTTGCCATTGCCAGCAGCATGGAAAGAATACAATTAATGGCAGTTCACAATAAAAGGGGGAAAAGGGAAAAAGAAAAGAAGAAGCCTGCTGACCAGAGAGACAATGGTTCCCTGAAGCCATTGGACAGGAAAAGTAAATTAGGGAGGGAAGCATGACCCTTTCTTAAGCCCACCGCTTTATAAACAGCATCAGTGTTGTACCTCTTTGAAGACAGCAACAAAAACAAAAACGAAAGAGTCGTCATCATCACCCTCTTTCTCTCTCTAAATTTGGCCAGTTTAGAGAGGGAAAGGAACGATTTTTTCTTACCCTCTTGGTTCGTTTGGTTCTCTGCTTTTCAGGGTGAAACCCCATTGGAGAAGAGAGGGGAGTGAGGAAATGGAAATGGGTGGAAAGCGATTTGCAGTTCTTCTCTGCGCAGATGACTCTGACTACGTGAAGAAGATGTACGGAGGGTACTTCGGAGTGTTCGTGAGAATGCTGGCCGAGGAAGGCGAAACGTGGAAAGTTTTCCGTGTGGCCGGCGGGGAGTTCCCGGACGACGATGAGATCGGCCTCATTGATGGGTTTGTGATCACCGGAAGCTGCAATGATGCGCATGGGAACGACGCTTGGATCTGTAAGCTCTTGAATCTGTTGAAGAAATTGGACGCCATGAAGAAGAAAGTTCTGGGTGTTTGCTTCGGCCACCAGGTAAAATTTTTTTTTTTTTCTCTATCTTCTCCTTTTCTTTCTCGTTTGCTAAATTTGGCGTAGGAAAATTCCCTACTAACACTTTAATGGGTTGCTCCTGTTATCCTTAAACCACATTCAACTAGATATAGAAAAATGCTTGAGCTTTATTTATGCATTGAAGCTTCATAGTCATCCCGGACGGCCCTTTCCATTTTTTCCTTTTAGCTTTTATTACTCTGCCTGGAAATTGGTGTCAACCTACCGATTACCCACCTCCACCATGTATATTCCTCTAGAAAGCGGTGGTTGCCAGAGTTTACATATAGTCCACTCCTTTATGGGCACGTTTTCATGTAAGGAAAACTCGAGCTGCATCTTTGTCCTTCTCAGAGATGTTCTGTTCATTTACCGGGTCCTAGCTTGCGGATTCTTCTGGGAAAGGGATATCTCAGTATCGTTTTCCATATCTTTCTTCTGTCCATCCCACGCAAGAAAAGCCACTTCTCTGTTTTGACTATCGAAACTTAGCCTTTTGAAGTCTTGCTGGGTCAAGAACGAATATAAAATGCTGTTTGCAGCTGGAAATACAAGTTAATTATTCCAAATTGACCAACTGTCCAGAGTTGTCAATGTAAATATAAAATATGTTTTCATAGCTTCCCAAACTTAACCAAAGGCACCACTTTATGGGCGCCTTCTTTTTGGTGATTTCTGTGGGACTCACGCGCCCTGACATATTTGAACTTGACTCGGAAACTGGCATTTAGTGTGATAGGAACAGACTGAAAGAATCACGAGGCTGATTTAGTGTGATCCATCATTCAGAAATTCCAGTGTGAGTGGTCCAGGAATCGTACGGTTGGGTTACAGATGTTACTGGGACCACGGAGGGGATCATAGTTCTGTGGTTAGAACCTTGAGGACTCAAAGGGGATAGTGTTGTGTTGGGCCTGCACCTCCAAAAAAGTTGGAACATCTGTCCTATTAGCTGGAGGACATATAGTCCTCCAGTTGGGCAAAACGTAGATGGTTTCCTGCTGCATTTACATGATGATCAGACTTTGTTTCTAGCCGATTTTCAGTACCAAGCTTTAGGACAGTATATGCTTAAAGTACCCTTGTGGATATGGATTAGAGTCTACAAATTATTGAGTTCCCAGCAGCCAAATATTAAAAGGAGCTTTGATGATTCCAGGCTTACGATTTTGGCTCTGTATTCACGTGATATGCTTCTCTGGCACATGTTTTCACACCAGGTTTTGGCTTCTTTTTTTAGGCTTTTCTCTGTTTAAAAATTAGTTCTCCATCTGTTTTAGCGGTAGGTGGCTTTTTTGGTGCAGAATTATATCAGCTTCCACTAACGCATGCACACGGCGGTGATTTGTGCATAAATTTGGCATACAACATCTCTCCGTCAAATAATTGATGACTCATAAAGCATAGTATATATTATCCTTATAGCCCAGATGTGGCCAAGAGCCAACCTTTACTTCAGTGGCACGTTGCGTCTGTCGGTGGACAGGCCAAAAATCTTCGTGGAACCCTGTTTTCTATTGTAGGACAAATGGGTTCTGTAGGTGAAACGCCATCATAGCTTTTCAATGTTAGTGCTCCTATCCTTGCGCGAAAGGGATGGCTGACGCTAGATATATACGTGAGCTTATGAAATTTTAATTTCCTGGCCATAAAAGTCTGCTTTCATTTGACAAACCTGTCTTGTGGGTGTTGATTTTGGTAGAGACTTCGGTTTCCTAGAACACTTGATTGGTCGCCACTTTGCAAAGTGCAGACAGTGCTGTATCACGAAGTGCATTGAATGATTGTTTAGACGAGATGGAAAATTACGTTTTTTTTAAACATTTTTGGTCTTGTTTAAAGTTGGGTTCTTGGGATAAAAGATTGGTTGTTTTTCATCAGATTCTTAGTCGGGCACTTGGAGGAAAGACTGGCCGGAACACTTCAGGCTGGGACATTGGGGTTACGACCATCGGTCTATCATCATCCTCAAAGCTCTTCTCATCTCTCAAAATCCCAGCAACTCTTTCTGTGATTGAATGCCATAGAGACGAGGTATGTAGCTGTAAAAGCATCTTGTTAACACTGAATCATAACCTCAGAAATGATTGTATTTGCTTGATGTAAAATGCTAGGTCCGGGAACTTCCCCACAAGGCTGAGGTGATTGGATGGTCCGATAAGACTGGGATTGAAATGTTTAGGTACGGTGATCATCTCATGGGCATTCAAGGTCACCCTGAGTACACAAAAGACATTCTACTCCACCTCATTGACCGCCTTCTCCAGCGGGAGATGATCACGGTACGTCCTCCGTCTGATCAAGTTACTGGTCCTGACCATTCGTTACAGCTACAAGATTTTGACATATCTAATTTGTGCAGGAGTCTTATGCTGAGGAAGCGAAAGCCAGGGTGGGGGCACACGAGCCAGACAGAGAGGCATGGAAGAAGCTTTGCACCAGCTTTCTCAAGGGTAGATTGTGATGAAAAATTCAGTACTTAAAATAAATGAAAGGTGTACATATGATGAAGTTTCAGAAGTAGAAGGAGAAGTGGGAAGGGCTGTGAGCTAGTCAGGCTGCCGTGAGCAGGCACCTTTAGTAGTTTTGGATTTGGAATTCCTATATCGCTAAGAATGAACTTGGCACATCCCGGCATTCCAATAAATCATGAAGGTTTTTTCCACTCAAGTTGTTCTACTTTTGTGATGCATCGTACTGTCACTAAGCTTTTGAAGTGCAAAGCACCAAACTTTGAAAATAACAGGCACGATGGTGGCAACTCATGGCTTGATAATAAAATTAATTCTTAAATGCAAACTACGACGAACCAAAATGGCCCCATTAACATCGACCACTGAGAGATGGAAAAAGAGGACGAGAAGTTCCACAAGAACTCAAATTGAAAAGCAAAGCACTCAAGTTGAAAGGCTCTCATGATGCATCACTTTTATGCCTCATGTCGTTAATGCATGCTATTGTCATTATAATGCATTGGTGGGTCTCCAAAAGATGGTCGTGAGATATTCTCCACCTTGCTTTGCTGTGAGGCAGATGACAGAAACTCAGTGGACGCATCAAAGCTCAGCGGCATTGGAAAGGCGTCGCTGATTCACTGTATTAGACAGTGGCAATTTGAGAGTTGATGGAATCTGGATTCTACCCAGAAAGAAATTAGGTGAGCAGCAACTCTTTCTTTATTTTCCACTACACCTTTCGGTGTGGACTACAAAACTTTAGAGGAACATCATGGAGAGACGCATTGGAAGGCATATTGTGATGTAATGAAATGCACATCATACCACAAAGGGATTGGCAAGCTACTAGACTTTGGACACCTTTTTGATCCAAGCCCTTTATAACGTGACGAGTATCAAATCAAATTAAATTTTCAACCAGTAAGAATACTTTCTTTGTTCAACGTCAAATCAAATTAAGAAATAAATCATCTTACTTCATCATTTTAAAAACCATTTAAACAAGGTCCACCTTTATGCTAATGGAGGTGACAACTACCACCTGCTAATATTAGAAAAATTCTTAGTGCATTTCAGTTTCAAGTGCTTACTAGATGCAACCTGCAAGATTTTGATTTAAGAAGTAAAACATTACTTAAACAAGGTGCACTCCACCTGGATCCATCGTCAAAACTTGTATGTCAAATCACCCTTTAAAAGAGACAAAAATTGCATGCTCATCACTTAATGATTTAATAGGGACGTTTAACGTTCCATAATCTAGAGAATAAATCTTTATTAACATGTCTTCCCAATTGTGGATTGCACCTTCTACTAAAGAAACATAGTTATCATATTGAGTAGATAAAATATGATTCCACCAACAACATATGCGTTTTGGTTAGAAACTCCCTGGCTTCGTAATTCCCCAGCTCAAAGCAATTAAATTTGATAATTTTGACTGATGTACCAATAGATTTCAGTGGTCATATGCTAAAAAAAGGAAGACAAGACAAAGTTTTATTTCATGACAACACTGACCTTTTGGCGTGTTGAAAGATTATGAATACTTATTTTCTTGTCTTTTTTAATCCTGTGTCTTACACCTGTGAAGATTTATCTTCTATAGCAAGGATGGAAAAGAAGGAATACGTGGAATTCAAATGCCTAGTTGATTTGACTCCACAGGCACTAGTCCAATGGCTCACAGGAGCCTGCAAAGGCAATGATACTCGTAGATTTTGGAAACCAAACACCACAGCAAACATCATTGCAAATCGGGTTTATATCCACCTTCACTTGCCGACTTGGTTGATTTTCTGGCAGATGGGACATTTTGGAAGGACATAAACAAGACTTAAAAGATGTCGAAGTTCCATTGAAGAAGCATTTTCGACAAATTACCTTAGGATAGTTGATAATTACAAAAAGAAGAAGAAATCTTGATTTTCATTTTGAGCTTAAGTATTTATCTTTGAATTTAATACGTTCGACATCTACCTTTTAGCTCATTCTAGATTTGATCCACCATTCTTTTCAAAAAAAGAAAATTTAAAAATACAATCATGATATTCAAATTTAAGAGATAAGGATAATCATAACTGCAAAGTAATATAATCCCTGATTAGATCATACTCTTAACTAACCCCTCAAAAAAAGTTGATTTATCGTGAAGTAATTTGCAATTGCCTTGCTCAAAGGAGTTGCCTTACAGGAAAGACTAATTGCAATATTTTCTATAAAGGGCTATTAGAAAAGTTGATCCTAGTAAATTTGGTCTAGTACATGTTTTGGGTGGATGATCCAATCAGGTCACTGTCATAGTTGGACTGGGTTGTTCAATCCAGTTGATTTTTTTCTTTTCCTTTATTAAATTTTATAGTTACTTCAAATTGGATATGAACTTTTTATTTATTTATTAAACACCCTAATCTTTATTACTGATAATCAAGTTTGGCGTAACAACCAAACCCTTTTGAAAATACACAGTGTAGGGCGTAGATCCATCAATTGAACATCTAAGATCAAATGAAGATCGTAACATTGGAATAAGAAAAAGAGCAGAAACTTCAAATTGATTTTTCTTAAAGCTTTGATGGTTTTAACACCCGGAGTCACACAATTTCCAAACTCTGACGAAGTTTAACTCGTTTGCGTACTTGTTATTAATTATGTTCTAGCGCCCAACAAATTTGTCCTGCATGCCACGAAAGTTCAAATGTAAACAAAAGGACGTACAGATAAATTACTTGCACGTTTCTTGTCATGTAAAGAATGCCATATTCTTTTAACGTGCTCCACTTAAAGTGCTTCGAAAAAATTCAGTGAAACGTTCTTGTCCAAAAAGCATAACTCCACGATGAGTGGAATTCATGGTCTAACTCCACGATGGGTGGAATTCATGGTCTAACTCCACGATGAATGGAATTGGAGCTCAAAGGAATGAAGCAATCTGCTTTGGCGTGAGTCATAGATGGTGCTTTCTTGGTCCTCCTGAAGGGTCCCTGGAAATCGAATCTGGTCTGGTCATTCATGATGCCTTGTGATGGACGCAACCATTTGCTTTGCAATCCATGCTTTGTTAGAAACTTTTCCTCTGCCAATCCTAAATTTGGAGATTGAAAGCGACGGAGCTGAATCAGTAACCAGGGGGCATGAAAATCTGTATTGCTTTTCAGGGTTTTGGCCGCTTGCTTATAGCGTACTCTTTTCTCCTCTGTTTGTTTCTGTTGGATTTAGCTTTGCTTTTGTTTGACGAGGACAAAAGCAAAGGTCTATCAAAACACTTGGTTGGCGTCCTGCAATGCTCATAAAGCAGCCAGCTTTTGCACAAATTAGCGTGACCGCAATCTGTTATGGAAAGACGTGCAACCACCTCAACAAATTATCCCGAAGGAACGTTTATCTGTGTATGGTGCAAACAAACAGTTCACACAGCACCGGAAGAGGAAAACTGTAAAAAGGCGCAACAATGTTTTCGATGAACAGAACAGAACAATGAGGGTTTCGACCCCCTCCCAATGGCTCTACAAACGATGCCGTTTAGCAATCCTACGGACCACTAACCTTGGGCTCGTATCCAAAAGGCCCAATCACATGAAAACAAAATCTCATTAATAAAAAGTCCAACCCACGGAATTAGCCCAACATAACCCACCAAACCCAAACATATACAACCAAACAGAATAAACAAAACACACTAACATAAACACACCCCTACCTTCACCCAAATTTGGATGTGGACCTTTTTCATAATATTTCCGCCCCCATCAGAACTGCCTTATACTTGAGGCAGAAGTCTAGAAATCTAGTAAAAAATGAGGACTCTTCTTCTCATGTGGCTTTAGAAGGCAATTTACCCTTCCACTGTACTAACATCTCTAGGCAATTGACATACCGTTTCTAAGTCTTAAGGTGCCTAAGGAAGAGCTAGTTGCACTAGGGGAAAGTTGCCAACATATCACTTCAACTTGAATAAATGAAATAATGGATGTATTTGGGACCCTTCAAGAAGCTCTACTTCATATGCAACTGACCCCACCTTTTGCACCACTTTAAAGGGACCACAAAACTTAGGAGGCAACTTTTGTTTTCTTCCCTTAGCCACAGAAGTCTGACAATAGTTTGGTAACTTTAAATGTACTTGATCTCCCACACAAACTGCGACTCTAACTACTTACAATATAAAATTTCTTCATCCTTAATTGTGCCTTTTGTAAGTTTTACCTCAACTTTGCTAGTTTGTTGGTGCCTCTCTCCCAATATCTATTCATACTGAGGCTACTATAACAATGTTAGGAACATACAAACAATAAACTAGGGGAATGATGTTCATAAACTATCCTATAAATGGTATGTAGTGGAGTACAAAACAATCATTTACTCCACTCTTTAGGACTATTCCTAATAAAACAATGAAGATACATCTCAACTATGTGGTTTACAATTTCTTTCTAATCATCCAATTGTATAATACAAAAAACGTGATATTGAAACTAGTGCTTTGCAAATGAAATAACTCCTTTCAAAATAGACTAGCAAATAGTGAATCCCTATCACACAAGGTAAACTTTGGCATCATGTATAGTTTAAACACATCATTAAAGAAAATTTAGGCAACTACTTAAGCAGTAAAAGGATGAGAAAGAGCAATAAATTGCCCAAATATTGATAAACGATCCACTACAACCAAATTATTGACTTTTCCCCTAACGTTGGCAAACCCTCAATAAAGCCTATGGATTTGTCATCCTATACCTACTCCACAATGGAAAGTGATTGTAGTTTTCAGCGTTGGCAATGTATTACCAACCATGCATTTCTAACATATTGAACATTCGTTTGCATGTTTGTTAATTGCCTCTTTTACAACATTCTAAACAAAAATTGCCCTTGTGTGTTTGAGAGTCTTCTAAGCTACTTCATAAGTGCCTAAATGAATCTCCCTAACAATCATTAGAATCAAAGAAGACTCATTATTTATCTTTATTCACCTATTATAGAAAATAAGTCCACATTTGTATTTTTTAGGCCTATTAGCTTCTCCTTGCTAAAATTGGTCAACTAGTTTTTGTAACTTAAGATCCGCTTCTACCTCTTCTATGATTGTATCCACCAAGTGGAAAACTGGTTGAGAAATTGTTTGAATCAAACCTTGCTCCTAATCAACATCCTATCTACACAATGTGTCCACCCCCACACTCCTTACTAGACTTGTACTCTATCAAAAAATTATACCCATTAGTGTAAGCATCCACCTCTAGTGCATAAGAGTTATAATCTTCTACTTTTACAAATACTTTAAGTTTCTCTAGTTTATTCATATAATAAATTGATGAGCCAATAGATAATGACTTTGCTTTATTGCCATAACTATGGCCAATATCTCTAGGTTAGATGTAGATAATTTTAAATGATGACCATGTAATGTCTTACTAAAGAAAATGATAGGACTTGTACCTTGAATCGTAATGCATTACATTCCATGATAAATGGTTTAGAGAAATTCAATAATGTTAAAACTAGAACCATGGTTATGACTCTCTTTAAACTTTCAAAGGTCTTTTGAGCCTTATCTAGCCATTTGAAGGCATCCTTTTTCAATAACCCTATGAGAGGCTTTGTTAATTTTTTGTGTTAATAGCAATAGTACTTAGTCATATCAAGGCACCCTTTAAGAGCCTTAACATTCGTAGATGCAAGCCACACCAAAATTGCCTCTATTTTATCTTTGTCTACTATCACCCTATTCCACCCATTATGTGACCCAAATACCTAATGTCCTAACATCCAAATTTGCACTTGGATCATTTCACAAAAAGCTATTGCTTGTTTAATATTTCCAACACTTGTTGCACATGCCTCAAATAATCCTTCCAAGTCTTATTGTATACCAAAATTTCATCAAAGAACACAAATATTATCTTCTTTAATAGATTTTGAAAGACCATATTCATTAATGATTAGAATGTAGCTTCGCCCATTTGTCAATTCAAATAGCATAACTAAAACTCAAAGTGGTCATGATAGCTTCAAAATGTCATCTTCTCAATATCATCTTCCTTCATCCAAATTTGATAATATCCTAAACATGGGTCAAACTCTAAAAAATAAAAAATAAAAAAATTAGGTGTTATGCAACTCCTTGTAGTCCACACATAAGTACCATAATCCATCCAACTTTTTAATGAACAGTATCAGCAATGAAAAAGGTCTCAAACTCTTTCTAATCATTTCATCCCTAAGCAACTTCACCACCAATATCTCGATCTTGCCTTTTAACATATAAAGGTATTAATATAGTTTCACTAATATAGGTTCCCCATCCCCTTTAAGTATTATGCGATGATCATGGCTTTATCGTGCAAGCAACCCTTTAGTTATCTAAAAGCATTCTCAAATTTATTTGATAACCTCTCCATTCTAAGTCTTGCCATCTTAGAGCTATTCTTGATATCCTTTATGTTGCTCAACTAAAGTACCACAATCTTTCTTTCTTTATTCAACTCCTTGTTAACATTCTTCCCCATAGTCAATAAATTAGGAAGTCTTCAATTTTCCCAAAGTTTCACCTCTTGTCCCTTATATTCAAATTTCATTCTCATGGTACTAAAGTTTCACACTATATTGCCTAAGTCTTAAACCATTATATGCCCACACTACATTCGAGACCTTCATGAGCAACACAAAAAGCTCCAAGGGCATACCTATCCCTTAAATCCTAACATCAATTCTAAACTCGTGATCTTTATCAATTTTCAAATTAATTTCATCAGTCAATTGTTTAATGATAAAGTTGTTAATGCTTCTTGCATTTATCAACATCCTAATTTTCTTTTAATACTCCATTAAGTTTCCATCTACCCTTATTGTTGGAAAAGTTCCCCATACATTAAGTTTCCATCACCCTAGTATTTCTTAAGCATTTTTCTCCCCTCTTCTTCCTCTTGAAAAATTTCTTCTTGCACTAATGCCTTGTACTATTTGTCACATTAGAAGCATAATCCTATAACCTTCATTTTCTTATAATGTCCAATTGTCATTTTTTTGACAATAAGGCATTTGATCCTTTACCATTACGAATAGGTGGAAGTCCATCCCAACCCTTCTTAGCAGTTGCAATTAGTCCACCCCTATTTAGTTTATACCTCGCCTCAAAAAGTCATAGCCAAGCCCATTACTTTAGTTAATGTCGAACGTCTATGAGCTCCCACATCCGTCGTAATCTCTAACTTAAGACCACTAACAAACCCATATACTTATTCTCTAAGAAGCAAAGGACCACCTTTGATCAACAATGAGGAATAATCCTCATTATATGTAGCTACTGATCTTGTTTGAATCAATTTAGTTAGAGTACTATAATGGTTCGCAAATTCACTCTCTGTACCTTTTAAGCACTCCTTCCATGATGTCTTTCTATTTAAGTACCCTACCCACTGCCCCATGTTCCTTCTCAAATACTTGAAACCATTTAAATGCACTACCTTGCACATTTCGAGTGATCATCTTAACCTCTCCCAATCAGAACAAGGGTACTATTCAAATACTCGAGTACCTAATAGATCCAATCAAATGTATCGTCTATGCCATAAACTGGGGGGAAAATGAATTGTATTATGTCATGGTAATGTTAAGAACTAGAATTCTAGGAAATTAGTACAAAACAAAACCACTTTAACTACTAAGTCCAACCCCCGAGAATAGCCCAAAATAACCAAACATAAACATAACCAAACAAAACAAAACACACTAACACAAACACACCGCTAATCACACCTTTGCCCTTCCCCACTTCCTTCGGCGATCCCCTTGCCCATCTCGGGCTCGTATTAGGCTGCCTAAAACGCTTCCGAAAAACTCCCACACAAAACTGTAAAGAGGCTTGAAACCGAGACTGACATAGAACGTACACCTATAATTTTACAAACTCTGGGCAAGTAAAACACCAATAGCTCAACAATGATTAAACAGAAGCACTTCTTTATTTCCAAACTCAAGGAAACACAGCTGACAGTTCTCCAAATTGATCACACTTACAAAGCATGCGAACTTGTATTACCAAGCGGTATTATTGGCACAAACTAAGAAGCTTAACACTAGAACATTCCAGTATGTATAAGCAATTCCCAACTTTCAGCTACCAGCCAAAAGCATCGATGAATTGCATTTCATTCAACGACAGACATGAAAAACATTAGGACAAATTTGCTGTCACATCGATCAACTCTTGTCCAGGTGAGATAAGTAGGAGGTTAGAAACGAAACACAAGTTGAATAGTGATGGGAGAAGAAGCCCTGAAGGAACGATGAGAATAAAAGGGTATAACGTCCTTAAAATGCCACATTGGGTACCTTTCAACAAGATCATTTATTTGCAGAAGTATGCAAGCAACACCATCGTATCCGAGGACGCAACATATTAAAAGAACAATCACAAATCCGAGAGTTTATCAGTTCAGAACAGGATTATTATAAAAGTTCCCAGTTCCAATAAC
The DNA here is from genome assembly GCA_028551485.1 of Casuarina cunninghamiana. Classification (NCBI taxonomy): domain Eukaryota; kingdom Viridiplantae; phylum Streptophyta; class Magnoliopsida; order Fagales; family Casuarinaceae; genus Casuarina; species Casuarina cunninghamiana. The sequence continues at coordinate 10,600,143 of CM052371.1, forward strand.
AATATGAGGTGAAATGTTTTGAAAACATTGTATGTATCATCCCCATAAATCTTTAACAGACATGGACTACGATATCACCACCATCACAAGTGAAAAATTAGACCATTAAATGCAAAGTTTCCATTGCATGGCAAAGCAAGGGGAAGTGTTTAGGCACTCAACGTAGAACCAGAGTTCCTCCTGCACTCAGCCAACATATCCATGTAGAACTGACACTTGCTGATGTCATTGCCGTAGTTGTTCAAGCACTACAAGAGAACAGAAACCATAACCATTAGCCCTAAATTCAAGCTCACACTAAAACAAGTCAAATGCCAAATATCAAATATCAAAAACCATTAAGTACCAAAAAAGAAAGGATTGCGAAAATAAAACTAAGATTACACAGAAAATTCGACTTCCAACTTCCAGAATTCTTAGGACAATACAACAAAAACAGACCATGGAAAACTTGTGTTCATTGATTTTGAACCTAATAACACAAAATAGTTATAGAAACCTTAGACAGTAATCCCAAACGTTCTACATCACAAACCAGTAAGAAGAGAACATTCTAGATTTGCGAGAAAAAATGTGCATACGTAGAAATGTTATGAGATAAAATACTGAAGCATCCATTTGTTGGCGGCAGAAGCAATTCCACATTCCGATACTTATTGGTGAACTTTTATCAGAGAGAAGAGTCCAAAACTTTTAACCATTTCTAAAGAGACCACCAGACGACTTTTTGAACAAGTAATTTAAAGAAAAGAATTTCATACATCTTGGAATGCCTTGGAGTGAATATTGCAAGCATCAGAGCCACCAAGACTGTTTGCAGTAGGAGCTGGGGCAGCAGCAGCCTCAGAGGCCACAGTCTCATGCTGAATAGTGCGAGGACCCATTACAGCATCTACAGCTCGGTGGGCTACAGCACTTCCAGTGCCAAAAGCCATACCTGCAACCAGAGACAAAGATTTAGATCAATACCTGTAAAAAAAAGAAATGAACTCACAATGTATATAATAAAATAATTCCCATCCTGATACCAAAATTATCTCCCCCGACATACCCTGAGCTATTGTTGAACCAATGCCTCCCAAAATGGAACCACCACCGCCACTCTGAGCAGGTGCTGGAGGAGGAGCATGATTAACTGCACCAAAATAACATTAGGATCATGCACAATTAGACTGCGAAGCAATTAAATGCAACAAAAGTGACTGAATAAACATGGATCAACCAAAATAATATCAGAGTGTGGTGACAGACATAGCAGGAAACATAAGAACTAGTAAGTTAAGTAACATTACCAGGCTGAGGGGGATTCCGCACTGGTGCAGGACGAGAAGAACGAGCAGGTCTTCCTGCGACAGATCCCAAAAGAGTCATCGTCAACAATGACAATTGAAAACCAAAAGAAATCAGATTCGCACACAGCTATTCAACCCTCTGGATTACATCGTGAATAAATAAATGCAGACATGTAAAGCAAATGAGACATGTCCTATTCATAATTGATGACACATATACACACCAACAGTTCTTCTCACTAATCTCAAATATTTCATTAATGTCAGATATCAATAGGAGATAAGACACAAACATAAGTAACCAATAACGATACTCCCACAGCCATATCCAAAGCTCACCAAAATTAAACAGAAATAATACAACATGACAGACCCCTTTGAATCAATGGGAATATAACATTGTTTCACAGAGTATTTGATTATACCACATCATATAAAGGTCCACAAGAACCTTTCTAAAGAGCCTGATCCCCAAAAGCAAAGGCTTCAAGCTCAATTGTATTAAAAAAAAATGTAAAGCAAAGGAAAAGTCCCGAAAGTATTAATTTTGCTGCAAATAGTGACCCTTCCATCTCCTTAGCAATGCAAAGCAAAGACAAGCACCTATAGGAGAAAAGGCTGCTAAATCTCACATTTCCAAATTTCTCGGACACAACAAAGAGTTAAAGCCCGAAGTAAAGGTTGGAATCGAAAACAGGTCAGGTCTTAGTTGAGCTTCTTTTATTTTCATTTCACAGAACAAACCCTAATAAATTCCAAGCTCTCCTATTCTCCGTTTTCTCAGGTGCCAAACAAATACCGTCACAAAACCCTAGGAACGAACAGAAAACTAGAAACTAAAGAGACCATAGCACTTTGAGGCATCCAGATCTGAAGAAAGATAAGGAAGATGCCCACCTCCAGAGCTTCGGCGAGGCATGGTTGGGGATGAGGCGGCGGAAATACAGAGACGAAAATTCCAGAAGTAATGGAGACGAGAGAGGCTTGTGAACGGTGGCTGCTCAAAACCCTGTGTCGTTGATTTAACGGAAGCGATTGGTGATCGAGTCAGTCCTGGTTCATGTAAGATTAGACACGTGGGAAAACATGACTGGCTCCTGGCATGGGATTGAGCCGTTTGATCATCACTTCGATTGGTTTGTGGGTAGATTCAGGGCTTGGCAACGCGATGATTGCCATCTCCTCTGGTACCTGGATGCGTGTGATAACCGCCGCAATTATCTGCTGTGTTGTTTTAGCGGATATTCCAAGCGTTATCCTGCTAAATTAAGAAGATATTCTTTTTGGCATGTAGAGAAGAAAGTCAAAAATACAAAAATTGTCCAAGCAAACGGGGTTGACAGATCAGCTTATAGCGTAAGGAACGTAAATAGAGGAGCAACCATTTTTCTTTTTTAAAGGGATCGAATTAATAAGATCATATTCGTATAAATAAAACTATAGTATTATATCATATAGAATAAAGAGGTTTAAAATGCCCGTTTCATATACTAAACTCACAAATTTCTTACGTTAATGTTATATGAGATTGTATGCTCAAACTAAAGTTGATAATATATTATTAACATTGAGCACTTGTAATTCAATGGTGCTTGAGGATATTATAAATTGAGCGGTAGTGGTTCGAGACATTCCCCTCCCAAATAAATTGTAAAATCTCCCTCACCCCTACTCATATATAATATTAACCACAAAATGAAAGGTAAGAAAGATCAAGTTTTTACTAAATAATGACATGAAGGAAAAGGTAATAAAGACATCAAATTTTCATATCAAATCAAAATAAGGTGTAAAAATCTAAATCAATGAGCAAAATCATTTAGCTTATAATTCAAAAGTAGTAATAAAGCTTGAAAAACCTAAAAGGGAACCATGTTTCTATTCCATGTAACTTCTTACAAAAAAAAAAAAAATCAAAATCAAAAGCAACCATGTTTTGGATTTTCTTTTCTTGACTTCCTTGAAAAAGTTTTTTTTTTTGTGAAAAGTCAATAATTATATATCACCATAAAAATTACAAGATTATTTAGTTACAATATCATCATTTATGCTCAAACACTACATTTGACAAATTTCAAAGTTCTTACAAGAATTTATTACAATTTATAGGCTTTATTCTTCTAGTAGATAAAATCTTTTCCCTCATGTCCTTTTTGATTTAGCAATAATAGTCGAATTGTCTAAACTTTTATTACTTAATCTTTTTCTATTTCTTTCCCTCCAAATGTGATACAATACAGCCTTAAAAGATATACTAAGTAAGCTTATTACAAAACTCTTACTCTTGATAGCCTTAATCATTCAACATATTTCAACTCTCTAGTATTCAATTTTTCGAGTTAATCCATTCATATCTAACAAAGCTTTCCATATGTAATTTGTAAACTTGCATTTAAAAAATAAATGTTCTTGTGATTTTTCTCTTTGTTGGCAAAGGTTGTATTGTAGGTCCACTGAGTTATTCCATACAGCCACACAATCTGTTATGAATAGTTTCTCTTTTAAAATGATCCGGTAAATAAAATTATACTTTAGTACTCATTCTTTCCATACAAGTCTTGCCCATTCAATATCCTTTCTATTCTCTCTTAGTGCTATATAACTTTTGAAAAAAGCTTTTCTTATTGTTGTTGTTTATATCTAAGAAAACTTCCACTGTAGTTTAATTTTGTGTTACTCTAAATCTAAAGGTGATTTTTCTTGAAAGTAAGCATATAAAACTTTGTATTCCTTAGAAGATGAAATATAATTTTCCTGCATATTATTTTCATAATGTTCTCTTTGTGATTATATATGTCTTCTTTTTTATCAACTTTTTTGATATCAATGTCGTAAAGGTGGAATAGAAACAAAAGTGGGATGTCATCATGAAATCATTAAAGAATGGCAAGAGCGAAAAATGAAAACTTGGAGGCCATGAACCTTGGTGACCATTGTTGAAGAGATTGAAATCTATAACTCCGTCAATTTAATGTTGGCCTTATTTAAGGTGAGTAGGAAATTTTCATTCTAGGACTTCAATAGTAATCCGATGACTTGAGCTCATCAATCTTGGAAAAAGATAGATAAATCATTACTGTTATTAGGGAAGATAAATATAGGTTTCAATGTTAGATGGATCTTTACTGATTATAGGTGTAATGGTGATTATACTTCTATTGATTTTATGGTTATTAGTTTTCATTTGTTGGTTTTGAAGAATAAAATGATAAATATATGAAAAACTATTGGAATGGGTAGGGCATGGATAAATGAAAAAGGTGATAATATTTTTTTGTTGTTATTTTTATTATTGTTACTATTATCATCTTTTGGAGCAGAGATGTAAATTTGCTAAAGAAATTTATTATTATTAAGATGTATTGTTTTCTAGATTGATGAAAATATTAAATAGAAACTGCATATAAGAAACTTTAGATAACTTCAAGTAATGTCAATAATTCAGTTGGAAACTAGGAAAAAAGATAACAAAAAAATAACTAAATTTATTTTATCGTTCTTTTTTCTTCTATAAAGTTGTTAAATTTAAAGGAAAGGGTTGAGAAATAGAAGCTTCCATTACTTGAAAATTCTTAGCTTTTCATTTTCAGTTTTAAAGAAGGAATAATCACAAAACTAACTATAATAGGTGATCAAAAGCCAACTCAAATCAAGTTTTATTTTGTAGATATACTTTCCTTCTAAGTTGGTATTCTATAATATAAATAATCTCAGGAGACAAAACAAACAAAATATAGGAGAGATCAATAGAGCTTTATAATGTAGATTTTTTTAGATAATTTTGTAATTCTAAGCACTAATTTTAGTAAAAGTATTCTTATTTTTCCACATTATTTATTATCATCCCCATTGGATTTAACTTTTTAATTCATTATATGTTGTTAACTTATGTGTTGAAGTAGAAATACCTAAACTACGTATTTAATAGTAATAAATTTAATCAAGTGGAAATTATACCTAAAGTGACTTGTTATGTAGTAACAAGCTTCCATATCTCTTACAATTTTAATAATAGGGTTAGGGTTAGATATTATGAAATGTATTTTGAAAAATGTGTTAAACTCTCCTACTGCAAAGTTTCTCATTATGGCTGATCATCTAAGATGAAAAAGCTTTAGTAGATAAACTAAATTTTTTTCTTTTGTTAATCATGTTAATGTAAAACAATATGTTGATGATGACTAAATGTATGTGAAATTATTTCAAAAACTGCATGAAGGGTAAACATATGCGTGCCGAAAGTAAATTAGAACATTTTGTACATCATAATATCTCAAGTACATGATATTATGAAGATAATAAATGTTTAACATATTTGGTGTATTCAAGTGGAATGATATGACAATACAGTTTCAGAATGATATCCAACGGTGGAAAAACCTTAAGAAAAGTTATGCCTTTGAAACTAATTTGATCGATGAAATTCCTGAAACAGGTTAAAACCACTACATCAAGTCATGGTTTTACTAAAGAAAACCACTACAATGGTTTAAGCACAATGTTAAGATTCCCCAGGTAAAGCACAATGATGTGACGTCATTTTAACTCAAGCCCGAAACACATTCAAAATGAAAGCAAAGCGCTTGATGTTTTTAAATCCAACTCAAAGCTACATCGTTTGGACTAAGCCACTCAAAACCTAATGTTTCATTTGTCTCCACTCTTATTCCTTTCTTTCTACTATTGAGCTCACTTGTGTGCAATTTAAATTCTGAATATTTTCTACTTGTATTGAAATCTGAATATAATTCGCAATACTCATTAAAAACTAGACAAGAATCAATTGAAATAACAACATCGCATCCAGATAAAATAAAACCCAATTCAAACCTTTTTTCTTGGGTCCCACTAGGACTAAGAAATCGTATATAAGTTACTTTCTTCTACCAATATTCTTAACATATAAATTATATACAAAAAAAAAATTCATAGACTCTTATGTTAATCCTTGACTTCAAAGATGTTATGTGCTAAAGTAAGAAAGTTCATCCTAAAACTCATAAGCAATAGGAAGTATACTCATATCTAATATAGGGTCAAGTTCACATATTTTTACTTCTAGTGTATGATCATATCCAAGTATACTCAACACAAGCCCTCCACTCCAAGGGAGAAACATCATTGGCATAAACAACAATTGATGTATGGAGAAAATCACATCAAAAAGTGAGCTATGACTTTAATACTGTGTTAAAGTAAGGAAGCACATCTTAAAACCTAGAGGCAATAGAAGACATTCCCCTATTTAATGTAAGGTCAAGCTCATGTATCTTACTTTTGATGTGGGATTAGATCTAAGCACCCTTAAGATTAGGTATAGATTTAACATTACGGTTTAACAAAAAGGGCTAAGAGTGAAGTTCCTTAAATTTTTATAATCCATGAAATTGGTATAGAGATTGCAAGTTTCATGGCTTTACTTGAACTTTCCCACAAAAACCAATTATATTATTAAAAATTGTATAGTAAAGTCCAATATTCCCAAAATCTCTCATTAATCTTCTTTAAATGGAGGAGACTTCCTATTCCTGAATCAATTATTGGATTGGAGTGACTTTTCCAACTCATATATATCCATACAAGAGTTCTTTCTTTTATCAATTCATGAATCAAGATATTTCTTGCTATTTATTGGTTGAATTCAAAATTTATTTTTTAGAAGTGCCAAAATATAATGTGGTGATGAAAATAAAAAACAAAGTTGAAGTGGTTATTCAATAGCCTTTTTATTGAAGATATTGGGAGCCTAAAATCATTATTATTATTTATTATTCTCTGTTTCATGTGTGCTTCTACTTTATTCCGACCATTGTCTTTATGAATTAATGCTACCAGTTTATCAATATATTTGTTTCAAAACCATATCACATATCCAAGTGTAACCTTAACTAAATTTATTTACACGATAGTCAAATATAGCATGTGTTTTCCCTTGCTTTATTTTGATAATTTCCTTTATGAACTGATGCTACCAATTCATTAATACATTTGGTGCAAAACCGTATAATACATGCAAGTGTAACCTTCATTAAATTTCCTTTATGAATTGATGCTACCAATTTATCATATATTTGGTTCAAAACCCTATCATATATGCAAGTGTAACCTTAACTAAATTTATTTACACGATGGTCAAACGTAGCATGTGCTTCCCTTGCTTTATTTTGATAATTTCCTTTATGAATCGATGCTACCAATTCGTTGTACATTTTGTGCAAAGCCATACAATACATGCAAGTGTAACCTCAATTAAATTTATTTACATAATAGTCAACTACACTGACTTTTACATCCATTGCCTGTGTTTCCCCTGTTTTATTTTGACAATTTCCTTCATGAATTGATGCTACCAATTCATTAATTAAATTTATTTACATGATAGTCAAATATAATGACTATTGTATCCATTGCATGTGTTTCCCTTGCCTAGTGGAGGCTTACAAAGGAAAAGTTCTTACAAGACATTGGCTAAATCTTATGCATGATCCAACAGCTTTAAAAACTTGAACGTGAATAGCTTGTGCATGTGCTCGTGCTCCTCCCTAGAATGTAAATCTGAATGACGTAATCAAGGGCTTGGAGCTTCTTTCAAGTCATGCCTTGAACATCAAACTACATTGCTTCACTTACAAAAGAAGCAAATCCAATTTATGATGAAATCAGCGAAAAGTAACGGCAATTCTCAAACTCAAAGCTTTAGAAAATATACTAATAAAAGATTCAATGTCAAGAACGGGGAGAAGCAAAACACAACTCATCAAACCGACCACACCATCGATTCATTCCTTGAATGTCAATCTATTTGATTACTTGCAAAAGAAACAGATCCTTTATGGTGATTGAATCACACAATAGATTAACAATTTTCAAAGTTAGAACTTCACAAAATTACAGATCAAAACATTCATTATAAAGACAACAAATGTGCATAAAACAACTCATCAATCCAATGTGCCCAAACATGATGGTTGTGGATTGGCATCTCTGAGTTACTTATGAGTGGTTGGTTGGTTGGTTGATGATGATAGAGTTCTAAGTAATGGCTGACCAATTTTGAATTGGTAAGGTAGTCCAAAATATTTTTTAAATTTGAATATTACTTAAGGATTGTACTTTTTTATTTATGTGAAAATTTCCTTCTCAATATTTCCTTGCACCCTAATGTAACTTCAGATTCAATGATGAATTAGGTGAAATGGACATATTCTCTTATTTCAAGTATGCTTAAAGGGCTCAAAATTAAATAAAAGTTTAAGTATATTAAACTTAAGCTTTGGTATAATATTAAAAAGTTTAAAATTCAATCCAAAATTTAATTTGTGTAATATGATCATATTTTTTACATTTAAATATTATTCATAAAACTACATTTTTGATGTAGGATTTTTTATTCTCAACAATTCAATCCCCTTTTGACACTATCTCTCATTGCCCACCACTATTAATACAGCCTTCGAGATGGAGCAAATGAATGTGTTGACTCTACAAAGGTCCAGGAAAGCCACGTTCGAGAGTGAAGATTGAAAGGTTTATGTGTTCAACCAAGAACTGCAATCCAAACCACGAATTAAGGCTTCTATATTTCCTTTTTCAGGAGGACAACGATGCAAGAAAGCATCTCCACCCTTTTCAAAGGAGTTCGAGGATAATTTTATATATCTCATATTCAAACTTCCATTCATTTCACGACTTGGACTTTATCTGCCAGCTAATTCAGTTTAGTTTTCTACCATTTGCCCAATTCTGAACAATTTCCCACTTGTTAGAAAATCAAACCCTCTTTCGTAGTTGACATTTAGTTCAAAGCGACCGGCCGCTTCCGAGGCGACTTTCCCTCAGTTACGTTAGGTGTGAGCCTAACTATTGGGGTAAGCGACGTATCTATATTTGGAAAGGTGATGCTCAAAGAAAAGCCAAAAGGAGAACGTAACTTCTTTATTGTTGAAGTTCTTAGCCAGCATTAGCCCATGGTTTTGTGTAGTGTCTGTTACTCTTTCCTCCTTCTACTTTCCTTTGGTAAGCAACAATGGGTAAGTATTAAGGATTGTTGTCCCACCCAACGGAGAAATTAGATCTTTATATTTCTTCTAATTATATTTTTTTAATTTTGAAGTTGAATTTAAAGTTTCTTAATATGATATTACAATTCAAAATATCATCTACTTCAAGCCTCACCATCTTAAGCCTTCACGGTAGACAGGTTGGTTTAAGATTATTGTTCCACACTAGAAAATTGAATCTTTGAGTCATGTTCAAAAATAAAATTATTTTATCAATTCATGAATTCATTTTTAGGTTTAGTTTTCACCTTCTTAATGGTAGGTCATCCAAATTTTACCTAAAATGCGGGTGAAATAAATGTGTTGACTCCCTGCAGAATTCCAAACAAATGAATGTCTGTCCGTCGAAATCCATGAACATTGCTGCCCAACTTTCTAGCCGAGAATTGAAAGTTCTGATTTGAATCCACACCCCCACGCAAATGGTGAAATTTTACCAACTTTTTTGGCTTGATGCTTTGTTTTTGCGTTTTATTTTTTTCCCCTTTCTTGGGTGACTGAATTCATCTCACACTCTTTGTGAGAAGTGATTTCTTTTGCAACCCTTGCAAATGTAGCCAGGTAGTTTTCTTTTAAGATATCAAAGTCAAAGCAACCCCAAAGAGAGCACTGAAATCATTATCCAAAATCTGCTTGTCTCTTATCATAATCTCGCCTAGTCATGTTTCAACCCAAATCCTAGAAGTGCGGCATTTTGTCCTTCAATTTAGCGTTGAGTTCAGAGAATTCGGACGTTCTTTGGTTCAGCTCTAACAAAAAATTAATATTAGTCTACCTACTTCTAGGCCAAGAAGCTGATAGCACCTACCCCTTCGTTGACAAAAGTACGGTCATGAAGAAGCGTCTAGTAGATATAAAAATAGGCATGTTGCATGTTGCATGTTGCATGTTGAAGATACCTCTTTGTTCATAACCATGAATAGCGAGGCTTCCGCGTTTGTGATAAAGTCGGGCAGGTTGACTTCACAAATACTGTAATAATTGCTCACGAATTAGTTTAGTGGCTTTGCCATCCAACCCATTAGCAAGCTTTATAATTTAATCAAGTTTTTCCCCACTAGATCTCCCTTCCTCCTATATATATGTGTGTTACCATTTCCGCTCTAATAAGCTTCACCCCTCTCAAAGTAATGGCGTCGAAGCTTGTCTTTCTCTTGACAGTTCCTTTCATTCTTCCCTTCTTTGCCTTTCTATGTTATGCAGATAGCAACTCAAGCGGTGTAGTCTCACCCGAAACTGTTTGTGTTTCCACCCCTTATCCCTCTTACTGCAAGTCTCTGCTCCCTGAGCAAAACGCAGACGTCCATGACTACGGCCGGTTTTCGATCCAGAAGTCACTAGGGGAATCCCGTAGGTTTCTGAACCTAGTGGATGGATATCTTCAACGCCAGTCCTCTTTGTCCACACCCACGATTCGTGCTCTCGAAGATTGCCGGTTTCTGGCGGGACTAAACATTGATTTTTCATCACGTTCCGTAGAACAAGTCGGGAACAAGAATGGAACTCTTGCCGACTTTGAAGCCGACGACGTCCGCACCATGCTCAGTGCCATTCTAACCAACCAGCAAACTTGTTTAGATGGCATCCAACAAGCGGCGGGGTCCGATTCAAGTGTGACAAACGATCTTTCGGGTTCGCTGGCTAATGACACTAAGCTGCATAGTGTTTCTCTGGCCCTCTTTACCAAGGGTTGGGTGCCAAAGAAAAGAACATGGAAACCTAGGAATCATGTCACGTTCCGACATGGAAGCCTACCCTTCAGAAGGTCAGGCGGAGCAAAAGCTATTTACAAGTCTCTGACCGGGAGAAAGCTCCTCGATTCGGCTGATACGATTCTTGTGAGCGACATAGTGACCGTAAGCCAAGATGGAAGCGGAAATTTCACCACCATCAATGATGCCATTAACGCAGCTCCCAACAACAGCGCCTCTACTGATGGGTACTTCTTGATCTATGTCACGGCTGGTGTCTACGAGGAGTATGTGTCCATAGCAAAGAATAAGAGGTACTTGTTCATGATTGGAGATGGTATCAACCAGACTATCATCACAGGCAACCGAAGCGTTGTTGATGGCTGGACAACCTTCAATTCCCCAACATTTGGTAAGAAAGTTATTCACTCCATTCAACATACAGAAATAAATCTGAAAGTGATTAAGAAACCTTTTTTTTTAGGACTTGTAAAGAAAATATATGTTTTCACTCTAAAGAATACTTTTAAACATGATTTAAGTAATACGAACTTTGTGCATGGATACTTTTTTAAACCTAGTTTTTGATATTATATTAAAAACATTATTCTGTTTTTTTAAGTTGACTTCTAAAAGTAAAACATATTTCTCATTTTAAAAGGAATTCTTTAAAAAGACTAAGTAACAAAGAACAATATACATTATTCTTAATAAAGATTGTTGAGATTGAGTCCCACATTGGGAGAATATGAAGAAAAACTATAGTTTATACACGTGAGTGTGAGGATAGATCTATTTTTGAGGTAGTTGAAGGCTCAAAAACCACACCAATTGGTGGGGTATGGAGTTGAATCCATTGATAATTGGTCAAGGCCTGGCGTGTGGAAGTTGGGCAAGAAAAAATAGGTTTATGTGGGGAGAGGGGAGACTGCTGAGACCGAGTCCCAGATAAGGAGAATATGAAGAAAAAATGGGTTTACATATGTAAAGGTTGGACTACCTTATAGACCGGTTTTGAAGTGTTTAGAGTCCTAAAATAACATATAATATTTATTAAGTTAGTTTATATTACCATTCACCCTTATGTTAACCTTTTAAACTGTGCTCAATGTCAACATTGCAAATATTGCAGCCGTGGTGGCACCAGGCTTCGTGGCCGCGGGCATAACTTTTCGTAACACTGCCGGAGCGATTAAGCACCAAGCAGTGGCAGTCAGAAATGGGGCTGATCTGTCGACATTTTATCTCTGCAGCTTCGAAGGGTACCAAGACACCTTATATACGCATTCTCTCAGGCAATTCTACAGAGAATGTGATATTTATGGCACAGTTGATTTCATTTTTGGTAACGCTGCCGCCGTTCTCCAGAACTGCAACATATATCCCCGTCTGCCAATGAGTGGACAATTCATTCCTATCACTGCACAAGGGCGAACCGACCCGAATCAGAACACGGGCATTTCCGTACATAACTGCACTATTACAGCAGCCGCCGATTTGGCCTCAAGCAATTCAAGTTTTCAGACATACCTCGGAAGGCCATGGAAGGAGTATTCTCGCACAGTTTACATGCAAACCTTCATGGATAGTTTGATAAATCCTGCTGGGTGGGTCGCGTGGAGTGGAGATTTCGCTCTCAGCACGTTGTACTATGCTGAGTATAACAACACAGGAGCTGGGTCGAACACTTCCGCCAGAGTGACATGGCCTGGTTATCATCTGATAAACGCCACCGATGCCGCTAATTTCACGGTGTCTAATTTCTTGCTCGGCGATGAGTGGTTACCCCAGACCGGTGTGCCCTACACCGGTGGTCTTTTATAAGTCGTCTCAGATTCAAAAGCAGCGTTGAAATAAAGAAGCTTTCTTTTGCAGACCTTTTCGCTTTGCTCTTATTCTTTGTAAAGATGTGGACGTATGGTACACCGATGATTGTTACCTTCAAGAAACTTCCTTTTTAGGGGATCTTTTACGTACTGTCTGGAATGTACACAAGAATGTCATTTCATTAAAGTAACTCGACCGACATCAAAGTGTCACATCAAGCAGCTGTTAATGCAGACTTACCAATGTTGTGGATTGCAAGGTGATGAAGAAACTAAGATTTTTGAAAAATCCTATAAGCCAAATAGCTACAAATCTTGTTTTTCATTAGCACACTATATACGCACAAATAAGTAACTTATAAATCTATTTACAAATATATTGTGCAATAAACAATATCAACATTTATTATTCAATCTTGAAGAATTTAATTTACATAAATTTGCATCTTAAAGAGAAATATTGAGAATATTCATATTGTAATTTGTGTATTAAATTCTTGCTTTGTTCCTTCATTTCATTTGTAATATTCTAATTTCAAACATTACAAGGACCATTCGCTTGTGGGGCTTGGTCTACTTGTAGTTAGATTTTCATTATTTGTATAGACTATACGGTCACAATTCATGAATGTTTTTGGTGTAGTTTTTTGCGGTGGGATATCGAATGAGCTTGAGTTAGACCAAGCTAGTAAGTAGATAATTATAAATGCTTGCAAAATTTAAAGGTGCAAGAAATTAAAATTGCAATAGGATTTAAAGGACAAAGAGTAAATGTATGAATATAAAGGTGCAAGAATTTAAATGACATAAAGTAAAGGCTGAAAATGTAAATAACAAGTAAATAATTAAATACTAAAATGATAAAAAAAAAAAACTCTTTTTCTTATTTTAAGGCCTATTTATAGATAATTCATAACCTTTATTTATACAGAGATAAAGCATACAAAAAAAAAACACAATATTAAATTGGTCAACATAACTCTTTGGAAATAACCAATGGAATTAACATGAATAGTAGTAAATATAACCTTTGGATCTAATAAAATAATAGTAAATATTGATTTTCTAGAATTCCTTTGGAACTAATATTTTTATTTTTTAATTAGTTTGACTAGGCTGAATTTTTTTTGAGTTTGATTGAGCTTAGACACACCTCGTATCAGTTTTTCAACACAAGTCAGCCGTCGGTACCATTATATAGCCCATCTACCATACTCTAAAGATAATATACAAAGATGATTGAACCCAGCGTGACGACCTAAAGATTATTTAAAACCAAGGTTGATTTCTTCTGACAAATAATTCCTCACGATCAGAGGCATAGCGTGTACCGCCACGTCTCCACGTACCGTATCTATATGTTCAGTTACGCCACCTCTTATCACACAGCCATTAACAACCTTCGCCAGATAAGGGTATAAAAGGAATAGTCTATTTATGTTTTTTTCGTCATTTTAAATTAAATTAACTTCAGTTCTTGCCCAGAATTTGACTTGCTCGAGCAGCAACAGGACCTGGGGTGCCACGTGGCCGTCCATGCCATGCCACCAAGACCTTAACGGAAGATTTCAAGCAAAAAGAAAAAGGAAGAAACTCCCCGTCCCTCGTTACGTTGGTGCGTAGTTTAAGCGTCTGCGCACAAAGCGCTCATTCAAGCACCTGGGCCAAGAAACCCAAAATCTCAATCATACACTCATTTTATGATCTCTCCCTCTCTTCCTGGGTTTCTGGAACCTCTCGCTTTCTCTCTCAAAATTCAAAAACCCTAGGGTGCCACATCCAACACCACCGGCTCAATCCAGTCACACCTAGTCATCCATGGCGGACGAGCCTGCTTCTTCCGCACCATCGGCGTCAACGTCGTCTTCGACCTCATCGGTGGCGCCGCTGGGGAACTCGGTGATCCCCATAGTCAACAGGCTGCAGGACATCTTCGCACAGCTCGGGAGCCAGTCGACTATCGAGCTTCCGCAGGTGGCCGTGGTAGGCAGCCAGAGCAGCGGTAAGTCCAGCGTGCTTGAGGCCCTCGTCGGTCGCGACTTCCTGCCCCGGGGATCCGAAATCTGCACTCGGAGGCCGCTTGTGCTGCAGTTGTTGCAGACCAAGCGGAAGCCGGATGGGACGGATGAGGAATACGGGGAGTTCCTCCACTTGCCGGGCAAACGATTCTACGATTTCTCGGAGATTCGGAGAGAAATTCAGGTGCTTTTCCATTCTTCTATCTCCCTGTTTCAGTGGCAGCTGTTTGTTCTTTCTTTAGTTTCTCTTTCGTTGCCGAGGAAAAGCTTTGGTTGCTCATACCAATCAACGGGCAGTGGCTATCTCTTTGGTTACTTAGGAAGTTTAGAAGAAGAAACAAGTGCGATTTTGATTCATACGGTGTGTTATTGTGTAAGACTTGACAATGAAAAGCTTTATTGAATTATTCAGTGGTTGATTCGTATGAACTGGTTGAATCAATTAGTTTTCGGAGCTGCTGCATTTGTCAAAAGGATAGGTACCTCGTGTTGGTGATGCGACTTATTTGAAGAAATGTTAATTAATTGAGGCTTTGAGTAGTAATTTTGCTAGTTTGGTTGTGGTTCCGAACCTCTCCACTTGCTCTCGCATTATTGCTTTCTACTGAAGTCAGTTTGTGATTTCGTGGAGCTCCTGACTGATCTGTTTAGTCTTGAGCAGTAGCTAAATTTTGTAAACTCAGGATGTGCAACATTGCATGTAACTGAGCATTTTAATAAATGTTGAAAACCAAAAGTTGTCCTGATTTTCTTTCTTTTCTTGCGATTGCTTTTCTCTTAGTGCTTTCTCTTCTCTTTGAGTGATTTCCAATATACCAATAGGCTGAGACAGAGAGGGAAGCAGGAGGTAACAAAGGTGTCTCAGACAAGCAGATTCGTCTGAAGATTTTCTCACCAAATGTTCTTGACATTACACTTGTGGATCTGCCTGGTATAACGAAGGTTCCTGTTGGTGACCAGCCATCTGATATTGAAGCACGTATTAGGACAATGATCATGTCATACATTAGAACACCAAGTTGTTTAATTTTGGCTGTTACACCAGCAAATTCAGATTTAGCAAATTCAGATGCTCTTCAGATTGCAGGAAATGCTGATCCTGATGGTAAGTGTGGAATGTGGGAAAAATATGCTTCCGCATGCCATTGGTGCTTTTTGTTATTTTTCACATCTTTATCTTACATGAAAATGTTAATTTGGCAGGTCACAGAACCATAGGTGTGATCACAAAGGTGCATCATATCTTAACTTGACTTTTATGTATAAATGACTTTCTGACAATGGTATCAAACTGTTTCATTTTTCTAACGAGGTTTGACATTTTTCCTACCTGAATTTAGCTGGATATTATGGATAGAGGTACTGATGCCCGTAATTTGTTGCTTGGAAAAGTTATTCCCCTTCGACTTGGTTATGTGGGAGTTGTGAACCGTAGTCAAGAGGTAATCATCTGTGTTAATTATGTTAGATCAATTGATTTCAGTTTTATATGAGCCAAGACTGAGACGGGAGAAGCTGCATGCAAGGCTATTTTAATGGTAGGATAAGGTCTTGATGGCTGTTCAATGTCTTGCTATAAAACAGGACATTATGCTCAACCGGAGTATTAAAGATGCACTCATAGCTGAGGAAAAGTTCTTCCGCAGCCGTCCAGTATGTCCATTCCATCCTGTATTATTCATGACATCATTTAAATTCCGATAGCAAATTGCATATCTAAGTTTATGCTTTTCAAATAGGTATATAATGGTCTAGCTGACCGTTGTGGTGTTCCTCAGTTGGCAAAGAAGTTGAACCAGGTAAAGTTTTGTGACATTAAACTTTACTGAGTGTACCATGGAACATGATTACCATTTCAGACTAGATGCTTTATGTTCTTAATCTACCGTGGCACTAGTGCATCTATGCCGATAAATTCACTGCTGCTCTCACTTCTGCTCTGTTTTGTTTAACGTACATAGAAAATATTCTTTGTCCCCACCTCCACAGCTGCCTCTCCCTGCTTTGTATTGTAAATAAGCTTTGAATCTTATTATAATATTTTCTGATGAATGCTAAACTATTTTTGACTCTTTAAATTCCCTATTAACTTGAGGTTTGACATATTTGGTTTATTTTCAGATTCTTGTGAAACATATCAAGGCAGTGCTTCCTGGGCTAAAGTCACGTATAAGCTCTGCTCTGGTTGCTGTTGCTAAGGAGCACGCAAGTTATGGAGAAATCACTGAATCAAAGGCACGTTTTATTATGTCAAGAGGGTGTATAACTTGGTTGAGATCATTGTACAATTAATTGCATATACTGAGGTTATTGGTTTACTTCTTCATAAACACTGTACTGTATATCTGAATTTTACCCTGTACTAATCCAGTGTCCTCTATCGATATGGAGTGCGAACTAATATTTGTCTTCTTTTGAATGTTTGTACATTTAATGGTTTTCTTGTACTTATTTCAAAGTGTTCATTCTTCTAAATTTATGTTTTAAATGTTTGTACTGGTTCATTATCTCATTGTGTGTCCAATTGTTCATGGAGATCTTCTTGCATCTTGCCCCTCCTTAGATCTGGTTTCACATACTGTTTTTAGATGTCTTTATTTGGTGTCGTAGTCTCAGCTCTAATTTTCACTTGGTTGGCAGCTCCTTTCTTGTTACACTCTGTATCCAGAGACAGATTCTCAGTCTTGGTTTTCTGGCATTCTGGCATTCTTGTATTTTTTATTTTTGTTTTATGTTGTTGGATTACTTCCCATTTCTTAATTCTTTCTTGAATCCAATAGGCTGGTCAGGGGGCTCTTCTTCTCAACATACTTTCAAAGTACTCAGAAGGTAAGTATTTTTTTGCCTAACAATACTTTCAAAGGTAAGTATTGTTAGTTCTTTATGTTCCTTTGCTCCCCTAGCTATTATTCTAAACCATGTTTGTCATCATATGTGTTACTATCAGTTTCCTTAGTTTATTGGTGGGATCATTAATTCCTTTTTGTATACAGCATTTTCTTCAATGGTGGAGGGGAAAAATGAAGAAATGTCAACATCTGAGCTGTCTGGTGGTGCAAGAATTCACTATATATTTCAACAAATCTTTGTGAAGAGTTTAGAGGTGCGTGTATTTTGATATGTGGGAGTTCTTCCCCCCCTCTTTTTTGTCCACTCTCTATATTATATGTTGTCTTTACACACTAGTTTGAAGTGCAATTTTGTGTTACTTGTTTCAATTATCAAAATGGCTGTCTATTTGTATTGGTAAGTTTGTTCCATCAATGTACCATTTTTCTAATTGCAAAACCTCGAGTATAAGTGGGAGTAAAGTTGAATCTTTACTCTGTATTTTAAGTGAATGAAAGTTCTCATGGTATAAGTTCTTTATTAAGTCTATTAATCCAAGGGGTGGATACAGTACATGCACTGACTTCCCCAACAGCATCTATCAGCTCCATGTCTGCCTTTTGCCTAATGTATACTCAAACCAACTGATGGATAACAATCTTTGTTCAAAGTTCTGATGGTCTATAGTTCTCTTATCTGCAAAAAATTTTTAGTGCAGCTGAACTCCGACTGATATCTCTTTCAGACCAGCCTTTTTACTTGCACTTTCCTGATTCTGGAGTCATAATTGAAATTCAAGACTTCTTCCCCCACATGAAATTCTATACCATTGGGAAAAATTAACCCTTAGTATGGTTAGTTCAAGAAAATTCCTTCTAGTACATTTTACAATCCATCTAGAACTCAACCAAGAGATGTGAAATTTGTTCAGTTTATGTAGGGTTAGTATTATTGTCATAGAACACATCATTTTTGTTTCTTTAAATTATTCGAGTTTGAGGTAATTGCTAATTTGAGGTTCTGTAATAGTGGGCCTCTGACCATTGTGTTAAATATAAGTATAGTCCATGAGCGGACTGCCTAGCTAACATTTGTGCTGTGATGTTTTGTGGCTGAGTGGAAGTGCTGGTTTTCAGTCTGATATTGTGTCTTTAATGCAACTTGATCTTCCCTGCAGGAGGTGGATCCATGTGAGGACCTAACTGATGATGACATTCGAACTGCCATTCAGAATGCGACTGGCACTAGATCTGCATTATTTGTTCCTGAAGTAGGGCTATCTGGCTGTTACAAAATTTTTTGTTTAATTTGCATAATTGACATTTTCTTTTATGTATGGAATCCTTAGTTTTGGTTGTTTGAATGCTCCCCACACCTCCTTTCAATGTTAAATGTAGTGTTTAATTTAATTTCTGCATATTAGGTACCATTTGAGGTTCTTGTTCGACGGCAAATAGGACGTTTATTGGATCCAAGCCTTCAGTGTGCCAGGTTCATATACGATGAATTGATGAAGGTAGGGATACTTGTGTCCTACAATTGATGGTGCCTCTAACCTTTTGTAATTCTCAGTCTTGGAATAACTTTGTTCTCTCCTCAGATTAGCCACCGTTGCCTAGTGAATGAACTGCAGCGTTTTCCTGTTTTAAGAAAGCGTATGGATGAAGTTGTAGGGAACTTTCTTCGAGAAGGCCTTGAACCCTCAGAAACAATGATTGGACACATTATTGAAATGGAGGTATTTTGGTATCTTGATACTTTAAATTATGTTCAATTGAAACTTGTAATGTTTGATTCAACTACACTCATAAGTTTTACATTTGTTCTCCTTTTATTATTTTTCCTCTGATCAAAAGTTTGTACCATAATAAACTTGGAGCAGCTAGTTTGCAATACTAGAATTGGATTTTGCTAGTTTCAGTCTGTGCTTTAGTTTGCAACGCTAGAGTTGGATTTTGCTAGTTTCAGTCAACAGGGCAGAAACTTATAACAAGTAAAATTTACCAATGTTCATGTGTAACTCCCTAAAATTTCTTCCTGTCAAATGTCCTATGTTGTGGTACTTACAATGTTTTTGGTGCCCTATGATTTGCCTTCCTCGCCTCTGTTATGAGGAGAAGATTTCATTTGATCTGAAGACTATTGTGAAGGAGACAATTGCTTAATGATTGTTTTTTGTGTTATAAAGATGCCTTTATTCTAAATTGCTTAATGTAATTTGGAATCTATGTTTGTTCATGTTGCTTCTTGTTAATTTTTGTTGTTATTGGTCATTAATCTATTTCAGTTGCATCTGTGATATTGAAAGACTTGCATAGGCATACCACTGCGTTTCAGAACGTTATCCATCATTGAAATATATAATGTAAAATGTATTGGTAGTGGGCAGTCATCTATTTCCATATACTAGCTTCAGCGTTATAGTCATTGCATATATATATATATTGGAACATAGTAACTGATCTGTCTTGGATGGACTAGGGTCTGTAGAGTTTTGTAAGGCCAGAGGTATGTAGAACATTTGGAGTCCTGCGCCTTATACCTTCTGATGGACAGTATTATCCTAATTGGCAGCATAAAAATTATAATATGGATTTGTGTTTTGGATCTTTTTCTCTGCTTGCCTTGATCTTTCACTGGATCTTAATACCCTAGGGACTTGTTAGGCCAGCATACGACTTGCATTAAACATGCTTGTGATTTTCAAAAATGTTTAAGGTCCTTGTACCACAATTTGATTTGCAGATGGACTATATAAACACTTCACACCCAAATTTTGTTGGTGGGAGCAAAGCTGTAGAGGCCGCAAAGCTACAGCTCAAGTCTTCTAAGGCCATGGCTGTTTCCAGGCAAAAAGTATAGACCGGCTGTTGTAATAGTCTCGTGTGATCTGCATTCTGTAAAATTATTCATTTCTTCTAATTTGTTTCCCCCCTTTTTGGTTTAAAGGATGTTGTAGAGCCTGACAAGGCACCAGCATCTGAAAGAAGTCTGAAATCTCGAGCTCTTCTTGCCAGGCAAGCAAATGGACTCGTGGCTGATCAGGTTGATTATTTGTACTTTTTCCTGGCTAATAAGATCAGTCTCTGCAACCTCATTCCCCAATTAAAAAAGGGAAAAAAAGGGAAAAGTGATTAAATGTTGTACCTGGACTCATCCATATCTCAAGCGTCAAGAAGCAAGTTTAGATTTTTTGTGCCTATTATATAATTAGTTCGTTTAATTACTTCTGCTTTTGCCATTTCTTTTGGATGACTGGCAGGGTGTTCGCCCTTTAAGTGATGTTGAGAAGGTCATCTCCTCGGGTAATGTGTTACTAAAATAAGTATTTTTACCTCTGCAAGATTTTTTTATGGCATTTAAATGCTTGTGATCTCTCTAATCATCAATGCTGATAATTGCATGCAAGCAATTAAATACCCAAGGCTACATTTATTTTTCATTTTTCACAAAAGCAGTTCCTGAAAATAAATTTAATAAGAAACAACAACTGTGCTGAGTTACAGAGATATTCTAATAGTTGGAAGGATTGATAATTGATCAGGAAACACGAGTGGTTCAGGTTGGGGAATTCCATCAATTTTTAGTGGAAATGATAACCGTATTTCTGCCAAAGAAAGCTTGGCGAACAAGTCATATAGTGAACCTATTCCTAGCCTGGAACATGGCGTCTCTATGATCCAATTAAGAGAGGTATACTTAATCTGCCAAAGATGTGTTTCAGACTTCGGACATTCTCTTTTATAGGTTTAATTTCTCTTTAATGAATATTTCTTGGTGTTCTTGAAGCCCCCAACTATCTTGAGGCCAACAGAAAATCAATCAGAGGAGGAGGCAATTGAAATTGTGGCCACAAAGTTGCTTTTGAAATCATACTATGACATTGTTCGGAAGAACATTGAGGACTCTATACCTAAAGCAATTATGCACTTCCTGGTACTCTCATTCTCTTAAAAATCCAATTTTGTATTTTTATGTAGAACATGCCTTTGTTATAGTCAAACTATAGATCATGAGTGCTGGACCTTTATTGTCTTGGAATTCTGTTAATTCTGATGGTTCCTCAACTGTTATTGCTTTTCTGTCCAGGTAAACCATACAAAGCGTGAACTACACAATGTTTTCATCAAAAAGCTTTACAGGTGAGTCATAGCAACACATGATCCTGTATTCTTCTTTTTTTTTTCAGTGCTGACGGTTTTCATTTATCTTGTGTTATGAATCAGAGAGAACTTGTTTGAAGAGATGTTGCAAGAACCAGATGAGGTTGCAATGAAGAGAAAGCGCACTCGTGAAACACTCCGAGTTCTTCAACAGGCTTTCCGTGTAAGTTTTCCTGATTTGGTATCCAGAAGCTGAGGTTAGAGCGAATATGTAGGGTCGTTGACTATATATTAAATTGCTTAGCAGTATTTAGTTTCTTATTGTACGTCTGGTCATTAGGAAATTTTCTTGTGAGAACAATCTGTGTATTACGTGCGTGATGGGTTTCTCTTTCTTCCCCGCTATCCCATTTCTGAAGGGAAGCTTTCTTGCTAACGCTTCCTAGATGTCAATTTGCCATGAATTTTATATTTTTGCATTATGTTCAATAAGCTTGCCAAATTTTTGTTACGAAATTTTCAGTGAGTTCTGTTTTCTGTGTAGACATTGGATGAGCTGCCTTTGGAAGCTGAAACAGTTGAGAAGGGTTACAGTTTGGGGCCTGATCCAACAGGGTTGCCAAAGATCCACGGACTGCCATCATCATCATTTTACTCTTCGAGCAGTTCCGCTGATTCCTACTCAGCTTCTCCTAAAAATCCAAAGACTCGAAAGTCGTCTCACTCGGGAGAGCTTCAGCCACCGGTATATTCTAATACGGATTCAAATGGAATTGGACGCAATTACACACCGGGTCTCTATCCAACGGTTGATGTGTAAGGCATTTGAATGTGCATCGTGGTCCAAGTGATATTTTTTTTTTAAAACAATATTAAGGCATTATATTCATTTGATTGCCCCGTCCGACTTTGGAGATGGTTGGAATTCGACCTGCGAGGGCCGGCTCAAAGGGGAGTTGGCATCTTCTAACTATATTTTGCAAGCCAGATATTCCGTTATTGCTTTCCTCTACAATTTTTCTTTTTTCTTCTAATATGATATAGGTTAGAATTACATTTTTCACGAGGCTCCTGAAGGAATAACAGGGAGTTTGTAAACCCCTTCTTTTGTCAGAAGCAGCAGCTTCAATACCCATATGTATGTATTTTTATTAAGTTTTTCTGGTTCGAGAGTTGTTGAATTGTGATGGATTTGGCCAATTGTATCATCTTTAAAGAGCTTTTGCGAGTATTATGCTCCATTTTTTTGTTGATATTGAGATAACACCCGATTCCCTTGATTTCAGCTAGCTGTTTGCTAAGTTTTATCATGTGGATCGAGTAGCTGATAGTGTTTTGAGGGGAAGTTGGCATGGACATGGTATAAAGTTGTGTAATTTAAGAGATGGTTGTTTGTACCCGTTGATGGTTGAAGCAGCATTGATCTGCCCCTTGTACCTACCTAAGTCAATTTTTACGACAGATCCTTGTTTCAAACATAATGGCACAGAGAATCAAGGGCTCTCAATATTCAAGATGCCACAACTTCCATCACTTACAGAACGTACACCAGCCTAACATGGATAACACGCTTCTATTCTTCCTGTATTCACCGTGGCTCCGATTCCAAAACTTGGTGAAATAATTAATTCCGAGTCCAAAACTTTTGAGGTTTCCAGCAACCAATCTTTTGAAGGCCCGATCCACGTTGCATATATATAACGTTTGAAAAGATATTTGAAGAATAACTGCAACATATTCAAATAACTGCAACCTACATATGACTCTGAATAAATAAAATATGTTAGAAGGTCTTAAGTTTATTCGAAAAATTAGTTCAAAGATTGGAAAAAAAAATTTCATTTAAACTTTAAATAAATGTTTCCTCCTCTCCAATGCAGGGCTTGTAGCTTCTAACACTTTCTACATACCAAGAAGTCATTCTAATAGTAGCAAAGTCATGTGAATAATTAGTTTGGAGTAGAATTTAACTTAAGTTTTGATATTATATTAGAAAGTTTAATCTAAAAATTAACTTAAGGGTTAAACAAACCTTTCAAATTATACTACTTGCCTACATAAACATCCTAGCTTGATTTCCTGGCTGAAATATTTCATCCAAGTTTGAATAACATTCTTAATTCCCCATTCCATGCATGAAAATTCAGGTGCTGGAGGTATCAGTCCGGCATTCTTCGGTGCTACATATAGAGCAACTTCAGGGCTGTTAAAGACTTTATTTCCGCCGTTCTTAATTATATAACTTTTTAAACGAACGATCAAGATTCACATTACGTGCAACTTCAAAACTCAAACCTCCATTTGTGTTTTCCAGTCCAACCTGCCTAGCCTTTCCATTAAAACAAGTAGATCCGCTCACAGCCCTTAAAATTTGATGATGTTGGACGGTTCAGATTCCTCTAAGCCATGGATTGAAACTTGTCTATAAATCAAGTTCTCGTGCTAACATTCCCAGTTCTTGTAACTACCCTAACTAACTGCGCCAGACGCTTTCTTTTCCCCGCTCAAAACAATGCAGCCTCCCTCACTTTCCCGAGAAAACAAATCCGAGAAACGGCCAACCACATCCAATGAACGCCATGCCACTCCTTCTCCACCACGCTTCCGTCTATGGTTATCAAGCTGCTCTCTCGAGCACTTTATCTACGCCGCTGTGACCCTTCCCCTAGCACTCGTCCTCATCCACTTCATCTTTAGCTCATTCCTCACCAAGCACCATGAACAGGTAGAGATATCTATCCACACATGCATTCATGCATCTATCCTCATTTTTACTGACATATGTATGAACTCATAGGCTCCTGCGCCTCAAGAGTCCCCTGTCGACTCGGAGCTGTTTCGATACCCGAAAAGCTTTCTGAAGGACTACGAGCAAATGGAGAAGGAGTTCAAGGTGTACAAGTACCCGGATGGGGATCCAGGGACGTACTACGACTCGCCGGGGGTGCTCAAGGGGAGGTACGCGAGCGAGAGCTACTTCTTCAAGAATATCAAGAAGAGTCACTTCCTCACCTCTGATCCTAGTGAGGCTCACCTATTTTTTGTTCCCATTTCTGCGCGTAAACTGCGCAGCGAGGTACCTACGATTTCATCAATTTGTTCTTATACTATGGCTCCAAAGAATGGCATCCCTTCATTAGTTCTTGATCTTCAGATTATGAATGTTGGTTTCAAATTAATTCCTGATGTATCGAATCTACAGCTAGTCAGATCACATACGTGAGTGTAGTTTATGTCGGATGAAAGAAACTGGGGGAGATCCAACAGGGTTGAAGGCTAGTAGTTCTTGTGAAGTACACAGGGTGGTTTGGAGCACAATACTGTGGCTAGACAACTTGGAGAAATTGAAAAGATCGATGTCACTTTGTTGAAATTCATCATTCAAAACTTGGTAATTTCTAAGATAATGTTATTGGTGCGTGGGAGGGACCAAGAAAGAGGTTTCAATCATAGGAACTGTTTGGAATAGTACCTGAGTAGTAATGAATTAGTGCCCAATTGGATTTCCTGACATTGTTGAGCTTTGGATCCTAGCAGGTACGAAACTAATATTTACATGGGAAGATATCAGTAATATGAAAGAATATATAGACTCCTTACCTACTGGTCAATTAAGGTTTTCATTTCCAAATTTTTGCTTTGAGGACGCATTTGCCATGTACACCAAGATCATTTCCCCCTTGCTCTCTCGCTCTCTCTCTCTTTTCTTTTCGTAACGGGTCCATGTGAAAGTTAATTCTCTGTTTGTGAGTTTCATATATCTTTCTGATATGTGTCTAAGCACATTTTGCGGACTGCAGGGAGCAACTCACGAAAATGTCACCATTATAGTTCGGAATTATTTCCAGCGACTTGCCTCGAAGTACCCCTACTGGAATCGAAAACTTGGTTCTGATCACTTCTTTGTGGCATGTCATAAGACTGGGGTGAAGTTGACTGAAGGACTTCCACATTGTAGCCACAACTTAATTCGAATTGCGTGCTCACCCAGCCATGATCGTACTTTTAGGGATATTGTCATCCCTTCAGCTGAGCAAAATGGCAGTATTGAGAGGTAACTTCAACTGGTGCCAAGGATCTGTTTTCTTAAAGTTCTTTGATTAAGCTGTTAGTAGATCTTTAACCGTAAGATGACGGATTTCTCAAAAAATTTCTTTGATACTATTTGTTGATCGTTGACTGTAAAATGACTGATTCTCACTTGGCGGAGGCATCCTTAGTTACAAGCACATAGCTCATGTACTCAAGCTTTACTTAGCCCTATTCAACTTGTTGGATCAGCTACTACAACTTTATGTTTTGTGGTTGTTGTATCCCTTGTTGATTGAGCTACCCCCTATAATCATTTCAAAGAGGTCCTGTTTTGGTACTTCATTAGATTAAACAAACCCTGGTTTCTGTTCAGCATCTATTTTGGATATGTTATCTGTCAGCAGATTCTCTCTCTCACATCATCCTGTTTTAAGTCTTTCCAGAATGACTATCAACGTATGTGTTTTTAACAACACTCAATAGTTTACGTTCCAGCTATGGTGCTGATTTACTTTTATTTTTGTACGTATTTCTTGGGTTTCTAGTCTGTTAGATTCCTTACTCATTTATCATGCCATTAAACTCTGCTCTTTCCCGTCAAACTATAACGAAGTAAGCTTCATTCCAGCCTGCTTGACCAAAGCTCTTGCTTTCTCTCAGTTTATCTTTCCCGCTCTTCACCTTCTTTAAGAAAGGAAGTTTCCTGTATGACTGAATCATGCCTTTCTCCTTTGATCTCCCAAAGCTTACGGCCTTTTGATGATTCTTCTATAGGTCAAAGCGTAGCTTGTTTTCATTCAGTTCCTTTCTCCAGCTGCATAACCGAAGGGCCACTTTTTTTAAAACCCTTTTTTTCGTTCTCTCTTTTTTGGTTAGTTGAGAAGAATACTGTTGAATTGAATCGGAGGCGTCGTCTCTCGAAACTGCAATGCTGTATAGCCTTCGGATTAATTCACGTCCCAGAAATGAAAATTTGGAAACTGGTCGCTTATTTGCATTTATTTCTGTTAACACTTCTTGTCGCTCAATTCATAACTAGTTGAAGAGCGTAAAATAAATTTTTACCCTTACTTCCATCAGAAGAAAATATTTGTTTTACCATTACTTCCATGTAGCCTTCAGAAAGAAGAATGCATTTGATATCATGTCAACGGGACTTCTTTGTCTTTGGCACAGGACGAGGTTGGATTCCTTGAGACGCGCTGCTGAGTCTATGCAAAATCCATGGGAGCATGAGTCTGATTATATTTTCCCGGACAACGTTGTAGTTACTCCTGAAGGATATCTGCTATGTCGTGAGGAAGGATATCATACCCCTCTCTGTGTTTGCCTTCATGGATTGCCAGCCCATACTTCCCTTATAGAAGACTCGATCCGTTATGGATGTGTTCCTGGTAATATCATCTTCCTATATGGTTCTTCAGTATTCAGGCATGCTTTTTTCTGAATTGGTCTTATCTCCTTCATCATCCTCTAGGCTAGAACGGAGAACTATTTTTCTCGCCATCAATCAAACTGGCCCCCATGGTCAATATTTCACTTGACCATACAACTGGAATTACTTATATTTTTACGATGATGCTTCACTTTCAGTTTCCTTTCTAAATGTCTATGTGTCTCTCTGCAGTTATCCTGACAAATAATCCCCTTCTTCCTTTCAATGATATTCTTGACTGGAGTAAATTTTCTGTAATACGTAAGAGTAATGGCGTTCGATGGTTTAAGGACATTTTTGTTGAAGTATCTGAGGAAGGTCTCAGCAGATTGCAGGAAAACTTAGTCCAGGTAACAAAATGTTCTGTCTTCTCGCATATTGGAAACACATTGTACTTCGTTGTCTTCATTTGAGCTGTTTAACTTCTGATTATGTGCTTCAGCTTACGTTTTCATTTTTCTCAAAACTTCATTTACAATTTTGATGTCCGAACACTGGCACTAGAATGCACACTAGCATCACTACTTGACAACCTAGTACTCGAAACTGAGATTAATAGCTTTTCTGGGGAAAACTAAGTTGTCACTGGCTGCATCGTGGTGACCTGTGCCCTCCTTTTTCACCCAACAGCTTCTGCTAGCAGAAAAGCTTGAGAAATTCAAATCTAGATAATGCTTCCTCCCAAGGCGAAATTAAAATGCCCATTCTCTAATGTCTTGAATCAGGTCCAGAAGCATTTCAAATGGAATTTTCCTCCGGTCAGATTCGATGCATTCAACCTGGCGATGTTCGAACTCTGGCGGCGCCATTAGATGCCGATGCCCAGGAGCACTTCAAATGGAAGTCTTCCAATATCTTTTTGTCTGTTCTCAACATCCCTGTACCCGTATTAAGTAGAAAGACTAGTAACTCGTACCTGTAATGGTCTCACAAGGCACGTTGTAGCAGTGCTTGGCTTCATTAGTCTGAAATGAGAATTCTCTGCACAATACAGATGTTTTGCTTTTATTGAGATTGTGGGTAACCTTTCAATAAACATCAAGAACACTGACTACACCACAGTGCAGGCCCCCACAACCCTCATAGAAGAGAGACACCAGCGTAGTAAACAAAATACGGCCTTGCAGGAGTTTCCATGAATGGTATCCACGAAGCTTCTGTCAGACCATATCCACCAGCAGATGGTAGTATCCAAACAAAAGATTTCACGGGGGATAGCAGCATCCTTGAAGAGAATGGGCAAAATAAAAATAAACATTCAAGATCTTCCTTCCTCAAGCCACAAAGGCCGCAAGTCGTAGAGTGCGAGATGTCATAGACAGTTAGCTTGTCCTTGGTGCTTGTTCTCTAATGAATCAGCACCAGTGGATGTGCTTGAGCCAAAGAGTATTATATAACCGAGCCCGAAGTTTCTAAGAGTCACGAGGGCGACAAAACTTCCAGCCATTATACCACTCAGCGGTTGGATTTCAAATGGGTATGTTTAACTAACTAAACTGGGAACAAAATAGCTTGCAACTCATCAACAATTTCGAAGGCTAAGTGGAATAAATAGAGTGCAGTAAACGTCGGAAATAATAACACGAAAATGCAGCGAAAACAGCAGCTCAAACTTAAAAATACGGAGCTAAATGATTTTAGTCAACTCAAAGCATTTGGGTAGAACTGCTGATATATTAGTACGGAAAATGAAGAATTTTGCACAAAGATAAAAGGTCACACTTCATAAACATTTCTTCTTGTTTGTATTAACCATGGTGCAAAACTCTCGCAATAATAGAAAAAAATAAACAAATTGTTGAAGATTGAAAGGATGTTAATCACACCTACCACATTACCATATTAGGTGACCTACTATGTTATTATGTTTGGTCTTAAAATAAAGTTCAAAATATTGTAATCATTATGTATATATTATTTTTTAAAATAAATTACGTCTTACATTTTATAAATGTAGAATTTTGATCATTGTAATATAAGAAGTTAGGTTTTGTTTAAACTTTTACTCTATTAATGAAAACAATAAAATAATTTTATAATTTCACTCTGTAGTGCACTCGGTTCTCATATAATTGTGGTCGTGTTTTTTGGTCTGAGCAAAACCTTCGTTTTGTGTTGTTGAGACATGCGCCTAACGAGAAAGTCTTTGCGATCGAAGTGAGCCAAGGAGCCGAGCAAAACCCTCAATTTCAGGCTGAGCTTGAAATTACCTGTTTCTTAAGTTATCTAGGTTTCTAAGGTGCCTTCTCCTTAACCCTAAGTCTCCTTTTATAAATACTAAGTCCCTCTTCTTCTCCAATTAGAACTCAAACTCAATCTTCTGGAAGTATATCTTAACTTCTACCTTTTGGAAGCCTATTCTATCTTTTACCTTCTAGAAGCCTATCGCACATCTTTTACCCTGTAGAAGCTCATCATATCTTCTACCTTCTTAATATTTTAAAAGCCTATCATATCTTCTACCTTCTTAATCTTTTGGAAGTGTATCTTATCTTCTAGTTTCTATAAGCTTATTATATCTTCTACCTTTTGTTCACCAATCATATGTTTTACATTCTCAATCTTTTGGAAGCATATCTTATATTCTACTTTTTAGAAGCTCTATCAAATCTCTAAGTTATGTGAGTTAGGCTAGGTCATAACAATACTCACCCAATTAAATAACCTTTGTCCTCAATGGTTAACTTTTCTTTTCTTCTTCTTCTTTTTTTTTGTTGCTTTTTTTTTTTTTTTTTTTTAGATGTCACCATTTGATACTTGAAATGGTGATCAAAAAGACTCCAAGGGTTTCCCTTGTGGGTGAACTTTCTAGTGGAAGGAGAGCTAGTAGAGTCAACTATCCATCCTTTGTAGGCATCCACACTTCGAAATTTGCTTGATTCCCTCTAGCAATGATCTACAATGCAACTTCATTGTAATGGAAAAGGTAGCAGCTCATCCACCTCTTTGTCTAGTAGTGGGTTGGAATGACTCTAGTTGCTGCCAATTTCATCATTTTTAGTCCCTCTAATAGTGGCTCCTCCATCTCCTTTGATAGTAACTCCTCTACCACTTTATTGATGGCTCCTTTGTCTACTCAACACTTCCACGACTGATGCTCTTCATGGTCCATCTTCCTAGCTATGGCTCATCTTAAGGTGGCTACCCTCTACAGCACCCCTAAGTAGTCTTTTCCATAGGTCACCTCATATATTATTCAAACTCAAGATATGGAATTCGCTCTAATACTAATTTTCATTAGATGTTAGTTTTAGCATTTTTAGCATAATGGTCTTTGTTGGATCCTATAGTTTTAGGTCATGACAATTGATATCATAGTTAACTTTGCATCTTAAGTTCAAACCATGAATGGGGTGACCTATGGAAAGGGCTACCTAGGGGTGCCACAAAAGGTAACCACATAGATTGAGAGCTGAAATAGTTGGGAAGATGGGCCATAAGGGTGTCAATCATGAAAGCATAGTAGATTGTCAAAGGAGGGGGGTTGGAGATATTTTTCTAACCATTTAAAAAATAATGGAACCTTTTGACAAAGAGATCAAAAGAGGTGGGTTGAAAATGTTTTTCCAATCACTTAGAAACTCGTGTCCTTGATTGTTTTTCTTATTAGCTCCATAGATAACATACGTTTGAGCACTAAGAAATATTCTTGCAAACTACTATTATTCTATTAGTGGTAGATACACAGGTTGCTTTAGGTTGTGCTTATAATTTATTTCTTTAGTTGAGTACATGTAGGTTGAAATTTGTGCATATTCACACTGCATTATTCATATCCAAGTCTGAACAAACCGAATATTGTTGAGTAAAATCTGAGTTTATATTGTAGCTACTAGACTTGTAGCACCCTTAGCATACTGTAAACAAAGTCTGAATAAAAACTGTTTAGTTGTGTACCGTGCAGTTTATTAGTCTCTAAGTGCCTGACTAAGAATGTAGTGCCCAAAGCAAACACCCCGCACTTTCTTCTTCATGGCATCTAATTTCTCTAATTCTTGGGCTAACTTTCACCTCCTCAACAAAAGACTATGACCATCTCCTATTAGAAAAGGTAGTCAATGAGGTACAGTAGAATGTCTTTAGTGTGCTCAGGAGTTGGAGAAAATGCATGCCATGAAGACGAAAGTTCTGGGTGTTTGCTTCGGGCATCAGACTCTTATGGGGCACTTGGAGGAAACACTGGCCGGAACGTGTTAGGGTGGGACATTGGAGTTACAACCATGGATCTATCATCATTCTCAAAGCTTTTCTCATTTTTGACAATCCCACCAACTTTCTCTGTGATTGAATGCCATAAAGACAAGGTTCGGTGACTTCATCCCAAGCCTAAGGTTTGTATGCAAGTACGGTGATCATCTCATGCGCATACAAGGTCACCCTGAGTACACCATAGACATTCTACGAGCTAAGCCTTTGACATTGGGTTGACCAAGAAATCTTAGGCACTTCCCTAACACTGAGCTAAGCACTTATCGACCCTAATACAGTTTTTTTATGAGCTCAAATTTGCTGTCAAAAATCAGCTCTAACCACTTCTTAGAGTACATTTTTGGAAAGGACAAAAGACCTATGATATTTCAATTTCTGCATCGCTTTTACGATCGGGCTTACTGCGTGCATCATGCCTCATGTTTTGAAGGTATTTCTTTCCTCCTTTTTTCCTTTTGGTGAAATGTATTTACTTCTTCCGTCCATAATGCTTCTCTTTAAATTGCTCTGTTCAGCATTGTGTCTCCCTGCAGTTATCTTGTCAAACTTCCTTGATTTGCCATTTAATCATCTTCTGGACTGGCAAAATTTTTCTGTAATACTCGAAAATAATATAAACATCATAAGGACAAGGAATACGAGAGTAAGATTTCAACAGATGCATGACAATTTACTCGAGGTAAAACAATGTTCTGATTGTTCCATCCATTTGACATTTAGCGTCTTGATCTGATCTGGTTTGCATAGAATTCATTCCTTCATAACGCTGTTTTTGTTCTTTGAAATTTCACCACACCATGACATTGTAATGGGCAAAAATTCGTTCCTCTTGATTAACGGCACGAAATATCTAAAACTGAAGAAAATAACTATTCTGAATGATGTATTCAACACAAAATAGTTGCAGTTTTCAACAATAATCACTTGAATGCATACCAACTTGGGAAAAAAAAAATAAAAAAAATCACATCACTAGAATCTAGTAGTCAGCCAAGGCACTTAAACTTTATTTGACACAACCAAACAAATAAGCAAGGTTACCAGATAAATTGCAGTATTACTACTTTATATGGACAATCTTCCACAGTGATCAACTATTTGTCTGAATCAAGGTTGTTGAGAAGTTGGTGGACATATAAGAAGTAAAAATATCGCGTTGAATTGATTACCGAGATTGCATTTCGAACCTTTCAAC
The DNA here is from genome assembly GCA_028551485.1 of Casuarina cunninghamiana. Taxonomy (NCBI): domain Eukaryota; kingdom Viridiplantae; phylum Streptophyta; class Magnoliopsida; order Fagales; family Casuarinaceae; genus Casuarina; species Casuarina cunninghamiana. Next base: position 10,632,833 of record CM052371.1, read on the forward strand.
TTGAGATCCTCTAGGAACTGATAGCCAATCGGAACATCAAGCTGCCACGCCAAATATATGACACGAGGCACAAAAGCTAGAAACATTATGTTCTTTTACCTTCCAACTAAACTAAGATCAAAAGGAAGAACCCATTTACCAACAAGGCTCACTTGAGTGGCGGCAGAAAGATGAGTGGGGGTGAGGGGGAACAGAAAAGGTTTATTCACATATTATTTAGTACAATATACAGCAACTCGCATAAGCAAGTACGCTCTGTGTTCTACAACTCGTACAAAGTAAATCCTGCATCTGTGAACATACCATTCTGCATATCTAATGTTAGTACAAACCAGCAAGCAACTGCATCTCTCCATCGAGAACAGACCATGTGCACCCACTACAGGTCATGTTACGGGCACATGGCTTTCTTCAGCTTCTTGGCCAGTCAGTTTCCATGTTGGAGACATCAATGTCAACCTGTAAGCAGGCATTCATGCAATTAAAGAACCAACAAAAGCTTGTTTTATTCAGCCGGAGATATCAGCAGGATAGACACCAATACCTGCTCATCAAAATTCTCAGGAATCTCAAATTCTGTCCCTGATGCATTTGCAAGTTCGTCAAGAGTTTCCTGCAAGGACCAGAGAGACAAAAGTATAGAAGGATGGCAATATGATCTCGTCAACACTGTTCTGAGATGAATTTCTTTGGGACGGTGACAAAACGTGCAAGAGAAGTAAGTTATAGTGTTGACTTAAGCTGCTTAAGATTAGAAAGTTAATTCTAGTGTCAACAATTAGTACTAATGCTCCAACTGATATTATACATTCTATGTTGAATATTGGACGATTTAACACTGAGTCTCTGGGTGTTGTGAGGTCATTAAGTCAAACCTTACCCGGTCTTACAAATGATTATCCAACCACTAGAATTATTGGGAGAAACAAGATAAAATGTAACGTACTTTAACGAGCATTGGCTCAAAGCAGTTAATGTTAAACTAGATATTTCAATTGTACATGGCTATTTGTTCTTTGTTTTCTTCACTTATTTAGATGTTAAACTAAATAAATAGAATGGAAGTTGCTAGCATCCTCTCATAAGGGGTCATCCCCCAGTTCAATGGTAAAATATCTTGACCCCACAGCTGTTGCACAAATGAACTGGTTCAGTCATAAACAACATAAATTGTCTAGGTAAATCTCAGAATGCTTCACCAAGATGTACAGTAATGCCAACATTTGTCCAACGTGAAGGAAAATTGTATGGAAGGGAAAGGATCAAACAAGAATGTCAAGAAAAATTGTCAGCATGGGTACGCGGGGAGGGGGGAGGGGGTGGGGTGGTAGCTCAAATACAGAGGCCAACAATGTAGACTGTATAACATTTTCCATCTCAAAATATTAATTAACCAGAAATACCTGCTCATCAAGGTCAACAGATGGATTCTCCAGTTGGATGGATAAATGCTCTGTAACAGCCTCAGCAGTTCCCAAGAGTGTCTGCATCAGATTTCTTTCACTTTAAACAAAATACAGACACATAAGCTGGAACCTCAAACTGCCAACTTCTCAGAAATTATTGCAATAAAAAGGGTTTACAGGCAAACTAAATCAGCAACATGAACCTGAAACCAAAAGAGATCATAAGCAAGTCATCGCAAGCTTCTCTGTTTTTTTGTTTTTTTGATAACACAATTACCAACTAGGTCATCCTTACAACTAGAACAAGTACCAATAGTCTTCTTTGTGTCCAGGCTGGAGATGATACTCTCCCAGCCCCATATCCCCACATGCTAAAATAGTAATGTAAATCATATAAGAGATGACACAAATTTTAGTAAGATTTTTTTTTTTTTAAAAATGGAAGAGGTAAAGCTAATAACAGATAGAGAAGAAGTTGCTGTTCTTGTAAAAAAGATATGTACTTTGCAACACCCAGAAAGGAAAATAAGACATCAAGCTGAATGGATTAATTTATAACTCCTCTAGAGGTTGCCCATTTAGATCCCTAGTTCACAGAGGTTTTAAGTTTCCAATTGAAAACACTTGGTGCAAAGCTCCTCGCATAGCTTGCCACCATGCGTCCACAACCTGCACTCAAAAAAAGGATTGTCGAAGTCCTTGAAACCCAACTCAAACCAGTACGTCTAACGGGCCCAAGTGCAGCTTCCAGCTTTGCTGACCAACCATTTCCTTGAAATCTAAAAGTTGTAAGCCTTACTGATATTACCGCAAATTTCATGCATTAGACAAGAAAGTATAGTGGCTCTGAGTTAACCATGTATTTAGCTCAGACTAGGCAGGGATTATACCCAACTCAATTTTTCTGTTAACATCTCCAGGGTCTAATCAAATAATTCACATGAAGAAAATTCCCTCAACAAGTTAATGCCTCCTTGCAGCAGTTATCAGTTGTTTCACTGCAACAAGTACGTAGACTGCCTAAGTCTTATGGTACTGCTGCAATAGGACAATTTTCCGTCCTATTAAGAAGTACTTCATAACAACTTCTTGAACTTGAAAAGACTAGCATATAAAAAGTTCCCATTGAAAGGTTAGAAGAAGGAACTAGTTATGATGACTTCCATTTTACGGTACATAAAAGATTCTGCAACATAGTTGTTTGGTAAAAAGTACATTGACAGCACATCAATAAAACCTACATAGAGCTTTGAGCATACTCATCTAAGTCTCATAATTATTTAGCTTAATATCTCCTACTAGTTACTCCACCAAAGAAATCAGTCCAAATCAAAAATCCCATAGAGTTCAAATATGAAATCATCAGTAATCAATAAACTATTTGTTCCCTTGCTTTTTAGACATTATACCTGCTCATCTGACCTCGTCAAAGAATTTCCAGGGCCTAAAGGTAGAGGCTTAGTGTCACCCATGCTTCCCTGGGTGGTCAATATAGAATAGTCCAGTAAGAACACTAGTTAGGGCATTATTAATTGAAGACATAGATTAGACGGCATTTATTACTGGAAACATGTTTTTAGCAAACCAACCAGTAAAGACCATCAATAACCTCACAACTTCCATAAAGTAATTTGGCTCACAAAGTTTTAAGCAAGAAAGAATACAATAAGCTGAAGATAGGTTGGGGTATTCCGTCAAAAATATAATGGGTTTATGTAAAAACCTCAGTTCCACAGGCAGCAGCCTGAGGGAACCTCAAGAACCCATCAATATGTAACATATATCAACGAACTGCAAAATTTAGGAGAAGATGAACATGCACACACACACACACACACAAAAAAAAAAAAAAACTAGAGATTCATTTGCTTCACGTATATGCTGCAAATCAACCCAAGGAATTTATACCTGATCATCCTGGTCAGCATATGAATTTTCAGGTTCCATGCTTAAAGGCTTAATATCAGCTGGCGTTTCCTGGGTAAACATGAATTTATTCAGAAATCAAACTGTATACATGAGTTACTCGTCATGACAATCTATAAAGACATAAATCCATGAAGAGACTTATAATTACAATTTTCACTTGAGAATAGATTCAAACGAAGAGAAAAGCAAGGAACAAATATTTCTAATCTAATTGCCAGGTTGAGTATCACGATGTATCAATTCTTAAAGTAACAAATAGAATCATTCAACAAACAATGTATCAGAGTAACTCAACAATTATGCTAAGATGATTGGATATGTGATGACACAAAACAGTCCAGGTGAGGAATCCATCTAGTTTCAAAGAACTTCCATCATAACTCAACAGCTATGCTGGGATTATCAGGTATTTGATGACACAAAATGGTCCAGGTGAGGAATCCATTTGGTTTCAAAGAACTTTCATCATAACTCAACAACTTTGTTAAGATGATTGGGTATTTGATGACACAAAACATTTACAGGTAAGGAATCCATCTGGTTTCAAAGAACTTTCATCATAACTCAACAACTATGTTGAGATGACTCAGTATGTGATGACAAAAATGTGTCCAGGGGAGGAATCCATCTGGTTTCAAAGAACTTTCATCATTTGCAATGTGAAGACTGATGATTTTCAGGCTCAGTAGTTCTTACAAATTAGGAGTACCAGATCTTTTCATTAAACAAGCAATTTATAAATAACTCAAATGGACACAGATACCTCTGAAATAAGTGTAAACATAGATTGAAATACATACGGGCTCACTTTGGTCGAAAGGAATGGGTCTTCCCGCTTTTGCAAGATCTCTCAATGTTCCCTTCAAGTTAAGTGAAAAAGATTAAATAAGGGTAAGCAAAACCAAAAGAAAAATGGCACTTTAACTTTAAAATCGTGTTAAAATAAATAAAAAGATAAAGCTTGTGGAACAGAAGCAAGAATAGGATTTGAGACCATTCACACTTACACATGTAATCAAAACTTTGGACTAAAATGAATATCTCTGAGACTATCTAAGAAACAAAAGCATATCTTTGAGACTATCTCAGATACAAAATACTGTATCTTACTTTGAGAAAGGTGATTTGAGAGTCTCGTCTATATGAAATAAGCCTTCACAAAGAGATGAACAAATGTTCAACCATACTAAACACCAAAAGAAAAACCATCTTCTATCCCAATTAGCAGAGAGTTTTCCAGAGCTATACTAAGACCATAAGAGTCAATCAACAGTCTATTCCCCTAATCTACGCAACAGAATTGAAAGATAATAGGGAAACCCTAAAAGAGCTATAGGAAAGGGAATTAATGATTAACAACTTGAGGAAATAATAGACTGCCTTAAGGCCATGCTGAAAATTTGTCAATTCCCAAGCATTGTCAAACAATAGCATTAGCAAATGCAAACAAGCAATAATGAATGCTCGAGATAACAATGGATACCAGTATTTTCGAAACCCTTTTAAATAATATAAGTCAAGCCCTAACTCACCTGTTAATCGAAGGAATATTTGTTACATCAAATATGTCCAAAATTGACACTCAGATGTGGAATAAAAATAAGAATTTTTTGGAAGCTTTCTTCAACCATATATGACCTGAAGGACAAAAATCTTGTACTTGAAGTTTTGCTCAACTAGATAGTGGAAAAGTAGTGATGTTGAGTTCAAATCTTGACTTTGCAATTTATCTCCCATTTTAATTACTAGGTGTTTGAGCCAGCATATGAAGAACAGTAATAAATATCAATTAGATAATTAAATTCATGTTTTCCTATCAAAAACTTAAGCTTTGAGTTGAGCGATCATTAGTGAGAGAAGTTATAAAATAATGTTATAGTTAGGAATGAATAAACGATAATGCTAAAGCTAATTTCAGTGTTTTTCTACATCCTACTGTAACCGTTCCTTGTTTCAGACTTCAAGATGATAAACTTTTCTCCAGGTTTGAATTGTTAAATGCTTTTTAAAGAAACCAAACATAAGCTTTGTATTGAATAGTGAATGACCACAGCATGACGAGGCTAAAGTAAAGCTCGAGTGGGCTTCTGGTGGCCGACAAAAATGTGCTGTGTAAGCTGTCTTACTTTTTAACAAAATTCTTCACGTAATGCTATTTGATGGTATGTCATTATCCTATTCACTCAACTACTTTGACAAATATATATTGACAACAACTGAATGAACTTTTCTTCTATGAGTTTTTTTGTGTGATTTACCATTTGCCCAAGAGCTAAATGTATAATGTATATACAACAGAAGCCTTGAGGCTCAACTTGAACTCTGCCAAGCTTGACGAAACCCAAGTTAGGCAGAGTTGCTGTTAAGCAGTTTAGTACTCGACTTGACTTTGGCTGGTTTCTGCCCATTAAGTTTGTTCAGAGGCCATAGATGTCTACTATAGTTTCCCTTTTCTTTCTTTTGGTTTGGTCCCTATCTAGTTTCTTTCAGTTATCTTCTTCCCTCATGCCTATCTACATCGTACTTTCTCATAGAAAACTTATTCCATAACAAATCCTTGCTGACATGTGATGATATTGTAAAAGAAAGTCAAGCAATGTTGACTTGAAGTCCAGCCTCATAAGACATAAACATCAATTAATATGGAAGTCTAACCAAAACCAGTTCCTACCTTGTTTGCCCACATTAGTCCACAAGCATTGCAGAGAGATCTTGGACCAGCTGGCCCCCGACGCATTGCTGGAGTAGACTTTTCACTAATCCCACAATGTTGGCATCTACGTAAACTAAACAAAATTGGAAACAGAAAAGCACACTTTTCATGTCAGCATGAATTAATAACAGGCAGAACAAGTACCATTAAGAGAATTAATTGAGAAATGCATTTTAAGGTTAAAACTTGTAAGTGATTTGGCTTCAAACTCACACAGGTGCAGGACAAGTTGTGCCATCACTTGAATCACAGTTTTCAGCAGTCCCTCTGTCAGACTCCTTTAATGATGCAAACTGTCCATTCTTACGATGCATCCTAGAAGAAAAATCAAAAATTTATATACTACCAAAATCTAGCATATTACTAACCCCCTTGGTAAGTGGATAGTTTCCAATTCAAAAATTCAGGACAAAAATGAACTACCACACCTTTCTAATGCTCGAAAAATCAAAGTCATGACAGATATGAAATACACATACAACCCAATTCACTTAATGCATGTATGTTACTAGATCTTCATACGAAGAGAAGTGAGAGCAAAACAAAAGAAAGCCTTACATCTGCACCAATAAACACAACCTAATGAATAAAACTAAAAGGAAACTCCCCAAATAAGTATATTGCAAACCTCCAGCAAATGATACATAGAATTTGCGGAACTCTGATTTATCTTCATTAGAAAGCAATGTCCAAGAAAAATTCCGATTAAGGAAACATAATGAACCAGATATACATTTAAGAAAATACAACAAAGAGTCTTCTATGAGAAAAACAAGCATTAGTTATTAGACAATCTTGGTACAGGACTTCTTAAACAAAAGTCATCGTTGCTTAAGAAAGGCTTGGGTTGAGCTAAGGTCATCAAGCCAGAAGTTTTTGGAACAGGATACCTGTCTAATGGACTCAGCAAATGGCTCAGTTTTCTCTAACAAAAGGCATTGGAAACTCTCATAAATTTTCCCCTTCATTGGTTAGCAGAACCCACCCATAGGTTCAGGCAAGAACTCAAAGCCGCCTTAATTTTACTAACACTAGTTCTGCGAAATCCAAAAGTTAGAAGCTTTGGCTACTCAGACCAACTACAGGTAAACATAAACAAAAATTACACAACCGGCCCATCTACAGAAAGACAGCATATAAGGTCCTCGTCTGCAGCTCGTGGTACCAAATTTTGTAATACACAGATAATTTAACTTATAAAACATAAGAAAGCTTGTAAAACAAAATCAGCAGCCAATAAAAAAAAAAAAAAAAAAGCCAGACTAGAAAGTTACAATATGGGACCTCAATAATTATGAAAATCTCTTAGGTCTATAAGCATGCTTATAGTTTAACTTCTAAAGGACTGAATACAATGACCAAGTTTCATGACATCTAAACTGAGAGAAGTAGCAAGAGTAGACAAGCAAATTCACAGAAGAAACTAGACTCCCCAGGAATATGTAGTTTTTTTAAATCATTTTTCGAAGATAGCGGGAAATCCAATGTATCATGTAATATGACTTTTACAGAACAATCTCCATTAAAAAGCTTTTATGAGTAGTGTAAAAATCATATGTTGTGGCAAATTCCAGGGTGAACCTTCAGAATAATTTCAACAAAATAGTTACATCCAATTAAAGTACTATATACACAGTTACACAGATAAAGAAAAGGTTTTCATTTCAATTCAAAACTCACCTCTGAGCAACTTCTTTTCGACAAGTGTACCGGATTTTCTTTTCGAAACATCTCTCTTTTCTCTTTTCACGGAACCTAACAAGGGATGCAATTCTTCGTGAAAGTTTCGAACCTGAACCTCGTGATGTGTCACCTATTCCCTAGTGCATTGAAAAATAAAATTATAAAACTTTGATGAAACATTAACAAATCTTTCCAGAGTGCATAGTGGACTTTCACTGGAATACCCTGCTATTCTGTTGAAGCAGAAACTCGGAGCTAGGGACACTATTGGGTATATCACATCCTCCCAGTAGTAGTAGCACTGCCTGCACCTGCAAGCACAAATTCCGGCATATCAGGTTTATCTTACTGAAAAGGACAAGCAAGCATGAGAAGTCATGCAACACGGGTATTAATGCACAAGCACCTAATGAAGATTGCAAATATGCCCCCAAAAATCACAGCACACGAAGGACAAAACAATTATGGCCAAAGCAAAGCAACAACAGAACATTAAAAATCACTACAAATATAACTGTCAGCTTGGCACCAACCTAAAACACTTTCTATCCAGCAGCGCTATAAAGAAATGATTACAAATTTTGACGAGATTTCGCTATAATAGAAAAAAATCCCAGTATACGACTGGGCCTATATTCACTCACATTCACCAGACGATGACTACAACGAAAACCATTACTGCCAAGCTCATATGAGATCATCTTCATCCCTCCACACCAGGACTGCTCTTACAGTCAGTGAAAGCTGTGGGCCCTCAACCTATATCCCGACATGCAATGCCCCAAGAGGACGACATATTCCTCTATAGAAATAATTGCAGGAAACCCAAAAGCCCAAAATCAAGCATGTCTCAAAAAATAAATGAGAGCTTCTAGATAAAGATTCATAATTTGCAGCTAGCTTAAAACCATTCACCAAGGAAAACTAAAGTCACAAATGAAAGAAGAAAGAAAATAAAGCCACAAAGTCCAGTTCACCACTTGATTTTCTTTCCATTTTACAGATAACTAAAGACGAACCTAAGCCAAGAGAGTACCACCAAAGAGAGCGAACCTTCTGGGGCGTAACAGCGGGGAAAACGTAGACCTCGCCCTCGAAGGCGACGGTGAGCTCACTGGTGCGAGACGCCGTAACGGAACCGCTATGTACACGAGTTTCCACCCCTCCATTTACAGCCTCGAGGTGACCTCCTCCATTGACGTATTCGTCTTCGGATCCAACATCGTCACCCTCCACCTCTATCGGCACCTGCACTAGCTGCCCCTCTCGGCCCGCTAACGGCCGCGCCTGCAGTGGCTGCGCAATGACCGTCTTCATTCCTCGAGCATCAGAAACTCACTCTCTGTTCCCGACGATTTTACCGGTTTCCAAACAGAAACCCCGACGCTTAAACCCGAAACTAAAACCACTTCAAATTTTTCAGCTTCCAAATCACAAGCTAAAACCCTAACTGCGGGAACACATTCGAGTGTACCCGCGGGTGTGAATATTGTTGAAGATTAGGTTTTACAACAACGAAAATGGAAAATGAAGAGAGCTTCGAGTCCTCGTGTTTCCTTGGAGAGACTCAATTCAGATACTGAAACAATCGAGGAAAATTCGACCCTTTTTTCCATTTTTATGTATTTCCGGGGGGACGATGGAAGCCGTTGATGTGGTGGGCCCCAGAGAGGTGGGTCACGTGGAGAAGACGGTAGGATTGTGTCAGGCGACAGGGGGACACGAGGGGGTACTAAAGAGACGTCCACGTGCATCACCGTCGTAAAGAGATCCGACGGTGGCGAACTGAGACTTATCTCGACGCCGGCGTGCATGGTCAATCCCGGTGCATTTAGTTATCCGGTCTGTAGATTTCTACCTATTTCTTTTTCTTGATCAATTATCGTAGATTGACACTCTTCTTGTACACTAATAACTGCTTTGGTTTTTCATCCAATTCAAGTACTCGAATATCAAATTTAGAACTTTTTAGTTTCAAACTTTACTTACTTACTACTAAGCTAATAAATAAGTGACCAATTCTAATAATTAATTTAGAATACAGAGATTTCTTGTTTTGTTAAACCCAAAGAAGTTCGGTTTCTCAAAACCAAATCCCAGCAATGGACAATTTCAGAATAATTAATTCTGTTGTAAATTTTGGGTCACCATAGAAGATGTTCACCTTGTTGCAGAAATAGAGATAAGCCAAGAGTATTGCTGCTGCCAGAACAAAGAAATGCCCAAAACATTGATCCTTCTACTGAAGAGATATTACTACAAATGATAAAATCTGGACAGAAATTCCACTATATGGTACACACACTACAATTACAGATTAATAAGTATTTAAGAAGAGTTGAGGGCACTGTATTATATACATTCCAAGGAAGTTCTTACAGGTGAATCTAGATTCAATTAAACATACTTTTCCAAAGGAGGGGGGGAAAAGTTATGGATAGAAGAAGGCCGGGCCCCTGCAGTTACTGCAACTTGTCACTCACCTTTCCGCAGTTAAAGCAGAGTTATCGCCATTTGAAGAGGAGACAAGTTCTGCTGCCTGGGTTACAGCGTCTGACTCATTAGCTTCACCATCACTCTGTGATAAACATTAATGAGAAATGGGGAAGACAAAAGATAGAAAATCGCCACGTAAAAAGGCGCAAAAATATGACAATACAAGTGATATAACAAAGATACATGAGCAAGGAAAAAAAAAAAAAAATTGCCTGGTGGGGCAAGGATCAAAGAACAGGCAAAAGATTCTTTAAAAGAGGTGCAGCAAACCTGTTCAGTCGGCTTCAGAGAAGGATCCTGGAGACCCACATTTGGAACCTTGGAAAGATCTCGAAGAATTCCCTGCGAGATTCAATCACTATAATGAGATCACTGAGAAAGGAACCAAGGTTTAGTTTTGGGTAATTCATCATCTTCAAAGAAATCTACGTCGCGTAGCATACATGGCTATGGGTTAAAAATCCCCATCTTTGATCTAATTTTAAATAGTTAATAGTAGGTCTGGAGGAAAAAGAAAAGGAACACTTATTTTTTATTATCTTTTTCATTGGTCAGGGGAAGATATTCAATTAACCATGGAATACGAAAAATAATAATAAGAAGAAGAATAAGAACTTTTCTGATTCGACAACCCATCAAAATTCATATTAGTTACTGCGCCTATCTGTACTCTTGGTTTGCACTTCCTTCATGATTTGATCTTTTCCCCTGGCTCTCACATTTGTGCTAGGAGTAAAACAATAGCAAGGAGTAAGAAAAGAAACAATTATCGTGCAATTAGAAACAGCATTTGCAGGGACTCATGTAAAAGGATTGGATGCATGTAAATTTCATCACTCTCAGCCAAGTACAGTCTATACTAAGAAGATACATGAGAATACAGTTTCTCCCTTCCAATTTCTTTCAAGCATCCATTGATTACACAAGGAATACCTAAATTCTCCTACACATCCAGCTAATCCAGCAAAGGTTTTTGTAGACTGATATGTTTAACCCATGTATCACAGCATTTATAGTACAGTCCCAAATGGACAGAATCTTCAAGTTTTGCTGAACGTGATCAAATTTTCATCTTAATCAATGCTGCTGTTACACCATTTGCATCCATATTTAACTCCAGCTTATGCATGTGCGAATAATCTATCACAACATCCTCGTTTTAGTAAGTAATTAGCAGGGCAGGCCCCTCAACTACCCAGAATGTTCTATCATGACAAGTTGTTCTGCCTCCAAAAGACAACATATTCTACAATTATGTGACAATTGCCTCATGGTCTCCTTCTTAGTTAACAAAAAAATGTAGATCACTACAGCATAAGGTCACTATTTCAAATCTCTTAGAAACCATCTTTTAACATATCCAATTCGCCGCTAATAACTAATCCTAATCTATTTGCCTCTTACCTATCCTTTTTCTACAATTCAATATCATCTCCTGGTTAAACTACCTCCCCTCGCATGCCAACTAAAAATATAGTAGCAAGCAAAGCAAACCACACATCTTCTTGAATGTGTCTCTGAGAAAATCCTCAGGGTGAAGCTTGACAATTCATAACATTTGCTGATTTTTGACATAATCAATGGCCACTTATAGCAAGCATGATCCATGTACTCTTATCTAGCTTATCCATAATCTTCAATTCAATATCATATCTCCAGGTTTAACTTTCTCCTCTATCTTGACACCTAAAAATTATATTAGCAACATCCACCACAGAACTTCCTGCTAAATATGCATCCTCTGACCAAATCTTCAGGCATGAAGCTTGATAAGTATTGACTAGAAGAGGTATGAAAGAAAAAAGGGCTACTCATCACAAGTTGCAACAGTAACTGGCTAATTAATATAAGCTTCAAACATCAATGAAGTGTCAATCATTCACGAAATCACCATCTACCCCAACTATAATCATAAAAACCCAAGCACATCAATAAGCTGTGAAGCTCTAGAGAACACAACCAATACTTCACCAAAAATTCACCCAATATATATGATTTCCTAAAACATGTACATATTCAATTGAATGAAGCGAAAAAAATCAATCGGTGTTTTTCCTTTTTTCTTTCCAATTGTACAAACCTTATTGGCCCACTTGAGCCCACATGCGTTACACAAAGTTCTTGGACCAGCTGGCCCGCGACGCATCATTGGAGTGGACTTCGAACTGGTTCCACAATGTGTACATCTGCACCAAGCATCAAGCAATGATGTATGTTTTTCTTGGTGGGGGGGGGGGGGGGGGGGGGGGAGGGAAAGAGCATGTGAATGGCAGGAAAGAATTCTGAAAAGGGTTTCTTGTGCTTTGATTCAAAAGAATTTTTGATGTAAGAGAAATGAGAAAGGAAATTTTTTTAGTAGGGCCTGAAATTTGAAAAGCATTTTCACAGAGTCCACAGAGGAGAATTATTTTGATAACCTTTTGAAAAGATTGTTTATTATTTTTTTGCTCAAAACATAAAAGAAAAGAACAAATATTCCATAACATTTAAAATAAATACATAAAAAAAAGGGTGGCCTGAATTATAAATGAAAAAAAAAAATGAACAGCCACCACCTTCATCCTTACTGGGGTGGACACATGGCTAACTATGACCTCTTGGGATGGTTGTGGGGCTATTTCTAACCAAAGAAAAGATGATCGTGCAACCACCTTTCTTGTTTATTAAATATGACTGAATAATTAAATCTCTAGTTTCTTTTGTCATCTGGTAAGCTATATTCCACAACCCAATTACAACTTTTCTCCAAACATTTTCACAAGAAGTTGTGAAAATTTTCCAAGTGTTCCGTTATTTGAAAAGCACTTCATTTGACAATTATTTTTCTCAATATTGTGTTGTGCACATGAAAAGGAAAAAAAATGTTTCTAGACCATTTAGAAAACATATCTTATATTTTCTATATGAGAATCTTAAAATTCCAACTCGCAACTATCACCATCTTTTTCAGATGCATCAGAAACTTAGCAAGCATTTATATCCGTTAAATGAAAAGGCCAATAGGCAGAAGATGGGTAAAGTCACTATATGGTCCACAGAATGGAAAACAGTTACCTAGTCATTTAAAAATGAAGATTAACACTTACGAAGTTTCCTCAAGCTATCATCTTGTCCAGAACCCTGCGTTGCACTATGAACAGAAGAATCCAATCCCACTTCATCAGATATAGCCTTAGATGATGTAAACTGCCCCTTTTTACGTTGCATCCTGACACAGCAAGAAAAGGATGCTCATCCACAAATTACAGAAGCTGGGAAAAAGGGAAAGCTGAATGTTTCTATTTACAACACCAAAAAGTATCAACATCTGATATTTTACACTTTCGTGTTCTAAAAACAGACAAAAGAAGACTAATTTTGAAGCCAAATAAATCATAGTAACATGTTATCCTACAAGAGCTGGACCATGTTTGCTTAAGTTGCATGCCCTGGCACTTTGCAAAACGAGAGCACAACTTTGGCCTCTAAAACCATGTGTGCTAGATTGTCCATATAGTCTACTGGGAATTTTAGATTGTCTGTATAGATACCTGGATCATCCGCATAAAACCAAGCTGAAGGCAAGAATTCAATGGGCCATTCACGACCAAGTAAATTACTTTGATTAATCGGTCAGATTTATGACAAAAACATCCCAAAACGCATTTTCTGAGAGTCAAGCAGATGTTACATGCAGAAAAGAACCTAATACCAGCCAAATACCAACCAATTTAAAGGATGCTTGTTCAAGGAACAAGCAAATAGTTGGTTCTGTGGAATGATAAACTGGTAGGTCTCTCAACCACAAAAAGGATTATACCATCAAGCTTGATAAGGAGGAGAGAGCTGTAATGATTGTAGATAAAATTGAACTTAGGTATAGAAGCTTTCTTGACAGTCAGAAGTAAAACACTCGTAGATATTTTTTAAAAGTTTTAACATATTTTCTTCTTCAATCATTTCACACGCAGATCTCCTGTTACATTTGCTGCGACAGCACTGTTGACACAAATCCAAGAACATGATTTACTATTATGCAATACGTCCCATTTACCAAAGAAAAATGAAGAATGAAAGTATTATTGTTTAACATAAATGCTTCAGAAGTTATTGCAATATTTTTCATTTACTTGATTCTTGAAAATTAACAACCTTAATGGTCTCAAGTTATAGAACAAGTCAACAAAATGGGAAACTAATCCTTCTCCTTTTCCATGAATTTTTAATCCTTTTTCTGGTAATTTATAATAAGAAGTGACCAACATTTATTCAGCAACTTTTCTGCATTAACAAAATGTGCTTAGATGGAAGCACAATAAATACCTGAGTGCAACTTCTTTCCGCACACTGTAACGGATTTTCTTATCAAAACATCTTTCTTTTCTCTTCTCCCTGAATCGACTTAAAGAGGCTGCTCTTTGTGGTTGAATTGACCTTCCAGGAAAGTCACTCATGCCCTGAGAAAAGATGTTGTTGTGCAGGGAAAGTGAAAACAAATGAATGACTTCTCGAACACACTATAGTTTTGAGAAAGGTTGCACGATTTAGGCATTTACATACCCTATGATTAACAGGGACCGTCCCCACTGCAGGAATGCCAGAAGGGATTTCATAACCACCCAAAAGTAACAACACTGCCTGCACCTGTTAAACCAACCTAAAAACCTTTAATTCCTCATTTGGTTCTTCAATGTTTATGAGCTTGGGTCACTAAAGTACTCAACCATATATACTGTCAAAAACTTAATATGCATACATGTGTAACAAGAAGGAGACCACTCAATTTTTTTTCCCACTTTTTGAATGGAGTAATCTATTTTCAAATCATTTTTCCTCAACAATCACAAAATTAATCACAAGAACCACTTCAGTTTACATGGCATGTTTAGAATATATTCTTTCACGGCTTGGTAAAACTAAAAAGGAGGGGAAAAAGAAAAGAAGAGTAAAATTTCATGTCATGAAAACGGACTAAAACACACATTACTCATTTTACAAGTCCAAAACTCCAATGAAATCCTAATGCAACCTACTTCAATTTTCTGGAAAACATTTTAAAATTTGGTTAAAAAAATAAACGAAACATTTTCTTCACTAACTAGATCGTCTGCGACAGAAACCAAGACTTCTAGTTGAATCAGCATTAAAGAACAAAATATGGCATTATCGACTAAATGCGATTGGTAAGTCTTTATAATCTTTTTGTTTGAAACCGCATGAACATAAAAGTCTAGCATATTCACAAATCTGATTGATGGAAAAGTGAAAAAAGAAGCTCGGTTTGGGTGAATAGCTTCAAAAGATCAGATACCACCCCTGCCAGAAAATAAAAAACAACAAAAATACTAAATTGCAAAACAAAACAAGACCGCAGTGGCTAAGCAGCGTCGTATATTGACAAAAGTGTCGCATAATTCACAAAATTAACAAGCAAGCTGAAAACGCCAACTTCCGCAGGCGAATAACCGCGTGGTTCAGCAAAGTAACCTTATCACACATGGCCAGAAGGCATCATAGCAGAAGCATACTAGAAAATTCACCAATTAACCAAAATCCATGTCAAAACCCCACCCTTCTCCACCAAATAAATATGAACACACAAAACAACGCCCAATTCACCGAATTCGGAGACAATCAGAAGCAAAAATCCAACCTTATCCGGTGAGACAGCGTCGAACACATAGACCTCACCCTGAAAAGAGAGAGTAAGTTGGTCGGAGCCACCGTTCCCGGCGACCGGAGGATACTCGGACCCGGGAACGTACATAGGCCCAGGACCAACGTCCTGAACGGCACCGTTTAGCGTCACCGACACGGCCCCGTCTTCGAAGCGCATCTGGGGATTGTCTATGGACTCCTCAGCTACCGCAACGTCGTCGTCTTCCTCCTCCATGTGACCCTCCATATGAGCCTCCATATTGTTGGTCATCGCCCCTGAATTGTACATCGGAGGTTGGCGATTGGATTCCGGCATTGTTACAGCGTTACATTACAGAACGAAATCAATCGAAAAGGTTTTCGAATTCGAGCAAAACCTTAAAAATTCAATTACATAACACGCTCAAAAGCTTAGAAAATCAACCATAAAGAGGTCAAGATTGAACTAAAGGCGAACGGTAATAATCTAAACAAGAAATTGTCTTGGAAAACGAAAGATCGATGGAGGTAGTGAGTGGTGTGAGAAGCAGAACGTGGAAGAAGAAGGGGAAGATGCTGGGAGAGAAGGATTAGGAGGAGAAATGGGAAAAGCCCAGCCGTTACAGACTTATTTACGTGGAAATGCCACTGCGAGGAGTCGAAGATCGAAGAGGACAGAAAACGTGCATCTTAAGGCTTTTTGTTTCCGTAGAAAGATTTCTTTTTCTTTCTTTTTCTTCTTCCTTTTCAGGATAAAAGGAGATATAATAAATTTTATTAGTATTTACGTGTGAGCATAATAACCATATTTTATCAAAATTTTGGATAAGGCATAAATTTAGTGAATATATCATATACACCCAAAAGAAAAAAATTAAAAAATTTAAAAATAAGCAGCCATAAAAAAAAATGCGGCCAATATAGAAGCTTAACCCATAAAAAATAAAAAATAAAACACAATGAAAAAAAACAACATGGAAAACAACTTCAGTCATGTTGAGTCGTAATAAAAAATAAAAATAAAACACAATATGTATTATTTTTGTTTTTTTTTTTCTCGCATCCGAAGAGGAGAAGAGGGGGCGGGGGCCCTGGCTCAGTGGCGTTCTCTGAGCCTAACCCTGACCGGCCATCCCACCGGTCAGGGGTTCGAATCCCGTCCCTCCCCTTCCCCCGGGTGTGTGAGTTTATAATAAAAAAATTAAAAAAAAAAAAAAAAAAGAGGAGAAGAGAGTCGAATCAACAATAATTGGAATTGTCGGTCAGGATTTGACTTAAAGAACACCAGCAAGAGTCTCCACTACCCTTACTACTTCTGTGTACGTAAATGTTACTTATTTATGAAATTAATGTAGAAATTGAGAGAATTATTCGAATTACATGACCAACCAGGATAAAACATGCGCTTTAATAAACGACATGCGTTTTTTTATCCAATAAAAACGTCTGATCTCCGCACAAGAGCTAGTGCGCATGTACTAAAATACAGTACACGATTTGTTACATGGCCTTTCTCTATAACAAGGCCTGAAATAGTCAGAGAAGATATTTTGGAAAAGCTGAAACCATGAACGTGGAGGAGGAAGTTGAGCGACTGAAAGAGGAAATCAAGCGGCTTGGCAAGGTCCAAGACGATGGTTCCTATAAGGTGCACACAGATATGCATTCTTTTTCGTCATGGAAGTAGATTTTGGGCTCATTTTTCTCTGTTCTCGCTGTTACATTTGTATTGCTTCCGTATAAGTTGAACCAGATCGAGAAACATGGATGTAATTAGGTGGAACTGAATTGGGTTGTATTTGAATGTCGATGGCTGGTATGATTTTGATCTGGATCTAGATCATTTGGCCTTTAAAGGGCGATCTGAAACCTGTGGTTGATGTTTGGTGACGTATAGATCAGGGATCTAGCTGTGTCTGTGTTCTTTTGGTGGGTTTGTGTTTCCAGCTTATCTCAAATCGTGTACTTATTTGCTCTTAGATTTTGGATTTGGCTGTTGCCTGCTTCGTTACTTTTTCCTCGTCTAACTCGTTTTTCCAGTAGAAGGATGAGCACTTCCTTTTTCTCTTCTATTTTTGCTCACCCACATTTACTCCATTTTTGCGGATGTCAAATTCTACAATAGAGAAAGATTTTCTGAAGACATTAGTGAAATGGCTAGTGTCGTGCTCATTCCACAATCCTCCTCTAACCTCTTGCTTTTCAAATGAGCTGCTTTAAGTTTTTGTCAGAAATCCTAATTGCCCATCAAAGAGTTCGGACTTTGCCAAATCCACCACCCAATCAGCCCATCCAGTGATCTCTGTTTCGCATCATTTGCATCATAATCTTGTTTTGTTTCTACCATCAGTCTTCCGATTTGAATTGTTTCATAAGATTCCTCAAATTCATCTCCCACCCATCAAATTTATGGCGTTAGATTTCCAAGATCTTTCTAGTAATGGAAATTAAAAATCAGGAGATGTAGGGCGTGAGGCACAGGTGTGGTGGGCTAGGATAGCGAGCAATGGTGTGGAGGCCAGTGAAGGTGATGGGATGGCATGTTGAGAAAGGTAGTGGTCGGGTAAGGAGAAGAAAAGGAGTGCAAGCAGTAAATTTGAGGGATTCTTTCTTGCAATTTTTCATTGCACTCAAACTTCAATAAAATCTCCAACTCTACTAAGTTCCCATAAAATCTTCAACAGCTCTACTAAATTATCACTGAATTAATAAAAAATCGACAATTTTGTTTGTTTGAATGTAAGTATTTTCTCCAATATAGTTTTAATACTTTTTAATGTTTAGTGTAAGCATTGAAAATTATTTTCTCGGAGAAAGCAGCTCTTTGCAATGAATTTAAGCTTGATCACTGAGCTAGCAATGCATCTTCTAATATCAAAACTTGGTTCATGTGGAAGGTCACATTTGGAACACTTTTTAACGACGATAGGTGCGCAAACATATTTGAAGCCCTGGTTGGACACTGAGAGCTGCAAAGAAGCGAAAACTTGTGGCATACGATGGTGAGCTACTCCTCCAAGGAGTCCACGACAACGTTGAAATTACACTTAAGCCAACCCCAGATGCTGCGCCGGTCGCAACTGTTTCTGCATGATCTTTCTCTGAAACATATCTTCTTGTTGTGGTCTGCGATGTTGTGCACTTAAGATGGTGTCTTTACCTTCTTTTATCTGAATTCATGGAAAATGAAATGGATGTTCAAGCTTGTGGTCCGGATCGTTCATGGCAGAAATAGAAACATATAAGCTCAAAACCTTCTTATTACCATTATGTCTGACCAGAGAAACTAGTTTGAATCATGAAAGAATTCACCCCTTAGACGATGCATAAATGCATATAAACAAGTTTTGGTCTTATGTCATTAATAGACGCATGTATGCAGAACACTTGCTACAAGATTTAGGGCAATTCTGTAGAAGTCAGAATGGGGGATCAATTTCTTGTCTCCTGTTACAAAAATGAATCGGTAAGCAAAAACAATGATTCACTGTAGACCATGGCGTTGAAGAATTGCAGCCAAAATGCCACGGTTGGCCTTATCTGAACTCCTACTTTGAAGAACTTTTGGGGGGCAAAGAAAGAAGGAAAGAAGTAAAAAAAGCTACAAACTGGACAAAGATGATTTCATCACGTCATGATCCAGTGAGAATGAATGCGTGAAGGAGACTCTGAGCTGCCTGAGTTTCATCAGGTGTCCCAGATATCACAATGATCCTCTCTGTCGATCCACCAGGAGGTTGATGCACTATGACCTTGGCGCCTGATATCTGATCGGACAACACCCAGAGAATTAAGCACGACTTAGTTCTCGGAACAGATATCTAAAAAAGTACTTGAACAGTTGCAGCAATCATGCTATCCAAGGACCAAAGTGATGCAGGAAATTCACCAAAAACAACAAAAATTAAAAATTAAAAAATTTAATAATAATAATATGAATAAAAGAGAGAGAAAAATAAAAAATCTTTTAGGTTGTGCCACTTCATTACGTTCCCTGTGCTTTTTCCTGAGCTTTTTAGGTAAGTGTTTGAAATATTTTACTCCCCCATAATAAGCTGGCAACATCTCCGAAAGCTTTATAAAGTGAACAAGGGAAGTCATCACTGAGCGTGGTAACGATTCACATATAGAACTGGCTATTGGTGGAAATAATGCCAACATAGCAGTATTGCTGAAGTGGATGATCTCAAATGGAAAGTGTTGGTTACCTGTCTCAGACGAGCCAGATTGCTACCATTCTCCCCATAAACACTGCCAATAACATTATCAGGAACAATAATCTCTACAGTAGTATTTGTCACAACCGCAGATTTGCTTCCACTGCAAACATCAAAAGTAAGTTTCAAAAACTGATCTAGACATTCCGAAAATGTCAGAGCTTTTGTCCGCTAGGTAATTCGCACTTCGGACAGCAAACATTTTACACTGCTTTCTTTTTTCCATTAGAAAGTACAGGGCCAAGGTAGTTTTCAGTCGAAGGGTACCACTGTAGCTATATGCAATGATTGTTCAGAACGCTGTAAGTGTGTGATAAAATATTCAATGCTGGTAATTTAGTCTGTATTTCAGTCAACTATAGAATAACAGTTGTACAGGATATGCATGAACCATAAATAATAGCTAAGTGGCATACAAAAGATCTCCATGCCAGTACAACTGCACAAATACGTAATTTAGTAGATATTAGAGTATAAGATGATATAGCAAAACAGCAACCATGTAAAATTACATTATCTCTGCACTCTGCAGTCAACAGAGCAAAAGCCACAAAGAATTTGACAAACTTTAAAAGGTTTATGGTGAAAGCCTTTATGCGAATGCAATGGGAGCAGAAACTTTGAGATTAACTCGACCTGCACCATCGCTTGCAAACAACCATCACACAACCCCGCACCTCCTTTCTTCTCTTTTCTCCTCTCCTCTTACTTGTTTTTTCTTTTCTATTTTAAATACCAAGGATTGATATCACTGGACAAAGTCATGATGGACTTTATTTGTAATATGAAAAAAAGAGTTTTGCATCTAAATATCCATACAACAAAGAGATCTAAAATTAGCTCGCTCAACAAGTGAAGGTGTTCCGCATCACCTCAGAAACCGGCCTCCCCATTTACATAAATTAAAAACAAAGCGTCATGATTATGGGGATCTCAAATGTTAAATAAGCTTTATGTTTTGTCAAATTAAGGTGCTAAGACTTTTAAGTAGCCAACAGTCAACTTGATAAACAATTACAGTTTGGTCCATAGTGATAAAATGTCAGCATGTTATAGGGTGTTACTCACCTGCCAAGTTCTAGGCCACCTTTGAGAGAAGCCATTCCTCTACCTACATCAGTGATGCTTCTATTATTTACTCCAACTGCAGACTGTAATCAAACCAACTATAAGCGGTGACGAAATCACTTGTGAATGTGTGTGTGTGTGTGTGTCTGTGTGTGCGTGAGAGAGAGAGAGAGAGAAGACAGATAGACAGAAGTGAAAGGGTATCTTACCTGCGATGCCCATAACCTTGGTGAAGTAGGACGCTCTAGCCCATAGGGAATTCCAAGATTATCCAGACTTTGTGTAAAGTTAGCATGTCGAGTGAGACCATGAGAGACACCAACTAAAGGATCTAGACTTTTAGTTAGACTAAGATGTTGAACAAGATTATGAGAAACACCTACTAATGGATGACTTCCGAGAGGCGGAGGATCTCTGAGTCTTCCATAGGGGCTGGCATCAGTTAATACAGAGGAACTGCTCCTTGTCTCAGAATTGTTTTGTGCACTGGAGAAAAGGTTATCTCGTAGTCTACAAGTTATATTATACAATGCATCTTGCACATTTGGAAACTCTCCTGAGATCTGTCAAATAATAACAAGGGACACAAATGAAAACCTTTCCGAAATTAAAGATTCTCCTATTTCACTTAGGCCAACATACAGAAAAAGACTTCAAGAAATGAAATTAGTGAATCTGCATTATTCAAATAGCTCAAGATATTTTCATTAAGTTATTCTATTATGAAAAAAGTGATGCTCAAATACACATGGAATATATAGAAACTACTCCTAAATTACAATCTTAAATTCTGAAGGTTAAAAATTCATAAGAAAGAACTGGAATGGTATTACTGACTAATCATGAACCACAAAATGCAATGAACCGTCAATATCTTCGCAGTTGATAATACGTGAAAGAACTTGAAGGACCAAACTTGGCTACCTTGAAGAAAATACTTATTTATATAATAACCAAATGTCATAGATGTCCCCTCAATCTTCTTCTTTTCTGGTCTATAAAGATGTGGCCAGAAACGTTCTAAGAAAGAGCCTCAAGTAATAAACTTTGCTAATTAATTCTTTCTCCTTCAAATTTAAAAATGAGTCATCATCTGCCAAACACTGATAAAGTATTGACTCTATTCCAAGGCATAAATGAAAGAAAGTTTAAACAATCTTAATTTGAAAGTCTAGAGACCCATTTAGCCTAACTTTAAATATCACTCAGGCTCTGCTCCTCCTCCTCCCCCCCCTTCCTTTGTTCCCTCCTCTTCTTTTTCCTCTTCTCCCCATGCAAAAGATGAAATAAGAAAAAGTACAGTTCTAGTTGCATCCTCTCATTGTACTTAACAAAAGAAGTTTCGCCATCGCACCTGGACCACCTGATCATTCTCTGACACACACTTTGGGACTTGTTCACCTCCAATTACTCGTATTGCAGTACCTGTAACCTTTCGCATCTCTGAAACTATTGCACCTCCTTTTCCCAACAAGCAGCCAACTTGATTTGATGGGACTACAAGCCTGGCAGTGACGGCTGACCCCTTATTTGAGCCTGAATCTTGCCACTTTTCTATGCCAACTTCTACAGACCTAGAGAAAACAAGAATAACTGCCTTTTGTGCTGGCGAGTATCGTGAGTCAGGATTCTACATAAGACAAAGCAAACCACACAACCTATCAATAACCCTTTGACCAATAAATGAGAACACATAAATTGTGGAATCGTGTATGTGTGTGTGCCTGTCAGAGAGAGAGAGAGAGAGAGAGAGAGAACAAATAAAAACCTCCAATGCAGAAATGGTAATTGATCTTTCATCGCAATTAGCCACAGGAACTCCAACACTTATACCCGCACCAGTCTCATTTTGAAGAGCCTTAACAATTGTACCCCCCTTTCCAATCACACCCCCAACCCTGTCATTGGGACAAAGAATCTTAAAAGTAACTTCCTGCACCAGTGTTTTTGTTTCCGATGCAGGAACCCTATCAACATCTAATGGCACTGCATCAACTCCTGAAGCATAATTGATTAAGCTGCTTGACATAGTGTGTAGCCCTGAGTTCCTCTGCATATGATTATCATAACGCAGGTCAGGTAAAGTCTCACGGGGAACTGCTTCAAAGGGTTTGCTTTCAGCAGTCCTTGTCTTATCGACTAATGGACAATCTTGAAGACAGCGGGACACAGCAACGATTGCTTTCTTTACAGCCAAAACATGCCCTTCAATCTGCCAAATTGTCAATCCAATATTTCACAGGGGAACAGAACATAAATTGTCAGCTAAAACAGAATAAAATTGAAGAGCCAGCACCAGCTATACATAGATTTCCGTCAAGTATACTTGGACATGAAAATGCAATCTCTTGTTTCAATTCCACCACCCAACCATTAATTAAAAGCAACTACTAAAATGCATAAAAATAGAAATTCAGTTAAAAAAATGGTGACCTTTCATGAGCTAAGAGGTACTCCTCTCTTTCTAAAGGTAGACTCCAAGTACTTTTTCCATGTGAAACTGAAATGCACACAACCTTACTTTCACTCCATAATCTCGTGGGTTAGGTTTTCCCCCTTACTATTTATCAGGTTATAGAATATTGTTCTTATCAAAGGCAGAGACAAGAAAGTTTTCAAAGGTAACTAAAGGTTTCTAGCCCAAAGCGCCAATTCTGGGAAAACATAATTCTGTACAAGACTTCAATAATGTATTAAAAAAGATTGAAATGGTAACTTTTGTGTGACCAACATCTAAAATAGACACAGCAATCTCACCATCCAAAACCTTAATTCAACAAGCATAACCTTAAGGTATCCACTATAACTTTTGCAAATTCAAAAGGCATACACTGATTTTTGCCAATTGTATGCTAATAAGAAGTAAGCCTTGTCCCACAAAGGTATCCACTATAACTTTTCACAGCTTAAACTTCATTTTCAGCTATATGATTACCTAAAACTGGCTGCTCTTACTTCAAATGAAAAGCCATAGCCAGAGTCTAATCCACTTCAAGTAATAATAAAAAGAAATCAATCCCAGGTTAACTCAAAAAGACTCCAGTAAGGCAGTATGAAAACATAAAAATACTGCCAGACTTCAATTATGTTGTTGTAATTCTATTGAACAGACAAATTATCAAGTCTAGTTACAATTCTACCACACAATTGAATTCCCTCCTAACGGAAAGTGGTGGACGGTCATGCAGCTCTACACCAAGCATCTGAAATTGTACTATCAGACAACTTTTTTGAACCCTGATACCAGAGAAAGCACTTTAGAAGAATTGCATTGGCAGATGTACCTCTGCTTGACAACAATAGTTTTCTTTCTAAGGAAACTACGAAAGAAAGACTCGAATTTAATTATTCCAACAAGAGCAGTTCAATCAGATGGGATATGTGACCTATGTGATAATGCAATAACCTCTTCACTTCTTCAATCATGTCCACCAAAAGACCCTGACTTGGGCAAACATAGGTCTGTTCCCTTCTTGAACATTATAAAGCCTTTGCCTTTCCCCTCTAGAACTTCATCCGAAGATTGTCTTTCATATTAAACATCTTCAAGTTTCTATCCTGAAACCAGGGTTTCCTAAACAGGCACAAACGTCTATTAATTACTTTCTTAATATTTTATTCAAGTAGCTTCACCTGAAAGCAACAAGTTCTACCTTGCTCTATTAACTCTGTTTCCCTCAGGAAACACTACAACGCAGCCACATAAAATCTGTACAAAGAGCTTAAAAGATTTGACATCAACTTAAGAAACCGAGGATTCTCGCTCAATAACATTCTCACACAACAATGCAGGCACAACGACATGGCACACCTTGTAATTCTGCACTTAACTCTAACAGTCACAGTCAACCAAACATACAATATAACCCAAGCAGTAGCTAAATAAACCCTAACACGCACTGTACCACGAGGAGGAAAGCAATAAGAAGTGACTGTAAAACTTCAAAAGAAGTTGAAAAACAAGCCTTACCTCTACCATCTCGTCTGAAGGGTCGGCGCAGGCCGGCAACTTGTCAGTCAAAATCCTAACTTTGCAGCTGGTTTCTTTCCTAATCTTCTCCACCACCTTCCCTCCCTTCCCGATCACCGACCCTACCTGCGCTGCCTCCGCCAGCAGACGGCACGACACCACCCCAACCCCGACATTCACGCCTTCACTCTCAGCTGCCACCTCCAGAATCCTCTCGAACACCTTCAACAGCGCATCCTGAGCCTTCGAGACCTCCACACCAAGCTCTTCCACTTCCTCTCCTTCACGCACGCTACCGGGGGAGCTCTTGAGTACAAGCTTGGAGTTGACCGCGCTGGGGGCGATGACGAGGATGACCCGGTCGGGTGACTCAGGCGGAGCATACTCAACCCGGATCTTGGCCCCGGTGGCCTGCTGGAGTGTCTTGATGACGCCGCCGGACTTCCCGATGACACCGCCGATACGCGAGGCGTGGCAGAGTAGGCGGAAAGCAACGTGGCCCGGCGGGACGGAAAGTGGCGGGGGTGGGTGCTTTGAGCGCTTGGCGAGTCGTTTGCGGCGGTCGGATACGGGTCGGGCATGGAGGCCTTGGTGGCTATAGTGGATGCGTAGAGTGAGGAATAGGGACGCTTCGGTGGTACACAGAAAAAGGTACTTCCCATAATCTAACGCGCGCACACAACGAAAGCATACGCTGCTGTCTCACTTATATCTCTAAATATAAATATATATATATATATATATATATATATATATATATATATTATTTGTATTTTATTTTTTTATTTGTCTCTTTCTCCCTCTGCACAACGGTTTACAGAGCTCGCAGGAAGAAGAAAGTGGCGTTCGAGGCTAAACTGCGCGAAGGAATTTGGCCACCCGGTGCGCAGTGCGCTCACGGTGAGACAGCGGCGCCGCATTGAGGTAGAAATGATCTACTGTATGTTTAACAATGTTTTTTCTAAAAAAAAAATTTTAACAATTTTTAAAGTGTTAACTTTATAGATTCGCTTCAAAGGTATTATTCATAAGATTTACATAGGACTGGGATTATCAAATTCATTGATGTGAAGAAAAGGAAGTGCAACAGACAAGTAAGACAAAAAGGGAAAGCTAGACTTCCTTAGCTTTTTGCACTTGTATACATATTTTTCTTTTATTTTTATACACTTTGTTATTTTGGTGTACAAGACAAAAGTTTTATATTAAATATGTAATTTTTTATAGCCAAATTTAAATAAAAATAATAATATTCTAACTCTTGAATTCGTTTTTAAATTGGACTCTTCAATCTTTTTTCAAACATTATATCGAAATTAAATTTATTTCACTCTATACAACTTTAAATGTTGTTTGTTCAGGATGTTTATGTAGAACAAAAGTCTTATATAAAATATGTAATTTTTTATAATAAACTTAAATAAAGAAACTAATATTATTAAATTCTTAATCTAACTTTTGGGTTGGACCTTGAACATTTTATTAAATGTGAGTGATGTTTTATATTAAAAGTATAAAGATAAATTACTAGTTTTATAAGTGATAAAAAATTCTTATCTAATATTTTAAGGTTTTGAAATAAGTTTCTGACATTGTAATATCTTTAAACAATTATTTTTAAATTAAAGGAAAAAATAAAATTAGATGTTTAAAGTTTTGAACTCAAAGATTAAAGGACTAATTGAAGTCTAAAGACCTACAAGGATTTAAAAATTGTATGGGTTTTTCTTTACTATAGACTTTGACTTGGGCTATACTTTACTAAAGGAACAGAACTTTCCGAGTTGGCACGTGAGGCAGGAGCCACGGAACAAGTCCAAAACTGTTAAAGATAAGGAATTTGACACTAGTCAACTAAAAGTCTCCTGCTCATGTTTGGATGTGTCGTTTCCGCAGTGGATATTTAAGATTATGTGATCTTTTCTGATTTCCTCTTATCATTAACAAAGCAATAGTGGTCTTGAACTGAAGAATGTCGTGTATCCAAAGTGTACTAGAAGTCCAAAAGAATACAGTCTAAGGCTACTGGGTTCACTTAAGGGTTGCAACAGAACAAAACAAAAAAAAGGAATCTTTCTTTCGGTCAATACTTTAATTATTCGGCTTTGTTTTCCATCACAAAAGTCTTTGACTCTATGGGCCTGGGTCATGGAACATGTTATTCAATTTTGAGGTTGAATTTGTCAATTAAAATTAATCCAGCATAAAGCGCTTTGTCCGGCTTATAGTGATAATAAAAAAGAAATAAAAATAACTGATAGACCAATAGACCCTTAAAGGAGTGAATAAAAAGGCAATTCCTTATAACAATAATCTCATAATGATAAGATAAAGTAGTATAGAGATGTTGACAAAATTTCATAATATAAATATACAGTAGGATTTCAATTTATAAGGAGGCTAAAATATTTAAACTAAGAAAACAAATTAAAGTCAACCTAATTATAATTCAGTGAAAGTTTGTATGGTTGAGAGAGTTTTCAAATTTTAGTAGATTGGAGTAAGTATGGTTTGAAGAATTGATTTTTATCATTTTTTTTTTTGTTCTATTGACATGGCATGCATTATTATTATTATTTTGGTTGACATGGTGCAAAAAATGACCTGACGTGACATGTTAATGAGGTATGATGATATGACAAATTGACATATAAGTGACGCAATGTTTCTTCTAAAAGGAGCACCACACCTCAGCCTCTAAAAGAGAGTTGTATCTTGATCTCTTTAAGAGAAAATTAGACATTTGAGAAGAAACTCTATGTTTTCCGTTTCATAAAAAAAGACTCCTTACAAAAGAAATTATATTTTTTAAATATAACTTTATTGACTCTAAGTTATTATGATTGTTAGTAATACGGGTATTTCTCATGCGTAAAAAAAATTAATATAAGATATTATTTAACATTATTTTTTATCAAATATTATATTAATGTCATATATTAACATTAAGGGACAATTTTATTTCCTCATTAAACTAGAATGAAATGAGTTAAAATTAGAGTTTCTACAATATATTGTAGAAATTCTTATAAAAATAAGAATATAAAGAACAACATGAAGAAAGCAATTTGTATTTTTTGGATGAATTTTGAGTATACTCCGACTATCTTTTTATAGTGGTCGGAAAACAAACATAAAACATCTCTTAATAATGATGATCAATACAAAATTGATTATGAAAACAGAAACTGTGAAGAACCTTAAGACCTTTTAGATTTTGTTTTGAAAATTTTGAACCCAATATGTTGAAGAAATTGACTAAGACAATGATTCCATGCTCGTAGAGTTTGTTTTAATCCATACAAGGGTTGTTTTGATCAACAAATTCTAGTTAGTAGAGTTAATGAACCCTTGTGGTTGAGTCATATATACTTCTTTGTCTAGTATGCCATGTAAGAAGGCATTTTTGACATCAAGTTATTTGATATTCAACCCTTTAGTATATGCTAAAGCAATTATAATTCTTATTATAACTAGCTTAGCAATAGGACTGAATGTATCGTGATAATCAATATGAAGTTGTTGATGAAATCCTTCAGCAACAAGTCTTGCTTTATATCATTCTAGGGTTCCATCATATTTTTGCTTATTTTATATACCTATTTAAATCCTGTAGGAATAATATTTTGGGGTAAAGAGACAAGATCCCATGTGTGATTTTTTAACAATGCATTATATTCTTCAACCATAGCAGCATGTCAATTAGGATCTTTTGATGCTTTTATATAGTTTTAGGTTCAATAAAACGATATACATAGGTTGTTAGAGTATATGTATGATCACGCAATAAAGTGCATTTGGATATTTTGCCTCCTTTTAATCGTGTAACCATTGAGTGGTTCTTTATGGAGGATTTGCTGGAGTATGTCATGATTTGCACTTGTTGTTTTGTTCTTTGTAAAAGTATTTGAAGTAATTTCAATAGCAAGAGGTGGAGCAAGAGGTGGTATTATTGGATTGGTAACAACATTTGGTGTATTTACTTGTTGAAAAGGAAATACATTTTCATCAAATATTGCATATGCAACAATGTAAACTATTTTTGTTTGTAAACAAAGACAACGATAACCTTTATATCCTATAGGATAGCCCAAGAAAAAAAAAAGGTTTTAAGTGTATAGTAAGTTTATGTTGAGCATAGGGTCTCAAATAAGGAAATACCAAACACCTTAGACTTCGTAAATGGGATATACTAGGTTGTTGATTAAAAAAATTTTCCCATGAGGTTTTGTTATCTATCACCGAGCTTGGTAGGTGATTAATAATATGTGTTGCACTTTCAAAGACAAAATCCCAATATTGAAGTGGTATATGAGGATGATTCATTATTGATAACCCTGATCAATGATATGTTTGTGTTTTCTTTCAGCAATGCCATTTTGAAATGGTGCATATGGACTTGATATGTATTGATAAATACATTTGTTGGATAAAAGAGTTTTAAAATCTTTAGAAGTCAATTTTGTGGCTCCATCACATTGAATAGTTTTTATTTTAGTTTGAAGTTGATTTTCAAAGAATGTTTGAAAATTCTTAAAAATTTGAAGAAATTCATCTCTAGTTTTCATGGAATAGAGCTATTTAAATTTGTAATAGTCATCATGTTACATGCCTAGAATTTGAATTGGGATTTCTTTTTAATTAGTGATTTATGAAGTTGGAAATATGGCCAATGACTTCAACGCAAATCCACATTGCCTTTAAGATGCTGAATTGATAAAGATCTTATTTTGTCTTAGAGGAATATACAAATGTCAAATGAAAGGTGATATCACTATTACGTGGAAGGATTTGTGAGTGCTAGGAATGTATAGATATTCAATAACTTGATGATTGACTTACAAATAAAAGAATATCTAGCTAGTCAAAAATAGCAAGATATGGACAATTAAGATTATGGTCATCTTTCCTTTGCTATTATTTCTCTTTCTATGTTTTTCCTTAATTGTATTTGTTTTTATTAAGTTCCTTCTCATATTTTGTAATGCATATTTAAAGACTATAACTTTTAATGAAAAAGGCAAATAAAAAGTTATCCAAACGGTTTGCTTTTTTCTTTGTTCTCTCAATAGAACAAGAGTTTATGGTGGATATTGTTATGGACAACCATGTTCATAACACATCAACAAAAAAAATATAATATCTACTCCCTTGAGAAAATGTAATTGGTGTAGGGTCTCATATATTAAAATGAACTAAGTCCAAAGGAGCGTTGAAAATATTTTATGTAGATAAATGTGATTGTCGTTGACTTTTATTGATGCTACAAGTTGTACAAGATAATGAAAGGTTTCCAATAAACTGAATATTCATTATTTTCAGCAATCTTATTACATTTGCATAATTAAGATGGCCTAATCTATAATGTCAGGCCATTACATTTATTGTAGAAATATGAAGTCTTTGGTGATTACTAAGTAGTACTCAAGTTGATGTGATGAAGTCCATTTTCAGTTGGTCCTTGTACTAGGATTCATCCTGTTGTCAAACTTTGTACATGATAGAAATCAGGAAAAAAAAATGCAATTGTTATCTTTGGTAAACTTTGAAACAGATAGCAAATGTTTTGTTATATTAGGCATAATAAGTACATCAAAAACATTGATATTAGTATGATTTAATAAATTACCTTTGTGGGTTATTGGAAGTATCATTCCATCCCCTACAACTGCTTGATTCCCATCATAATTAAGCAGTTGAGTAATATCATAAGCATCTAGTGAGATATAATGTATGGCGCCAAAATCAGGAAACCAGTCAATTTCATAATAGGCTTGATGTGTTTGTTGTTGAGCCTTCTTAGCAATCTTAGCTTGAATATTCTAAAGGCCTTGAAAGTTATTATTTGGCCCAAAATTGGAAGGAACATACCTATAACGACATTGACACACAAGATGTCCTAGTTTGCGACAGATTTGACAAAGAACATTGCGCCGATGTTTGCTACTATAACGAGGAATAGAGGTATGTCCTAGAGTGGAGATATTAGTGGAGCACCCTCCTAGATTGGTAGAAGATTGGGAAAAATGTTAATTAGTAGGATGGTAGTAGGACTAGTGGCAAAAGTTGTTGCAGTCAGCGAACCTTGTGTAGCCATTTCAATGTAAGTTTCTTAGGTAAGAAGTAACCCATGTAGATCTTCACGAGAAAGAGATGAAGTGCGTGTATGAACGGTAACAACAATGACAAAAGGTGCATAAGGGGTGCCAAGACCTTAGAAAACATAAGTACTCATTTTTCTGAAATAATTTTACCTACAAGGGAAAGTTGATCAACAATACCATCGACTTCTTGAAGAAACTCAATTGCTGTTTAATGCCCTTTGGTTGTCTTTTGAAGACATAAGCGAAGAGCAAAAAATCATGCAAAACTATAAGCCATGAATTCATATGATAAGGCTTATGCCATATCTCTATGAAGGTTTTACACTGCCTAGTAGTGGTCACAATAGTGTCACTGCAAGTGCAAAAAATCCAGCCACGAGCAGTATGATCCTTGATTATCCAATCTTGATAAGTTGGATTTGAATCATGAGTAATATTCCCTTGTTTATCAGTTTGGATAATAAACTCTTCAGGACAAGGAAAAAAGCCATCAACACTACCAACTAATCCATTTGCTTGAAGGAAAGGCTCAATTTGAGCTTTTCAAACAAGAAAATTAGGACCTTTGAGTTGCACACCAATGGCAGGACAAGGACCTGGATTGGGCAGCAAAAGAGCATGAGTAGCAGCATGAGCGTGATTGACGTTGGAAGCCATCTACAAAACAAAAGGGATCAAAAAAAGAAAAAGAAAAAAGAGCTTTTGCAAAAAAGCTAAACTGATACCAAGTCAAAATAAGAGTTTCTACAATATTTTGTAGAAATTCTTATAAAAAATAAAAATATTAAGAACAATATAAAGAACAATATGAATATAGCAATTTGGATGAATTTTGAGTACACTCTGACTATCTTTTTTTATAATAGTCAAAAAACAAATGTAAATCATCTCTTAATGATGATGATTAATACAAAATTGATTATGAAAATTGAAGCCATGAAGAACCCTAAAATCTTTTAGATTTTAAGCGAAAAATTTCATTAATAGAGTTTATGATTCTTTTTATTTTTCATTGTAATAAAGAGATCATTTTCTTCTTATTTAAACACCTCTTATTTTACCTTCAATCATTTTGTATAACTATTAAATGAAGGAGACAAAGATTTGTTCTCACACGAGAGTGAAGAAGAAGAAGAAGAAGACGACATGCGTAAGTTGCACGTGCGTGTCTTCATGTTGTCCATGGGTTACCTTGGAGAATGGCACGTGTGTTACACGTGTCTGCTTTAACTTCAATAACCGTTGCTTCTACTTTAAGTAGGGTCGATGTGTTGATTTTTTTATTTTGGTTCAGACATGGCTGGCGGGATTATAGGTTCTATTGTTGGTGATTTTGTTTGTATTTCTAACAAAATGGATTGTTTTTATTAATCCATACTTATATGATTGTAAGGAAATTGGGTGAGACATCAAATAAAAACAATTGAAAAGGACCCAAGCCCACTAGAACCTCAAGTGAAGCATCGTTTCACTATGTGACAACTTGCCTTTTGCTCCTATATTCTTCACATGAAAAGCCTAAACCGAAATGTAACATTGGCATTAATAAAAATTTTCAAGGTACCATCCTTGTTCTGTTATAAAAAAAAAAAAAAAAAAAAAAACGTTGGCAAAATTGACAACTCTGACAAATCCAATAGAAAAATTAAGGTAATGGCAAGAACATATTTTCTTGGTGTTTTCTAACAAAAATGTGTGTTTTCGTTGCTGGTCTTTGAACAACAATGAGAAAAAATGAAAAATAGAGAAATCTGAAACTTAAAGCTTTTTTTAATTTTTTTTTTTTTTACAATGCATATACCAACTCACATATATAAGTTATTGAATCTTAAATCTTATAGTTAGAATTTTTACTAACTCACAAATTTGAACTAACTGACTAGTAACCTAAAACTTTAGAGTTCATGGAACATCCTTCTATGCTTGAAAAACTAAAAACATTCATACAAAATTATCTCACCATTCTATGATTTAAGTTGTTGTTACCAATATTCATATTCATATTTTTGTTACTATTTATGTCCAATTATTTCATATTTGATTAATATGCTAAGATTGCATCCTAAGAGTGAAATATGTGATTATTTTGATTGCATCCATTTGGGTCTTATACTAACACAATTATAAACTTGAAACGTAAGGGTATTTATGCTAGCACAAGTATTAAACCTAGAAATATTATTGTACCAAGATTGATAAGTACTAAATTTGCTTAACCCTTTCATTAAGGCAAATGAGTTGACAAATCATTATGTTTATATATGCTTACTAACGGGTTGGTACAAACTTATATGTTCTAGTTTAAATCTAGATCCTTTGTAAGCATTTAATGATTGTGTGTGCAGTGTGAGTTCACATATTAAATCTATTGGCTAATGAGTTGATTGATGAACATTTCTTTAAAGGAATATTCACATACTTGTAAAATGCTTTAGTTATAAGCTTTCAAGGCCTCAATTGGCCTACTAAAACCTTAAGGCAAAAGTATGAGGAACCCCTTAACTTATAAGGCATAGATGCTAGGCTTCCTACACCAATGTGGGACTAAAGTTGCTTTTCAACACTCCCCTGCAATTCAAGCTCGAGTTTTTAACTAGTAGGACTAGCCCATAACAAGGAGTGGGTTTACCCATATTCGAAACACAAGCCTTAACTTTGATACCAATAAGCTTTTAGTCTTAGTTGTCTCTCTCTAATAGACTCCTTAAGGAGAAAGGGAGATAAAGCTCTTATAATGCCAAAAGTCCTGCATTTCCTTACCAGTGTGAGAACTAGTGTGAGACTCATACTTTTATACTCCCCCTTAGTACGAGCTAGATCAATTTTGCTGGCTAGACTGGTCCTCACACACGTGTAGATGACTCTAATACCAATCAACAAATAGTCCCAATTGTCTTTTTCAAAAAGACTCCTCAATAAGAGAATGAGACAACTTTTATAAGGCCAAGAGTCCTGCGCATGACTCTTAGCCTTATAAAAGTTATGTCTCCCTTTCCCCTTAAGGCGTCTTTTGGATAAAGACAATTAGGACTGAAAGCTTATTGGTTTCAAAGCTAAGGCCCATGTTTTAAGTATAGGTAAATGTAATCCTTATTATAGGCCAATCTCACTAGCAAAGAACCAAGCTTGGACTACGGGGGAGAGTTAAACTTTAGTCCCATATTGGTCCCATAAGGTGAAGTCTTTGACCTTATTTATTAGGGGTTTCCCCCACCTTCTGCTAATTGGTTTGGCCCCTAAATTCAATATGGTATCGAAACCAACCCTTGACCATGTAGTAAGCAATAACCAATCCCGAAAAAATGGGTCAGTCCTGCCAGCAAAGGATCAAGCTTGAACTGCAAGGAAGTGTTGAAACTTATGTTGGGAAAATTTGTTTTTAATAAATGCAAAACTTTTAATCTGTTTCTTTATTTGATTTTTTCTATAAATGTTCTATTCTCAATTGAATGGTGATTTGAATTTAATATAACTAAAATATTTCCTTTTTATTATGATTGATTTGATTTGCTTTGCATCTAATAAGTATCATAAAGGAATATTTATGAGAGTTAATGTCATTTGAATTTTACATTTATATATATAACCATTTAAATATTATTGGAATTAATTATGGTAAGCAATAACATATTGTTGTTATAATAATTATGGATACACACTTTACTCATGCATATTGTCATAACAAGTATATGGCAAAAGAGTCTCTATATATTACATCAACAAAAAGTTGACTTAATAAGTTAGGAGTGCACACGTTCTAGTACAAGCGACCACACTATATTCAAGCAAAACCATTAAAGGCAACGACGTCATTTCAACATGTGAAGGAAACATAAAGACTCGAAAGATTCAATTAAAGTGCAAATCTCTTCTCTCATATTTACCTTCCATTCTGAGGAAACCCTAGAGAAGTTAATGGCTGATATCTTACAATCTAGCCGTTGGATTGACAAGAAATTTTGGGAAGAGCTTAAGGATTCGTCTATAAAGGATTTGCTTTAATTGATTTCAAAGGCACCTTTTGTAAAGCTACATCAAGCAGTACAACACGAATTCTGAATCATGCCACTCTGATTACTCAATGATTTCATTTCATATTTGCTTGTATTAAGTTCTATTGCATTGATTTTACACTGTGATTTTCATTTGATAATCTGTCCAAGTGTAAATTGATTTAGAGCTCATTATTCAGAAATTGTGATTTAGGACTTTCTTTGAAGTCATTCGTTTTGTATTTGATTAATATTATATTTGATATTGTAAGAGCTATAGAATAGGAAATTTCAGGGAGAGAAATTTCTATATTATGGGTTTAAAAGGGATTGAGAATCCCTTGTCATTTTGCTTATTCACAGCTATTTTTTAAAGGAGGCTTTAGTGGGGAAACTAAAGTAGGGTGGATTAGGTGCCAACTTATGGGCCAAACCACCTCCCAAATCTTCGTGTGCTATTTTCCTTGGCTATCTACTTGTTTGCTTACCTTATTCTAATTAATTGTGATTAGACAAAAAGAAATAAGTAAAAAGAAAATTTATAGCCTTTATTACTTAATTTAACCCCATTCTTAGGTAATTAGGGAGCTTTCAACTTAGTCTTACACCAGTCCCTTATGGTGAGGTCTTTAGCCTTATTATTAAGGGGTTTCCCCCACTTATTGCCAATTGGTTTTAGGTTAACAATTAAACCCCATAATATGGTATCAGAGCTAGCTATTAATTGTGCAGTAGGCAAATCCAATCCTGAAAATAGGCCAGTCCTATCAACAAATGACTGAGCTTAGACTACCACAAAGTTTTAAAACTTAGTGATACACCAATCTCATGTGATGAGATCTTTGGCCTTACTAATGGAGTGTTTCCCCCACCTATTGTTAATTGGTTTTAGGTGGACAATTAGGCTCTTAAATTCATTATGGTATTAAAGCTAGCCCTTGATCATGTAATGGACAAACTTAATCCTAAAAATGGGCTAGTCTCGCCGACAAAGGATAGAGCTTAGACTACATGGAAGTGTTAAAACTTAGTCCTACACTGGTCTTGTATGGTTAGGTCTTTGACCTTTTAAATGGAGGGTTTTCCTCACCTACTACCAATTAATTTTTAGTGGATAACTATGCCCCTAAATTCAATAATTGTTGAAACTTAGTGCCAATTAGTTTTACCCACCTATTGCCAATTGGTTTTAGGTTGACAACTAGACCCCGAGATTTAATATTGTATCAAAGCTAGCTTTCAACTATGTAGTAGGCAAATCCAAGCCCAAAAATAGGCCAGTCCTATTGGCAAAGGACTAAGCTTAGACTGTAAGGAAGTGTTGAAACTTAGTACCACATAAGTCCCATGTGATGAGGTCTCTGGCCTTGTTAATGGGGGGTTTCCAATATATACTGCCAATTGGTTTTAGGTGGACAATTGCACCCTAAATTCAATATGATATCGGAGTTAGCCCTCAACCATGTAGTGGGCAAACTCAATCCTAAAAATAGGCTAGTACTGCTAGCAAATGACCAAGCTTGGACTACGAGGAAGTGTTGAAACTTAGTCTCACACTAGTCTTGTATGATGAGGTCTTTAGCCTTATTAATGGTGGGTTTTCCCCACCTACTACTAATTGATTTTCGGTGGATAACTATGCCTAAAAATTCAATAATTGTTGAAACTAAACCTTACACCAGTTTCGTATGGTGAGGTCTTTGGCCTTATTAATGGAGGGTTTCCCTACTTGCTACTAACTGGTTTTAGGTTGACAACTAGGCTCCCAAATTAATATGGTATTAAAGCTAACTCTTAACTGTATAGTAGGCAAATCCCAAAAATGGGCCAGTCCTATTGGCAAATGACTGAGCTTAGACTACGAGAGAGTATTGAAACTTAGTCTCATACCAGTCCCATGTGATTGATTTTTAACTTTGTTAATGGAGGGTTTCCCCTACCTACTACCAATTAATTTTAGGTAGACAATTAGGTCCTTAAATTCAATATGGTATTGAAGCTAGCCCTTAACTATGTAGTAGGCAAACCCAACCTAAAAATGGGCTAGTCCCGCTAGCAAAAGATCAAACTTGGACTACAAGAAAATGTAGAAACTTACTCCTACACTAGTCTTATATGGTGAAGTCTTTGCCCTTATTAATGGTAAGTTTTCCACACCTACTACCAATTGGTTTTCGGTGGACAACTAGGCCCCCAAATTCAATAATTATTAAAATTTAGTCATACACTAGTCTAATAGATAAGGTCTTTAGCCTTATTAATGGAGGGTTTTCTCCACCTACTACCAATTGGTTTTAAGTAGACAATTGGGCCCCTAAATTCAATATTGTATTAGAGTTTGCCCTCGACTATGTAGTGGGCAAACCCAATCTAAAAAATAGGCTAGTCCCACCAACCAAAGACTGAGCTTGAACTGTAAGGGAGTATTGAAACTTATCATACATTAATCCCATATTTTGAGGTCTTTGACCTTATTAATGGGGGTTTCACCCATTTATTACTAATTGGTTTTAAGTGGACAATTGGGTCTTCAAATTCAATATGGTATCGGAACCAACCCTGATTACGTAGTAGGAAAATCCAATCCTAAAGATAAGCCCACAATGATCCTATATGGTAAGGTCTTTGGCCTTATTAATGGGGGGCTTCCCCTACCTACTGTCAATTGGTTTTAGGTGGACATTTAGGCCCCCAAATTCAATACTAATTAAATAATGGTTGTATGTCATTTACATCTAGTTTGTATGAAGGGAAAACATGTCTAAAAATGTATTTAATTTTACAATCCTTAATATTTAACTTGTCTTCTCTTGTAAAGTTAAAACATTTTGTATTAGGTGCATGGCCCTTGGATGATTATCAATCACATAGACCTATTGTCATAAGGCACATATTTGTTGTGATAATGAGTTTCTTAGGTTATAAGGAGCTGTGTTAGTGGCATGTAAAGATATTGGAGAGTGGTTTTCTCTTTAGGCTTAGTAAATAAAATACTTCTTAATCAGGCCAATTGAGGGGGGAACGAATCTAGACTTTGGGTGAATCAAACCATTTTTATACATCACGTGTGCAAATTTTGTCTATCTATCTTTCTTGTGTACATTTAATTTTGTTTTTTTTTTTTATTATTTGAATATTATTTATTTTATACAATTGCAAAACAGATAATAGCATTCAAGTTGATTTAGAACATAATAGTGAATAATTAACAATAGAAAAATAAAATAAAATAAAAAGTTTAGAACCTAATTCATAAGCTCTAAACAAGTGCCTAGTTTAGTGGTAAATAAACACTATCTTAGGAGAAAGATGTCTCATATTTGATACCTCAAGAGTGTACAAGTTTTTAAAATAAATAAACAAATAAATTCATAACCCCCTACACATTAAAAAAATTAAAAATTCCCCCTAAAAACCCTTTTTTCCTTAAGTTGCCTACATGCTTACAATAATCAACAACTAAACATCTAATTTAATCAATTAATCTATTATAGCTAAAATCTAAAACCCCAATAATCAACTTAAAGATATAAGAAAGTTAAGAAGCAACAAATTAGACCCTATATGATATCATATATGATGGCTCTTGTTTGATATTGGATAAAGGTTGCAAATACATGCATCATTGGAAGACCTTCATTACAGAATACCTATGACATGATCACAGAGAATACAAATCCTTTGCATGCTGAAATGAACAAGAAAGTGGAGAGAACACAGTAGTTGACCACTACCAGGAGCATACATCATCTAGGCTTCTAACCTCTCAAGCTGAAACTTTTCACAATACTTTAGTTCCAGGAAAAGGGTATGGAGAATGGGGGAATGAAACGAAACAGAGGAATTTTATAACCATTGATCTAGTACACAACAGAAACCCCACTTATCCATATAAACAATGGATTTGGGATTACTAAGCGTCAAACTTCATAACCAGGATTCACTTTCTGTTGAACATCTCCATAACTCTCCAACTCTTCCATGTCTTCCAAACTTCCAAGAAAGAGAGGAAGTCTCTGATGCAGTTTAACTGGTTGAATCGAAAGAATCCTACTTTTACCATCAGAGCCTCTGCCTCCAGCTTGCTCCACAAGAAAACTAAGAGGGTTTGCCTCATAAACTAAACGAAGATGGTCCCTGGGATTCATTGCCACCCCTCCATACATTAGCGTTCGATGCAGATCAGCTACAAGAGAACATATATAACGGGCTGAGTACTTCTTCGGGTATCTGCCTTTGCCTTGTCTCACAGTGTCAATATACCGCCTTAACCCTTCGGGCCAGTCAAAATATCGTGCATCATTTACTGAGTAGATTTGTCCTGACATAGTAGAAGGTTGGCTTAGATGGAAGCGAAAACAATCTACACAAAATTTCTTAATTGTTTTCCTATGTCGAATGGAAATAAGCCTGTCAAAAGAAATATCTCACCCAAAGGCCAAGTCAACTGCCAAAACAGTATTTCCAGATGAGTAAAATCCATCAGATAATGAAATCACTGTCTATAGATAATGTTATTTATCAAATGAAATACCAAACTAACATAAACCAAAGGGGTTTTCTATTCATTTATATTATGTGCCAAATTAAGTCATAGTTAATAGATATGAAATTCACATGAATTGATTCATCATTACCTCGAAGAGGAATTCTAATGCTTGGATGCGTGAGAATGAAATCTCCTGTTGAGTGATCCAGTGTAAATGCATGTGTTCCAGAACCAAAGGTGACACAGAGTATTGTAGCTGATGAATACAGAACATAGCCAGCAGCTACAAGCCTTGCTCCAGTTTGGAGTGAATTCAGCATAGCCTTCTCCTTTTCAGGAAGATGATCCACTTCCACTAGCCGGTTATAAATTCCAAAAATTGTTCCGGTCGGAATGGATGCGTCAATATTTCGAGAACCATCAAGGGGGTCTGTTACCACCACAAATGGACCATCGTCACTTAACCAGATCGGAGCATCATCCTCTTCTGAAGCCATTGCTGCAACTTTTCCAGAACTCCGAAGGGATGACAAGATGATTTCATTCTGCACAATGCACGAGAAGAAATATTGTCCTGTCATAGCTGTTTGTTCATTTTTTACCATAATGGTGGTGGAGAAAACCTAGTTTCTGTAGACAAAGGTTTTCTTCTTTGATAAGTAAATTGTGCACTGAAAGGCATAACACAGAAAACAGGAAATCTACAACAGGCTCCTCAGAAGTTACAGTCCAACTAAAAAGATACAAAAATAGTGTGGAAAAGAAAAATGAAAACCGCCTACAACGGGCACCAAATCATACAGCAACCTAGGAAATTAAGTTTAAGCTTATTTCAGAAAAGCTCAATCCCATGAGAAGTCTGGTTATTCCTTCCAAGGAAATTTAGATTAGGCAAGCTTGACATTTTAAGATACTGCTTCTATGTTACCGAACCTCCCTTTCTGAGGAAAGCACCTCAACAGCCATCTTAGACTTCAACTAATGAACTAAGAACTGATAAAAAATGAAAAAATAAAAACTGCTAAAATAGAACATCCTCAAAAGTAGAATGTAGGAGAAGATAGTCAGCTGTCTCTTAGGGATTTGTACGTACAAAACCAATCCATGATTAAGTCCTCCATTCAAAAGATTTTCAGCTGTCAAGTTCTTTCCTGAAGCAGATGTCGAGTTAAGGGAGAGAAAATTTCCAAGAAACATTCCAAAGAGCAAATGTCTATCGGTCCTGTAAAGGAAGAACACGCTTTTGATCCTCAAGAGCCTCACAATAAACACTGTATCGAACTTACCATTTCTGGTAAAGCCACTAGCTATTATGTCCTAGCCACCACCCAAAGGCTGATGCAACTACCAGAAATCAAATGAAGCAGCCAATTACAGCTCCAACCTTGGAAAGCCCCACAAATATAAACATCTTAAGAGAAAAAGGTGCACGCAACCTATATACGAATATTTACACACAACACTTGACGTCAAGGGAATACATAATTTAACATAGCCTGAAGAGAACTCCCGCCATCCTTTTATACCTTTCCACAAAGTAAATCCATTGGATCATTTCAAACTCAGGGGCATAAGAGAAATTTATAATCTTCTTCTCACATTTTTTAGATTCAAGCTGCAATCTAACCAACTCACTGGGAAAAAACTTATGCAGACTATTTTTGGAATGTATGAAAAACTTTTAAGCTGAGAATTGTTTCTCGCAAGGATTTATTCCTCAAGCCTTTTCTTGGACATAAGATGTAAGCTCTCTGGCGAATGAGATGGATATGTGATAATTACCAGGTTACCTGCATTTTTTGATACTTTAATAACATAACTACTTCAGGTGTTTCTGCAAGCTAGTTTCCTTGTCATTTAGGATTTTTCCCCTTTGTTACAAACCTTGATGCTAACTCAAATTTATTTGGCACTAGATCTTTTGCGATCTCGAAATTATAGTTTTGGAACAGTTTGCTTCAGCCATGAGATCTCGTGAACCAGTCTTCCAGGACGTACCCATGATTCAGTGTAAACGATCTAGCACACTTAGGGTGCCTTTTCCCTTTTGGTGAATCAGCTTATGTTACACACACACGTATATGTTCAAAGAGATGCCATTTCTGCAATTGGTGGAAGAGCACTATTATTTTTACCACCACATCTGAACCAGGATAATTATGTTTCTTCTTCATTTCCACACAAGTTTCCAGGGAACAGTTATGCTAGGGTACAGAATTGGAATTTCAATTAGAATAGCAAGCATGAAATGCTGATCTGGTCCAAACTTCATCACTATGCAACGTCTTTTAATACTTGATGTGTTTGTATCAAGAAACTTTTCAGTCTCCCAAAGTCCCATTTTTCAAATCCTAACTGCCTAGTTTTACCCAAGAACTCGGTATTTTTCTTTCTTCCTGGTCCAGGAATCACTTTCTTCCATATCAGTCTAGGAAAGAAGCTTTCCCATATGTTCACAAGGGTGTCAGAATGTAATACAGTTTGACCTGCAGATTCCTTTTCGTTAGATGCCATGCTATTCTAAATACAACACTACTTTGACGCTTACAAAACTTTAGTAGAAGCTACAGCTTATCCAATCCTTGAGGCATACTATCACAGATATCAAAGAAGACACAATAAAGCATCGAATCCAATTAGATTACCAAAACCGAAATGACCCTTAGCATAGGAAAGAAAAGAATCATCTCTCCCTAACTCAAATTTTACAATCGAAGATAAAATTCAGAAGCTATAAGATTACCTCCCAACTGACCAAGCACAGTAGATTATATAAATAAAGAAAGTTAAAAGGGGAAAAAATAAAAACTAAAACCAGAGGAAACATGAAAACTTACTGAAACGACATCGAGCGGTTTTGGAGCATCCCTACCCAAGCTAGCGCTGCCGGCGAGACTGGTCTGTTTCCCAAGACTGGAACTGAGAGGAGAGGCCACCAGAGCTGCAATTCTCTTGCAAGCATATTGTATGTGTTCAAGCACGACCACCAGATCATCTCCCACGTCGATTCCTCTCTTACCCACATACTCTCGAAAAGTAGTGAACCCATCATCATCCCCACTTGAAGCACCACTCCCCACCTGTGACCTGACGCCAAAACCAAACCCACCAAGATGAGCCATTCTTCTTCTTCTTCTTCCACAGAACAAGCTGTCTGGAAAATGACGATCTTTTGGCGGTAAATGAAGGAACTTCGGCAGGACACGGGGGGATTGGGGCAGGAATATCTGAGATGAGTATAAAGTAGCTGTGGGTGTTTGCATGTTACGGTCGTATGAGTTTTGAAGGTCGACAATTTAGAGACCGTGTCATTGAGATGCAGGCAGGATTTGGAGCGATTGGGCTTTGAAGTTAGGGTGCAAATACAAACAGAAAGGATAAGATGATCGTTCCTCTCCCCAAGTAAAAAATTGTATTGCTCAGACGCCATCTTTCATATGAACGGGAAAAACGCCATCACATACTATAATTATTTTTTATTTTTTAATATCGCATGCAGTTCCTACTATCAAATCCAAAATTAAGGAAGTCTCAAATAGTACTTATTCACTATATTTACTAACCATTTATTATTATTATAGTAAGATTTTAACAGTTCTTACTCATCGTTAAATTTGGCATTTGCTGACTATATGTTATTATTATAATGAGGCATTTCCACACTTAAGCTTTTTTTTTTTCTTTTATATTTTCCTTTTCATGTTTATTTATTTTAATTTTCATTAAAAGAAAAAAGAAAAGGATCATGAGTTGTAGTCTCAACTTTGTTAGATAATTTATATTTATGACCTAACTTGAAAACATGTTAGATTTTAGTTGGTATTTCATACTTCAACCTTAACATATTGGACAAGAAGGTGATTGTTCTTAGATTTCACAATGATCATGCCTTCCACTGTAGTTTCCCTCGCTCTTCTTCCTTCTATTTTTCCCCATTGACAAGAAAGTAATGTTGGCTCTAGAGTAGAAGAGAATGCCTCTATCTCATTAACTCTTTTCCTTCTAGCCAAACAAACATACGAATCCTAATCACTTAACCTTTTATAAGGTAGGAGATTTATTGAAAGGGATCTATATCATACCCATTGTCATACCATAAACTAGGATTAGCCCTCTTTCTAAAATGCAAAGGGGGTCCAACTTTACATCTGGATTAGCATTCACTCTTTGAAAGCCAAGTGGTTATGGATGTTGGAATAGACAATCAAATATGACGGTCCCGTGACTGCCATGGTGGATGACTCGGGCGATGTCCCAAGATGAGAACCACAACTTGTGAGGTGCAACTTGGCTTTTCCCATTCAGGACAAACAACTTTGTCAATTTTCCTTGTAGTGGTCGGCCTTCCTCTTTGATGAAAGGTCGACTGCCCGAGGTGCCTTAGAGCCATTTGTGACCAAATCAATGGAACAAACATGAATCAGCAAAAAGCAGCCAATTCATTCTAAACAGAACAATAAACAATTAAACATGTTTATTGATTGTGAAATGCCCTCAGGCGATTGCCCTATTCACGGTTGCTAAGAAATCAAACAATGTAGTGTTTGTTTAGAAACTTACATAAAGCAACACTAGTAAGTGGGGACCAAACAACCATACTATGGCCCAGTAAAATAAAACAATTGCTACTGCGAATGTGGTGCAAAGAAGTCAAGTCTCAAACTAGTTTTTCCTATGTAGAATGACAATTAATTTCAGTATGCTTTATACATTGATGGAAAACTAGATTAGCATCTATATGTCTAGCTAAATTATTATTTTTGTAAGGCAGCACAAGAAGTTTTATATTAGCCTCAAGATCATTAAAAATCTCAACCAACCATATGAGTTCACAATACTGTGAATCAACTAAGATCTAGAAGTTATTGACTACTTCTTTGCTTTAAGATATTAGTGATTCACCTAATTTTATGCAAAAACTAATAACAGAACATCTAGTGCTATCTAAATATATCAAAGTATCCTAAGGATTACATATATATG
Source organism: Casuarina cunninghamiana (assembly GCA_028551485.1). Taxonomy (NCBI): domain Eukaryota; kingdom Viridiplantae; phylum Streptophyta; class Magnoliopsida; order Fagales; family Casuarinaceae; genus Casuarina; species Casuarina cunninghamiana. Next base: position 10,677,499 of record CM052371.1, read on the forward strand.
AGAGCACTTTAATGCATGAACAAATTGGTTGAGTTGTTACACTAAATGTATGATATCTGGTCATGTAATGGTAAGGTATACTAACTTATCAATTAGCCATTTATAAGATAGGATCATACAATAAATGTTCATCTAATAACAATTAATAAGATTAAAGAGAAACACATACATAATATTTTATGTGGTTCAAGTTACATAATTTGCCTATATCTACTAGATTGATTCTTTGCTTATTATTAATCCAATAGCAAAAGTTGACAATTGTAGTCTTTTGAACAAGATAAAGATTAAGATTTTAATAGCCTCTCAACCTTAACAATGTAACACTCTTCAAGGAAACTAACACTTGATTATTACTTTTACACAAGTTTTTAGTTCTAATTCAAAATAAACAATTTAAAGGCTCATTTAGAGGGTTTCCAACTTGAGAGACTTTCTCACCAAAGCCACGTCGGGCTCCTTCATTAAGAATTAGAGGAGTCCTTAATAATAAGAAAATATGATGTAAATATAAGGGCTTTTATCTTTGTTTATCCAATTTTCTGCAGCACATATCGCTTAGGATACCTGTTAGATTGGCATTTTCTTTGCTTTGTGAGAGTCAGGAGAACATTACTCGATTCTACTTCTAACAATGTGTAACTTCTTCAAGAATAGCCTCGGTGTTTTATAGTCATGATGCCCAGACCCTACGCAGAAAAGTATATTTCAATATATATCCAGATGGCCGTCCAAAAGTTTTATACTGCCGATTTGAGTAGCCCATTTTTAACTTTTTTGATTTGATAAATTCCATGGTTAATGTTATCCTAATCCACTGTCCTGCTCATCTGTCAGACAAGGGAAGCACATCACAAAGTATTCTTCCATGTGTTAAGCAGCATGGAGTTATTTACCCACATTTTCATCATGAACTCTCTTTAAATATTAAAAAGAACATTATCTCTTATGAGTTTCCAACACCGTGAATGGTACCTCCAAGGTTACACCATCAATCACCAAAACTGGCCAAAAGATCCTGTTAAGTATGGAATATGCAAAGGAAGTCATTTCCGGTTTTCACTTTCATCATGAAAAGCATATTGCTTAGCATATTCACAGTAAAACCCGTAGTAAATAGGCCAGGTTTTGGATGTAAGTACTTTTAAATATTTATCCGGACGGCAAGCAATAATTTGACTGGACAAACTTTTTTCCCCGTATAGTATTCTAGATGGTTGATGTTCTTCGAATCTACGTATAGTATTTTCCTGGACGTTTGTGCACATTTTTAACTCTTGATTAGATATTACCTTTTGACTTTTCTTCCGAGACAAGGAATAAAAGCAATCCTTATCGACTTTGGACTTTAGCATAAGCAATAATCTGACCCACTTCCTAAATATAAATGCATGTGATATCTTGATGACGAATACCCTGGATTGCACTTCACATCTCCTATTACGTATTTGAAGCGAAAATGGTTTCTCCAACGATTGATCTTCTGAAGAGTGAGATTCCTCTGGAGCAGGAGCCGGTGGTTCTGCGTGAAGATGTTGTGACTGGTCTTGTTCTCGTGGACACCATCAATGGTTTCTGCACTGTTGGTGCTGGGAATCTGGTAAAAGTCCAAAAGTATCCTTTTTTCTTCGTTTAGAGGGCTGCAAAATCCTGTTTTTATGCTGCAAACTGCTGATGTTTTTTATCTTTCCAGGCGCCAAGAGAGCCCAATAGCCAGATTTCAGAGATGATCAACGAATCAGAAAGGCTGGCCAGGTCGTTCTGTGAGAAGAAATGGCCCGTCATGGCATTTCTTGACTCTCATCATCCTAACAAGCCTGAGGAACCCTACCCTCCTCATTGTATTATAGGCTCCGATGAGTCAAATTTGGTACCTGGTACACCCTTACTGTCTTCTCTTCCTAAATAGTGGTGCAATTTTTGGGTAATTAACAAGCTAGCTTTTGTTTTGGACTTAAGCCTACTAGTCATAACAAATATTTGCGGCTGAAATGATAAATACTGGTGTTGTTTATGATGTTGAAACCTGATGACCTGTTTCTATGCATGTTTGGATTTCCAAAAAAATTCCAAATTTTCGTCAGTGATGAATGAGGTACATATCATTTAACTTTGATTTCAGCCTATACTAACAGGGGCAAAGATTTGTTTTGTTTGCATTACTAATCCAAGTTTCAAGTGTGCAAGCAAAACCTGCTTATGATTAGGTGGGCGCTGGTGAGTTCCCTTTCGAAGTTAATCGTTTTTACTGATATGGGCTTCCTTCCAGGGTGAGCAGGAGAATCCTGCCCCTGCTTCCTAGCAACCATTAGATTGTACAATCATCTGCATATCAGAGAACTTTCTGGCAAACCCATAGATCAAAGGCCAAACCATTTATTGATTGTGCACTTTTATGGTTGTTCTGATCATATCTTGCTTTCAATTTTGAACGCTGGTTGTGTGTGTAATTCACGCTGCAGGTGTTCAACTAAATCCCTTATCCTTCAGGTGCTGTATCCTCTTTTTTCTCTCTTTTCTCTCATTTGGGTTTCTTCCCCTAAACTGCAGCTCTGCGATGGATAGAAAATGAACCAAGTGTGACAATCAGGCGCAAAGATTGCTTTGATGGGTACCTGGGTTCAACTGAGTCTGATGGTTCAAATGTTTTTGTGGAATGGGTGAAGGAGAATCAAATCAAAGCTGTAAGTACTTTAAAGGTTTCAGAGGAGCTTTGCCTTGTTTCTGTTTTTCCTCGGTTAATTTTGAGTTCTTGGTGCATTTTTTTTTCAATGAATTAATGAACCATTCCTTTAAACAAATCAAGCATATTAGTCCTAATACTTCGATCTTGTGTATGGCATGTCTTGGTGAAGATATTAGTTGTAGGGATATGCACTGATATCTGTGTGCTAGACTTCGTTTGCTCGACATTATCTGCAAGGAACCTCGGTTTTCTCAATCATTGGAGAATGTAATGGTGTATTCTCGTGGATGTGCAACATTTGATGTTCCTCTCCAGGCTGCCAGAAACACCAAGGGAGCTTTAGCTCATCCCCAGGTAATTAATACTAAGATTGCCCTTAACTTCTTCTCAAGCTGTCTTCCCACTAAACAACTCTGGTACAATCTTTGGTCCTTTCCAAAGGATTTGTTATGAACTTAAAACACACTCCTTTGCACTGGAATCCATGGAAAATACTTACCTTGGAGACAGAAAGCTCTAATGTCACATCCTGAATTGAGAATGATGTGGATAAGGTTGAAAACCCTGTTTGTATATGCCATAACTCGATGAATTTAGTACATGTCTCAAAGATGTGGTTGTATTACTTGCAGGAGTTCATGCATCATGTTGGTCTGTACATGGCAAAAGAAAGGGGAGCAAAAATAGCAAGCCAAGTGTCCTTCGAAGCACCCAAGAAGCCATGAACTGCCTGTGTATTCTCTCTTCTGGATAAAGATGTCTGTAGAAATACCAGTGGAAGTTGTGGATCTTAACAACAATGTCAGAACATATGTACCATTAAATTATATGAATAAACCATTGCCTCTAAACTATGGTCCTTCAGCTGATATATCTGTTGACCTTTAATCTGCATGATCTTTGGTGTGTGAGACTCAGAAGGCAAAACCATAAGCTTTTACTTTCTAGTATCTCGTGGATTTCTGCACAACATAGCCGCCTCGGCACAGCTTCAAACCCGCCAATTGAAGCATTTTGTCTTGCCTATGGTGATAATAGAAAAGAAATGAAAAATAATTGATAGAACACTCACATCTAAGAAAGAGCACATAAAACTCCCAATTTTCTATTTCATAAATTGCAAAAATAGGAGTGGATTGATAAAAGAGACTAGGTATATGAGCCTCTCAGAGAAGAGCTAAGGGACAACAAACCAAGCATTCGTCCACCACGAAGCCTCAATGTCAATTACGGATACCCATGTTGAACAATCAAACCCTAACTTCAACAACATTCAATCATACACTTTAGAAGTAGATTGAATTACAGCAGCAAGGATTTGTTGATAAGTTTGATAAGAAGTGATTAAATGCAAGCATTAGAGACAGAGTAAAGGAAGGTTGCAGAATCACAGAAGCCAAAAACACATAGGCCTATTTGATTCAAGTCAAATTACAGCAGAAGACAAAGCTTAGAAGCCGAACGCACATCACAATATAAAGAAAACCAAAGACATGATCTTCGTTGAGGCCTACCCGGTTCCAAAGAACAGAGCTGCCATGCCGAGACAAGTCAAAAGTGAAGTTATTGAAGTGTGCAGTGACTTCTATTATTCAAAACAACCCAGACCCTCAACAAAACAATGGACTAAGGTGATTGAGTGTTATCAGGAGACGAAGGCCCTTACTATAAGAAAGAGTGATATGTTTTTTTATGGCTCACCAAGTTCTTCAGTGATCTGCCGCTGTTATATCACCACAATCCTATTCCTTTTTAGGCTAATGCTCTCAATGGTGAATCGATCATTCAATATCCTTCTTCTTATGAGAGGACGGTATGGAAGATAAGCAATGTAACCCCCGATGGCTACTTTATAGCCTCCTCTGACTTTCTCCAAAATAAAGCCTTTGACCTTTTTATTCGCTCGCCAATTTTTGTTCAGTTCCGTCCAAGCTCGGTTTTGTCTGAATCTTCGTGGAAGAAGAAGAAGCGGTTCACCAGCCACTACATCTGTGGATCCCACCAAATCATTAAACCTGGCGGCTGCTCGCTCTTTCAACACTGGGTCATTGCCAAGTAGATCGACGAAGAATCTCTCCAGAAACATCCCTCTGACCGGTATTTCACGGGCCACTCGTTCCTGGAATCCCACCATGTTCTCAAACCTGGTGATGCTTCGGTTGGTTGGCACTCTTGTAAGCTCATCTTGCGTACAAATTTTGGGAGTCCCGAGTCCTGCATCCACCAAGAACATTTCTTCCCTTAAACGTAAAACCTCAGATTGTAAGGCGTTTCCAGCAGATAAGAGAAAACTTGAATTAGATTTTGGAAGTAATCGGCTCATATAGATGCTCATCGTAAGCTTTCTGGTTGTTTTCCTCCTCTTCCTCCCGTTCTACCGATCAGAAGCTTCCAGCAGCGCCGCCCTGGTTTGGAATTCTATTCTAATGGCTAAAGCTTTCTCACACACTCGCAAACGCTGTCCATCTCGCATTCACAGATAAACCCTAGGCGACCCTTTTACATGGGCCCGTGTTAAGCACTTTTCTGGGCCAAGTATTGATGTTGGGCCCTTGTGTTCTATTCCTCAATATGAACTCTACTTAGTAAGTTTAACTTCTAAACTATAAGGATATAAAATAAAAGAAGTTCAAAAGAAAGGGAGCCTTATTCTATCGAACCAAAAATTCATTTATTAGTGTATTTGTTTCTTAGGGGCCTTCCTTGGTGGGCGAAATGCTTCTACTTGGTAAGTTTAACTTCTAAACTATAAGGATATAAAATAAAAGAAGCTCAAAAGAAATGGAGCCTTATTCTATCGAACCAAAAATTCATTTCTTAGTGTATTTGTTTCTTAGGGGCCTTCCTTGGTGGGCGAAATGCTGACATTGGAGTCCATCAATCTCCCTTTTGCCTAAACCCATTGCCACCTCAGCACAGCTTCAAAGTTCTTATTCTCTTTTAGTAAACAAAAAGATTTAACTAAAGTATTGAGCTTCTTAAGTATCAGTCTTAGATGCATCTCCAGGTAAACAACACTTAATTGTCCAAGCTCTAGTAGATAAGTGAGATTTTGTTGCGGTCTTAAAATGATATCAAACATGTCATGTCAATAGGCTTAGACTTTTTAACTCAATGATTAAGTCTATAACATTTGAACATGAGCTAAAAAGACTAAGCATGTTGACATAGCGAGTCTAATATTATTTTATGACAGTAACATATTCAAAAACTTTACCATGAGCTAAGCTTTAAGTCTCCCCCTCTCCTAAAAAATCCCCTAATCCCCACCCCCATCAATCATTTTTTTTAATTTTTTCCTCCAAGGTACTGCATTTCAGTCTGGTTTTCATTGCAATAAACATTTACAATAGAAATGCAAAAAGTAGAAAATGTGAAGATATTCTTTCCCTTTAGCATTGACAAGCTGAGAGAGAGGGATTCAAATACTGTGTTCTTTATGTTTAGTTCATGGTACACAACTTAAAAGCAAACTTTAAGAAGATTCAACAATCGTGACCGACTGCCCACACATATTCCTGGTCCTTCATATCACAGTACAAGCAAAGAATAAATTGAAAAAGGAAATGAAAATGCTTGTTAACAAAAGAAGTAATCGATGTGCTTCTAATATCAAGAGTATTATAATTACATCGCACCTTGAGTTTATCCTCCCGACCTACACCCCAAAAATAAGGCACATCAACAGGACTCGGACTCATATATGTACATCTCTAGCTATGGTATTTCAAAGCACGCCATCTATAAGCTGGAATAGTAATTCAAGCAACCGCATGGGGAAATGTACTGCCAAGTTACTCATACAAAAACTGGTCATTGGCAACTGAGATTTCCGTACTGCATAATTAAGGAGTACAGTAATTGAATGGGTTCTCCAAAACTGGAGCAGTGAGAGGGGGCATTCACTGGTATTTCAAAGCCACAAACGTTACTTTTTTTAAGCCAATAATTGTTGCAGATGCAGTGGTCACAAGGCAGATGGCCGGTTACCCTTGCTGAGTTAATAATGCTTACAAGTACTCTGGTCAGTTGAGGGAGCGTAGAGCAGATGACCGAAATCTCCAGGCTATCTCTGCTTCTTCACTAGGAAAAAGCTACATCTAAACTGCACAACAAAAATGACAAAGGAAACATAGTAAGAGGATCCTAGAATTTATCGCAAACATTTTCTACCAGGTTGCTACAGTACAAATATTTGAGAACTCCAATGCAGAATGAAACCCTGTGGTCACACTCTTTTTCAGCTCAGAATGTAAAGTTCCCTGTATAATTAAGATTATCCTCTAAATAAGTGTATAAGCCACATTTTGTTCTCTTCATAACAGAAAAGGCCAATCCTTCAGGCTTATCTCAATGCATAACAGAAAAGGCCAATCCTTCACTTCAGACCCAACATTCTGGACATTATATGTTCTACAATGGTGTTATCTTTGTTCTGCTTTTTTTTCCCCCTTCTTTTGGTGCCTCCTCTAGGTATAGTTGGAACATTCAACATTCATGTTTTTGGCCATAAGATGCACAACATATTGGTTAAAAATGAGATGGTCACGAAGTACCTATCATTTAATGAAAATAAAAATGTGAAATTATCAAGTAACCTTGAGTTTTCACCTGATGTCAAATAATTCCCCACGTTTCTTTCTTTTCTTATCACTTGCACATTGTCTAAGTCCGGATTAGGCCTTGCATTATTTCACACCCTATTTTAATGTGGAAGTCTACCAATAACCTCGCAAACAAAAAGTAAAAATAAAAAACTGAAAAGAAAAAGAAAAGCATAGGAAAAAATGGCAAAAGCCAACAAACCAAAAAAAAGGCCAGGAGGGTGTGGCATGTATCCCCCTCCCTATTCCCTATCACGTAGGGGCTGTCCTCCATATCCTCTTTTTTCTTTTTTTGAAAAATTTTGTTGTCAATGTTATTGGTATCACATGTTGACTTAATCATCAAACCTGCTAAGGGGATACATGGGCTGGGCATTGAATCTAACCCCTTAAGACATCACCTGGACTAATGGGTGTAAATGTCCTCCATATCCTCACCATGCTGCAATGGACGGCTGAGCTGGAGTTAAGAAGGGGCAAAGGCCAGCAGCCACCCTACCCGCATCTTTTCTGTTTTCTTTTTTTCTTTTCTTTTCTTTTTCTTTTTTAATTTTTAATTTTGCTCTTTTTGTACTCCTTTCCTCCCCCCTCTTCCCCAAAGTATCTTTTTCTCAAGGATTTCATATTAAAACCGGCCAAAGTGTGGCTTGAAAGAGATCTTTGAAACTCAGGTAAAACACATGGAACAGGCTGAAAGATTCAATATAGAGGGAGCTGTTTACTGTTGGCTAAAGTTTCAAGGAAGTGAATTAGTAATTCCTCATTAGAGGACTTCACTCTAAACTCAACAGAAAGGACAACTAGCCAGTAGACAATTTTGTACGCGAGCTATATTAGAGGTCCCGTTAGGTCTGCTTTCAAAGGAGATGATGACCCATGACCATGCGAAAACATAGCTGTATATGATAACAATTAGAAGATAACATTATTTGTATGTTAACTCACATTTCAGTATAGCAGTCAACTGAGTAACCCAGCTAATCATGAATAGAGCACGTAAATTGTTCCCTTTACAACATAATGGAACTTACCTTACAAAATCTGAACAAAGAATTTACGAGCTTGAGCATAGTATTTACAGCAAGATTCTATTCTTGAAGCCTCAGCCGATTGAAGAACACCAAGAAATGATATTCAGGGGCCCAATAGACAAATCCAACAACAGGCCCCCCTTTAATGTACTGCATAGTTCCATTTAAAGTATTAAGTTGCAATCAGTAAGCAACTGGAAAACAGCAAACTCTAGGTTGATTGAAAAAAGAAATGGAGGGAATGCCGGATATGGTAAAACAACTACACAAGACATTAGTGAAAATAACCTTCCCATCGAGAATGACAAGTTCACCATCAACCCATCGAGGATTGCGAAAACCAGGCTCAGCAAGCCTCCCTTGACCTTTGTAGCGAGCAACCTAAGGAGACAACAAGATAACAAGAAGCTATTAAACTTGAGATACGCTGGATAGTAGAAATGGAGACTAGAGCAGATGCCCTAGTAAACAGAATATATACCACTCCAAATTCTTCTGGAATAATCCCTTTATGTGGAAGCTGATATTGTTTCCCAACCTTTGCACGGAATGACACCTGAAAAAATTATGATCATGATCTCAAGACACATACTACATAAAAAGATTATTTAGCACAAATGTAAACGCAGTTCAAGACCATCAATATGTTACTAAAGATTATAAGTTAGACCCAGCTTGCTATTATGGAAGTATAGTATTTCTAAATCTTAAATAGAGACCAATAACAAGACTCTTAAAAACACTACAAAGTTCCATTTCAATAAACAAAGGTCGAAAACAGATTCATTTTCACTAGAAACATGAAGAGGCTTGAATATAAAGTATTTGCACTGCAAAGTTGTTAACACGAGCAAGCAGATTTTATCTGCATCAAAACAATGCACCATTTCGTTATACTAGCACCCAGTGGAATTTTGAACCCATGACAAACCCTTCACCCATTCTTATTATGGAGTTACAAATTGAGCTGGAGCTAATCTAGTCCAGCCTGAATAAAGAAAAAAGTGGTAGTCACGACACCCAAAACACTTCTTGTTCTCTGATGTCTCTTGAACAAAACAGCATCACAATTTAACCTTCCATGCATGGATCACATCCACAAGGCTTTGAGAGAAATTTCAAACCATCATACATGTTGTCCAATGGTTACAACTATTTGAATTTTATTTTTTGGCTAAGAGCAATGAGAATTTGCTTTCAGCAATTCACATATACTCAATATTAGGTTTTAGAAACTGCCAGCAATAACAGATAGAGATATTGTCCGATGTATCCCATTTATAAGGACAACATTTCTACTAACTGAGAGATATCTTCTGTCTTTTTCTTTCAAAAAAAATAAGAAATTACCTTGCCAGCAGGTACATAAGGATCACCAGTAAGTTTTATGGCTTCTACATATTCATAAAATTCAAGATCAGAAGGCTCCTTTTTCCCGCCATCCTCTTGCCATTGACCAACTTTGCGTCTTAGATGAATGACTTCTGAGGAGTACAGCCCATGTGTACCAATGTAAAGTCCTGATGAATAAACACAAACTCAACTCATTATAATTATATTGCTCAAGGGCCCAAGAAAAAATGAGGCAATGCATCAGAACTCAGAACATACCAAATAAGTTCTAAAAAAGCTAATTCGTAAATGATCTCTACCTAATAATACAGGATATTTAGTTCTGTAGAAAATCACCATTTAAAGGATCTGGAGAAGTTGGTAGTTCAATACGATTGAAGGTAGTTGATCCAGACAGTGGTTTGTAATTTTGAGCCTGGCTGAGCGTGAGACTTATTAATTCACCAACATCTTTGAGCACCTGAGAGTTGAAGCAAAATCTCATAATATAAGAATAAATCTAACTACATGAAAAAATAGTAAGGTATCAGATATTAGGTGGTTCTGCGCTCTACAACATACACAAAGTAAAAACTTGAAACCAACCTTCAAGGGTATCTTCTCCCTACCAATGAATTTAGCAAGATCAAACATAACATTGTCAAGACTCTGTTGACCTCGAAGCCTAGCTGATTTATCTACTGATGCTTGTTCCCTGCCACCAGAATCCTGGTCATGGATGTTTTTCTCTATAGAAAATGAAAATGACAAACGCCCCTTCTTCTCTATCTTAGCAGGTACTCGAAGTAACTCTTTATTAGGCAGACTGTTGGATAGTTTCTGTGCAAGACCACCAACGACAACTTTAACTGCAATTTCATTTCGATCTTCACTTTCAATAATTCCTGTATCGGCATCCATTTCAATATCATCCCTCTCTAGGTCACTTTCCCCATTAGCTTCATCTTCTGCTTCTATGCCTTCAATATCATTGTCCTTTGTATCATCTTCTTCCTCAATTATCTGCTCAATCACCTTGGATATTAAATCCCTGTTCATCTTCCCTGGTGCCATCACTTTCAAAACCTTGACCCTCACACCAGGAATCATATCTCTCAGGATGTTCTGAAAACCAGATAGACCCTCAGCTCGGTCAGAACTATCATCCCTATCATCACCATCTTCAGGATCTTCAGAATTCACAACAAGTAGATCACCTTTGTCTTCAGTTGAGTCTAATGGATTCAAGCTGCTAGCAGCATCCAAGGGTTTCATGCGAACTCTTGGAGAATCTTCAAAAACTCCTCTTCGCTTTAAGTAAACAGCCTGAGAAAAGACACAATGCACAAATATAAATCATGTATAGTAAATGGCACAAGACTTGCAACAATGTGCATACAGATGGATGCAATTACAAAATCAGCTTGCATACACATGAACAGAGTTACAAGCTTTTCAGACATAGGTAAAAACAAATAAAATTACAGTTGCACAACCACAATCCCAGTAAATTGATCAAAACTAGAATTCAATTATCACCAGATCACTGGGGAGAAGAATCATATACTTAGGGTATACATACTCAATCACCTCAATGATCAAAACAACGATAAGATTAGATCACAGAAGCAGGCATACTAAATATAGTCACAACAAGAACACAATACGAACTATTACCCCAGTGAATTTGCTGAAAAACATCTAGCGCACTCTTGATTTCTAGTCTTTCACTTCTCACAAGGTGACTGTTCTAAACTAGAAACATTTAGCCCTTTGAACAGTACGAAGAATATTTTTCATTTTATTTTTAACAATACAATAAAAAGACATATGCATATCATATTTAACAATTATAAGTGCATGGAAGTCAAAAAGAAAGAACATATTCCTCCTAAAAGGACAAGCAGGATTACCAGGGCACACCAATACAAAGCTACAACTAGCTTTTTTCTATTTTTGACATACATAACTCCGACTAAAATTCAACAAAATGCATAGAGGATTGTGCTCCCTCCTTCTGAAAGGAGCGGTGAAGAAGTTGAAGGAGAAGAACAAAAAATAATAACAGAAACAGAATACAAAAATGAAATAAAATATAATAAACCATAAAAAGAGCCATGGAGACCTCAATACAAGCTTCTAAAACTGCATTTAACAACAAGAACTTCCTTTTGGAAGAAATAACTTATCCCAGAAGTCCTGCATTAAATAGAAACTAATTTGAGATATGACTTGCAAGTATCATAATGTCAATAAGGAATGCAAACATAGAATTTTTACCTAAATATTAAAGAATAATATTTTACAACATTAAACAACTTTGTAGTCCAGATTTGAAAAATTAATGCTCAAAATTATACATTTGGTCACTAGAAATGAACAAGAAGTCCATGCGACTTGCAACTCCTTGACCAACAACAAGCCCTATTCACAACAACCAATAATGATAATAACTCAAACTGCAGATGTGTATTTCTAAGTGATGCATAAATTTGTGAAACACAACTATTTCGTAATTATCACTTAAAGGAAAATTTTTATTTTTTATTGGAAATGATTTTCATGTGACAGGAAGAACACAAATTTCCCATGCATGTTTCGTATATCCTATTCAAGGTCTGAGATATCGATGTTGTGTTATAAGTTACCAGATCCTAAACTTCCATCAGAAACTGCATTGTTTCCACCATAAGATTGTACATAACATAAAGTCTCAGTTCCTTTAACCTACAACTACCTGGTTTAACTTCAAAAGGTTCATGGGATTGACACCAGAAGTTTATCAAGGGGAAAATTGATAAGCAATAAGAATCAGACAATGTTGTCTTCTGTCAAATATTTGCAGGTAGAAAAAAACTGATTCAAGAAAATATGGGCAGAGAAAACATACCTGTTGTTTGTATTCTCCTCTCTTATTCACGGTAAGAAAAATCTCAAACAAGGGAATACCAGCAGCAGCCACAGCAAGTTGCCTAGAGGGGGGAAAAACAACAACAATCCGTGAGCAACATGCCTCAAATAAATTGAAAAGAATATTTTATGAGAAAGAAAAAGTAGCAATCCATGCAGAAGGACCCAATTGAAAAGGTTCAACTAAATTATTAAGCTATGTGAAAACATCTATATGAAAATTGTTCACGCTAACCAACTAAGCTAAACATAAGAATTAACGCTTGCTATAAGACATCTTTAAGGACAAGAAAGCAGATAGAAATTGAATGCATTCACCATATTATAAATTAGTGTGATTTGCCAGAGAACAACAATGCATACGAGTACTCATAGGCAAGCAAAGAATCTAGTCCGTCAGATGGTGGACATTTCAAGATATAGCATATGGCTTATTGACATGCAAAGAGAAACAGCATAAATCCCTAGGACATGCATCAAATTGACAAGGTAAGAGCTGATTTAGAGCTCATCCCTTCCCCACCACTAGGTGTTTTTACTTGACAATGCAATAAACTGTTGGCATTCATCTTTCCTTTTCATATCATCAAATTCTAACTAAACAGTTATTTAATCATATAATTTACTTCAATCATTTAGTCCAACTGGACTACAAATATAATAACAACGAAAAAGACCATCATTTCCCAGAAAATTAAAATTAAAAAAAATTACTACATCTCTCTCAAAAATACTATGTAATGTCATACGATTGTATATTGCATAGAAAACGAGGTTTTCATTATAGACTGTATCAAATCCAATTGCTATACAACCCTAGGAAGAAAGGTACCCTAATCAAGTTTCAAATCATTCAATTCTCTGCTTGTGTCCCAAGTCTCATAAGCTTCACCATCGTTAACACACATTTTTCATTTTTTATGTTAAGTACTAATAAATTCTTAAATGTAACTTCTTCCCCAATGTAATAATTTTGCATTTATGCATCGCCTTTCAGACAAGGAAGTCTAACAATTATGGCCCTAATTTCTCCCAGATACATTCAAACACTAACTAGAATTTTTCAATCAACGCATGAACTTCCATTAGAGAAACCCAGTTCAAAATGATTATTTCAGATAAGGGAAAAGCAATAAATTATGAAACACCATCAAAACAAAAGACACACATGCTTCCCAACAAAAACAACTTCAAAGTCAAAGAAAAGACTTTACCGAGGGCTATAACTTCTTGCCACATATCTTCCATGCTCAGCTGTTATTCGAATAATAAGACCATGTGGATCATGGACATTTTTTGAAACACCAGTCCACCATCCCACCTGGAAAGCAGAACCACAAAACAATCTACATAAGAGCAAGTAATTATTCAAAAGTAATATAATGGTAGACATGTTACACTAATTCCAGGAAAGAGGATATTGACCAAGTAAAAAAATTCTGGGAAAAATAATAATTTGATGCTATACAAAAAAGAAAATCAAAATTTCATTCCGAACATGGAATACTTAAAGAATTACGGATTAGCAAAATACGAAACAACCATTGAACAATGGCAGGATGCCTCTCATGGAAAACCACTGCAAAAAATTACAATGGCCAAGAGCAGAAATCTTTTCTGAAGCAAAGAGACAACCCAAAATAAATAAATAAAAGTAAAAAAGAATCAAATTATTGATCATTGAAATACCACTAGAATCATACCTCAGTCTACATCTTGCAATTGAACATGCGCGTAAAAGAGCATTTACGCAACAAAGTTGAGATGTATGTATACAATTAGAAATTTTCCAACTCACCAATCCAGCACCAGCATTATCACGTATGAAAGCTGCATCGTGGAAACGCTCTTCCTCTATAGCTTTCTGAAATAAAATAAAAATAAAATAAATAAATAAAAACAAGGATATGAAAAGGGAAAATGGGTAGCCCAAAAATTCTCTTTATTCTTTTCTGCCAATCACTGTTTTCATACGTTCAGATAAGAGATGACTCTGCCAACGGTATCATTCGTGGCTGCAGCTGCAATCGCCACCTTGAGCCTCGCAGCGTCCTCATAATCTTCGGTATAGACAGCACGACCCAACTGTGACTGTTGCGACAAAACGATGACATATTATTTCCCACAAAAATAAAGGAAAAAAAATCAAAACCCATAATTCCATTGCATTCCTACATTGGGCAAGCGAAATTGGTTTCTTGAGATTAATGAAACAAGAAGCTCAAATAGAGGTTCAAAAGAGAGAACATCGAAAGAGAACCACAAAGCTGACCGATACCTTCAAAATGGAAACAAGGCGCTCCTGACCGTCGATTTCTTCGAAGTGCTTGCGCCAGCGATCCCAATCCCAGTCGTCGTCATCCCCATCCTCGTCGTCCGCCACATTGCGAACTTCCCCGGCCTCCTTCTTACCGGAATTGAAGTATGAATCGAAGCGCTGGATGGCGCCTTTGAGCACATCTTGAAGCGCAGAGTCCCAGCTCCAGCGCACGGAGTTGTCGGGAGGGGAGTTGTGGTGACAGCGGCAGAGGGGAAGGGAAAGGGAGTGGGAGTGGGAAGGGGAAGGATAAAGTGGTCTTCCAGAAGGGAATCTGGGATTAGGGAAGGTGAGATGATGAGGCGATAGGGAAGCCATGGGAGGCAAAGACACAGAGCGAGAGTTGCGTTTGAAAGGAAGGGTGTGCGTGTCGTAGTTTGGGACCTGTGTTGGTGATGAGAGAGAGAGAGAGAGAGAGTGAAAACCAGCTTGAATGGTGGAGAGAGAGAGCAGCCAAGAACATATATATACATATATTTTATTGGACAACTTGGGGATAAGGATTGAACTTTTCATTTGCTTTCTAATTCCTCGTAACTCCTTGAGTTACTTAACTTTCCCCTTTATGTATTTTTTATTTTCTATGAGATATTAGGATTTCTATTTTTTTTTCCAAATTTCTTTCCAAAATATATGTTAAAATTGTAGAATCAAAATCTAGATCATGGCAGTCTTGAGCTTATGAAAATCAAAGTTGGTAATGATATTAAAATAAAATAATCATTAATTAATTATCAACTCTATAATTCTTAATATAATAGTCCTAGATTATGTAAGCTTCAAGTTTTAAGTTCAAATCATGAACAATCTACAAAAAAGACTATTTAAAGAATATTGCAAAACACAGGCGACCCACGATGAGAGTATAATAACTGTTATAATCATAGGATTAGAACTTAAATTATTAATCTTGAGTTTATAGGGCCTAAAATATTCAAATAAAATATTCCTTCATTAGCGTCTAAGACTTTTGATATAATGGTATGGGTATTGGACAATGACATTATACTGTTGAAAAACAATGAGACATTGCATGATAAATTGACATAAAAATAAAATAACAAAAAAACACCAAAATTGTCTGTTTGACGAGGAGGGACAAAGACATGCAATGCCAAGGTAATACCATCATTACAAATCCTTCTTGGCGTCTTCTTTTCTTAGGGTGAGTAGACTGGCGTAGGTGACATCTGAAAGCAGTCCTACGTTTGCCGCTTAGAATTTTGCTTTAGAAGCAAGAAAAAATCATGATCTCTCGGTCTCTAGGTTCAGAAAAAGACATGACTCGTGGTTTCACAGGCTTTCTATTGCAGGGGTTTGGGTATTTTGTCATTTCACCCATGTGGTTTTATTAAGAATGATTTGTAAACTCATTCATGAAAAATTATGATTTTATTAATCGAAATAATCTAATCTAGAGATTTTAAATGAAATTTTCAAACACAAGAGTAGTAAAACATCCTACATTAACAATCATTATTTGGAAATAAGGTTTTTATGATTTTTTTAAAATAGAGGCAATATTCTAACAAATTTACTAATACTAATAAAGTTTTATATAATATTCATGTCTCGAATAAATATACAAAATAAGATGTAAGTCTAATCCAAAAAAATATATAGCTAAAAGCATACATATCAATCTGTTATATACAAACACAAACAGGAAAGCATTAAATACACTACGCAACATATATGCATAACCCTATAGTGACTTATAATAACCTAAGCCCAATTAATCATTTTTTAAAACAACTATATACTTGTAATTAGTAAGACAATTTGTTACTACATTCCCCTTTCAATAATGAAAATATGTGTAGAAGATAATAATTTGTCAAAAATTATTAATAGATTGATCTTGTGTCATTCTTATATGTGAAAGCATCTATTTATTTTCGTAATTAGTTTTCAATGAATGATTATGCATTTCAAAAGCTTAGATTTAAGTACAATATTCTTACTCTTAAGTTATAATTTGTGAATTGGCCACGAATTCTCTATGTTTTGAGCAAAAAAAACTTGTTAAGAATAATAATTATTCACATTTTCACATATTTATTTTCAAATAGGCTTTAGCGACAATAGATAATTCGTAGGTAATTTGATGGCAGCATGTTGTTGATGTCCCCGGATGACATATCTTAATATGCCAATTATTGTCCTTTTAGTTTTGCTGACATATCTCATTACGTTCTCAAATCATTTCTGGAAGATTGTTTTTAAATATTAGATCAGATATGATTCCAAGATTGTTCTCCTCTGAAGCTGTAATACCAGAGGATTTTGTTTTTAGTTTTGTCGTGCTGCTTACAGCTTCTGGAACTGATGCTTTTTCGACCATTCTATGCTCTGTAGTGCTTACAGCTTCTGGAACTGATTCCTTAGGGGACTTCAGTTTGACAGCTTGTGCTTCAACAAAACATGCAAGTCTACGTTAACTAAACAAACTTTAAGTTTGTCAGTTCTTCTGCATAATAAGAGTTGGCTTTTGTGGTTTGATTTGCTTATTAGAGAACCGAAAGTTCAAAGGAATATCTTTTGTTTAGTGATTCAAGCACATATTGGAGGACCCAACAGTCGGATTAACCAAAGTTGTTTCTCATCGAATTTGTGGACTAGAATTCTAACACTGTTGGCCGATGATTCTCATGGATTTGTTGATTCAATCAACAAAACAGTTGGATTATGGACAAAGAAGTTGGTATCTGAAACTATTTTTTATTTTTATTTTGTTTTGACTGATGCCAAGTTTCAAATTTAATTAGATGCAAAACTGTGATTATACATTATTCGTGTTTCTTTTTCTTTTAATCATGAATGGGGTGAGGGGATTAAGAGATTTATTGGGAAATGTGGCTCAAACCTTGTCTTCTCATGTGATAAAAGAGCCCTTGGATACTATGTTACTATCAAATTCTTATTTGAGTTCTTTTGAACTTATAATCACCATTTTGGTTTTGTCTTGTTTTCTTAACCATTTGTCACCTTAGAATTATGTTGAGATGCTCTTTTATTATTATTATTCTTTTATACACGCTCCTAAACTTATACACTCAAGAATCAAACCTAAAATCAAGAGATTTTAAACACCATTTACTTTCAATTAAACCAAATACTTGTCGACTATTATTATGATTAACAAAAAAACTTCAATTTTAATATATGTTTTAATGCTAGGATTACAAATTACGGTCTACATTTCAAAGGTGCAATGTGAAGCATAGATGATGTTAATTTCATGGATCAAGTAATTAACGAATAAAATAAATCTCAAATTATTTTTTTAGTTTATTTATGTTATTAATCTCATACTGAGGATGGAAATTGTTACTTTTAATGATTTTGGAAATCATGTTAAAAGTTAATATTTTTGAATGTGAGACAAATAATAAAAAGTACTTGCATAATTATTTTTAAACTATCAGCCCGAAATTGGAGAATCAATTTACACAAACAAAACCAAATGTATCTACAATATAAACATTGCAAGTAATTCATATTTTGACTGATAACTTCAGTTATTGTTCAGAAACAGTTTTATTTGTTTATTCTTCGAAGATTTACCTTTTTCTGATAGCTGAAATTTACTGGGACTTTTTATGTAACAGGGGGTCAGAAATGACTTGGGGCTCGAAGTCTGGCTTCAGATACTGAGCAAGCAGCTCTGCATAGAGCTCGTACCGGGCAGTCATTCGGAAAACCCACTTGTCTTTGAGCTGCCTACAGAGGTTGAGATCCATGTCTGAGATCAACAAACCATCCCTGTTGCGGGAAAGAGAAGGAGTGCAAGAAGCATCAGGGGCAGAAAAATGACTAGAGCCATAGAAGTGTCCAAAGTCTGCGTGCTGTGGCTTTCCATCTCCTGAAGTGAATGGATTAGGGAATATCTCTGTCCCAACTCGATTGATTGATCCAACATAGTAACTGTTTGCTATTGCAGCATTCCGGGCCTGCCATCCAACAGATGATATGTCAATTTCTGATTGAGAATGCATAGTTGAAACATGGATGTAGCTTTTGATAACAAGGAAGACTTGTGTATGAATGTATGAACCCATCTCAAAATGGATTCCATCTCCATGCAGAAGAAACATGAGACAAAGTTTAGAGAAAGCATAATCATCTCAGAGGGAAAATAAAGATTCAAAAGGGAGAAATCTAGCACACAGAAGTGAAATTTTTAAGTATAAAAGCAGATGGATAGAGAATAACCTCGATGGGCCACATTGGTTCACTGAGCTCACCAACGGTAGCCGAAGGATTGAAAACAATCTCAGCACCGTTCAAGCCAAAAGCTAACCAGTTCAAGGGATGGTGTCTCCCGTAACATATATTGACAGCAATCTTTCCGTATGCTGTCTCAAAAACGGGATGCCCGGTGTCGCCTTCCATATAATATGTGCTCTCATTGAAGTCTCCCACTCTTGGTATATGGTTCTGCGAAGAACTCCAATTTCATTAATGTCCCACAAAAGTAAAAATTCAAAAGAAAGAAACTTGTTAACAGTTGATAGATTATTAAGTTTACCTTCCGATGCTTGCCAATTATGTTGCCATGATTTCCAATTATAACAGCAGTGTTCCAAATAGTCTCTCCATGATTGACATCCCTCTCAAGAATTGGGCTTATAATGACCATATTATATCTAAGAGCAAAATCCTGAAGAAATCGTGTCGATTCCCCATCAACAGGCTCAGCAAATTCACACCACCTCTTCTCTCGTGTACAAAAGGCAAATGGCATCATCCATGCTTCCTGGATTACATTTTAAAAAGGTGCCAGCCGCATTTTCAGACTTGAGATGGAAGTGAATCAGTGAATTCTCTTTTCAACCCACATGCTACAACTTACTTGAAGACATAATATGTTGACTTCTGAGGAACCAGCAGCCTCGATGATTGGCTTGAGTTTCTGAAAGATTGCCCTCTTTTGGTCCAGAAAGGGGGCAGTTGTTGGAAGAGCTATAGAGTTCTGAATAAGACCAACCCTAACAACTCGAGGTTCTCTCAATAATTCTTTGTCAGCATGAAAGCGGAAAGCCTGAAAGGATTTAACATGAAAAAAACATCAATGGTAAAACATCAATCATTTAAGTATTTCATGATGTCTGCTTCTTGTTTCCACATTGTGCAACAAAATCATATTCCTTTCATCCAAAAATAGATTGTCTTTTCTTTTTCAGTCTGTCCCAGACTAGATGGAATTCTTTTATAAAGTAAGTGTTTATCCATTTGCTTTCCTACATTAACCTTTAATTTGAACCCATCTTCTCTGAAAATTTAAACTTATTTCTTTTTAAATTCAAATCTAAATTTCTTGGTCTCATCTAAAGACCACTTGAGGATTTTCTGATTTGTTAAAATGCATGCCATTTCTAAATATAGCGGAATGGAGAAAGTCCAATTGAATAAAAAGGAAAACTATGCAATGGAATAACCTCGTCTGACTTCAGTTTCACATATTTCTTTGACGGGCTACCACACCTTACTTTCCCATATATTTTTCCTATCTTTCTAGTTCCCCTTTGTCCTCCCTCCAGATAAATTCACCCCACCTTTTAGACCCGCATCATGCACACCATTTGGCTGTGTTAAATTAGCATGAATCAATTCTTTTTCTTTTGGAATTAAAGCAGTGGTTTAAAAAGTACATTAAAGCAGAGGGAATAGGAACTTTTCTTGAATCTAGCACTCAAAAGAGATTGTAAACTGAACCAGAACAGCAACAGGCAGGACAAATGCCTACCTGAAGGTCAAAATTATGTTCTGAAGAGAGAGCTTTGGAGGATTCCGGGAGAGCTATTGTGTCAATTGGCCTTCCACAATTGAGTCCAATTAGCAAGCGGCTGACTTCCTGCAATATTGTGATCAAGTTGTCAGAAAATATCCCAACTAGAAAGAACTGCTTTCGGTGGATTCATATCTGAGTCATATAAAACATGAATGAAAAAAACAGAATGGAACCTCTAAGAGATCAATAATTCCAAATTTCTTAAAATTTCTTACTAAAACTACTTCCTTAAACACTTTTCAACACAAGAACTCATCTCAAATAGGTTTGCCATTACCAAAAGAAAAAGGAAAAATAAAGGTTCATTTTACTCTATACGCATCGAAGACTTGTATGGATCAGCTCTAAATTGTACAATTTGCTGAGCAGACAAATCCAAAGGCCAGGGAAACCCTTACAGGCCATATGGTGAATACAACACCACAAAAATTCAACAGTGATCGAATTGTTGACAGAGTTTACATGAATGCATGGATTTTCTTTGCACGAAGTTTTAGCAGTACACAGGTTATTATTGAGTTGTTTGTTTCTCAGATAATGAGAAAGATTTATTCACCATATAATCTTATTGGACCCATGTTCACTGTAGAGGAACGATACACTTAAATAAATGGTTTTGCTTTCTGGTTCCTGTGAACACGGTTAGAAACATTTGCAGACATATCCAAAAACCAAATCCTCCAAATCGAAATTCTAAATTACTTAGCCGATCCATACTCTTACGGAGCTTGCAACCAACTCGACCACGACTTTTGAATCAATTCAACAAAGCAAATAATTCATAATCCTTTCAAAACAACTACTTACAGATATAAGGAGTTGCCAAGTTCAGCCTCTACAAAGTTATCTAAAATTTTAAAACACTGACGCTCAGAGTAAATGCAAGAGTACAGATAGTTCATATGCACGGAAAATCGTACAATTTAGAGCTCCAATTGATAAAACCCAGAAAAAAGAAGCGAAATAAAAAGAGAAAAGCACAAAGAACATAACCTGGAAGACCTCGGGTTTGAGATTTGCGCTTAGTAGGGAGTGAAGGGACTCGAACCCACAAATGGAACCGTCTTTCAGGGCCTTCCTTTCTTCCTGGACTCCGTCATTTTCTGCATCAAACTCTCGTGCTATCTCCATTTCTTTCTTTTGCTTGTTACACAAATTTACCACTTGGGATTTTGAAGACGATTTGATCAAAACCTCCGAAGCGTAGACTATTTTCGGAACGATCCAACGTAGCAGATTGCAGAGAGTGGATTATTGGGGTGGCAGATGGGCCGTTGATGGGGCAGTTGCTGATAGCGTGGGGGAACCCCCCAGTTGATTATTCAAAATTCTTTATCAGTACTACAGTTCATCGTACTGCTGATTGCTAATTTTAAATTAGATACTTTTGATTTCACACGAAAAAGATTCATCACTACGTGGGATGCAGCAAGAAATTAAAAAAGTTAAGACATTTTGGTTGGCATTGGATGCTGAGTAATAAAACCTGAACCATTTGATTATAATAGTTAAAATCCCCAAATTTTCTTATTATGTGCCTTGGAAACACTTTTATTGAATTATTTTTTCTATTTAGAAAAAAATGCCTTCTTTAATCAACTAAAGTGAGGAGGAAAATATTATGGCAATATTTATATGAGTATTTACGTTAAATTTATATAGCTTAACAATACCTTGTATCTAAGTAAATTGAAATTTAATTAGATATAATATTTTATATCTTGTTATCATTTAGTGTGGATCTTTGTATTACTAAATATGAGCTATAGAGGAGGATTCTTTATGGGTTGGTGCAAATGGACTATTAGGTATAAATTTTAACTTAGTGGTAACATTGGCCATTCTTATAATTAGTATTAGAGTGAGATTGTTGGCTTTGAAGTGATTATTGGGTTTTATAGGACCCAACAATACTATTGTATGAATAGTACTAACCGCCTAGCCTATAGCAAGTGATGTTTAGTTAAATGCAACACTTTATAGGGGTGACCCTCGTTCCCAAATTTAAGTGGGTAATTGATGCATTATTAGATTAAGATAATGCCCAATAGTAGTGTCGACAATTCTCATTATTACTAATTGTAAGGACAATAATTATTAAGGCGAGGCAAAAAAGACAAGCGCTTAATTTTGTCTAAAGACAAATGAAGATAACAGGTGTGCCGGTTTCCTATCTTCAAGTGCAACTGCCAGTCAACCTTGCCGAGAGGCCGACGATGTACCACCGAAACGTGTCAGTGGAAGAACCTTTCAACTGATACGTGCCGGTGCCGAACTAGGTTCCTTCAATAGCGGGTGTAGGAATCCCGCGTCGGAGAACTTAAAACAGCAGAAGGAAATGGGAATAAATCCTGCGGAAATGCTTAAGCGAACAGAAGAAACTGAAATGAGAGGGGTTTGATCGAACTTAGCTTCAAATTGTACTGTTTTCTAGGAGCTGAGTGGATTTCTTGGTGAGAAAGCAAGAGAAATGGCGCGAAACGGAGAGGAAGAAGAGGGCGGGGGGATGACATCTTCCGGCACTGCCATTAGAGTGCGGGTCAGGCCGGACCCTTTCTTGGTGGTCTGTAAGGTCTTCAGCGTCATTACCTCTGTCATCGCCATCCTCTGCATTGTAGTCAACGTTCTCTCCGCTATTCGGTCCTTCGAGAACGGATCTGACGTACTTTCCTCCTCTCTCTCTTTCTCTCTCTGCGACTGTGTATGTGTGTATATGTTAAGTATATGCAGTTATTTCTCATTTTGAGAGGTTTTGCGGTGGAACTGTAGATATTCGACGGGATTTTCCGGTGTTACGCGGTTGTGATTGCATCCTTTGTGGTTCTAGCTGAGACGGAATGGGGATTCATACTCCAGTTCTGGAAGGTTCGTTCTGTTGATTTACGTTGTGAATTATCGTGTTGACGGATATTATTTTGATCCATAGTTTAAGGAATTCTATTGGAAGTGGTTCTTTCGAGAGATTTCTCACTTAATTTCTTTAACTATTCCTCTCTGTGTACTTGTTGCTAGTTGTAATTCTCTTCACGTCAAGCTATGCGCACATAAGTTATAAATAAAACTGATAATCAACTGTTCTCGACATCTTTTGCTATGGTTTGAGGTAAGCTTTTTGGGGGGTGGGCAACTGCCAGAGCAAATTAATTTTACTTGGAACGGATACAGATAAAACTTGGTTTTTGATGTTTCGAGCATTTTTTCCTTTAATTAATTACCGAATTTGATGCATTAGAGTTTATACGATTGGTGCACATGTGGAAGAAACTATGGACTTGTGATTCTTTGATAAATTTGATTTGTTGGGTTTAATTTGTCTTCGCATGTTGGTACTTCAATTTCACCGGAAGTTCATCTGTTTGAAAGTTTAAACAGTAATTTTATCCAAGTGATTGACTACGTGTTTCAGTATTATCTGTTTTGAAATATTATAGTATTATCAAGTAAATGATGTAATCTTATGGTCTTTTGAGTGATGGGTCATTTTCAACTGATGTTGAAATTATATATAGGCCAAGGTTTTTTATTTATTTGGGACTCTTGGCGTTTTCTTCTAGTTTTAGAGTAGATTCTTCCTTCGCTTCATTTTTTAGGGCAGGTGGAAGTGGGGTAGGTTTGAACTTTGTTCCAAACTGCATGTAACTTACGCACGATTAGTTTCTTGTTAGTTCATAAAATAAAGTATCGAAACCAACCTCATATTTATAGTATTCTCTTCTAGATCGAGGCATGCCAAAGAGTCAAAATGTCTGCATGACACGATTCTTCGAAATGGAAACTTGCTAACTGTAATGAAAGAAGCTCGAATTTTATTTGACCATTCTGGATTCAATCCTATATCTAACAGCAGAAACCCTCCCATTGATCTTAGGTAGTCTCATCATTTTAACAGCACATAATTTTCACCATTGCTGAATATGCATTGAGTCCTCAAGTTGTCTCTATTGTAATCTTTTATGTCTGAGTCAGCTCGTTGTGAGGATGGAATAGGGGTGCGGTCTTAAAACTGCTATTATAATCCTTCTGCAAAGTAAAAAATAAAAAGTGAACTACTGATAAAACTGTTAACATTGAACTTCTATTTCAGTTACTTATGTTGACATTTCAGTTCCACCTAC
The DNA here is from genome assembly GCA_028551485.1 of Casuarina cunninghamiana. Lineage (NCBI taxonomy): Eukaryota > Viridiplantae > Streptophyta > Magnoliopsida > Fagales > Casuarinaceae > Casuarina > Casuarina cunninghamiana. The sequence continues at coordinate 10,702,288 of CM052371.1, forward strand.
TAATAGCTGGTAGTGTTCCGTTGCTTAAGTACTATTCAAAGGCACAGTAACGCCAGACTACACATGTTATCTTTGTCTCATTTAATATTTCTATCACCATTTTTGCAGATACTGGAGTATTGGGCCGGTAGGGGTATGCTGCAGATCTTGTATGTCTACAATTTAGTGTTAATTTTGTTTTTCCTCTCTGTATCCCATTTCCCTAGTGATGTCTTGATTAGTGTTAGGCTCCCAAATCCAATTAATGCCCAAATTTCAAATTTCAGTCACAATTTTATCTCTGTTAGTTGGGATGGTGAAATGGACTTGATTTAAACTAGTGACAACAGAACAGGTTAAGTTGGTTGGTTAGTCAGTAATGCAGCAAAACTCATTTCTAACTATAACATTGTTAAATCCAATTAGCATGGAACAGAGGATAGGTGACACACTATATTATTGGGCACTGGGTAGAACTCTCAAGAAATTATTGGACATGAGATACTTTTAGATTCATTTTATCAACAACCTTATATAAGAGTACACCTTATTTTGTTTTTTAAATTCATGAAAATTCTCTACAGTGTTGCAGTGATGACAAGAGCTTTTCCTGACACTGGGGTGCAGAAGGACCTTGTTCTTTTTCAAAACATATCAAGTTATATGCTTCTTGCTTGTGGTGTCGTGTATTTAGTTTCGGTAAGATAATCAAAGTCACAGGTTTTTATTTAAGAGTTATTTGTGTACCCGGATTTTTTTTCTCCTTCCAGCTAGCTGGCATCTATGTATATAAACACACACACACAGTGACTTGCTATTCAAATTCATAAAACAGAATCTTCTCATATCTTGATGAAACTAAGTTTTGTACACTAACCAAATAGACTTATTGTGATCCTATTGTTCATCAATGACTTCACTGCGTAAGGTTATAGAAGAAGTCACCTAATTAATTAGCTATATCGGTCTCCTTTTATTTCTTATGTTGTCTGAGATTCTTGAGCAAGGAGGTTACAACAGTTTTTATGTCCCATAAGTTACCTGTTGTCTTTCAAGACCTACTGTTCTAGTTTAGTTTTGATACTTAAGACATTTTCATGATGAATAGAGTTGCAATACTTAGTACTTTAGCTTCCCTTTTACTTTCTCCATATTTTTATAAGCTCACAATTATGTTACTTGATACCTGGCCAATTCCAAGGGACTTCTTTGCATTGGACATCTCAAACGTACTCGGCAGCAGCAAGAGATTTCGAGGGAGCAAGCGGTGAAGGATCTGGAGGTAAGCTATTCTATTATCATTGTCCTATAAGTGACCAAAATATCAAACAACATTATTGGTAGGACTTTCTCTTAGGAGTGTTTTTCTTTTGGATTTTTGCTGCTGTTGTATCCCTCAATCCTGACTTAGATTTATATTTGGAAAAGTGAAGAAAAGGAATATGAGACTTTTTTAGCATCATATGTTTCTGATTAGGCAGCAAGTTGAAGATTTTTAACCTTCTATTGGTAACAGCAAGTTCGATCTTGGATTTCAATTAGAAGGAGAGTCCATAGAATTTAGGGCTGGTGATTTAGTTCTGCATGCGAAGCAGCACCATCATTGGTCGCACAGAATTGGTTTTTGATCTATAGTACATCATAATAATGAGGAATAGTTATAAGATTGATCCAGATGGTTTGCGTCATCTCATGTGAAGTCCCAGAGGTCCCCTCAAGCCCCCTTTGGCCTTGACCAAATTCCTTTAATCCCAGTGAAGAAAAATGAAAAAATTTAAATCAAATTTTAAGCTCACACCCAAGCTATCCCTTCCCCAAAAGCTTCCAGATGATTAAATGAAAAAAGAAAAATCTATATTGTTATTTCAGCCCCAAAAATAATTATCTTGAAATATCAATGTTGATGAAAGAAGGTTATGAAGTTCGAGGTCTAAATCCAAAAATCTTTCGTTAACTACAGAAAAGTTCAGAAAGGAAAATTGTCTCTGATGATGACCTGGTCCCTAAAAATTAAAATTATGTAAAATGACCTCTCAAAACATGATAGAATATGTTCTCATATTTTTTTTTAACTATTCGTTACCATTCTTCAGATTCCGTCCCTCTTAAACAGTTTGGTTTTTCCCTTCTCAGTGTTTTCTCTTGGTGCCCTTAGTCTCTTTCCTTTCTCCTTTCTACGTTCAAAGAATGTAAAAGTCCAAAATGTACACATCAAAGAGAAGCAAAGCGTAAGACTCAGTATGGATAAATTTTTTCATCTACCTTTGATCTTCTCTTCCTAGAGCTGGTAAAGATAATATCACTGGGTTGTGTTATTTCAGACAGTAATAGATAAAGTTAACTACTATTGGTGTTAGTCCATGGCCATTACACCCTCAAATAAGCCATGCTTACATTAATAGACAAAGCAAGATTTTGTTAAATTGCTTGGGTTATTCTTTGGAGAAAATGCTAAATTTGGTTTATAATGTTGATTTTCTCGTATGGGAAACTTGATGCTAATTTTTTTCCTATAAGCACATGAAGCTGATTATTGGTGCCACAATAATATTTGATGAAACCCAAGGAATTTGCATGAACATCTTGCAAATTATATTGATACTTGTGCTTTGACTATATAGGGATGCAACAGGTACAAGAATGATAGAATTCAAAATATATACGGAAAAGAATGACAAAAAAATCTGTGGACTAATGGACAAAGTTATTAACCACACAAACAAGCCAATGGATAATAGCAAGCTTTGGGTACAACCTTAAGATGGTACACGTGGCATCATTTTCTCAACAATGTTTCTTTTTTTCCTTTTTTTTGGTTGGAAAATAATAAAGAACTGATTACCTGTTTAGTTATTTGTTAAAGAAAAACATTTGAGTAAGTTTTTCATATTGCTCAACTCATATGCATACTTTTGTTAACAGACAGGAAGAAAAAGCTATATCAGGTAAATGAAATAAAATTTTTTTATTAATGGAAGAGAAAATCTAATTTGGTCAGTTTGGTTTCCCGTAAAGGAAAATCCTTAGTCCACCACTACTTATCTGTTCACTGTGATACTAAAGGAGCTGTGCTTATTGTTGAACTCCCTTCTAGGTTACATCAAGCTTTTACTTTTCATCATCTCATTGAATACTCGAATGAAAATCAAACACTATCTAGTTTCCCCGGTCATTGTTTTCTTAGATTTTTAATGTGTTACCTATTGGAACACAAAATATCTGTACATTTAGGAAGGATAATATTGTGAAAATTCGTCAGCTGTAGATAGGCTACTGTAATTCGTGAGGAAGGTTTGTAGTGGATCTACTTTTCCATTATGTTGTTTATGGTCATTAAAAATTGGAGGGCTAGGATTTTTCTTATATAGCTGTAGTGGGATTCCTTTGCAGGCCCTGTAACTGAAAATAGGCATAAAAGATTCGTAAGTTTGATTTGAAGCATTTAGCAGAATGAGTTGATGGCCTTTAAATGTGGTTTAGGAACAATATTCCTTTCCTTTATTTGCAATTATGTTCACTTGGCGCAGTAACTTTCCTATATTTACTTGCTTCTACTGACAACTACAGGAACTGTCTCGGCGTAGAGACGAACTTGAACAATTGCTTATTGCGGAAAGGGCCTGAGCAATTTGCACGAGTAGGCCAAGGACATTCAGGTTATAGAGGCGAAGAAAGCGAGTCTGGCAAGCTCTTCTTTAAATTTTGGAACACTAGTTTTCTCGTTGTTTATCTATGCTATTGGAAGCCTTGTTTGGAATTGAATACTTGAGAGGACTCTTAGTAATTCTTTATACTTGTATAGTTAGTGTGAAGATGCATTTTTTCCGCGACTGTTTGAATCAAGTACCTGCTTGTGATTTCAACAAGAGAAAACCCCGGAAACTTCACCTTTGGGTATCCCTGGAATTATATTTTCAAGAGAATTGTGTAATCCATGGAATACCATATTGACAGAAGTTAATTTGATAGGTCGGAACAAATCGGTTTCTCTTGTTGTTTTTCTCTCTTTTTTTAGTAAACAAAGCTAGTTTTGCCAGTTTTTCGAGTTAAAATTTAGGCCTTTCCAATCCCTATAAGCGGGTGCGTGGTTGAAATTGAGGAAAAGAACAAAATCATTGGTCAAAATGCATGTAATAGGTTTTGAATAAATAAGCTAAGTGTATAGTGTTATGGACATAAGTAGGTTTTTTTTTTTTTCAATAAATAAATGAGGACATAAGACTATCATTATAGAATGGTGATCAATCACTCTCTCAACTTTGCCCTCTGGCTCCTAGCAATCACTTGTGAGAGCTTTTTACATGAATTGACCAACCATGCAATTGCTTGCCGCCTTTTTGGAATTACTCTTTCCTTTCCTATCATTGCGGATTCTCAAAATCTAAATTCCTAGGGATTTTCCAGAGACTCAAATTCCCTCAAAATTTTGGAAAAAATTGCTTAGTAGGTAAATCTTTTAATTTCACCTAGTTAAAAAAAAAATGTTGTACATTTACAAGAAGAAATTGTACACTGATAGCATGTTACCAGGCTAGTCCTCATCACAAGAGATTTTTTGCTTCTTCCACTTGTATGCTGTTTCCAATGCCTTATATCCAGCAGCACCATCCTCAGTTACTATCGACTTTCTCCTTTTCAGCTTCTTTGGTAGCTTACTCTGCACTACACTCATGTCTCCTAGTTTGCCAAAGCTTCTCTCCATGTTCAACCATTCTTCCAAAAGCACTGCCATTTCTTCTTTCAGTTCAGGTGCAGAACTCCTAAAATAGTTGATAGCTTTCTCAACAACTCTTGCATGCGGAATGCAATGTTTCTATGTAACGAACCCAACCATTGAGCCAAAAGGCCTAAGCCTGTTGGCATGGCAGGCTCAATTACCTTTAGGACTGTAACATTCCACCACGCTTCCTGAATCCGATGTCCTCGACGGTTACACTACGCGGCTCCACTAGGTAGGAAACTCCGCGGCTCCATTAGCCTAACTACTGGAAGCTGTTGGGGCCTTCTTTCCCCTCATACTCCCTCATACTAGCCAACAAGCTTCTCATAGTCAAGCCCCCATGTCCCCAACGAGCTACACACAGCCAAGTGCACCTACTAGGATTTGAACTCAGGATGTGGGGTTTGGCTCTGATACCAAATGTAACGAACCCAACCATTAAGCCAAAAGGCCTAAGCCTGTTGGCATGGCGGGCTCAATTACCTTTAGGACTGTAACATTCCACCACGCTTCCTGAATCCAATGTCCTCGATGGTTACACTCTATGGCTCCACTAGGCGGGAAACTCCACAGCTCCATTAGCCCAGCTGCTGGAAGTTGATGGGGCCTTCTTTCCCCTCATACTCCTTCATACTAGCCAACGAGCTTCTCACAATCAAGCCCCCATGTCCTATAATTCTACACCATTGAGCTAATGTAACGAACCCAACCATTGAGCCAAAAGGCCTAAGCCTGTTGGCGTGGCGAGCTCAATTACCTTTAGAACCATAACATTCCACCACGCTTCCTGAATCCGATGTCCTCGACGGTTACACTCCACGGCTCCACTAGGTGGGAAACTCCGTGGCTCCATTAGCCCAGCTGGTGGAAGCTGCTGGGGCCTTCTTTCCCCTCAACTCCAAATAATCTTTTAAAATGGCATCGAAAATTGTGACAAGTGTTTCCTGATGCTTTTGAATTACATCTTGACTAATGGTAGGAAGGAATTTAAGAAACTGGACTTGGTGAGGATAACGCTGAACATGTGTTTTATGTTGCCCAAGCATTGTACTCGCCATAATGCTTGTCGTAAATGCTCTGGCGGTCACCCCTAGTGGAAGAAACTTATTCCAATGATTGGGTCATCAAACAGATTTGGGGATCGACTTTCACAATGGCCAATGTGTGGAGGATCGACTAGTGCCCAGCTGCCTAAAACTGATGCACAATGTTTTTGTTGCAGTCGTTAGAATCTGATTGTCACTGGTAGTTGAAATTGCACCTTGCCTAACGTCTTCCGACGTCGCTTCTGACGCCTAATTTGATTTCTCTCAACAACCCAGACTTTGGATCGACAGTGAAAAGGAATCAAGCAAATAATTGTTGGCTTCTCTATGTTTGCCTCCGGTGGCCTTCCTCGGTGGGAAATGGAGGATCCAATAAGCATATCGCCGAATAGGTCGGCTGATGGCCAATCTCGTTTGGCCGTGCGTGGAAGTTCATCTGGCCCCCAATCGCCAGAGTTGCGAGGGTGACATTTTTGTCTCTTCTTCCTTGCCCAATTCTGTCCATGAGCTTCACCCACTCTATCCTTCCAGTGCAAGATCTGGCCACTTTGCTTGCTTCTCGTTGCGGCATGGCTCCGGCACTTCTGTGCGGTGTCAATTTTGGTTTGACATCGACTTCCGGCACTTAGATTTGGCTTGCATTTGTAGACACAAGCTAGAGAGAGAAGCTGCGGCTTCTCTGTTACTAACTCTTGGCCTGATTGGGCCTTGGTTGGATTGCACTCGGAGATAGAGGTGCATTCCACCACCTTTTTCAACTCGGCCATACCACCAATTTGTTGGTCGCCAAAGTGAAGGTGGCTGGAAACAAACAAAATCCTCTCAGCTTGCAATCCATCAGTTTCTTTCTTGCGGATAGCTTCACGCAAGTCATTCAATCCAGACATCATAATGCTAAAAAAGACCTTCAAATCTTCTTTGATATCAGCCAAATTTGCCTTCAAATCTTTTCGATATCAACCAAGCCCTCTCTCACTGGACCCATTTCGCAGGACTAACCTGGCTCCAGATACCACTTGCAGCGGTCCAGAAACTCAGTTCGAGATTTTATTGCAGAACCATGAATAGAATTCTACTTGAAAGCTTGACATTGAAGGAAAATGGAAAAGATACAATTAGGTGGGATTACTTTGAGGGAACCCGAGACCTCCCTGCTTCTATACAAAACTTTGACTAACAACAAGCTTATTCACTAACTAAGGTTCTTCTCCTATTTATAACTATTGACCACCTGTAACTAACTCTGCTTAACAGCTTATTAACAGAAGCCAACATACTAACAACCTTTAACTGCTTAAACAAAATAACTGCTTACTGACTAGGACAAGTTATTTATCCTTATCAGTAGGCTGACATGGAGCTTTAGAAATTGACGTGGTTACTGCACTTCCTAGACTGCTACATACCTCTCCCCTTAAAAATAACCTTGTCCTCAAGGTTAAGCTTAAGGAATGCTTTCCATCAATTTTCTTGATCTTTCCCATGGTCACCACTTAAGAGTTTCCCTTTTCTCTGAATGGCTTGCCAAAACAGCCATCTAATCAATGTTGGCAACCAACACATTCCAATACCCTTGAAACTCATAGCACCCCCTCGTGTTGCATTTAGAGTCAAGCCACCAGTAAAGCAGTAAATATCAAGAACTTCTTTATTGTCTGATTTGGTTGATATGAATGGACAGATTCCATGTTGATTAGCATATACTGTCTTTTTCAATGGAATTGCATAAAAGATCCCATCTCCTAGAACCTCCATTCTTCCAAGACAAACAAATGAGTACACTGCCATCAAATCTAAAAAATTAATTCCTTCTTCCTTCAAGAGTGCAACAAATGGTCTCATGATTTTATGATTAATTTCATCAATTCCATTAATGGCTGCTTCAATTTCTTGTTTGTACTTCACTATCCAAGCAACTACGAATCCAAAAACTTCAACTATTATTATCCAAGCAACTATGAATCCAAAAACTTCAATTATTACTATCCAATCAACTACGAATCCAAAAACTTCAACTACTAATCTATACAATATGACACCTTCACTATTAACATGGTGATATGTATTAGTATTGGCTGAGAAAAATCCAAAAGCTTACGTAAATCTCTAACTGCATCAATTTTTTCTTCAAGTAGTGTCTCCACATGGATTGCAAATGATGGATATCTTAAAGCTCCTAAGGCAACAAGTTCCAACTTCTTTGTAGCCCCTTTTTCAACTAACGTGTTATATGGATAGAAAGTCTTCCTAAATACCCAAAACTCCAATTGTAAGTTGAGGACCTTTACCAACTCGTAACCTCTACCCTCTGCACACTCTTCCCTATCTGCAATTCCGTTACAACTCCACCCTCGCTAATGGTCCCACCATGGCTACTTAGATGGGTGCATGTGAGTAACAAGTAACATTCATTCCTTGTTTTTTTTTAAAAAAAAACTTGTCTGCAAGGTCTAGAAAATAGGTTGATGCGATGTAAAAGACTTCTAGTGGCATTCTAGCATTCAATGCTAAAGATAGTCCACAAAGGTACTCTATCTTCGTTGACAATAAGCTCCAGACCACAATGCCAATGATGTACAACGCAAGGACTTCTTGAAGCACATCATCCCAAGGAACTTGGTGCAGAATATAACTAGTTACAGCTATACCGAGGATACCAACACCCATTGCAATAGTTGGACCCCTTAGCCGGCACAAGTAGAGAATTACAGTTTCTCTCAGTCCTAAAGGTAATTGAGTCGCCAGGCCAACAGGCTTAGGCCTTTTGGCTCAATGGTTGGGTTCGTTACATTTGGTATCAGAGCCAAACCCCACATCCTGAGTTCAAATCCTGATAGGTGCACTTGGCTGTGTGTAGCTCATTGGGGACATGGGGGCTTGACTGTGAGAAGCTCGTTGGCTAGTATAAGGGAGTATGAGGGGAAAGAAGGCCCCAGCAGCTTCCAGCAGCTAGGCTAATGGAGCCGCGGAGTTTCCCGCCTAGTGGAGCCGCGGAGTGTAACCGTCGAGGACATCGGATTTAGGAAGCGTGGTGGAATGTTACAGTCCTAAAGGTAATTGACTCTGCCATGCCAATAGGCTTAGGCCTTTTGGCTCAATGGTTGGGTTCATTGCATTTGGTATCGGAGCCAAACCCCATATCCTGAGTTCAAATCATAGTAGGTGCACTTGGCTGTGTGTAGCTCGTTGGGGACATGGGGGCTTGATTGTGAGAAGCTCATTGGCCGGTATCAGGGAGTATAAGGGGAAAGAAGGCCCCAGTAGCTTCCAGTAGCTGGGCTAATGGAGTCGCGGAGTTTCCCGCCTAGTGGAGCCGCGGAGTGTAACCGCTGAGGACGTCGGATTCAGGAAGCGTGGTGGCATGTTACGGTCCTAAAGGTAATTGAGCCGCCATGCCAACAGGCTTAGGCCTTTTGGCTCAATGGTTGCGTTCGTTACATTCTATTGTACTAAATTTGAAACCCCTCCGCCTCCTGTTGCTCCCGAGTCTCACGGAGGATCCGCTCAACGGTGATCTGAATTGATGCCGGAGTTTTGTTCTTGACTCTAGTTGGCTGCAGGAGCTTAACCTCTGTATCTTCCGGGTTAGGTACCTTGAGGTCGGATTGGCATCGTTCACCATTGTTGCTAGAAGAATCAATCAACTTAAGTGGCACAGAAACTGAGGTACTCCACGATCGGAAACAACCGAGATGGCTTCTTGACGGTGACATGGGACAACGAAAACCCTTCAGTCAGAGTCCGCTCGGCAGGGAGAAGTGCCGGGGCGCGAGACCTGTCTTGTGTTTGTGAGAGATTTTTATTTAAACAAAAAACCAAAAAGCCGCGAATATAAGGTCAATTTCCCGGTTTTACCCTCGCTTCATATTTCAAATCTACAATAACAGTACGCGCCTTCCCGCTCCTCAAACCCGCCTCCTCCCTCTCTCTCTCTCCCTCCCCTAATGCTTTGGGTTCGCTCTCCGTACTGAGCGCTGCTAGGATTTATCTCCTCTGCAACAACGTGACACCGAAGGGGCTTGGCTCACAGGTAGCTTTCTCTCCGTTTCTTAGTCAATCTTGTTGGGCATAATCTATGGTTTTCCTACTACTATCTAAGTTTGTTTCGGATTTTTCTATTGCCTTGCCGAAAAAATTATCAATTTTCAAGATCCACCATCTCTATGTTTTCCCTCGATCTCTGTCCGGTCTCCGAGCGAGTGTGGGGAACTACCGCGATAATGTGGAAGGATCACTATCTTTAGCCACGTTTGGGTGATTCTACTTTACCACCTTGGAATTTAGTTTCAAGTTTTTCACTTCTACGAGGAGGATGAAAACAACAAGTGCAGAAGGAAAAAACGAAGCAGGATACTTTGATCCTCCAATGCTGTAAATTTGTTCTTTTTGCTTTTCCATTGAGTTACACCTCAAATTTCTGAGCGCAGTGCTTAGGTCTTACGTCAGAAATTTGGGTCAATAATTTTTGGAATTGGTAACTTCTGTTGGAACGTGTGATGTCTGTGCACTTGAGCATTGTGCAGGGACGCGTGAATCATCCAACATGAAAGCTAGTGACGGAAATGAGTAAGAGAAGTGAATGGAAAGAAGTAAGAACGTCTGTGAGAATAGGAGTATTATATAGTTATTTAAGGCGAGAAAAATACAACAAATCTCCTCCTTGGTTCTTCTGTCTTCCGCTTCTTTATGCATGTTAAAATCCGAACAGTTTCGGTGAGTTAAATTGCAGATAATGTGACCCTATTTTATGTGGATAGGATTGCATACTGAGACTTGAATTTTATTGTTATAAATTAGCGTTGTAATATTATTGTTATTGTTATAAATTTTATAATAGAATTGCATTGCATAGTGGTTATAAATTTACGTGTGTGCGGGTTTTCTCAGAGGCTAGATGGTACTCCATTGTCATGGTTTTTTTTTTCCTAAAATCTACAAGTAAATGGTAGGAAGTTAGGTTGCTTTTAATTGCAAGGTCTAAGCAGTGTTTTGATAAAAACACAGAGCAAGAAAATGTAGCTAGAAAAACACGGAGTGTTTCGTAATTTTCTTCAACCTTTTGTCTCTTACAGAAACACATGGTGAGCAATCAAGGATAAAAAAGGAAGAGACTGTGAGTGTACATTCAAAGGGTGCACTAATAAGAAGTGTGCAGAAACTATGCTCAGTTCTTGTTCATGTCCACTATGTCTGGTTCATGTTTCTACACCAGAAACCATCAAGAAAGAAGAGTAAAACAAGATAATCGACTGTTTAACAGTGTTTAGGAGGGATGAAAGGGGATGGAACGAGATTTTCCATCTCCATTAGTATTAAATCATGTATCTCTTTGATTTCTGTTCCTTTCAGTTATGAACTCTCAAACACACTAGAAGGAGAGCACCCTCATCCTTTATTTTCCATTTTGTTTTCTTTTACTCACGGTCTCCAAAACATAAAGTGACTGGAAATGATTTACCATTAATCATGACTTTGCAGCTCATCCACCCACGATTTTCCTTTGTTTTTTGTTTTGATACTTATACATTCAGCTTTGGCTTCAACATGGTAATTGCCTTTCATGTCTAAATTTATCAAGGATTCCACATTCAGAAGCGAGGGAAATGGAGGACATTTATGAGGAGTTGGATAAGGTCAAAGCCGAGATGGAGAAGCTGAAGAAAGAGTACCAGATCAAGACAGAACTTTCTGAGAGCTTAAAAAGAGCCCACAACGAGCAATTGCTCAAATATCAAGAAGCTATGCAGCAGATTGAGAAACTAGGCCAAGAACTAAATACCAAGTCTGAGGAGGCATTGCAAGGAAGACAAATTCAAGAAAATCTCAAATCCAGTTTGCATACAAAAGAAATTTCTCTTAGGATGTTGAGTTCTGCGAATGAAAAACTTCAAGCTGATAGTGGCCAGAAATTGCAAAATTTGGAAGGAAAAAATAGAGAATTGGTGTTGGCATTGGACGAAGTGATGGCTAGAAACAAAGAATTGGAGCAGAGTGTATGTGAGAGTCATAAGGAGATTGAGGGCCTCAAAAGAATCTTAACAGTTGCGGAGAGGAAGTGTTTTGAAGTAGAAAAAAATGCTCTAAAAGCCAAAGAAGACAGTCAGAGGACTGATTTGATACTGAAACTGGAGATTGAAAATAGAGATGTTCAGGATCAGTTGAAGTGGAAGAACGAGCAGTTCAAACATCTTGAAGAAGCTCACAAAAGGCTCCAAGACCTGTTCCACTTTAGTAAGGAGGAGTGGGAAACGGGGAAATCAGCTTTGCTGGGAGAGATCTCATCACTACAGACAAGCTTAGATTCTCAAACTAGAATCTTAGAAGGTTTTCAAACTCGTTTAGAGATGTGCAACCAAGCTTTGGCTCATGAAGAGAGCAGAAGGAAGTATCTGGAGGTTCAAGTATCAGAACAAAATTCTAATTTTGGTAATGTTTTTAAACAATGTGAAGAAGACAAGACAAAGATCCAGAAGTTGACTTTTCATAGGGACCAAGAGATTGCAAGGCTAAGATATTCATTGGGAAGAAAAGAGACACTCACGAAAGAGATAGAATTTAGGATCATGCACCTTGAGCAAGAGAATCAGGAACTCAGAGAATCTCTCAAAGAATTTCGGGAAGCTCAACTTAGGAATGCTGGATCCACTTCTTCACTGACAAAGGCACACAAGTTCAGAGGCTTGGAGCAGGTACATGGCAAATGTTCCACGCATCTGAAAGCAAAAGAATCAGAATGGAGTAATCAAATAAAAATGATGAGAACTGAAATTTATTGTTACAAATCTGAACTTATGGATAAAGAAAAAAAGATTGGGGAACTTCAGATGGAGCTCAAGAGTTGCCATTCTGCAGTTGAGGTTTTAAATGAAGAGATTTCTATAGTATTCATGGTCTTAAAATCAGCATTCTCAGAGGCTTACTCCAAAGCATTTAATTCAAAAGCAGAAATGGATCTGCACATCAATAAGAAGAAAGATAAGCGCTGCCATCTTTGGGAGCAGGTCGCAGTGGATAGATCTTGTCTTGATGTTCTGAAAGAAAATGAGGAATTGATGTCTTTGAGGAAGAGGGTCAAGTCCCTGGAATGTATGCAGGCATCCAAGGAGGATGACTTTCAACAAAATAAGAAAATGCTTGAGGAATCATCTGAATGTCAATTTTCCTTAAAAGAGCGAGTTCTGAAGATGGACAATGCACTACAGAATCAGAAAAGAGATGTTTTTGAGGCTTTAGATAAGGTGTACCTTGAGTTTGCTCAAAGAAGTTGTGAAGTTCACTTGGTCAAGAATGAGGGCACCTGTAAGGAAATGGAGACTTCCCCTATTGAGCAACCCAACCTTGAGCAAATGCTTAAGACTGGGGAGGAAAGCCTTCCCTGCATTGTCAAAGAGCAAGAGAAAACAATTGAAGGTCTGCAGCAACATATAGTTTCTCTAGAAGCTAGAATTGCTGGCATGAAGGAAGCTTTTCAACAAGAGAAAGACAGCATTCTCCTCATTGCTGAAGAGAAGGTTTGCTTCATAGAAAGTCTTCAGAATGATATTTCTTTCCTGAAGGAAGAGTCCATGAAAAAAGAAGCAGAAGCTGCAGTTCTTGCAACGCGGGCTGCTGAGAAAGCCTTTGAGCAAGAGAAAGAGCGGCTGTTGCAGATCATTAATGAGAAAGACCAGAGAATAAAAGATCTCCAAATATTGGCTATTTCACTTGGACAAGATATGAACAGAGTCATGATGTCCTGTTTTCAAGATATCATCGAAAAACAGGTTGAGGTTAATGTCCTTGGTGAAGCTATAAAGAACGCTGAGTATCTGATAAATATAGAGATTGGAAAGAAAAACAAGATAATTGTCAATTTAGAAACAGAAGTCCATAATTTACGGCAGAAATTGGCATTTGAGGAGGAGTCCTTGCTTAATTCCAAACAGCGGGCAGAGCACATTCAAGAATTATTAGAAGCCAACAAGTTTGAAACAGAAAAGTTAATGGATGAGCAGAGGAACATGGAGGGCTTAGTTAAAGAGCTTAAATTGGAAAAAAAGATTCTTCTTCAAGACTCCACTAAGTTATTGACAGAGAGGCAGGATCTTTTGGCTCATATTAAGGAAATTTGTGATCAGATTGGTAAATTTTCTTCTGAGGAAGTGAAATTGATGAAACTTTTGGGAAGTGATATTCTGAATTCTGAGGAAGAGGCTGGAGCAGCAATGAGTTTGGTAATACATAGTGGGCTCTGTGCTTCTGCAGGAGAGAATGCAGAGCCCTGTGTTTCTGGCACAACAAAGAAACCGGGAGTAAGTTATGATGAAAGATCACCGCTGAAAGAGGTCAACCACTGGCAGTCATTATAAGAAGAATAAATTATGTCCTGATGAATATTCCACCAGATAACTCAATTATCGAACAAATTATGTCCGGATGAATATTCCACCAGATAACTCAATTATCTGTGACTTGTTTGAGAATGTGATCATTTGTGCTGTGAACTCTTTTCATTTTTCCTTCTGTGGCTAGTCTATGTTGTAGAAGAAAATTTTAGGAAACCTCATACTGAACTTTTATATAATTTATGTAGTGACAAAGGATGAACGTCGTCGTGCTTAAAAGGCCATGCTCTGTTTTCGGTCAGGAATCCTTTTGAAAAACTTGAAGTCCCGTGAACTGTGAACCATGAATTATCTGGTGCAGAGGGTTCCGGCACATGAAGTTTTCTGATGTGAAGAACATTACAATCTAATTGGGAGTGGATGATCAATTTTGGATGTATCATTGCTTGCCTTATTCTGACTAGTCCAGGGGTAAGACCTACTTAGCTCTTATATTTATTTGCTGACTCTGGAATTTTATTCATACAAGTTGAAAGAATGACTCGTATTCTAAATGTGTTTAATTTGTTGATCAGATTCAATCAGCTATTAGCCTCAGTCAGTTTATGATTGTTGATTTTATGAGTATCCTTCCTTAGAGACTTTCTGTTGATAAAACTTGCAGGACTTGGATTGGTCTCTGAAAGAAGATGAAGCAATGCATTAGTAGATATTTGGCATTTTCGTGAGCAGCCGTGGACCATCCTGCCTTTTGAGGAGCAACCAGTAGCAAGGAATTGATAACTTCTTTTTTTTTTTTTTCATATTCTTTTTGTTGCTTCATTCAGTCATCATAAATTGCTTTTGTAAATTAGATCATGTATTAGTGGTAGTCCATGGATGAAATTATTACATAGTTCGTGTGGAAGAACTTGTGTTTAGATCAATTACTTGCAAGTGGTTTGGACGAACTCTTTCATTAATTTGGAAGATTTCATACATGGAAGCGTGGTTATAGAAACTTTTCTCAAGTGGTTCTTTTATTTTTTATTTTTTGGCTCATTGTAATAGTTGCAAGACTAATTTCTGTCACTACCTCAGTTCCATTTTCAGAACCAGAGATGGGAAGAAAACAATGAATTTTCTCGACCCAAAAGGCAAAAACTGCAGCAAAGTTAACCTTTTGGTAGGTGTACACCAACCTGCCCTCGTGCATGTTGCTGAACAAGAACTTTATGTTTTTACTCCAATGAATATTTAGTGATGCTGGAAGCTGTGGACAGCATTCCTCAGGTCATCCATACAGCATATCTAAGATAAATAAATGTCGTATCCAAATGCTAATCAATCATAATGCTGGGAACATTTTCAGTACATCGACTTTTAGTCCAAGATTAACCAAAAAGATAAATCATTTCTGAGTACTTTTGGAAGAACTTGGATTTTGAGAAAAGTTTTTGACCCATCTCTGCTTGTTCTTCTCAATTGTATTCCAATTTTCAGAGAATTTTGTGAGTCCTTCTTGTAATGCTTTGAGGTTTATTCCGTTATCAACCAAAATGCTTGTTGCACCCATTTGGGATACCTGTAATTATGTATCATCATATCATTAAAATGGAAAAACATGAAGGAAAATATGGGATCTACAAAATACGCATAAATGTAAAAGAAAGTGAGAAAAGGAAACTGGTAACGATAATAATCAGAAAACTGATCATGGATGCCATCTTTACCGCTTGGATATTCCTATTCTCATCATCAAAAAACAGCATTGAGTTAAAGGGAACCCCAGTCTTTGAATGAATTCTCTGGAAGTGGTCTGTCTTGTGGTTCCAACTAGAAAAGATCTCCTGCTCAACATAGAAAAGGATTACTTCTAACTGCCGTAGCAGTAAGGTACAAACAAACTTGTTATATAAGGGTTGCATTTATGCTCTTCCAGAAATTTGCAGATGAGGAACCCAACTGCGCCGGTTGTCAGCCACCTCAAGTTCAAGTGAGAATGAAAAGAACACAGCACGTATACTTCCCAAATTCATGAAAAGCAAAGATTTTAGTACTCAAGTATTTGAGCCCTCGACAGACGGCACACCTTCTTAATTTTTATACACCAAAATACCGTAAAGAGCCTGTAAATCAACTGCTCATGCTGTTTTTCTTAGGAAAAAAGAGGTATGGTAGTGGTGGTGCAAATCATACAAGCCTTCTTTCAAGGGAAGAAAAGATTGCTTATCCTGGCTCACCTGGGCTACAAACAGGGACTTGATGCTTAATTTGTCAAGAAATGTCTTCGCTATGTCTGTTGTTGGCGATCTAGAAGCAATAGCCATATCAATGCTTTTATCCTTCAGCGCATACATTATGCCTTTAGCATGGGGATACAAAGATGGCATTTCACGTTTGGAGCGACACTCACTAGAAAAGCACAAGTAAAAATCAACATAAGATACAGAAGAATCTATGCATTTGAAGCTTGTTATGTTATACTTATTCTGGCTTTAAATCGTTCTTTGTTTTTCACATGGGTCCTGGAAGATCTTGCAACAAATTTTATTGAATGTGAATTAAAATGGGGGAGAATAATCAAGGCTGCTATAGTAGCAATAACACTAGGAGGTAAAGATTAGATGCAAAAGATGGAACATGCACTATAAGTCACATTAAAGCACATTACTATTCATCACTCACTGATCCTTAACATGCTGTTGCATATCGTTTTGCATTTCAACTCTAGACAATAAGTTTACCATGAAAGTCAAGCCTACTATAGCAACAGCTAAGTACTTGATTCTTGTGCCAGATAAGTGAAGAATGTGTAACAAGAAATGACTAAGTAAACCTGTTTCATAAATCTGACTACATCTCATCTCCACAGCTAGTGGCTCTGCTGTTTAGTTACTCTCAATTACTTTCATCCCACTATTTCAGTTTTAATATAATATTTTTTAAACAGTTGGGAAGTCTTAAGGAAACTTACCCCAAGTATTGAATGATATGTTATTCTAATCAAATGATTCCCATGAAACCTCCTTAATGAGACCATGAGATGGTAGCCCCTTAATCATTCAATTGTATAGTAGCCTAGAAAATATAATATGGCTAAGCTTCAGGTGAACATTATTCCTCACACCTATTTGGTCCTAGAACATTGTAAGGAGCACATGCCTAGTTTACGATATGAAGAGCCAGGCTATGGGTGGAATAAATATGTTATACCAACCTTATAGGTCATTCACATCTTTCCATGGGTTTTTATACTATCAAATGCAAAATCACACCCATTGCATCTTGAAGGGCTAAACCTTAGATCTCTAGCCAAGTGGTGATATCCATTTAGATAAACAGCCAAAAGTATACGCCCATTTTTGTTATGAAATTAAAGCATCTAGAGAAATATACATCCATCTTCAAGCACTTTTCGGTCTTAAAATCTCTTGAAATTCTCTACAATTTCAATCTTTCGACTCAACTAGATCTCGAGAAGACCCTATGCGCCATTATCAAATCCCCTCATCAAAAAACCACACCAATTTGATGACCCCAAACCAGAATAAACAGTTCGGACTCTGGAAAAATTGTAGGAAAAGAAGAGATAACAAGCATGTATCAGTTGAAACTAAATGAATGAAAAAAAAAATGAAAAAAAGTAAGAAAACTTCGAGCCCAAAAACCATCAGATGAAGCTTATCACGGTGCATGAAAAAGCAAACAAAGTGGGAGGAATTGAGATGCTAGGACGTTTTCAGAAGAGACTACAAACATAGAAAAATAGAGAAAGGAATACCAGTAGAAAGGCCAGAGAGTGTAGTCGAGATCGAAGACGACCAATCTGGGAAGCACTTGGAACGCTCCAATTATCTGTAAAGCCTCCGTTTTTACCCTCTCGTCTCCCATCTCCTCTCTGATCAAACTCTGTTTTGTCTGCTTCTAACCTCCAAGGGGTCCTGAAGGCCACACCAACCAATAATATCCTGGTCCTGTCCAGGTTTCTGCGACGCCGTATTAGCCATTTGGACACTTCTTCCGCCTCTCATACTTTCATGGTGTAAAAACTTCTACAGACAAGAGCCCATATTCTTGCTCCTTATTGTAGAGAGGAATATAAAGAATCCAGATTGAAGGAGATACAGGAATGGTCAATAGAATTTTTTTTTTAATTTTTTTTTTCCCTATGTAAGCATGTCTAATTTCTTCGGTGATTTTGGTAAAAATCAAAACATACATGACTCCATGAATGCCAGAATTTTGTCCGAAGGCCCTTTAAATTAGGCATGGTGAAGGTTGTACTGCCACCAAACAACAAATTTTGGGTCCGAGCCCAGTACAAATACTTCACTTGGACATCTCCTAATTCTTCAGTATAAGTGCAGCAGAAACTAAACTAGAGTATTTGATGATATGGGAAAAAGTTGCTTCTTTACATTCTTACAGCAGGCTGAGAATTCCCCACCTATGTTCATGCTTACTAATATTATAATAGGAGAGACAATATAGTTTGAACTTTAGTTAATTATTATTAGGTTTTATTTTATTGTTGGGCTTTTTAGATAATTAAAATTTTATTTATTTTATCTTTTAATAAGACTTAACAAAAATGTCCAAACCCTGTCTAGTTTGAAAATAGGCTAACAGGACAATGAAGATATTCATTGCTATGCAACGAGGGACAAGTAGTGTTTGGCTACCAGTACGGCTGTCCAGTGTCTGATAGCCACAATGATGAAGCATCTTTGACTGAAACATGTTTTCAAGTTCAAATCAAATCACTTCATGTGCCCCGGTTATGATGGAGATGTACTTTGGCAACGAGGAAATTGATACGAATAAGGAAATTAGTAAACTCGATCACTTTTTATCATCATTGTACTATCACATAAACAAAAGACAACGATCCAGGACAACTTAGGAGGATAAAGGCTCCCAATCTTAACTTTAAAGAACAAACAAAGACCGACAACAGATACGTTTTTATTTTCAGTAGAAGGAAAACAATTTGGAGAGACAGTCGGAGTGCTTCGTTTACATTAAGATGAACTGGAAGAATTTCATTCAGCAGCAGCACTTGCAGAACTAAGGTCCACCGAAAGATCAACAGCCTGAAACACACAGAAAGTGAGATGGCAGATTTAAATCACGATTGTGCTCCATTTGTTGGCCTTTTGCTTGTTTTTCTTCATTCTTTTGTTCAAGTTCAGAAAGGAATAGTCAGCTTGCTGTTCATATTATGATTTCCTGATAATTTTCTTTTCTTTTGTGAACCATTATGCAATGAACTGAGTCTACGGCAGGAGCCCATTTATGGATGATGTCCTTAGTTACTTAAAATCATCTATTCTATATACAGAACATACCTTTCCTGTAATTTTACCGTACAATTGAATCACATCTTCAACAGTGGACTCAAAGTGAGTTGTTGCGTCATAGCTCTGCAAGAATGCAACCAGCCAATCCGTAAATCTATATTCCCAAGGTAAGAAAGGAAATAAACTACAAGTAAAGGACTTTTGATTTTGCAAATTGGGTTCTAGATTTCTGAATATGGTAAGACATTAGTATGGTAGAATTCATCTGCTAATGAGAAATATCAGTAACCAGGCATATTGCTTTGAGTTTCTTTTTCACTTGTGTTCTTAGCAGGTTGCAGAAGGATGGCAATCTTTCTGTAAGAATCAGAGTTTAAAAGATTCATTTATGTGTACTCACAGTAGAAATGAAGCAACCATCAACTTCGTGATTGTTTGTGGGCACGAATCTATCGTAAGTGTCATACACAACTTCATCCACAGGTCCAAGGAGGTCAATGCCGGGCTTCAATTCCTCCTCTGGTTTGTCGGTTTCAGCTTCTGTGGAAACAAAAGCAATGTACTTCCCTTTTGGAGCCACATTGTGAGCATAGGAGCAGCAGAAGAGGTACCTGCAGCCGGAAGTTAAAAAGCATATTTTAAGGCGACTGGGAACAAAAGATTGTTGTACTTCTAGTTTCCTTCTACATTTTCATATATCATTTTGCAATTTGTGGGGTTTGATATTGCATTCTGTAACAGATTTTCTTGAAGATATTATCTTTGGCTATTTCCTACATGAGTTAGTCATGTAAAGGTTGTAGGAAAAATGCAAAATCGTCCAAAACTGTTTGCACTCTTAAACTTGCTCAATATCTTGGTTCCATTATGTAACTCACTATTCAAGACAACAGAATGAACCACCATCACATTGTCTTACACAACTTTCATCATCAAACAGAGAAAAATGAGAACAGGAATATGAATTTAGTAGGCATACATATCTGATTTGCGGCCGAGTTGCTTTTGTGGGAGGATGACCTGAACTGAGTGAGAGTCACTGGTGTCTGGAATAGGATGGCTCATTATACATATAGCACGGGAAACTTTTCCCACCTTTCGAACCTGTTTCATTCCAAAGAGATTGGCAAGTGAAGGCCACATATGGTGGACATCAATAAAATGGGTTAGTCAGGTTGAACTGCAAGGTTGCATTTCAGGGAATCAACCAGTTGAGCAGGAGAAAGCTGCACTAGTTATGAGTTAACTACAAGTTACCCTGTCAGGCAAATATGATGGATCGCAAACAACTTTCTTGCATTTAGCAGTTTCTCCTTCAGAAGTCACACCAAAAGCTCTCCCATTTTCGTCAAATTCCACCTATTATCCAGTAAACAGAATGTTAATTTGAAAATGACAAACGGGATTTGGACTTGGACAAATTAGCCTAAGTGAAAAGAAAATGGACTCTATATCTGTTGTGCGACCAGTAATATGTGAAAAGCCGACAGCTACAAAGCTGTCCAACTTTAGATTCAACCCCTAAGATTTACAAAAGCTGGGTAATAGAAGTGAAAAATGAACAAATTTAACGACATGCAAGTACAAGGCCTCAGAAATAGAGATTGATGTTTAATACTGTGATTTGCAGGGGGGGGGGGGGGGGGGGGTGTGGGCTTAGCTGTCTGATGTAAAATTTAAAAAATTTCCTTCTGTCATCTAAACAGAAAAATGAAGCGTAAGACTTTCATGCAGAGCATATTTTAAATCCACCATGGTCGAAGCAGGCAGGTAGGCAGAGAAAGACAGCATAGAAGCACAGAATGTAGAGTCATTTTAAGTCCAGCAAGCAAATCTGAAGAAGTAATCGCTGCACTGTATGCTATTGCAAGAAGAGACTAGGTGTGAAGAAAGCACTGGACAATTCTAGTTATTTTAGAAAATAAAGCGTTGGATTTTATTTGAAAAATATGAAGTAAAAGATTTGGATACCATCCAAGTTCGGGTTATTGGTTAAGATCAATAACTTAGGTAGGTGGATCTTGGGGCTATATGCTTTTCTAAAGAACTGAGCCTTAAGTTATTTTTGTTTTTAAGTCTCAAAAGCTTTTGCACGCTTCAGAAAGACAGGTAAAAGGAGACTTATAATTTGACAACTTTACCTTGCATTCTGGCTTGTTAAGCATGTAAGTTCCACCGTAAACAGCACTGAGACGTGCAAATGCCTGGCAATAAGTGCACAAATAACTATAGAAGGTTATAACAGCTCTGAGCCTTTCCGGGATTTACAGAGGAAGAACAAACCTGAGGCAATTCTCCCAGTCCATACAATGGATAGATATAAGGCGATCCTCCTTGAAAACGTGCCAAAGACTCTGCATAGAGCTGTACAGAAAGAAGAAA
Organism: Casuarina cunninghamiana; assembly: GCA_028551485.1. Classification (NCBI taxonomy): domain Eukaryota; kingdom Viridiplantae; phylum Streptophyta; class Magnoliopsida; order Fagales; family Casuarinaceae; genus Casuarina; species Casuarina cunninghamiana. The sequence continues at coordinate 10,724,021 of CM052371.1, forward strand.
AATAATGTTAGTGCTGCTGAATTTAAGAATGACTGTCAAGCACGTCTATTTGCTAAATATATATTGTCCTTACGAAGAAGTTCACTAGCACAAAATTTATTCTATGATAGTTTCAGATGATATTAAAGCTCAAGAACGCATGGAAAAACTACAATTTTTATGAGAAAAATCTTCTGCATATTGGCGTCTAAAAGGGACCTACCTTGTAATGTAAAAATTGGTCGTTCTTGGGTTTACTGATTTATTTGTTCAGCTCATCTTTGGACTGCGTATTTCAGGCAGATGCAATTGTGAAGTATTGAATTGTCTCATGGATGTGAAACTCGTAATGGAGTGAGATGCATATTACTAGAATGAGCCTCTTAACTTGCTGTCTTTCTAGGATCCCTGAGAGAGTTTAGGCTCATTGGAAATATAGATAGCACTAAAGCAAGCTTTCTTAAGAGAAGGAAAGGATGGATAAATGGTTTCTTGTCACTCGTAGGCTCCAAGTCATCTACTTTCTCAATGAAATCAAACATAGGGAAAGTTGTTCTATGTTTTCTACGCTTAGTAGCTTTTTTACTACTCCAGCATCTGGTAAGACAAGGGCGTATTCAACTAGCAATCGCAAAGCCTTTTGAGTACAAAACACAGGAATCGAAATACAAGCAGATGCTTGGCTGATACACTGTATGCTGAGCCCTCAAATCTAGTACTCAACTGTCAAGATATTTGCCGATATCTTGATTCATCTTAGTCATGAGATAACTACGAAAGCCATACAGGATCAATGAAAAGATGCAAACAAATCCAGTATCCGGCAAAGGCGCCAACTTTAAATGTTTTCTGGATTGTTGAAATATTTCCCGGTTAAAGGTTTACAAATTAACCATTGATTAAAAATCTCTAATTTGGTATTGTTTGTAAATGAAAACAGGAATAATCATATGATTATAACATTAAAAGTACTATAGTCTAGTAGATTTATTGTTACTTTATATTTTAGTGCATTATTTTGCCAAAGGATTGAGGTAACTCTGCAAGTAGTTTATACACGCAACCACACTAACACACTTTAGATAAGCAGAGATATAGCATTAACCATGGTCTGAAACTAATATCTACTTTATCTGGTTGGTGGCCAAAGTGAGTTATGCTCTATTCTCAAATTACTCTAACATAGAAACTAGTTTTTGATAAAGAGAGCAGAAAAACATAAGACCAGATGCTAAAAAATGGTAGAGGAAACTAGTTGCACCTTCATTCTCTTCACAAAATCCATAGCTGGCTGATCCAAGTAACTATCATCAATTTGAAGTGCCAAGGCATGTCCAATAATATCTATGGTGTCATCTTCTAACCCGTATTTTCTACATCAAAACAATCATCATATGTCAAGTTATGGTACATTTAATAGACCATTGAAGTTTTCGATTACCATATGTGAAGAAATCAAATAAAGTTGAAATGATTTTAAGAGTGCAAATGTCCAAAGAAATTGGCAGACGCAAAATCATTTCACCCTCTATGAGTTTACCAACAAGTTTACGTATGAATTCCACAGCATTGGAAAGTTTAATTAAGTTTTTGATTGCATAATCCATTGTACCCAGTTGATTCTTGTTTTATTTTCCTGGCAGACAGTAAAAAACTTCAGTGTCCATGATTATTTAGCAAAGTCTGTCTTTGGATTCTCCAATCCTATTAACTTCGAGAAGAAAAAAGAGTAAGCTTTGATCTTAAGAAGGCATCTCAGACATCGTAAACATTGAAATTCACAATCTGAACTGAGGATAGTTCTACAGATTAGAGGGCTTGCCACAAGCTTGTGTGGAAGCTGTACTACTTACCATACATTAGTTCGAAATTTATGCAGATATTTGGAATGAGAAGCTTGTAACAACTCTAATCTTTACTATCCTCATTTAACTGATTCAATTTCTTCCTTATGTGCTTAAGCCAACTGTATTACTACAGAAAGTAGTATAAAAGAAAAGGAAATGAGGTAATACGTGATAAGCTCTCTCGCTGTAACTTTGTTCAAATCTAGCCCCTCGTGAGATTTTGGATCGTCAACTTCATAGTCTTGACATAAATGAAAAACTTCCGAGCACGACGCTTCTCAAACAGACCCATCAGGGGTGATTTCAGTGCTTCAACATCACTTGCTGGAACTTTGTAAATCTAAACAGGATAAAGTTTCTTGTAAGCTTTCACATACTATAGGAAGAGGCACTTCTGAAATGTTGAAATGACTCGTAAATGTTCAATCACAAATGATCAGATTGAGAAAAGTTAGGAACGAAAGAGGAAAATCTGTAGATTGCGGAATGCTTCATACCTTTCCTTTATTGTACACAAAACTACCATCTACAGCCTTGAAGTGAAGATACTTGGTAACATCTGTGTGGATGAGAACACGAACCAGTGTTCCATTGGCCATCATGAACTACAGATGCATACCAAAAAAAGTTTCTGTCACGGAAATAGCAGATTGTAGAAAACTACAAATTTAGTTCACGGTAAAAAATGCAGCAATGCACGATAATGCTACTTATTTGCAAGTAAGATAACTCAAAGCAATCCCCTGTTTGGCTTGCCTCAAATAGACAAAGCATTTGCTTTGTTGAAGTGTCCAATCGAGGGAAATGTTTTTCAAGATCGGGAAAAATATTTAGGCAAGGCAGCAAGGAACTGTCAAACAGGCAAACAATGCACTATATTTGCAAGCAGTAGTACTCCCAGCAATAGGCCTTGCATTGATTCCGCTTATAATAGACAAAGCATTGACGTGGGAAAGTGTTTAATTCCTGAATTCATGCAAGCAAGATTGAGGTGAAAGGATTGACGTACCCCCAAAGGCAATAATTTGTTCAGATTAATACACAACTATAAACATATATTCTCATGCAAACACGTTCTGCAGATTAAAAATCGAGATGTTACAGTGTCTAACAATATGAGGAACATTAGGTAAAGTACGCTATGTAAAGCATCAAAATTCCCACGTCAGAACCATACTATTTTCTGATAAGCAAGTGATGCCTGGGACTTCAAGTACCTTAGGGATCATATCAACATTGTACTCTCGGCTTGAGCCCAGTATTTCTGGAGGCTGGTCGTTCCCCTTGAAACGCTTCCAAAGCTACAGAGAAGAAAAAACTTAGTTTTAATGAGGAAACACAGAAACAAAAATGATTCAGATAACATAAGGAGCTTATTATTTTGCAGTCGTTGTAGCAGTGACCTGTACAAGATTAAGAGAGCTCGAGGCTCCCCCATAATAGTCATTTCTGTCCATATGCAGTACCTGTTTCAATGAATACAGAGTGAAGAACCAGAAAAAGATTTTAAAATGAGGTTGAAACCAAAAATCTAGGGCTAATCCCATCCATGATACGACTGATTATTAATATTTACTTTCATCAAAGATGCCCCCGTTTGACTCTGTCTTGGTTCCTAAGCTATGTGTTACAGGGGCTATACTCCAGTACTTAAGTAAGGATTCTTAAATCACTCAACAAAAGACAAGCCCAACATTGCCTTTCAGATTAATAAGCCATCCTCATTCATTGATTTCCCCAAGTAACAAACGAAATCTCATGTATTTTACCCATTAATGCGTTCAGTTCTTGCAATCACTTAATGTATCATTTCGATTCGAGCTTGTTACTGACTAGAAGATCAACTGATGTTTTCTCTTCCCTGACCTTTTTGCCTGGTTCTAATGCACAACATATCAAACTTATGAAGAACAATCTAAGAATCCAAGTAAACTTCAAGATTCATAAACACGTCAGAACTCATCTCTGACAACTCTGGCTGGAATCCTGATATTAAATACTATAAGTATTCCAAAGAGTGATATCTGGAAAATCCCTGGTGGTAGACCGAAATTGATCGGAACATGAAAAAGTAAGACATTTTGACTCGTACAATTATTGTGAAACCCAAAAAGTTGAAGCCCCTTCAGGAAGACGGCCTATCAGCATTTTTTGTTGTGCTCGTGCATCAACAACTACGACAAGAATGCGAACCATTCGAGTTCCATGGAACATCGCAAAGGACACATTATTGCTTCCTATAATGTAGAAAGCATCCGACACAAGAAGCAATGACCCAAAAGCCAGAAAAACAAAGAAAGAAAGCAGTTAACCATTTGGAGATACATAGAGGAAGGCGCATTACTTTGAGTCCATCAACAGAGAGAAGGCCACTAAGAATGCACTCTTTGAGACCAGTCCCAAGAACAATCACATCATACTCTACATCCATGGCTGAACAATGATTTCCTCAAGAGTTGTCAAGTCTATATGAGATAGAAAATGCAAGAACCACTATTAGAGTAGTGAAAGAAAGAAAGAAAGAAAGAGATTGGCTTAGGGGAAGACAGGGCGAGAGAAGGAGTCGGTTTTCTGTATTTGACAGAGTATGAGACTTGGAACAGGTCTTTAGCAGGAAGTACCGAGACCCGCGACTGCTACGTCCACGCTACGTTAAGCGGGTGGCATGCACAAGATGGCACGAATCAGTCTGTGGCGCTTTTTGGCGTATGTGTGGTTGGTTCCCTTTACGTTTGGAAACGAACTTAACCGACAGTTTTTCCTGTTGTTTTATTTATTCTGATTATTGGATCTTAATTTTTCTAAATTCATCATATTTTATGCGAACTTTGATGCGACTTAGCTATAACTAACCATTGGGATTCCCAAAGAAAAAGTATAATTTTTTTTTTGTTTAAGAAAAAGATAATTGTGATAATTTACTGTGGCTATTTTTGCTTGATGGATATTTCAAATTTGGTTGAATAGTGTATATTCCAAGTGTGGCAGTTGTACCAAGTGTCTTAATAAGCTTGGAAACCGCTACTGCTGTGTGATGGTTAAGAAGGATGGTATCTATACTTTGACCATTGGCCATACTTTTTGGTTTAATGATACTGTCTGAGAGTCTTAGCAATTAGTATTAGAGCAAGTCATGGATTCAATTCTTATTACTTGTAGTTTTTATTTATTTTTATTTTTATTTTTGGTAGATGTGTGTGCCAAGTATCTTAGCAAACTTGCAAGTATTGTTATTGATGTGTAGGATTGTTAAAGAATATAGCATGCATTTTAACTAGTAATCATAACTTTTAATCTAGTGATAATACTTTAAAGTCCTAAAGATAATTTTACCTCAAGACCTGTGATATTGTTAGAGATTTTGAGAATCCATCTTAGAGGGACTCTTTATTGACTTTGAAATTGTTGTCCCTAACCAAACATAAGAACTGCAAGGCATTGCATTTTATTGTCCTTTTGGCATGAGAAGATGGTCATAAAACATACATTTGCTTATATCTTGTTTATATATTCTTATATAAATTTTTCTTTCTAAACCCTATTAGTAGTTATAATAAAAGTGCGTGACATTCATAACAAAATAATGTATATATCATTGAATCATATGAACTAGCAGCCATCAAATGTTGCCCTCTTGAAAATAAAAAGTAGCATACAAATGAATAATTTATGTGGGTCTAAATATTTTGAGTTTAAGAAAAGTAAGCGTGATGATAATTTTATAAAGAGAGAGACTATAATACTAGAGTATGCCTTGAACTTCTTTTATGCACTTGATGTCAGGAACTTGTTATCAAATCCCTTCCCCTCTCTTTCAGGTGCGTGTGTTAAAAAAAAATAAAACAAATAGTGAAAAAAAAAATCTTAGGAACCTGCTGAAAATATTATTAAAAAACCGATCTCTTGGGTTCTCTGCAAGCGTTTAAGGATCAAAAACTCATGGCTAACAATTTGAAGAATTCTTTTTGTGTGTGTGCTTCTTTGAAACTTAGACAAAGACATGGGAGAGTAGAAAGGTTTTGAGAAAAGTGTAAATTTATAAAGAAACAAAAAAAAATGGGTATAATGTTTTTTTTTTTTGAAAATTGAGCCATATGATTCGAACAGGATTTATTGTTGCCTTTAAACAAGACAAGAGGAAAGAAATAAATTACATTAAACATTACCAATTGAACCACGATGTATTGCAATAGAACACAAGTTATGGCTAATAGACTTACTAAAATAGCAAGGAGACAAAATGTTTAATGAACTCATGTCTGAAATATTTTTTGAAGAACTCTATGAACTTATAAAATAAACAAAGTTTTTTTTTTTTTTTTTGAAATTTATAAGCTCTTAGAAACTTAGACAGGGGCGTAGATTTTAAGAAAAATATATCTTTCAAGGCGATTACATGGCTATGGTGCATTTTTTTGCAAATTGGGGTATACCACTAAATTATATACATATATATGTGTGCATTGTTTGAGCAGAGATAGACATATGGGATTTTGGATTGTCAAAAGTGATTAATTTGGGAGCTCCAAATTAATTAATTAACTAGCTTGTCCAAATTAATTTTTGTGTTCGAGGCAATTAGCTAAAAATTGCTTTTTCCAAAAACCTTTGGGATTTAAAACATGAATTTCTATGACAAAGGCAAGCAAGAAAATTCGTAGAAAATTCTCAACATTCTTCAAAGATTAATTGTGTTGGTTCATTAGGATATCACTCCTTCTAGGTGACACAAATTTCATGCTCTTAAAAATAGAACCATGTGAAAATTTTTGTTGTGAATAATATGGTAAGACCTTTAAAAAAAAGAATTCAATTTTTGTGCAATCTATCAATATATAAGTGATGGTTGAAATGCATATTCTTTTAAGAAATTCCTGAGTCTGTGGAATGAAATAAACATGGTTATGCTGGTCTCAATGATCCATCAGATATCATTTTCTCTAAAAAAAAAAAAAAATTGAAGTGGAAAATGCGGCAGCGTAACAAAAAAAATTAAAAAAAGAAACCACTTGTAATGGTAGATTTTCCACATCAGTGTTGTAGAAAATAAAAGAGAGGAAGAATTGCTTGGTTAAGTTAAACGATCCTGAGATTTTTCAAGTTTAACTTTCGTTCTTTAAGAATCCACCAGAGTAGGCCCATGTCGACTAAAATGAAAATGCTTGAGCAATAGGCATGAGCCTTTACATAAGAACCAAACTGTGCAACCAGTGGCACGACAGCAGCTGATATAGCTGTGCGATGTTTGGTAGCAAGAAATGAAGCAAATTTATTAACGAGTGTGAGATAGGGATCTAGAAAATGTACTTTTCTGTTAGGCACATTTTTGGAAAGCCTAGCAGAAGGAACATCTTGAGAGTAGAGTAGGAATGAAAATGGGCTTAACCACAGAAGGAACATCTTGATCAAATCTTTTTGATCAATTGAAATATGCAATCAGAGCAAACATGTAGGTAGAAGTAAAATTGTAGTGAAAACAGCATTTTCAGTTTTGGCTACATACCAATTCCCAGAAGAATAAGATCCTCCGATCAGATTTTTATCCTCGGCCCTTTTTGACTAATTGGGTACATGGATTCAATGAGGGCTACAACGTCAAAAATTTACCTGAGAGACTTTCCATGAACTCTGCAACTGTGGTCTGGAGGTTGGTATGCAAGTTATTTGTGATTTTTCGAGGATTATGAAGTAGTAGATATCTGGGGAACGAAGTCTAGGAGTCATTAATAATTCTGCAGCTCTGCAAAGGTCAAGTACGGAATCCAATATACCATAAATGTTTCCCGGAAATAAGGAAAACATAAGAGTTTCATCCTTGCAGATCTCATGCATATGGTCAATAGCAAAACAAGTCTCCATGACACAAGTTGCCTGCGACACAAGTTGACACAAGTTGGCCCTTGATTTGACAATGACATAATTAAGCATCTAAGGTGATCGCCATATATATATGCAGACTCATTTGATCCACTTAGGAAACAAATCAGTCTCACAAGGACGTCACTACAATGTGACCTGGTTTTACTTGGATATGCTTGATTTACAATTGAGAAAATGCTTATCCTTGTACTCTTCACTCCATAGCTTTCAAAATCATTAAGGGAAAGGTAACCTGCAACACAAAGGGTGATATATTGTTATGGGTCAAGTTTTATCCAAGCTAGAATTGTATCATATGGATATGAGTCCCGAACTGTTAAAATCCACCTCAAGGTATTCGTGGATTGAATTCTCAATCAAGTACTTCTTGTAGCAAGAAAACCTGAAAAATTAATTAGTGTTGACATGTTGCAAACTTACCCCAGCTTGAGACAAGTGTCTGAATTGTCATGTTGTCCAGGAGAATCAGCTACAGTGGGAATATTGGCGACTGTAGCAGATGACTGACCTCGTGTATTAGTATCCAACTGACTCTCAATCTGCTCAGAGAGAAATTTTCCGTTGGTTGAGAAAGCAGTGAAGCAAAGGAAAAGAAAAATTCAAGACCTGATACCTGTTTCAGACGCAGGTTATCCTCCATCAGTTGGGCTCCCTGCAATTCAGGAATAAATAGAGACAGGTTATTAAGATAACATAGCCTTAGCCCCAAAGGTAATTTCCTTATTCCTTATAAAAGAAGGGTAGCTGCCAATATAAGCTTCAAACTAAGATCTCCATGTGATTTTGAGTGCCAGTATAAACTCACCATACAAAAGATCTTTGTATAAGAGGAAGGAAATTTTCTCCCCATCCGGGATTTTTATGAATTTGTACCCACTTTCATCATTATAGTCAATCCTAGTTATCAAGCACTTTGCTCTAGATTAAGTAATCATGTTAAGCTATTTGTTGACAAATATCGTCACAAAAGGAAGCATAACAAACTGTTTATTGAACGAAATTCCTTGCAAAAAATTAAAGTTCGGTACATGACCTTCTGCTTTAGGGCATTGATCACTTCTACAAATTTTTCACCCTGAAACACATAAAGACTTCTCATGTTAAGAGACTAATATAGAATCTCATTGCTTCATCATAGTGCCAGCAAAGTGAAACAACAAAAAGAGACAAACCTTTGCTTTTAAAACACGGTTCAAGCTTGCTTCGATAAGTTGCTCTAGGTTTTGCAGTTCTTCTACACCCAAATTTTGGAGCTCCTCCCCCTTCATCTGCCTTAAGATTTATAACATTTTTTTACATTACTCTGCTGTGGAATGTGCATGACAGTAGTGTCACAACTTGATAAAGCAATGTAGTTTAGGTACCTTAGTTCATGAGTCCTCTCCACGATTTCATTGCTCAACAAGGTGTGAGGAGTGTTCTTAAGCTAAAAGGGCACAAAGAAATGCCATTAATGAAGAACTCAGCATATGGCATGTTTAAGCACCTTTTGCATATAAATGGCTGGTGAATTATGTATGCACTTCCTACCTTCTGATAGATATATTTAGGGATGTGGTAAATGTAAGGGTCCTCATTGTGGGATTGCGACAAATCGTTTGTTTTCAGAGCTATTTCAGAAATGCACTAGGTTTTCACAGTATGGTATAATTCCTTTTTATATGTGAGTTCCAAGAAACTCCTTGAAAGTTTAGTAAATAATCCTGGATGACGTTTCCTTATTCCAATGAAAAGTTACCTATTTGGCATTTACATATAAAGTAAGGAAAAAAGACTGACAAACTTTGTGCATACTAAATCCCTAACTTTAAAGATATAAACCAAATATTTGAACAAACTTCAAGATTCAAACCGTTAATTGTAATATAAAGTCTCAAAATAGGATTCTAATCTAATCTGTTTTTAGTTATTTTTAGAGCAGTGGGATGGACTAGACGTGGGAAAACAACCTAAGTTGTGGAAGGGCTGGCAAAAGAATGAGGGTAAGTCACCTTTTATAAAACTCAGATCTCTAAAGTTTTTTCCTATTAAGCTTCGTTGCTCAAAAAACTCTTCCTACATTCCAAATGTCCGTATTATTTACTCCAAGCTCAACTTTTGTTTGGATAGGTAAGCATTGTACCAAGGCTACCTGGTTCCCAAATGTACGTATTATTTACTCCAAGCTCAACTTTTGTTTGGATAGGTAAACATTGTCCCAAAGCTTCCTGGTTCCCTTCATGGGAAAAACAAGTAACTAAGGTCCCAACCCTTCCAGAGAAAGATCCTAAGAATTTATTCCACCTGCTTTATCACTCCTTCAAGACCAATAGGTTTGAACAGTGGACAAAAATAGAACTTGCTTGCGAAGAACAAAACTCAAGGTCCTATCTACTACATTTTCCATAAAAGTCTTACAATCTGACCTCCCAAATTTGAATGAGATCAGCAGCATGCAAGTTTCCTTTTAGTGGATGATAAGTAACTGCCAAGCAGGTTCCTTCTGAATCAACTACTTTTTCCCTCAAAGTCTTATAATCTGACTTCTTAAATGTCAAAGAGAACAGTAGCATGCTAGGTACCTCCAATTGGATGATAAGTAGCTGCTAAGATAGTTGCTTTTAGGGCGTTGTTGTGTTGATGATACTAGCTGTAACATATTACTTGCGGCTTGAGAGGAACTGCCACACTTGAGTAAGTACCATATACATACATCTTGCAATTGTTAAAAAAAAAAAAAATTGTAATTAGAAGTAATTGAAATCATTTTATTTGTAAAGAATCTATTTCAAGTAGTAAATGATCTACCTAAACGGAAAAGTTGACATGTAAGTTACCCTTAATGGCATTTACATACCTAAATAGAAACTTTGGATCTCCAGCGGTAAATCCAGCAATATTACAAATATATTCTCAGATACGCTTCTTTGAGTTTGAATTAAGATTAACTCATTGTTTAGGTTCTGAGCCTTTAATTTGAATCTTGAGGTTTGTCTAAGCATGTGCCTAGAAGTAGGTAATTTTCATACTTTCCTTCTGGTCGTTTGTGTCATTAAGGAGGCTTTGCACATCCTGCTCGGAAATATGGGTAGGAAATTGTCATTCCTTACTACCTAACATCCAAGGGGACATTGTTCATCCGTCAAAAGGTAAATATCTAACCTGCAGCTCCAGAGACGGTTGGTCCAATAGGTTGAGATTCTTCGAATATTGGCATTGTCTTTCAATTACCTGCTGCATACTTCAAACAGAAAAGATGTAGCTATTCAGTTCCTTCCTCCATTGTGTTCTTTAGAATAAAAGGGAAAATGGAGATGAAGTAAAAGACTTCTAAAGGTACTACTTTTTCAAGTATATCCATTGAACTTAAGACAGTATTTTTCACCAGAAAGATATTCAGTTTTTAAGAGAAGTTCAAGAGAAGAAACTTTGTTCAGGTGCCTGAAGACTTCTAAAGTATACTACTTTAATGTATCACATCGACATGTCCTGTTTACAGATGTGCTCCCTCAAACTATTTATGGTGATTTATACGGATGAAGTTTGTAAAACAGCAATTCACAAGCATCACTTAACAAGAATTTGACTTTAGATTTGGTGCTAATGTACTAAAATTATAGTCACAATCTAGAGAACATACAGCAGCAGTTTGAGATAAGTTTTCCATGACAGTTCGTGAAACTACAACATATTTGTTGATGTCCATTTGTACGTGGTTCTTGATCTTATCTAATGCTGCTGAAATTTATCATTGCCTTAATGGAAATTCCCTTTGAAAATGATGAAATTATGATTAACAACTGTAATCAAAGATAAGCCTAGAAGTTCCATTAACACACAAGTGATGGATAAAACAGTTTCAGTGGTGATGTGGCCACAACAACAAAAGTCATAATATTATTATGAAAAATGATGAGTATAAAAGATTTGTCTGTTTCTAAGATAAAGAAAAATTACATCTTAACAAGGTCAATGCAAAATTTTCCATTTCTATTCCTTAATGGGTGACCAATTCTTTTACCTGCGATACTTGTTAAAGCGGGAACCCTCTGGTTGCCTTTTTTACTATCAGCCGAAAAATATACAATTTCATGAATTCAACGAATGTGATATCCTGGTCCCAACTCCCATCTGATAGTTTCTGGTGTCAATTTTGTCAATTTTAGTGGTAATTTTATTTCATTTTTGGAATCTTATACTCCCAAGAATTTCATTATATTGCTTCTCATTGTCCTCTAGATAAAGTTAGATTTCTTTTGGGGAAGAAGATGTAGATGAAATGAGTTATAAGGGTGAGCCAATATTTGATGAAGAGGTAGATGAAGAATGAGAAGCCATCTAAGCCATTTTTTTTTTGTTGCTTTGAGGCCAATTATAAAAAACTTGGGGAAACCGTAAGTATACAAAAAGAAGTATTGCTTTAAGGCCAATTATAAAAACTTAGGGAAACCGTAAGCAAGCTTTATGGTGACAAATATTGTAGAAAATCTGACGCCTAAAATGGAAGTTCATCTTCAACCGTACAAACTTTCTTGCAAGTGGAATGGGGGTTAAGAGACATAATTTTTGCTTCATTTGAATTTATATGGGAAAAAAATACTAGAATTGTGTGATATGATTTCTATGGATGCTTGTTGCTTGTTGCTTGTTACTTAGTCATTGAATGGTATTATGATAGAAAGGCTAAAAATACTCTTCATTCATGAGATGTAAGAGTACATGCTTTTTTCGAGTATAATAAACAAGTGGTTATCCCATGTCTTTTGAAGTTGATGAAAATAATTCATTGCCTAAATCCAAAGCTGAAAAGGCTTTACTAGATGTCGGTGAGATCTACACCCTTGTGCCCTAGAGAAGAATGATGGTAAAACTAAACAGCCTTTTAAAGATCTATAATAGTTAGATGTTTTATCTATAGAAAAAATAGTTGATTGTTACTATAAAATGAATATAGAAGAACATTCACTTATCTAGACTTAGAATGAAATATTTCTCTACAAAGTATATGATTTGATATAACGTTGAGAAAATGAATGTGGAAGAACATAAAACATGATTCTAATACCATGCTAAAAAATGAATATGGGTTATTAGGGAACATAGCTCATATATCATATAAAAAATGAATATGAATGATTAGAGAGAATAGTTCTAATACTATTTTAGTTGAGTAAGAAATAGGAAATTGTTGAAGATGGGTGTTGTTTTACATTGGAAGCGTGAGGATAGGCCTATAAGCTTATAAGTAATGAGATTTTCCTATCTAATGCTTTAGGGTTTTGGGATGGACTCTTACACTTTAATATAGTATCAAAGCTAGAGATGGGCCTTCGCTTCATAAACCCCTATGCCCTAAAGTTGGACTTCAATCCACTTGCAATGCTTATGTTAGTATGCAAGTGAGGGGGAGTGTTAAAGATGGGTGTTGTCCCATATTGGAAGCATGAGGATGAGCCTATGAACTTATAAGTGATGAGATTTTCTCACCTAATATTTTAAGGTTTTTGGATGGGCCTTCACACTTTAATATGGTATAAGAGAAAGATGAATCATCTTATTCAATAATCCCATCATGTAAAACAAACATAAATATTGCATATTTTTTCAATCAAAATAGGGATTGAATTGTTTCTTCGTATATATAGGTGGTGGATTACTACCTAAGACCTACCAAATAACCAAACAATGATAAACTACAAAACAACCAACTAAGAGTGTTAACAACTACCCAACAATCAGGTAATAATATTAATAATCGCCAATGATCAAAACTGATTCTTTAACAAGAGAATAAGAGACTACTTTCACATGGGGGATCAATAAGAGACATATGGGTATGGGATTTACAAAGGGATGGCAATACCATTAAGTCCTAAACTAGTACTTAAATGGGCATAATAAATCATAGCTTTAGAATCTTTATTGAGATCCCTTTCTTGCCTTACTAAACTTAGAAGTAGATCGTGATGCTTCTAATGAGAGTACTGGTGCTACCAAAGTCAAGAAGATAAGCCTATTGCTTATCTTACCATTGAGAGACTGTGTGACATTATGGCATTCCAAGAACCAATCGTTCAGATTGAGATGGAAAGTTAAATGAGTCATTCTTTGTGTACTCTATTAAGAAAGCTAGGAAAAAGTCATTTTTTGGTATTCTATACCATCTTAAACTAACAATTAAAATGACATTGCCAACTTAAGCTTGGGGAACTCATTGAGGAGTCCAATGAATAACATCATTCCTCAATGGTTTCTTATGTTGGCTCCAGCTTAACTTTCTTTTATTTATTCTTCAAGTCAAATAATCAGGTGTAATATTTTGCAAGTTTTGCAAACAGCCTTAATCTTATTACCACATTGGATTAGGTGTCGATTTCTCAACATAACAATGTAATTGAGGCAATGAAGAGCAGGACAACTCAACCAAGAAGCTGCATAATGCGAGAGCATCCAAGTCAACTCAAGCTAATGATCCAGCCTGATCCGTGTCAATGCATGAGCAACTCTTAGAGAAAATCTCAAGTATAATGAGAAACGCCATGTAGTGTTTGTTAGCATCACAAGCTGCAGTTTTCATGGAAGGAAAGTTGGTGTAGCTTTAACTTCAAAGGAACATATCTAACTACAAAGCATGGGAAACTTATGCCGGCAAATGGCCCCTGAATGAAACAAGACTAGGCTTCTAGAAGCCTTTAGCCTCTTGACGACATTCATTGTCTCATTTGTACTCCCATCATGAAGAAAAAGGCAATCCAAACTTAACGATAGGTCCTTTGTCAACTGGAGGAGAATTACATGGGAGTCTTCAAGCTATTGGAAGTCGAGTTCTAATGGTCTCATTTTAGCAGCTTGTTTGTCCATTTGAATAGACCTAATACCCATATAAATGGAAGTCCATAAAAATGGAAAACACTAGGGTTTTTTCATGCATAGTTACTGTTTTCGATTATATTAGACTTTTTACTTAATGTGGGTTTCATCATGTTGCTTATAAAAGCAAGTTTGCAATCTTCCTAAAGAAGTTTTATCTTGAAGAATTGGAAGTCAAGCACTAGACTTCTTGAAGAAATTTTTCTTCTTCTTGTAGTTCTTTCTCATTAAGTGGTGACCTTATTCTTTCTCCGTATCTCATTGTGATATCCTTAGTGGTGCTCATCCAAACTCCATATCTCTTTGGTAATTTATATTAAATTTAAAGTTTCTTTTTTTTGTTTTTTTTTTGTTTTCTGACTTTTTTCTTCTAGATTTACCTTTTCACTGTTTTTCTAACATCATCAAGCCTACACCAAGGACATGTTGATTTTTGATGTTCTAGGCTACCTCCCTCTATTACCTTATTCTAGTCATATAGTTCGTAAACGCTCTTTTCCAACTCTATAGAGAGCTAAAGAGTGTATGTCAGCAAACTGATATCGTAGGGTGAGCAAGGGAAGTTCTTTGAGCTAATAGCTGCACGTTCTGATTGAAAGATAGAAAATAGGTGTTAGGAATTTGGATACAAAGGGACCTTCTTTAAAAGACAGTTGTTGAATGTTGAGGACAAAAATCTTATACTGGAAAGATATGACTTTCAGATAATGTTCAAATATGAAGATTGTTTCCTTAACTCATGATATAACTTTTCAATTAGACTATGGGGCTAATTAATATTATATTAAGGCCCAAGTTGGCATGTTTCAACTCCCATGTCACTTTGAGCTCTTTAAGTATGCTTGATGTGCAAGAAAGCATCAATTCCATTATGTTCAACCTTGAATCCAAGTCATGCTTAATGTAAAGTGGGAGTATTGAGAACAAAAGTCCCAAATTAGAGAAATTTGATCCTTGGTTATTTTTAAATATGAAAATTGTCTTTGAATTTATGAGTTAACTTTTGGATTGGATTATAGACCTATCTAACACTGAGGAACCAAGATTTTAAATTCTTTTTGCGTCCATAAGGATATTTCACTACATCCAATGAAGGGTTTTCTTTGTGATCTAATCTTTATTTGTAATTAGACTACATATTCATAACCCTATTAAGTTCTTAGAACTTTACAAGTTGGAGTTTTCCACAAATTTTACAACATTCGGATCCAATCTTCTCAATTCTTCACCTTTTAGTGACAAAGGGCAGAAGCATGTGTTAAGAGAATAATAGTACAGCAAACGCACACATAAGAGCACTAAGATTTATACGGCTGAGCAAAAATAATTTTTACGTTTATAGAACATCAATTTGCTCACATAATTTAAGGTTTTTGTAGTTTTTCTGTTTGAACCTCTTGTGTAATTGAGTTTTCTTATGGCTTAGGACTCTAATTCGTGTAAAAGGAAGACCTTCACATCCATCCATTTGCATTTCTTCTCAAGTTTCCAGCATCTTAGCGACTGGATTTTGAAAAGGGAGTAGGACATTTCTAACATATATCAAAGCCAAAGTTCAGGTATGACCCTCTAATTTGTGGACTGATCTTCCATGGTGTTCTAATACTTGGTGTAAGGGGAAGTGTTGAAAAGGATGTATGTCCCATGGTGCCAATATTTTAGCATAACATTCCCTTTATGTTTGAAGGTTTTTCCTTTCCTTAACAATCAATTGTAAGAAGGAAGTAAACCTTTCTAACAACATGAAAAAGAAAAATAAGGTAGAAAGTAAAGATGACACAAGAACTCTTGTAAAACCATCTTAGTAACAAAGACATGCATGTGGAGCACTCGAGGTTGATTTAATGAAGGGCTTATGACATTATTATGGCCCTATATAATTTGAGCAATTTTTTTAATTGTTGTAATTAGGTCAGGGAATGCATTTTTAATCTCTAATGCTCATCACTACGGAGCTTCTTTCATGGAAACAGAAAGGATTGGGACTAGGAGACCTGGTGCTGCTATATATATTTTTCTATAGAAGCTCTTTCAAGGTAAATGGGACCACCTTTTGAGTTCAGCATAGTTTCTTTTCCAATTATGATTCTTCCTGCACCCTTGATCTCATATATATTCAAGAAAGTAAACTATAAAGCTTTGGTGGAAAAGATTGCTTCCAAAGCTAGAAGTAAGGCTAATAAGAAAGTTTTTTTCTTAAACAGTTAGCTTAAAAACTTATCAACTTAATCTTGTTCGCAATCCAAACTTTTTGTCTTGTTCATTCATCCTTTAACAGAAATAATTTAGCCTACTTTACTGTACAAAGTTACTTCTATACTAGGTAAGTGGATTTTCATAGATCCTAAGTTTTTGTTATAATTTTACAAGGTGCAAGTACTGTTATAAATGATTCCAATGAACTTCAGTTATACTACTAACTGATCATTTGAAGGGTAACATGAATGTAATTAGAATTTTCATTACAATCAGGAATATTGGATGTTATAATATTGCACCATTATATGGATCACAATGAAGACGTAAAAGACTTAGTTGGAAAGACTATAGTAATGTTGCATTATCTCAAGTGTTATGTTAGCTCTCTACCAAATGAAAGTAAGCTATATAAATTACTCAACAGCGCCAAAATTGAAAGATCTATCCATTCCTAGTGTGCCTTGAATGTTTAAGAACTGAAATAGTTCTGACATACATTGTAATCAAGGAATGTAAATCAACAATCTTGAGAGATATTAATAATATTATGAGTATTGAGTAATCACTTTTTTTGCAAGCAAATAAATTTAGAGCATAGGAACAAAAGAAAAAATAAAAAACATAAAGAGCTAGTGAGAGATTATCTAGGGAGGCAAAGATAATTAGATTGGTAAAGAGAGTAAGTAAAAGCTAATTTTGAGAAGAAATTCCAAAAGATAAGCTTGTTCCTATAGGCTTAACGAGCATTGATTAATGGCTCTCGATGTCTTATTCATTGCTAGTTGACGAAATCAGGTCATGGTAGCAATGGTAATAGTTAACTGTAGCAATCCAATAAACATATATCTCCGTCATGTTTTACTAGACGATCTATGTATAAGGTTCTAGATGTTGACATGGTCAATGATACATCGTTGGAGGATGTTTTGTACTGAATATACAATTACCTAATTTCCACCACTATCATACAGAGTTATAAAAAAGAATTATCTCACACACGATTTTCACACAAGTTGAATTTGCATCAATCGAAGTTTTAATTTTGTAGATTTCACTGCAGTAGATGCTACATCTTAAGGAAACCTTTTCAATAATAGTTATCGCAAACTAGGTATAAGTAGGTTATGAGCGTGGTTAATGATCATCATGACAAATGTGGTCAGTGGCAATAATCATTTAAAGGACTGTTGCTATATATATAGCAGTTAAATTTAGAACTGTCGCTATGGCCCAAAAGAGAATAATATTTTTCGCATTAGCGTGGTATAATAAATGTATGTCTAACATATATGATAGCTACTTTATTAGTTTTACCAACTTGATGTCATTTCTTTCTAAGTGAATATGTTTAAACATGGAACACATCTGATGTAAGTAGATTTTTGAATTTTGATAAGGTTAGTTAACTTCTTAAGGCAGCAAATGATGTGGATTCTCAGCTATTAAGGATCCTAATCTGCAAGAAAGCACACTTGTGCTTGATTAACCATCCAGATTGGCATAACTTGACTAGCTGATAAGCTATTCGGATTAGCAGAAGGTACCTACCTAATAACAAAAATGAGTATAATCACACAACACTGTGGTTTATTTTTTTAGTCCAAAACATTCCATCTATAGGAATATACTACATTTATTTACACTTATTCTAGATCATTGATAGCACATAATGGTTTGGATCCTAATAATAGTGTTAATTCTGTACAATTTATCAACAATTTTGCTTTTCAATAAATTATTTCTTATGACTCTGTTCTTTTTGTAGTACAGAAATTCTTGGAAAAAATAAAAATACATATATTGCAAGATTGAAAGCTTATGCAAACATGGGTATAATATATTAGCCTTGAATTAAATAACTTGTTTGATGTTTGAATTTCTTTAGTTGTAAAGCACTTGTTTATTAACGTAGAATGAACGAATACATAAATAGGATCACTCTTAATAAAAGAATACCATATTTGTTGCTTCATTGCAAAGAGGATGGAAACATATGGAGAAAGACACAAAAAGTAAGAATTATGTATTATGGTATTTAAAATATTCTTGAATGTTAAAATTAGGGCCATTTTAAAGAATTTTTTTTTATCTGTAATAAATTTGAATGCTTAAAAGCTTAACTACTTCGAAGGAAACTGAATAGGGAACATAGTTGTTCTTCGGATGACACGAGAGTGTTTTATTTTAAGGCTTTGTACTTATTTCTCACTACTTATAAAAAAGTTCAATAATTTGGTAACATAAGGCATGTCCTAGTCTACTGGATCAAATATTAGTGAATAAAAAGTCAACCATTTGGCTTCCTAATTCAGCTTTGTTTTTTGTGCATAAATTATATCCTTTAGCTGACTTACACTTGGTTTTGGACATAAATTTTGATTGCTATCTCAAGATAATTGTCGCTAGAATAAGATCTATATCTCTTAGTTGAATTTCTTGAAATTGACTTCTTGAAATTGTTTCCCTAGTTGGGTCGTTTTTTCACTCTTACCTTGGTCTTTGTCAGGATGAAGTTGATATTGGAAATGTGTTTCAAATGATGAGTTAAAGTTGTGATGTTGTTTGCAAGAAATTAAGCATGCAAGTTGTGGATGTGAGTTTGAGGATACTAGAGTTGAATTTCGGTCATCAAATCTACCAATGTTTAGAGTACTAAGACCTGAGGGGATGAGTGTAATGCATTAAGAGTCAACCAGCATGTGATGAATCTCAACTGACAAATTTTTAGATTGGCCTCTTGGCAAGAACGTTTGGAGGAAGATCAAAAAGAAGAAGCTTGTGTCGTGGAATGAACTGTTCATCTACTTTTAGCGCTAAATTCAGGTACAATGATCTCGTGTAGAAATTTCCTTTGTATCTACTTAGAACATACACTAAAACTGAATCATGTGAGTTGTTTTATGAAAATTTTGTTTTCCGTATAACATCCAAAATATATTTGTTGAAGGAGCTATCCCTTAGATCCAACAGAAAGAATTAGATCTTCTTTTTCATGCAGCACATTGTTCAAATCTTAATGATTGAAATTCAGGGTTAAATATGGGGATCTAAGACTCATCAACTTCTTGTTAGTTAGAAATGAAGTTATGGGATTTTTTTGACATAATAATAAGGTTACTACAAACTTGGGGCCAATAGCTCAATGGCAAGGCTACTGGTAGAAGACCATAAGGTTCTAGGTTCAAGTTACTCATCCCTTTTTACCTAACCAAAAAAGAAAAGTTTATAATGACAAGTTTTCTTGCACAGGAAAGACCAAGGTTTGATCTTAGCAACATTTTGATCATTGGCTAGGATATTCTTCGTGGTATTGGATTCCAAGGATGTTTTGGGAGGATCCTTATACTATAATCTCCTCATTTCATATGCTAAGTTTAGGGGTTTATACCTAGCTAATAGTTATAGCATTAGTAAATACGATAGTCTCCATTTACTTTGAATGGATGGTTCTCTTGAATGGGAAAGAACTTGCCTAAACAAGAAGCACAAAAGTTTCTAGAAACTTTAACAATAACAATACTATTTCTGGAAACATAAAAGTTTCTAACTTTGGCATCAAAACACGATTAAAACCAACACTGTAATTCAAGCTCTATCACTAAAAGCTAAAAGCTAGGATTTTGAATATTGCCAAAGAACGTTCAATATCCCAATTGTAACCTAGGACAATAAATTAAAATAAGAATGACGAGTAGAGGCTAATAACCCCCATTTAAAGGATACTGACTTAATTGGAACACTAGCGAGTGTTGGGAGCTTTCTAGTCGTTCTACAGGCGAAGGAAATTTCTTACTACCTCCATCTTCTTGGTGGAGGATTACGCATACCATTTCAAACTAGTTTCAACTCAAGAATTAGTCCTTTTTCTCCCCTAATTTTTAGTGATTATCTTTGAATAACGAGCACATAAACTTTGTACATCTTAGGTGAATATAAGATAGTGAATTTTATTAATTTCCTCCCGTTATTCTTTTTCGTGTGCTATTATTTTCTATTACCTTGATCTTTTCTACTAAAATATGATAATATATACATCAAATGATGTTCAAAGATTTTTATCATTGAATCTTTTTAATACTCAACCTTATTTACTCATCTCATAATGGCTGAAGTTCAAACATAAACCTAAGAATGGCTTTAAAGTAGTGGATGAGCAATACAAATGTTTAAGCCAGGGGGTCGATAGCTTTATTGTACTAGACTTTTACAATCAAGTCATGTTTAAGAAGTATTTTAGTTGAGTATTTAAAATACTTCAACTTGATTCATTCATCCCAATAAATGGTTGCACTACAAATATAAACCCAAGAATTAGTTTAATGAGATACTTAAGAGATATAGCTAGTTAAGCTAAATGATCAATACTTCAAGCCAATAAGGCAGCTCAAAGATGAGAAACTTCAATTTGAATTTGAGAGTAAAAAGCTTAAAGATATATAAGGAAACTTTCAAACTAGTTTCAACTCTAGAATTTGTTTCTTTTCTTTCTTTTTTATTTTTTCTTTTTAAGGGGAGCATGGACAAGTCTTTTCTTATTTTATGGTGATTTTGATCTTTTTGTAGCTCAGAAAAACGACCACGAGGTAGCTGTTAGAGGGCATATCTAGGTATTACTAAATGCATTTTGCTGGGGAAAAAAAGTGTAATTTTTGTAATTATATTTCTATTTTTTTATTTTTTATTTTTTATGTGTGTTATATCTCTTGGCTGATTTCCACTAAGTGGTCAAATTCATAACTTTAAGGGATTATCCTTGGATGTTAAGTACATAAACCTTATATGCATTGGGTCGGTTTCATATGGTAATGACGTTTCTTAATTTCTTCCCATTCTTTATTTTAGTGGCCTTTTGTTTGACTTTTCCATGATCTTTTCTAGCATCAATTTATAATACTTATAATCAAGTCATGTTTAAAGAGTCATCTAGTCGGTTTTTATTCTCAGATATTGAAATTGCTTCGCTTATCCTAAAACTTGCTAGGCTTCATATATAAATAAACCTAAGAAATTCTATTAAAGGAATGTTTGATAGATATAGTTAGTTAAGTTAAATGATGAAAACCTCAAGCCAAGACTTGCAACACTAAGATGAGAAGTTTTAATTGTACTATGAGGGTGACGTGCTTAAAGAGATAAAATGATCTTTTGAAACTAATTTAAACTTTAGAATTTGCCTCTTTTGTAGAAAAGGAGTGAGACAAGTGTTTCTTTGTTTTATGCTTATTTTGATCCTTTTGTACCTTAGAAAAATGATATGACTACTGCTAGATCTTACTAAATCCATTTTGTAGGGAAAAATTAAAGTAATTTTCTTGAGTCTTTTTCTTCTTTATAAATTAGTTAAATCTCTTGGATGATTTCAGTTGAGTGGAAAAATTTATAACTATTAGGGATTATCCTTGACTGGTGAGAAGAAAAATTTTGTACACCTGGGTGGGTTTCAAAAAGCCACGAATTTTCTAAATCTCTTTCTCTTCTTCATGTTATTGTGGTTTTGTTTTTATTTTCCTTAACCTTTTCTAGTATCATTGTATAATATCTATAATGAAGTCAAGTTTAAAGACTCTACTAGTTGATTTTTTTTTTTAATTACTTAACTTGATTCACTCATTGCAATAATGGTTGGACTTCAAATATAACTCTAAGAATTAGTTTAGTGTAATGCTTAAGAGATATAGCTAGTTAAGCTATATGATCAACAACTTCAAGCCAAGATGTGCAACACAAAGATGAGAAACTTCGATTAGAATATGAGAGTGATAAACTTGAAGAGATAGGAGGAACCCTTCAAAACAGTTTCAACTTTGGAATTATTATTTTTTCTAAGCGGGCAGCATGGACAAGTGGTTCCTCGCTTTACGGTTATTTGGATCATTTGGTAGCTTAGGAAAAAGGATCAGGCTCTGAGTTTTAAAGGGCATGTATAGGTCCTTCTAAATTTTTTGGGAAAAAGAAGAGTAGTTTTAATTTTTCTAAGTCCCTTTCATCTTTTTATGTGTGCTGCTTCTCCTAACTGATTTTGATTGAGTGGCAGACTTTAAAACTATTAGGGACTACCCTTAAATATTGAGATCAAATACTTCGTATACCTTTGCTGGTTTTCATATGGTAATGAATTATCTAAGTTCTTTCCGTTCTGAATTTTAATAGTATTTTTCTTTTTCATTTTCCCTAATCTTTGCTAGTATTGTTTTATAACATCTGCAAGCAAGTCATGTTGAAAGACTGATCTAGTTTATTCCTTTGAAATGCTTAAGACAATTCCCTCATCCAAATAATGTTTGGACTTCAAATATAAACCTAAGGATTAGTTTAATAGAATGTTTAACTAATATAGCTAGTTAAGCTAAATGATCAAGAACTTTAAGCCAACAAATGCAGCCCAAAGATGAGAAATTTCAAACAGAATGTGAGACGTGGCAACCTTAAAGAGATAAAAAGGATATTTTAAACTAGTTTTAACTTTAGAATTTTTATTAGTTTATAGTGGGAGTATGGATGAGTCTTTCCTTATTTTATGTTGATTTTGATCTTTTCATAGCCTAAACAAGGGACCATGATGAGGTTATTAATGGAAATATTGCTATTACCTTCTTGACCATGGTTTTTTTTTTTTGGGGTGGTGGTGGGGGGGGGGGGGGGGTGGGTGGGAATTTTGGTTACAAATAAGAAATTGTATTGATAGTGATACTAGATATTTAAAAAGCATATTAAATATGAACAAAAATAGAAAATCTAAATGGATAAAAAGTCCTTAGTTCCATGGTTTCTATGGTTACTTTTTAAAATGACTTTTTTTGGCAAAAAAATGAGAGTGACAAGATTAATGAGATAAAAAAATCCTTTGAAATTACTTTCAATTTAGAAATTGTCTTTACTCTAACAGTGAAGGATTAGAAAGCGTTTCTTGTTTTTTTTTTTTTTCCGGTTATTATGATCATTTCGTAGTAGGTTAGAAAAAGAAAGAAGATCTTACTGTTAAAGGGAATATTTACGTCTCACTGAATGATTTTTTTTTTTTTTTTTGGGGAAACAAGAAATGAAGAGTAATTTACAAAAAACCCTTCCATCAATGTTTGTATGCCCTATGTCCTTATTCAGATTTAGATATTCAATTCCAACGTACAGCGGAAACTCCTTTTAAGTAGTGAGCACATAAACATTGTATACCTTTGACGGATTTCATAAGGGAATGAATTTTCTTAATTTCTTGCCATTATGCATTCTAGTGGTATTTTTTTAAAACATTTTCCTTGATCTTTGATAGTATGATCCTATAATATACCTAAGAATAGCTAT
This sequence comes from Casuarina cunninghamiana, assembly GCA_028551485.1. Lineage (NCBI taxonomy): Eukaryota > Viridiplantae > Streptophyta > Magnoliopsida > Fagales > Casuarinaceae > Casuarina > Casuarina cunninghamiana. The sequence continues at coordinate 10,748,074 of CM052371.1, forward strand.
ATAGGAATGTTTAAAGATACAACTAGTCAAGCTTAACACTCAGCCACCAAAGGAAAGATATTCACACAGAGATGAGAAGTTTCAATTAAAACATGAGAGTGACAAGCTTAAAGATATTAAGGGATCCTTTGAAACTAGTTTCAACTTTTAGAATTTGTCTTTCTTCTAACACGGCAGCATCGAAGTTTCTTGTTTTATTGTTATTTTAATCCTTTGTAGCTTAGGAAAAGGAATAGACTCTGACACATAAAAAGCATAACTAGGTCTTACTAAATGCAGGTTATTGGGAAAAAAAAATCAAAAGTAACATTTTTTTAAGGCCTTTTCATCTTCATATGTATGCTGTATCTCTTGTCTGATTTTGATCGAGTGAAACATTCATAACAGCTAGAGATTATTACTGAACAATCAGCACATAAACTTTGTATACCTTGGCTGGGTTTTAGAAGGTAATCAATTTTCTTAATTTCGTGTCATTATGCATTCTATTGGAATTCTTTTTCCTTTTTCCATTTTCCTTGATCTTTTAAAGTCATATTTAAAGAGTCATCGTACTGATTCTATTTAAATATTCACCTAATCCACTCATCACAATAATGGCCGGACTTCAAACATGTAACTACGAATTGCTCTATAAGAATATTTAAGAAATACAACTTGTTAAAGCTTAACAATCAACAACCTAATGGAAAGACTTGCAACACAAAGGTGATAAGTTTCAGTAAGAATATGAGAATATGAAGCTTAAAGAGATAAAATGATCCTTTGACGCTAGCTTCAACTTTAGAATTTGCTTTTCTTCTTATAGAGTAGTATAGTATAAGTTTCCATGTTTTATTATTATTTCAATCATTTTGTAGCTTAGATGTATCTCTTGGCTGATTTTGATTAAGTGAAAAAAATTCACAAATAGTAGATATAATCCTCAAACAATGAGCAGAAAAGCCTTGTATACCTACTAGGTTTCAAGGTGTAATGAATTTTGTCAACTCTTTTCATACAACAGTACGGTGGGCTTTCTTTTTATCTTTTTTTCCCCCCCCCCTCTCGCTGATGATATTATCTTGTGATATCTACAATCAATTTATGTTTAAAGAGTCTTCTGGTTGATTTCGTTTAAATAATTAACTTGATTTACTCCTCAATATAGTGGTTGGATTGCAAACATGTAGCTAAGAATTGTTTTATAGAATTGTTTAAGATATATAGCTATTTAAGCTTAACAATCAACTACTTAAAGGAAATACAAGTAATATAAAGATGAGAAGTTTCAATAAGAATATGAGTGACAAGCTTAAAGAGATAAAAGGATCCTTGGAAACTAGTTTCAACTCTAGAATTTGTCTTTCATCTAATAGGGTAGGAATGGATAGGAGTTTGCCTTTTTTTTTTTTTTTTCCTTTCTATTAGTTTGGAAAAAGGACCAATATCAAGTTGCTAAAGGACATATTTAAGTGTTACTAATGCATTTGATTGGGAACAAACAATCTACAATAATTTTGTGAAGAACCTTTCATCCTTATATGAATGTTTTATCTCTTGGCTAATTCCAATTTAGTGAGAAAATTTGTAACTATTACCGACTATCCTTGAACAATAAGCATATAAATTTTGTAGACCTTGGGTAGGTACCAAAGGGTAATGAATTTTTTTAGCTCTTTCTCTACATCGGTTCATTGGGCATTTTTTTTCTCCCACTTTTTTTTTTTTTTGGTTATTTCCCCAATCTTTAATGATATCATCTTATGATACCTATAACCAAGTCATGCTTAAAGGGTCTTTTGGTTGATTTTGTTGAAATACTTAACCTAATTCACACATCACCATAGTAGCTAGACTTCCAACATAGACCTATGAATTATTTTATAGGAATGTTTGAGAGATACAACTAGTTAAGCCTAAAGTCAGCCACCAAAGGCAAAAGCTTGAGGCACAAAGATGAAAAGTTTCAATACGAATTGAAGAGCTATAAGCTTGAGGAGATAAAATGATATGTTGAAACTAGTTTTATCTTTGAAATTTGTCTTTCTTCTAATAGGGCAAAGTTTTAGGAGTGTTTCATTGTTTCATTGTTATTTTGGTGCTTTTGTAGCTTGGAAAAAGAAGTTTGCTGAAGGGCATATTTAGGTCTTACTAAATACATTTGATTCCAAAAAAAAAAAAAGAAAAAAAAATAATCAAGACTAATTTTTTGAAGACCCTTTCATCTTTCTATATATTTTGTATCTCTTAGTTGATTTTGATTGAATGACAAAATTCATCACTGTTAAGTATTATCCTTGAACAATGAACACAAAAACTTCATATATGTTGGGCAGGTTTCAAAGAGTAATGCATTTTCTTAAATCTTTCCATTATATATTTTGTATCTCCTAGCTGATTTGACTAGGGTGACAAACTTCATCACTATTAGGTATTATCCTCAAACAATGAGCATAAAAAATTCGTATATGTTGGGTACGTTCCAAAGAGTAATGAATTTTCTTACATATTTCTATTTAATAATTTTGTGGGGTTTTTATTTCTCTTTTCTTTTCCTTGGTGTTTGATGGTATCATCTTGTGATATCTACAACCAACTCAATGCTTAAGGAGTTGTCTAGTTTATTGTGTCTAATTTACTTGATTCACTCATTAGAATAGTGGTTGGAGTTCAAATACATACCTAAAAATTGCTTTATAGGAATGTTTAAGGGACACAACTAGTTAGGTTTAACAACCAACCATCTAAAGAATCATAGTGCAAAGATGTGAAGTTTGAATCAGAATATGAGAGTGATAAAATTAAAGAGATTAAAGGATCCTTTCAAACTAGTTTCAGCCTTAAAATTTGTCTTTTTTCTAATAAGAGAGCATGGGATAAGTGTTTCCTTCGATTATTGTTATTTTATTCCCTTTGTAACTGACTACTAGAAGGCATATGTAACTCTTACAAAATACATTTTATTGGATAAAAACAATCAAAAATAATATTGTATTTGAAGTGCATTTTATACCTCTAGGCTGGTTTTGCTTGAGTGACAAAATTTATAACTATTAGATATTATCCTTGAACAATGAGCACGAAAACTTATCAATCCCTTGGTGGGTTTCAAAGAGTAATGAATTACGGTATATCTTTCCATTCTACAGTTTTTTGGGTTTTTATTTTTATTTGTTTTTCTTTTGTCAGATGTTTGATGGCATCATCCTATGAATCTCCATCTGAGTGATGTTTAAGGAGTTGTCTAGCTTATTGTATCTAAATTCTTAATCCGATTAACTCTCCGGAATACTGGTTAGACTTCAAATATATATCTAGGAATTACTTAATAGAAGTGTTTAGGAGACCCAATTAATTAAGCTTAATAATCAACTACCTCAAGGATAGGCTTGCAATCAAAGATTAGAAGTTGCAATTAGAATATTAGAGTAACAAGCTTAAAGAGATAAAAAGATCCATCAAAACTAGATTCAGCTTAAAAATTTCTATTTCTTCTAATAGGCCACCATGGGATAAGTGTTTCAATGTTATATTTTTATATTGTTACTTTAGTCCTTTTGTAGCTTAGAGAAAGCACCAGGATTCAACCATTAAAGGGCATAATTAGGTTTTACTAAATGCATATTTTTAGAAGAAAACAATTGAGAGTAACCTCTTTCAAGGCCCTTTTTTTTGTTGTTTTGTTTTGTATGTATGTTATATCTCTCGGTTGATTTTGATTTAGTGATAAAATAATAAACTATTAGGTATTATCCTTGAACAACGAACTCATAAACTTTGTACACCCTAGGTAGGTTTCAAAGGGTAATGAATTTTCTTAACACTTCAGTGGGGAATTTTTTTTTTTCCTGTTTTCTATTTCCCCAATCTTTGATAATATCATCTTATGATATCAACAGCCAAGTTACATTTAAAGATTCTTTTGGTTGATTTTGTTTAAATACTTAATCTTATTTACACAACACAATAATTAACCTAATTTATACATCACAGTAATGTTTGGACGTATAGCTAGGAATTGTTTTATAGGATGTTTAAGAGATTCAACTAGTTCAAGTTAAAAATCAGCAACCACAAGAAAAGATATGCAACACAAAGATGAGAAGTTTCAATCATAATCGAAAGATCAAGATCCTTTGAAACTAGTTGCAACACAAACAAGGAAACTAGTTTCAAAGAAGTTCCATCATGTTGAAACTAGTTTCAACATCTTTCGACTAATAAGGCAACTTAGGATAACTATTTCCTTGTTTCAATGTTTTTTTTAAATGTTTTATATCCTTATATAGCCTAGGAAAAGGATCAAGATCTAACTACTACAACGATTATTTGTGTCTTACTAAATACATTTGAATGGAAAAAAAAGAAGAAGCAAGAGTAATTTTTTTGAGATCCTTTCATCTTTTGACATACGCTATCTGTCATGATTGATTTTGATTACTTGGAAAAACTTGTTACAATTAGATATTATCCCTAAAGAATGAGCAAAAACCCTTTTATACCTTTGGTGGGTTTCAAGGTGCATTTTATTTGGAAAAAGAATAAGAATAATCTTTTTCAAACTCTTTCACTATTGTATGTATATTGTATCTCTTAAGTGATTTAGATTGAAAGACAAAATTCATAACTCTCAATATTATCCTTGAACATGAGCACACAAATTTTGTATATCTAGTTTTGGTTTCAAAGGATAATGAATTTTCTTAATTCCTTCCACTCTATAGCTTAGTGGGATTTTTTTTTCTTTTCAACAATCTTTGGCGGTACCATGTTATAGTATACACAAACAACTCACGTTTAAAAGATCTTATGGTTGATTTTGTTTAAATACTTAAACTTGGTAAACTCATGAGAGTAATGATTAGACTTCAATCATCTACCTAAGAATTGTTTTAAAGGAATGTTAAATGATACAAGTAGTAAAGCTTAACAATCAACCACCTAAAGGCAAGGCTCACAACACAAAGCTCAAAAGTTTGAATTGAAATATGAGAGTGACAAGGCACTTTTCTTCTATCAAGGCACCATGGCATAAGTATTTTCTTGTTTTATGATTATTTTGATCCTTTTGATTGTTAAAAGATATATTTAGGTCCTCCTAAATGGATTTAAATGGAAACAAGCAATAAAAAGGTAATTTTTTAAGATCCTTTTATCTTTGTATGTCGTATCTCATGGCTGATTTTGATTCAAGGATAGATTTCATAATTATTAGGGATCACCCTTGAACAATGAGAACATAAATGTCCTATACCTAGTGTGAGTTTCAAAGGTTAATGAATTTTTTTAATTCATGCCATTTCATTGATCAATTGAATCATTGGATGATTTCTAAAACGAAGTCACGTTTAAAGTCTTTCCAATTGATTTTGTTTAAATACTTAACTTGATTCACTTGTCATAATAGTGGCTCAACTTCAAACATATACCTAAGAATTGTGTCATAGTTGTTGGCCTTCAAATAAATACCTAAAATTGTTTCATAGAAATGTTTAAGAGATATTACTAACTAAGCTTAGGAATCAACCAGCTCAAGAAAAGACTTGCAACACAAAGATGAGAAGTTTCACTAAGAATATGAGAGTAACAAGATTAAAGAGAAAAAAAAAACCTTTGAAACTACTTTCTCCTTAAGAATTTGTCTATCTTCTATCAAGGCAATGTGGGATAAGTGTTTCTTTATTTTATTGTTGTGTTGGTCATTTCGTAGCTCACAAAAAGGATCAGTACCTAAATGTTAAAGACATATTAAGATCTAACTAAATGTATTTTATACTAGAAATAAAAATCAAGAATAATTCTTTTAGACGCTATCGTCTTTGTTTGCATGCTATACCTTTTAGCTAATTTTAATAATGTGAAAAAATTTAAACTATTAAGGATTATCCTTGAATAGCGAGCACTTAGACTTTGTATACTTAGAGTAGGTTTCAATTGTTAGTCAATTTTCTTAATTCATTTCCTACAACAATTCGGTGGGCTTTTTTTTTCTTCCTTGTCACCAATCTATGATGGTACCGTGTTGTAATACATATAACCAAGTCATGTATAAAGTGTCTTCTGGTTGATATTGGTTAAATACTTAACCAAATTCACCCATGCACGCATCAAAATAATGCTTAGACTTCCAACTTATATAAATTTTTTTATACAAAGGTTTAAAAGATGTAGCTAGTTAAGCTTAGATAAGAAATTTCAGTCAAATATTAGAGTGACAAGTGCAAAAGAGTTAAAAGGATCCTATAATACTAGTTTCAACTTTAGAATTTCTCCCTTTTAATCTAGCAACATGGTATAAGTGTTTCCTTATATTATTCTTATCTTGGTCATCTAATAGCTTAGGAAAAGGACCAGGAACTAACTGCTAAAGGACAAGTTTAGGTCTTACTAATAGCATTTTATTTGACAAAAGAACAAGAGTAATCTCTTTCAAATCCATTTTCATCTTTGTAAGTATGTTGTATATCTTGGGTGATTTAGATTGGGTATCAAAATTCATAACTATCAATTTTATTCTTGAACAGTGAGCACATAAATTTTGTATACCTAGTGTTGGTTTTGAAGGATAATGAATTTTCTTAATTCCTTCCACTCTAGAGGTTAGTGGATTCTTTTTCCCCCCTTTTCATCATTCTTTGATGGTAGCACGTTATAATATCTACAACCAAGTCATGTTAGAAAAGTCTTCTAGTTGATTTTGTCTAAATACCTAAGTTGATTCAGCCATGACAATAATGCTTGGACTACAATCATATTCCTAAGAATTGTTTTATAGGAATGTTTAAAAGATACAACTAGTTAAGCTTAATAATCAATTACCTAAACAAAAGACTTGCAACCCAAATATGAGAAGCTTTAATTGGAATATCAAAGTGAGAAGTTTAAAGAGATGAAAAGATACTATAAAACTATTTTCTGCTTTATAGTTTATCTTTATTCTAACAAGCAAGCATGGAATAATTGTTTCCTTGTTTTATTATTATTTTGATCTTTTTAAAGCTTAGGAAAAGGGCTAGGATTTGACTGTTGAAAGATATATTAGGTCGTACTAAATGCATTTTACAAGAAACAAACAATCAATAGTAATTTTTAAGACCTTTTTATCTTTATATGTATGGTGTATCTCTTAACTGACTTTGATTAAAGGACAAAATTCAAAACTATTAGAGATTCTCGTTGCATAATCAACAATAAAACATTGTATGCCTAGTGTGAGTTTGATAAGGTAATGAATTATCCTAATTCCTTCATTCCATAGATTAGTTGATTTTTTCTAAGCTTTTCTTTCTCTTTACCTTATCCTTGATGCAATCATCTAATGATAATTACAATTAAGTCACATTTAAAGAGTCTCCCAATTGATTTTGTTTGAATAATTAACTTGATTCATTCGTCATAGTAATGGTTGGACTTCAAACATATACCTAAGATATGCTTCTTAATAAGGTTTAAGAGATACAACTAAATAAGCTTAAGAATCAACCACCTCAAGAAAAGAATCATAATACAAAATGAGAAGTTTTAATTAGAATATAAGAGTGACAAGCTAAAAGAGATACAAAGACCCTACAAACTAGTTTCTGCTTTAGAATTTTTATTTCTTCTAACATTGCAGCAAGTGATAAGTATTCCCTTGTTTTACTATATTTGATCCCTATATAGGTTAGAAAAAGGACAACGTTGGACTATTTGAAGATACATTTAGGTCTTACTAAATGCATTTTAAAAACAAACAATCTAGAGTAATTTTTTCCAGACCCTTTTATCTTTGTATGTATGCTGTACCTCTTGGCTTATTTTGATTGAAGAACAACATTCATAATTATTAGGGATTAAACCTGAACAAGGAGCACATAAAATTTGTATACCTAGTGTGGGTTTCAAAGGGCAATGAATTTTCTTAATTCCTTCCACTACATAGGTCTATGGGTTTTTTTTTTTTTATTTTTTTCTTTTTCCCTTATCTTTGATGGAATCATATGATGATTTCTACAACCTATATCACGTTTAAAGAGTCTTCTGGCTGATTTTGTTTATATACTTAATTGACTCATCATAATAGTGATTGGTCTTGAAACATGTATCTAACAATTATTCACTATAATGTTTATGAGATACAACCAACTAAGCTTTAGAGTCAACAGCCTGAAGGATGACTCTAGACACAAAGATGAGAAGTTTCAATAAGAATACAAGAGAGTGACAAGCATAAAGAGATAGAAAGATGGTTTGAAATTAGTTTCTACTTCAAAATTTGTCTTTTTTTTAATAAGGCAGCATGGGATAAGTTTTTCCTTGTTCTATTATTTTTTACTTCTTTCATACCTTACAAAAAGCATAAGGATTTAACTGTTAAAGTCATATTAAGGGCTTACAAAATGTATTTTATTTGAAAGGGGCAAGAGTAATTCTTTAATGCCTGGGCTGATTTTGATTGATTGAATGATAGAATTCAAAACTATTAGAGATTAAAATTGAACGAGCACATAATCTTTGTATACCTTGTGTGGGCTTCAAAGAGTAATGGACTTTCTTCATTCCTCCCATTTTACAAGTCCCTAGCTTTTATTTTTTTAATTCTTCCTTCTTTTTCCCTGATGTTTGATGGAAATCATCTAATGATTTCTACAGCAAAAACACATTTAAATAGTCCTCCAATTAACTTTGTTAAAATACTTAACCCTATTGAGTCATCCTAAGTATTTAGGGCTTCAAACATACACCTAAGAATTCTTTAATAGTAATGTCTAAGAAACACAACAAATAAAGCCAAAGAATCAACCTCCTTAGAAAAGACTCCTAAAACAAAGATGAGAAGTTTCAATAAGAATATGAGAGTGACAAGCTTAAGAAGATAAAAAGGTCCTTTGAAACTAGTGTTTGCTTTAAAATTTGTCTTTCTTTTAATAGGGCAGCATGACATAAGTGTTTCTAAATTTTATTATTACTTTGATCCTTTTATAGCTTGGAAAGATGACCTGGATGTGATTGTTAAAAGATATATTTAGGTCTTACAAAATGCATTTTATTAGAAACAAACAATCTAGAGTAATTTTTGTAGACCTTTTTATCTTTGTATATATGCTCTATACCAAGAGTGATTGATCTTGAAACATATGTCAAAGCAATTATTCATAGCAATGTTTAAGAGACACAATTAATCAAGGTTAAGAATCAACCATCTCAAGGAAAGACTTGCAACACTAAGAAATTTCAATGACAATATGAGAGTGACAATCTTACTGAGATAGAAAGATCCTTTGAAATTAGTTTATACTCTAGAATTTTCCTTTTTCTAATAAGGCAACATGAGAAAAGTGTTTACTTATTCTATTATTGTTTACTTCCTTGCTAGCTCACAAAAAGGATCAAGACCTAACAGTTAAAGCCATACTAAAGGTCTTACAAAATTTAGTTTGAAGAAAAACAAGCTAGAGTAATTCTTTAATGACTCCTTATCTTTGTATGTAAGTTGTAGCTCTTGGCTGTTTTCAAATAAGCTTTGTACATCAAGTGTGGGCTTGAAAGGGCAAAGCATTTTCTTGATTCCTTCCGTTCTATAGGTCCATGGGTTTTGTTTTTAATTTTTCTTTCTTTCTTTAGGTTTGGTGGAATCATCTGAATATTTCTACAACCAAATCACATTTAAAGAGTCTTATGGTTGATCTTGTCTAGATACTTAACCTAATTGACTCATCATAAAAATGGTTGGTCTTGAAACATACACCTAATGATTATTTCATAGTGATGTTTAAGAGATAGAGCTAATTTAGCTTAAGAACCAACCACTTCAAGGAAAGAGTCGCAACACAAAGATGAGAAGTTTCAAGAAGAATATGAGAGTGACAAGCTTAAGGAGATAAAAAGATCCTATGAAACTAGTTTCTACTTAAGAATTTTTCTTTCTTCTAATTGGTTGCATGGGATAAATATTTCCTAATATTTATTATTATTTTGACCTTTTGGTAGCTTAGAAAAGGGACCAAGATTTGACTGTTAAAAGATATATTTAGGTCTTAAAAATGCATTTTATTAGAAACAAACAATCTAGGGTTATTTTTTAGATCCTTTTATATTTGTACATATGTTATATCTCTTGATAATTTTCATTTAAAGGATAGAAGATCCTTTCAAACTAGTTTCTGCTTTAGAATTAGTCCTTCTTCTAAAAGGACATAATGAGAGAATAAGGCATAATGTTATAAGTGGTTCCTTATTCTATTGCCTTTTAGTCCTTTTGTAGGCCATAAAAGCAATCAATACCTAACTATTAAAGGCATATTAAGGTCTTAACAAATGAATGTTATTGGAAAAAAACAATCTAGAGAACTTTTGTAGGCCTTTTTACTTTTGTATCTATGCTATTTCATATGTAGGATAGAAACATCCTTTGAAACTAGTTTCTGCTTTAGAATTTTTCTTTCTAATAATGCAACATGAGAGAATAAGGTAGAATGGTATAATTGTTTCCTTATTCTCTTGCTTTTTAGTCACTTTATAGGTCACAAAAAGGATTAAGACCTGATTGTTAGAGGCATATTAAGGTTTTACTAAATGCATTTTATTGGAAACAAACAATTTGGAGTACTTTTTGTAGAACTTTTTATCTTTGTACATATGTTGTACAGCTTGGCTGATTTTGATTAGAGGATACACTTCATAACTACTGGGGATTAAACTTGAACAAGGAGCACATAAACTTTGTATGCCTAGTGGGGATTTCAAAGGTTAATGAATTTTCTTAATTCCTTATGTTCTATAGGTCTATGGATTTTATTTTAATTATTCTTTCCTCTTCCCTAATCTTTGATGAATCATCTAATGATATCTACAACCAAATCATGTCCAAAGAGTCTCTTCTCTAATTCTGTTCAAATACTTAATAAATAGTGGTGGAGTTCAAACTATACTTACCAATCATTTAAATGTGATGTTTAAAAGATACAACTAATAGGGCTTAAGAATCAACCACCTTAAGTAAAGACTCCCAACACAAAGATGAGGAGTTTAACGAAGAATATGAGAGTGACAAGCTTAAGGAGATAAAAAGATCCAATGAAACTAGTTTCTAGTTTAAAGTTTGTCTTTCCTCTAATTAGGTAGGATGAGATAAGTTTTTTCAAATATTATTATTATTTTTGACCTTTTGGAAGCTTGGAAAAGGGATTGGGATTTGATTATTAAAAATATATTTAGATCTTATAAAATGCTTTTATTGGAACCAAATAAAGTAGAATTATTTTTTTAGACACCTTTGCCTTTTTATGTATGTTGTACCACTTGGTAAATTTCATTTGAAGGATAGAAAGATCCTTTGAAGCTAGTTTCTGCTTTAGAGTTTCTCTTTCCTTTAATAGGACAGCATGCGAGAACAAGCTAGAATGATATAATTATTTCTTTGTTTTATTGCTTTTTAGTCCTTTTGTAGGTCACAAAAAGGATCAAGACCTACTAGTTAGTGGCATATTAAGGTCTTACTAAATGTATTTTATTGAAAACAAACAATTTAGAATAACTTTTATAGACCTTTTTAACTTTTTACATATGATGTATATCTTGGTTAACTATGGTTAGAGTATAGAATTCATAACTATTAGGGATAAAACTTGAACAAGGAGCACATCAAATTTGTATGCCAAGTGGGGGTTTCAAAGCATAATGAATTTTCTTAATTCCCTATGTTCTTCAGGTCGGGATTTTATTTTTTAATTCTTCTTTCCTTTTCCCTAATGTTTGAAGAACCATCTAATGATTTCTACCACCAAATCATGTTCAAAGTGTCACCCAATTGATTTTGTTTTAATACTTAACTTAATTGGCTCATCGTAATAGTGGTTGACTTCAAACATGTACAGAACCATTGTCTAATTGTAATGTTTAAAAGATATGGCTCATAAAGCAAAAGAATTAACCATGTCAATGGAACACTCCCAACACAAAGATGAGGAGTTTAAATAAGAATATGAGAGTGACAAGATTAACAAGATAAAAAGATCCTGTGAAACTAACTTTTGGTTTAAAAATTGTCTTTCTTCTAATTAGGTAGTTGGAGATAAGTGTTTCTAAATATTACTAGTATTTGGACCTTTTGGCAACTTCCAAAAAGGGCCATGATTTGATAGTTAAAAGATATACTCAGGCCTTATCAAATACATTTTATTGCAAACAAAAAATGTAGAGTAATTTTTTTAGACCTTGTTATCTTTGTATGTATGTTGTAGCTCTTGTTGGATTTCATTTGGAGTATAAAAAGATCCTTCGAAACTAGTTTGTACTTTAGAATTTGTCTTTCTTCTAATTGGGCAAAATGGTATAAGTGTTTCCTTTTTCTATTGCTTTTTACTCCTTTTATGGGTCACAAAAAGGATCAAAGACCTAACTGTTAGTGGCATATTAAGGTCATACTAAATGCATTTTATTTGAACCAACCAATCTAGAGTATTTTTTGTAGACCAAGTTATCTTTGCACATATTCTGTATACCTTGGCTGATTATGATTGGAGGATAGGATTCACAACTATTGGGGATTAAACTTCAACAAAGAGCACATAAACTTTGTATGCCTAGTGGGGGTTTCAAGGTTAATGAACTTTCTTAATTCCTCATGTTCTATAGGTTTATGGAATTTATTTTTTAATTCTTCTTTCCTTTTCCTTAATTTTGATGAATCATCTAATGATTTGGAAAACCAAATCATGTTCAAAGAGTGTCTTGGATGATTTTGTTTAAATACTTAACCTAATTACTCATCTCATTGGTAGTTGGACTTCAAACATATACCAAACAATTTTTTAATTGAAATGTTTGAGATACAACTTACAAAGCTTAAGAATCAACCACCACAAGGAAAGGCATGCAACACAAAGATGAGGAGTTTAAAGAAGAACATAAGAGTGACATGCATAAGGAGTGAAAAAGATCCTATGAGACTAGTTTCCGGTCTAAAATTTGTCTTTCTTCTAATTAGGTAGCATAAGATAAGTGTACCTTAATATTATTATTATTTTGACCATTTGACAGCTTGGAAAACGGACTAATATTTGACTATTAAATGATGTATTTAGGTCTTACAAAACACATTTTAATGGAAACAAACAATCTATAGTTATTTTTCAGACCTTTTTATCTTTATATACATGTTGTATCTATTAGTGGGTTTCATTTGAAGTATAGAAAGATCCCTTGAAACTAGTTTCTACTTTGGAATTTGTCTTTTTTCTAATTGGAAAAAATTAGAGAACAAGACATAATGGTATAAGAGAATCCATATTCTATTGCCTTTTAATCCTATGGTAGGTAACAAAAAGGTTCAAGACCTAACTGTTAAAGGCATATTAAGGTCATATTAAATGAATTTTATTAGAAACAAACAATATGGAGTACTCTCTGTAGACCTATTTATCATTGTATATATGTTGTATATCTTGGCTAATTTTGATTGGAGGATAGAATTCATAATTACTGGGGATCAAACTTGAACAAGGAGTTCATAAACTTTGTATGCCTAGTGGGGGTTTCAAAGCTTAATGAATTTTCTTAATTCGTTATGTTTTATAGGTTTGTAGATTTTAGTTTTTAATTTTCTTTCCTTTTCCTAATCTTTAATGAGTCATCTAATGATTTCTACAATACATTCATGTTCATAGAGTCCCTTTTGTTTCAATACTTACCTAATTGACTCATCCCAATAGTGGTTGGACTTCAAACATATACCTAACAATTGTTTAATTGAAATGTCAAAGAATCAACCACATCAACGAAAGACTTGAAACACAAAGATGGGGAGTTTAAAGAAGAATAGGAGAGTGATAAATTTAAGGAGTGAAAAAGATTCCATGAAACCAGTTTGTGGTTTAAAATTTGTCTTTCCACTAATTGGGTGGCATGAAATAAGTGTTTCCTAATATTATTATTATTTTAACCTTTTGGTAGCTTGGAAAAGGGACTAGGATTTGACTATTAAAAGATATACTTGGGTCTTACAAAACACATTTTATTAGAAAAAAAATATAGTTATTTTTCACACCTTTTTATCTTTGTATATATGTTGTATCTATTGGTGGATTTCATTTGAAGTGTAGAAAGATCGATTGAAACTAGTTTCTGCTTTAGAATTTGTCCTTATTCTAATTGGGCAAAATGAGAGAACAAGCATAACATTATAAGTGTGTTCTTATTGTAGGTAAGAAAAAGGTTCAAGACCTAACTATTAAAGGCATATTAAGGTCATAATAAGTGAATTTTATTAGAAACAAACAATATGGAGTACTTTTTGTAGACTTATTCACCTTTGTATATATGCTGTATATCTTGGCTGATTCTAATTAGAGGATAAAATTCATAACTATTAGGAATTAAACCTGAACAGGGAGCACATAAACTTTGTATGCCTAGTGGGGGTTTCAAAGGTTAGTGAATTTTCTTAATTTGTTATGTTCTATAGGTATGTGGATTTTATTTTTTAGTTTTCTTTTTTTGTCCCTAATCTTTGATGAATCATTTGATGATTTCTACAAGAAATTCATGTTCAAAGAGTCCCCTTTGCGTCAATACTTAACCTAATTGATTCACCCTAATGGTCATGGACTTCAAACATTTTTTAATTGAAATTTTTAGAGATAGAACTAACAAAGCTTAAGAATTAACCACATCAAGGAAAGACTTGCAACACAAGGGTGATAGACTTAAGGAGTGAAAAGGATTCTATGAAATTAGTTTTTGATTTAAAATTTGTCTTCTAATTGCATAGCACAAGATAAGTGTTTTCTAATATTATTATTATTATTATTTTGACCTCTTTGTAGCTTGGAAAAAAGACCAAGTTTGACCATTAAAAGATATATTTAGGTTTTACAAAACACATTTTATTGGAAACAAACAATCTAGAGTTATTTTTTCATACCTTGTTATGTTTCTATATGTATTTTATCTATTGATGTATTTCAGTTGAAGTATAGAAAGATCGATTGAAACTAGTTTTTGCTTTAGAATTTGACTTTCTTCTAATAGAGCAAGATGAGAGAATAAGGCAAAATGTTATAAGTGTTTCCTTATTCTATTGTTTTTTAGTTCTTTTGTAGGTCATAGAAAGGATCAAGACCTAAATGTTAGTAGCATACTAAGGTCATACTAAATGCATTTTGTTGGAAACAAACAATTTGGAGTACTTTTTGTCGACCTTTCTATCTTTATGCATATGCTGTATATCTTGGCTGATTATAATTGGAGGATAGAATTCATAACTATTAGGTACAAAACTTGTACAAGGAACACATAAACTTTGTATGCCTAATGGGGGTTTCAAAGGTTAATGAATTTTCTTAATTCCTTATGTTCAATAGATTTGACAATTTTATTTTTTAATTCTTTGTTCCTTCTCCCCAATCTTTGATGAATTATCTGATGATTTCTACAACCAATTCATCTTTAAAGAGCCTCTTAACTAATTTTGTTTCAATATTTAATCTAATTGACTCATCATAATAGTGATTGGACTTCAAACATATACTTAACAATTGTTTACTTGTAATGTTTAAGTAATACGGCTCATAAAGCATAAGAATCAACTACCTCAAGGAAAGACTCCCAACACAAAGATGATGAGTTTAAAGAAGAATATGAGAGTGACAAGCTTAAGGAGATAAAAAGATCCTATGAAAATAGTTTCTAGTTTAAAATTTGTCCTCCTTTTTGTCGGGTAGCAAGAGATAAGTGTTTCATAATATTATTAGTATTTTGATCTTTTGGTAGCTTAGAAAAGGGACCAAGATTTGACTATTAAAAGATATATTTAGGTCTTACAAAATGCACTTTATTGGAAACAAAAAATCTAGAGTTATTGTTTAGGACCTTTTTATTTTTGTATGTATCTTGTATCGCTTGGTCAATTTCATTTGAAGTATAGAAAGATCTTTTGAAACTACTTTCAGCTTTAGAATTTGTCTTCTTCTAATTGGGTAGAATGAGAGAACATGGCATAATGGTATAAGTGTTTCCTTATTCTATTGCTTTTTAGTCCTTTTGTAAGTCATAAAAAGGATCAAAACCTAAATGTTAAGAGACATATTAAGGTTTTCTTAAATGCACTTTTTTGGAAACAAACAATTTATAATAGCTTTTGTAGACCTTTTTATCTTTTTACATATCCTGTATATCTTGGCTGATTCTATTAGAAGTATGGAATTCATAACTATTGGGGATAAAAATGAACAAGGAGCATATAAACTTTTTATGCCTAGTGGGGGTTTCAAAGGTTAATGAATTTTCTTAATTCCTTATGTTCTTTAGGTTTGTGGATTTATTTTTTAATTATTCTTTACTTTTCCCTAATCTTTGATAAATCATCTGATGATTTCTACAACCAAATCATGTTCAAAGAGTCTTCTAGCTGATTATGTTTTTATACTGAACCTATTAACTCATCATAATAGTGGTTGAACTTCAAGCATATACTTAAAAATTATCTAATTGTAATGTTTAAGAGATACGACTCATAAAGCATAAGAATCAACCACCTCAAGGAAAGACTCCTAACACAAAGATGAGGAGTTGAAAGAAGAATATGGGACTGACAAGCTTAAGGAGATGAAAAGAACCTATGAAACTAGTTTTTGTTTTAAAATTTGTCCTTTCCTTAATTGAGTAGAAAGAGATAAGTGTTTCCTAACATTATTAGTATTTTGACTTGTTGGTAGCTTGGAAAAGGGATTGAGATTTCATAATTAGAAGATATATTTAGGTCTTACAAAATGCATTTTATTGGAAACGAAAAATCCAGAGCTATTTTTTCAAACCTTTTTATTTATTTATCTTTTTGTGTATGTTGTAGCTCTTGGTGGATTTCATTTGAAGTATAAAAAGATCTTCTAGAACTAGTTTTTGCTTTAGATTGGCTTTCTTCTAATTGGGTAGAATGAGAGAATAAGGCAGAATGATAAGTGTTTCCTTATTCTATTACTTTTTAGTCCATTTATAGGTCACAAAAAGGATCAAGGCTCAACTGTTAGTGGCATATTAAGGTCATACTAAATACATTTTATTGAAAACAACCAATCTAGAGTACTTTTGGTAGACCTTTTTATCTTTGTACATATGTCGTATATCTTGCTTTCTGATTAGAGGATAAACTTCATAACTAATGGGGATTAAACTTGAACAAGAAGAACATAAACTTTGTATGCCTAGTAGGGGTTTCATAGGTTAATGAA
Source organism: Casuarina cunninghamiana (assembly GCA_028551485.1). Taxonomy (NCBI): domain Eukaryota; kingdom Viridiplantae; phylum Streptophyta; class Magnoliopsida; order Fagales; family Casuarinaceae; genus Casuarina; species Casuarina cunninghamiana. The sequence continues at coordinate 10,765,263 of CM052371.1, forward strand.
TTTTCTTGATTCCTTATGTTCTATAGGTTTGTGGATTTTAATTTTTAAACTCTTCCTTCCTTTTCCTCAATGTTTGATGAATTATCTAATGATTTCTACAACCAAATCATGTTCAAAGAGTCCTTCTACAGATTTTGTTTTAATACTTAACCTAATTGACTCATCCTAATAGTGGTTGGACTTTAAACACATGCCTAACAATTGTTTAATTGTAATGATTAAGAGATACAACTAAAAAAGCTTAAGAATCAATCACCTCAAGGAAAGACTTGCAACACAAAGATAAGGAGTTTAAAGAAGAATATGATAATAACAAGTTTAAAGAGATAAATAGATCCTATGAAACTAGTTTTTGATTTAAAATTTGTCTTTCTTCTAATCGAGTAGTAGGAGATAAGTGTTTCCAAATATTATTAGTATGTTGACCTTTTCGTAGCTTGGAAAAAAAACCAAGATATGATTGTTAAAAACATTTTTAGGTCTTACGAAATGCATTTTATTGGAAGGAAAAAATCTAGAGTTATTTTTTTAGACCTTTTTATCTTTGTATGTATGTTGCATCTCTTGGTGGATTTGATTTAAGGTATAGAAAGATCCTTTGAAACTAGTCTTTGCTTTACAATTTCACTTTCTTCTAATTGGCCAGAATGAGACAACAAGCTAGAATGGTATAAGTGTTTCTTTATTCTATTGCTTTTTAGTTGTTTTATAGGTCATAAAAAGGATCAAGACCTACCTGTTAGTAGCATATTAAGGTCATACTAAATGCATTTTATTGGAAACAAACAATCTAGAGTACTTTTTCTAGACCTTTTTATCTTTATGCATATGCTATATATCTTGGCTGATTCTGATGGTGGATAGACTTGATAACTGTTAGGGATTAAACTTGAACAAGGAGCACATAAACTTTTCTTAGGGTAATGAATTTTCTTACCCTAGTAGAGGTTTCATAGGGTAATGAATTTTCTTAATTCCTTATGTTCTATAGGTTTATGGATTTCTTTTTTAATAACTTTTCTTACCTTTTCTCCAATGTTTGATGAATCTTAATGATTTCTACAACTCAATCATGTTCAAAGAGTCCTGCTGATTTTTTTTAGTACATAACCTAATTGACTCATCCTAATAGTGATTGAACTTCAAACATATACCTAATGATTGTTTAATTGTAAGTTTAAGAGATACAACTAACAAAGCTTAAGAATCAACCACCTTAAGAAAAGACTTGCAACACAAAGATGAGGAGTTTAAAAAAGAATATGACAAGATTAAGGAGAAAAATAGATCCTATGAAACTAGTTTCTAGTCTAAAATTTGTCTTTCTTCTAATTAGGCAACAAGAGATAAGTGTTTCCTAGTATTATTAGTACGTTGACCTTTTGGCAGCTTGGAAAAAGGACTAAGATATGACTATTAAAAGATATATTTTGGTCTTACAAAAATGCATTTCATTGGAGACAAAAAATCTAGAGTTATTTTTTTAGACCTTTTATCTTCGTATGCATTTTGTATCTCTTGGTGGATTTTATTTGAAGTATAAAAAGACCCTTTGAAACTAGTTTTTGCTTTAGAATTTGTCTTTCTTTTAATAAAGCAGTATGAGAGAACATGGTGAAATGGTGTAGGTGTTTCCTTATTCTATTGCTTTTTAGTTCTTTTATAGGTCACAAAAATGATCAAGACCTAACTATTAGTAGCATATGAAGGTCATAATAAGTGCATTTTATTGGAAACAAACAATTTGGAGTACTTTTTGTAGACCTTTTTATCTTTGTGCATACGTTGTATATTTTGGTTGATTCTAATTAGAGGAAAAAATTCATAAATAATGGGGATTAAACTTCAACAAGGAGCACATAAACTTTGTATGCCTAGTGGGGGTTTCAAAGCTTAATGAGTTTTCTTAATTTCTCATGTTCTATAGGTATGTGGATCTTATTTTTTAATTCTTCTTTCCTTTTCCCTAATGTTTGATGATCGTCCAATGATTTTCTTAAACCAAATCATGTTTAAAGAGTCTTGAAGTCGATTTTGTTTTAATACTTAACTTAATTGACTCATCCTAATAGTAGTTGGACTTCAAGCATATACTTAACAATTGTCTAATTGAAACGTTTAAGAGACACAACTAATAAAGCTTAGGAATTGACCACCTCAAGGAAAGACTTGTAACACAAACATGAGGAGTCCTAAGAAGAATATGAGTGTGACAAGCTTAAGGAGGGAAAAAGATCCTATGAAACTAATTTCTAAGTTAACATTTGTCTTTGTTCTAATTGGGTAGCATGAGATAAGTGTTTGCTAATATTATTATTATTTTGACCTTTTGATAGCTTGGAAATTGGACTAGGATTCGATTGTTAAAAGATATAATTAGGTCTTACAAAACACATTTAAATTGAAACAAACAATCTAGAGTTATTTTTTCAGACATTTTTATCTTTGTATATATGTTTTATCTATTGGTGGATTTCGTATGAAGTGGAGAAACATCCTTTGAAACTAGTGTTTGCTTTGGAATTTCTCTTTCTTGTAATTAAGCAAAATAAGAGTACAAGGCAGAATGGTATAAGAGTATCCATATTCTATTGCTTTTTAGTCCTTTTGTAGGTTACAAAAAGGATCAAGACCTTACTATTAGTGGCATATTGAGGTCACACTAAATGCATTTTATTAGAAACAAACAATTTGGAGTACTTTTTGCAAACCTTTTTTTATCTTTGTACATATGTTGTATATTTGGCTGATTTTGATTGGAGGATAGAATTCATAATTATTGAGGATTAAACTTGAACGAGGAGGATCACATAAACTTTGTATGCCTAGTGGGGATTTCAAAGGTTAATGAATTTTCTAAATTCCTTATGTCCTATAGACCAATGCATTTTATTTTTTAATTCTTCTTTCCTTTTCCCTAATCTTTGATGAATCATCTGATGATTTCTGCAACCAATTCATGTTCAAAGAGTCCCCCAAATGATTTTGTTTCAATAAACCTAATTGACTCGTCCTAATAGTGGTTGGACTTCAAACATATACCTAACATTTGTCTACTTGTAATATTTAAGTAATATGGCTCAGAAAGCATAAGAATCAACCACCCCAAGGAAAGACTCCCACCACAAAGGTGAGGAGTTTAGAGAAGAATGTGAGAGTAACAAGCTTAAGGAGATTAAAAAGAAATTATAAAACTAGTTTCTAGTTTAAAATTTGTCCTTTCTTTTAATTGGGCAGTAGGAGATAATTTTTTCCTAATATTCTTAGTATTTTGACCTATTGGAAGCATGGAAAAGGGATTGAGATTTCACAATTAAAAGGTACATTTTTGTCTTATAAAATGCATTTTATTCGAAACGAAAAATCTGAAGTTAATTTTTCATACCTTTTTTTTTCAATTTTTTAATTATTTATCTTTGTATGTGTTGTAACTTTTGGTGGATTTCGTTTGAAATATAGAAAGAACTTTTGAAACTAGTTTCTACTTCAAAATTTGTCTTTCTTCAAATTGGGTAGAAAAAGAGAACAAGATAGAATGGTATGAGTGTTTCCTTATTCTATTGGTTTTAGTCCTTTTTCATGTCACAAAAAGGATGAAGACCTAACTGTTAGTGGCATATTATAGTCATACTAAATGCATTTTATTGGAAACAATCAATATGGATTACCTTTTGTAGACCTTTTTATCTTTGTACATATGCTGTATATCTTGGCTAATTATGATTGAAGGATAGACTTCATAACTACTGGGGATAAAACTTGAACAAAGAGCACAAGGACTTTGTATGTCTAGTGGGGTTTCATAGTTAATGAATTTTCTTAATTTCTTATGTTATGTAGGCCTATGGATTTTACTTTTCAATTCTTCTTTCCTTTTTCCAAATGTTTGATGAATCATCTAATGACTTCTACAAACATATCATGTTCAAAGTGTCCCCCTGTACATTTTATCTTAATATTTAACATAATCAACTAATCCTAACAATGGTTAGACTTCAAACATATACCTAACAATTCTTTAGTTGTAGTATTTAAGAAATACAACTAATAAACCTTAAGAATTAACTATTTCAAGGGAAGGCTTGTAACACAAAGATGAGGAGTTTAAGAAAGAATATGAGAGTGACAAGCTTAAGGAGATAAAAGAATCTTGTAAAACTAGTTTTTGGTTTAAAATTTGTCTTTCTTCTAATTAGATGGCAAGGGATAAGTGTTTCCTAATGTTATTATTACTTTGAACTTTGGGCAGCTTGGAAAAGGGAACAAGATTTGACAATTAAAAGATATATATTTAGGTCTTACAAAATATATTTTATTGGAAACAAACAATCTTGAGTTATTTTCTCAAATATTTTCATCTTTGTGTGTATGTCATATCTATTTATGGATTTTGTTTGAAGTATAGAAAGACCCTTTGAAACTAGTTTCTACTATTAATGAATTTTTCTTTCTTCTAACTAGGCAGAATGGTATAAGTGTTTCCTTATTCTGTTGATTTTTAGTCCCTTTGTAGGTCACAAAAAAGATCAAGACTTAATTGTTAACGGCATATTAAGGTCATACTAAATGCATCTTATTGGAAACCTACAATCTGGTGTACTTTTTGTGGACCTTTTTATCTTTGTACACATGTTGTATATCTTGGCTAATTCTGGTTGGAGAATAGAATTTATAACTATAGGTGATTAAACTTGAAAAAGGAACACATAAGCAGGGAGCATATAAATTCATATGTTAATGAATGTTCTTAATTTGTTATGTTCTATAGGTTTGTCAAATTTATTTTTTTAATTATTCTTTCCTTTTACCTAATGTTTGTTGAATCATTTAATGGTTTCTAAAGCCAAATCTTGTTCAAAAAGTTCCCCTGCTGATTTTGTTTTAATACTTAACCCAATTGACTCATCATAATAATGGTTGGACTTCAAACATATACCTCACTATTGTTTAATTGTACTATTTAAGAGGTACAAATAATAAAGCTTAAGAATTAATTATTTCAAGGGAAGGCTTGTAACACAAAGATAAAGAATTTTAAAAAGAATATGAGAGTGACAAGCTTAAGGAGATAAAAGAATCCTATGAAACTAGTTTTTGGTTTAAAATTTGTCTTTCTTCTAATTGGGAAGCAAGGATAAGTGTTTCCTAATATTATTATTATTTTTACCTTTGGGCAGCTTGGAAAAGGGAATAGGATTTAACCATTAAAAGATATATTTAGGTCTTACAAAATGCATTTTATTGGAAACAAACAGTCTAGAGTTATTTTTTCGAGTCTTTTTATCTTTGTGTGTATGTCATATCTATTTATGGAGTTCATTTAAGGTATAGAAAGATCCTTTGATACTAGTTTCTACTTTAGAATTTGTCTGTATTCTAACTGGGCAGAATGCTAGAACATGGTAGAATGGTATAAGTGTTTCCTTATTCTATTGATTTGTAGTCCCCTGGTAGGTCACAAAAAGGATCAAGACTTAATTGTTAGTGGCACATTAAGGTCATGCTAAATGCATTTTATTGGAAACCTACAATCTGGTGTACTTTTTGTGGACCTTTTAACTTTGTACACATGTTGTATATCTTCACTAATTCTGATTGGAGAATAGAATTTATAACTATTGGAGATTAAACTTGAATAAGGAGAACATCAGCAAGGAGCATATAAATTCATAGGTTAATGAATTTTCTTAATTTGTTATGTTCTATAGGTTTGTCAATTTTATTTTTTAATTCTTCTTTCATTTTACCATATGTTTGTTGAATCATCCAATGATTTCTAAAACCAAATCTTGTGCAAAGAGTTCCCTGGCTGATTTTGTTTTAGTACCTATTTGACTCATCATAATAGTGGTTGGACTTGAAACATGTACCTCACAACTGTTTAATTGTACTATTTAAGAGATACAACTACAAAAGCTTAAAAATTAACTATTTCAAAGGAAGGCTTGGAACACAAAGATGAGGAATTCAAAAAAGAATAAGGGAGTGACAGGCTTAAGGAGATAAAAGAATCTTGTAAAACCAGTTTTTGGTTTAAAATTTTTCTTTCTTCTAATTGAGTAGCGAGGGATAAGTGTTTCCTAATATTATTATTATTTTAACCTTTGGGTAGCTTGGAGAAGGGAACAAGATTTGACCATTAAAAGATATATTTAAGTCTTACAAAATTCTTTTTATTGGAAATAAATAGTCTAGAGTTATTTTTTAAGACCTTTTTATGTTGTGTGTATCTCATATCTATTTATGGATTTCATTTGAAGTATTGAAAGATCCTTTGAAACTAGTTTCTATTTAAGAATTTGTCTTTCTTCTAACTGGGCAGAATTCTAGAACAGGGCAAAATGGTATAAGTGTTTCATTATTCTATTGATTTTTAGTCCCTTTGTAGGTCACAAAAAGGATCAAGACCTAATTTTTTGTGGCATATTAAGGTCATACTAAATGCATTTTATTGGAAACCTACAATCTGGTGTATGTTTTATGGACCTTTTTAACTTTGTACACATGCTGTATATCTTTGCTGGTTCTAATTAGAGAATAGAATTTATAACTATTGGAGATTAAACTTGAACAAGGAGCACATAAGCAAGGAGCACATAAATTCATAGGTTAATGAATTTTCATAATTTGTTATGTTCTATAGGTTTGTCAATTTTATTTTTTAATTCTTCTTTCATTTTACCATATGTTTGTTGAATCATCTAATGATTTCTAAAACCAAATCTTGTTCAAAGAGTTCCCTTGCTGATTTTGTTCTAGTACTTAAACCTAATTGACTCATCATAATAGTGGTTGGACTTCAAAGATGTTCCTCACAATTGTTTAATTATACTATTTAAGAGATACAACTACTAAAGCTTAAGAATTAACTATTTCAAAAGAAGGCTTGTAACACAAAGATAAGGAATTTAAAAAAGAATATGAGAGTGACAAGCTTAAGGAGATAAAATGAAAGTAGTTTTTAGTTTAAAATTTATCTTTCTTCTAATTGGGTAGTGACAGATAAGTGTTTCCTAATATTATTATTATTTTGACCTTTGGACAGCTTGGAAAAAGGAACAAGATTTGACCATTAAAAGACATATTTAGGTCTTACAAAATGCATTTTATTGGAAATAAATGGTCTAGAGTTATTTTTTCAGATCTTTTGATATTTGTGTATATGTCATATCTATTTATGGATTTTGTTCGAAGTATAGAAAGATCCTTTGAAACTAGTTTCTACTTTAGAATTTGTCTTTCTTCTAACTGGGCAGAATGCTAGAACAAGGTAGAATGGTATAAGTGTTTCCTTATTCTATTGATTTTTAGTCCCTTGGTAGGTCACAATAAGGATGAAGACCCAATTGTTAGTGGCATATTAAGGTCATACTAAATGCATCTTATTGGAAACCTATAATTTGGTGTATTTTTTGTGGACCTTTTTATCTTTGTATACATGTTGTATATCATGGCTGATTCTGAATGGAGAATAGAATTTATAACTATTGGGGATTAAACTTGAACAACAAGCACATAAATTCATAGGTTGATGAATTTTCTTAATTCATTATGTTCTATAAGTTTGTCAATTTTATTTTTATTTAGTTCTTTTTTCCTTTTTCCTAATGTTTGCTGAATCATCTAATGATATCTAAAACCAAATCTTGTTCAAAGAGTTCCCCTGCTGATTTTGTTTTAATACTTAACCTAAATGACTCATCATAATAATGATTGGACTTCAAACATATACCTCACAATTGTTTAATTGTACTATTTAAAAGATACAACTATAAAGTTTAAGAATCAACTATTTTAAAGGAAGGTTTGTAACACAAAGATGAGGAATTTAAAAAACAATATGAGAGTGACAAGCTTTAAGAAGTAAAAGAATCCTGTGAAACTAGTTTTTGGTTTAAAATTTGCTTTCCTTCTAATCGTGTAGCGAGGGAAAAGTGTTTCAAAATATTATTATTATTTTGACCTTTGGGCAGCTTGGAGAATTGAACAGGATTTGACCATTAAAGATATATTTAGGTCTTACAAAATGCATTTTATTGGAAACAAACAGTCTAGAGTTATTTCTTCAGATCTTTTTATGTTTGTGTGTATGTCATATCTATTTATGGATTTCATTTGAAGTACAAAAAGGTCCTTTGAAACTAGTTTCTAGTTTAGAATTTGTCTTTCTTCTAATTGGGCCTAATGCTGGAACAGGGCCAAGTGGTATTAGTGTTTCCTTATTCTATTGATTTTTAGTCCGTTTGTAGGTCACAAAAAGGATGAAAACCTAATTGTTAGTATCATATTAAGGTCATACTAAATGCATTTTATTGGAAACCTACAATCTGGTGTACTTTTTATGGACCTTTTTATCTTTGTACACATGCTGTATATCTTGGCTGATTCTGATTGGAGAATAGAATTTATAACTATTGGAGATTAAACTTGAACAAGGGGCACATAAATTCATAGGTTAATGAATTTTCTTAATTCATTATGTTCTATAGGTTTGTCAAATTTATTTTTTTAATTCTTCTTTCCTTTTCCCTAATGTTTGATGAATCATCTAATGATTTCTAAAACAAAATCTTGCTCAAGGATTTCCCTTGCTGATTCGGTTTTAATACTTAACCTAATTGACTCCTCATAATATTGATTGGACTTCAAACATATACCTCAAATTTGTTTAATTGTACTATTTAAGAGATACAACTAATAAAGCTTGAGAATTAACTATTTGAAAGGAAGGCTTGCAAAACAAAGATAAGGAATTTAAAAAAGAGTATGAGAGAGCTTAAGGAGATAAAAGAATCTTGTGAAACTAGTTTTTGGTTTAAAATTTGTCTTCCTTCCAATTGGGTAGTGAGGGAAAAGTGTTTCCTAATATTATTATTATTTTGACCTTTAGGCAGATTGGAAAAATGAACAGGATTTGACCATTAAAAGCTATATTTAGGTTTTACAAAATGCATTTTATTGGAAACAAATATTCTAGAGTTATTTTTTCAGATCTTTTTATGTTTGTGTGTATGTCATATCTATTTATGGATTTCATTTGAAGTATAGAAAGATCCTTTGAAACTAGTTTCTACTTTAGAATTTGTTTTTCTTCTAACTGGGCAGAATGCTAGAACAAGGCATATTGGTATAAATGTTTCCTTATTCTATTGATTTTTAGTTCCTTTGTAGGTCACAAAAGGGATCACGACCCAATTGTTAATGGCATATCAAGGTTACACTAAATGCATTTGATTAGAAACCTTTCATTTGGTGTATTTTTTGTTTAGCTTTTTATCTTTGTCCACATGCTATATATCTTGGCTGATTTTGAATAGAGAATAGAATTTATAACTATTAGAGATTAAACTTGAACAAGGAGCACATAAGCAAGGAGCACATAAAATCATAGGTTAATGAATATTCTTCATTTGTTATGTTCTATAGGTTTGTCAATTTAATTTTTAATTCTTCTTTCCTTTTCCTTAATGTTTGCTGAGTCATCTAATGATTTCTAAAACTAAATCTTGTTCAAAGATTCCCCTGCTGATTTTGTTTTAATACTTAACCTAATTGACTCATAATAATTGTGACTTCAGACATATACCTCAAAATTGTTTAATTGTACCATTTAAGAGATACAACTAATAAAGCTTAAGAATTAATTATTTCAAGGGAAGACTTGTAAAACGAAGATCAAGAATTTAAAAATGAGTATGAAAGTGACTAGCTTAAAGAGATAAAAGAATCCTGTAAAACTAGTTTTTGGTTTAAAATTTGTCTTTCTTCTAATTGGGAAGCAAGGATAAGTGTTTCCTAATATTATTATTATTTTTACCTTTGGGCAGCTTGGAAAAGGGAATAGGATTTGACCATTAAAAGATATATTTAGGTCTTACAAAATGCATTTTATTGGAAACAAATAGTCTAGAGTTATTTTTTCGAGTCTTTTTATCTTTGTGTGTATGTCATATCTATTTATGGAGTTCATTTAAGGTATAGAATGATCCTTTGAAACTAGTTTCTACTTTAGAATTTGTCTTTATTCTAACTGGGCAGAATGCTAGAACAGGGTAGAATGGTATAAGTGTTTCCTTATTCTATTGATTTGTAGTCTCTTGGTAGGTCACAAAAAGGATCAACTTAATTGTTAGTGGCATATTAAAGTCATACTAAATGCATTTTATTGGAAACCTACAATCTGGTGTACTTTTTGTGGACCTTTAACTTTGTACACATGCTGTATATCTTCACTGGTTCTAATTGGAGAATAGAATTTATAACTATTGGAGATTAAACTTGAACAAGGGGCACATAAGTAAGGAGTAGATAAATTCATAGGTTAATGAATTTTCTTAATTTGTTATGTTCTATGGGTATGTCAATTTTATTTTTTAATTCTTCTTTCCTTTACCCTAATGTGTGCTGAATCATCTAATGATTCATAAAACAAAATCTTGTTCAAGGATTTCCCCTGTTGATTTTTTTTTAATACTTAACCTAATTGACTCATGATAATAGTGGTTGGACTTCAAACATATACCTCATAATTGTTTAATTGTACTATTTAAAAGATACAACTAATAAAGCTTAAGAATCAACTATTTCAAGGAAGGCTTGTAACACAAAGATGAGGAGTTTAACACAGAATATGAGAGTGACAAGCTTAAAGAGATAAAGAATCTTGTGAAATTTGTTTTTGGTTTAAAAGTTGTCTTTCTTCTAATTGGGTATTGAGGGATAAGTGTTTCCTAATATTATTATTATTTTGACCTTTGGGTAGCTTGGAAAAAAAAAATAGGATCTGACCATTAAAAGATATATTTAGGTCTCACAAAATGTGTTTTATTGGAAACAAATAGTCTAGAGTTATTTTTTCGAGTCTTTTTATGTTTGTGTGTATGTCATATCTATTTATGGATTTCGTTTAAGGTATAGAATGATCATTTGAAACTAATTTCTACTTTAGAATTTGTCTTTATTCTAACTGGGCATAATCCTAGAACAGGGTAGAATGGTATAAATGTTTCCTTATTCTATTGATTTGTAGTCCCCTGGTAGGTCACAAAAAGGATCAAGACTTAATTGTTAGTGGCATATTAAAGTCATACTAAATGCATTTTATTGGAAACCTACAATCTGGTGTACTTTTTGTGGACCTTTAACTTTGTACACATGCTGTATATCTTCACTGGTTCTAATTGGAGAATAGAATTTATAACTATTGGAGATTAAACTTGAACAAGGGGCACATAAGTAAGGAGTAGATAAATTCATAGGTTAATGAATTTTCTTAATTCGTTATGTTCTATAGGTATGTCAATTTTGTTTTTTAATTCTTCTTTCCTTTACCCTAATGTGTGCTGAATCATCTAATGATTCATAAAACAAAATCTTGTTCAAGGATTTCCCCTGTTGATTTTTTTTTAATACTTAACCTAATTGACTCATGATAATAGTGGTTGGACTTCAAAAATATACCTCATAATTGTTTAATTGTACTATTTAAAAGATACAACTAATAAAGCTTAAGAATCAACTATTTCAAGGAAGGCTTGTAACACAAAGATGAGGAGTTTAACACAGAATATGAGAGTGACAAGCTTAAGGAGATAAAGAATCTTGTGAAATTTGTTTGTGGTTTAAAAGTTGTCTTTCTTCTAATTGGGTATTGAGGGATAAGTGTTCCCTAATATTATTATTATTTTGACCTTTGGGTAGCTTGGAAAAAAAATAGGATCTGACCATTAAAAGATATATTTAGGTCTCACAAAATGTGTTTTATTGGAAACAAATAGTCTAGAGTTATTTTTTCAGACCTTTTTATGTTTGTGTGTATGTCATATCTATTTATGGATTTCGTTTGAAGTATAGAAAGAGCCTTTGAAAATAGTTTCTAGTTTAGAATTTGTCTTTCTTCTAATTAGGCATAATGCTAGAACAGGGCAAAGTGGTATAAGTGTTTCCTTATTCTATTGATTTTTAGTACCTTTGTAGGTCACAAAAAGGATGAAGACCTAATTGTTAGTGTCATATTAAAGTCATACTAAATGCATTTTATTGGAAACCTACAATCTGGTGTACTTTTTGTGGACCTTTAACTTTGTACACATGCTGTGTATCTTCACTGGTTCTAATTGGAGAATAGAATTTATAACTACTGGAGATTAAACTTGAACAAGGGGCACATAAGTAAGGAGTAGATAAATTCATAGGTTAATGAATTTTCTTAATTCATTATGTTCTATAGGTATGTCAATTTTATTTTTTAATTCTTCTTTCCTTTACCCTAATGTGTGCTGAATCATCTAATGATTCATAAAACAAAATCTTGTTCAAGGATTTCCCCTGTTGATTTTTTTTTAATACTTAACCTAATTGACTCATGATAATAGTGGTTGGACTTCAAACATATACCTCATAATTGTTTAATTGTACTATTTAAAAGATACAACAAATAAAGCTTAAGAATTAACTATTTCAAGGAAGGCTTGTAACACAAAGATGAGGAGTTTAACACAGAATATGAGAGTGACAAGCTTAAGGAGATAAAGAATCTTGTGAAATTTGTTTTTGGTTTAAAATTTGTCTTTCTTTTCATTGGGTATTGAGGGATAAGTGTTTCCTAATATTATTATTATTTTAACCTTTGGGTAGCTTGGAAAAAAAATAGGATCTGACCATTAAAAGATATAATTAGGTCTCACAAAATGTATTTTATTGGAAACAAATAGTCTAGAGTTATTTTTTCAGATCTTTTTATGTTTTTGTGTATGTCATATCTATTTATGGATTTCGTTTGAAGTATAGAAAGATCATTTGAAACTAGTTTCTAGTTTAGAATTTGTCTTTCTTCTAATTGGGCATAATGCTAGAACAGGGTAAAGTGGTATAAGTGTTTCCTTATTCTATTGATTTTTAGTCCTTTTGTAGGTCACAAAAAGGATGAAGACCTAATTGTTAGTGTCATATTAAGGTCATACTAAATGCATTTTATTGGAAACTTACAATCTGGTGTACTTTTTGTGGACCTTTTTATCTTTGTACACATGCTGTATATCTTGGTTGATTCTGATTGGAGATTAGAATTTATAACTATTGGAGATTAAACGTGAACAAGGAGCACATAAATTCATAGCTTAATGATTTTCTTAATTCATTATGTTCTATAGGTTTGTCAATTTTATTTTTTAATTCTTATTTCATTTTACCTATTGTTTGTTGAATCATCTAATGATTTCTAAAACCAAATCTTGTTCAAAGAGTTCCCCTACTGATTTTGTTTTAATACTTAACCTAATTGACTCATCATAATAGTGGTTGGACTTCAAACATATACCTAATAATTGTTTAATTGTAACATTTAACAGATACAACTAATAAAGCTTAACAATTGATCACCTTAAAGATAGACTTTGAGCATGAAGATGAGGAGTTCAGGTAAGAATGTTGGAGTTGCAAGCTTAAGGAGATAAAAAGATCCTGTGAAACTAGTTTCTGGTTTAAAATTTTTCTTTCTTTTAACCAGGCAATAGGAAATAAGTGTTTTGTAATATTAATATTGTTTTGACCTTTTAGCTACTTAGAAAAGGGTCCAAGATTTGGTTGTTAAAAGATATACTGAAATCTTACAAAATGCATTTTATTAGAAACAAACAATTTAGATTTATTTTTTTAGGCCTATTCGTCTTTGCATATTTGTTGTATCTCTTGGTGAATTTCATTTGAAATATGGAAAGATGCTTTGAAACTAGTTTTTGCTTTAGAATTTGTCTTTCATCTAATAGGGCAACATGGGATAAGTGTTTACTTAGTTTATTGTTATTTTGCTCCTTTTGTGGCTCACAAAAACGACCAAGACCTTACTATTAAAGGCATATTAAGCTCTTACTAAATATACTTTATTTGAAGGAAAACAACCCAAAGTAATTCTCTGGGTCCTTTCTTCTTTGAATGTATGCTATATCTAAAGGCTGATTTTGATTGAAGGATAGAACTCATAACTACTAGCAATCAAACTTCAACAAGAAGCCTAGTTTCTACTTTAGAATTTGTCTTTCTAATAATAATATTATTTTGATCTTTTGGTAGCTCAGAAAAGGGACTAGGATTTGACTATTAAAAGATATATTTAGGTCTTACAAAATGTATTTTATTGGAAACAAACAATCTAGAGTTATTTTTCAGACCTTTTTATCTTTGTATGTATGTTGTATCTATTGGCCAATTTTAATAGAAGGTTAGAATTCATAACTATTAGGGATTACTTGAACAAGGAGCACATAAACTGTGTATACCTAGCGTGTGTTTCAAAGGGTTATGAATTTTCTTAACTCCTCCCATTTTGTAGGTCTGTGGGTTTTATTTTTTAATTCTTTTCTTTTTCCTTATTTTTGATGGAATCCTCTCTTGATTTCTACAACAAATCACATTTAAAGGGTCTTTTGGTTGATTATTTAAATATTTAACCTAAGAAGTGTTTCATAGTAATGTTTTTAAGTGATACAACTAATTAAGCTTAGGAGTCAACCACATTAAGGAAAGACTCAGAATAAAAAGAGTAGAATTTTCAAAAAGGATAAGAGAGTTACAAGTTTAAAGAAATAAAAAGGTTTTTTGTAACTAGTAGGCAACATGGGATAAGTGTCGCCTTGTTGTATTATTATTTTGATCCTTTTGTAGCTTAGAAAAGGGTCTGAGTTTGATTGTTAAAAGATAGATTATGGTCTTACTAAATGTATTTTATTGGAAACAAAAAATTAAGAGTGATTTGTTAAGATCCTTTTATCTTTTTAGGTATGCTGGATTTCTTGGTTAACTATTTTCTTTTATAAGAAAAAACAATCAGCAAAGAAATTTATAACCTTTCGCGATTACCCTTACACAAAAAATTTGTATACCTTGGGGTGGGTTTGTTATTGTAATGAATTACCTTAATTTCTTATTATTTTGCATTTAAGTGGATTTTTCTTTTCATTTTTCCCTAATCTTTGACAGTATCACCTTATAATATTTACAATCAAGTCATGTTTAAAGAGTCATCAAGTTGATTTTTTTAAATACTTAACCCTATTTAGCCACCCAATAATGGTTGGACTTCAAATGTAAACCTAAGGATTAGTTTACTAGAATGCTTAAGAGTACGGCTAGTTAAGCTAAATGATAAGCAACGTTAATCCAAGACATGCAGCACAACGATGAGAAATTTCAAGCAAAGTATGAGAGTACAAATTTCTTAAAAAGATGAGGAAAAAAAAAAGGCAATCAAAAACTATTGCTTTAAGTAAATGAAGACAAAGAATAGTAGTGAATTAGCATAGCCACTACCATATGGCATGGAGATGTATAGTGGGGCTTTCGCTACATACGCCTTCAATAAAGAATTATCTGGTTTATGAGCATCCTATTTCTGAACCCTCTATTTTCCTCCAATGTAGGCACAAATGCAGCCGGAGTCTACTTCAGTTAGAGTATAGGCTGTTCAACTAGACTAGAAGGAATTGTTTAGTTCGTGAGATAGTGAAGATTCCACTCAATTGAAGGACTTTCCTATAGTAATGATATGAAAAGGCACTCCTACTTGAAGCAGCATAGGAAGTTTAGTTTTTCTGCTCAGCGAGACTAAAGACTCTATCCAACAAATCAAACTTGCTGGCTCATAAAACAAATTTCTCTCCCAGACAAGACAATAAAATTCTAAACAACTCACTAATCAACCGTGTGATAATACTCATCTGTTGCACATTTTAAGTGTGTTATCCGTAGCTCACCAGACAAATTGAAGAAATTCAATTTTTTCTTCCGAATCAACAACTAAAAATCTCCACTAATTCATACATTGCGGACACTGAAAATTTTCTGCAGATACTATGGTGGATATTAACACTTAGATATGACCGTGAAATATAGACAAGAAAAGGGCTTAACAAGACCAGAGTCGAACAAGAAGCTAACTAAGATGTAATAAAACAGGTGCCGACTAAAGACATCAACGAGAACAGTACAAAGTCGTGGTCTTAGAATCGGGAATTTTCTTTTAAAGCCTTTACCTTGCACTTGGGAATCAGATGACATAAGTCCAAATTCTAGACCAGCGAATCATATTTTTCGTTTGGGTAATAACCTATATTTTATGAAGCATCTTGACAGAAATGCTATCAACCTATAGAAGGACAGTGACAGAAAGCAGAGGTTGGAACACATAATTCAAGCCTTACTATAACTAAAGGCAACTTCAAAACATTGGGAAGTGTAGTATTGATTGCAGTAAGTGGGCAAACAGGCATAAGCATTACTAAAAAAAAAAGAACAAAGTTGCAGCGAGGCATAAAACCCTTGAAGGTGATGTTAACGTTTCTTTTTCTCTGGCATGGAAGTTGAAAATTGTGCTTTGCGGAAACCATAAACTTGTTTAGTATTTTTTTTTTTTGGGGGGGGGTTTTATTTTATGTATCAAAGTACATGTTTTCAGTCTTTACTTTCCTCTACTGAGTCTTCTCCTTCACTGCGTATCCTTACTCTCAGCAGTTAGCTCTCTCATCTACTGTGTGTGTGTCTCTATCTATCTATCTGTTTCTCTAGCTTTCCCGGAAAATGCATTAAGTGAACTCTATGTGCAAAGGCAGTAGCAAGATACTTCAAGTAGGAACAACCGTTTCTCGGTAGAAAGATGAAAGTGAGAGAGAGAGAGAAACCTGGAGCTGGAGTACTCAAAGAGCTTCCCGGTAGCAGAAAACACTATGAGACCTATGTCAGCGTCGCACAGCGTCGACAGCTCCAGAGCCTTCTTAAATAACCCTCTCCTCCTCTTGGAGAAAGTCACCTGCCTTGCCGTCATGTTGTCGATCTTTTTGATCTGGATCTTCTTCCTCGTCATTTTCGGTAAACAAAGATCCGAATCTATGCAGAAAAACAACCGACTTATCAGTCTGAGCAAGTAATTCTAGGAAGTGAAAATCACTTTACATGGAAAATTTGGAGAAAGAGAGAGAAAGAGAGAGAGAATACATGTTACGACTCTCAGATAGTAGAGCAGCAATCAAAACTTTACTTTTAGAAATCGAAGTATCAAATCAAACCAGTATCTTTGAGGGAGCTAATTCAAACTCCTATGCATGAAACTATAGAGAGGGAGAAGCTTGGATGTGAATCATATAGAAAAATCAAACATCAGGAGAAAAAAAAAGTACAACATTAAAGTGTGAGAGAAACCAGTTTCTTTTCTTTCACGACCAGAAAGAGAACTTCAACTTGAAGATAGGATAACTGAAGGAGGAAGAAAGTTCATTTGCAGAAATGAAGAACACTTGCTCTCATGGAGAGCAAGATAAGCAATCTAAAATTTAACGTACCCTTCAGATAACAATCAATCAATTTAGCGGATCCCCCCCAAGTCTTCTAATGAGTAAACTTCTATATATGGGAAATGTGGAGAGAGAGAGAGAGAGAGAGAGAGAGAGAGTGAGGGAAACTGGTCTGTCAGAATAAAGGAAAGCTGGGTTTTGCATAAAAAAGGTCAAAGAACGGCACTTTGCCAAATTTAGCGCAGAATCTGAAACAACCCTAGTTTGAGAAGCTACATATGTGTGATTAAGAAGAGTAATGACCCCTACCAATCCAAAGCCTACTGAGCTTGCAAGCAGCAATGGGTGGTGGAAGATATAGAGATTGGCCTCCTGAATTTCAAGTTTCAGAGTCTACTTTGCTTCCTCGTCGTTTGCAACGGAGTTGACATCCCAGATGAAGCTGGAAACAGCCACCAATAGCTTTCTGCCACAAAAACTATTGTAGATAGGGAGAGAGAGAGTGTGAATGAGATTGGAAGAATAAATCCTTTTTCCTTTTTTTCTTTCCAAATGAAGAGAGCATCAGGGTTCCTTTTTCGGGCCAAGCAGCGGGGTTATTCTGCAATTTCAGCAGTTTTGTCGGACAGCTTTGGTGATAAAAAAAGAAACCAACTTAGTGGGCATTTATGGGTCAGTGGCTTACATAGGAAAGTGCATGATTTTTTATGGGTTATTTTGTATGGCTAATGTTACTTTCCGTACAGTCTGCCATCCTGCATAACTGGGTAGAAATTATGACATGTTTGTACCCCCGTACCCCCGTCTCGTGTCCTCATTCGTGAGTTATCCTTACGTACATACAAATTCTAAGAGTAGCTCCAAGCATGTATATTTTATTATATTATGAAGAATCTTAAGAAATCCAGTTAGGAGGACTTTTCAACCATTTATTCTTCCTTCTTCTTTGTCAAGCTTTATCATTTATTATAGTTTTCTGTCTTTGAAGTTGACTCAGAGCCCAGAAGTCAGATCGTGTGACGGCCATGGAATGTGCCTTTTTCGGAATACACAACTTCCTTCTTTTTCTCTCCTCTTTCGAGTTCTACTACAAGGGGGAAGGTAGAAACAGAGTTTTACATCTTTTAGACCCAGTTGAATAAATATGCAGCACAACTTCCTTCTTTTTCTCTCCTCTTTCGAGTTCTACAAGGGGGAAGGTAGAAACAGAGTTTTACATCTTTCAGACCCAGTTGAATAAATATGCAGCACTCCTTTGTTTTCTGATACTATCCTCAAAAGTGTTATTTAACATCACTGTCATGAACGAGAAAAGAAAAAAAGGAACCTTTAATGGGTACATTTACATGTGTGAACTCAAATTCAGATGAAAAAATGCATTAGTAGGAAAGTTGGTGAGGGCGAGTTTCCCTTTCAATCTGTCCTTTCAAGGTAACCCACTGAGCTTTGGTTTACGTGGATTGCACTCAGTAGAAGGGGACTCCACCTTTGTGATATGCGCATATTTGGAACAGCTTCATGTTCATCATGGACCTGACGCCACGGTCAGTTTAGTGCCCCTTGATGCTGCAAATGGTCACCAATCGAGCTTTCAGAGGAAAATAGATCGAATCTTCTTCCCATCTGCAAAAGGGAATTCCATATTCCGGCTTCAAGAACCTTAAGACGAAGACAGCACATAATCGACAGGGGACGAGAGAAAGTCAAGCAAACTGAAAGAGGCCTTATAATAGCATGTCACACAAAACCGAGGGGTCACTATCTTGTGGGTACCAATAATGAAAGCAACGAGGACTTGGACCACCAGCTCATAGGAAGCCTCGCTATCAGTTTCACGAATATCCAGCTACAATTAGGACCAGGATGCGTGGACAAACATCCACCGCGTGTTTCTATCATGTACTCAAAAATTTGGTTTTGAAAGTTACGCACCAAGCCTTAGGTTAGGGTCTAGTTTTTCCTCGCAATAGTGTAAAAGCAGTAGACGGAGTGCCAAAAAGAGAGAGAATCCTAGTCTAGCAAAAGGGAAGGAAAAAACAAACAAACCCAAAAAAAAGAAGGGAAAGAGACAGGAACTTTGAAGTCTTAGTTTCGTGGTGTTTTTGACAAAGTCACCCGTGGAGGAAAATGAACCATTTGTTGAAAGGACGAACAAGAGGAAACTACTTAGTATACCGAGGGTGTAAGATTCGATTTATTATGCTTTTAGCTACCCTTTTTTTGGTACGTCACTTTACGCTAATAGCTTTTTCTCGTTGGTCTCCTTCAATCGACACACATCACATCAAGACGACCGGTAAGCCCGAACTAACATGGAAGAGAAAAATGAAGAACGGGATGATGGTTTAGGGTTTGGGACGGCAATAACTCTGGCAAGAGTAGTCAATTACAACTGTACAGGTTATTGGAAGAGTCAGCAGCTCAGCCTTAGGCCAAGTGGGGGCCTCTGCGGATAGCTGTTCAATCTTGGGCAACGGTGACAGCTCAGGCTTTGGTAAACCTGGTACGGTAGATCTGGGAGTGAGGGCAAGTCAGTCCTGGAAGCTCCCGTATCTCAGGCGAGGTGGGTGTTGAGCCGTACCAGGACTGAGCTGCCGTCAGAGCAGCTTAGTGACCCAAGACAGTTTTTTCTTTTTTTTTTTCTTTTTTTTTTTTTCCTTTTTTTGTGCCTTTGGGGTTCTGCGGTATCCGCCGGTTGGGGAGATCAATTCTCACCTTTACACAGTTCCAAAACCATCACCTTAGCGAAGAATACGCTTTAACACTTGTGCTCCAGACCCACATTGTCGGCCGGAATTGTTGACTTCAAAACATTTGAAAATACGAGATGGTCGAGCTTTTAATGCCATCGGATTTCCTACAATCTAATTCAGCTGACTCTGTGGGACTGGACTTGTTCTTTCTGGGCCAGCAAAAGAAGTTAAAATATGAATGAACTGGACTATTTCTGTGTCTTTCGAAAAGCATAAGTGACTGAAGAAAGCACAAACCTCTTCAATTATCTCTGGAATTGTAGAGGAACCAAAACCGGCCTCAGTTAGAGAAATTAATAAATGATATCAGTTGCCAAAGCTGTTACCCATCATCAGTTAGAGAATTTCAGGAGGTTAGGGGTTCCCGGTCCCTTCCCCAGAAGAAAACATGAAAAAACAAAAAAAAGGTCAACGTTAATAGTATTTTGAGTTTCTAAGAGTGGTTTTCTTAAACCCGTCAAGGACGGCCTACTCCAACCCAAATAAATCTGGTCCTTCCCCTACAATCAACGAATTAATCCTCTTTTTGGCAACCCGTTATAAAGCCTAAAAAGTACCAAATCCTATTTTGGAGCTAGCTATTGTAGGCAAGTCTTCAAACCTACCGCGTGGAATGTGCGGTGGCCATGTTATGGCCCCCTTGCTTATTGGAAAGCATCAAAACCGACAAGCTAAAAGGTAGCCACCTTAAGTTGCCCAGGTCAATTGTCAAGTTCTACCATTCTGGTAGTGGGTTAACATCTTATCATGTCAATCATGAGGCTCCTGCGGGGCACTTACCCTGAAGCGCAACAAATTGTCCATGGTCTGCAACATATTTTTCTGAATGAAGGAATAGAATACCCATCCATATATTTGCTAGCCATAAATTGGCTCTACTTGGCTTGACCACACTTCCCAACTACGAGTTCAAGGTCCAACTCAACTCAGTAGATCATTTCCTTTTTCGTTCAACTTGCTCTTTTTGTGATCTCTCCCATTTTTGTGTCTGATCCTAGTTCCTAGTAGATTCAATGGTTCAGGACACTCAGCAGACAAAGATCCAGCAGCCCATAACCATAAATCAACTATCCATTATATAGCAGAAAAAAAAAAGACAGTACTAGTTTATTGCCTTCAATGCCTTAATGAGAGTCCTGTCAATCCACAAAAATGTAGCCAAAAGTCATGAGAAAATATATTAGCCCTAAGTAGTTGTTAAATATGTGGGAAGCAAAATGTGCAGAATGAGATGCTAAAAATAGCGAGTGAAACTCATAACACCGAAGACTGATCAGTTATTTATCATCCAAGGCACTGTTAACTTCAATCATCAAACCATGTAGGAATGTTTTAACTTCCCCCCCATATGTTAAAAACATCGTTGGATATGCAATTGGGATTAGGTAATTAAGAATGTTCATGGGAACATCCTGTCATGAAAGTTGAGGTCATAGGAGAAGGTACCTGTCGTGGTGTAATTTTGTTCCCTCTGTGTGATGAATCCTCTGCAGAGAGCCGAAAGCGTTGAAGTTAACACAAAGGCAACAGCTTAATAAAGCGCTTTGTCATTTTAGTTCTTAGAGGAACAGAAAAAACAAAAAGAAGAAAACCTAAATTCTGTATGCACCAAATCCCCTTTCTTTCTTCCTTTTTGCCTTTGACAACCAGCTTGAATCCCTCACTTAAAGCCAGAACAGAATGAAGCAAATGACCCTGTAAAGCTTAACTCATGTTGGGTATATTCTCATCTAGAAAGAAATACTTAGCAGATTTAACTAGAGAACAAAAACACAAAACATGATTAGGTAATTACATCAAACAAAAAAAGAGTACTAGAAAATGTAACATCTATTCTAAAAGGTCCCAGAAAAACTTAAATTAGAAAACTTATGAGTTCAGAAACCAAATATGCGCCTGTTTGATCTAAACAATTTTTTTGACCAAACACCTAAGGAAACAAGCAGAGTTGTTACAATAAGTTGTTGAAGAATTATTCAGTTGTCAAAACCCGAGCTTCCTATTTTTTCCCCCTAATCAATAACAAGTTCTAGTAGTACACTAGGTATCCAATGAGAATCGTTTTATTTTTTATTTTTCTCTTTTTCATTCGAGAAAGAATAGAAACAAATTGAACAGCCAATATATACAGAAGAAAAACAACAACAGGACCTTGAGCCCTAACAGCAGCGTTATAGCACTTTGAACCAGCAAAAGTAGGTACACGATAGGTTTGCATAGTTGCAAAACCTTAGTTAGGCACCATAAGAGAGAGGGCACCGGTCCAAAGCAGAGAAAAAGGCTGGGAAATTTGCATTTGAGCTGGCTATCCTGGTATTGATAGAGATGGAATCATTAAAGTAGGGGCTGTGGTCAAGAGCTGAAAAAAGGAACCTCTCCAAAGGGGTGAAATGGAAGTAGCACTGTGGAAAGGTAGCAAGGGCTATAGGTGGACAAGTTGCCATGATCTTGAAAACTAAATAAAGATATCTTAGTGAGGCAACCTTTCAATGGACACCCCTTACCATATAAAGGGGTAAAGATTAGGGTTTGTAGATATGGGTGGACAATTTGAGACTGATATTGAAATGCATCCTGGAGAGGATAGGGGATCGATATTGGTTTGAGGTGGGAATTATAAGTCAGAAGGACAAGTTGGTAGAGTATAATATTTTCTGAGTTCCTTATAAGAAGGCTATCTTGACCACGGAGTTCTTATATGGTTAGAAATAGGACCATTGTGATCGAAGAGAGGCAATTTCAGGATATCCTCCACCTCCATGGGTTGAGAAAGCAGCACAAAATGAGTAAAAGAAAGAATGGACTTAGTAGAAGAGGGGTAGAGAACCACACGAAAAGGAAAGGGTTGAGTGTAGCAATATGAAATTTTTGCCTACATCAAGTTAGGTCGGTAATCTACAAAAAAGGTCTCTATTCAGGCTAGTCTAGGCTTTTTCCTCCTAAAGTTTAGCACATAGTTTGTAGGATAAAGGTCCGGTTCATATCGCTTTAAGGAGAAGGTTGGCTAGCATTACTTAAGGTACATTGTCCGCCGTGAACCAACTCACTACTTCAAGGCTTATAATGGTAGAAAAGACTCATGATTTAGCTTTCATCATTACTAACGCAAAAACAAACAATGGTGAAGGTGGGCTGAATAAGGTCTTCATTTGTGCAAGTCTAGTCTCCTTTTCTTTAGAACAAGGCTTTTAGAATAAGGAGAAAGGTCCATTGGCACTAGATACAAGGTGAGCTAACATTGCTAGGGGCATATGAGTCCTAATATGGTGAGCAAGCGGCTTCTTGAATGCTCAAAACGGTAGAAATGATATTTGAGATACATATTTCACTTGCTACTATTGTAAGAGAAATTAGTGAAGAAGATGAGCCAAAACATTTCTTTAAGACTGCCGAGAGGAAAAGTGAAACAGTTCAACAGCTATGTTCAAAGCCTATGAAATGGGAGCAGCTAGAGGATTCGAGAATCAGTTGATAGAAAGGGTGGGAGAACCTATGCTCGCAAATTGGAGTCCAATCAGCGGAGGGTTGCTCTAGTTTGACCAAGTTCTCTCTAACTACCAAGTTTTGGGGGGAAAAGGATTTAAGTTTTTTTGCAATAACAAATGTGGAGGTGGGAATGGCCGTTTTTTGAAAGTTGAGAATATCCTTCTTCCTTCTATGGCTAGTGTTCGATGAGTCAACTAATCTGGCTAACTGAATCCAACTCTTTATGAAGCTGGTTGAACTATCCATAAAGCTGGTTGTTACATCTATCATAAAGACATGGATGAATCACCGGAAGAACTTCCAAGGGAATTACCGAGACATTGGTAGATGTAGCAAAAGTCTAACAAATTTTTGTATTTAACTTGATACAAACATTGGCTTCCCTATTCCTACTAAATTAGAATTCTTTCTTGATCTCCCTCAAACAGGTGGCATTACAAACAGTTACAAAACAAAGGCGCAAGCATGAATTTGAGTCAAAATTGATACATACCAAGTTCAATTTTTGCAATAAAGAGTGTACATTGACCAAAATATTTGGTTGAGGAGGTAACTCCAATACTCTACACTCCGCAGCAGAATTAGATCCTGGTTAAATTGGTCGGGAGAATTGCAAAAGGAATCAGTTATGAGTTGGATCTCCGATGTTGTAGGGATATGTTGACCATGTCTTGTTGAAATGCCTGAGAGGGAAATCTTTCAGCAAGGGAAAAGGAAAAGGAAAAGGTAGATCGATATGAGAAAAGTCCAAGGATAGGAGGGTTCTTTCCAGTTTAGAGCTTGGTTTCCAAGAGTGAGAGCGAGTTGGTCTCGGACAGAGTTGTGATTGGAAGGAGAGAGTATAAAAAGCTACTAAAAGGATGGAGTTAAAGAAAGGGGAGAAAGGAAATAGAAAAAGGAAAGGAAGAAGCAATTACCACAATTAAGAGCAATGGCCAATTATTAACGCTGAGAGTAGTGACCAATAGCCCTTGTCTACTCCCACAAGGTTTCATGGTCAAAAGATCTTGAGTTTAAAACTTAGGAAAAATATAGATATATATATATATGTGTGTGTGTGTGTGTGTGTGTGTGTGTGTGTGTGTGTGTGTGTGTGTGTGTGTGTGTATTCTCGACTATTGCTTGTTATCATCTAAATATTCCGTTAGGAAATCAAGAAGATAATTTTCAACTATTGTTAGAACAATCTAGAAAACTAGTAATTTGCCAAAAGTACGAGCTGCCCTATTATAGGAGCTCTTGCTTCCTTCTTTTTGTTTAAAAGGAAGTCTAAGTAGGATTAAAAACAGGAACTCAGAAAATACATACCCTTGTGTAGCTAATACAGAAACAAACACGTAGATAACATTATCAAAAATTCTTGTGCAAACCTTCTAGAAGATGCTCAGATATCCTACTAAAATGTCTTAATATCGTAAGCATCCGTTGAAAATTCTTGTGCAGAATTGCACTGTATAAATAAAAGAGGAAGAAGGGCTGACAAATTGAAAGATTCATTTCATTTTTCATCATAGATTTTTCTTACGCAATCCCACCGTTTGCATCAAGATAACTATTTACAGGAAATAAATTCTTCTTATTTTTGCCCCTTTTTTCTTTTATTTTGTTTTGGTTTCATGGCGTAAGAGTTTTGAATGTATTCTACTCTGTGTTTCCGTGGCTTGCGATTCAAGGTAATGATATTGTCATTGCCATGACCATATTGGTTGAGTGAAGTCATTATTGCCATTGTATCTTCACTTAAGGTTGTGGGAGTATAACTTGAATATAAAACTCCTATGCCTTGACAATCTAAATGATTCAGGACAGTTAGGTGCTGTAAGTATCAATGAACCACATTAAGTATGGTTGTCATTACAATGGTCATTGGCAGGCTGCTATTGTAATGATTTTGTCAGTTTGGTTCCTACATTGAACTGTTAATTTAGGTAGGTCACTTGAAGCTATAGAAGTAGCCTTATCTGTGGTAGCGGTGGCTATATGTTGGACACAGAAGGACTAAATGGTTTTCTTTTTCCCCTTACGTATTAAGTATTATTGAAAATTAATTACTTAAGGGCACCTTTTTATCTACCATTCTTTTAAATCCTATGCTTGTGATTGTGTTAATATGCCTGTTCAAAAGCTTGACCTCTCACCGATCATTTGTGCCGTTTCATCCTTTTTATAATCCTATTTGCCTTTCTCATTATTAACGGTCACTTTTGTCTTGGCTAGTAGTTACTGAACTATTTCAGTGGGAGGTATCATTACTCTGGCTATCCTGCATACTCTTTTGGCTTTTGAACTTTTTGTTGGAAACTAAGCATTTTTTACCTCCGTCAAAGCCCCCACTTCCCTTATAACTTTCGTTAAGTTGTCATGTCTCTACTTCCCATCATAACTTTTACTAAGTTATGATGTCCCTGCTAGAAAGGTATTGAGATCTATCTTTGAGAATAGGTTTTCTTGACCAAATTGAGAAAGAGAAGCCATAGCCTTATAATCTCACTTAGAGGGTCCCCTTTACTTCCAAAGTACCTTAGCTTAATTCGGCAACTAAGCCTCCCATTCTTTCTTCTCTTCTACCAAACCTGACTTGATTTACATGCCAAGCAATGAGTATCCTCAACACATGAATCATAAGAGGGTCCCCCTTACTTCAAAGTACCTTAGCTTAATTAGGCATCTAAGCCTCTCATTGTTTCTTCTCTTCTAGTCATAATTTTCAGATCATTGCTCCTAATGCCATTGAACATATGACTAGAATGTCAACAAACTTGTGGGATTAGTACCCTATTACACTTTCTCTAACTGTTCCTAAGCTAAAATCAAAGGATTTAGAACTGCACATAGGACTTGAAATATTAAGTACTTGTCGTAGGTTTTCAGCTCAATTTATTATATATTATTAAAATTATCAAATCTCCTCAATGTTCTATTAGTTTACTTTTTGTTATGTAATTTCTAGGATTTCCATTCTCAGCAAACAATTAGTGTAAACATAAGTTTATTGATTCTGTTTGAAGCATGTTAGTATGGTTAAAGAGTTCGGACATTGGTTATATGGGCCCCTTTGCACTTATACCAGTTTGTGAAGAAACTTAAAACAGATGCAGAGGATTATTTTATATAGGTAGTATTTTGTCTTTGATTGCCTTTCTTTCTTCTAGAATCGTTAACATGATAATAGGGTTTCTTATTTAGTAAGAACCTTCATTTTCCTTGCTTTTCTCTTTTGCCAAACAATTTTTCCTTTTTCTTTTTCTTTCCTCTCCTCCCAAGCATCTTCATTTTCTTTCTTTCTCTTTTGCTTACACATTTCCCTTTTAAGCCAATTGTTTTCTTGCATTTCTATCTCTTTATTTCTTCGTGAAAACAATATAAAACTATGATATTTTTCCCCCTAAAAACAAAAACCAATTAATGACTACTATGGTTTGATGTGATCGATGCTTCTTATGACAATAAGAGTTGCATGTCTCGTGTATGTTATTGTTTGATGTTCATGATGGACTTTCAAAGAATTTAATTTGTAATAATCATTGTAGAACTTTGAAATTAATATGTGTGATACTGTCTATGCCGGTGAAGGCGTTCTAAGATGATGGATCTGATTTGGAATAAATCTAATTTTGAATAGCATGACAATAAACAACCACATTTCTTATATTAGTTTGTGGCTCACATAGAAGATATCCTTGTTCTAGTTCAACTATCATTGAGATTTACCCATGTTGAAACAAGTACTAGATGAGGATATCTTATCCCGAGTTCAAACCAAATCATACGTGGTTAATTCATTCATCATCTAGCTCACCCATTAACCCAAATCTAACCTTTGATCCAATTCACTCATCATCTCACCCATTCAAGGACCCAAATCTAGCTCACAAGCCAGTCAGTCGTCATCTAGCATGCTTATCAACTATGTAGCCTCTACATTCAAAATGAAACCAGATCTAAACCACGATTGATATTTATACACAAAATCTTTTAATCTTTTCAATGATGATGGAGTTGTACAATAAAACTTCGCTGGAGGAAGTTATTTTTTAATTTATTTCTTGGTTCCTCAGTCAACTCTCAGATATTTTTGGCTATTGAAGATAGATTGCCTAGTTCTAGCCACCAGTGGCATTCTAGCAGATTTTGGTGGTGTAAGGTGTTTTCAAGCGAGTATTGATTATCGATAAACATTTTCTCTTTGTTTCAATAATGAACAAGATAAAAGAGTATTTATCACTTGGCCACAGTAATGGGATAAAGAAATTTTAGTAATAGTTGTTAAGTTAAGATCTTCTATAGAAACTAGTCGGAATCTTGTAACTGACAAGCAGACCTTGCTCATGACCATTTTAAAGTGAGAAACTAGCTACAAAGTACTTTCATGCACACCAAGAATCATGGAGTACGTAAAATCCACCATCATCCTCTTTTGAATCAAATCCATTCATCCCAAAGCTCTCCAATTACTGTAAAATATTGCATGGATCGATCAAAAGTTCCACAAACACAATCACAAACATCTTAACCACAAATATCGAATACTACCACACATCAAAAACCACTACTACTATTGAAAACCATGAAATAGTTTGATACAACTATGAAAAGAAGCAAGTTTTCGTATGTTAGAAAATAATTTCTCTTTATAATATTTACCAAAATAAATCAAACTAAACGACCAA
This sequence comes from Casuarina cunninghamiana, assembly GCA_028551485.1. NCBI lineage: Eukaryota > Viridiplantae > Streptophyta > Magnoliopsida > Fagales > Casuarinaceae > Casuarina > Casuarina cunninghamiana. The sequence goes on from CM052371.1 coordinate 10,793,454, forward strand.
ATGAAAAATTGACTTAAGAAGAAAAATCCTTATAAAAGTGGAAAATGAAAATAAAAGTGTTTGGCTTGTGTGCGCACGCATGTGCGTGTGTGAGAGAGAGAGAGAGAGAAGCATTTGGGTAAAATGAATAGAAAGTCAAAAAGGAAGGAGAAGGACATAATTAAGAGCTTCAATACAATATTAGGAAATTTAGAAGAGACAAGAGAAGAAAAATATTTTAGTGATTTGATAAGCATAATCCTCTTTATTACTTTTAAGGAAATAATACAACTATAATATATATATGAAAAACTAGTACCCTAAGAATCTAAAACTAATCACTATGACCTTAGGGGCAATAGTAATTGCTCCATTTCTAGTGGCAGCAACTTTCCTCGAAGTCCGGAAGAAGAGGTTGATTCTCTATCTACCACACCAAGGGTACCTACAAGGTAACAAGCAAGACTTCGAGTGCAACAGGGTAAAGAGTTGCGGCTTTCTAGAGATCAATTGGAATTGTGGCAGAAGAGAAGCAGGAAACAATCCAAGAATAATAAGGTTTCAAAGGTTCAAGGGAAGTGTTTAGATGCTAGTCCATTTGTGAAGCAGATTTTGTTTTGGAAGCGTTACTCCATTAGACGAAAGTGATGGTAAGAAAGGCTGGTGTGCCTCCTGAATTTTATCTTCCTCTTTCGAATTCATAGGTGGTGCTTCTGATTCTGATTCGAAATATACCCAAGAGTCTAGTTGGGATGTAGCTTAACTATTGCTCTAAATGTGTTGGAACCCTCTTGGGTACACGTGTATGTTTTATTCCTTCGTTAGGGAAATGTAAAAGTTAGATTGATGCCCTGGTCTCCATTAGTTTGAAATAAATGTGCAGGCTCTTCCTTCCCATAAAAAATAAAAAAATAAAAAAAAATAAAAGTCTAAAACCTGAAACAATCTTTTAAATTGAACTAGCTAAACTTTCACTAGGCAAAACCATGTATCTTACATTTTACTATCTTTAGTCTCCTCTTATTTTCCCACCTCTATTTTTGTGCCCTAAACTTCTATAATTAAAGGAAGTTATGTCTAAAACCCTTCAGACTTTGTAAAGACTCATTTTTCAGAAACTTCTCTCTCCAGTTTCAATTTCTTTAATTGAAATCTTATATTAACTAACATTTCCAATCAGATGATTTCATCCTATCTTTATTCATTTTGTTAAAAGAATTCGTTTTGTATTTTTCTATAATCCTGCCTATTCAACTTAATACCTCTTCTCTCTCACCTATAACCTCTCCCTCTTCTCCCGTCAAGCCCTCCTTGCACACACATTGAACCTTACCCATGAATTCACAATGCAAATCTAATTGTGTTGTGTTGCGTTGTACACCGACACTGAAGCCAACTAAGTTGATACTAACTTGTACGCATGACAACATAGGGGAATGGACGTCAAACCTAGCCAAGAATCAGATTACAATGTAATAGGGCAGTCATAACTTCAGAGTATCAAAGGATAACAGTTTGGAAGCTTCATAATATGGACTTGTCTTATTAACTCACATTTAGCCTTGCGATTTACAAATAAAATATTTTAACCCTAACTGTTCCTAAAGTAGAACACCATGTCATTCATTGGGATTTACCCATATATTTTATGAAGAAATACATGAAGAAATGATGCCACATATTAGCAAAAGGCATTGAAACTGGATTCAAATAGGAGGAAGTGCATAAGGAAAATAAAGAGAGAAGGTTGAAACTCCTAATCCAAGTTCTAGAAAAAGTAAATGCAGCCCTTAAACATCAGAAAAATTGAAAGAGATAGCAATATCACAACAGTTACCATTACAAACTAAGCAGTAGTACCGTAAGTTAGACCTAAGATGATACTAACATCTCTTTTTCTCTTTTCTTGAAAACTGGTTTTAGGTTGCAGAAACCATGAGATTCTATAGACACTTTTTGTTCTTAAATATTATGTATCATGCTACATTTTTTGGATATTCTTCTCGTTTGCTTTGTCTTGGTATTTCATTGATCATTATTTTGAGCAGCTGGCTATCTCAACATTTTTCTTTCCTTCTCTCTCTAGATATGATAAAATCAGGGGGCAATGCATTCGTAAGACGATTCGAAACTATAAGGAATAACATGGTAACATAGTCCGCTATAAGTGGAACGATTTGTGAGAGAACAGACCTTGAGCCGGCACATCCCTGTAGAAGCTATTTCAGCTTCGCCTAGTTAAAAGCCCTTTCCTAAGTCACGTCCCTTGCCATTGTGTTGCCTCACTTCTTGATCCGCGTTTTCTTGTTGCTCATTTTCCGGGAAAAAAAAGTTCCGATCATGCACATCAAACGAAGCTAATAATCAGTGCAAAGTAATATTCAAGATGAAAAATCTCCTTCCACAGAAAATTTAGGGAGAGAGAGAGAGAGATACATAGTGATTTCAAGAGAGAAATGCAAACATATTGGACAGGAGAAATCAAATGTATTCTTGTATCAAAGAGCAATAATTTTCTTCAAGTAAAAGCTGGAATGCCACCTATAACACTACTTAAAAACAAAAAAGAAGGAGATGAAGAAGGCGAAGAGTTTTCCTTTCACAATCAAATTGTGAAAGTAGACTGGTTTTACTCTTAGAGAAGAAAAGAAAGAAGAAATATCTCTCAAAAATCAAAGAACCAAACTGAAGAAAAAGAAAAAGGAGAAGAAAAAATACAAATGAGATAGAATCTATACCTTTCACGAGTAAACAATTAATTTAGCATGTCTTTTACAAGTCTTTGAGTGAAAAATCGTCCTTTCCATTGAGAATACGCAAAGAGAGCAAGCGAGAGAGATTCGTTGCAGTGTAATAAAAGTTTTTCCTTTTGTTTTGGTAGATTTAGAGGAGAACAAAGGAGAAGAAAAAAGATAGATTCTTCAGTAAAGCCACTGCCAAATACAGCCAAGAATGAGGAACCAACCCTGGTTTGCTGAAAGCAGTGCGGGGTAACGATGATGACGAAGAATGAACCCTAACAGTTGAGCTCAGGAGCTCGCACAGTGCCCGGAGTAACGGGATTGGCCAGAATTTCCGAGCTTCATTGCTTTACTTTTCTTTCTTTCTAGGTCGTTGTCGCCTGTCTGTAGCGTGGTGACAGCTCACACGGAGCCAGATAAGAAGCCAAGTGTCAGAAAAAGAGAGCGAGAGAATTAATAAAAGAGTTAAATATTTTAGAATTTATTTTGGAAAAGGGAGCCAAATTTAATGGGCAGCTTTAGATCAGTGAATCTACAGACAAACCAGTGACGTGTCTCACACTAACGTAGCCAAAAAGTACGCCCTAAAGCAGTTTGAAGTTTGTCAGAAATGTAGAAAAAGTTGGTAAAAAATGTAGCACATTTGTTTCATAAGATTCTCATATAAGCTTTTCTTATTATTTTAATTATACTTTAAGTGGCCAAAAAAAATATTTTTTATTTTAAAAAATTTAGGAAATCTTGATTAAAGATTAAGTTAAGATCCTAGTTATAATCGAATAGTTGATTACATTTTATATCCCCAAAACTCCTAAAAAAAAAAAAAATTGAGTTCTAACATTCATGACCTATTAAGGATTTAAGAGTTATTACTAAGCGATTTGTGAGACCAAGAATATATGTAAGTATTAGTCTAATAAGGTTGCATCACATTTTAAGTTAAATGTTGTTGCAACTTTATAGACGTAACCTAGAGTTTATAACCTTTTGAGTTCTTGCGATTTTTTTTATTTACTTTCAGAAAATAATACTTTATTTTGGTATGTATTTTAGTATTAGTCAAATAAGGTTGAATAACATAAATAATTTAAAAATATAAAAAAAGTAATTTTGGTGGCTGGTAATCATTTTAGACATCAGAAGACAGAGATTAGGATAAAGGGGACATAGCTTAAGTAAGAATATAACATGTAGTGTTTAGAGAGAGAAAAAGAGTAAAAGGAAGAGGACCAAAGGAGCCCAAAACAAGTAAACAGCAGGATTCTTCGTTCCAGCCTTGGATTCGTTCTCCAAAGAACTCCCCCTTGGACTAGTTTTAATATTCCTTATCTTTAAACCACAATTATTATAAAAGAAAAAAAGGCATTTCGAATCTGACATCTAAGTTGGATTGAGATGTAGTTTTTGTTTCATATGATGCTCTTACATTATATCATGTCTAAAATAAACTATTTGTAAGTGAGTAGACTTAATTCTCTACAAACCACTATCTTAGGCTGTTATATTCTTAAGTGGGACTTAATAACCTTGTAGTTCCCCCAGCAAGAATATGAACTTCAATACTATATTAGCTAAGGATCTCCTGATTTACACATATTTGGAACTCCAGTAGGTTTACTTTTGGCTCCTATTGTATAACATGGGCTTGAAACCATAGGCAGTTTTGATCTATAAATAGGCATCATCATCTAAATCTTGGAAAGATTATATTGAATTATTCTTTGGGTCTGCGATAGAGAAATGAAGAACTTTGTTGCACTAGGTGCACCCAAATTATGTGAAAGACCAAAACTCAAGCAAACTGAAATGGATAATAGAATGGACAACAAGGTACATGAAGTGCAAGATAAACGCCACATGATGTGTAATCCGAGCAAAACATGACATCGGTTACCAAAATGACTAAGCCTGGTTCAAGGTTAACTTTAACATGAAAAAGAGCAGGTCCAGAAGATGAAGAAGAGTGCGTCATTGAGGCACTTCCGGCTTTGGCTCAGTCGGCAAACTCGGGAATTCTGGCAAAGGTGGCAGCTCAGGCTTAAGCAGCATCGCCAGGACCACGCTGCAACTAATCAACAACAGACTGGTTAGCAACAGCTGTGCCATATGAAAGCCACAGCCGTAAAGATGAAAGAGTTGAGGATAGAATAGAAAACAATTGGTTTGCCAGAGGGAATTGAGTTTACCTGAGCATGATCAGAATGTTTCAGATACAACGGGTCTTTATAGAAGGAAGGTCACGTGGAATGGGTATGTTGGTGTGGAAGCTTTACTGCTGTTTGTTCAACTTCTCACCTACAGCTTCCTGATAAAAAAGAAAGAGAGGTTTCAGATTTATCAGCTAGTGTTTCGTCACTGCTGTTTCTGAATAAGAAATAGGAACTTGATCAGTCAGAAATGTTGGCTTATGAAACTTAAATCTACTTCGATTGCTGAAGCATGGATCGCAGTGGATCGAAACATCTGCCTACTCGCAAGCCCAGAACTTCATTCTGTGTTTCTGCCATGGCCATCTTGAAGTAAGATTCAGCAGACTTAAATTTTTAGTCGTAATATTTCTTCTTCCATCTAAATCTTATGAATTCAATCATAAGGTTTCAACCTAATGCCATTCTCCAATTCTTTCAGCGACGAGATTTCTTATCCAGCTCAGTAAATTGTCTATATATGAAAATCAAGAAGAATGACTCATATATTTGCTAGCCATAAATTAGTTTTATTTTTGTAGATAAGCTACGTTGTTTAGGCCTATGCAAACTAATTAAGAACTGGTTTAAGTACATGCTTTTCTTGCGTGTTGTTGTACACTAACATGTTCTATGATTTAGGATATTACCAGATTAAGATCTAGGCCGTGGATAGACCATATGCAAAATGCAAACATTTGAAGCACTGTCATTTGGTCATTGTTTTGAGAAGGTGATAGGAGAGAGTACTTCTTAATGAGTGATTCTTCTACCCTTGATAGAGTTTCTTAGTAGGAGGGGAGAGACGCGAAAGCTAAGACAAATTACAAAAAATAATTACATAATTTAGTAACATAATTAGCATGAAAAGGTAGAAAGAAAAGACTTCCAAAACTTAGAGTAGACTAAATACCTGGCTTTCTTTTGTCTTGGATTCGACGTGTAATTGGAATGTCTTACTGCAGGTTGAACACAAGAAACAATAAACCTGTAAGCTGCATGCAAACCAAATATATATTGAAATCAGCCCCGACTACAATATCTTCTCCGAAGCCTACTCCCCAAATAGAAAACATTCTTTCAAACTAGTAAATTCATTATCTTAGAACCTAATAATGCAGTTATTTCATCTAAATCACACTCTATAGCCAAACATCTAAACAAACTTGATATGCTGTGAATGGCCTGGTTGGAGTAATCATACATTGCAGAAACCAAAAAAAAAAAAAAAAAAGGTTTATGAACCCTAATCCATCAACAAGTATTTCTGGTTAAAGTTTGTAATGAATTTGGAGAATTTTTATTAGGCTTCTAATGTGAGGCATACTTCGTCCAGTTGCAGTTTGATTTTTCCAATGAAAGAACCGTGATTGTCAAGGTTGGGTATAAAAAAATTACAGGTAAATTAAAGCCTAGAGTTTGTTTGTTTGTTTCCTTAGTATCATCACTTCACTGCTTTATTTATTTCTCATCGTTCTTCTAAACACCTCTTCAATAAATTCATCTCTCAACTCCGCTCAATAAACAACAAACAATCCAAATTTCACTATCGGTTTGTCAAACATTAAATTTCAGTGCCACTACAATACATTAATTGGTTTCGCCCTTCTCTACATCAGCTTTTCAAACTAATTTTGCCATATTAGAGGTATGAGTTGCAGGAGTGTCCTTTACCAGGAAGACTAAGTTACAAAGAAAACCTTATGGGAATAAATTTATATATATCTCTGGCTCTGAAAAATTTTGTTGAGCTTAAACTCAAATAACTCATGTATGGCTTGGTTTTCCCATTTAAACACAGAATTTCAGGAACTCTTGAACTTTTCCTTGATAAATAGTAAAAAATAGTTAAGAGGGGAGAAAACTAACCAACATGTGCTTCCCGAATTTTTCGTCTTCTAGAAAATGTTCCATAAAATTAGCTGTCAAAGAAAATTAAGGATTAGCAACTCTAGAGGAGACACAAATACTTAATAAAGGAGATAAGCAAAAGATTGTAAGATATATGAAATATAAGGTACAAAAGCAGTTATATCTCAGACCATAGCATGATGTTAGCTGTGACCAATAACTTTATGGAGGTTTATGAACAGTTATAAGCCTCAAAGAATTTCAAGTTATCCCTCTTAAATTGTCAGAATTTTCAGCCCTTGCTTTGCTAAAGGGCTTCTCTAAATACTTAGATTAATGTGCTTTATCAATTATTTTTCAAGTGCTCTATGAGGGGCTTGTATTCCTTTCATGAGTGTAACTATCACTAGAACTTTACCCTCAGCATTTATCCCGACTCTCTTGATAAAAAATAATTGCTAGTGCTTCAGCAGTCGCTGCGGCAGCTAAGATGTGTGCTAATTGTTTCTTGTTACAACCTGAGATAAGATGCATCAGCTTTTGGATTTCTCTTGCATCATTCCATACTACAAGTATTGAAAACAATATCAGGCAACAGTATAAGTTTCAGGATCTAGGAACTATTTGGCGATGAGAAAAATAAACAATGCAGTAGCTAATGATGCAAGAAGGTTTCAAAAATGCTTGCAAAGAAAAAATCTTAAAACACGTGACGAATCTGCCGTTGTATTGGACTATTTGGAATCTAGAATTTTGAACTCCTTTGTACACATTGTACTTTGTAAATGATTCAAAGCACATAATAAGATAGACATGGCTCACATATGGCTAACCATTTGGTCGCTATTCAAGACTTTGACGTTAAGGAAATTTCCACACTCGGGAGAAGGAAACAAAGAAATTTATACTATTATAAGCAAGGAAGAAAAGACATATATGATACACAGAGTCAGGATAAAGGAATAACATAATCAGGGAATATCCAGCAAGATGGCCTAGAACAAACCAGTTGCATCAGAAGCTAGATATATCTCTTCGGTAGAACCTTTTTTTTTTTAATAAAAAATAAATATATAAATTCAGGAATCAATATAGAAGAGTATCTCTTCCCTCCAGTTGGAAACCCACTGATAAGTAACCTATCTTTCCAGAGCCTCATCTTGACTTTCTTGTCTGCGAGGAGTTTGGACCATTCTCCAATCATTGGTACACTCTTTAACCCCCTAAAAGTAAGGAAATCATTAAATTCTAAATTTTTTGATGGCCAACCCTCTATCCTTGCCTTAGCGAACTTGTCTAAGAGTGAAGATGCCAGTGGTTCGCGTATGTCTTAGCTCTATAACGAATTGCAGTACTTGAAGGTTTGAAGACGCTCACTCTATTCATTTGATTTGTCAGAAAGTGTCTAAGATCAATTTCTTCCTATTTAAGTAGCTTCGTCATGCAACCAGAGCAGAAGAGAATCTTTTTAAGCAGAGAATCAAAGATCATTGATTTAATTTGGCTGATCAAGGGGGGGAATAAAGAGAAATAAATAATAATAATAATAATAATAATAAAGAACTCCTTTTTTCATGCAATGAAGAGCATCTATGGGAAGCGCTATGCCTACAGCGTATAGAGAAGGGCAGCAAGACTGATAGCCGATAGGAGTTACAACGGAGATTGTAAGGGATCCCCAAAACTTTCTCAGCTCCTCTCAGAAAAGCTCCAACATTGCTTACGATTTTCTTCTTAAGATTCTTCCCAACAAGCTGTCCGAGGATCGGAGAACTGGTTTGGCCCGCAAGGTGACTAGGAAGGAAATGAGAGGGGCTTTTTTCTCAATAAAGGCTAACAAAGCTCTATGTCAATATAGCTATGGTGCCAACCCTTTAAGTAAACATGCGTTACAGTTGGAGATTTGGTGGTAAATTTCGTTTAGTCTTTCCCTGGTTGAGGTCAGTTGTTTAAGGAAATTGACTCTACCACCAACATACTATGCCTAAGATTTCTTCAAGTCTCTCTTAAAGGTTTTCGAGCCCATCAATTATGACATACATTTACAAGTGTATAATAAAGATGGCCAACTGAGTAAAGAGAATAAGAGAATAAAGACTATCGTTTTGGTACAGGAGTTTCTGAAAAATTATTAGAGGACTTTAATTTTCCATCATCATACTCTTAAGGGCGATACAAAGAATGCCCATGCTGCATTTAAATTCGATTTGAGAGTGTCTCAAATGCTGTTGGATTTCTGGATGCTCCGGTACAATGGGTGATGAAATGTGTTTCAACTCTAAATTCTCTGTCTATATTGATGGAGATTGGAGTGACTACTTCCCTAGGGTAGAAAATTTGGCAAAAACGATCCTATTTCTCTCTCTATCTTTGTGCTGATATGAAAGCTTTCTTTGACTTAGTAGCTAGCAAAACCAAGAAAACATCTTTGAATTTCATTCTAGGTGCAGCTCGAACAAGACTTTGCACTGGTGATTCCCCAGTCACCTTTTCATCTTATGTAAAGGAGACTAATGCTCGATTCAAATGTTTAGCTAACTTTCAAATTAAGTGCACATATTGCAAGAATGGATGAAAATAAGGTCATCTCAAAGAGAATCGCTTTTAGTAACTTTCCAACTAAGATTTCTTCGGATAGGTTCAGGTATAAACATCCCTTATTTACTTAACACGAGAAGATTTGATTCTCAGGCATTACACTCGACCAAGCCATTATTTTGTGACCTACTACCAAAGCGGAACCTAACTCTCTCAATGGGCTACATTGGTATGGTTTTTCTAAGGGGCTCGTTTGTTCCCTAGTTCGAGTGGAACTGAGAGTGGGAATTCAGAAGTTCTTCTCAAAAAGCTATGTTTCTGGTATCTGGCAAATGTTGATCTGTAAGTGCACCATATCCTTGTCTTATTTCTCTTGGGAAAAAGGTACTTTTTGATGTGGGTAGCGAACATGAAAGTTCTTATTGTGTAAGCAAGGATACTAAACTAGTGATAGCGACTCTAATCTACCTTGTCTGGACGCCAAGTAACTTGAGATTTTTGTCTGAAAATTACAGTGATTTGATGGTTTATAGGACATCATCAAGCATGATCTTCTCAAGATTAACTCACCTTTCCTAGCTTTTTGTTCAATCGAATGTTGGCTCGCTCTTGAGGTTTCTTTGATGATGCTTTCCTAGGTAGTCCAATTATATTGGCCGTATATTGTTGCTTGTTTGTATACTTCTAGGTTATCAATTACCACTCATACAAGAAAGCAAAAATAAATAAAGAAAAGTATCAAGCCTCGGGGACAAAATTAATAATATTGTCCCTACTTTAGTGTCACTCTAATAGATTTTCTGCCCATCAAAACATGGGATAAAATGAAAGTGGATTCAATTAGGAAGCTGGGAACGGAATAGAAACACTGGCACAAGAAGCAATATCTTGCTTATAGCCAAAACTACAAAACAAGAAGTAGCAACAGGCATTAAACCTTCAAAGTGATATTAGGGTTCTCTTTCTTTTTTCCATGAGAGTTGTCGTACTTTTTTCATTTTTCCTTCATATAATGGCATCATGGTACATTTATTCAGTCATTCGTCTAGTTTCTTCAGCGTGGGTGCTTAATTGATCTTTATTTTCAGTTCACAGTCACAAAATTCTCTCTCTCAAAGCTATACAACGAACGGGGAGTGCAGAAAAAAATCGATTAAAAGGTAGAGAAAATAACGTACTTTGCTAGAAGATGATACCAGTTAGCTACGCATTGCAGCTTTGAGATCCCCGTAGCCATGGTAAAGAGCCTTCTCCACCTAGACATCACTTGCCCTCATATTGTGCTGCCGATCTTTTTGATTACCATTTCCTTCTACTTCTGTTTTCGAGAGGATTGTTCTGAACCTTTATATCAAATTATCAGCGAAAAATAGATTTAATGGCTTCAGATAGTACAGAAGAAAACAAAACTGTATTTTAAACCAAAGAGGATCTCCCGTAGAAGTTTAATACAAATATCAGATCCCACAGATGTGAAATGAAGCAACGGAGGAGACCAAGTATGGAGGGCACTAACAACGAAGAAGAAAAAGAAAAAGAAAAAGAAAAAGCAAACGAAAAAGAAAGAAAGATGGGTTTTACCTAAAAAGACAGCCAAATCTAGCCAAGAATCACAAAAGAAACAACGTTTGTGAGCTGAAGAAGAAGAATAATGAAACCCACCAACACAAGCTCGTCAAGGGTGCAAAGTCTCCCGGTTTCATCGTCTACTTTTCCTTCTCCCAAGGTTGTCGTCTTCGTTTACAGCGCTGTTGACATCTTACACAGAGCCAGATACAACGCCACTAATGGCTTTTGCCGCCAGAGGTCTCTGCAAATCAATAGTTCTCACACAAGAGACAACAAGAGAGGGAACAAGTTGAACACTTGTTTCCTGATTTGGCCAAGCAGAGGGGTCGTCTGCCATTTCAGAGGTTTGTCACACAAGCTCGAGATGGTCAAAGGCGATTCTGTGGGGCATCTGCAAGTGTTTGGCTTAGATCATAGAAATTAAAATGCAATTCACGGGCACGGGGTGTTTGCTTTCCGTACAAAGAAAAGCCATGATGGCGTGCTTGTATAGTCTGACAGTAGCCAACCACCACCCCTTCGCGCCACCCAAACGATTAATGAAAAATTACTAGAGACATCAAAAATTTCTCAAACATTGAATGTAGGGAGCCCGAAGTCGCCCAGATTACTTTTTTGAATTTTTTTTTTCATTCGGATTTTATTTTCTCAACTTGAGCTTGCTATAGTTTCATTTGGAAAGAATAAACTACTTTAGATGTAAATTTTTTTTTTGTTAAAAATGCTATTGAGATTAAAATGCAATAAAAAAATCTCTATTTTTTAAAGAAAAGAAATAAACAACTGATTTAGCTAAGTGCAACCAAACTTTAGAGCAAGCAAGAATTGTTTGAACAGATTTGATGAATGCCCAAAGGCTTGAAGAATATTATTCAAACTTGCTCAAAGAATTTATAGAGTTTAGTTTACACTCTATGCAAAGAATCACCTGTGCTAATGGGTTGGTCTCTAAACCAATTATAATAAACACCCCAAGCATCAATATTTAATATTTCCCTTGAGTCAGAGTATTTGACTTAGAAAATAAACAACCCAGACATGAATATTTAACACTCCCCTTGAGCTGGAGCATTTGATCTCTAGGTTAAATACCCAAAACTTGGATAATAAATATTAATGACACCTATTTGATAATGCTTTAATAAATATATTTGTTGGCTACTTACTTGTATCTATACTTCTAATTTGAATAATTCATTTATGTAACTTTTTTTCAACAAAATGACAATTTATCTCAATATGTTTCATCCCCTATTAAAATAGGCCTTGCTACTAGACGAGGCATGCAAGCTCCAAATAGGAGGTCATGCAGTAGGAAGTAGAATAAAGGCTAGTGGATTGGGTTGATAATAAAGAATTATAAATGTGATAGACAATCCAAACAAAAGGTTGTGTGGTCTAAGTGGATTGTTGGATAGGTGAATTAGTTAATAGTGAAATGGGATTTGTTGCAATATCAATGAATGGGTCACGTTCCACTAAAGAAGGCTTTAGTGATAGATGTGGTGGAGGCTCTATCATAACCCCCAAAAAGTATTCCAAATGATGGCTCAGTAGTATATGCAAGAAGTGTAAATGAATGTTAAGAAGTTGATATGGTAGATTTTGGATATGGCTTTGGTGAAGATGAGATCTTAACATTAAACATTGAAGTGGTCTTTGCACTAGGAACGGGTTGATCTAAGGAAGACTTCAACTGAGAACTCAAAGAGAAGGGAAAATCATATTCATAAAAGACTAAATCTTAACTAAAAAAAGAGTTCTTATTCAAAGAATAAATTTGATAACTCTTTTGTAGTGAAAGATCCTACAAAGATATAAGAAATTGCTTGAAGGCAAGTTTGTCCCTTGAGCGTAAAGCAATTGCATAACACTTACAACTAAAAACCTTGAGATGATTTAAAGATGGCGGTTTGCCAAAAAAGTATCCTATAGGAAGATTGATGTCCAAGAGGTCTACTAGGTAATCAATTTATGAGATATGTCGTGGTCAAAGTATATTTTTCCCAAAAATGTGAGAAAATGCTAGCTTAAAACATTAGGGCTTAAAAACCCTAAACCCTAAACCCACAATGTGTCCATTTGTAGGTGGAAATTAAAATGAGGGGAGAAGTTGAAACTAAACTAAGTCAAGCTGTTAAGGTTGTTGAAATTTGGCAGAGGAAAAATGGTAGTGACATGTAGGGAGACCCTGTTATTCCTTTAACCAACCGATTAAACAAGAAAGCTATCAAGAAAAGGACATTACCATCCTTTACATAGATAAGGATAGGGATGAAGTGATCCTTGAAGAGTTCTCATCGTTGGCCCATAAAAATGCCTTTGCTGCCCTAGCATCAATAGAAGAAGATATCTAAGTAGCCAATGAGGTACATGTGAATCACAAAGACAAAGACACAATGGTTGAGGATATGGAGAGCTTTATAGCCCAAATAGACACCCATCAACCTCAAGAGGATCCAGAAAAAGTCCAACAACACTATTTGATGCCTTTCTTAGTCCAAGAACTTCGGGAAAGTGTCTGTTGTAATGCCCTAAATATGGTTAAGTATTTATTGAATGTGATGACAATTGTAGTGCCTAATGGATGGGAGGAATTTCAACACGAGTTTGGACAAACTCTTAGGAAGTCTTTGGTGTGCTTGATTGAATTAGAAAATGAGAAAACTCTAGCGAAAGGCATTGAGACAAGCATGGGAGAACCAATGGTTGAGGAGATTCAAGAAACTCTATGTACATGAGCTAATTCTATAATTTGAAATGGCCCATAACATACAACTATGGTAGAGCTACTCACCTTATTGCAAGAAGATAAATCACCAAGCTTGAATGGCACAGAGGATTTTAGGATATGTGAATATAATCACTCTAGAATTCATGCTAATAGCAACAACTCTATCAGTAGTGAAAACTTTCCAACAATTCTGAAAGGTATAGTTGAACCCCCCTTGATAATTTCAATCCAAAAGTAGCCACATAAGCAACCAATGACAATGGAAATAATGAAGCCCACTTTTAAACTAGTTATCTAGGCCCTTGCTTGTCCAACATGTCACTTGGTAAGAAAACAAGGGTGGGGACAACAAAATAGCCTGCTTAAATTATATGTGCAATTGTATGAACCACTATGAGGAAATGTAGGATTGAGGTCTGGTTATAGTCCAACTTAGTTAGGTAGGGTTAGATAGTTATGCCATACTAATCTTATTTAGCCCTTGTCAGGCCATATTAATGGTAGGTCTAAGCCTTCCCTTTGTTTCTTGTATTGAATTTATTGTATATATAAATAAGTAAAAAATAGGGCTTAATCAATGTCCAATAGATGATAGTGCTTACACTCCACTATCCTATTTTGCTAGATTATGTAAACATAGGATGACTCATGTAGGATCCTATGAGACAACAAATAAGACCTACGAATAGTGGAAAAGAATTATGTAACATTGTCAAAGCAAATGCATATTACTCTCATGCTAAACTATGTAGCCAGTATGGAAATGAAAGGTTGGATGGTCAGAAAATTTGATTTTTAGAACATAATAAAAAGGTCCATGTGGCATGTGAATAGTCTTCTATAATGGTAAAAAAGTAAGTGATTTATCATAATTGGGTTGCCTATGTAGACCCCACAAATCCATATGCAAAAGGTCACAAATGGCAATGTTAGTGTTCTGATGCCATGGAAAAATAGATTTGTTTGTTTTGCCAATAGGCATATTAGACATGAGAATTTACTTTACCAATTGACATGCTAGACATGAGAAAAATTTAAGACACTATATGTATTTGGCAAGTAGAGAAAAATGTTTTAAAGAACTATGCTCAATGCAATGATGTTATAAAATATAACTAATATTAATATTAACATTACTTTTATAAAAACTATGCACAATTAAATTGTACAGAAGAAAGCTTATAGATAACAAAATATAGCTAATACATCTTGGCAGCGATCACCCACCCAGTTGAGCATTCTTGAAATATGCAAAAATCATTAAAAGATATAACAACACCTGCATGAATAAGATTTGACAAATGCCTGAAGGCTTGAAGAATATTGTTCACCCTTGCTCAAAGGACATACAAAAATTCACCTATGGTAATGGGTTGGGCCTTGAGCCCATTATAGTAAACAACCCAAGCATCAAAACTTAACAATATTCTTGTTATCATTACCAAATATATTTGGTGTACTCTAGCTAATAATTTTAAAAATTAGTAATAGAGGACTAAAATGGTCCCTCGATGGATTATGTTAGACTAAAATTAGTTTTTTAGGGTTTAGTGACTTAACTCTTGATCATAAATAGGTAGTTATATGAATTCTATGCGCATACTCTAAAAAAATAGATACATTAATAGATTGATCATCCACTATATCATGACTATGAAAATTATGGATTGGATGATATTATCCTTGGTCATGTCAATACGGACCATATATACCATCCTCCATCACAATTTTGTTGTCTTCCATTATAGGAGAAGTTTAAAGTTAATGCCCTAAAAGTTCCTAGATGTATCACTAGTTTCAGTAGCATTATTCTGGAAAGAGAATTTTTTCTTTTTGTTTTTTGGGTATAACAACTTTTTTAATCATCATCTATTCCAAAGATATGAGATTGATCCTTATGATATCAGAAAGGTTGCATTTGATTTTATTTCCAAAATTATTACCCAAATGAAAAAAAGTGTAGAAGTATAGAATAGAAATAAATATAAAGAATGAGCCCTTGTTGGAGCAAATGATATATAAATGAGAAAATATATTATTATTTGCCTCCTTCCAGTACAACCATCCTCTTTTACATGGATTTTGCAGTAAGAGAAATAGGTTGGCCTGGTGTTTGGTCAACTTGTTACTTCGTCATCATAACAAAGACTACGTTCTAATTCACTCGTGCTTTTGGGATACGTGATAGCCACACACAATCAAAAACTCCACCTGTTGACATATAAAGCATTTCCACTGCTGAAGCTTTTATTAACCTTTGGACTTTTCAGCCCAGGAATTTGTTTCTTATGGGTAGAAACCTCTGATCATCTAAATAATATCTTCTTACTAATCAGATGTAACTGAATATCCACCCTTTGTTAATTCAATGCTAAATTAATAGAGCTTAGAACTTTGGTCTCAAATTCGAGACTTGAGTACACAAGTTGAGTGTATGGATAGATATAATTGGAAAAAAAAAAACCAATAACTTGGTTGAAGCAATGATCCAAAAGAGGAAACGCAAATAATTGTGTAACAAGTAATTTTAGTCCACTAAGCACACAAGGTACTCCGTTGCTCTAGACTAATTATCAAAATCTTCTGCCCCTTGTGTAACTTTCATTACCGCCTTAATCTGAATTAGAGATGATTTATCCAATATTAAAGCGCAACATATTTAATAGGGAGAAAACTAACCAGCATATGCTCCCCATATCCTTCTCCAAGAAACTGTTCCATAAAATTTAGCTATCAAATAAGCAACTTCAGTGAAAATGCAGACACTTTTTATTAACGTCATAAGTATACAATAGTAGGTAATCCAATAAATCAAAATTCTCATCTAATCTGATACCATCAGATAATGCTAGTGTAGGGCTACATATAAGAAATCCGTCTGAATTGCCAGAATTTAGAACCCCTGGCTTTTGATGGAGGGGTTCTACAATTGCTTAAAACATTGTGCTTTATCAATTTCTTTTGGATAACTTTTAGGAGGATTTACTCCTTTCATGAGTCAAACTATTAGAAGAACTTCACCCCTGGAATTATCCAGACTCTCAAGTTCAAAAAATAATTCCATTTCGTCAGCAGTTACTTCAGCAGCTAATATACATGCTAACTGTTTCCTTGTGGCTACCTAATGCATAAAATTGCATTGGCTTTTGGCTTTTGGCTTTTGTCTTTCTCTTGCATTATTTGATACCCCGAGTACTCAAACCTTTAGAAGACAATAGTAAAAAAATGAGAATTAGGAAATATTTGGCAAGAGCAAGAATAAGCAGCCTAGTAGAAGATGAATGAAAAGGCACAATCTAAAATTATACACAGACATGTCCCTATCAATTTTGTAACAGTTTATCAATACGCTCTTGGACTCAAACATTTGGAATAAAGGATTTGGAAGCTCTGTTTGTTCACATTATTATTTTCAAAAATCATTGAACTTTGATATTCAGCAAATTGCAAATTCAGCAGGAAAGAACTTCCATATTATGTGCCCTGTTGTTTCATCTCCTCCATAATGCCCACAATAGGAAATTATAACGCCTACAACTCCAATAGTTGCCAAAGAAATTTCACAGAAACTAAATCATCACTCAAAAATAAATGCTGGAATCCGAGTAACACTGAGTATTACCTTTGAGGAGTTTGATCCAGATGTGAAGGGTTGTGTAGTAACTACTGGTCGTAGCCATGTATTTGGGGTGCGTTGTCTGTGCAGCAAAAGGTCAAGTTCGACGAACCAGAAATTCAGTAAGCAACATATATAAAGTTTCAAGCTACATATATTGCGAATCAGTTGGCATCCAATTAGATGGCCTCAAACGAACCAATTCCATACGAGCTAGATTTATATCTTTGGCACTTCTTTTTTTTTTTTTTTGTGGCATGGGGGGATTGAGGAACCATTAACAAAGAGAATTTCTTTCCTCTAGTCGGCGCAATTCCCTGATTAAAATACCACTTCCAGGCAGCTCAAGCAGTAGATGTTGCCTGGAAGGATTTGGGCCCAATTTTCTTATGATTGGACCAACATAGCCATAGTGGAAAAGGTTTGGAATGTAGATGACGGGGTCCCAATATGTTTTGGCTTTCTAGTAAATTGATGTTTTTGAAGAAAACTTTAGAGGAGTTTAATTCTGATGATTTACTTTGAATTATACGAAAGGGCTTAGGTGTCTGAGGATAATATCTAGAATTGAGTACCTTCTTCTGGTGATGCCATAGTATTGAAGTACCTGTCAAATAGTGGGTTTTACGTACAACATAAAGGTATTTGATGTGGCCAGCAAACATAAAGGTTACTCTCTTATGTGCTAAATTATTATACTACTGATAGCAGCTAAAGTTATCTTGTCTGGACAGTAACAACTAACGAATTTTCCCAGGAAATTGAAGGATTGCGCTAATGCCTATGAGGACATCACCATGCATGCTCTTCCCCAGATTAAGCCCCCCCCCCCCCCCCCCTTTTTTTTGTGTGTATGTAAATTTTCGTGCGAACAGAATGTGGACTTGTTCTTTAGGTTTCTCTGATGATATTGTCCTATCTAGGTACCCTGGCTCGATTGCCTTATCTATTGGCTTTACATTTCCTTTACTTTGTAGCTTGTGTTTAGCTAATTCATTTGTTTGTCAAGTCTATTGTGGTTAGTTGTACAAGTTTTGTGTTTCTTTTGGGCCCTTATTCTTTTGCCTCCCGTTGAATTAAAACTGGTCAAGTTTTAAAGCGTTGGACAAGTTTTTGGCTCTATAAATCAACCCAAGGGGGGTTATCGGTTTTGGAGGAATTTCTAAAATCAAAGCCGGAAAGTTACAGGATCAGGTTAACCTATGCTCCTAACAACACATTGCTTCAAAGAATTGGTGTTGACGGTTTTAAATTAAAGAAAAATAATGAGCTTGATATGAACCAAGAAGTCAGGGTAGGTGTTTGATTTTACTAACCTGGAAACCTAAATTCTTTAAACAAGTAACCATGGGCATTAAATTCAACCAAGTAACAAAAACCAAATGTGAAACAATCTTTCAAGGTGAGAAGAAAGACATGGGGGAGAGGGACTCTAAGCCACAATCTCCTGCATAAGCTTATTGCAGAAATGCTGAATGATTGATGATATTGCTTAGATCCTTTCATTTACGATAAACAAAGGATATAGAACTATCAGCATTAGTGCATTTTACCATAAATGTTTCATTGTACCTTCCAAAAAATTCCTAGTTAGTTAGGCAAGGAAATTTTTCATACCTATAACGGTGGAACCTCGCTAGTTGTTTGAGTTTTCATTTTTCAGATCTTTTGTTTCCTTCACATCTCCACTTCAGTGGCATAGTATTGAAGTCACATTCTGGTGAACCCTCCTAGATCCACCAAAACACTTATATATTGATCTCATTCGTTCTAATCAGTCTTGTCCAACTGGACTGAAATTAAACCAACGAAACACAAGCATAATGTCTCAGTCTCATTCACCCCAAACTAAACTGCCTGTTCAAACTTTTACTCATTAGACAAAATGCTATACATAGGTCTAAACAAACACAACCAGGTTATTGATTTCGACTAACTTTCCAACTCAAATTGAATGGAATGACTTTTATTGTAATAATAATAATAATAATAATAATAAGTCGATAGGAAATTGGATAAAGGAATCTGATTGGGAAAGTCCGGTAATAGAGGTTTTATCTGAAAATTCGAGAACTACCAGATATACAAGTGTTATGAGTCATATTTTTGTTCAAGTAATAAGCTTTTGTCACAGAAAATGAGATGGAAAAAGAGAAAGAGAATGAAGAATGGAAACTGACACTTATACCTAGATATTCCACAAAGCGCAAGAGGTGCCTATTCTCCTCGATTCTCTACAAGTTTTCCATCAAAAGATACATTACTAAGTTTGAGGTAACGCAAAAGTCTAACGCATATTAACCACTGTATATGTACTACCCTACATTCAGTAGAATCTATATAGTACCGTATTTCTTTGGAATGTATCTTTTGATGGAAAACTTGTAGAGGATCGAGGAAAACAGGTACCACTTGCGCTTTGTGCAATATCAAGGTATAAGTGTCAGTTTCCATTCTTCATTCTCTTTCCCTTTTTCCATCTCATTTTTTGTAACAAAAGCTCATTACTTTAACAAAAATACGACTCATAACACTTGTATATAAGGTAGTTCTCAAACTTTCAGATAAAACCTCTATTACCGGACTTTCCCAATCAGATTCCTTTATCCAGTTTCCTATCGACTTATTGTTATTATTTTTACAACAAAAGTCATTCCATTCAACTCAATTCCTCTCTACTCTCTTCCGCACCACTTATCCGCCTTCTTCCTCTAAAATTTCTCTAGCAAAATACATTGAATTTTCTCCACTTGTTCGCAACATAATTCTACAGGCGTTGTATGTTGGACTATAAACGCACCTAAGTTGAGGTTAACCTGCACATACGACGGCAGAGAGAGAAATAACAACATCACACCTAACAAAGAAGCTAACTACAATATACTAGGATATTTATAAATTGAGGATATCATAAGATTACTTGGTGGGTTTCGAGATCAGTAGGAGGACAAAAATGGTAAGAATGAAAAGATATATGAACTTATAAGTATGGTGACTCCACATGTTTAATAGCCAATTTTCAAGGATAGGTGGGGCCTAATGATATCAACAATTGTATTAGAAGTGGTTCATACATTACAAAGCCTTGAAGGGTTTTTATAGGCTCCACAATTGCTTGCCTACCATTTTTGAAAAAGCATGAACCGACTTTGACTTTTGTAGACCACCATACTAGCTGCCGACTCACTGGACATTTCTACTGTTTTCGGAAATTTTCTAAAGTTCTCTTGATTTAGCTTTTTTTAAGAAAAATGCATTAATTTCCAATGCATTTTTCTGATAATCCAAACATGCTTCGAAATAACTCAAACTTGACTCTTGGTAATTTTTTTGTGAAGACGTCAGCAACTTTTTCTTTAGTTTTGCAACATTTGATTGCAATATGCTTTGTTCTACTATAGAAAAATCCAGAAAATTGTATATATGTGCACTAAGTAGGCAATTTGTAGAGTGGTCTAGAAAGTGAAGTCAGTTCACGCTTTGTCAAAAAATGGTAAATAAGTCGTATGTAAGTGGGTTGTGGAGTTTATAGAAAGGCTCCAAGGCTTTGTAATGCATGAATGTCTAAAAACTTGGCTCTTATACTACTGTTGATATTCTTGGGCCCTAGTTATTCTTAAAAACTAGCTCTTAAGGATTTGGAGTCTCCATACTTGGAAGTTCACATATCTTTTCATTCTTACTTGATGTAGAAGTCCCAACACTCCCCTGTAAAAAAGGGGTCAAATATCAACTCAAGACTCAATTTGTGATGGGTAAGTGTTGGGATTCCCACATCATGCAAGAATAAAAAGATATGTAAACTTATAAGTATAGAGACTTAAGAATAGTTGGGGCCCAATAACATCATTAGAAAGAAATGCATAAATGCAAAGATCTTTGGGCATAAAAGGACAACGTTAAAACATCTTGTTGAAGTTTTTGCATTATGTAAATGCTACTCTAGAACATCCAGAAAGTGAGATATTAACTATAGGCTAACACACCATAGCGCAAAATCACAAGACACGACAACCAGCTTATAGCTAGGCACTGGAAAAAAAGAAGCAGCATTAGACATCAACTCCTAAAGTGTCATTGACCTCTCCCTCACTTCCATGAGAATCGTTTGTGCTTTGAAGAAATAAATAAGATTCTGCAAATACTTTGTTCATGTTTCCTTTCTTGTGATGTATCATAGTACTTCATCCTTTCGTTCATGTGATGTATCCCAGTTAATTTATTTAGTCATTCGTACGGTTTTTTCAGTCCTAGGGCTAAATCAACCTTGATTTTGAGGAGATGGCTATCTCATAACCTCTCTCTCTCTCTCTCTCTCTCTCTCTCTCTCTCTCTCTCTCTAGAAATGATGCAATAATTCGAGAATGCACTAAGAAAAAGATTTGCAAGTACAGATAATGACATACTTTGTTATAAGCAGAACGATGCGTGTCAGAGAGGAACCTTGAATGGGGGCAATAAACGAGCACTCCCATAGCAGAAAAGACTATAGTAGCTAGTCCAGAATTGCAAAGTTGAGAGCCTCGTAGCCTTCTAAAACAGCCCCCTCCACTCAGAAGTCACCTGCTTCGCTGTCGCGTCTTCGATCTTCCTGAGAAATAATCGGGTCCTTTGTATCACATCAACCAAATAACCAGCGCAAAGTAGGTTTCTGGAATGAGGAACACAGAAAATTTAGGTAGAGACACAGAGAGATGCAATATAGATTTTATGGCTTTGAGGTGGTACAGGCAGAGTTAAAACCATGCTTTTAAACCAAAGAGGATCTTTTATCAGACCAAACAACTATTTCTGTGTGATCAAATTCAAAGTCTTACGGACTGGAAATACACCAATGGAGAAGTCGGGATGTAAATGATGATGAAGGAGAAGAAGGCAACAGCTTTCCTTCACACAAAGTCAAAGTGTAGTGAGAACGACCTAAGGTTTCCCCGAGGGACGAAGAAGAGAAGGACGAAAGATATACTGAAAACATAAGAAAATCAAACATTTTCTCTCTCGAAACAGAAGGAAAAACTAAGATAAAGAAGGTAAACTGTATCGTGTTACCATTCACACGAAGAAGATAGAGAAAAATACAATGTAGAAAGATAGAAGAAAGAAAGAAAGATAGGTTTTACATAAAACACTTGGCCAAACAGCCACCAATGTTGCACAGGCACTGCGGGGTTGAGGAACAAGAAGAAGAATGAACCCCGCTCGACGAAGCTCATCAAAATAGCAAATCGCAAGGGGTTGTACAGGAACTGGCCAAAATCTGCCATTTTTGTCGTGCACTTTTGCTTCTTCCAGGGTTCCTATCGTCGTTTTCAGCGGCATTCACATCTCACACGGCCAGATGCAAAACCCATCTACACTTCTCACAGAGTAGCGAGCAAGTTAAAAAACTTGTTTCCTGTTTCAGCCAAGAAGAGGCTCGCCGGAAAATCCAGAACCTTGCCTCATGAGCTCGGCGGTGAAAGGCATGGCAATCCGGTGAGCCGCTGATGTGTACGGTTAGATATCATTTTCTACTTTTTGGCACGCAATGAGCGGCCCAGATCGTTTATCTTCGTACCTCCGACAGCGAGCAGTTAAAACATTTCCGTACGAACAGCGGAGACATAGTAAATGCTTTCACCAAAACCTACTTACTGCTTTATTACCATCCCGCAGATATTTACATACACGTAAATATCTAACTCCATTACAATACAGCCTTTGTTCTTTTTGGACTTTACATTAAATATTTTTGTGATTTGTTAAAATTAAAATAATTTTTTATTAATGTTTTGTTTTTGAAAAAAAAAAATTGTTTCATGAGTCTAACGTAATATTTTACTTTAGAAGAAACAGTAAAATAAGTAAATTCATTTTCTAACATAAATTATTTTCACTGAAGATGTTGTGCACATGACTTTTATATATACAAGTGTCTGGAAATGAATTACAAGCATGAATAAACTATCTGTTACATCATGAGCATGAAAGAGAGGGACATACATAGTATCAGCCATTGCCATGACTATAAACACCGTAGCAGGGACAATCTAAAATGGACACCACTAGATGGTAATGGCATTATTGACAGTACAAAGACTCCTTACAGGGTAACAACTTCTTAATCGTCTAACATTGAAGCTTGAGCAGTTGGAGCTTCTCCTCCTCCTTTTCTGACCTGAATAACATGTCAGTTTTGTCATTCACTAAGTCATGTTTGGTAGCACATTTGATGCATTTAATACAATAAGTCAGGTTTATATTTACTTTTATCTTGTAAGAAATGAAGGTACACGTTTGGATGCTACTTTGAACACCAATCCATAAAACTTTCTTCAACTTTCTGGAGCACAAGAAACTTAATTATCTGAAAGATAAAAACTAATACTTGGAAAGCAAAGATCATGGTGACCTAAAACTTAAGGAAAAATTTAGTAGCATTAGAAACACCAATTCAAATTTAATGTATATGATAGAGTAACATAAAATCAAGATAATTCAACGAAGACTTGAGAGTAAAGGATGGGATCATTCTGGGCTACATGGCAGCCATTAAAACAACAGATTACATTAATCATCACCACACAAAGGAAGTATCGGACTACATAGTACAAGAATGTCTTAGCCTAGATTGGAACTTGACTATGATATTGAAGAGAATGAATTGTGGACAATAGTTCAGGGATTGGTGGCTGAGTGGAGAGGGATGGGGATGTCTTTGGGAACTGCCAAGATTGGTGGCAGTGTGGGTTTTGGCAGCTCCGGAAGATGAGGAAGTGTTGGCAGTTCTGGCTTTGGCAAAGTTGGCAATTCCGGCTTAGGCAAGCTGGGGATTTCAGGCAACGGTGGCAGTTCAGTCTTGGGCAAAGTTGGCAGCTCTGGTTTTGGTAAACTGGGAAGCGACAATTCAGGCTTAGGAAGCTCAGGTATCTCAGGCAACCTTGTCTCTGAAAGGTGTCGAGCCCTTACAAGGACTTTGCTGCAGCTCATGAAAATCATTGTAATTAGCAACAGCTGTGCCATAGAGTTGGAAGAGAGGCGGGCATAAGCCATTGTGGAAGCAGATGAGATGCTTGTGCTTCAGTGAAAAAGGTTTTCTGCAAATTGTCTTTGTATAGCTACAATTTCCACATGCATGGATTTTATAGAAACCGAGTTCAGGGGAACAGGTGGGCTGGTGAGGAAGCTCTACTGTTTTTTGGTGTACTTCCCACCTATACAGCTTCCGTAGTTATCATCATAACAAGGAACGCTTCAAATTTATCTGTACACGTGAACCATAAAGGGTCAGCATGTGCTTCTACCCACTTAGTTTCTCAGACCCCTCTTTTTCAAGTCATATGTACGTATATATGAGGTAAGAATTTCATTGTAATAAAAGGGAAATACAAAGAGAGCCTGAAAATGGCAGAAGTGGCGGTCCTTTCTGTCACTCTTGACCAACTTATAAAGTGCCTGTGACGTTATAGAATAATATGGGGATAAGCCAAAATATGATCCAAAACATTCTTAGCTCGGAGGCCAAGAAAAAGGTAACCACAGAGATCAACGGTTTTGCAGCAAAAGTAAATCAGATGAGATCATCAACTTAGCTGCAGTAGGGGGATAACGTCGCAACAAGCGTGGGAATGTTGAAAAGGTAGGCATTCCGTAGAAAAGGAATGGGAAACAAGGATGGGATGGGTGCACTGCGGAGGGGTTAGATTGGTGGTTGAGGGTGGCTTCAGGGGGAAAATGCTGAGAGAGGAATGATTGTGTACAAAAGCAAGACAAAAAGTACAAAGTGTTCATTGGATTCTAGTTGAACAAACAAAGAAATAATATCTAGTTGAACAAACAAAGAAATAATATCTAAGAAAACCAAACAACGTAGAACCGATAGGCCTTACATGGGAGGAAAAAACAAAGTATTCCACACAACATAAAGGACCAAAGTATGGTTAAGACCACCTAATGTATCCCATCTTCCAACCCACCCGATGAATACAGCTCATAATGGCAATTTTCCTAACATCTTTTAGTCATTGGTCAGCAGGAAAACTCAAAATCCAACGACATTTGGATTCAACAATCAATTAGAGGTGCCAAATAACTAACGTTAACCAATCTAACCAACTCTTAAAAGGGTATATAATAAATATCTCCATGAGAGGGAGGAGAGCTTTACGTAGGCAAGAGAAAGCCATGCATGATGTAAGCTGAACACTCCAGTAAGGGTTAAACCCAGTGAGTAGTGTCAAGACAAGTAGTGGGTAATTCAGACTCTAGCTTTGAGCATTCTTGTGTAGTATATGCTGTAACAACCCAATATTGGAGATGTTCATTTCAAAGCTTGTAACTTCTTTAGTTAGATGGAAAAGTAAACAGAATTGAGATAGGAAATTCAGAGTCGGTACCATGCCAAGGTGGATCACTTGAAGAAATATCCTGATTAAGAATGTTTTATATTTTAGATAAGTTTTTTATTTGAAAGTCAATGGCTTAGGAAAGTTTCAGTTCTTGAAAGGTATGTTAGGAAAGTGATCAAAATTAGGTAATATGTATCTTAAAGATAGCTTAATAAAGTTTGAAAAAAGTACGGTTTCACACACATCCTTCTTCAACTTCTCAACTTATAAGAATAAAAAAAAAAAAGGCTGAAGGGAAGCTAATTCTTTGAAATTTTAAAGAGAACGAGGTGCTTAATTCCCAGTTTTCAAATTTCAACTTAGGTTTCTGAACAAAGGGAGAACATTTAAGGAGAAAATTAGTCCTACATATTTTTGGAAGACCCCTAAGGTTGGCTTTAAGAGAATGATGAAAGGAAGGGCTATAAAGGAGGGAGGGGGGTGTGGCGAGGGGCGGAAGAAAAAACAAAAAAGGAGGAGGTCTTGTAGTCTTGTTCCCCTTTCCCCCAATAAAAGATTATTGTTTCTGCACCTTTTCTAAGGGCTAATTACATAGAAGAGTCACATCATCCCGCCAACAAATACATAGAATTTCCTTTCAAGTCAATGAAGAGACATTGAACAAAAGATGTTGATTTTCCGTGACTACATCTCATCCGAGGTAACTGAAATCTGAATTTTCTAAGTTTATTTTCTTAAAAATGAAAATTGGAGGTTTTCCTATGCTCTACAAACCGTTCTAAGAGTTAAGAAAACTGGATCAACGGTGAACCAATACAGAACCGAAATGTGACAATATGGAATGGTTTTGGATGGAAAGAGAGTGGCTTTAGAGTGCTGAAGGCCCTTGAGAAGTGCAACATAAAAGGGCTTCTGTGCTATGCCAAATAGATTTTTTTCGAGAGAAAGAGGGGGGAAAAATAACTTTGTAAAATGAACGGCACTTTAAGCAAACCATTCACTGATACAGGGCCGTGATTTTTGCATCACAAGACTAAAATTACAAAATTAAAGTAAACCAAAGTGACTTCTCCTTTTGTTCTGCTAGAGTGAAATGGAGTCTGGTTGCATTTTGTGCACCCAAAGCATGTGAAAGTCCAACACGTAATCAACATGGCAGAGCAATATAAGCACAAGCAAACTCAAATGAAGAGTACAATAAATAAGAGGACTAGGAAGAGCAACATACGCCCCACTCATTGGTGTATGGCTAGAATTAAAACAGCAAAATGCACAAAGTGCCTGCATATATCCATGAAAACTAAACCAAGCAACACATGGCATTAAATACCATATCCTAAACCTAGATCGAGGGTCACTACAATATTTGAAAAATAAGGATGGAAAAAGGTGAGGCTGTGAATGCATCAAAGTAGAAGAAAAAGTTTCCAAACTGCAACAACTTCTCCAAAGGTTCCCCTCAGAAAAGAAACCTCACAATTTCAACCTAAAAAACTTATGACTTGAAATATAATCATGCATTTCTGTCATCTAATTAAATTTTCCTAACCAGACATCTAAACGAAATTATTGGTTAGGGTATGAAAATTGTAGCTAATGGGAAGCGTAATGCTTTATTTATTTCCCTAATATCTCTCCACTACTCCATTTATTTCTCCTCCTCCTTCCAACTGCGCCTTCATTTCATTCCTCTTTTTCCCTGTTAAAACATTGAGATCTGAAAATCCTCCCATAGGTCTCCAGACTGTTAATTTCACGCTGATTAGTAATCATGATAGAATATTAACTGGATTACCCTCTCTACATCAACGCCTAACCCTAATTCCTGTACACTGGAGGAACAAGTTACAGGCTACAGTAACTGTCCTGAATCATCTTGTAATATAGAAATCTTTGCATTTTATCAGGTAGAATTTTCTACTTAAATCAACGAAGACCAAATACGACCACAGCACTTGTTATCAATAATTAATATATATATGTCCGTTTATGTCTGTTTAGCTATTTGGTGATCAAAAAAAGACTAGCTATCCAGGTTTGCATGTGTGACACCACTAGAGGAGTACCACACCTTCCAAGGGGTCTCAAGCTCCGGGACTCACCATGCCATAAACTCTATCAGGTTTGGGCAGGTTAAGTAAAGTCTCTGCGCAAGAGTTCCTTTTCATTCCATGCCCCACCAGAGAGTCAACAAACGCGCTGATATGATTATTTATTTAAAAAAAGAAAAAGAAAGAAAGAAAGAAAGAAAGGAGGGAGGACCTAGGCTCATGGCACCTAGGGCATCCCTGTTTTTGGGTGTCACACCACCAGAGGAGTACCACGCCATTCACAGGTTGTCTCAAGCTTGGGTCTCAACTCATCAAAGGGAATGTTTCTTCAATAACAAGCAGAAATTAGCTAAGTGGGAGGAAAATAACTGGCATATGCTTCCCAAATCCTCCAAGAAGGTGTCACATAAAATTATATATTAAAGAAAAATTATGATTAGCGATTTTGGACTTACCAAGACTTAATTAGTGTGATCAGCACACAATTAGGACAAAATAAGGTACTTGAGAGAGGGAAATGTGAAACCATAATGGTTTATCGACAGTTATAGGCCTCAAAATATTCTAACTTTCAGAATTTTCTTCCCTTGCTTTGGTAATGGGGTTCCCTAATCTCTTAGATAAGTGTTCTATCCACTCTTTAGTGAATACTAATAGGGGAAATAATCCAGATGGATTCAAATCTTAATTTTGATATGAACAAAGAACTCAAGATTGATTC
This sequence comes from Casuarina cunninghamiana, assembly GCA_028551485.1. Classification (NCBI taxonomy): domain Eukaryota; kingdom Viridiplantae; phylum Streptophyta; class Magnoliopsida; order Fagales; family Casuarinaceae; genus Casuarina; species Casuarina cunninghamiana. The sequence goes on from CM052371.1 coordinate 10,821,767, forward strand.
AAATCTTTATATCTACTCCATTGCAAGTAATCATGTATACTAACTTCAATGAATTAATGAAAAAAAATGTGAACAAATTTTCAGTTACAGGAAAGGAGATGGTAAAGAGGGGCACTAACCAAAATAACAATGGAAAGAATAGTTAGAGCACTATTAGTTTTACAATTTTAATCTTGCATTATATGTGTAGTACTTCTATCTCTGTAGCATCGTATTTATTCATCGTGTCCTCCATATTACTTTTTTCTAGAGAGGCATCTTGTCTCCAATTCAGGTGAAGATAAAAGATGTAGTCCTTTGGGTTCTCTACACTCTTTACATGAGCTATTATTGTTGAACCATGTTCATGGGTGGCAGTTTCGTTTTTCCAACATTTCCTTTCTTTACCATGTCTGGTTATTGCATACTATATGTATTAACTTTTTTCTCCAAATGGGCTTGTTTCGACAATTCAGTGAAGGTAAAAGATGATGTCCTTACATGAGCTCTTACGATTGAACCATGTCAGTTGTTTGTATTTTCACCTTTCAGATATTTCCTTTCACGCCCCATTCTTGTTAGCTTTACCAGATTTTGATAGTCTAATATCATATTATTCCGTATATTATTTTTGTCCATTCATGTACATATCCATAATTTTCTAGATTACTTCTTTCGTTTTCTTCTTCATTTTCTGTATCTAGTAAAGTTATTTATGTCATTCCTATAGTTTGCTCAACCTTCGTGCTTAATCGATCTTTAACTTTCTCTCTCTCCCTCACTCTAGAAATGATACGACCACGCGAGATTACAATAACAAACCGATTTGAAGCTATGGAAAAATGATATACTTTGCTATAAGCAGAAAGATGTGTGAGGGAGAGAATACCTTGAGCTGGCGCACACAAAGAGCATTCCTGTAGCAGAAGTCACCCGCTTTGCTACTGCTGTGTTGTGGATCTTCTTGATCTGCAATTTCCTTCTGCTCCTTTTTGGGCCCCCTATATTAAATCGACCAACTTATCAGGGGAAAGTAATTTGTACATTACGAAAGTCTCTTTGCACAAAATTTAGACAGCGAGAGAGGAAGAGAGACGCAAAGAAGATTTGATGACTTTCAGATGGTACAGGAGAAACCAAAACCTATGCTTTCAACCATGGAGGGTCTTTATACAAGTTCAATAGGAGTATGAGATGGAACTGGTATCTTTGAGGTAGGAAACCACAGTACACCAAGCTGCTCGCTTTCTGGCTTCCGAAGGCGAAGGGGAAAACTAGGGATGTAAATGATAAAGAAATCAAAAAAGAGAGGGAAAAAAATAAAAAGCTTTCTTTCCACAGAACAAAAAAGCGAGAGCAAACTGGGTGGGTATTGCATATAACACTTGACAAAGCAACCTTGTTTGCACAGGTACTGTGGGTAGAAGAACTAATGATGAAACCTACCAATGCAATCTCACTGAGCTTACAAAGTTCAAGTGGTAATGGCATCATTATCTGGTACTGTGGGTACATAATATAATTTATAGTTTCCATGGATTTTCCGTACAACGGCCACGCCAGTTCGCCGGACATGCTTGTATGATCTGACAGTCACGCCCCCCGGAACCCTAGAAAGGAGAACCCATTTAACTTTAATGAAGATTTTCGACAAGATTTCTCTATTTTAGCGTTTAGATCCTTCAGCCACTTTCCATGCTTGAATCAGACGGTTTCAAATAGTTATCTTCATCATAACCAAGAACAACTGGTCAAGCTCCATATATTTGTTTGAATGGGGGTCACTTTCATAATGTAGTTTTTCCCATCATTTTAATAATCACTAATTCGAAACACATGGTTGTGCAACTTAACTCTTGCTGATAAACAGGTAGCACATAACTTCCATATCTTCCATCAAATAACAATTATAGAATACATGGTATTAGCCATTCGTCATGTCTATAAGGATCATATCCAAAACACCATCGTAATTTTGCAGCCTCCCATTACAGCAAAAGTCTAAGGTAGAGTCCCCAAAAATTCTCTTATCCATCATTCACAATTGAAAAGAAAAAGAACAACAACAACATTATGGAATTATAACAGCTTTTCAATCATCCAACACCATATCTCCAGCAATTTGAAGTTCTTGATATCAAGTCTGGAGAACATTTCAACCTCCATTGTTGTTCATCAACTAGCCTATATTATCCAATCGCGCATTAGTTATGAAAATAATGCGTTTTGTTCATAGCATTTTTGAAAAATGTTATGACAAATTTAATACATATGTAGAGCAACATAAATCAAGATAAAACAACGAAGACAAGAGAGTACAGGATGGGATCAATCTGGGCTTCACGGCAACCATTAAAGCAACAGATTACATAAATCACCAACACACAAAGTATAGGATTATGTAGTACAAGAATGTTTAAGCCTAGATTGAAACTTGACTATGATACTGAAGAGAACGAATCGTTGATGTTAAGGGATTGGTGGCTGAGTGGAGAGGGACGAGGATGTCCTTGGGAACTCCCGGGATAGATAGCAGTGTGGGTTTTGGCAGGTCTGGAACAAGAGGAAGTGTTGGTAGTTCTGTCTTTGGCAGTGTTGCCAATTCAGGCTTAGGCAAGCTCGGGATTTCTGGCAATGAGGGAGTTCAGTCTTGGGCAAAGTTGGCAGCTCTGGCTTTGGTAAACTGGGAAGCGGCAATCAGGCTTAGGAACCTCAGATATCTCAGGCAACGTTGTTTCTGAAAGGTGTCAAGCCCCTACAAGGACTTTGCTTCAGGTCATGAAAAGCATTGTGATTAGCAACAGCTGTGCCATAGAGTTGGAAGAGAGGCGGGCATGACCATTGTAGAAGCAGATGAGATGCTTCAGTGAAGAAGGTTTTCTGCAGAGTGTTTTTGATAGCTACAATTTCCACATGAATGGATTTTGTAGAAACGAGTTCAGGGGAACAGGTGGGCTGGTGAGGAAGCTCTACTGTTGTTTGGTGTCCTCCCCACATATACGGCTTCCGCAGTTATCATCACAACAACGAACGCTTCAAATTTACCTGTACATGTAAACTATTAGGGGTCAACAAGTGCCACTACCCACTTCTTAGTTTCTCAGACCGCTCTTTTTCAAGTCATATGTACGTATATATGAGGTAAGAATTTCATTGTAATAAAAGGGAAATACGAAGAAAGTCTGAAAATAGTAAAAGTGGCGCCCCTTACAGTCATCCTTGACCAACTTATAAAGTGCCTGTGACGTTATAAAAGAATGTGGGAATAAGCCAAAATATCATCGAAAGCATTCTTAGCTCGGAGACCAAGAAAAAAGTAACCATAAAGATCAAAAGTAAATCAGATGAGACCATTAACTTAGCTGCAGTAGGGGATAACGCCGCAACAAGCGTGGGAGTCTTGAAAAGGCAGGCATTCAGTAGAAAGAGAATGGGAAACAAGGATGGGATGGGTGCACTGCGGAAAGGTTAGATTGGTGGTGGTGGGTGGCTTCAGGGGGAAAAGGCTGAGAGAGGAATGATTGTGTATAAAAGAAAGGCAAAAAGTACAGAGTGTCCATTGGATTCTAGTGGAACAAACAAAGAGATAACATCAAAGAAAGCCAACCAACAGAGAACCGATAGCCTTACGCGGGAGGAAAAAACAAAGTATTCCCCACACAAAACAACGGACCAAATTATGGTTAAGGCCACCCAATGTCCTCCATCTTCCAATCCAACCGATGAATACAACTCAAAATGGAAATTTCCCAACATTTTGTAGTCATGTGACAGAAGGAAATCTCAAAATCCAACGAGATTCGGATTCAACTATCAATTGGAGGTGCCAGATAACTAACATATAACCAATCTGACCAACTCGTAAGAGGGTATATAATAAATATATGCATGAGAGGGAGGAGACTTTTGAGTGATGCAATAGAAAGCCATGCATGATGTAAGCTGAACACTCTGGTAAGGTTAAACCCATTGGGTAGTGTCAAGACAAATAGTGGGTAATTCAGATTTTTAGCTATGACCATTGTTGTGTTATCTATGCTGTAACAACCCAGATTTAGAAAAGTTTATTTCATAGCTTGTAATCCTTTTAGTTAGATGAAAAAGTAGCCAGCATTGAGATAGGAACTGAAGAGTGGATACTTTGCAAAGGTGGTTTAGTTGAAGAAATATCCTGATTAAGCAAGTTTTATATTTTAGATAAGCGTTTTAGTTGAAAGTCAATGGCTTAGGAAAGTTTCAGTTCTCGGAAGGTAAATATGTTAGGAAAATAATAAAATTTAGATGACATGTGTCTTAAAGATAGCTTAATAAAGTTTGACAAAAGTACGGTTTCACACGCATCATCCTTCAACTTGTCAACCTATAAGAATGAATAAAGCTCAAGGGAAGTTAAACTCTTTGAAATTTCAAAGAAAAATGATTTTTTATTTTTATTTTTTATATGTAGAGAACTAGGTGCTTAATATCCAGTTTTGAAATATCATCTTAGGTTTTTGAACAAAGGGAGAACATTTAAGGAGAAATTAGTCCTAAACATTTTTGGAAGAGCCCTAAGGTTGTACTCTTGTTCCTCTTTCTCCCAATAAAAGATTATTTTTTCTGCACCTTTTCTCAGGACTAATTACATAGAAGAGTTCCACATCATCCTGACAACAAATCCATATAATTTATCAAGTCAATGAAGAGACATTGAACAAAAGATGTTGATTTCCAGTGGCTACATCTCATCTGAGGTAACTGAAATCTGAATTTTCTAAGTTTTATTTTCTTAAAAATGAAAATTGGAGGTTTTCCTATGCTCTACAAACCGTTCTAAGGATTAAAAAATGGGGTCAACGGTGAACCAATAGAGAACCGAAATGTGACAATATGGAATGGTTTTTGTATGGAAAGAGAGTAGTTTTAGAGTGATAAAGACCCTTGAGAAGTGCAACATAAAAGGGCTTCTGTGCTATACTAGATAGCTTTTTTTCAAGAGAGAAAAAAAAAATGTAAAAAGAACGGCACTTTAGGCAAACCATTCACTCATAAATGGCCGGGATTTTTGCATCACAAGGCTAAAATTACAAAATTGAAGTAAACCAAAGTGAATTCTCCTTTTGTTCTGCTAGAGAGAAATGGAGTCTGGTTGCATCTGTGCACCAAAAGCATGTGAAAGTCCAACATGTAATCAACATGGCAGAGCAATATAAACACGAGCAAACTCAAATGAAGAGTACAATAAATAAGAGATCCAGGAAAAGCAACATAGGCCCCATTCATTCGTTTATGGCTAGAACTAAAGCAACAGAACGCACAAAGTGTCTGCATACGTCCATGAAATCTAAACCAAGCAATACATGGCATTAACTACCATATCCCAAGCCCAGATCGAGGTTCACTATATGATATTTGAAAAATAAGGATAGAGAAAGGAAAAGGGTGAGGCTGTGAATGCATCAAACTAGAAGAAAAAGTTTCCAAACTGCAACAACTTCTCCTAGGTTCCCCTTAGAAAAGAAACCTTACAGTTTCAACCTAAAAAACTTACGAGTTGTGTAATCATTCATTGTGTCATCCAAATAAATTTTCCTAACCAAACATGTAAACGATATTATTGGTTAGGGTATGAAAAATTGTAGCTAATGGGAGGCTTAATGCTTTATTTATTTCCCTAATATCTTTCCACTACATTAATTTCTCGTCCTTCTTCCAGCTGCGCCTTCATTTCATTATTCTCTCTTTTCGCTGTTAAATATTTAGATCTGTAATTCTTCCCATAAGTCTCTAGACAGGTAATTTCATGATAGAACTTTAACTGGATTACCCTTTCTACATCAACGCCAAACCCTAATTCCTGCACACTGGAGGAAGAAGTTGCAGGATACAGTAACTGTCCTGGATCACCTTGTAATATAGAAATCTGTGCATTTTATCTGGTAGCATTTCTACTTAAATCAAATAAGACAAAATACAACCACAACACTCCTTATCAATAATTCATACATATGCTTCTAGTCTTGAAAAATTCTGTCCGTTTAGCTGTTTGGTGATCTAGAAAAACACCATATTTCATAAAGTTAACTAATTTCCTCTTTGAGTGTGAAGATATTGGAATCTTAGATGCAGAAGCTCTGTTCATTCACGATATGTTCTTTACTAAATGTTCAAAAGCGCAGAATAATACAGATTTGCACCATTTGCTTAATCAATGGAAACTTAGCGAAATTGTTGACCAAAGTGGAAAGAAATAAAGGAGGTTGTAGTACTATTCACATACCAGGTTAAAGGAATTCCATACTAGTTGCATGGTCAATTGTCATCTCCATGCTGCTCGTGATAGCTTTACAACTAGAGTACCTGACCCTTGTTCAAGCATGAAGATCCTTTAGTTAGCTAGCATAAGGCGATTTCATTCTTGAGTATGACACCCCAACATTCTATTATTTTGCATCTTAGTACTTAAGGGGCTGAATTCTCTTGGTTTTTCTTGGGACATCGTTTGTTTCCTTTGGTCTTGTGAAATTGAAAACTGCATATTCAGTATATTTCATTCGCTGATTCTTAAGTGCAATATATCCTAGACATATTCCTCTTGAGAGAGATGTTGTAGCATGGCTCTCTATTTAATTTTTTTTTCTCAATCCTTAATTATTATTAAGATCGGTGTGGCGAAAATCTCATAGTACTTAAATACTAATTCAAAATTCTTTCTTAGAAGAGCAAGATTCTCCAACTCTTAAGTTGATTTTGGATTTGATTAAGTTTTCAAACAAAGTATTAATGCCTACATTCTGAGATGGCACTCCTCATGCGCAAAATCTGTAATCTAAAATGGTTGTTAGGAATTGCATACTCTTGGTATGCGGCCCATAAGTTACGTTAGTTGTGAGGATGCATGTTAAATAGTGTGGCAAAAGTCCTATGTTACCTAAATTGTATTTTACATATCGGTTAAACTTTCTAACAATTATCAAATTCATACAATTGAGAAGCAAAGGCAAAAGTAATGACGTGCTCCTCTATCTGCAGAATTTGGGAAAAAATAAAACTCACTGATCTCTTATAATTAGCAGCTCATTGGACTCACTCACTATCGTACGGCCTTCTCCTTCTATTCCTATTGACTCACTTAATATGCAACACAGGATATCCTTTGCCAAGTTTTTGAGCTTTTGTTTTTGCCTTTTAGTCTGTGTTTTGACTGTTCTTTTGTTTTCTCGGTCCATCGAACTGTCTAGTATTATTTTATTACTTTTGCCAGTTTCGGTTTCTTCTGGGGACCTTGTTTTCGGCTTCCCCTTGTATTTGTCCTTCGTTCTAGCTAATTTAATTACCAGATATACAACGGCAAACCTCAAGAAAATAGTATACAAAGTAGTTGCATTTCCTTTCACTTCAAAATGTTGTCTACTCATCAGTGTCAGAGAGCCATAGGGTTTATAAAGGGCTTTAATGTAGAAGTTTCCACAGGTTCTAGAACCGTAACATTCAGCTAATAACCTAAAGCTGGCATACTTCACAGGTTTTAGAACTGTAACATCCAGCTCATTACCTAAAGTTGGCACTGAATCTAGGAATAAGGAGTGCTCGAATTTAATTGATTTTGAATCCAATTGTAATAGATTAATATCTAGAAAAGTGAACTTATTAGTACTGCAAAGGTCACCTGTCTGTGGCTTGTAGTTAGGAGGTTTGTAACATCAAAATCTTAAATTTTTAGAAGAGGGCCAATTCATGTTCTAACAATCATCTACTTATACACGTCCTTCCAAGAGAAAGAAAAAGCAAGAAATAAGAAGTCAAATCTCATGCGTTCAGTGAATCTGCGTTAATGATTTCAAATTAAAGAAAATAAACTCTTGGGTTTGATATGAACAATGAACTCAAGATGGGTTTAAATCTTTATATTTGCTCCACTGAACAAGTTATCTTGCATTCTAACTTTGATGAATTAATGAAAAAGAAATTCGAACAATGTTTCAATGACAAGAAGGGAGATGGGGAAGAGGGGTAGTAATCAACATGATGATAGTGCATAGATCCTTTATTGACAAAGTAATAACAGAAGGAACAGTTAGAGCACTACTAGTATTACAATTTTACACTTGCAATATATGTGTTGTACATCTATCTCTGTAGCATCATATTTATTTACCGTATCCTATATATTAATTTTTTTTCTAGATACGCATCTTTTCACCAATTGTGGCGAAGATAAAAGATGTAATCCCTTGGGTTTTCTGCACTATATACATGAGCTGTTATGTTTGAACCATGTTCATGGGTGGCAGTTTCATTTTTAAGATATTTCCTTTCTTTCCCACGTCTGTTAAAAGATGATGTCCTTTGAGTTTGCTGCATTACTTACATGACCTCTTACGCTTGAACCATGTTAGTTGTTTGTATTTTCATCTTCTAGATACTTACTTTCTTTCACACCTCTTTTTCTGCATTGAAGTCACATTCTTGTCAGCTTTACCAGATTTTGCTAGTCTAAAACCATATTATTTCATATATTATGTTTGTCCATTCATGTACATATTCATAATTTTCTAGAGTACTTCTTTTGTTTTCTTTCTTCATTTTATGTATCTAGTAAAGTTATTTATGTCATTCCTATGGTTTGTTCAACCTTAGTGCTTAATCAATCTTTAAATCTCTCTCTCTCTCTCTGACATACTTTGCTATAAGCAGCAAGATGTGTGCGGGATAGGATACCTTGAGCTGGAGCAAACAAAGAGCATTCCTGTAGCAGAAGTCGCCCGCTTTGCTACTGCTGTGTTGTGGATCTTCCCGATCTGCAATTTCCCTCAGCTCCTTTTTGGGCCCCCTATATCAAATCGACCAACTTATCAGGGAAAATTAATTTGTATTTAGGAAAGTCTCTTTGCACAAAATTTAGACACAGAGACAGGCAAAGAAGATTTGATGACTTTCAGATGGTACAGAAGAAACCATAAACCATAAACCATAAACCATGCTTTCAACCATAAAGGATCTTTATAGAAGTTTAATAGGAGTATGAGATGAAACTAGTATCTTTGAGGTATGGAAAACACAGTACACCAAGCTGCTCGCTTTCTGGCTTCCGAAGGCGAAGGGGGAAAACTAGGTATGTACACAATAAAGAAAATCAGTAAAGAGAGGAAAAAGAAATAAAAAGCTTTCTTTACACAGAACAAAAGAGTGAGAGCAAACTGGGGCTTTCACAGAGAGAAAATGAAGATGTAGCAGAAAGAAAAAACTAAAATGAGCTAAATAGAAAGTGGAGCTCTTTTCGGGAGTCCGACAGTGATAATGCGTTCGTGTGTAAGAGAACTTGAAGCAGCAAGAAGGAAAGGGAGACGACAAAAGCAAGATGGGTGTTGCATAAAAAACTTGGGCAGATCCAGCCAAGTCAAGAATGAAAAACGACCAAACTCAATGATGAACCCTATCAATCCAAACTCAATGAGCTTACAAAGTTCAACTGTCCTGACTTTGATAGGTTGTTATCGTCGTCTGTAGTCCCGTTGACAACCCAGAACCAGAAAGAAAGCCACCACTGGCTCTCATGGCGACACATAGCGAACGAAGGATTGTCTAAAAGTTTAGAGGTTTGTGGTCAGATGAGCTCGGTGGTTTCTGTGGGTTTTCCGTACAAATGGCCACCCAGTTCCCCGAACATGTTTGTGCGATCTGACAGACACGTCGCCCGGAACTCTAGAAAGGAGAACCCATTTGACTTTAATGAAAATTTAATTGGAGAATAATACATTGTATATTTCGACTTTATATTTTCGGATAGATTAATCTGTTTTAGATAATTATTTTCCTGATAATTTTAGGATTATTTAAATCTATGACAACTAGATAAAACAACTTATTATCGCTTGACCATATATTATTTTCTAGACGAATAACTGCTTTGGGTTCTTTTTTTTTTTTCTTGTAAAAAAAAAAGTAAAGTGGGGAAAAAACCCCTTGTTGGTATTTGCTTTTCTTTGTAACGGCACTCTAACTTAAACTAATTTAAAAAAATTAGAAACAATTCCGTCAATGGCACATGAATATATTTCGTATATATATTATTTGCTCAAAAAGAAAAAATATTTCTTTGAGTAGGTGTCACTTTCATTATGTAGTTTCCAATCATCTTAACAATCTCCAATTCAAAACACATAGTTGTGCAACAAACACTTGCTGATAAATAAGCAGCACCAGACTTTCATATCTTCCATAAATAAGATGTCTCCTGTCATCATAAAAGATATAGAATACATGGTACCAGCCATTCTTCATGTCCATAAAGATAATATCCGACGCATTATCATAATCTTGCAGACTCCTATTACAGCAAAAGTCTAAACTGGACTCCCCCAAAAATTTTCTTATCCATCATTCACAACTAAAAAATAATAATAATGAAGAAAAAGAAGAAGAGCATTATGGTGTAGAAGCTTCTCAATCATCCAACATCATGTCTTCAGCAATTTGGAGTTCTCGGTGTCAAAGATGGAGAACATCAATCTCCATTGCTGTTCATCAACTAGGGAATATTATCCAATCCCACATTAGTTATGCAAATAACGCACTTTTTCCTTACTCAAACAATTACTTTGTCGACTTATTTAAGACATTAATTGTTCCTTGAAGGGCAAACAAGAATATCATTCGTATTTATGAATGTGATAGTATCAAATCGATAAGCAATTCAAAGTATTACTGAAAAATGTTATCGCATAGATCAGATTCTAGCCTCACCAAATCAACAACTTCATAGTCAGTCAAAGGACATCACAACTACCACAGTTGCATAGATTTATGTGAACGTTATTTTGTTTCTCTTACCATTTGAGTTTCTCTCCAATGCCTATAATCACAAAAGATTAAGAAGACCTTGTTTTAAACTCAATCTGAACAACCTTACTACAAATGGAACTTGCCTTGGTCCAACGCTTGTAGGAATGACCTATTGGTAGAGGTGGCTAGCAAATGACAGAGAATGTTGTGGTGGGAACCATAATATTAGAAAAACGCACAACCTTGAAAATAGTGTCAGTAAAATCCCATGTAATAATGTTGTAAGCTTTCAAAAGGATGGTTGCTACCAAGCCCACCTCCTAGGTGTCTAGCTTCCAATATCAAATGAGGTGGCTCATGGGTCAGCAAGATAAAGTGAGAACTCAAAATATGAAACCACAAAAGCCCAAAATATAAGAAGTTATGTAGTTATCCTTCTTGTCTAAGCAGATTCACACATGGTGATTTTGGTTGCATTATGCACATAAAGCATTTGAAACACCAATCCATATTCAATATTTATGGTACAGTAACATAAAATCAAAATAATACAACGAAGATATAAGAGTACATGATGGCCTCGAATGGGACCATTCTGGGCTTTACGGCAACCATTAAAGCAACAGAATACATAAATCCCCAGCAGACGAAGGAAGTATCGGATTACATAGTACGTGAATGCCTTAGCCTAGATTGAAGTTGACTATGATATTGAAAAGAACGAATCATGGATAAAAATTTAGGGATTGGTGGTTGAGTGGAGAGGGACGGGGACGTCTTTGGGAACTGCAGGGATTGATGGCAGTGTGGGTTTTGGAAGCTCCGGAACATGAGGAAGTGTTGGCAATTCTGTTTTTGGCAAAGTTGGCAATTCAGGCTTAGGCAAGGTTGGGACCTCTGGCAATGGTGGCAGTTCAGTCTTGGGCAAAGTTGGCAGCTCTGGCTTTGGTAAACTGGGAAGCGGCAATTCAGGCTTAGGAAGCTCAGGTATCTCAGGCAACGTTGTCTCTGAAAGGTGTCGAGCCCCTACAAGGACTTTGCTGCAACTCAAGAAAAGCATTGTAATTAGCAACAGCTGTGCCATAGAGTTGGAAGAGAGGTGGGGATGAGCCATTGTGGAAGCAGATGAGATGCTTCAGTTAAAAGAGGTTTTCTGCAAAGTGTTTATGTATAGCATAATTACAATTTCCACATGCAAGAATTTTATAAAAGCAAGTTCAGAGGAACAGGTGGGTTGGTGAGGAAGGTCTACTGTTTTTGGTTTACTTCCCACCTACAAGGATTCCGTATTTATCATCATTATACTAACAAAGTGTCCGTTGGATTCTAGTTGAACAAACAAGGAAATAATAGCTAAGAAAGCCAAACAACAGAGAACCAATAAGCTCGAAGGGCTGCCCAAAACTCAAGCTTTGCGATACACGGGAGAAAAAACCAAGTATTCTACACAAGATAACTGACCATGTATAGTTCAGGCAGCTAAAGTCTTCCATCTTCCAACCCGCCCAATTGGAAGTGCCGGAAAAGTAACATATAACTAACCTGACCAACTTCTAAAAGGGCATATAATAAGCATCTACGTCAGAGGGAGGAGAGGTTTAAGTGGTGTAAGAAAGAGCCATGCAAGATGCATGTTGTGTTAAAACAAAGCAATTACCATTCAGATTTTAGCTATGAACACTTTTGTCTTATATGCTGTAACCCCCCAAATTTGAAAAAGTTTATTTCATTACTTGAAATCCAAAATGGAAAGGGGATACTTAGTGGTTCAGCTGGAGAAATATAATGATGAAGAATTTTTTAGATTTTAAAAAAGTGTTTTATTTGAAAAGTCACTGGCTTAGGAAAGTTTCAATTCTTGAAACATAACTATGTCAAGAAAGTGGCACAATTGGATGATAGTATCTTTAAGATAGATTAATAAATAGTTTGACAAAGTAAAGTTCAGACACATCATCCTCCAACTTGTCATCCTATTAGAACAAAAGCTTAAACTCTTTCAAATGTGGAAGAAAAATTATTATTTTTTGTTCCTCTATGACCTTGTAAAAATATAGTTTTCTTGTTAATTTACTAGTGGCCTAGTGAAGCTACTAGTAGCCTAAGACATCCTTGCCTATGGGGCTTCAAGTTCAACACCTCTTTCTTGCACCACCTTTTACTGACAGGAAAAATATGTATATATATATTTTTCCACCACTTTTTTCACAAAACATACGTAGAAGAGGCATCGAAGAGGTAAATGAAGAAGTTAATGAAGAGATTGAGAACCGATAGCCGACAATATGGAATGGTTTTTGGACAAGAAGAAAGACCCTTGAGAAGTGCTGCATAAAAAGGGCTTATGTTCTACACCAAATAGTTGTATAATCATGCATTTATGGAGTAATTGGTGAGGTTATAACGACGGCCTAGTTGGAGTAATCGTCAATTGCAAAACAGAAAAACCCAAAAATACGTTTATGGACCCTAAACAACCTAACAAGTAGTTCTGTGCCCCTAAGTGCCCAAGGTTACTATTCTTATGGAGTAATCACCAATGCTGTTATCCGTTTTGGGATGTTCTATAATGCTTTTCATATTTGGCAAGTCACATTCAAGAGTTGAATTTCCAATAAACGAGATGCAATTTGCATGGTTATGTATGAGAAGTTGCTAACTAGAAGCTTAAAGAAATTGCACGGCTTCAACAGTTACCATAGCAGCTATGATTCGTGCTAATTGTTTCCTTGTGCCTACTGAGAGAAAAAATTGCATCAGATTTTCGCTTCCCCTAGAATCAAATTGAAACCACGAGTATTGAAACCTATATAAGACAATGGTAAAAGATGTGGTTCTAGGATGTATTTGGCAATGGCAAATGTAAGCAGCCCAATAGCTACGAAGATGAAAAGGCACAATGTAAGAAGCACTGAAAGCAATCGCAACGCAGTAACATATATAATCATGCATCGATACGTTCCTATCAGGTTTAGAATAGTTAACTAATGTCCTCTAATGGTGGTGAAGATACTGGAACCTTGAATGCTGAAGCTCTGTTTATTCACATTGTTATTTAGTAAATTATTAAAAGCGCATAATAATATAGGCTAGCATCATATGTGGTTAATAAACGATACTTTGAGAAATTGCCAACTGAAGGGGAACGAAATATGGGGGTTCATAGTGCGATTGGCGAAGAAACATAGCATAATTCACAAACCCAGATTATATGATTGGCATTACTAATTTGCCAACTCCACGCTACTTACTTGGTCAGGTCTCCTATTTATTTTTATTTTTATTTTTTACCTTCAAGCTAACTGGTTCTTCCTAAAAGATTACATACATAAAAAGAAAAAAAAAAAATTGAGGTAGTTAACAGTCTCTCCCTTGCAAAGTTGAACAAGTGAGGTAGGTGCTAGCCATTTTTTTAGTTGGCTAAACCGATCTTTATCTCTCTCCCTCTAGACATGATACAACCTGTACAGCTTATAAATAATGACATGCTTTTCTATAAGCAGAGAGATGCATGCGAGAGAGAATACCTTGAGCCGATGCACACAATGAGCATCCCTGATGCAGAAGTGACTCTAACAGCTAGTTCAGCATCCCAGACATGAGAGCCCCATAGATACCAGAAACAATCCCCTCAGATAGTATTCGCCGCCCTTCTTCTTGATCAGCATTTTCCTTATGCACCTTTTCCGGGAGGAATCACCGACCCTTTATATAAAATTAACCTACTTATCAGAGCAAAGTACGTTTCTGGAATAAGAAAGTCACTTTACACAAGAAATTGGTCGTAGAGAGAGACGCAAAGAAGATTTTATGACTTTCATGAGGTAAGGGAGAAACCAAAACTGTGCTATAAACCGAATAGGCTCCTTTATTAAAGTTCAACATGAGTATTGGAACAAAGTGGCACCGTTGAGAAAGGAAATTCAAAATCCCGTGGATGAAAAAAAGAAAAGAAAAAGAAAGTACGCCTTTGCTGCTCGCTTTCTGGCTTCCGAAAGCAAAGAGAAAAATTAGGGAGGTAAACAATAAAGAAAATGAAAGAAGAGAAGGAAAAAAAAAATGGGGCTTTCACAGAGAGGAAAAAGAGGATGTACTAGAAGCAAACGAATTTCACACTTAATTTTATGACAGAAAGTGAAGCTATTTCCGCGAGTCTGCCAGTGATAATGCATTCGAGTAGAAGGAAACTGTAGAAAGAGTTCATACGTGGAGTAACAAGAACGAAAGGGAGAAAACAAAAGCAAGATGGGTTTTGCATAAAACACTTCGCCAGATCCAACCAAGAATGAGATACCAGCCCTGGTTTGCACAACTACTGTGGGTTGAAGAAGAAGAAGAAGAAGAAGAAGAATGATGAGCCCTACCAATCCTCCTACTTTTCCTTCTTCCTAAGTTTCTGTTGACATCTCACAGAGAACATGAAAACAGCAGCGGAGAGTAAACACATGTCAACTTGCTTCCTATTTTCGCCAAGCAGAACGTTAATGGCTTTAGTTATTGTAATTAACAATCTTCATGGATCCTCCGTACAAATGGCTACGCCTGGTCACACGACAAAGGTGACAGACCCGTCCCCCGGAATCTGAGTGGAAAACATAATTGTTATTTATGCACTGATAAATAGCTTCAATTGTCTTTGGTCTTCCTTTGTTTTTTCGATTTTATATTTTAGACTAATTTACTTTATTTTGCCCAGTTTCTGGCCCTAAATTAGATTTTGTATGACAATTTCATATTTATTGATTACCACTGAGTAAACCTTAGATAAATTTCTGAGAATTAAATAAATAAAAAAATTAATGATCTGTTGTCCATTTATTATTTTGGAATTTTTTTTTAAAAAAATTAAACTGTTTTGGTCATTCTTTCTGTGTGAAAACTCTTTTCTTGGTATTTGTTTTTCTTAGCAAGTGCACTCGCTGCAAATAGCATTAAATTTTTTATAAAAATTCCAGAAACGGTGCATAAATATATTTCTTGAATATTTTAATTGCTCAAAAAGCATAAAATTTGTTTAAATAGGTGTCATTTTCATTATGTCACTTTCATTATTATTTTGATAAGCTCCAATTAAAAACACGAGGTTGTGCAACTTAACTCTTGCTGATAAACATGTAGCACATGAACTCCATAAATAAATTCTCTTGGCATCTTATTAAAAGTTATGGAATACAAGTAATTAGCCATCCGTCATATCCATAAGGATCATATCTCACAAACTATCTCAACTTCGCAGCCTCCCATTACAGCAGAAGTTTAAGTAGACTCCCCAAAAAAAAAAATTCATAATTGACAAAAGAAAAAAGGAAAAAAAAAAAAAAGAACAATATCGTATAGCAGCTTTCCAATCATCTAACATCAAAACTTCAGCAATTTGATCTTCTTCAAAACAAAGCTGGAGAACATGTCAATCTCCGTAGTTGTGCATCAACGAGACCATACTATTCAGTCCCATATTAATTATGCAAATATCACATGCAGGACATAGATTATTCCTTGAAGGGCCACTGGGAATATCATTCCTATTTCTAAATGCAATAACATCAAACCAACAAGCAGCAAGTAATGCTAAAAAATGTTATGACATTGAACAAATCCCAGCCTGACTAAATCAACAATTCATTTTGATTTGTACAGATTTATGTGAACCTTACTTTGTAGTTCCTCCCATTTGAGTAATTTCCAACCTATACTTACCGTTCGAGGCACACGCTTAAATGCTAGTTTGAGCCCCATCAGGGGAAACGCTGTCAAATACTCCCAAATCACTATAATACAACAGATTGTTTAAAGTCAATCTGAATGATACTTGAACAATGTTATTCCAAGCGTAACTCGCCTCGGTCCTACGCTTGCTAGGTCGACTAATTACTTGACTTGGCAAGCGAATGGAAAAGTCTTGGGGTTTGAATACATTCCTTCATTCATGAAAACCCACAACCTGCAAAAACAGTACCAATAAAATCCCAGGTAACAATGTTTTAAGCTTTCAAAGGATGGCTGCCAACAAGCCCATCTCCGGGTTTTCCTGCTTCCCATATCAAAAAGAGATGGCTCTAAAGCTGACTTGTTCCTACTCGTTCAATTAGAATTAGTAATGGAATTCATACATGATTAGTTTAAACAACTAATTTGACAACAAAATAAAGTTAACGATCTACAACATACAACAAAAGCCAAAAATATAGGAAATAGTATAGTTATCTTATATCGATTTTCTTTATACGGGACCGCTTAATTAATGGCCTCATGGTCCCCTGAGAAGAATACAGGATGACACATCTTTTGCCATTTCCAGGCTTCGAACTTCATCACGTTCAAATATGGCTCAAATTCAGTTCTTACATTATAAGATAGCGATACAACATTTTCTATTTTAAGCACCAAAATACTTATGGTCATCAAGGCAGATTTTCACATGGTGATTGTGGTTTTATTGTGCACCTTAAGCAGTTGAAACACCAATCCATACTAATATATATGGTAGAGAAACATAAAATCAAGATAATACAACCGATGATATAAGATCACGGGATGGCCTCCAATGAGACCATTCTCGGCTTCACGGTAACCCAATAAAGAAACCAAGAAAATCAGTCCCTCGCACTGAAAGGAAGTAAAAGATTACATAATATAAGAATGACCTAGCCTAGATTGAATTTGATTATGAACCGAAGAGAGCAAATTGGGGATAATAGTTCAGGGATTGGCAGTTGAGTGTAGGGGGATAGGGATATCCTTGGGAACTGCAGGGATTGTTGGCAAAGTTGGTTTTGGCAGGTCCGTAAGATGAGGAAGTGTTGGCAGCTCTGGCTTTGGCAAAGTTGGCAATTCAGGCTTTGGCAAGCTCGGAATTTCTGGCAATGGTGGCAGTTCAGTCTTGGGCAAAGTTGGCAATTCAGGCTTAGGCAAGCTTGGGATTTCTGGCAACGGTGGCAGCTCAGTCTTGGGCAGAGTTGGCAGCTCTGGCTTTGGTAAACTTGGTAGTGGCAGTTCAGGCTTAGGAAGCTCAGGTGTCACGGGCAACGTTGGTTCTAAAAGGTGTCGAGCCCCAAAAAGGACTTTGCTACAGCTCATCAAAACCATTGTAATTAGCATCAGCTGCGCCATAGAGTTGGAAGAGAGGCGGGCATACACCATTGTGGGAGCAGATGAAATGCTTCAAGAGAGCTCGCAAAAGGTTTCTGCAAGGTGTTTTGTGCAGGGCAATCACGATTCCCACAAGTATGGATTTTATAGAAGCGAGTTCAAAGGAACAGGTAGGTTGGTGAGGAAGCTCTACTGTTGTTTGGTGTACTTCCCACCTAATACAGCTTCAACATTTATCATCATAAGGACTAAACAAGGATATCCTCGACGTCCAAACAATCAAACCGGTCAGATTAGAGTCCATTCTAACTGCCAATGCCAATACTTGAGGCTGGATTTTCTACAACTGGGTTTCGTTTCTTATGGGTAGCTGAACCAGAAGTCGGCTAATCAGGAACCAGTGTTTGTCTGTTGGGTGTACTCATGGAGGAAGTTTTATGAGATTAGGTGGGTGGGATCCGGTGGAAACTCAAGCTTGGCCTACCAAAAAGGGTAAGGAATGATTCGAAATAAAAGAAAAACAATAAGTGTAAACTCACGGTTTGATTCTATTTGAACAAAGAGATAACATCTAAGGAAGCCAAGCAACATAAGTACAGTTAAGGCCACCTAAAATCTTCCATCTTCCAACCCTGACGCAACTAAAAATCAGGAAGTTCGGATTCAACTCTCCATTAGATGTGCCAAAAAACCAACAAAAAGCCAACTCTTAAAAACGTATATAATAAAATAACTAGCTGAGAGGGAGGAAACCTTTAAGTGGAAGAAGAGAAAGCCAAGCATGATGCAAGCAGAACACTGGTAAGACAGAAACTGCATGGGTAATGGGTAGTGTATTATCTCGTCCCCATTTCTCCCAATAAAAATTTATTTTTCCTGTGCCTCTTCGCAGAACAAATCACTAAGAAGAGTTCTACATCATCCTGAAAACAAATCCATATATTTTCTCTTTAAATCAATGAAGAGACATTCAACAAAAGCATTCCCCAACTCATTGCGTAAAAAAACTGAAAAATAATTTGATTAAAGGTGTTGATTTTTGGTGACTACCACTCATCAAAGGTAAGTAAAATCTGATATGCCTGAGTAATATTTTTTCAAAAAATTTGAGGTTTTCCAAGAAGCTATATTATGAGATTCCTAGAAACAATTTTGCGAGTTCAAAAACTAGATCGACAGCAGAGTCAATAGAGTATTAAAAGACCAACTGAGGAGTGCTGCATAGAAAGGGTTTACGAGGTAAAACAAATATATTTTTCTCCAAATCTATTTATAGTTTTGGATTGCTTATGGTCCAGAAAAGTGGCATTCATGGCCTCAATGTCGTACTTTCTGTTGTCCAGGTTTTAGCCATGACCATTGTTGTGTAAAATAGCTGTAACACCCCAAATTTATAAACGTTTATTTTATAACTTCCAATTTTTTTACTTGGATTTAAAAAGGGCTACACATGAAATTAAAAATGGAAAAAAGATACTTTAGAAGGTGGTTTACTTTAAGAAATACAGACTAAGAAAATTTTATATTTCAGAAAAAGAGCTCAAATTTCAAGATCTTAGGAAAATGTCAGTTTTTGAAAGGTGACAATATTAGAAAGTCAAAAAGAATCAGAAAGACCCAAAAAATTAAGATGATAGACTAGTAAAAAATTAGACAAGGTAGGGTTTAACACACATCATCCTTCAACTTGTTATCCTATAGGAACCACAAGAACTTAGGGGAAGTAAACCCTTTGAAGTTCAAAATATATATATATATATATATATATATATATATATATATATATATTTTGAATTTTTGAAAACTGAGAAAATGAAGTTTTGAGTTTTCCAAATATAAAGAAGGCTGGGGCCCTTAATTTTCCATTTTTGAAATTTAAATCTTATAATTTTTAAGAATAGGGGAACATTTAAGGAGAAAGTAAGTCCTAAACGTTTTTGGAGGATCGCTAAGGTTAGCTTTAAGAAATTGATCAAAGGAGGATGGGGAAAGAAAAAAGAGTTTTCCTGGATTAGGAAAGAGATCTTCTCTCTTGTCCCCTTTTTCTCTTTAGCAGTTTATTTGTCCTGCATCTTTTCACAGAACAAATTACATAAAACAGTTCTACATCATCCTGACAACAAATCCATATATTTTCTATTCAAATCAATTAAGAGACATTGAGGAAAAGATGTTCTATTTGGGTGACTACATCTCATCTGAATCCAGAGGCGACAATATGGAATGATTTTTGCATGTAAAGAAAGTGTTTTGGGGGTACTAATGACCCTTTAGAAGTGCTGGATAAAAAGGACATACAAGCTACACCAAATAGATATCTGTCAGGGGGAATAAAAAAAAAAGGACTTTCAAAAGGGAACGGCACTTTAGGCAAACCATTCACTGATACGTGGCTGTGGTTTTGGCATCATAAGGAAATAATTAACAAATTGAAGGAAATCAAAGTGAATTCTTTTTTTCTTTTGGTAAAGAGAAATGGTGTCCGTTTGCATTTTGTGCATCCAAAGCAAGCAAGAAAATACATAATCAATAAGGTATGGTGACATAAATCCTAGCAAACTCAAATAAACAGTACCACAAACAGGAGGTCCATGAAGTGCAAAATATGCTCTACCTTTTTACGTAGGACCTCTCATTGGTGTATGTTTAGAACTAAAATAGCAGAATATATAAATTGTGGGCGTCCATGTCATGAAATCCAACCCAAGCACTACATGACATTAACTACCAAACTAAGCCTAGATGGAATTTCAATATGATATTTAAAAAACAAGAAACCTTATAGTTTGAAGCTAAGGAACTTTTGACTTGGAATATAATTAGATGCATTCGTGTCATCTGAATAAAATTTCCTAATCAAATTTTTGGTTAGGGTATGGAAAATTGTTGTTAATGGGAAGCTTAATGCTTATTTATTTCCCTAATATTTCTCCACAACTCCGTTTATTTCTCATCCTTCTTCCAGTTGCCCTTTTATTACATTCTTCTCTCTTTACTGTTAAACATTTAGACCTGTAAATCTTTCCGTAAGTCTACAGACGTAAATTCCATTCTGACTACTTATCATGATAGAACCTTAACTGGATTAGCACTTTCCACATCAAGGTCTAATCCTAATTCCTTAACGCTAGATGAAGACTTGCACGACTCGGACAGTCCTGCATCACCTTGTAATATAGAATTGTGCACATTTTATAAGGTAGAATTTGTCAAACTTTTCTACTTGTATCCAAGAAGACCAATGTACGACAAAAGCACTCCTTATCAATAGTTAATACATATACTTCTGGTCCTGAAAAATTATGTTTCCTTAGCTTTAAACCACTCATGGATGGTTTGGTAATCCAAAAATAATAGAATCTAACCTCATGACATCAGGCCATCTGGTTTTGTGGGTGCCACGCCAACAGATGTGTACCATCTTCCAAAGGGATCCCACACTCCAAGATTCACCATGCAATCCGACCAGGTGAGACAGATAACCATGTACGGTGAAGGCACCGCACAAAAGTTCCCGTGCGTGCCATGCCCTTCCCAAGGGTCCGACCTGAGTGCACCTGAGTGGACCTGAGCCTCGATATCATAAAAAAAATAAAAAAATAAAATTTCCATACTCACGACACCCAGGTTATCCCAATTTATGAACGCCACACCGCTAAAGGAGTACCGCACCTTTCATAGGGGGTCTCAAGCTCCAAGGTTCACCATGCCATGAGTACATATTAAACATCAAAAGAATTTCACAAAGGTATGAAATTTTGTTCGACTGGAAGTAGTTAAGTGGTAGAAACCAGCATCTGCTTCCGAGTCCTTCTCCAAGGAGGCGTCACATAAAATTATCTATCAAAGAAAACTCAAGGTTAGCAGATTTTGAGTAAGCCACAAACACTTAATATAAGTGGTATGCAAACGTGAATCCATAAGATAATGTTGCTCTATGGCTAATGATCGATATAGTGGTATATGAAAGTTATAGGCCTCACAATATTCTAATGTATCCCAGTTAACCTTTCACAATTTTCATCCCTAGCTTTGATGATGGGATTCTCTCATTTCTTGGAATAATGCTTTGACAATGCCATTGTGAATGCTAATAGTACGGGCTTGGTGTGAAGATCATAGCATAATTCACAAACCCAGATTCAGGTGACAGGAATTCCATATGATTGGCATTGCTCATTTACCAACTCCACTCTACTTACTTGGTATGGTCTCCTATGCAACCAGTACAGCTTATATATAATCACATGCTTTTCTATAAGCAGAAAGATGTACCTTGAGCTGGTGCACACAATGAGTATATCTTGACGCATAAGGTACTCTACTAGATGGTTTGGCATCCCAGGCATGTGAGCCCCATAGATACCAGAAACACCCCCCTCGGCTAGTATTCGCCGGCCTTCTTCTTGATCTGCATTTTCCTTATGCACCTTTTTTGGGAGGAATGTCCGAGCCTTAAGGGAAAATTTTGGGATGTAAGTAATAAAAAATTTAAAAAGAAAAAGAAAAAGAAAAAGAAAAAGAGAGAGTAAACCGGGGTTTTTGCTCTCACAAAGAGAAGAAAGAGGATCTATTAGAAGCAGAAGAATTTCACACTTGATATTATGCCAGAAAGTGAAGCTATTTCCGCGAGTCCACCGGTGATAATGCATTGGAGTAGAGGGAAACTGTAGAGAGAGTTTATACGTGGAGTAACAAAAACGAAAGGGAGATAACGAGAGAAGATGGGTTTTGCATAAAACAGTTTGCCAGATCCATCCAAGAATGAGATACCTGCCCTGGATTGCACAACTACTGCGGGTTGAAGAAGAAGGAGAATGATGAGCCCCAACCCATCCAAACCCATTCAGTTTACAAATTACAATGGCCGAAACTCCTACTTTTTCTTCTTCCTAGGTTTCTCTTGACATCTCACAGGGAACCAGATAGAAAAGCCACCAATAGTTGCAAGAGAGAGACATGAAAACATCCATCAACTTGCTTCCTGTTTTGGCCAAGCTGAGCGTTAATGGCTTAGATATTATAATTAATAATCTTCCGTACAAATGGCGACGCCTGATCACACAACAAAGATGATGATGACCTCTTTGTGCAATCTGACAGATTCGTCCACCGGAATCTGGCTGTAGAACCCATTTAGAACAACCAGTGCTAGTTTACATATT
This sequence comes from Casuarina cunninghamiana, assembly GCA_028551485.1. NCBI lineage: Eukaryota > Viridiplantae > Streptophyta > Magnoliopsida > Fagales > Casuarinaceae > Casuarina > Casuarina cunninghamiana. The sequence continues at coordinate 10,844,764 of CM052371.1, forward strand.
AATTTCTTTTCACCCATTTATATACATTATTATCCATGATAAAAAGTTTATATTGTCTTTTTGTTTTTTTTTTTTTTTTTTTGGATTTTATATTTTCGAGTAATTCATTTTATTTTGCCCTAAATGAGATTTTGTAAGACATTTTATATTTATTGATTACCATTGAGTAAATCTTACATGAATTTCTAAGAATTAAGTACAAAAAAAGAATGATTTCGAACTTGTTTTTTAATTTCTTTTTCCAAATTAAACTGCTTCGGGCAGTATTTTTTGTACCAAAAAGCAAAAAGTAAAATAGGAGAAAAGAATGGCGCAGGAATATATTTCGTGAATATTTTTTTATATATTTTATTTGCTCAAAAAGCATAAAGTTTCTTTGAATAGATGTCATTCTCATTATGTAATTTTCTATGTAATAATCTCCATTTATTTATTTATTTATATTTCGTAAAAAGACTAAGTCCAATAAGTTATATTCATAACATAAATTGACTTAAATGTCAGCCTGTGGGAAAATATATATAGCAAGGCATAAAAAACCTGACCCCTTAGTAACAAATTCATCAAATAGTAGTAGCCTTTCAATAAAATACTAAGTCTAAAGAATAAGAGACTAGCACAAGTGCCTAGTCTAAATGATAATATAAAGCAGTAAAAAAACAAAATGCACATAGTCTATGAAAGAAGAATTGGTCAAGGGATTAAAAACACATGGTTGTGCAACTGAACTCTTGCTGATAAACAGGTAGCACAGGAACTCCATAAATAAATTCTCTTAGCATCATAAAAGTTATGGAATACAAGTTATTAGCCATCCTTCACATCTCTAAGGATCATATCCCACACACTATCACAATTTCGCAGCCTCCCCATTACAGCAAAAGTCTAAGTAGACTCCCCAGAAAATTCTTTTTACACCTGAAAAGGATTCACAATTGGGGAAAAAAAGAAGCATTATATGGTGTAACAGCTTTTCAATCGTCCAACATCATAGCTCACCAATTGGAATTTCTTCAAATCAGAGCTAGAGAGAAATGTTAATATCCATTGTTGCATCAACTAGGCCATTTCATCCAGTCCAACAATTGATTATGCAAATAATGCATGCAGGACATAGTAAATACTGAAAAATCTTATGACATAGAACAATTCCTGGCCTCACCAAATCAACAACTTCATACTCGGTCAAAGAAAATTATTAGTACCTCATTTGTACAGATTTATGTGAACATTCTTTTGTTTTTTATCTGATTAATTTCCAAGCTATACTTACCATTTGAGGCATACTAGAATGTTACTTTGAACCCATCAAGGAAATTCCATCGTCACTTAGCTAGTTAACTTAGTGGTGAGTTAGTAACAATTCCAAGCAAAAAAGGGAAACCCTATCAAGTTCTTCAACAAGAATACAGGTTTAAGCTTAGATCTTAACCACCGATGTTTGTGCCATCCGTAGTTCATTAACAAGATGAGACATCTTTTGCCATTTCCAGACTTTGAACTTCCTTCCGTTCAAATGTGGCTCAAATTCAAATCCAGCATTATAAGATACCCCTACATCATTCTCAATTTTAAGCACCAAAATACTTATGGTCATCATCTCAAGCCTTGTCAAGGTAGATCTACACATGGTGATTTTGGTTGTGTTGTGAGCCCAAAGCATTTGAAGCACCAATCCATACTTAATATATATGGTAGAGCAACATAAAATCAAGATAATACAACTGAAGATATAAAGAGTATCGGATGGCCTTAAGAGAGACCATTCTCAGCTTTGCGACAACCATTAAAGCAACGGAGTACATCAATCTCCAGCACACAAAGGAAGTATAAGATTACATAATACAAGAATGTCTTAGTCTAGATTGAATTTGACTGCGATACTGAAGAGTGCGAATCGTGGATTAAGTTCAGGGATTTGTGGTTGAGTGGAGAGGGATGGGGAAGTCCTTGGGAACTGCAGGGACTGTTGGCAATGTTGGTTTTGGTAGCTCCGGAAGATGAGGAAGTGTTGGCAGTTCAGGCTTTGGCAAAGTTGGCAGTTCAGGCTTTGGCAAAGTTGGCAATTCAGGCTTAGGCAAGCTCGGGATCTCTGGCAATGGTGGCAGTTCAGTCTTCGGCAAAGTTGGCACCTCTGGCTTTGGTAAACTGGGAAGTGGCAATTCAGGCTTAGGAAGCTCAGGTTTCTCAGGCAACTTTGTCTCTGAAAGGTATCGAGCACCTACAAGGACTTTGCTGCAACTCATCACCAACATTGTAAGTAGCAACAGCTGTGCCATAGAGGCGGAAGAGAGGCGGTCAGGAGCCATTGTTGGAGCCAATGAAATGCTTTAAGACAGCTTGCAAAAGGTTTTGTACCCAGTGTCTAGTATGGCATAATAGCAATACCCTCATGCATGGATTTTATAGAAGTGAGTTCAGGGGAATAGGTTGGTTGGTGTGGAAGCTCTACTGTGTTTGGCGACCTACTTCCCACCTAAACAGCCTCCATATTCATCGTTTATATGTTAGCACGGTACTTGTGTTTGTACAAAATCACCTTTTAGATTAGTGTTAACTACAAAATGTATATCCATAAGTCCACTTTAACGGCTAAAGGTAATGTCAGCGGCTGGATTTTCTACAACTGGCATTCGTTTCTTATGGGTAGTTGAACAAGACGTCTGCCTGTCCTGAACCAGTGGTTGCGTGTTGGGTGTACTTACGGAGGAAGCTTGTGTATTGTACACCTTGAGGACATCCAATAATGCAGGCTTTGTGGCAATGGACTAGAGCAGAGGATAGGATTTAGTTGCAGTAAAAGGTTAATAAGCGAGGGAAGTAACTTGTAGAGGTACGATCAACCTTGACTAACTTGTAAAGTGCCAATGAAATTGTAGAAGAGTTTGCAGCAAAAGTAAATCAGATGAGGTATTCGACTTAGCTGCAGTTGGTAGATAGCGTGGCAACAAGCGAGGGAGTCTTGAGAACCTTCACACAGCAGGATAGGCGTTGGTTTTGGTTATGCCTAATGATGGCAGTGATCGATGGATCAGGCGAAGGAACAATGCACAAAAGTAGCCTTCATGGTCAAGGAAAGGGAGGGATCTAACATGGAAAAGGAGATAGAGAACAAGGATAGAAATGTGATGCGTGGGTCCGTAGACGAGGCTCTTCCCCAGAGGGAACAGGTGGGTAAGGACAAGGATAGGAGGGTGACATAATTGAGATTAGGTGGTTGGCGGTGGGTCCGAGTGGCGACTCAAGCTTTGCCATACCAAAAAGAGTAAGGAATGCTTCTAAATAAGAGATAATCAAAAAGAACAAACTGTCCATTGGAATCTAGTTGGACAAACAAAGAAATAATGTCTAAAAAGGCCAAACAACAGGAAACCAACAAGCCCCAAGCAGTGGCCAAAACTCAAGCATTGCCGCAAGTGGGAGAAAATACTAAGTATTCCACACAAGATAACGGACTGATGTACAGTTTAAGGCCACCTAAACTCTTCCATTTTCCAACCCGGAACAACTAAAAATCACAACTTCCCAGCGAGTTTTAGTCATGGATCCACAGGAAAACCCAAAATCCATGGAGATATGGATTCAACTATCAATCAGATGTGCCGAAAAACTAACAAAAAAAAACCCAATCGGACCAACTCTTAAAAGCGAATATAGCAAATCTGTATCTCAGAGAGGGAGAGGTTTAAGTGGTACATGACAAAGCCATGCATGATGCAAGCGGAATACTGTGGTGAGACAGAAACTGCGTGAGTAGTATTAATGCAAAACAATGGGTAGTCTATTCACTAGGGTTTCATCTTCAACGAAGCCGAAAAATATTTTTATGGTTTTGGATTGCTTTTGGTCCATGAAAGTGGCATGCATGGGCATAATGTAGTACTTTCTGTTGTTCAGGTTTAGCTATGAGCATTATTGTGTAACATAGCTGTAACACCCAAATTTTGAAACTTTTATTTGATAACTTCCAATTTTTTCCTTAGATTTTAAAAGGGCTAGAAGGTTATTCACTTCAAGAAATACACTGAATAAGAAAGTTTTGTCTTTCAGAAAAGTTTATATTTCAGAAAAAGAGCTGAAACTTCAATGGCTTACGAAAGTGTCAATTCTTGAAAGGTGACTGTAATAGGAAAGTGATAAGAATCAGAAAGTTCCAAAAAATTAAGATCATATGTATCTTAAAGATAGATTAGTAAACAAACTAGATAAAGTACGGTTTAGACAAATCATCCTTCAACTTGTTGTCCTATAGGAATCACATAAGCTTAGGGGAAGTAAACCCTTTGAAATTTGAAAGAAGAGTGATTTTTGAATTAGGGAACATATAAGGAGAAGTGAGCCCTAGACGTTTTTGGAAGAGCTCCAAGGTTGCTTTAAGAAATTGATCGAAGGAAGGAGGATGGGGAAAGAAAAAAGGTCTTGTAGTCCAGGACCGGTCACCTCAATGGAGAAAAGAGATCTCGTCTCTTGTTATCATTTTTCCCCATAACAGTTTATTTGTCCTGCATCTTTTCACGAAACAAATTACATAGAAAAGTTCTACATCATCCTCACTACAAATTCATCCTAGGCATATTCTAGGCATATTCCTCTTGAAAGAGATGTTATACCATGGCTCTCTATTAAAAATGTTTTTCTCAATCCTTAATTATTATTAAGAATGGTGCAGCAAAAATCTAACACTACCTAAATTCTAATTAAAAATTCTTTCTGAAAAGAGTAAGTTTCTCCAACTCTAATGTTGATTTTTCATTTGATTAAGTTTTCAAACATAGTATTAATGCCTACATTCTAGATGGCACTCATGCGCAAGACCTGTGATCTAAAATGGTTGTTAGGAATTGCATACTCTTGGTATGAAGCCCATAAGTTACGTTAGTTCTGAGGACGCATGTCCAATAGTATGGGAAAAGTCCTATATCACCTAAATTGTATTTACAAATCGATTAGACTTTCGAACAATTATCAAATTCACACAATTGCAAAGCAAAGGCAAAAGTAATGACGTGATATATGAAGCTACCATGCAGAGAAACTCAAAGGAAAAGGATTACCAGAATTTTCACAAGCACAAGCATCTGGGTGAGCTTATTTCGCTGATATGGTCGGGGAAGATTGTTGGTACCTTATTGCTCCATGCTCCACTATCTGCTGCATTTGGCAAAAAATAAAACTCACTGATCTCTTATAATTGGCAACTGGTTGGATTCACTCACTATCATACGCCCTTTTCCTTCTATTCCTATTCCTATTGACTCACTATCATACTATTTTCTTTAATGTGCAACACAGGATATCCTTTGCCAAGTTTCTGAGCTTTTGTTTTTGCTTTTTAGTCTGTCTTCGGACTGTTCTTTTGTTTTCTTGGTCCATTGAACTGTCTAGAATTATTGTTACCTTTGCCAGTTCCTGTTTCTTCTGGGGACCTTGTTTTTCTGCTTCCCCTTGTCTTTGTCCTTCGTTCTAGCTCATTTAATTACCAGACATCCAAACAGTAGCAAACCTACAGCAAAATAGTACGCAAAGTAGTTAAATTTCCTTTCACTCCAAAGTGTCGTCTACTTATCAGTGCCAAAGGGCCATAGGGTTTATAAAGGGCTTTAATGTAGAAGTTCCTGCAGGTTCTAGCTGATCACCTAAAGTTGGCACTGAATCTACGGATAAAGGGTGCTCGAATTTAATTGGTTTTGAATCCACTTGTAATAGATCATCGACCATTAATCTAGAAAAATGAACTCATTAGTACTTTAGAGGTCACCTGTCTGGCTTGTAGTTAGGAGGTCTGTTACATGAAAATCTTAAAGTTTTAGAATTGGGTCAATTCATGTTCTAACAATCATCTACTATACACGTCCATTCAAGAGAAAGAAAAGGCAAGAATAAATTAGAAGTCAAGTCTCAGGCGTTCAGAGAATCTGTGTTAATGGTTTCAAATTAAAGAAAATAAACTGTTGAGTTTGATATGAACAAAGAACTCGAGATGGGCTTGAATCTTTACGTTTACCCCACTGATGAAGTAATCATGTATGCTAACTTCAACGAATTAATGAAAAAGCAATGTGAAGAAATGACAAGAAAGGATATGGGAAAGAGGGGCATTAATCCAAAAAACAAGGGAAAGAGCACTATTAGAATCACAAGTTTACACTTGCCATTATATGCGTAGTACTTCTATCTTTGTAGCATCATACTTACTATGTCCTATACATTAATTTTTCTAGTTAGGCATCTTGTCTCCAATTCAGGTGAAGATAAAAGATGTAGTCCTTCAGGTTTTCTGCACTATTTACATGAGCAATTATGGTTGAACCACGTTCATGGGTGACATTTTCATTTTTCAGATATTCCCTTTCTTTCCCGTCTGTTTATTGTATACTATATATAAATTTTTTTTCCCTAAATGGTCACGTTTCAACAATTCAGGTGAAGGTAAAAGATGTTCTCCTTTGCGTTTTCTGTATCACTTGCATGAGCTCTTACGGTTGAACCATGTTAGTTGTTTGTACTTTCATCTTTTAGATACTTACTTTCTTTCACACTTCTTTTTCTGTATTGAAGTCACATTCTTGTTAGCTTTACCAGATTTTGCTAGTCTAATACAATATTATTTTCGTATATTATTTTGTCCATTCATGTACATATCCATAACTTTCTAACTACTTCTTTCGTTTTCTTTCTTCATTTTATGTATCTAGTAAAGTTATTTATGCCATTTCTATAGTTTGTTCAACCTTCGTGATTAATCGATCTTTAAGTCTCTCTTTCTCCCCCTCACCCTAGAAATGATACGACCATGCGAGACTGCAAAAACAAAAGGATTTGAAGGTATGAAAAAACGACATACTTTGATATCCGCAGAAGATGAGTGCGGGAGAGAATACCTTGAGCCGGAAGACACAAAGAGCACTTTTGTAGCAGAAGTCACCTGCTTTGCCACTGCTGTGTTGTGGATCTCCTTGATCTGCATTTTCCTTCTGCTTCTTTCTCTGCTCCCCTATCAAATCAACCAACTTATCAGGGCAATTCTCTATGAACAAAATTTAGACAGAGAGAGAGAGGCAAAGAAAATTTGATGACTTTCAGATGGTACAGGAGAAACCATAACCAATGCTTTCAACCATAGAGGATCTTTATAGAAGTTCAATAGGAGTATGAGATCAAACTGGTATCTTTGAGGTATGGAAAACACAGTACACCAAGCTGCTCGCTTTCTGGATTCCGAAGGCGAAGGGGAAACTGGGGATGTACATAATAAAGAAAATCAAAAAAGGGAGAGGAAAAAAATCAAAGGCTTTCTTTACACAGAACAAAAGAGCGAGAGCAGACTGGGTCTTTCACAGAGAGAATAACAAGATGTAGCAGAAAGAAAACGAAAATAAAATGAGCTAAATAGAAAGTGGAGCTCTTTTCGGGAGTGTACCAGTGATAATGCATTCGTGTAGAAGGAAACTTGGAGCAGCAAGAAAGAAAGGGAGAAGACAAAAGCAAGATGGGTATAGCATAAAAAACACTTGGGCAAATCCAGCCAAGAATGAGAAACCACCATAACTTGCACAGGTATTCTGGGTTGAAGAAGAAGAATGAATGAATGATGAACCCTACCAATCCAAACTCAATGAGCTTACAAAGTTTAAGTGGCCTAACTTTAATAGGTTGTTATCGTCGTCCGTAGTCCTGTTGACAAGCCACTCAGAACCAGAAAGAAAGCCACCACTAGCTCTTACGGCGACAACGAAACAGCAAATGAGAATGTATTACGGCGACACAACTAAAACTTGAGGTTTGTCAGACAGAGCTCGGTGGTTTCCGAGGATTTTCCATACCAATGGCCACGTCCCCCGGAACTATATATAAGGAAACCCCATCTAAGTTTAATGAAAATTTAATCGGAAGATAATACATTGTGTAGATTACTCTATTTTAAATAATTATTTTCATGATAACTTAAGGCTCATTTGAATTTATGACAACTATTTATCGCTTGACCATATATGAGGAACTTTAAATTTATTTTAAGTTTGAGAATACTTTACTATTTTCTTACTAAGAAGATAACTAATCTTCTACTTTTGAAGAAGCAAAAGTATTTGGTGAAAACGAGGATAAATAATTTCAGCTTGAAAAAGATAAAAAGATTCATTAAATTCAAAAGAATTTGCCAAGTATGAATTTAATGATGACAATTATGATGATTATGTAGAAAACATTAAAACAAATGCTTTTGCTAATGGAGTAAAAGTGGTGCATAATAGCCTTCTTCATTGCAAATAAAACATTTGCAAGTTTTTCTTTTGCTTCCATATTTCTTTTTCCTAATATATAGTCTTTTTGGAGAAAAAGTCTTTTTTGACTTTTTCCATTTTTTCCACTTAAATTGCTTTGGTTTTTTTTTTAGGTTAAAAAAAAGTGGGGAAAAAAACTCCATGTTGGAATTTATTTTTCTTTGTAAAAGCACTCTAACTTAAACTAATTTTAAAAAAAAAAAAACAAAAGAAACAATTCCATCAATGGCACATGAATATATTTCGTATATATTTTATTTGCTCAAAAAGAAAGAATATTTCTTTGAGTTGATGTCACTTTCATTATGTAGTTTCCAATTATCTTACCAATCTCCAATTCAAAGCACATGGTTGTGGAACAAACACTTGCTGATAAATAAGCAGCACTAGACTTTCATATCTTCCATAAATAAGATATCTCTTGTCGTCATAAAAGTTATAGAATACATGGTAGTAGCCACTCTTCATGTCCATAAGGATAATATCCCACACACCATCACAATCTTGCAGCCTCCCACTCCAGCAAAAGTCTAAACTGGACTCCCCCAAAAATTTTCTTATCCATCATTCACAATTAAAAAAAAGAATAGTGCAGGAAAAGAAGAAGAGCATTATGGTGTAGAAGCTTTTCAATCATCCAACATCATATCTTCAGCAATTTGGAGTTCACGGTACCAAAGCTGTAGAACATGTCAATCTCCATTGCTGTTCATCAACTAGGGCATATTATCCAATCCCACATTACTTATGCAAATAATGCATTTTGTTGTTACTCAAACAATTACTTTGTCGACTTATTTAGGACATTAATTGTTACTTGAAGGGCAACCAAGAGTAACATTCTTATTTATGAATTTTATAGTATCAAATCAATAAGCAATTCATAGTATTACTGAAAAATGTTATGACACAGACCAGATTCTAGCCTCACCAAATCAACATCTTCATAGTCAGTCAAAGCACATCACAACTACCACAATGGTATAGATTTATGTGAACGTTATTTTGTTTCTCTTACCATTTGAGTTTCTCTACAATGCCTATAATCACAACAGATTAAGAAAAACTTGTTTTAAACTCAATCTGAATATGCTACTCTGAACGACCTGACTACTAGTGGAACTTGCCTTGGTCCAAAGCTTGCTGGAATGACTTATTAGTAGAGAAGGCTAGCAAATAACGGAGAATGTTGTGGTGGGAATACATTCCAATATTCATGAAACCATAATATTAGAAAAATGTACAACCTTCAAAACAGTGTCAATAAAATCCCATGTAATAATGTTGTAAGCTTTCAAAGGATGGTTACTACCAAGCCCACCTCCGGGTTGTCTGGCTTATAAAAAGAGGGGGCTCATGGGTTGGCTGCTTATTTGTGTTGATTCTATTAGAATTCGTTATCGAATCCACGGATGATTAGATAGGGTTAACGGTCAGCAAGATAAAATAAGAACTCAAAATATGATACCACAAAAGCCCAAAATATAAGAAGCTATGTAGTTATCTTTATTGTCTACGCAGATTCACACATGGTGATTTTGGTTACTTTATGCACATAAAGCACTTAAAACACCAATCCATATTCAATATTTCTGGTAGAGTAACATAAAATCAAAATAATACAACAAAGATATAACAGTACATGATGGCCTCGAATGGCAACCATAAAAACAACAGAATACATAAATCCTCAGCACACGAAGGAAGTATCGGTACATAGTACATGAAGTCTTAGCCTATATTGAAGTTGACTATGATATTGAAAAGAACGAATCAAGGATAAAAGTTCAGGGATTGGTGGTTGAGTGGAGAGGAACGGGGATGTCTTTGGGAACTGCCGGGATTGATGGCAGTGTGGGTTTCGGCAGCTCCGGAAGATGAGGAAGTGTTGGCAATTCTGGCTTTGGCAAAGTTGGCAATTCAGGTTTAGGCAAGTTAGGGATCTCTGGCAAAGGTGGCAGTTCAGTCTTGGGCAAAGTTGGCACCGCTGGCTTTGGTAAACTGGGAAGCGGCAATTCAGGCTTGGGAAGCTCAGGTATCTCAGGCAAAGTTGTCTCTGAAAGGTGTCGAGCCCCTACAACGACTTTGCTGCAACTTATAAAAAGCATTGTAATTAGCAACAGCTGTGCCATAGGGTTGGAAGAGAGGCGGGCATGAGCCATTGTGGGAGCAGATGAGATGCTTCAGTGAAAGAGGTTTTCTGCAAACTGTTTTTGAATAGCATAATTACAGTTTCCACATGCATGGATTTTATAGAAGCAAGTTCAGAGGAACAGGTGGGTTGGTGAGGAAGGTCCACTGTTTTTGGTGTACTTCCCACCTACAAGGATACCGTATTTATCATTATCCTAAGGCCGTATTTATCATCATCATACCAACAAAGTGTCCGTTGGATTCTAGTTGAACAAACAAGGAAATAATGGGTAAGAAAGCCAAACAACAGAGAACCAAAAAGCTCGAAGGGCTGGCCAAAGCTGAAGCTTTGCCATTCACGGGAGAAAAAACTAAGTATTCCACACAAGATAACTGACCAAGTATAGTTCAGGCACCTAAAGTCTTCCATCTTCCAATCCACCCAATGGACTCAACGAAAAATTGGGATTCCCAGCATCGTTTGCTCATGGGTCAAAAGGAGGACTCCAAACCCAAATAGATTTGTATTCAACTACCAATTAGAAGTGCCGAAAAAGTAACAGTTAACCAACCTGACCAACTTCTAAAAGGATATATAATAAGCATCTACGTCAGAGGGAGGAGAGGTTTAAGTGGTGCAAGAAAGAGCCATGCATGATGCATGTGGCGTTAAAACAAAACAGTTACCATTCAGATGTGGAGGGCTTGTGGACAAAAAAGCAAGACCCTTGAGAAGTGCAACATAAAAGGGCTCATGTTCTACACCAAATAGATTTTTTTAGCAAAAAAAAAAAAAAGAAATCTTCTTAAAAAGAACGGCGCTTAAGGCAAACCATTCACCGATACGTGGCTGCGATTTTGGGACTACAACTAATAGCGAAAATGAAGTAAACCAAGAAATACATAACATTAAATACCAAATACTGAGCCTAGATGGAGGTTCAGTATGATAGTTAAAAAAAACAAGAGTGGAAGGAGAAAAAAAGTTTAGGCTGCGAATGCATCAAACTAGAAGAAAAACTTTCCAAACTGCAACAGCAACGCGAAAGGTTCCATACAAAAAAGAACCCTTGTGAATTTAACCTTAAAAATTTATGAGTAGGAGTATAATCATGAATTTATGGTGTAATTGACGAGGTTGTAACAATGGCCTGGTTGGCAATGGCAAATATAAGCAGCCTAATAGCTAAGAAGACGAAGAGGCACAATATAAGAAGGATTGAAAGCAATCGCAACTCAATAACATATATAATCATGCATCGGTATGTCCTTGTCAGGTTTTAAATAGTTACCTAATGTGTACTCCTTGTGGTGGTGAAGATACTGGAACCTTGAATGTTGAAGCTCTGTTTATTCACACTGTTACTTCGTAAATTATTAGAAGTGCATAATAATATAGGTTAGCCTCATATGTGCTAAATAAATAGATACTTTGAGAAATTGTCAACTGATGTGGAAAGGAATAAGGGGGTTCATAGTACCATTGGTGAAGAACATAGCATAATTCATAAACCCAGATTCAGGTGACAGGAATTCCATATGATTGGCATTGCTCATTTGCCAACTCCACGCTACTTACTTGGTCAGGTCTCCTATTCATTTTTATTTTTAATCTTCAAGCTAACTGGTTCACTCTTTTTATTCTTCCTAAAAGGTTATAAAATATTGAGGTAGTCAACAATCTCTCCCTTGGAAATTTGAACGAGTAAGGAAGGTGCTAGCCATTTTTTTAGTTGGCTAAACCGATCTTTATCTCTCTCCCTCTCGACATGATACAAACAGTACAGCTTATAAATAATGAGCGAGAGAGAATACCTTGATTTGGTGCACACAATGAGCACATCTTGACGCAGAAGGGACTCTACTAGATAGTTGGGCATCCCAGACATGAGAGCCCCATAGATACCAGAAACAGTCCCCTCAGGAAGTATTCGCCGGCCTTCTTCTTGATCGGCATTTTCCTTATGCGCCTTGTTTGGGAGGAATGTCCTACCCTTTATATTAAATCGACTTACTTATCTGAGCAAAGTACGTTTCTGAAATAAGAAAGTTACTTTACACAAGAAATTGGTCGTAGAGAGAGAAGCAAAGAAGATTTTATGACTTTCAGAATGTAAGCAAAGAGAAAAATTAGGGATGTAAATAATAAATAAATAAAAATAAAAAAAGAGAAGAAAAAATGGGGCTTTCACTCACAGAGAGAAAAATGAAGACCTACTAGAGGCAAAAGAACTTCACACTTCATTTTATGCCAGAAAATGAAGTGATTTCCACGAGTCCGTCGGTGATAATGCATTCGAGTAGACAGAAACTGTAGAGAGAGTTCGTACGTGGAGTAGCAAGAACGAAAGGGAGAAAACAAATGCAAGATGGGTTTTCCATAAAACACTTTTCCAGATCCAACCAGGAATGCGAAACCAGCCCTGATTTGCACAACTACTGTTGGTTAAAGAAGAAGAATGATAGCCCGACCAATCCAAACCCGATGAGTTTACAAACTAAAAAGACCGAAACCTCCTACTTTTCCTTCTTCTTAGGTTACTGTACATCTCACAGAGAACCAGATAGAAAGCCCCCAATGCTTGTAAGAGAGAGACATGAAAACAGCAACGGAGAGTAAACATCTGTCAACTTGCTTCCTGTTTTGGCCAAGCTGAACGTTAATGGCTTAGTTATTGTAATTGATAATCTTGTGGATCTTCCGTAAAAATGGCGACGCCTGATCACACGACAAGGAGGATGACATGTTTGTACAATCCGACAGTCACGTCCCTGAGTGGAGAACCCATTTAGAACCGACAGTCACGTCCCCTGAGTGGAGAACCCATTTGGAACCAACCCCTTCATGTTTTATATATTAATTTATTTTCACTCATTTATAAATTATTATCCATGACAATTTCATCCGAACATAATTGTTATTTATGTACTGATAAATAGCTTCAATTGCCTTTGGTTTTCCTTTTTTGTTTTTTTCATTTTTATAACACAAGCATCTAAAAAGAAAGGAGAAGGAATTCGAACTCATAATTAGTGGAATTATTGATTAAAGTTTGGCTTAGAGAACACCAGTCCTACTTAAAGTAAAACTAAAGGTATAACACAAGGAATTCCTAAGAGATCACCCATCCTAGACCTTTGGTTTTCCTTTGTTTTCTTGAGTTTATATTTTCAACTTATTACTTTATTTTTTTTGATCTTACACCTTTGGTTTTCCTTTGTTTTCTTGATTTAAATTTTCAACTAATTACTTTATTTTTTTGATTACCACTACGTAAAAGGTTACATGAATTTTAAGAATTAAATAAGAAAATTAATGATATGAGGTCCATTTATTATTTTCGAATTCTTTTTTTTATTTTATTTTTCAAAATTAAACTGCTTTGGGCACTTTTCTTCGAAAAAGTGAAAATATAATTGGAGAAGAGAAACTCTTTTCTTGGTATTTGCTACTCTTAGTAAAGTGCACTCAAACTGCACATAATTTTAAAATTTGTATAAAAAAGTCCAAAAATGGTGCATAAATATATTTCTTGGATATTTTATTTGTTGTAAGAGCAGAAACTTGTTTGAATGGGTGTCACTTTCATTATGTAATTTGCCTTATCATTTTAATTAATGATTTCCAATTCAAAACACATGGTTGTGCAACGTAAACAGGTAGCAAATGAATTCATCAGATTTTCCATACATAGTATTAGCCTCAGGTCTATTAGGATCATACCCCACAAGCTATCACAATTTCGCAGTCTCCCATTACAACAAAATTCGAAGTAAGACTCCCCAAAAAATTCTCAAATCCCTGAAAAATATTCAAAATTGAAAAAAAAAAAACAGAAAAAAGAAGAGAATTATCGTATAACAGCTTTTCAATCGTCCAACATCATTACTTCAACAATTAGAACTTCTTCATATCAAGGCTGGAGAACATGTCCATCTCCATTGTTGTTCTTCAACTCGGCCATGTTATCCAATCCCACACTAGCTATACAAAGAACACATTATCTTACTCAAACAATTACTTCAAAGATTTAAAGGGGCCACCAAGAATATCATTCCTATTTCAAATCAATAAGTATTTCATAGTATTACTGAAAAATGTAATGACATTGACACCAAGTATATGATTCCTTATTTTGTTTTTCTCACCATTTGAGGCACATACTCAAATGCTTATTTGAACCCCATCAGAAGAAACCCTGTCAAATTCTCTCAAATAACTATAATCACAACAGGTTAAGAACACCTCATTTAAACTCAATCTGAATTCTACTTTGAACAATGTTAAATAAGCGTAATTTGCCTGGGTCCTACACTTGCTGGGATGACTTACTTACTTAAGGTAGCAAACAAATGAGGGAGAATCTTGGGGTCAGAATTCATTCCATCATTCGTGAAACCATATTAGGAAAACCCACGACCTTCAAGAACGATACCAGTAAAATCCCATGTGACAATGTTGTAAGCTTTCAAAGGATGGCTGCTAACAAAGCTCATCTCCCGGGGGGTCTTGCTTCCAGTATCAAAAGAGGTGGCTCTTGGACTGGCTCGTTCTTATACTGGTTCTATTAGAATTGCAATGGAATCCATACATGATTAGTTTAAACGACTGATACAAGGGACCAAAAAAGCCAAAAATATAAGAAGTGATACAAACCTTATCTTTCTCTCTATTTTCTTTATACAAGTTCCTTTAATTAATGTCTTCATGATCCCCCGACAACAATACAAGTTAAGGTTCGATCTTAATCACTGATGTTTGCTGTCTCCGTAGTTCACTAACAAGATGAGACATCTTTTGCCATTTCCAGAGTTGAAACTTCGTTACGCTCAAATTTGTCTCAATTCAGTTCCTACATTATAAGATAAACCCTACATTCTCAAATTTAAGCACCGACATACTTATGGTCTTCATCTCAAGCCTTGTCAAGGCAGATCTACACATGGTGCTTTTCGTTGTGTTGTGCCCCTAAAGCATTTGAAATACCAATCCATATTTAATATACATGGTGGGGCGACATAAATTCAAGATGCAACCAAATATATAAAGAGTACCGGATGACCTCCAGTGAGACCATTCTCAGCATCACAGCAACCATTAAAGCAACCGAGTACATCAATTACCAGGGCACAAAGTAAGTATAAGATTACATGGTACAAGAATGTCTTCATCTAGATTAAATTTAACTGATACTGAAGAGAGCGAATCGTAGATAAAATTCAGGGATTGGCGGTTGAGTGGAGAGGGAGGAGGATGTCCTTGGGAACCGCAGGGATTGTTTGCAGAGTTGGTTTTGGCGGGTCCGGAAGATGAGAAAGTGTTGGCAGTTCTGGCTTTGGCAAAGTTTGCAATTCAGGCTTAGGCAAGCTCGGAATTTCTGGCAATGGTGGCAGTTCAGTCTTGGTCAGAGTTGGCAGCTCTGGCTTTGATAAACTTGGAAGTGGCAGTTTAGGAAGCTCAGGATCTCAGACAACGTTATCTCTGAAAGGCATCGAGCCCCAGCAAGGACTTTGGTGCAGCTCATCAAAAACATTGTAATTAGCAACAGCTGTCCCATAGAGTTGGAAGTGAAGCGGTGATGAGCCATTTTGGGTGTCAACTTGTTATCCTCTAGGAATCACAAAAGCTTAGAAGAAGTAAACCCTTTAAAGTTTGAAGGAAAAATAGTTCTTTGAATTTTTGAAATCCAAGAAAATAATGAAGTTTTGAGTTTTCCAAATATAAAGAAGGCTGAGGCCCTTAATCTTCCATTTTTGGAATTTCATCTTAGAATTTTTAAGAATGGGAGGACATTTAAGGAGAAAGTGAATCCTAATCGTTTTTGGAAGATCCCTAAGGTTGGCTTTAAGAAATTGATCGAAGGAAGGAGGATGGAGAAGGAAAAAAAGGTCCTGTAGCAAAAAGTGTTTTCCCGGATTCGAAAAGAGATCTTCTCTCTTGTTACTCTTTTCCCTATAAAAGTTTATTTGTCCTGCATCTTTTCACAGAACAAATTACATGGAAAAGTTGTACATCTTCCCGACTACAAATCCATCTATTCTTCAAATCAATTAAGAGACATTGAGGAAAAGACGTTGTTTTTGGGTGACCACATCTCATCTAAGGTAAGTGAAATCTGAAATTTCTAAGTTTTATTTTCTCAAAAAATTGGAGCTTCTCCTAAGGTGCTGTATTATGAAAATTCCAGAAATAGTTCTAAGAGTTCAAAAACTAGATCAACAGTAGAACCAAAAGAGAACAGAAAGGTGACAACATGGAATGATTTTTGGAGGAAAATAAAGTAGTTTCACAGTGCTAATGACCCTTGAGAACTGCAGGATAAAAAGGGCATATAAGCTACATCAAATAGATATTTTTCAGATAAAAACGACTGTAAAAAGAATGACACTTTAGGCAAACTATTCACTGATAAGTGGCTGCGGTTTGGGCATCCTAAGGAAATAATTACAAAATTGCAGGAAATCAAAGTGAATTCTTCTTCTCTTTTGGTATAGAGAAATAGTTTCTGTTTGCATTTTGTGCATCCAAAGCATGTAAAAGGCCAATACATAATCAATAAGATATAGCAACATAAACCCAAGCAAACTCAAAGGAACAGTACAATGAAAAAGAGGCTATGAGGTGCAAACTATGTTCCACTCTATAGTAAATGATTAAAAGTGCATAATATCCAAGAAGAACCTAACTCAGAATAAGTGTTATTTAGGACTAAAGAAGTCCCAAGTGACACCTATCCTCCAAACCTTTTACCAAGCCGAAAAGAAAATCGCATAATAATACAGATTTGTCTCATACATGCGTAATAAATAGATAGTTTGAGAAATTGCCAGCTAAAGTGGAGAGAAATAATGGGGGTTCATAGTACCATTGGCGAGGAACTTAGTATTATGTTGTTAATCGATCTTTATCTCTCCCTCGAGACATGATACAACCGTAATAAAACAATCTGAAGGTATAAGTAATGACATGCTTTGCTATGCGCAGAAAGATGAGTGGGGGAGAGAATACCTCGAGCATACTGAGCTCCTTCCCATTATGTTGTGGAGATTCTTGAACTGCATTTTCTTTATGCACCTTTCTCGGGATGAATGTCCGACCCCTTTTAGACCAACCAACTTATCAGAGCAAAGTAGGTTTCTAGAATTACAAGGTCTCTTTGCACTAAAATTTAGATAGATAGATAGAGAGAGAGAGAGAGAGAGAGAGAGAGAGAGTGAGGAAAAGAAGCAATAAACCAGAGGGGGAGTGTGAGGTCAAACTAGTATCCTTTGATAAAGAAAATTCAAAATCCGATTAATGGAAAACACAGTATAACAAGCTGCTCGCTTTCTGGCATCCGAAGGCAAGGCGAAAATTTGGGATGTACGTAATAAAAAGAATCAAAAGCTTTCCTTGGCACAAAACATGAGAGCAAGAGGAAACTGGGGTTCTCACTGAGAGAAGAAGAGAGACAAGGAAGATCTACTAAATGAAGAAGACTTTCACATGATTTTATCTCGGAAACAAGAAGAAAAAAGTAAGATGATGAGCTAAATGAAAACTCAAGCTATCCTTCATACAAAACCGAGTGTTCCGGTGATATTGCATTCCTGTCGACGGAAACTGTAGAGAGAGAGAGAGAGAGAGAGTTTGCACTTGGAGTACTAAGGAGGAGGTGGAGAAAAACAAAAGCAAGATGGGTTTTGCATAAAACAGTTTGCCAGATCCATCCAAGAATAAGAAACCAGCCCCAGTTTGCACCAGTACCGTGGGTTGAAGAAGAGGAAGAATGATTAGTCCTACCGAATCCAAACCCATTTGAGTATACAAATTGCAAGGGCCGAAGCCTCCTACATTTCGTTCTTCCTAGGCTTTTGTTGACATCTCACAGACAACCTATAGAAAGTCGCCAGTAGTCGTGAGAGACAGATATGAAAACAGCTACAGAGAGTAGACATCTCCCAACTTACTTCCTGTTTTGGCCAAGCAGGAATGTTAATGGCTTAGTTATTGTAATTAATAATCTTCATATTTATTATTTATTGATTACGTGAAGCTTTACCAATTCTTATTTTCGAACTTGTTTCTTAATTTATTTTTCCAAATTAAACAGCTATGGGCATTACTTTATCGTAAAAGTGAAAGTACAATTGAAGAGAAACTTGTAAGCGCACTATAACTGCAATAATTTTAAACTTTGTATTAAAATTCCAGACATGATCCATGAATATTTTACTTCAATATTTTATTTGCTCAAAAAGGAGAAAATTTGTTGGAATAGTGTTATTATCATATGTAATTTTTCTTATCATTTTAATAATCTCCGATTAAAAATACAAGGTTCTGCAACTTAACTCTTGCTGATAAACGGGTAGCTCATGAACTCCATAAAAATTATGGAATACAAGTTATTAGCCATACAAATTCTCAATTTCGCAGCCTCCCATTACAGCAGAAGTTTAAGTAGACTCCCCAGAAATTCTTTTATCCCTGAAAAAGATTCACAATTGACAAAATAGGGAAAAATAATTAAAAAAGAAAAAAGAGCATTATCATATAACAGCTTTTCAATCATCATCTAACATCATAACTTCAGCAATTTGAACTTCTTCAAAACAAAGCTGGAGAAAATGTCAATCTCCATTGTTGTATATCATCTAAGCCATACCATCATCCAGTCCCATATTAGTTATGCAAATAACCAATGCAGGGCATCAATTATTCCTTGAAGGGCCACCAAGAATATCGTTCCTAGTTCTAAATGCAATAGCATCAAACCAACAAGCAGCAGATAGTAATACTGAAAAATGTTATGACATAGAACAAATCCTAGCCTCACCAAATCAACAATTTATTTTGATTTGTACAGATTTATGTGAAACTTATTTTGTTTTTCTTACCATTTGAGGCGCACACTCAAATGCTTGTTTGAACCCCATCAGAGGAAACCCTGTCGAATTCCCCCAAATCACTGTAATCACAACAGATTAAGAAGACCTCGTTTAAAGTCAATCTGAGTGATATTTGAACAATGTTATTTCAAATGTAATTTGCCTTGGTGACCTGTTCCTATACTGATTCCATCATTCATGAAACCATAATATTAGGAAAACTCACAACCTGCAAAAACAGTACCAATAAAAATCCCATGTAATAATGTTGTAAGATTTCAAAGGATGGCTACTAACAAGCCCATCTCCGGGTTCTCCTGCTTCCCATGTTAAAAGAGATGACTCTAGAGCTGACTTGCTTCTATACTGATTCCATTAGAAATTCTAATGGAGTTCATACATGATTAATTTAAACAAATAATTTAACAACAAAATAAAGTTAATATTCTACAAGATACCACAAAAGCCAAAAATCTAGGAAATGGTACAGTTATCTCATATCTATTTTATTTATACAGGACCATTTATTTAATGGCCTATTTTACTTATACAGGACCGTTTATTTAATGGCCTCACGGTCCCCTGACAAGCACACATGAGGACACATCTTTTGCCATTTCCAGGTTGGGAACTTCATTACGTTCAAATATGGCTCAAATTCAGTTCTTGCATTACAAGATAGCCCAACAACATTCTTTATTTTAAGCACCAAAATACTTATGGTCATCAAGGCAGAATTACACATGGTGATTTTGGTTGCGTTGTGCACCTTAAGCATTTGAAACACCAATCCATATTAAATATATATGGTAGAGCAACATAAAATCAACATAATAAAATCAAAGATATAACATAACCCGATGGCCTCCAATAAGACCATTCTTGGCTTCACGGTAACCCATGAAAGCAACCAAGTACATCAATCCCTCGCACACAAAGAAGTATAAGATTACATAATACAAGAATGACCTACTCTAGATTGAATTTGACTATGAACTGAAGAGAGCCAGTTGAGTGGAGAGGAATGGGGATGTCCTTTGGAACAGCAGGGATTGTTGGGAGAGTTGGTTTTGGCAGGTCCGGAAGATGAGGAATAGTTGGCAGTTCTGGCTTTGGCAAAGTTGGCAATTCAGGCTTAGGCAAGCTTGGGATTTCTGGCAACGGTGGCAGTTCAGTCTTGGGCAGAGTTGGCAGCTCTGGCTTTGGTAAACTTGGAAGTGGCAATTCAGGCTTAGGAAGCTCAGGTATCTCAGGCAACGTTGTCTCTGAAAGGTGTCGAGCCCCAACAAGGACTTTGGTGCAGCTCATCAAAAACATTGTAATTAGAAACAGCTGTGCCATAGAGTTGGAAGAGAAGCGGGCATGAGCCATTGTTGGAGCAGATGAAATACTTCAAGATAGCTTGCAAAAGGTTTTCTGCAAAGTGTTTCGTGTAGGATAATCACGATTCCCACAAGCATGGATTTTATAGAAGCGAGTTCAGAGGAACAGGTAGGTTGATGGAAACTCTACTGTTGTTTGGTGTACTTCCCACCTAATACAGCTTCCGTATTTATCATCATAAAAAGGGAATGCTTCAAATTTAATTGTGAGTATATCACGAGGATATGAAACACCGAACCACATCCAAACAATCACACCCGTCAGAATAGAGTCCATTTTAACTGCTAAAGCCAATACTTGAGGCTGGATTTTCTGCAACTGGGATTCGTTTCTTATGGGTAGATGAACCAAACGTGTGCCTATCAGGAACTAGTTTTTGTCTGTTGGGTGCACTGACGGAGGAAGTTTTATGAGATTACGTGGGTGGGATCAGGTGGCAACTCAGGCTTTGCCATACGAAAAAGGGGTAAGGAATGATGCTGAATAAAAGAGAAACAAATAGTACAAACTCACCGCTGGATTCTAGTCGAACAAACAAAGAAATAACATCTAAGAAAGCCAAAAAAACAAAAGTAGAGTTAAGGTCACCTAAAGTCTTCCATCTTCCAACCTAGACACAAATAAAAACTCCGAGACTTGGATTCCACTATCAATTAGGGGTGCCAAAAAACTAACATAGAAACCTACTCTTAAAAGCGTATAAAATAAATAACTAGCTTACAGGGAGGAGAGCTTTAAGTGGTACAAGAAAAAGCCAAGAATAATTCAAGCGGATAACTGGTAAGACACAAACTGCGTGAGTAGTGGGTGGTGTATTCTCTCTGGTTCCCTTTTCCCCCAATTGAAGTTTATTTTTCCTGCACTTCTTCTCAGAAAAAATTACTTAGAAGAGTTCAACATAATCCGGACAGGAAATACATATAATTTCTGTTGAAATCAAAGAAGAGGCATTCAACAAAAGCATTCACAAAGTCATTGCATAAAAAATTGAAAAAAAAAAAAATTTGATTAAAGGTGTTGATTTTTGGTGACAACTTCTCATCAAAGGTAAGTGAAATTTGAATTACCTGACAACTTCTCATCTTCTTTAAAAGAACGGCGCTTAAGGCAAACCATTCACTGATACGTGGCTGCGATTTTGGCACTACAACTAATAGCGAAAATGAAGTAAACCAAGAAATACATAACATTAAATACCAATACTGAGCCTAGATGGAGTTTCACTATGATAGTTAAAAAAAAACAAGAGTGGAAGGAGAAAAAAAGTTTAGGCTGCGAATGCATCAAACTAGAGAAAAAACTTTCCAAACTGCAACAACTACGCGAAAGGTTCCCTACAAAAAATAACCCTTGTGAATTTAACCTAAAACTTTTATGAGTAGGAGTATAATAATGAATTTATGGAGTAATTGACGAGGTTATAACAATGGCCTAGTTGGCAATGGCAAATATAAGAAGCCTAATAGCTAAGAAGATGAAAAGGCACAATATAAGAAGGATTGAAAGCAATCGCAACTCAATAACATATATAATCATGCATCGGAATGTCCTTGTCAGGTTTTAAATAATTACCTAATGTGTACTCCTTGTGGTGGTGAAGATATTGGAACCTTGAATGCTGAAGCTCTGTTTATTCACACTGTTACTTAGTAAATTATTAGAAGCGCATATAATATAGGTTAACCTCATATGTGCTAAATAAATAGATACTTTGAGAAATTGTCAACTGATGTGGAAAGAAATAAGGGGGTTCATAGTACCATTGGTGAAGAACATAGCATAATTCACAAACCCAGATTCAGGTGACAGGAATTCCATATGATTGGCATTGCCCATTTGCCAACTCTACGCTACTTACTTGGTGTGGTCTCCTATTCATTTTTATTTTTTATCTTCAAGCTAACTGGTTCACTCTTTTCATTCTTCCTAAAAGATTATAAAATATTGAGGTAGTCAACAATCTCTCCCTTGGAAAGTTGAACGAGTAAGGGAGGTGCTAGCCTTTTTTTTTTAGTTGGCTAAACCGATCTTTATCTCTCTCCCTCTAGACATGAGGGAGAGAGATAACCAATATTTACAACCAGAAGGTCATTATTTACAACCAGTACAGCTTATAAATAATGAGCGAGAGAGAATACCTTGATTTGGTGCACACAAGGAGCACATCTTGACGCAGAAGGTATTCTACTAGATAGTTGGGCATCCCAGTCCCCTTACAAAGTATTCGCCGGTCTTCTTCTTGATCGGCCATTTATATTAAATCAACCTACTTATCAGACCAAAGTACGTTTCTGGAATAAGAAAGTCACTTTACACAAGAAATTGGTCGTAGAGAGAGACGCAAAGAAGATTTTATGACTTTCAGAATGTAAGCAAAAAGAAAAATTAGAGATGTAAATAATAAAGAAAAAAAAAACGAGAAGAAAAAATGGGGCTTTCACAGAGAGAAAAAAGAAGACCTACTAGAAGCAAAAGAACTTCACACTTGATTTTATGCCAGAAAGTGAAGCTATTTCCACGAGTCCGTCGCTGATAATGCATTCGAGTAGACGGAAACTGTAGAAAGAGTTCGTAAGTGGAGTAGCAAGAACGAAAGGGAGAAAACAAAAGCAAGATGGGTTTTGCATAAAACACTTTACCAGATCCAACCAAGAATAAGAAACCAGCCCTGGTTTGCACAGCTACTGTGGGTTGAAGAAGAAGAATGATGAGCCCTACCAATCCAAACCCGTTGAGTCTACAAACTGAAAGGACCGAAACCTCCTACTTTTCCTTCCTCCGAGGTTTCTGTTGGGTTCTCACAGAGAACCAGATAGAAAGCCCCCAATGCTTGTTAGAGAGAGACATGAAAACAGCAACGGAGATTAATTGTAATTGATAATCTGCATGGATCTTCCGTACAAATGGCGACGCCTGATCACACGACAAGGAGGATAACATGTTTGTACAATCCGACAGTCACGTAACCCCGGAAGCTGAGTGGAGAACCCATTTAGAACCAACAAATTCTTGTTTTATATATTAAGTTCTTTTTATTCATTTATATAAATTATTATCCGTGACAATTCCATCCTAACATAATTGTTATGTATGCACTGATAGTCGGGGTTTAGCTCAAAGAACACTACTAACCTAGAGTCCCGCCCAAAACAAAACTAACGGTGCAATACTAGGACTTCTCACCCACTCTAAATCTTTAGTTTTCCTTTGTTTTCTTGATTTTATATTTTCAACTACATTACTTTATTTTGTTGATTATCACTGCATAAAAGCTAACATGAATTTTTAGAATTAAATAAGAAAATTAATGATCTGTGGTCCATTTATTATTTTAGAACTCTTTTTTTATTTTCTTTTTCAAAATTAAACTGCTTTGGGCACTTTTCTACGAAAAGTGAAAGTATAATTGGAGAAGAGAAACTTTTTTCTTGGTATTTGCTATTCTTAGTAAAGTGCACTCAAACTGCAAATAATTTTAAAATTTTATAAAAAAGTCCAGAAATGGTGCATAAATATATTTCTTGGATATTCTATTTGTTGTAAGAGCCGAAACTTGTTTGAACGGGTGTCACTTTCATTATGTAATTTTCCTTATCATTTTAATTAATGATCTCCAATTCAAAACACATGGTTGTGCAACGTAAACAGGTAGCAAATGAATTCATACAGATTTTCCATACATAGTATTAGCCATTCCTCAGGTCTACAAGCTATCACAATTTCGCAGTCTCCCATTACAACAAAATTCGAAGTAAGACTCCCCAAAAAATTCTCAAATCCCTGAAAAATATTCAAAATTGAAAAAAAAAAAAAAAAAGAGAAAAAAGAAGAGAATTATGGTATAACAGCTTTTCAATCGTCCAACATCATTACTTCAACAATTAGAACTTCTTCATATCAAGGCTGGAGAACATGTCCATCTCCATTGTTGTTCTTCAACTCGGCCATGTTATCCAATCCCACACTAGCTATACAAAGAACACATTATCTTACTCAAACAATTACTTCAAAGATTTAAAGGGGCCACCAAGAATATCATTCCTATTTCAAATCAATAAGTACTTCATAGAATTACTGAAAAATGTAATGACATTGACACCAAGTATATGATTCCTTATTTTGTTTTTCTCACCATTTGAGGCACATACTCAAATGCTTATTTGAACCCCATCAGAAGAAACCCTGTCAAATTCTCTCAAATAACTATAATCACAACAGGTTAAGAACACCTCGTTTAAAGTCAATCTGAATTCTACTTTGAACAATGTTAAATAAGTGTAATTTGCCTGGGTCCTACACTTGCTGGGACTACTTACTTACTTAAGGTAGCAAACAAATGAGGGAGAATCTTGGGGTCAGAATTCATTCCATCATTCGTGAAACCATATTAGGAAAACCCATGACCTTCAAGAACAATACCAGTAAAATCCCATGTGACAATGTTGTAAGCTTTCAAAGGATAGCTGCTAACAAAGCTCATCTCCCGGGGGGTCTTGCTTCCAATATCAAAAGAGGTGGCTCTTGGACTCGCTCGTTCTTACACTGGTTTCTATTTGCATTTGCAATGGAATCCATACATGATTAGTTTAAACGACCGATACAAGATACCAAGAAAGCCATAAATATAAGAAGTGAGACAAACCTCATCTTTCACTCTATTTTCTTTATAGAAGTTCCTTTAATTAATGGCTTCATGGTCCCCCGACAGCAATACAAGTTAAGGTTTGATCTTAATCACTGATGTTTGCAGCCTCCGTAGTTCGCTAACAAGATGAGACATACTTATCGCCATCATCTCACGCCTTGTCAAGGCAGATCCACACATGGTGCTTTTGGTTGTGTTGTGCCCCTAAAGCATTTGAAATACCAATCCATATTTAATATACATGGTAGAGCGACATAAAATCAAGATACAACCAAATATATGAAGAGTACCGGATGACCTCCAGTGAGACCATTCTCAGCATCACAGTAACCATTAAAGCAACCGAGTACATCAATCACCAGGGCACAAAGGAAGTATAGGATTACATGATACAGGAATGTCTTCGTCTAGATTAAATTTAACTGATACTGAAGAGAGGGAATCGTAGATAAAATTCAGGGATTGGCGGTTGAGTGGAGAGGGAGGGGGATGTCCTTGGGAACTGCAGGGATTGTTGGCAGAGTTGGTTTTTGGCGGGTCCGGAAGATGAGAAAGTGTTGGCAGTTCTGGCTTTGGCAAAGTTTGCAATTCAGGCTTAGGCAAGCTCGGAATATCTGGCAATGGTAGCAGTTCAGTCTTGGGCAAAGTTGGCAATTCAGGCTTACGCAAGCTTGGGATTTCTGGCAACGGTGGGAGTTCAGTCTTGGGCAGAGTTGGCAGCTCTGGCTTTGGTAAACTTGGAAGTGGCAGTTTAGGAACCTCAGGCATCTCAGGCAACGTTGTCTCGGAAAGGTGTCGAGCGCCATCAAGGACTTTGGTGCAGCTCATCAAAAACATTGTAATTAGCAACAGCTGGGCCACAGAGTTGGAAGTGAGGCAGTGATGAGCCATTGTGGGTGTCAACTTGTTATCCTCTAGGAATCACAAAAGCTTAGTGGAAGTAAACCCTTTAAAGTTTGAAAGAAAAATGATTCTTTGAATTTTTGAAATCTGAGAAAATAATGAAGTTTTGAGTTTTCCAAATATAAAGAAAGCCGAGGCCCTTAGTTTTCCATTTTTGGAATTTCATCTTAGAATTTTTAAGAATAGGGGGACATTTAAGGAGAAAGTGAATTCTAAACGTTTTTGGAAGAACCCTAAGGTTGGCTTTAAGAAATTGATCGAAGGAAGGAGGATGGGGAAAGAAAAAAGGATCTGTAGAAAAAAGCGTTTTCCTGGAATAGAAAAGAGATCTTCTCTCTTGCTACTGGTTTCCTGTAAAAGTTCATTTGTACTGCATCTTTTCACAGAACAAATTACATAGAAAAGTTGTACATCATCCTAACTACAAATCCATCTATTCTCTTCAAATCAATTAAGAGACATTGATGAAAAGATGTTGATTTTGGGTGACTACATCTCACCTGAGGTAAGTGAAATCAGAAATTTCTAAGTTTTATTTTCTCAAAAAATTGGAGTTCCTCCTAAGGTGCTGTATTATGCAAATTTCAGAAACAGTTCTAAGAGTTCAAAAACTAGATCAACAGTAGAAACAATAGAGAACAGGAAGGTGACAATATGGAATGATTTTTGGCGGAAAATAAAGTAGTTTCACTGTGCTAATAGTCCTTGAGAACTGCAGGATCAAAAGTGCATATAAGCTACACCAAATAGATATTTTTCAGATAAAAAGAAAAAAGACTATAAAAAGAACGACGCTTTAGGCAAACCATTGACTAGTATGTGGCTGCGGTTTTGGCACCCTAAGTAAATAGTTACAAAATTGAAGGAAGTCAAAGTGAATTCTTCTTTTCTTTTGATATAGAGAAACAGTTTCTGTTTGCATTTTGTGCATCCAAAGCATGTAAAAGGCCAATACATAATCAATGAGATATAGCAACATAAACCCAACAAACTCAAATGAACAGTACAATGAAAAAGAGGCTATGAGGTGCAAACTATGTTCCACGCTATAGTAAATGATTAAAAGTGCATAATAGCCAATAAGCACCAAATTCAGTTAGAGTAAGTGTTATTTAGGACTAAAGAAGTCCCAAGTGACACCTATCCTCCAAACCTTTTACCAAGCTGAAAAGAAAATTGCATAATAATACAGATTTGTATCATACATGCTTAATAAATAGATAGTTTGAGAAATTGCCAGCTAAAGTGGAGAGAAATAAGGGGGTTCATAGTACCATTGGCGAGGAACTTAGTATTATGTTGTTAATCGATCTTTATCTCTCCCTCGAGACATGATACAACCGTAATAAAACAATCTGAAGGTATAAGTAATGACATGCTTTGCTATGCGCAGAAAGATGAGTGGGGAAGAGAATACCTCGAGCATGCTGAGCCCGTTCCCATTATGTTGTGGAGCTTCTTGAACTGCATTTTCCTTATGCACCTTTTTTGGGATGAATGTCCGACCCTTTATAGTAGATCAACTAACTTATCAGAGCAAAGTAGGTTTCTAGAATTACAAGGTCACTTTACACTAAAATTTAGATAGATAGAGAGAGAGAGAGAGAGAGAGAGAGAGAGAGAGAGGAAAAGAAGATATAAACCAAAAACTGTGCTATAGACCAAAGGGGGAGTGTGAGATCAAACTGGTATCCTTCGAGAAAGCAAATTCAGAATCCGATTCATGGAAAACACAGTATAACAAGCCGCTCGCTTTCTGGCAACCGAAGGCAATGCGAAAATTTGGAATGTACATAACAAGAAGAATCAAAAGCTTTCCTTTGCACAAAACATAAGAGCAAGAGGAAACTGGGTTTTTCATTGAGAGAAGAAGGGAGACAAGGAAGATCTACTAAATGAAAAAGACTTCCACACGATTTTATCTCGAAAACAGGAAGAAAAAAGGAAGATGATGAGCTAAATGAAAACTCAAGCTTTCCTTCATACAAAACCTAGTGTTCTGGTGATAATGCATTCCTGTCGACGGAAACTGTATAGCGAGAGAGAGAGAGTGTGTGTGTGTGTTCGTACGTGGAGTACTAAGAAGGAGGGGGAGAAAAATGAAAGCAAGGTGGGTTTTGCATCAATCAGTTTGCCAGATCCATCCAAGAATAAGAAACCAGCCCCAGTCTGCACCAGTACTCTGGGTTGAAGAAGAGGAAGAATGATAAGCCCTACCGAATCCAAACCCATTTGAGTTTACAAATTGCAAGGGCCGAAACCTCCTCCTTTTCCTTCTTCCTAGGCTTTTGTTGACATCTCACAGACAACCATATAGAAAGTCGCCAATAGTTGTGAGAGACAGACATGAAAACAGCTACAGAGAGTAGACATCTCCCAACTTGCTTCCTCTTTTGGCGACGTCTGATCACACGACAAGGATGATGATATAAAGCTGAGCGGCGAACCCAAATAGAACCAAACAATTTTTGTTTATATATTAATTGCTTTCCACGACAGCTTCAATTGTCTTTTTTCGTGGGACAATTTCATGTTTATTGATTACATGAAGCTTACCAATTATTATTTTCGAACTTGTTTCTTAATTTATTTTTCCAAATTAAACTGCTATGGATATTATTTTATTCGTAAAAGTGGAAGTAAAATTAAAGAGAAACTTGTAAGCGCACTCTAACTGCAATAATTTATTTTAAATTATGTATAAAAATTCCAGATATGGTACATGAATATTTTATTTGCTCAAAAAGCAGGAAATTTATTTGAATAGCTGTTATTATCATTATGTAATTTTCCTTGTCATTTTATTAATCTCCAATTAAAAACATAAGGTCGTGCAACTTAACTCTTGCTGATAAACAGGTAGGACATAAACTCTAAATAAATTCTCTTAGCATCATAAAAGTTATTAGCCATCCTTCGTACCCATAAGAATCATATCCTACACACTATCTCAACTTCGCAGCCTCCCATTACAGCATAAGTTTAAGTAGACTCCCCAGAAAATCTTTTATCCCTGAAAAAGATTCACAATTGACAAAGAAAAAAAAAGTGATCATTATGGTATCACAGCTTTTCAATCATCTAACATCATAACTTCCGCAATTTGAACTTCATCAAAACAAAGCTGGAGAACATGTCAATCTCCACTGTTGTATATCAACTAGGCCATATTATCATGTAGGCCATAAATTGTTCCTTGGAGGGCCGCCAAGAATATCATTCCTATTTCTAAACGCAATAGCATCAAATAGTAATACTGAAAAATGTTATGACATTGAACAAATCCTAGCCTCATCAAATTAACAATTTATTTTGATTTGTACAGATTTATGTGAACCTTATTTGTTTTTCTTATCATTTGAGTAATTTCCGACCAATACTTACCAGTTGAGGCACAAACTCAAATGCTAGTTTGAACCCCATCAAAGGAAACCCTGTCAAATTCCCCCAAATCACTATAATCACAACAGATTAAGAAGACCTCGTTTAAAGTCAATCTGAGTAATACTTGAACAATGTTATTTCAAGTGTAACTTGCCTTGGTCCTACGCTTGCTAGGATGACTAATTACTTGAGGTGGCAAGCAAATGACACAGAATCTTGGGGTTAGAATAAATTCCATCCTTCATGAAACTATAATATTAGGAAAACCCACAACCTGCAAAAACAGTACCAATAAAATTCCATGTAACGATGTTGTAAGCTTTCAAAGGATGGCAGCTAACAAGCCCATGTTCGGGTTCTCGTGCTTCCCCCATCAAAAGAGATGACTCTAGAGCTGAATTGTTCCTATACTGACTCCATTAGAATTTATAATGGAATTCATGCATGATTAGCTTAAACAATTGATTTGACAACAAAATAAAGTTAATGATCTACAAGATACAACAAAAGCCTAAAATTATAGGAAATGGTATAGTTATCTTATATCTTTTTTCTTTATACAGGACAGTTTAATTAATGGCCTCATGGTCCTCTGACAAGAATACAAGATGAGATATCTTTTGCCATTTCCAGGCTTGGAACTTCATTACGTTCAAATATGGCTCAAATTCAGTTCTTACATTAGAAGATAGCCCACAACATTCTCTATTTTAAGCACCAAAATACTTATGGTCATCAAGGCAAATTTACACGTGGTGATTTTGGTTGTGTTGTCCACCTTAAGCATTTGAAGCTACCAATCCATATTAAATATATATGGTAGAGAAGCATAAAATCAAGATAATACAACCGAGGATATAAGAGTACCGGATGGCCTCCTATAAGACCATTCTCAGCATCATGGCATCCAATTAAAGCAACCAAGTACATCAATCCCTCGCACACAAAGTATAAGATTACATAATACAAGAATGACCTAGTCTAGATAGAATTTGAATATGAACTGAAGAGAGCAAATTGTGGATAATAGTTCAGGGATTGGCGGTTCAGTGGAGAGGGATGGGGATGTCCTTGGGAACTGCAGGGATTGTTGGAAGAGCTGGTTTTGGCAGGTCCGGAAGATGAGGAAGTATTGGCAGTTATGGCTTTGCCAAATTTGACAATTCAGGCTTAGGCAAGCTTGGGATTTCTGGCAACGGTGGCAGTTCAGTCTTGGGCAGAGTTGGCAGCTCTGGCTTTGGTAAACTTGGAAGTGGCAGCTCAGGCTTAGGAAGCTCAGGTATCTCGGGCAATGTTGTTTCTGAAAGTTGTCGCGCCCCGACAAGGACTTTGCTGCAGCTCAGCAAAAACCATTGTAATTAGCAACAAGTGTGCCATAGAGTTGGAAGAAAGGCAGGCATGAGCCATTGTCCGAGCAGATGAAATGCTCCAAAGTAGCTCGCAAAAGGTTTTCTGAAAAGTTTTTTGTGCAGGAAAATCACGATTCCAACAAGCAAGGATTTTATAGAAGCGAGTTCAATGGAACAGGTAGGTTGGTAAGGAAGCTCTACTGTTGTTCGGTGTATTTGTCCTCATACAAAGGGAACGCTTCAAATTTAATTGTGAGCATATCACAAGGATATGAAACAGCGCACCACATCCAAACAATCACACCCGTCAGAATAGAGTCCATTTTAACTGCTAAAGCCAATACTTGAAGCTGGATTTTCTGCAACTGGGATTCGTTTCTTATGGGTAGCTGAACAAAACGTCTGCCTATTAGGAACTAGTTTTTGTCTGTTGGGTGCACTGACGGAGGAAGTTTTATGAGATTACGTGGGTTGGATGATCAAGGTGGCAACTCAGGCTTTGCCATACCGAAAAGGGAAACTCCTCGTTGGATAAAAGAGAAACAAAAAGTACAAAATCCTCGCTGGATTCTAGTCGAAAAACAAAGGA
Organism: Casuarina cunninghamiana; assembly: GCA_028551485.1. NCBI lineage: Eukaryota > Viridiplantae > Streptophyta > Magnoliopsida > Fagales > Casuarinaceae > Casuarina > Casuarina cunninghamiana. Next base: position 10,876,303 of record CM052371.1, read on the forward strand.
ATAACATCTAAGAAAGCCGAACAACAGAAGTACAGTTAAGGCTACCTAAAGTCTTCCATCTGCCAACCCAGACACAAATAAAAACCATGAGACTTGGATCCCACTATCAATTAGGGGTGCCAAAAAACTAACATAACTAACTCTCAAAAGCGTATATAATAAAACAACTAGCTCGGAGGGAGGAGAGCTTTAAGTAGTACAAGACAAAGCCAAGCATAATGCAAGTGGAACATTGGTAAGACAGAAACTGGATGAGTGAATAGTTTTATTCTCTCTTGCTTCCCTTCCTCCCAATTAAAGGTTTTTTTTCCCTGCTCCTCTTCAAATCAATGAAGAGACATTCAACAAAAGCATTCACAAACTCATTGCATAAAAACTTCAAAAAAAAAAAAAAGAGATTAAAGTTGTTGATTTTTGTTGACTACTTCTCATCAAAGGTAAGTGAGTGAAATCAGAAATACCTGAGTTAAATTTTTTCAAAAAATTGGAGGTTTTCCAAAGGAGCTATATTATGAGAATCCTAGCAACCATTTTGGGAGTTCAAAAACTAGATCGACAGCAAAGTCAATAGAGTATTAAAATACCAACTGAGGAGTGCTGCAAAGAAAGGGTTTATGTGGTACAACAAATATATTTTTCTCCAAATATATTTGTAGTTTTGGATTGCTTATGGTCCAGGAAAGTGGCATCATGGCCTCAATGTAGTACCTTCTGTTGTTCAGGCTTTAGCCATGAGCACTCTTGTGTAACATAGCTGTAACACCCCAAATTTAGAAACGTTTATTTCATGACTTCTAATTTTTTTTACTTAGATTTAGAAAGGGCTAGACATGAAATTCAAATTCAAATGGATACTTTAGAAGGTAGTTCACCTTAAGAAAAGTTTATCTTATCTTCCAGAAAAGTTTATATTTCAGAAAAAGAGCTCAAACTTCAATTTACAAAAGTGTCAGTTCTTTAAAGGTGACTATAATAGGAAAGTGATAAGAATCAAAAAGTCGCAGGAATTAAGATGTTAGATCAGTAACAAATTAGACAAAGTACGGTTTGAGACACATCATCCTTCAACTTGTTATCCGATAGGAATCACAAAATTTTAGGGGATGTAAACCCTATAGGGTTTGAAAGAAAATTGATTCTTTGAATTTGTGAAATCTGAGAAAATAATGAAGTTTTGAGATTTCCAAATATAAAGAAGGCTGAGCCCTTACTTTTCCATTTTTAGAATTCCATCTTAGAGTTTTTAAGTATAGGGGGACATTTAAGGAAAAAATGAATTCTAAACGTTTTTGGAAGATCCCTAATGTTGGCTTGAAGAAATTGATCGAAGGAAGGAGGATGGGGAAAGAAGAAAGGTCCTGTAGAAAAAAGTGTTTTCCTGGAATAGAAAAGAGATCTTCTCTCTCGCTACTCTTTCCCCATAAAAGTTTATTCGTACTGCATCTTTTCACAGAACAAATTACATACAAATGTTCTACATCATCCTGACTACAAATCCATCTATTTTCTCTTCAAATCAATTAAGAGACATTGAGGAAAAGTTGTTGATTTTGGATGACTACATCTCATCTGAGGTAACTGAAATCAGAAATTTCTAAGTCTTATTTTCTCAAAAAATTGGAGTTTCTCCTAAGGTGCTGTATTATGAAAATGCTGAAAACAGTTCTAAGAGTTCAAAAACTAGATCAACAGTAGAAACAATAGAGAACAGGAAGGTGACAATATGGAATGCCACTTGGAGGAAAATAAAGTAGTTTCATTGTGCTAATTGTCCTTGAGAACTGCAGGATAAAAAAGTGCATATAAGCTAGATCAAATAGATATTTTTCAGATAAAAAAAAGAAAGTAAAAAGCCATTCACTGATATGTGGCTGCTAAAGTAGTTTTGGCATCCTAAGGAAATAATTAAAAAATTGAAGGAAATCAAAATGAATTCTTCTTTTTCTTTTCTTTGGTATAGAGAAATAGTTTATGTTTGCATTTTTTGCATCCAAAGGATGTAAAAGGCCAATACATAATCAATAAGGTATAGCGAAATAAACGCAAGCAAACTCAAATGAACAGTACAATAAAAAAAGAGGTCTATGAGGTGCAAAATATACTCCACTTGGTAGTAAATGATTAAAGGCACAAAATAGTCGACAAGCACAAAATAGTCGACAATGACACCTCTCCTCCAACCCTTTGACCAAGCTAAAAAGAAAATCACATAATAAAACAGATTTGCGTCATATATCGTTAATAAATAGTTACTTTGAGAAATTGCCAGCTAAAGAGGAGAGAAATATGGGGGTTCATAGTACCATTGGCCAAGAACATAGTATTATGTTGTTGAGCGATCTTTATGTCTCCCTTGAGACATGATACAACCGTAAGAGGGTGCACTAATAGAATAATCAGAAGGTATAAGTAATGACATGCTTTGCTATGAGCGGAAAGATGACTGGGAGAGAATACCTCAAGCCGGTGCACACAATGACCATACTGAGCCCCATGGATACCAGAATCAGCCCTACGCATTATGTTGTGGAGCTTCTTGTCCTGCATTTTCCTTACGAGCCTTCTTTGGGAGGAATGTCCGACCCCTTATAGCAGATCAGCCAATTTATCAGAGCAAAGGAGGTTTCTAGAATAACAGTCTCTTTACGCTAAGACTTAGATAGAGAGAGAGAGAGAGAGAGAGACTAAAAGAAGGTTTTGGGACTTTCAGATGGTAAAGGAGAAACCAAAAACTGTACTGTAAACCAGATCACCGTTGAGAAAGCAAATTCAGAATCAGATTTACGGAAAACACAGTATAGCAAGTTGCTCACACTATGGCATCCGAAGGCAAGGCGAAAATTTGGAATGTACGTAATAAAAAGAATCAAAAGCTTTCCTTTGAACAAAACATAAGGGCAAGAGGAAACTCGGGTTTTCACTGAGAAGAGAAGAGAGACAAGGAAGATCTACTAAATGAAAAAGACTTTCACATGATTTTATCTTGGAAACAGGAAGAAATAAGGAAGATGCTGAGCTAAATGAAAACTCAAGCTATCCTTCATAAAAAAACCGAGTGTTCTGTGAGAATGCAATCCCGTCGACGGAAACTGTAGAGAGAGAGAGAGAGAGAGAGTACAACAAAAGCAAGGTGGGTTTTGTACAAAACAGTTTGGCAGATCCATCCAAGAATAAGAAACCAGCCCTTGTTTGCACAACTACTGTGGGTTGAAGAAGAAGAATGATGAGCCCTACCAATCCAAACCCGTTGAGTCTACAAACTGAAATGACCAAAACCTCCTACTTTTCCTTCCTCTTAGGTTTCTGTTGAGTTCTCACAGAGAACCAGATAGAAAGCCCCCAATGGCTGTGAGAGAGAGCAACGGACAGTACAAATAAGTCAACTTGCTTGGCCAAGCTGAACGTTGATGGCTTAGTTATTGTAATTAATAATCTTCATGGATCTTCCGTACAAATGGCTACGCCTTATCACACGACAAGGACGATGACATGTTTGTACAATCCGACAGTCACGTCCCCTGGAACCTGAGTGGAGAACCCATTTAGAACCAACGACTTCTTGTTTTATATATTAATTTCTTTTCACTCATTTATATACATTATTATCCAATTTCATCCTAACATAATTTTCGTTTATGCACTGATAAATAGCTTCAATTGTCGTTGGTTTTCCTTTGTTTTTTTATTTATTTAATATTTCGACTAGATTATTTCATTTTGGCCACAATCTCATACTTATTGATTACCAGTGAGTAAACCTTGAATGAATTTCTGTGAATTAAATAAAAAATTAATGATCTGTTGTCCATTTATTATTTTCGATTTTTTTTTAAATTTTTTTTTTTTTCAAAATTAAACTGCTTTGGGCATTTTTTTTACGAAAATCTGAATATATTTCTTGAATATTTTATTTGCTCAAAAAGCAGAAAATTTGTTTGAATAGGTGTCCTATTCATTATATAATTTCCCTTATCATCTTAATAATCTCCAATTAAAAATACATGGTTGTGCAACTTAACTAGTGCTGATAAACAGGTAGCACATGAAGTCCATAAATAAATTCTCTTAGCATCATAAAAGATATGGAATACAAGTTAATAGCCATCCCTCAATCTCACACACACAATTTCGCAGCCTCCCATTACAGCAACAGTCTAAGTAGACTCCCCAGAAAATTCTTTTATCCCTGAAAAAGATTCAAAATTGAAAAAAAAAAAAAGAGAAAAAAAAGGGGAAAAAGAAGAAGAAGAAGAGCATTATATGGTTTAACAGCTTTTTAATCATCCAACATCACAATTTCAGCAATTTGAACTCCTTCAATCTTCAATCATAAGTTATGCAAATAACGTATGCAGGACATAAATTGTTCCTTAAGGGCCTCCAAGAATATCATTCCCATTTCTAAATGCAATAGCATAAAATCAACAAGCATCTCACAGTAATTACTGAAATTTTTTCTTCCTGACATAGAACGAATCTTAACCTCACCAAATCAACGTAGTCAGTCAAAGGGAATCATAAGTACCTCGCTAGTACAGATTTATGTGAACCTTATTTTGTTTTCCTTGCCATTTCAGTAATTTCCAACTTACACTTACCAATGGCTTGATGTAACATTTAAATCCCATGTAACAATGTTGTAAGCTTTAAATATCAAAAGAGATGGCTCTAAGGCTGGCCTGTTCTTATACTGGTTCTGTTAGAATTTGTAATGGAATTCATGCCTGATTAGTTTAAAGAACAGATTTGACAACAAAATAAAGTTAGTGATCTAAAGATATCACAAAAGCCAACAAAATAGGAAATGGTTTAGTTATACCGTTTGATTAATAGGCTCATGGTCCCCAGACAATAACACGAGATGAGACATCTTTTGCCATTTCCAGGCTTGGAACTTCATTATCTTCAAATATGGCTCAATTTCAGTTCTTATATTATAAGATAGCCCTACAACATTCTCTGATTTAAGCACCAAAATACTATGGTCATCAAGGCAGATCTACACATGGTGATTTCAGCTGCGTTGTACACCTTAAGCTTTTGAAACACGAATCAATATTTAAAATACATGGTAGAGCAACATAAAATCAAGATAATACAACCGAAGGTACAAGGGTACCGGATGGCCTCCATTGAGACCATTCTAGGCTTCACGGCAACCCATTAAAGCAACCGACTACATCAATCCCTCGCACACAAAGGAAGTATAAGATTACATAATACAAGAATGTCTTTGTCTAGATTGAATTTGACATGAACTGAGGAAAGCGAATTGTAGATAATAGTTCACGGATTGGCGGTTGAATGGAGAGGGATGGGGACGTCCTTGGGAACTGCAGGGATTGTTTGCAGAGTTGGTTTTGGCAGGTCCGCAAGATGAGGAAGTGTTGGCAGTTCTGGATTTGGCAAATTTGGCAATTCAAGCTTGGGCAAGCTCGGAATTTGAGGCAATGGTGGCAGTTCAGTCTAGGGCAAAGTTGGCAATTCAGGCTTAGGCGAGCTTGGGATTTCTGGCAACGGTGGCAGTTCAGTTTTGGGCAGAGTTGGCAGCTCTGGCTTTGGTAAACTTGGAAGTGGTAGTTCAGGCTTAGGAAGCTCAGGTATCTCAGGCAACGTTGTTTCTGAAAGGTGTCGAGCCCTAACAAGGACTTTGCCACAGCTCATCAAAACCATTGTAATTAGCAGCAGCTGTGCCATGGAATTGTAGGCATGAGCCATTGTGGGAGACGATGAAATGCTTCGAGATAGCTTGCAAAAGGTTTTCTGCAAAGTGTTCTGTGCAGGATAATCTCAATGCCCACAAGCATGGATTTTATAGATGCGAGTTCAAAGGAACAGGTAGGTTGATGGAAACTCTACTGTCTGGTGTACTTCCCACCTAATACAGCTTCCGTATTTATCATCATACAACGGGAACGCTTCAAATTTACTTGTGACTATATCTCGAAGATATGAAACAGCTGACCACGTCCAAACAATCACAGCCGTCAGAATAGAGTCCATTCTAACTGCCAAAGCCAATACCTGAGGATGGATTTTCTACAACTGGGGTTCGTTTCTTACGGGTAGCTGAACCAAAGTCTGCCTATCAGGAACCAGTGTTTGTCTGTTGGGTGTACTGATGGAGGAAATTTTATGAGATTACGCGGGTGGGATCAGGTGGCAACTCAAGCTTTGCCATACCAAAAAGGACAAGGAATGATGCTGAATAAAAGAAAAACAAAAAGTACAAACTCACCGCTGGATTCTAGTCGAACAAACAAAGAAATAACATTTAAGAAAGCCAACAACAGAAGTACAGTTATGGCCACCTAAAGTCTTCCATACTCCAACCTAGACACAAATAAAAGCCACGAGACTTGGATTCCACCATCAAGTAGGGGTGTCAAAAAACTAACACAGAGACCAACTCTTAAAAGCGTATATAATAAAATAACTAGCTGAGAGGAAGGAGAGCTTTCAGTGGTACAAGAGAAAGCCAAGCATGATTCAAGCAGAAAACTTGTAAGACACAATCGGCGGGAGTAGTGAGTAGTGTATTCTCTCTTGTTCCCATTTCTCCCAATTAAAGTTTATTTTTCCTGCACCTCTTCTCAGACCAAATCACTTCATAGAGTTCTACATCATTCTGACAACAAATCCATATATTTTCTCTTCAAATCAACAAGGTGACATTCAGCAAAAGCATTCACCAATACATTGCATAAAGAAAAAAAAATGGAAAAATAGTTTGATTAAAGGTGTTGATTTTTGGTGACTACTCATCACAGGTAAGTGAAATCAGAAATAACTGAGTTATATTTTTTCAAAAAACTTGAGGTTTTCCAAGGAGCTATGTCATGAGAATCCTAGAAATGATTTTGCGAGTTTAAAACTAGATCGACAGCAAAGTCAATAGAGTATTAAAATACCAACTGAGGAGTGCTGCATAGAAAGGGTTTATGTGGTACAACAAATATATTTTTCTCCAAATATATTTATAGTTTTGGATTGCTTATGGTCCAGGGAAGTGGCATTCATGGCCTCAATGTCGTACTTTCTGTTGTTCAGGTTTTAGTCACGAGCATTGTCCTGTAAGATTGCTGTAAAACCCCAAATTTACAGAAGTTTATTTTATAACTTCCAATTCTTTTACTTAGATTTAAAAAGGGCCAGAAATGAAATTCAAAATGGAAATGGATACTTTAAGAAGTACAGACTAATAAAGTTTTATCTTTTAGAAAAGCTTATGTTTCAGAAAGACAGCTCAAACTTCAAGAGTTTAGGAAAGTCTCAGTTATTAAAAGGTGGCAATAATTGAAAAGTGAAAAGAATTAGAAAGTCCTAGAAGATTAAGATGACAGACTAGCAAAAGAATTAGACAAACTACGGTTTGAGATCACAAGAGCTTAGGGGAAGTAAACCCTTTGAAATTTGAAAAAAAAAAGAATTTTTGGGATCTGAAAAAATAATGAACTTTCTAGTTTTCCAAATATAAAGAAGGCTAAGGAACTTAATTTTCCATTTTTGAAATTTAATCTTAGAATTCTTAAGAATAGGGGAACATTTAAGGAGAAAGGGAGTCCTAAATGTTTTTGAAGCATCCCTAATGTTGGCTTTAAAAAATTGATCGAAGGAGGATGGCGAAAGAAAAGAGGTCCGGCTGAAAAAAGTGTTTTACTGGAATAGAAAAGAGACCACTCTTGTTACCCTTTTTCCCTATAACAGTTTATTTGTCCTGCATCTTTTCACAGAACAAATTACATAAAACAGTTCTACATCATCCTGACAGCAAATTTATATATTTTCTCTTCAAATGAAGTAAGAGACATTGAGGAAAAGATGCTATATTTGGGTGACTACATCTCATCATAACCGAGAGGTGACAATATGGATCGATTTTTGGATGTAAAGAATGTGTTTTGAGAGTACTAATGACCCTTTAAAAGTGCTGCATAAAAAGGGCATATAAGCTACGCCAAATAAATATCTTCCAGCGGAAAAGAAAAAAAAAAAAAAAAACTTTCTAAAGGGAACGGCATGTTAGGCAAACCATTCACTGATATGCGGCTGCGGTTTTGGCATCATAAGGAAACAATTCCAAAATTGAAGGAAATCAAAGTGAATTCCTTTTTTTCTTTTGGAAGAGAGAAATAGTGTCTGCTTTCATTTTGTGCATCCAAAGCAAGTAAGAAATACATAATCAATAAGGTACGGTGACATAAACTCTAGCAAACTCAAATAAACAGTACCACAAACAAGAGGTCTAGAAGTGCAAAGTATGCTATATTTTTTGATGTAGGACCACTCATTGGTGTATGGTTAGAACTAAAATAGCAGAATATAAAAATTGTGGGCATACATCTCATGAAATCCAACCCAAGCACTACATGACATTAAATACCAGGTCCTAAGCCCAGATGGAGTTTCACTACGATATTTGAAAAACAAGAGTGGAGGAAGCGAATTCACTAGAAAAGAAACCTTATAGTTTGAAGCTCCGAAACTTTTGACTTGGAGTATAATTATGCATTTGTGTCATCTGAATAAAATTTCCTAATCAAATTTTTACTTAGGTTATGGAAAATTGTTGTTAATGGAAGCTTAATGCCTTATTTATTTCCCTAATATTTCTCCACAACTCCATTTAGTTCTCATCCTTCTTCCAGCTGCACCTTTATTACATTATTCTCTCTTTCACTGTTAAACATTTAGACCTATAAATCTTTCCACAGGTCTACAGCACGTAAATTTCATTCTGACCACTTATCATATGATACAAAATTAACTGGATTAGCACTTTCTATATCAATGTCTAACCCTAATTCCTTAACGCCAGATGAAGGAAGACCAAAGTACGACAAAAGCACTCCTTATCAATAGTTAATGCACGTACTTCTGGTCCTAAAAAACTATGTTTGTTTAGCTTTAGGACATTCATGGATGGTTTGGTAATCCAAAAAAATAGTATCTAACCTCATGAAACCCACGCCATTTGGTTGGGTGCCACACCACCAGAGGTGTATCCCATCTTCCAAAGGGATCCCACACTCCAAGACTCACCATGCAATCCGACCAGGCGAGACAGATAACCATGTAGGGGGGAGGCACCCGGGTAGGGTGAAGTCACCGCACAAAAGTTCCTGTGCGTGCCATGCCCTTTCCAAGGGTCGACCTGAGCGGATCTGAGCTTTGATATCATAAAAATAAAAAATAAAAAAGTTTATATACTCAGGACACCGAGGTTATACCAATTTATGGATGCCACACAGCTAAAGGAGTACCACACCTTCCATAGGGGGTCTCAAGCTCCAAGGTTCACCATGCCATGAGTACATATTAAACATCAAAAGAATTTCACAAAGATTTGAAATTTTGTTCCACCTGAAGTAGTTAAGTAGAAGAAAACTAACCAGCTTCTGCTTACTAGTCCTTCTCCAAGGGGGCGTCACATTAAATTATCTATTAAAGAAAACTCAAGGTTAGCAAATTTTGAGTAAGCCACAAACACTTAATATAAGTGGTATGCAAACGTGAAACGAGTAGATAATGTTGTTCTATGGCTAATGATCGTTAAAGTGGTATATGAAAGTTATAGGCCTCAAAATATCCTAATGTAATCCAGTTAACTTTCAAAATTCTCATCCCTAGCTTTGATAATGGGCTTCTCTAATTTCTTAGAATAATGCTTTGACAATGTCATTGTGAATACTAATAGTCCAGACTTCCAAGTTAGAAAATAACTAGCTACTTCCACCTTTACGACAGCAGGTGAGAACCGCACTAATTGTTTGCTTGTGTCCTCCGAGAGAAAAAAAAATTGCACCAGATTTTGCGAAAAGGTTTGGATCTAGGACATATCTGGCAATGGCAAATATAAGCAGCCTAATAGCTAAGAATATGGAAAGGCACAATATAAGAAGGATTGAAAGCAATCGCAACGCAATAACATATATAATCATGCATCGGTATGTCCTTATCAGGTTTAAACTAGTTAACTAATTTGTCCTCCTTGTGGTGGTGAAGATACTGGAACATTAAATGCTGAACCTCTGTTATTCACACTGTTATCTAGTAAATTATTAGAAGCGCATACTAATATAGGTTAGCATCATATGTGCTTAATAAATAGATACTTTGAGAAATTGCCGACTGAAGTGGAAGGAAACAAGGGGGTTCATAGTACCATTTGTGAAGAACATAGTATAATTCACAAACCCAGATTCAGGTCAGGAATTCCATATTATTGGCATTGCTCATTTGTCAACTCCATGCTACTTACTTGGTGAGGTCTCCAATTCATTTTTATTTTTTATGTTCAAGCTAACTGGTTCACCCTTTTCATTTTCCTAAAAGATTAAAAAAAAAAAATTGAGGTAATCAACAGGCTTTCCTTGCAAAGTTGAACAAGGAAGGTGCTAGCCATTTTTTTAGTTGGCTAAACCAGTCTTTATCTCTCTCCCTCTAGACATGATACAACCACTACAGCTTATAAATAATGACATGCTTTTCTATAAGCAGAAAAAATGCATGCGAGAGAGAATACCTTGAGCTGATGTACACAATGAGCATTCCTGACGTTGAAGAGACTCTTAACAGATAGTTCGGCATCCCGGACGTGAGAACCCCATAGATATCAGAAACAGACCCCTCAGATAGTATTCGCCGCCCTTCTTCTTGATCGGCATTTTCCATATGCATCCTTTTTGGGAGGAATGTCCGGACCTTAACGGAAAAATTAGGGAGGCAAATAATAAAGAAAAAAAGAAGAGGTAAAGAAAAAGAAAAAGAGGGAGAGTAAACTGGGGCTTTTGCTTTCACAGACAGAAAAAAGAACATCTACTAGAAGTAAAAGAACTTCACTCTTGATTTTATGCCAGAAAGTGGAGCTATTTCCGCGAGTCCGTCGGTGATAATGCATTCGAGGAGATGGAAACTGTAGAGAGAGTCGTACGTGGAGTAGAAAGAACGAAAGGGAGAAAACAAAAGCAAGATGGGTTTTGCATGAAACACTTTACCAGATCCAACCAAGAATGCGAAACCAGCCCTAGTTTGCACAACTACTGTGGGTTGAAGAAGAAGAAGAAGAATGATGAGCCCTCCCAATCCAAACCCATTCAGTTTACAAATTGCAGGGGCCGAAACCTCCTACATTTCCTTCTTCCTAGGTTCCTGTTGACATCTCACAGAGAATCAGATAGAAAGCCACCAGTAGTTGTGTGAAAGAGAGCCATGGAAACAGCAACAGAAAGCAAAACATCTCTCAACCAGCTTCCAGCCGGAGATTACTGGCTTAGAGATTATAATTAATAAACTTCATGGATCTTCCGTACAAATGGCCATGCCTGATCACACCACAAGGATGATCACGTGGTTGTACGGTCGGACAGTCAAGTCCCCCGGAAGCTTAGTGGAGAACGCATATTAATTTATTCTCACCCATTTGTGCTCATTATTACCATGAAAAATTCATCCCAATATAATTTTTATTTATGCACTGATAAATAGCTTCAATTTCTGTTGTCCATTTATTATTTTCATTTTTTTAATTTCTTCTTCAAAATTAAACTGCTTTGGGCAGTGTATTTTGTAAGATAATACAAAAGCAAAATTGAAGAGAACGCTGCATGAATATATTCGTAAATATTTTTTATATATTTTATTTGCTAAAAAGGCAGAACATTTGTAATAATCTCTAGTTAAAAACACTGAACTCTTGCTGATAAACAGGTAGCACATGAACTCCATAAATAAATTCTCTTAGCATCGTAAAAGTTATGGAATACAAGTTGTTAGCCATCCTTCATATCTCTAAGGATCATATCCCACACACGATCTCAACTTTGCAGCCTCCCATTACAACAGAAGTTTAAGTAGACTCCCAGAAATTCCTTTATCCCTGAAAAAGATTTACAATTGACAAAAGAGGGAAAAAAATTAAAAAAGAAAAAGAAAAGAGCATTATTGTATGGCATCTTTTCAATCATCTAACATCATAACTTCAGCAATTTGAACTTCTTCAAAACAAAGCTGGAGAACATGTCAATCTACATTGTTGCATATCAACTAGGTTATACTATCCAATCTCATATTAGTTGTGCAAATATCGCATGTAGGGCATAAATTGTTCTTCGAAGGGCCGCCAAGAATATCATTCCTAGTTCTAAATGCAATAGCATCGAACCAACAAGCAGCTCATAATAATACTGAAAAATGTTATGACATAGCACAAATCTTAGCCTCACCAAATCAATAATTTATTTTGATTTGTACAGATTTATGTGAACCTTATTTTGTTTTTCTTACCATTTGAGTAATTTGCGACCAATGCTTACCATTTCAAGCACACACTCAAATACTAGTTTGAACCCCATCGGAGGAAACCCTGTCAAATTCTCCCAAATCACTATAATTACAACAGATTAAGAAGAGGTCATTTAAAGTCAATCTGAGTGATACTTGAACAATGTTATTTCAAGTGTAACTTGCCTTGGTCCTACGCTTGCTAGGATGACTTATTACTTGAGGTGGCAAGCAAATGACAGAGAATCTTGGGGTTAGAATACATTCCATCATTCATGAAACCATAATATTAGGAAAACCCACAACCTGCAAAAACAGTACCAATAAAATCCCAGGTAGCAGTTTTGTAAGCTTTCAAAGGATGGCTGCTAACAAGCCCGTCTCCGGCTTCTCCTTTTTCCCACATCAAAAGAGATGACTATTGAGCTGACTTCTTCCCATACTGGTTCTATTAGAATTTGTAATGGAATTCATACATGATTAGTCTAAACAACTAATTTGACAACAAAATAAAGTTACTGATCTACAAGATACTACAAAAAGCCAAACATATAGAAAATGGTATAGTTATCTTATATCTTTTTTCTTTATACAGGACCGTTTAATTAAGGGCCTCATGGTCCTCTGACAAGAATACAAGATGAGAAATCTTTTGCCATTTCCAGGCTAGGAACTTCATTACGTTCAAATATGGCTCAAATTCAGTTCTTATATTAGAAGATAGCCCACAACATTCTCTATTTTAAGCACCACAATACTTATGGTCATCAAGGCATATTTACACGTGGTGTTTTTGGTTGTGTTGTCCACCTTAAGCATTTGAAGCACCAATCCATATTAAATATATACAATAGAGCAACATAAAATCAAGATTATACAACCGAGGATATAAGAGTACCGGATGGCCTCCAATAAGACCATCATGGCATCCCATTAAAGCAACCAAGTACATCAATCCCTCGCACACAAAGTTTAAGATTACATAATACAAGAATGACCTAGTCTAGATAGAATTTGAATATGAACTGAAGAGAGCAAATTGTGGATAATAGTTCAGGGTTTGGCGGTTCAGTGGAGAGGGATGGGGATGTCCTTGGGAACTGCAGGGATTGTTGGAAGAGCTGGTTTTGGCAGGTCCGGAAGATGAGGAAGTGTTGGCAGTTCTGGCTTTGCCAAATTTGGCAATTCAGGCTTAGGCAAGCTTGGGATTTCTGGCAACGGTGGCAGTTCAGTCTTGGGCAGAGTTGGCACCTCTGGCTTTGGTAAACTTGGAAGCGGCAGTTCAGGCTTAGGAAGCTCAGGTATCTCAGGCAACGTTGTCTCTGAAAGGTGTCGAGCCCCAACAAGGACTTTGCTGCAGCTCATCAAAAACATTGCAATTAGCAACAGCTGTGCCATAGAGTTGGAAGAGAGGCGGGCGTGAGCCATCGTGGGAGCAGATGAAATTTCAAGAAAGCTCGCAAAAGGTTTTCTGCAAAGTGTTTGTGTAGGATAACCACGATTCCCACAAGCATGGATTTTATAGAAGCGAGTTCAAAGGAACAGGTAGGTTGGTAAGGAAGCTCTACTGTTGTTTGGTGCACTTCCCACCTAATACAGCTCCTGTATTAGCCATCACACAAAGGGAACGCTTCAAATTTATTTGTGAGCATATCACGAAGATATGAAACAGCGCACCACATCCAAACAACCACACCCGTCAGAATAGAGTCCATTCTTACTGCCAAAGCCAGTACTTGAGGGTGAATATTCTCCAACTGGGGTTTCGCTTCTTATGGGTAGCTGAACCAGAAGTCTGCCTATCAGGAACCAGTGTTTGCCTGTTGGGTGTACTGATGGAGAGTTCTATGAGATTAGGTGGGTGGGATCAGTTAAGGAATGATTCGGAATAAAAGAAAAACTAAAAGTATAGACTCACGGTTTGATTCTATTGAACAAAGAAATAACATCTAACAAAGCCAAACAACAGAAGTACAGTTAAGGCCACCTAAAATCTTCCATCTTCCAACCAAGACATGACTAAAAATCAGGAAGCTCGGATTCAACTCTCAATAAGAGGTGCCACAAAACTACTTAGAAGCGTTCTACATCAACCCGACAACAGATCCATATATTTTCTCTTCAAATCAATGAAGAGGCATTCAACAAAAGCATTCACAACTTATTGCATAAAAAAATTGAAAATTAATTTGATTAAAGGTGTTGATTTTTGGTGACTACTTCTCATCAAATGTTAGTGAAATCAGAAATACCTGAGTTATATTTTTTCCAAAAATTGGGTTTTCCAAAGGATCTACATCATGAAAATCCTAGAAACCATTTTGCGAGTTCAAAAACTAGATCGACAGCAAAGTCAATAGAGTATTGAAAGACCAACTGAGGAGTGCGGCATAGAAAGGGTTTATGTGGTACAACAACTATATCTTTCTCCAGATATATTTATATTTTTGGATTGCTTATGGTCCATGAAAGTGGCATTTATGGCCTCAAAGTCGTACTTTCCGTTGTTCAGGTTTTAGCCATGAGCATTGTTGTGTAAGATAGCTGTAACAGCCCAAATTTACAAACTTTTGTTTTATAACTACCAATTTTTTTTATTTAGATTTAAAAAGGACTAGACATGAAATTCAAAAGGAAAAATGGATACTCTGGAAGGTGGTTCACTTTAAGAAATACATATTGAGAAAGTTTTATCTTTCAGAAAAAGAGCTCAAACTTCAATAGCTTAGGAAAGTGTCAGTTCTTTAAAGGTGACAATAATAGGGAAGTGACTCACAGAAAATTAAGATGATAGATTAGTAAAAAATTAGATAGAGTACGGTTTGAGATACACCATCCTTCGACTTGTTATCTTGTAAGAATGACAAGAGCTTAGGAAAAGTAAACCTTTTGAAGTTGGAAAGAAAAATGATCCTTTGAGTTCTTGAAATCTGAAAAAATAATGAAGTTCTGAATTTTTCAAATATAAAGAAGGGTAAGGCCCTTAATTTCTCATTTTTGAAATTTAATCTTAGAATTTTTAAGAATAGGGGAACATTTAAGCAGAAAGTGAATTCTAAACGTTTTTGGAGGATCCCTAAGGTTGGCTTTAAGAAATTGGTTGAAGGAGGATGAGGAAAGAAAAAAGGTCCTGTAGCAAAAAGTGTTTTCCTGCAATAGAAAAAGATCTTATCTCTTGTTACCTTTTCCACTAACAGTTTATTTGTCCTGCATCTTTTCAGAGAAAAAATTACATAAAACAGTGCTACATCATGCTGACAACAAATCTCTATATTTTCTCTTCAAATCAATTACGAGACATTGAGGAAAAGATGTTGATTTTGGGTGACTACATCTCATCTGAACAGAGAGGTGACAATATGGAATGATTTTTGGATGAAAAGAAAGTGTTTTGAAAGTAATAATAAAAATCCTTTAGAAGTGCTGCATAAAAAGGGCATATAAGCTAAACCAAATAAATATCTTTCAGGGGAAAAAAAAAAGAGTTTGTACAACAAAAACACTCTTTATCAATATTTAATACATATACTAGTCCTGAAAATAATGTTCGCCTATGGATGATTTGGTAATCCAAAAAAATAGTGCCTAACCTCATGACACCCAGGCCGTCTGGGTTTGTGCACACCACCAGAGGCGTATCCCATCTTTCGAAGGGATCACACGTTCCAAAGACTCACCATAGAATCCTAACAGGCGAGACAGAAACGGTGTAGGGTGGAGGCTCTTTAGGTCGGGTCAAGTCACCCCACAAAAGTTCCTGTGCATGCCATGCCCTTTCCAAGGGTCGACCTGAGCCTTGACATCATAAAAATAATAAAAAAAAGAGTTTCTATATACTCATGACACCCAGGTTACCCCAATTTATGGATGCCACACCGCTAAAGGAGTACCACAATTTGTGGTAGAAAACTAACCAGCATCTTCTTCCTAGTCCTTCTCCAAGGGAGCGTCACATAGAATTATCTATTAAAGAAAAATCAAGGTTAGCCAATTTTGAGTAAGCCACAAACACTTAATATAAGTGGTATGCAAACGTGAAACGAGTAGATAATGTTGTTCTATGGCTAATGATCGTTATAGTGGTATATGAAAGTTATAGGCCTCAAAATATCCTAATGTATCCCAGTTAACTTTCAAAATTCTCATCCCTAGCTTTGATAATGGGCTTCTCTAATTTCTTAAAGTAATGATTTGACAATGCCATTATGAATACTAATAGTCCAGACTTCCAAGTTAGGAAATAACTAGCTACTTCCATAGTTACCACAGCAGTTGAGAATCGCACTATTGTTTGCTTGTGTCTACCGAGAGAGAAAAAAAATTGCATCAGATTTTACTGAGCATTGAAAACTATATAAGACAACAGCAAAAGATTTGGCAATGACAAATAGAAGCAGCCTAATAGCTAAGAAGATGAAAAGGCACAATCTAAGAAGGATTGAAAGCAATCGCAACTCAAAAACATATATAAACATACATCGGTATGTCCTTATCAGATTTAAAATAGTTAACTAATCTCCTCTTGTGGAGGTAAAGATACTGGAACCTTGAATGCTGAAGCTCTGTTGATTCACACCGTTACTTAGTAAATTATTAGAAGCACATAATAATATAGGTTCGCATCATATGTGCTTAATAAATAGATACTTTGAGAAATTGCCGACTGAAGTGGAAGGAAACAAGGGGGTTCATAGTACCATTTGTGAAGAACATGGCATAATTCACAAACCCAGATTCAGGTTAGGAATTCCATATGATTGGCATTGCTCATTTGTCAACTCCATGCCACTTACTTGGTGAGGTCCCCTATTTATTTTTATTTTTTGAGGTGGTCAACAGTCTCTCCCTTGGAAAGTTGAACAAGTATGGACGGTGCTAGCCAGTTTTTTAGTTGGCTAAACCAATCTTTATCTCTCTCCCTCTAGACCTGATACAACCAGTACAGCTTATAAGCAGAAAAATGCATGCGAGAGAGAATACCTTGAGCTGATGTACACAATGAGCATTCCTGACGTAGAAGAGACTCTTAACAGATAGTTCGGCATCCCGGAAGTAAGAACCCCATAGATATCAGAAACAGACCCCTCAGATAGTATTCGCCGCCCTTCTTCTTGATCGGCATTTTCCTTATGCACCCTTTTTGGGAGGAATGTCCGGACCTTAAAGGAAAAATTAGGGATGTAAATAATAAAGAAAAAAAAAGAGGTAAAAAGAAAAAGAAAAAGAGGGAGAGTAAACTGGGGCTTTTGCTTTCACAGACCGAAAAAAGAACATCTACTAGAAGTAAAAGAACTTCACTCTTGATTTTATGCCAGAAAGTGGAGTTATTTCCGCGAGTCCGTCGGTGATAATGCATTCGAAGAGATGGAAACTTCAGAGAGAGTTCGTACGTGGAGTAGCAACAATGAGAGGGAGAAAACAAAAGCAAGATGGGTTTTGCATGAAACACTTTACCAGATCCAACCAAGAATGCGAAACCAGCCCTGGTTTGCACAACTACTGTGGGTTGAAGAAGAAGAAGAAGAATGATGAGCCCTCTCAATCCAAATCCATTCAGTTTACAAATTGCAGGGGCCGAAACCTCCTACATTTCCTTCTTCCTAGGTTCCTGTTGACATCTCACAGAGAATCAGATAGAAAGCCACCAGTAGTTGTCTGAGAGAGAGCCATGGAAACAGCAACAGAAAGCAAAACATCTCTCAACTAGCTTCCAGCCGGTTATGACAACACGACAAGGATGATCACGTGGTTGTACGGTCGGACAGTCAAGTCCCCGGAAGCCTAGTGGAGAACACATTTAGAGAGCCAACTACTTCCTGTTTGAATATTAATTTATTCTCACCCATTTGTACTCATTATTACCATGAAAAATTCATCCCAATATAATTTTTATTTATGCACTGATAAATCGCTTCAATTTCTGTTGTTCATTTATTATTTTCATTTTTTTAATTTCTTCTTCAAAATTAAACTGCTTTGGGAGTGTATTTTGTAAGAAAATACAAAAGCAAAATTGAAGAAGAGAACGCTGCATGAATATATTCGTAAATACTTTTTATATATTTTATTTGCTAAAAAAACAGAACATTTGTAATAATCTCCAATTAAAAACACTGAACTCTTGCTGATAAACAGGTAGCACATGAACTCCATAAATAAATTCTCTTAGCATCATAAAAGTTATGGAATACAAGTTGTTAGCCATCCTTCATATCTCTAAGGATCATATCCCACGCACGACCTCAACTTTGCAGCCTCCCATTACAGCAGAAGTTTAAGTAGACTTCCCAAAAATTCTTTTATCCCTGAAAAGGATTCACAATTGACAAAAGAGGGAAAAAATTAAAAAAAAAAAAAAAGACCAGTATGGTATGACAGCTTTTCAATCATCTGACATCATAACTTCAGCAATTTGAACTTCTTCAAAACAAATCTGGAGAACATGTGAGTCTCCATTCTTGTATATAAATTAGGCCATATTATCCAGTCCCATAATAGGTATGCAAATATTGCATGCAGGGCATAAATTGTTCCTAGAAGGGCTGCCAAGAATATCATTCCTAGTTCTAAATGCAATAGCATCAAACCAACAAGCATCTCATAATAATACTGAAAAATGTTATGACATAGCACAAATCCTAGCCTCACCAAATCAATAATTTATTTTGAATTGGACAAATTTATGTGAACCTTATTTTGTTTTTCTTACCATTTGAGGCACACACTCAAATACTAGTTTGAACCCCATCAGAGGAAACCCTGTCAAATTCTCCCAACTCACTATAATTACAACAGATTAAGAAGAGGTCATTTAAAGTCAATCTGAGTGATACTTGAACAATGTTATTTCAAGTGTAACTTGCCTTGGTCCTACGCTTGCTAGGATGACTAATTACTTGAGGTGGCAAGCAAATGACAGAGAATCTTGGGGTTAGAATAAATTCCATCATTCATGAAACCATATATTAGGAAAACCCACAACCTGCAAAAACAGTACCAATAAAATCCCAGGTAACAGTTTTGTAAGTTTTCAAAGGATGGCTACTAACAAGCCCGTCTCCGGCTTCTCCTTTTTCCCACATCAAAAGAGATGACTCCAGAGCTGACTTGTTCCCAAACTGGTTCTTGTTCCCAAACTGGTTCTATTATGAATTTGTAATGGAATTCATACATGATTAGTTTAAACAACTAATTTGACAACAAAATAAAGTTATTTATCTACAAGATACTACAAAAGCAAAAAATATAGAAAATGGTATAGTTATCTTATATCTTTTTTCTTTATACAGGAACGTTTAATTAATGGCCTCATGGTCCTCTGACAAGAATACAAGATGCGGCATCTTTTGCCACTTCCAGGCTTGGAACTTCATTACGTTCAAATATGGCTCAAATTCAGTTCTTACATTACAAGATACCCCACAGCATTCTCTATTTTAAGCACCAAAATACTTAGGGTCATCAAGGCATATTTACACGTGGTGATTTTGGTTGTGTTGTCCACCTTAAGCATTTGAAGCACCAATCCATATTAAATATATACGATAAAGCAACATAAAATCAACATAATACAATGAAAGATATAACATAATCCGATGGCCTCCAATAAGACCATTCTCAGCTTCACGGCATCCCATTAAAGCAACCAAGTACATCAATCCCTCGCACACAAAGTATAAGATTACATAATACAAGAATGACTTAGTCTAGATAGAATTTGAATATGAACTGAAGAGAGCAAATTGTGGATAATGGTTCAGGGATTGGCGGTTCAGTGGAGAGGGATGGGGATGTCCTTGGGAACTGCAGGGACTGTTGGAAGAGCTGGTTTTGGCAGGTCCTGGAGATGAGGAAGTGTTGGCAGTTCTGGCTTTGCCAAAATTGGCAATTCAGGCTTAGGCAAGCTTGGGATTTCTGGCAACGGTGGCAGTTCAGTCTTGGGCAGAGTTGGCACCTCTGGCTTTGGTAAACTAGGAAGCGGCAGTTCAGGCTTAGGAAGCTCAGGCATCTCAGGCAACGTTGTCTCTGAAAGGTGTCGAGCCCCAACAAGGACTTTGCTGCAGCTCATCAAAAACATTGCAATTACCAACAGCTGTGCCATAGAGTTGGAAGAGAGGCGGGCGTGAGCCATTGTGGGAGCAGATGAAATGCTTCAAGAAAGCTCCGCAAAAGGTTTTCTGCAAAGTGTTTGTGTAGGATAACCACGATTCCCACAAGCATGGATTTTATAGAAGCGAGTTCAAAGGAACAGGTAGGTTGGTAAGGAAGCTCTACTGTTGTTTGGTGCACTTCCCACCTAATACAGCTCCTGTATTAGCCATCACACAAAGGGAACGCTTCAAATTTATTTGTGAGCATATCACGAAGATATGAAACAGCGCACCACATCCAAACAACCACACCCGTCAGAATAGAGTCCATTCTTACTGCCAAAGCCAGTACTTGAGGGTGAATATTCTCCAACTGGGGTTTCGCTTCTTATGGGTAGCTGAACCAGAAGTCTGCCTATCAGGAACCAGTGTTTGCCTGTTGGGTGTACTGATGGAGAGTTCTATGAGATTAGGTGGGTGGGATCAGTTAAGGAATGATTCGGAATAAAAGAAAAACTAAAAGTATAGACTCACGGTTTGATTCTATTGAACAAAGAAATAACATCTAACAAAGCCAAACAACAGAAGTACAGTTAAGGCCACCTAAAATCTTCCATCTTTCAACCCAGACACAACTAAAAATCAGGAAGCTCGAATTCAACTCTCAATAAGAGGTGCCAAAAAACTACTTAGAAGCGTTCTACATTAACCTGACAACAGATCCATATATTTTCTCTTCAAATCAATGAAGAGGCATTCAACAAAAGCATTCACAACTTATTGCATAAAACAATTGAAAGTTAATTTGATTAAAGGTATTAATTTTTGGTGACTACTTCTCATCAAAGGTAAGTGAAATCAGAAATAACTGAGTTATATTTTATCAAAGAATTGGAGGTTTTCCAAAGGATCTACATCATGAGAATCCTAGAAAACTAGATCGACAGCAAAGTCAATAGAGTATTAAAAGACCAACCGAGGAGTGCTGCATAGAAAGGGTTTATGTGGTACAACTATTTTTTTTTCTCCGAATATATTTATAGTTTAGGATTGCTTAAGGTCCAGGAAAGTGGCATTCATGGCCTCAAAGCCGTACTTTCCGTCGTTCAGGTTTTAGCCATGAGCATTGTTGTGTAAGATAGCTATAACAGCCCAAATTTACAACGTTTATTTTGTAACTTCCAATTTTTTATTTAGATTTAAAAAGGACTAGACATGAAATTCAAAATGAAAAATGGATAATCTGTAAGGTGGTTCACTTTAAGAAATACACATTGAGAAAGTTTTATCTTTCAGAAAAAGAGCTCAAACTTCAATAGCTTAGGAAAGTGTAGTTCTTTAAAGGTGACAATATTAGGAAAGTGGCTCAGAAAGTCACAGGAAATTAAGATGATAGATTAGTAAAAATTAGATAGAGTACGGTTTGAGATACATCATCCTTCAACTTGTTATCTTGTAAGAATCACAAGAGCTTAGGAAAAGTAAACCTTTTGAACTTTGAAAGAAAAATGATCCTTTGAATTCTTGAAATCTGATAAAATAATGAAGTTCTGAATTTTCCAAAAATAAAGAAGGGAAAGGCCCTTAATTTCTCATTTTTGAAATTTAATCTTAGAATTTTTGAGAATAGGGGAACGTTTAAGCAGAAAGTGAGTTCTAAACGTTTTTGGTGGATCACTAAGGTTGGCTTTAAGAAATTGATTGAAGAAGGATGGGGAATGAAAAAGAGGTCCTGTAGCAAAAAGTGATTGAAGAAGGGTGGCCTGCATCTTTTCATAGAACAAATTACATAAAACAGTGCTACATCATGCTGACAACAAATCTCCATATTTTCTCTTCAAATCAATTACGAGACATTGAGGAAAAGATGTTGATTTCGTGTGACTACATCTCATCTGAACAGAGAGGTGACAATATAGAATGATTTTTGGATGAAAAGAAAGTTTTTTGAGAGTAATAATGACCCTTTAGAAGTGTGAAGTCACCGCACAAAATTTCCTGTGCGTGCCATGCCCTTCCCAAGGGTCGGCCTGAGCTGATCTGAGCTTTGATATCATAAAAATAAAAAATAAAAAAGTTTCTATTCTCATGACACCCAGGTTATCCCAATTTATGGATTCCACACCGCTAAAGGAGTACACACCTTCCATAGGGGGTCTCAAACTCCAAGGTTCACCATGCCATGAGTACATATTAAACATCAAAAGAATTTCACAAGGATATGAAATTTTGTTTGACCAGAAGAGTGGTAGAAAACTAACCAGCATCTGCTTCCAAGTCCTTCTCCAAGGAGGCGGCACATTAAATTATCTATTAAAGAAAACTCAGGGTTAGCCAATTTTGAGTAAGTCACAAAAACTTAATATAAGTGGTATGCAAACAATTATGACAAAATAAAGTGCCTGAGAGAGGAAACGTGAAACCATAACATAATGTTGCTTTAGGGCTAATGATCGTTATAGTGGTGTATGAAAGTTATGGGGCTCAAAATATCCCACTTAACTTTGACAATTTTGATCGTTAGCTTTGATAATGGGCTTCTCTAATTTCTTAGAATAATGCTTTGGCAATGCCATTGTGAGCACAAATAGTCCAGACTTCCAAGTTAGAAAGTAACCAGCTGCTTCCACAGTTACCATAGCAGTTGAGAATCACGCTAATTGTTTGCTTGTGTTTACCGAGCGAAAAAAAATTGCTTCAGATTTTGCTAAGTATTGAGAACTATACAAGACAATGGCAAAAGATTGGGATCTAGGACATATTTGGCAATGGCAAATATAAGCAGCCCAGTAGCTAAGAAGATGAAAAGGCAGTGTCTGAAGGATTGAAATGCAATCATAAAGCAACAAAATAGAATCATGAATCAATATGTCCACATCAGGATTGAAATAGTTAATTAATCTCCTCTTGCAGCGTGAAGATAATGGAATCATGAATGCTGAAGCTCTGTTTACTCACATTGTTCTTTAGTAAATGATTAAAAGCGCATAATAATGCAGATTTCCATCATGTATGCAAGGAAATAAGGGGGATTCCGATAACATTGGCGAAGAACATAGTATTATTCTCATACCCAGGTTCAGGTGAAAAGAATTCCATATGATTTGCATTGCTCATTCGTCAGCCCCATGCTACTTATTTGGTGGAGTCATCTCTCTCTCTTTAATAAATCTTCAAGCTAACTGTTCCACCCTTTGTTCTTCCTAAAAGATTACAAAAGAAAGTACTGAGGTAGTCAACAGTCTCTCCCTTAGAAAGGGGAATAAGGAAAGTGCTAAGGTGGCTTATGCCATTTCTTTAGTTAGCTGAACCATGTTAGGACTCGATCTTTATCTCTCTCCCTCTGGACACGATACAACCGTAGAAGAATGCAGTAGTAAAACGATTTGAAGGTATAAATGATGACATACTTTGCTACAAACAGAAAGATGCGTGCGAGAGAGAATACCTTGAGCTGGCGCACACAATGAGCAATCCTGTAGCAGAAGAGACTATAAGAGATGATTCAGCATCGCAGACTTGAGAGCCCCATAGATTTCTTGACCCGTATTTTCCTTCGGCTTCTTTTTGTATCAAAACAGCCACCTTATCAGAGCAAAGTAGTATGTATATCAAGAAAGTCCCTTTGCACAAAATTTAGATAGAAAGAGAGACGCAAGGAAGATTTGATGCCTTTCAGACGGTACAGGAGAAACCATAAACAATCGTATAAACCAAAGAGGATCTTTTATAGAAGTTCAATAGGAGTATGAGACCAAACTGGTATCTTTGAGAAAGCAAATTCAAAATCCGATGTATGGGAAACACAGTATAGCAAGCTGCTCGCTTTCTCGCTTCCGAAAATTTGGGATGTACACAACAAAGAAAGGAGGGGATTTTCAAAAAAAAAAAAAAAAAAAAAAGCTTTCCTTTACACAACAAAAGAGTTGGAGCAAACTGGGGTCTTCCCAGAGAGCAAGAGAAGAGCTACTTAATTGAGAAAGAATTTCATACTTCTTTTATCTCGGAAACAGGAAGGAAAAAGAAGATGAGCTAAATAAAAGGTCAAGCTATCCCTCATACAAAAACCGATTAGTATAATGCATTCCTGTAGACGGAAACTAGGGAGAGAGAGAGAGAGAGAGAGAGAGAGAGTTCGTATGTGAAGTACTAAGAACGATGGGGAGAGAACAAAAGCAAGATGGATATTGCACAGAACGAGAAGCCAGTCCCTAGTTTGCACAAGTTCTGTGGGTTGAAGAAGAAGAATACATGATGAACCCTACCATTCCAGACTCACTGAGTTTACGGATTGCAAAGGGTTGTGATAGGGAGTGGCGAAAAACCAAAATCTCCTACTTTCATGCTTTACTTTTCCTTCTCCCTAGGTTGTTACCGTCGTCGCCCAGAACCACATAGAAAACCACGAATACTTCTCAGAGAGAGACGTCGAAACAGCAGGGGAGCGTGACCAGTTAAGAACTTGCTTTCTGGTTTGCACAAGTTCAGAGGTAAAGGTATTCTATGGGCATCTGGGGACGCGTGGCATATATTTTATTAAAATTAAAAGTCTTCAGGGACAATGGCCACGCCGTATGACTGAACAAAGATGACGACATTTTGTACAATCTAAGCCCAATTAAACACAAATCACAGTTATTTTTTGCCACCAAATTCAGTCAAAAATATAATTGAAAAGATTTAACCCAAAACATTTACTTTACAAGATTTTATATTTTAAAAGATAAATCTCAATCTTTTTTGTTTATAGTGAGCTTTTTTTATCAATTTATATACATTTTTATTCACAAAAATTATATCTTAATAGACTTTACATAAACTAATAACATGAATTTCATCGATAATAATTTTTGTTTGAACATAGATAAAAATTTTATTTTATATATAGATATTTTGGACTTTACATTTTCAACTTCATTACATTATTGCGGTGATTGAACCCGTGACCTATTGGACTCATAAATTAGGAGCTGACTTACCACTAAGTTAAGGAAATTCACCTCAACTTGGTTAAGGTTACATGAACTTTTGAGAATTAAAAAAAAAAAAACAATTATTAGTGAAACATCTATTCTTTTGTGCGCTTGAACTTGCTTTAAATTCTTTTTCAAAACTAAATGCTTTGAGCATGTCTTTGAAAGAAGAGATGAAAGTAAAATTGACAAAAAAAAAAAAAAAAAAACTCTTTCCTGGTATTTGTTTGTCTTTGTAAGTGTTAAAATAAGTTAAAAAAATCTTATAACTGTCCAAAATATTGCTAAGGCATGGTTATATCATTAATAAAATTTGTTAGGATATTGCCATGTTTCTTAAAAAGAAAAATCAATCAAAGAATGGAAAACGAATATATTTAAATATTTGATTTGCTCAAAAAGCAGAAATTCGATTTAATAGTTGTCATTTTAATGATGCATTTAATGATCCCCAATTCAATGCACGTGGTTGTGCAATTTAATTCTTGCAGATAAACAGGTAGCACAAGAACTACATACATATTTTCCTTAAATAATGTCAATACCATCATCATAAAAGTTACGCAATACATGGCATTAGCCATTTGTCATGTCTCTAAGGATCACATCCCATTACAATAAAAGTCTAAAGTCGACGTCCCCAAATATTCTCTCATCCATCAGAAGGATTCAATTACATTATTCAGTAGAAAAAAGGGGGAAAAAAAATGGGAGACAGCTTTTCAATCATCCAACATCATACGTCACCAATTTGAAGTTCTTCCTATCAAAGCTGAAAGACATGTCAGTCTTCACTGTTGTTCATCAATTAGGCTATATTATCCAATCCCACATTGGTTAATGCGAATAATGCATTTTGTGCTTCCTCACTAAAAAGACGAGACATGTTTTCCCCTTTCCAGGCTTGGAACTTGGTTATGTTCAAATTTTGCTCAGATTGCTTAGTTAAAGAGTTGGAACTTTGGTTCCTACATCATAGTCAACTTTATGCACCTAAATACTAGGTCATCATCTCAAGCCTTGTCAAAGCAAATTTACACATGATAATTTTGGTTGTCTTATGCACCGCACCTAAAGCATTTGAAACACTAATCCATATTTAATACATATGATAGAACAACTTAGTGTTAAGATAATAAAACCCAAGATACACAAGCACTGGGTGGTCTCGAATTCAGGACAATCATTAAAGCAACATAGTACATCAATCACCTACACACAAAGGAAGTATCAGGTTACATCGTATAAGAACGTCTTAGCCTAGGTTGAAGTTTACTATGACATTGAATAGAACGAATAATGGTCAAAAAGTTCAGGGATTGATGGTTGAGTGGAGAGGGACGGGGATGTCCTTGGGAACTGCCGGGATTGACGGCAGAGTGGGTTTTGGCAGCTCCGGAAGATGAGGAAGTGTTGGCAGTTCTGGCTTTGGCAAAGTTGGCAGTTCAGGCTTAGGCAAGCTTGGGATTTCTGGCAATGGTGGCAGTTCAGTCTTGGGCACAGTTGGCAGCTCTGGCTTTGGTAAACTTGGAAGTGGCAGCTCAGGCTTAGGAAGCTCAGGTATCTCAGGCAACGTTGTTTCTGAAAGTTGTCGAGCCCCTACAAGGACTTCGCTGCAGCTTACCAACAACATAGCAATAAGCAACAGCTGTGCCATAGAGTTGGAAGAAAGGCGGGCATGAGCCATTGTGGGAGACGATGAAATGCTTCAAGATAGCTCGCAAAAGGTTTTCTGCAAATTGTTCTGTGTAGGATAATCTCAATTCCCACAAGCATGGATTTTATAGAAGCGAGTTAAGAGGAACGGGTAGGTTGATGAAGAAACTCTACTGTTTGGTGTACTTCCCACCTAACACAGCTTCCGTATTTATAATCATACAATGGTAACACTTGTGTTAAAAGGATAACACTTGGAACAGGGCACTACGTCCAGACAATCACACCCGTCAGAATAGACTCGATTTTATCTGCTAAAGCTAATACTTGAGGCTGGATTTTCTACAACTGGGATTCGTTTCTTATGGGTAGCTGAACTAAACGTCTGCCTATCAGGAACCAATGTTTGTCTGTTGGGTGTACTGACGGAGGAAGTTTTATAGGATTACGTGCGAGATATCAGGTGGGAAAGAAATAACATATAATAAATCCAAACAACCGAAGTACAGTTAAGGCCACCTAAAGTCTTCCATCTTCCAACCCAGACACAACTAAAAACCACGAGACTTGGATTCCACTATCAATTAAGGGTGCCAAAAACTAACATAGAAACCAACTCTTAAAAGCGTACATAACAAAATAACTAGCTGAGAGGGAGGAGAGCTTTCAGTGGGACAAGACAAAGCCAAGCATGATGCAAGCGGAACACTGGTAAGACAGAAACTGCATGAGTGGGTAGTGTATTCTCTCTTGTTTCCCTTTTTCCCCATAAACGTTTATCTGTCTGCGCCTATTCTCAGAACAAATCACCTAATAGAGTTCTACATCATTCCGACAACAAATCCATGTCTTTTCTCTTCAAATCAATGAGGTGACATTCCGCAAAAGCATTCACCAATTCATTGCATAAAAAAATGGAAAAGTAGTTTGATAAAGGAGTTGATTTTTGGTGACACTACATCTTATCAAAAGTATGTGAAATCTGTAAAATCTGAGTTATACTTTTTCAAACAATTGGAGCTTTTGCAAAGGAGCTATATTAAGAAAATCCTAGAAACCATTTTGAGAGTTCAAAAACTAGATCGACAGCAAAATCAAAATCAATAGAGTATTAAAAGACCTTGAGGAGTGCTGCAACAAATATATTTTTCTTCAAAGCCAAAGGTAAAGAACGCACTTTAGGCAACCCATTCACGGCTACCTGGCTTCGATTTTGACGCTTAAGGAAATACTTAAAAATCAAAGAACATCATCAAAGCATGTGAGAGGCCGATACATAACCAAATGGTAGACCAACACAAACTCAAGCAAACTCATATGGACAGTACAATAAATAACAGGTCTATGACCTGAAAAATACGACCACTCTTTGGTGTATGGCTAGAACTAAAACAGCAGAAAGCAGTATTGTCGGTACACGTGCCATGAAGTCTAACCCAAGCGAAGAAATGACATTAAATACCAAATCCAAAGCCTTGATCGAGCTTCACTATGATATATATAGAAATCATTTTATTTTATCAGGTGGAATTTGCTACTCATCCAAGAAGACCAAGAACGACCAAAATCTCCTTATCAATAGTTAATACATGTACTTCTAGTCCTGAAAAGTTTTTGATGGTAAAGACACCTAGGTTAGTTAAAGTCAACGTGCAAGAGTTGTCTTGCATGTTGTGCCTTTCTGAAAGCCCAATCTATGTTACGATACCAAAAAAAGAAAAAGAAAAAAATATGAAGACTCATAACACCTAGGCTATTCTGATACCACTCATTCCACAGCCTCAAGCTCCAGGGCTCATCATGTCCATATTAAACATCAGCATGAAATTCACAAAGCTACAAATTGTTCTTCAATAAAGAGTACAAAGCAGTTAAATGGAAGAAAACTAACCAGCACATCCTTCCCAAGTCCTCCAAGAAAGTGTGACACAAAATTACCTGTTAAAGAAAAATTAGGATTAGCAACTTTGGAGTAAGTCACAAACAGCTAATTAGGGTGACAAGCAAAAATATATGACAAACAAGTCCAGCAACTTCAAGTATTTGAGATGGGAAGTGAGAAATCATGAGATAATGTTGGCCTATGGCTACCGATCGTTATTGTGGTTTATGGACAGTTATAGGCCTCCAAATATTCTAATGTATCCCAGTTGATTTTCAAAATTT
Organism: Casuarina cunninghamiana; assembly: GCA_028551485.1. Taxonomy (NCBI): domain Eukaryota; kingdom Viridiplantae; phylum Streptophyta; class Magnoliopsida; order Fagales; family Casuarinaceae; genus Casuarina; species Casuarina cunninghamiana. The sequence goes on from CM052371.1 coordinate 10,905,470, forward strand.
CTATCTCTAGCTTAGATAATTGGGTTCTCTAATTTCTTCGAATAATGCTTTATTCATTATTTTGTGAATACTAATAGGACAAGTTATCCAGACTTTCAATTTCAAAAATAATTACAGGCTTCAACAGTTAGCACAGCAGCTAAGATTCGTGCTAATTGTTTCCTTGTGTCTACAGAGAGAAAAATTGCATCAGATTTTGGTTTCCCTGGCATCCATTGATGTCACGAGTACTGAAATTCATACAAGACTTTGTAAAAGATATGGAGACCGGATGCATTTGGCAATGGCAAATATAAGCAGCCCAATAGCCAAAAAGATGAAAAGGTACAATGTAAGATGTATCGAAAAGCATGTATAAATCAGTGCAAACCAGCTTTGAAATAGTTAAAAATTTCCTCTTGGAGTGTGGCGACATTGGAACCTTGGATGCTGAAGCTCTGTTTATTTACAATGTTCTTTAGTGGATGATCAAAAGCGCGTTGTAACACAATTGCATCATACAGGCTTAATTAGTAGATACTTGGCGAAATTAGCAACTAAAGTTGAAACAAATAGGGAGCTTATAGTACTATTGGCAAGGAACATAATATTATTCACATATAGAGATTCAAAATGAAAAATTTCGTATTGTCTGCATCGCTTAATTCTCAGTTCCATGCTATTTATTTTGTGAGTCTCTTTTTTCAATTTTTTTGCCCCCTCTTCAACCTTACTGGTTCACCCTTTCTCATTATTCCTAAAAGATTATAAAAAAAACCTGGAGGCATTCAGCAGTCTCTCCCCTATAAAGGTGGGAACAAGTAAGTAAAGTGCTAAGGTGGCTTGGGAGTCCCTGTGCCTTTTCCAGAAGGAAAGAGTTCTGGGTTTCTGGTGAATTGAAGCTTGGAACCCAAATGCAGCGGCTATTCTATTTGGCATTCCAATACATAAGCAACTACCAACTCATTTGATCAAGTTGGGTTAAGAACTCCACAAAGATAGAAATTCTTGACTGTTGCATCCCGCTGCTAAGTGCTCTTTGACCTGCAGCCAGCTCTTGAAGTTAAAGCCCAGAGTCCTAAATAAAGTTCTTATGAAAAAGAACTGCTCTAGGTAACTTCACTGCTGTAGTTGGAAGTTGTTCAAGTATGAAAATCCCTTTGTTACCTGGCATAAGGTGATTTGATTCTTGGGCATGAGACTCCACCATGCTCTTATTTTGCAGCTCACTACTAAAGGGGCTGAATTCTCATGATTTTTCCTAGGATTTCGTTTGTTTCCTTTGTTCTTGTGCAATTGAGAGTTACATATGCAGTATTTGGCATTGTTGATTTGTAAGTGCAACATATCCTAGACTTATTCTAAGAGACGTTATCTTTTGTGCTTAACAAACATGAAGATAGTTCTCGTGTCAGCGGAGTTATTGAACTGTTGATAGTGGCTATAGTTCACCTTTTATGAAGATAGCTGAAGAATTTGCTGGTGTCTAGGTTGATACTTTCCTACCTAGGTTGTTTCGTGGAATAGGCCTCTATGTTTCTCGCTTTGTAGTCGGTGTTTGGATTGTTCTTCGTTTTCTCGAGTGCATTGAACTGTATGGGAACCTTGTTTTTTGGATTCCCAATTTATTCTTATTTCGTTCTACTAATTCAATTACCAGACATACAAAAACTGGCAAACCTACAAGAAAATAGTATTAAAAGAATTAATTTGGAGGGCCATAGGATTTACTTATCACTCCAAAACGGTCTGTACTTATCAATATCAGAGGGCCATGGGAGTTATATAAAGGGCTTTGAAGCAGAAGTTCCCTCAGGTTCTAGAATTGTAACATCTAAGCAAATTACCTAAGTTTGGCACTGAGTCTAAGGATAAAGCGTAGTCGAACCTAATTGGTCTTGAATACACTTGGATGACTACTAATCTAAAGAAATTAACTCATTACAACTGAAAAGGTCATCTCCCTGTGGGTTGTGGTTTGGAGGTTTTGTATCATCACAATCTTAAAGTTTAGTAATCGGTTCAATTCATGTTCTAAAAATTATCTGTTTTTACGAGTCTTTTCAAAGGAAAGAAAAAGCGTGAAGAAAAAATAAGTCTAAAATCTCACCCTTTCAACCAATCTGTGTTGATGGTTTCAAATTAAAGAAAATAATATCTTGAGTTTCAAAGGGACAAAGAACTCGAGAAGGTTTCAAATCTCTATATCTACTCCACTGAACTCTTGAGTTCTTTCAACAATTAATCATGCATACTAACTCCAATTAACTCATGAAAAAGAAATGTAAACACTTTTTCAATAACAAGAAGAGAGATGGGGAAGAGGGCACTAATCCATGATTATAGTGTGTATAGATCCTTTAATTGACAAAATAACAATGGAAAGAACTCTTAGAGCACTATTAGAAAATGCAATTTACACTTGTATTATATGGGTAGTACTTATACCTCTTAGCATCATATTTACTTATTGTATCCTCTACATTAATTTTTACTACATAGGCCTTTTATCCCCAATTCAGGTGAAGATAAATGAAGTTGTCCTTTTGAGTTTTTTGTATTTTTTACATGAGCTCTTATTGTCGAACCATGTTAATTGTTCGTATTCTTCATCTTTTCAGATGTTTACTTTTCTTCCCCATTACTGTTTCTGTATTGAAGTCACATTCTTGCTAGCTTTACCAGATTTTGCTAGTCTAATACAATACTATTAGTATATTATTTTCGTCCATTCATGTAGAAATCTATGAGTGTCTGGACTACATCTTTCGTTTTCTTGCTTCATGGAAAGTATCAAGTAAAGTTATTTGTCTTTCTGTGTCTCCCTCTCTATAGAAATCATAAAACCGTGAGAGAATGCACTGATAAAACGATTTGAAGGTGTAAATAATGAAAAACTTTGCTATAAGCAGAAGGTTGTGTGCAAGAGAGAATACCTTGAGCTTGAGTACATCAGAAACAGCCCCCTCCGATACAACTCACGCGCCTTCCTATAGTGCTGGGGATCTTCTTGATCTGCATTTTCCTTCTGCTCCCTTTCCGGTGCAGAGAAGATTTTATGACTTTTAGATAGTGCAGAAGAATCAAAACTGTGCTATAAACCAAAAAGGATCTTTTACAGAAGTTCAATATTAGTATCAGATCAAACTGGTATCTTTGAGAAAGAAAATTCAAAATCCTATGGATGGAAAACACAGTACAGCTAGCTGCTCACTTCCGCTAGGCAAAGGGGAGAAGTTGGGATACACCTCATAAAGAAAATGGAAAGAGAGAGGGAAAACAAAAATCAAAATCTTTCCTTTACGCAAAACAACAGGAAGAACAAACTGGGGTTTTCACAGAGAGAAAAAGAAGATCCACTTAATGTAAAAGAAAAATAAGACGAGCTAGATAAGAAGTTAAGCTATCCTTCATACAAAAACTGATTAAGAACTTGGGTTTTTGGCTTCTTCTGTACCATTTGGAAGTCATAGGGTCTTCTAGTGCTAATGCATTCCTCTACAGGGAGCTAAAAGAACGCATGAAATTCAACAAAAGCAAGATGGGTTCTGGGTTTTGCATGAAAAACTTGGGAAAATCCAGCCAAGAATGAGAGAAACCAGTCCTGTTTTCCACAAAGTACCATGGGTTGAAGAAAAAGAACGAGTGATGAACCCAACCAATCCACAAACCCATTGAGTTTACAAATTGCAAGGCCCGAAACCTACTTTTCCTTCTTCCTATGTTAGGATCGGCTTAACAACAGCACGTGGAAGTGAAGGGCAGAAAAGTGAATTGACAGAGGGGTATTTTGGGCAACACGAAGAGGAAGGTGAAGAGAACAAAAAGAAGGAAGAAGACAAAGCGGGGCAATCATCGGAAGTGTCTTGTATTTGCTGTTTACTGCTTTATGCTTTATCTTTATCGTTTTCTAGATCTACTTTCCTGCTAGTTGCTGTAATGGTAATGTAGGAGTATTGCACCGTTTGATCTTGCTGTGTAGACTTGTTGTATTGTGGATTAATGCCAATTACAGGGAGACTCTGTCCGGATTTCCCCAGATTTGAGTCACTGCCCGACTTTCAGTTACCCCCTTTCCTAACATCCTAGGATTCTGTTGACATCTCAAAGAGAACCAGATAGAGACAGCCACCAATAGTTGTGAGAGACAGACATCGAAAACAGCAAGAGGGAGTAATATAATTATTATGTTTTATAGATTTTCCGTACAAATGTCGACGCCTGATCACTGTACATATCTGACAGTCACATTCCCCGGAAACAAACACAGGAGAACCCATTTAGCACCAATTAATTCTTTTTTCATATAATAAGTTCTTTTAAGCTCTTTATATACATTATTATTCCAATAACTGCTATTTGAGCGCAGATAAACAGCTTAGATTACTTTAGCGTTTACATCCTCCTGCCAGTTGAACAGTGTCAACTCGGTAAAGGTCAAATGAATTTCAAAGAATTAAATAAAAAATTAATTATCGGTTGACCGTTATTATTTTCTCCATTCGAGCTGCTTTAATTTTTTTTAAAAAAGAGTAAACTGCTTTGGGCCTTTTTTTGTGTTAAAAAAAGACAAAGAATAATAATAATTATTTTTTTAAAAAAAGAAACTCCCGTGTTGGTATTTCTTAAATTATTTCATTTGCTCAGAAGGCAGAAAGTTTGTTTGGACAGGGATCATTTTCTTAGAGTTTTTTTCCCCACCATTTTACTGTATCTCCAATTCAAAACACATGGTTGTACAACGTAGATCTTGCCGACAAACAGATAGCAAATGAATTCCATACAGATTTTCCATACATGGCATTAGCCATTTGTCTGGTCCATAAGGATCATATCCCACACATTCACATTGTAGCCTCCTATAACAGGAAAAGTCCAAAGTACAGGTCCCCATAGGTTCTCTTATCCACAGAAAAGATTCAATTACATTATTCAAAAGAATTAAAAGAAAGAACCATTATGGAGTGACAGCTTTTGAATCATCCAACATCATAACTTCAGCATTTTGAAGTTCTCCATATCAAACTGGTTATGGGGATAATGCATTTTGTTCTTCTCAAACAATTACTTCAACAACGATTTGTTCAGGGCATGAATTGTTCCTTGCAGGCCACCAAGAATATCATTCCTATTTCTAATTGTGATAACATCAAATCAATAAGCAGTTCATGGTATATACGGAAACATGTTATAGGATCAAATCCCAGTCTCACTGAATTAACAACTTCATAACCGGTCAAAAGGAATCACTTCATTTGTAGAAATTTCTGTGAACCTTATTCTGTTTTTCTTACCATTTCAGTTATTTCCATCTTCTAATACCATACCTCATATTTAGTTCCCTATCTAAGAATGGAAAGGCACACCTTAAAATGCTACTTTGCACCATCAGTTGGAACCTGTCACATTCTATCAGATTACTATAATCACAGCAAACTAAGAAAACCTCGTTCTATCTGAATGCTACTCTGAACAATGTTATTGCAAGTGCAACTTACCTTGGTCCTACGCTTGCTGGAATAACTTGTTAGTTGAAGTGGCTAGCAAATGACAAAAAACCTTGTGGTGGGAATACAATCCTCCATTCATGATACGATAGTATTAGGAACAAAATAATACCAAGCCCACCTCGCGGTTTTCCTGCTTCCAATATCAAAACAGGTGGCTCATGGGGTTGCTGTTTCTTATACTAATTCTATGAAAGGGTTGGTTTGACTATAAAATAAGGTTAATGGTGTAAAAACTCAAAAAAAAAAAAAAAAAAACCCACAAAAACCCAGAATATAAGAAGTGATTATCTTTCTCTCCACTTTCTTTATACAGGTTCGTTTAATAAATAGCCACATGGTGCCCTGAAAAGAACATGTATTATGGTTCAAACATAATCAATGACTTTTGATGCATCTGTACTTCACTAACCAGATAAGACATCTTTTGGCATTTCAGGACTTGGAACTTCATTACGTTCAAATTTGGCTTAGATTGCCAAATTAAAGAGGTGGAACTACATGACATTCAAATTCGGTTCCTTCATTATAAGATACCCCTACATCTAGCCGATTTTAAGCACCAGAATACTTTATGGTCATCATCACAAGCTTCATCATTGCAGATTTACACATGGTGATTTAGATTGTATTGTGCCACTAAAGCATTTGAATTTCCAATCCATATTACATACATCCGGTAGAGCCACATAAAGTCAAGATAATACAACGGAAGCTATAAGAGTACATCAAACACCCACACACAAGGAAAGTACTAGATTTCATAATACACTAATGTCATAGTCTAGATAGAAATTGACTATGATATTGAAGAAAGCGAATCATGGATAATAGTTCAGGGATTGGTGGTTGAGTGGATAGGGATGGGGATGTCCTTGGGAACTGTCGGGATTGATGGTAGTGTGGGTTTTGGCAGCTCCAGAAGATGAGGAAGTGTTGGCAGTTCTGGCTTTGGCAAAGTTGGCAATTCAGGCTTAGGCAAGCTCGGGATCTCTGGCAATGGTGGCAGTTCAGTCTTGGGCAAAGTTGGCACCTCTGGCTTTGGTAGAGTGGGAAGCGGCAATTCAGGCTTAGGAAGCTCAGGTATCTCAGGCAACTTTGTCTCTGAAAGGTGTCGAGCCCCTACAAGGACTTTGCTGCAACTCATCACCAATATTGTAAGTAGCAACAGCTGTGCCATAGAATTGGAAGAGAGGCGGTCATGAGCCATTGTTGGAGCCGATGAAATGCTTTAAGACAGCTTGCAAAAGGTTTTGTACCAAGTGTCCAGCATGGCATAATAGCAATACCCTCATGCATGGATTTTATAGAAGTGAGTTCAGGGTAGTAGGTTGGTTGGTGTGGAAGCTCTAGTGTGTTTGGTCTACTTCCCACCTAAACAGCCTCCATATTCATCATTTATATGTTAGTATAGTACTTGTGTTTGTACAAAATCACCTTTTAGATTAGTATTAACGTACAAAATGTGTATCCATAAGTCCACTTTAACGGCTGAAGCTAATACCAGCGGCTGGATTTTCTACAACTGGGATTTGTTTCTTATGGGTAGTTGAACAAAACGTCTGCCTGTCATGAACCAGTGTTTGTTTGTTAGGTGTACTTACGGAGGAAGCTTGTGTATTGTACACCTTGAGGACATCTAATAATGCAGGCTTTGTGGAAATGGACTAGAGCAGAGGTGGGATTTAATTGCTCTAAAAGGGAATTCCTAACATTTACGAAGAAAGTCCTAAAATAGCAAAAGTGAGGCTTCTTACGATCAACCTTGACTAACTCGCAAAGTATCAGTGAAATTGTGGAAGAGTTTGCAGCAAGCGAGTAAGTCTTGAGAACCATGACACAACAGGATAGGGGTTGGTTTTGGTTATGTCTAATGATGGCAGTGATCGACGGTTCATACATAAAAAACAGGGTACAAAGGAAGCCTTCATGGTCAAAAGAGAGGCATCTAACATGTAGAAGTAGAAAGCAAATTTGAAACAAAGATAGGAAGGTAATACGTGGGTCCATAGATCAGGTTCTCCCCTACAGGGAACAGCTGGTTAACGAATGTAGCAGAAGTGAGATTAGGTGGGTGCAGTAGGGGAAGGGGCAGAAGGAGGAAGGCTCAGGTTTGTGGGTGGGGGGTGGGGTCAGGGGGAGACTCAAGCTTTGCCATGGTACAAAGGTAAGGAATGCTTCTGAATAAGACCAAAACAAGAAGTACAAAGTGTACGTTGGATTCTAGTTTAAAAAACAAAGAATAATAGCTAAGAAAGCCAAACAAAAGAAAACCAATACGTCCCAAGCTCAGACCAAACTCGAGTTTTGCCATAGATGGGACAAAAAAAAAAAAGTATTCCACGCAAGATAACGGACCAAAGTATTGTTCAGGCCACCTAAAGTCTTCCATCTTCCAACCGGTTTTTAGTCATGGGTTAGTAGGAAAACTCAATATGCAAGGAGAACATAAAGGTCGTTGGAAATTCCAGTTTTGCCAACAACAGCCTACTTTTGTTTAAAAAAAAAAAAAAAGATAGCCATATATATATTTTTGTAAGATTGGTTTTGGAAGTATAGTAGGAAGAAAAGTAGTTTGAGAGTATGAAAAACTCTGGAGAAGTGCTGCATAGAAACGGTTTATGTGGTACACCAAAACAATTTTTTTTAAGAAAAAGCATGATTCTAAATTGAGTGAAACAATTTGAATTCTTTTTATCAGCTAGAGAAAAGTGAACGAGTCTGGTTGCATTTTGTGCAACCAAAGCATATGAAAGTTCAATACACAATCAATATGGTAAAGTAACATAGACTCAAGTAAACTCAAAAAATAGTATAATAAGCAAGACGTCTATTAAGTGCAAGATATGCTTCAGGATGACCAGTCTTTGGTGTATGGCATGAACTAAAACAGCAGAATAGAGAAACTGTGGTGCACAGAGATTGTAAGAATGAAATTTAATCCAACCTATACATGTCATCAAATACCAGATCCTAAGCCTAGATTGAGCTTAACATAATATTTAAAATAAAAAGTGGAAGGAAAAAAAAATTATGCTCTGAATGCCTTAAACTAGAAGAAAAATTTTCCAGTTTCCAGACTGGAACACATTCACCAAAGGTTCCCCCAAAATAAAAAGACTAATAATTTGAAGCTAGATATGTTGTGAGATTAGAATGGAATTATGCATTCATTTCATCTAAATAACATTTTCTAGCCATGCATCTAAACAAACTTGTGAGGTGGCCTGGTTGGAGTAATCACCCATTATGAAGGCCCAAAAATAGGTGTATGAATTTTTAGGCCACTAAGCAACCAAGGTACAACTAAAATAGACCTTATCAATAGTAAAAAAGCTCTACTTCTAGTCCTGAAATATTCTGACCTTTTCCCTTAAGCAACTCATGGATGGTTTAATTGTCCATTCTAAGCATCAAAAAGAATGCACAAAGGTATGAAATTTTATTCGATAAATAGCAGAATGTGGTTAAAAGGGAGAAAACTAACCAGCATATGCGTCTCAAATCCTTCTCAAGAAAGTTCTCCATACAAATTTAGCTAGTAAAGAAAAGAAAAAAAAAAAGATTACCAACTTCAGAGGAGATATAAACACCTAACAAAGGGTAATAAGCAAAAACCATTGACAAGTATGAAATCTGAAAATTTAAGTACCTTTGTATTCTGAGACCATAGCATAATTTTGTCCTGTGGCTGCTGACTGTTATCGAGCTTTATAGACGGTTATAGGCCTCAAAGTATTCTAAGCTATTCTACTTAATTTCTTAGAAATAGTATACTACATTTTTTTTTTTTTATAATACTTCATAGGGGGATATACTTTTGAACTATGACCAGAACTTCACCTCAGGATTTATTCAGGCTCTCAGGATTATTTCTACTTCATAGAGATAATTGCATCACTTGCTACCGCAAGTATTGAATCCTGTATATGATAATAGTAAGCGATTTGGAATCTAATGGTGTTTTTGGAAATGGAAAATTAATCAACACTATAGCTATCAATTAAAAGGTATATGTAAGAAGGTTGCCAAAACATGTAGAACTATCCAGAATATATATCCGTATAACAAACTACTTTAATTATGAGGATTTTCGAATATTCGATTGTTATGCTCTATTTATTCATGTTGTTCTTTGGTAAATAATTAAAATCAAACAATGGTACAGAGTTGGGTAGCAGACGCTTAATCAATAGACAGTGGGAAACTGCCAAATACAGCGGAAAGAAATAAGGGAGATTATAGAATTATTGAAAAAGGAACATAGTATAAGCATCATATCCATGGATTTCTGAGCATTCTGTGATGATTGATAAGATTTCTAATCTCTTAAAAGTAAAGAAACCATTTCAATTTTCAATTTTCAACTTTTGGACACCTTCAATTCCGAGCCTTGGTGAAAGAGGTTTCGCTGAAGTTGACAGGGTTTCCCTTATGTCTTAGGTTTATAAAGAATTTAGGTACTTCAAGAAAGCTTTCAAAAACTCCAGTCTAATCATTTTCCTTGATGTATCTGAAAGGTCTCGGTGTCTAAAGACACTTCATTCAGAATTCAACTGCTTCTTCAAGTAATCCCTGTGGATCCTTACTTTTGGAAAGCAGAGTTCCACATTGTCACATGTACTTAGATTTTTGAAGGGCAGAGAGACCTCTTACAGGCATAAATCAAATTTAAATGACTATTTGGTATATTAAAAAAGACTCTTTTTTAATGAAATGAAGAGTCTCCATGGGGAGGAGTAAAACTCTCTCTAGTTGCAAATGACACCGAGCTTCATAGCCATACAGTGGTAAAAATAGAGATTGTGAGGTTTCTTCAAAACCTTCTTAGCGCCTGTCAGGACAGTCCTAATACTGATTGAAAGTTTTCTTTCAAGATTCTAATCACTGGGCTGTCTACGGATCACCAATTGGTTTGGCCTTAGTAAGGAAAATAGATGTTATTATTTTATTTTCTTTAAAGGCTAAAAAACCCTAGGTAAGATCTAATCCTCACCTTCTTAGGAAACTCTGTGGTATAGTTGAAGATTCAACTGGAAATGTTATCAACATGTTCTTTTGTTTATGAAAAAATAGCTCAAGGAAATTAACACCGAGTGCAATTCCCAGATGCCTAAGGTTCTCATCCCACTGTCTTAGTAGATTTCAAGCCTATCACCTATGGTAATGGCATTTACAAGTATATCACAAAAGATTGCCAACCAAGAAAAGATTGTTTTCTGGCAGGAAGTGAAAAACTACTTTTATCAAGAGTAAAAGAATAATGGATAATATCGACTTGACATAGTATATCTTCAAGAATTATTATAGGAGTAAAATTTCCCTTCATTGTGCTGTTAAAGTTGATACCAGGAAAACTTGTCGATGGCTTGTTGGTTTGTGTTGATGGAGTTGGTTGCAACGTTAGACAACTCCACCAGCTCAGCAAAACACACCAACTCAGTGTCTCCTGCGTGATCAGATAACCAATCTTGTGAGATTTTCACATGGATAGAAATTGATCTTGCAAGATTTTCACATAGATTGGTATTCATATTGATTTATAAAACATCAACGTGAAGCGCGAGAGATCATTCATAAGACACATGTAATATTTACAATCATTCATAGATGTTACAGGGACGGCCCCCAAACATCAAAGTGGGGAAAAAGCCCTAGCTTTGTTTCAATGAATGTGAAAATCTTGCAAGACCCATTTCAATCCGATCGCATGGCAAACATTGAGCTGGTGGAGTTGTCTGACATGCTTTCTAACATCAAAATCGTCTAACAATTATCAATTTACACTAATTACTCCTCTCAAATAAGAGAAAAACCAAGAAGCAAAAGAAGTAAAAAATCTCAACCGTTGGTGGTTTCAAATTAAAGAAGATAAAACATTGATTTTGACATGAACCAAGAAAGCAAGATGGGTTTAAATCTTCAAATTTATTCTACCGAACTTTTGAGTTCTTCAAACAAGCAATCACATTTACCAACTTCAACCAAGCAATGAAAAAGAAATGTAAACAATTTTCGAATGACAGAAGAAAAGAGACGGGAAGAGGGGCACTAATCCACAATCACCTTATTGATGAAAATCCAAATCATAGATAATGGTGAATATATCCCTTAATTGAAAAGATAACCACGGGAAAAGCTGTTTGAGCACCAGTAGCGATAAAAACTTCTAGTTCTACCATATGTGCAGTACTTATACTTTTTTAGCAACGTATTCGTTTATTGTATCTCCTATATTATAAATCTTCATTGTGTCTAGAATTGTTTTTAGTATTATTGACATGAGCTATCGTGATCGAACCATGTTTATTCTCTGTGTTTTCATTTTTCAGATATTTCCCTTCTATACGACTAATGTTTCTGTATTGAAGTCACATTCTTGTTTGCTTTAGCATACTTTTCTAGTGCAATATCGTACTACGGGTACATTACTTCTGTCTACTCACGTTACACATCCATGGGCATCATCAACGCTGTACTTTGGCGGGTCTCCTGTCCAATCACACTCAACTATTACCCACTTGCATCTGAGCCTAGACCTCCATTTTTGTTTGGCCATCAATTCCACAATCGGTATCACGAGCTACCAATGTACTTTTTAGTGAAAGCTTAGTCACTAACAAAACCACACGCACCCTTGAGGGCCATATAGTGTTGTACCCAACATTTTTCTCAAACAGCCAATGCTACAATCTCCCAACAAAAGAGGATTCAATTTGAAGGAAATGCATAAATGCGAAGATTGTTAAGCATAAAAGGAGAAGGTCAAAACACCTAAATGAAGTTCCACAGTAAGTAAATGCAACTCTCAAACACCAGAAAAATGAAATATGAACAGCAAAGCAATAATACCCAATGGGGCAAGATACAACAACCAGCTTATAGCTAGCTACTAACACTATGAAATGAGTAGCAGCAGCAAACATTAACACTTCGAAGTGATTTAACGTCTCTCTTGCCCTCTCCAAGGGAAGTTCTCAGTGTTTTGCGGAAACCACAAGTATCTGTACTACTTTTCCCTCTTTTTTCTTCATGTGACGTATCTAGTACTGTTGTTTACGTCATGTGTGTATTTGCTCGACCTTGGTGCTTAGTCGATCATTATCTTGAGGAGCAATCTCTCTCTCTCTCTGTCTCTCTCTCTCTAGAAATGATACACCATGGGAGAATGCACTAAAAAGGGATTGGAAGCTATAAATGTTGACGTACTTCACTATAAGCAGAACAATGCAAGCGAGAGAGTACCTTGGGCCGGAGCACAATGAGCATTCCTGTAGTTGAGCATCGCAGACTTGAGAGCTCCGTAGACACCAGGTACAGTCCCCTTCGATTAGTCGTCACCAACCTTGCTATTGTATTGTCGATCTTCTACTCCTTTTTCTGGAGGAATGTCGGAGCCTTTATATAGAATGAGAAAACCAAACCAATTATCAGCGCGAAGTTGGTGTCTAGAATAAGAAAGTATCTTTACACAGAAAATCAGATAGAGAAAGAGAAGCATAGTAGATTTTACCGCTTTCAAGCGAAAACTGGGCCACAAATTCAATGTAAGCATCAGATCAAACAGATATCTTTAACTAAGCAAATTCATGATCCGATTGATGGAAAACACAGCACAGTCTGCAGCTCGCTTCCTGGCTTCCGTGAGGCAAAAAGAGAAGATGGGATGTACAAGAGAAAGAAAATTAAAAACGGGAGCAAGAAAGAAGAAAAAATAAGATGAGCTAGATAAACTTCAAGCCGCCCTTCACACAGAAATCGATTCCTCTGGGATATTTACAAGAGTCTTCCCGTGATAAAGCATTCCTGTAGTGGAAAGCGTTAAGGGAAAGAGAGTTCGTCCGTAAAGTACCAAGAACAAAGGGGAAAAACCAAGAGCAAGATGGGTTTTGCAGAAAGCACTTTGCCAAATCCAGACAACAATCGGAAACCAAGCCGAGTTTTCACAAGCACTGTTGGTTGAAGAAGAAGAAGAAGAAGAAGAAGAACAATGCACCCTACCAATCCAAGCTCATTGAGTTTTTGAATTGCAAGGACCAACATCTCCTGGCCTTATCGTTTACTTTTCCTGCTTAGGTGTTCAGTCTTTGCCATGGGACTGAACATTTAAGAACTCGTTGCCTGTCTTGGTCAGGAAGATAGAGTTGTCTGAACCTTCAGAGTCTTAACAGATGGGCTTGCTGCTCAACGGTCGGAATTCTGTGGGCTTCACCAGAATTCTTGGTTTTTGGTTTTCCGTACAAATGGATAAAGATAAAGACATGCTTCTACCCACTTAAAGATAGTAAGTGCGCCAGAACAAACATAAAGACAAGCTTGTACCCATTTAAGGATAACAGGTCACTTTCACCTATTTGTATAGATTATTATTCACGACAAATTTAATATTTATTATTATTTCTATTAAAAAATTCATTATTCAATCTATAAGTTAATTTACACATATTATTTTATAAATAAAATTATTAATATATTTCTTTATAATGTAAAATTTATTATCTTCGTCTTAATAATTTCTTTTGATCTCATATTATCAACTAATTTACTTTAACTTCTAACAATTCCATTGGAGTATTTCAATCATTTTCTGCAAAAATGTATTCATTACCAATTGATTAGTTATTACTGATTAACTTTCTATCTCAAACAACTAATTATTACTTGACCAAATTTCGTTTTTCCAAAAAATCATACTATTGTAATTTATTTTTTAAAGAATAAACTACTTTGGATATACTTTTTGTTTATGCAAAAACTGTATTTGAAGATAAATTTTAGATGTAAAAGCTATTTTTTTTTTTTTGTTTTTTCAAATTTGTTTCGCGTACCGCTAAGTAAAAGTACGTTTCAATAAATTAAAACAACTCTACGCAGCTTGACCATGTGACTAAAACATTTCTTTTCTGAAAGAATAATAAAAAAAATGTTGGAATCCATAACTTATATCTTCTTCTTGTATTGAAGCAACAAGAAGTACAAATCCTCGCACGGGACCATTCTGGGCATCATGGCAACCAACAAAACAGTAGATTACCCGAATCAGCTTAAGCAAACGAATTTCTTGTGAAGATTCATCTCCTTGTCAGAACCATTTTTTGCATTTTTTTTTCTTTTTTTGAAAATTTAGGATCAAAGAAAGAATAGTATATCTTCCCTATGATTAGTAATTTCTTTCCACATAGTCTAAGTTATATCCTTCTCCTACCCATTTACTTACATGGCGCCACTGATATTAAGATAATCTCTCGGTGTGCATAAGGAGTTCTTGGAGATCATGAATACCATATGAGAAAAGAGAAGCCTATGGTTAAGTTTAAATAAAATAAATTTTCTTTAACTCTTAAGCTAGTTTTTTGGTTAGGTTTTATGCTTTTTAATAAAAAATGATTACAAGAAAATATTATGGATACAAGTCCCATGTCACGGTTTTTCCAAAACATGGTCTACATCTCAATTTCCGGTGTGCACATCCATTATGCGTCACCAATAATGCACTTCTTGGTGGGTTCCTTTTTGATTAGACGTAGCCCATGCCTACTTGCATCTAACAATGAATTTTCTAGTGAAATTACCCTCGAGCGCTACCTAAAGTCTCATACGCAACAGTTTCTCCAACAATTAATGCTCCAATCGGGTTTAGATATCGGTAATCTATCAACAAAAAATGGATTCAGTTACGAGGAAGTTAAATGCAGAGATCACTGGGGAAAATGAAAAAAGCTGAAAACAATCAATTGAAGTTGTACGAACAAACAGGCAATAAGTAGCACAAGGTATTAACTATTTCAAGATTCTGTAGTGCTTTTTTCCTTGTTACATCGATCTAGTCGTTCCTATAATTTGTTTAGTCCTGATGTGTTAATGAATATAAAAGCTTATCAACTATGTTGCCCGTTATTGATATTGGGAATCCAAAATATTCCTTGTATATTCTATATGATATTTTCTGTAATTTGTGCAATAATTTATGTTCCTCATTTAAGGTAACATCCTAGTCTATAAAGATAGGCTCCATATGGTACAATTCCTTACAACAATATACAGTATCATTCCTGCAAACTCTTCTTACATGAAGAAACCAACCCAAGTTTGCTCAAGCACTTCAGGCTTGAAGAAGAAGAGTAATGAAAGCAGTCAATCTAGGCTCATAGGATTGTGGCAGAAAACTCG
This sequence comes from Casuarina cunninghamiana, assembly GCA_028551485.1. Taxonomy (NCBI): domain Eukaryota; kingdom Viridiplantae; phylum Streptophyta; class Magnoliopsida; order Fagales; family Casuarinaceae; genus Casuarina; species Casuarina cunninghamiana. Next base: position 10,921,126 of record CM052371.1, read on the forward strand.
TTTCCTTGTCTGGCCAATCAAAGGGGTTCTCGGAAATTTCAGAGTCTTGCCAGTGGAGCTCGGGGGTCAGAGGAAATAGAACTCACTCGGGTCCCGAGAAGTGGTGTAGTTAATGACTCCAAGCGGCTACCGGAGGTTCCTTTCCGTACAAATAGCCACGCCGATTGCTGGACAGAAGTACTGACTTGTCTGTAACCTCTGACCGTCACGTCCCCCGAAACCTCAGACCAAGGAGAATCCATTAAAGAAATGTAAGTTTCTCGAGGATAATATGTATTTTCAACCATCAATAAGGTGTGTGTGTAGAGAAAAAGACACAAATTTGAATCTTTAGTTAAAACTTCAATAAAACTTACTTTTGGTATACATTTTTATTCGAAAGCTTTTTCCAATGTCAACAATTTCATCAATTTTTGAACGGGTATGAAACATTGAAAACATGATAATTTGAATCATAACTCAAGGAAATGACTAGAGATTGTTGGGTCTTGTAGATTAGTCACAATTGATCCTTGGCCAAGTTTAGTAAGTGCTTGCGTTCTAGTTGCTACAGAGTGGGATGTTTGGGACAGAGTAGTGGTATGTAAGTATGGAAAGGCAGTCAAATCGGTCAGAGATGGTGCTTTGGTTGGCTGGTGGGTTTTGGCTTAGCAGTATGATTTTTGTTTCACCAAATGTGTTTGATTCATAACCTTCTTTGGGCTTGAAAGAATATCAATAAGATTGGGCATCTTTCTTTTTTGGTGCCTGTCATTAACTCCTTAGCATCAAATTGTTTACGGAAAGAAGAAAGTTCTTCGGCATTTGGTGCTTCTCCATTTGGAGTTTCTTTGAAGTTTTAGATTCGTACATAAATCTAATCCTTCCTTTTACACATAACTTATGATCTTGCCATAAGTTATGCGTTGGTAGTGAATTCCGCCTCCATAACTATCTCTTATTTTATTTCTGACTTTTAGTCCTAATAGTGTCGGTAGACCACCTATAAACTTGTCCTTCCAAAATCTACTGGCAAAGTTATTTTGCATCATGACTTTAGTAAGGAATGTATCAATGTATGCTCAGAAGTTATAAAGCTTTTTGCATCTTTTATTGGACAAAAGTTCTAAGTCTTGTCCTTGAAACTTTGTGCATTTCCAATGAAACGCTTGTAGATGGAGAGAACAAGGGAAGAAATTTCTTCCCTTTGGTTCTCTTTGAAATCATTAATGGAATTCCTTTCATCATCTATTTCAATGGAAGACAGGATTGAGTCCCGATCTTCTTGGTTAGGTAATAAAACCCATGTTCATCAAACGTTTTGTCAACATTGCCCTCAATTTTGACCAATTGCAAGTTGGGTAGTCGAATAGTTAAAGAAGAAACCATAGAGAGAAGTTCAAATACCTACCCATATGATATTATATCCATATTAGAGATCTTACGTGGAAATCCAAAGGGATAACATTAGTGCTTGGTCTTGTTCTATCCTTCACAAATGAACTTTAAGTCATGGTCAATCATAAAATGAAATGGCCAAAAGTAGTATGGATATAACTACTATCAAATTAGGTTGTATTCTTTGAGTTTAGGTTTTGGATTGAAGTAGGTTAAGGCCTTTCCTCCATAGCCCATGCCTTTGGAAGAGACACCTCACTTCAAGGTGCTACTATATGGGCTTTAGTCCAATTTGTTTGCATGAAGGAATGTACTTCTTTTGAGCTTATGGTTGTGGTCTTCTTACTAAAGGCCAAGCACATGGCTTTGTAGTAGATCCTATAGACTAGGGCCATTGGCATTGACCCTTCAACCATATGGTAGTTATGGGTCTTGATTTGGTGCATTAAAGCATCTTAAATATTTTTATCTATAAGTGAGAATATAAAGTTAGGTAAAACTTTGACACTTATTGTCAAGTTCATTTGTATAGAAAGTAGGAATTTGGATTTGGGTTGATAAGGCTGAAGCATTTGCATATCGGAGGCCTAATTTAGCAACTAAAAGATGCAAGAACCCTTGAATTTACACCAAATTGGTCCTTTTCATTTTCACAATAGTAGCCTTAAAATACAAAGGAGAAACCTTGGGAGTCCTTATAAAGGAGACTTTCCTGAAAGTTCATCCTATGGCCTGACTTGCTTAAAATGGGCTTTTAACATAATAGCCCACCAAACAAATGATAGATTACAACTCCCTCCCCCTTAACAAAATCTTATCCTCATAGTTTTAATACAAGATATACCTAAAGATCGAATAAAAGGAAGCCCAAACACACTAAAGCCCAAAACTAAGGCCCAAAACAAAATAAGGCCATGAACTTACCTTTCATTGTTCTATATCCTCCAATCCGAGATGGCTTAAGGACAAATTAGCAACACTTGCTCATCTTTTAGAAACTTCGGTAACTCTAAGCACATACTTGCTTCCCATTGCCTTCTTGAGTAGTAACATATGAAATATTGGAGAAATTTTTTATCCTGTAAGAAACTCCAACTTGTAGGCTACCTTTCCTATTTTCTCCAACACCTTGTAAGGTCCATAATAGTGAAGGCAACCCCATAGATGGCTAGAGTTAGAGATAAACCTCATCACAAACTTAGAACTCCATTTCCATGTGTTTGGCATCATAGAACTTCTTTTCCCAATTTTGTGCTTCCATGAGGTGACTTCTAAGTTCCTTGAGTACCTTGTCTTGTTCCTCTAGCACTTATGCAATTGACTCTACTAGCAAGGCGTATGAAATATAAGTCAACATGTTTGGTGGAGTTCTCCCATACACAATCTCATAGGTTGTCTTTCTTGTAGACTTGTGAATGTTGGTATTATAACATAGGTCAGCTCATGATAGCATCCTCAACCATTGCTTGGGTTGATCTCCCATGGATGTCCCTAGATACAACTTCAATCATTTGTTAATAGCCTTTGTTTGCCCATCAAATTGAGGATGATATGATCTATAGTAATTAAGTATAATCCCATGCAGCTAAAACAATTCCTTTCATAAGTTACTAGTGAATTCTAGGTTTCTATCTTGCACAATCTTCATAGACATCTTATAAAGTTAGTACACTCCTTGAAAGAAAGCTTTTATATGCTTAACAAGGATATGGATAGGCTAAAGGAAGGAAATGGGCCATCTTGGGTAATATGTGTACTACGACTAGTATAACCATTTTACCCCTAACACTTGACAATCCTTCTACAAAGTCCATAGAAATTTCTGTCCAAATCTCATTGGGCATGGGCAATGGTTCCAGTAAACCTACCAATTTCTCATTTAGAATCTTATTTTAATGTCAGTTATGGCATTCCCTTATCACCTTTGTCACATGCTTCTTCATCTTCTTTATCTTCTTCCAAGTAAAAGTCATCTTATTTTCTAAATTCCTTCATGCATTGCACCATAAGCCTCCTCCACTAAGGGAATCTTTGTTGGAAAAAGATATGTTTTGGTGTGATAAATTTTTTCATTAAATGCATATAAATGTTTTCATATGTTAATGTACAAAATAGGATTAAAGGAAGTAAAAAGTGTGCAAATTATAATATCAATTAATGATATAATAAAGTAGTCGAGTTCCTATATTCCTATATATTAAAACCTTATTCAAGTCCCAAAGAAATATTTCTTATCAAATAAATAAAGGGGAAGAGAGAAAATATTGGCTGTATAATATTTTTATTATAAAGAATTTAATGTTGGAATACTATTGCAGGAATAATAGTGGCAGTCCAACTTGAACTAAGAAGTTGATTTTAGTTAGAGAGACTTAACTACTTGACTTGAGTTAGATCCATGAAGCTCAAGCTCGTAGGAAGCAAGCCAATCTAGGCCTGCAAGAAGTAGGCTGATCTAAGTCCACGAGACATGAGCTAACCTGAGCCCGCATTACACTAGCCCATTATAGCTTCTACGAGAAGAGATGCCGCACTTATTGAAATGGTGTTGTTTAGCTAATGGTCAAGCATTCTTATGTGTTTCCTACAATTAAAAGCCCTAGCTTTTATTCTATTCAAGACAACGACATTGTCCTTTCTTTATAGTTGCGCGTTTGCTCTTCCAACAAAAAGATTTGCAAAAAAGTTGATCTTTCTGTCAGAAAAGTTGCTCAGAATGATTAAGGGTTTGATTTGAAACCCTAAATGATGAAATAACTCTACTCTTTTAGTGAGAAGAAGCCTATGATGTTGTCAGGTTTGACCAAAACCTCAAATTAGCTTCTTTTATTTTAAATCTCATATAAAAGGGTTTTATTCTACGGTTCAAAGTAATTTTTGATCAGATTATTGGGAAATCAAGATTGAGTTCTACATTGCGATTTTGTGAAGAGTATCAATGATATTCTTTGTAAATCATATTCTTATGATTTCATACTCGTGTATCCACTTATTTATGTGTTGATTGAACTCTGATTATTATTTGTACATAAATTTTGTTGTAAATCTGAAACCCTAATTTGCTAAATTTTGGGGGTTTCATGATTAGAGCTTGGATTTGTATTCGATATCTTAGATAAGCTCTCTAATTAGTAAAATCCATCATAAACTATATATCATTTGGAGATTTACTCTTGTAAAAAGGTTGAGTCAACCTTTGATTATAACCCATAGTTTCTGTGATTCTTTTGAGGAGGAATTGGGAGGATTAGGATAATGTTTTCTCCTAATCAGTGAGTAAAGTGAACTTCAACTGATTGAGTTGGAGGAAGAAGAGGGTGGACATAATTGTGAATGTCGAACCATCATGAAAAATTTGTGTCTATGCTTGTTCTTTGTGATTATTTTGGCTTATTGCTTATATTCTTACTTGGTGCATTATTTGAGCTTGTTGTGGGTGTAAAAATATAGATTGATAGACTTATTGTTAGATAACCAATTCAACCCCCCCTTCTTGATTGGCTGTTATACCTAACAATCTTGAGTTCAAATTGTTTTCCTAGAAAAATCCTACCTTTATAAAATATAACTCCATCTTTATACTTCCATTTAGCTCCCCTACAGCCCTTAACAATTTCTTTCTTTGTGATTTTCAACTTGGGATCATTTTCAATGTCCTCCTTGACAACATCAAGCCATATAGGAATAAAGGTTGAATAAGACTGCAAACTAACCTTTGCTGATTCGTCTCCATTTTGACATGGCTCATCTTTGCCAAATCTTTGCTCTTGATTCTTCATCTCTCCTAAAGAAAGCATTGGTAGCTTTGTTTCCTTTTCTTGACTGATATTCAATCGTAAAATTATATCCCATTAACTTGATCAACCACTTTTGTTGAGCATGAATTTCAATCTTTTATCCTCATAAAGGTTTCAAACTCTCATGATTAATGTGCACAATAAACTTTTGTCTTGACGAATATTATTTTTATTTATTGATTGCCAAAACCATTACCATTAGCTCATTCTCATAAGTTGATGATAATTCATTCTTACCTTTAAATAATATGCGATAGAATGATTCTTTAGAGATAGTACAACTCCTACATTATCCCAATGCATTACACTCCACCACAAACTATTGAGAGAAGTCCAATAATCCCAATACTAAAGCCTTCACCATAGCTTACTTTAGCTACTCAAATGCCTCATCTGCAAATGCTCCCCCATTTGAAGTTATTCTTTCACAATAAGTCCATCAATGGTGTTGATATTACTATATGACTATACTTGTTGATGGGTCTTTTATAGTATCCTGTAAAACCAAGAAAGCCATAGAGTGCCTTAATATTTTTCGACTTCAGACACTTTAACATCTCAGTTATCATCTTTGGATCCATTGCAACCCTAAATAATTCAACAACATGCCTTAAATACTTTACTTTATGAGCTCCAAAAGCACATTTATTTTCTTTAATGAATAACCATTGCTTTTTTACTCTACCAAACACCAACTTCACATGAATCAAATGTTGATCCTAACCTAAGCTGTAAATCACAACGTCATCAAAAAATGTAAGCACAAATCATTTAAGAAACTTCATGAATACTTCATTCATTAATGCTTGAAACGTTAAAGGAACATTGGTCAAGCTAAAAGGCATGACTAGGAATTCATAATGTCCTTCATGTGTTTGGAAGGCCATCTTGTAAACATCATTAGGATGCATAAGTAAATGATGATATCTTGACCTCAAATTAAGCTGCATGAAATATTGGGGCCTATACAGCTCATCAATTAATTCGATGTTTCAAGCTTGTGTTTTTTTATGACATTTTGATTGACAACTTGAGTTGGGATCAACATTTGATTCATGTAAGGTTGGTGTTTGATAGTTTAAAAGAGTAGTGATTATTCATTAAAGAGAGTAAATGTGCTTTTGGAGCTTGTTCGGTGAAATTCTACATGTAAGTATACATCTTGAACAAGTAACATAATAACAAGTACAGATATTGTCCCATAGAGACTAGTGCTTACTGAACTAATTTATTACTAATGGTGAACAACTCTTAAAATTTATCTAGCCAACCGAAATGATAGAACATTGATTAAACAACTCAATTTAACCTAAACTTGATAAATGAAATATACTAAAGCGTCTGATTTCACCTAATTACTAGATACAAATGTCGATCATTCATGCTAGCAAGGTCAATTCTATTCAAGTGATAGCAAAATTTTCTAATTTATTCATTATTCTATGTCTAGGTATAGCGAACGTACTTAGCTCATTAACTCATTGTATTTTTACCTATGAATTAAATGAACTAAATGCATTAAGATATGTGAATGTTTTAGTTTATACCTAAAGCCACATAAATCATATGGTATATATCTATCTATATTAATCTATGGTTGCATATTATAAGAAACAACTGTATGTTATCTCCTATCAATCTCTAACATGCAAATTAAGTCGTCTAAGTGGTAGCTAAGTCACTTAAAAGCATTAAACTTAGTAATATGCAACTTCACATTTATAAAATATCTCACAAAGCCTAATAATCATATCATTCATACCATTATAATCAAATTACATCGTAGCTTTAACACAATAAACTAGAACATAGTATTTACACAAATAAAAGCAGTACAGAAACTTGAACAAAGCCTTCTATAAACTAAAAACACAAAAGCTGTCACCAAAGTGTCTTCAATTCACAAGAAGTTTGGAAAAATCTACACATTAGAGGGAGGAAGAGGAGTTGGCTGGAAAACAGGAAGAAAACAAGTAGAAATGTGTTGTCATGTGCCACCACCACGCTCCGCCATGCATTGTTACGCACCGGTGCCACACGTCGCCGTGTGCTACCACGCCCCGCTACTGTTCTTCACGAAAAATGCTGAAAAAGGTAGATCAAGGTCCCTAAAATGACAATCTACAAAGAAATCACCTAAATATGCTACAAAAATGTGTAGATCTAACAGAAAAGGCTCGAATGGTGTTCGTTGTTCTTCGTTGAAAATCGCCATAAAACTACTCTATAAGTGCCAAAAATCACAATAGGATTGTAAATCCGTTCCCTTCTCACCAAGAAAAACCCATAATACACCAAAAAATGCAAAATAGTGACCAACAAATGCTGAACGGCAATGCTTAGCCTCTTCACCGGTAGAAGTGGCGTCGGGTTTGCTGTCGCACAACCCTTAGCCTCTTCACCTAGTGCTTGGCTGACACCTTTTGATCTGTGAATCTCTCTGCTTCTCGGCTACTACCCAAACCCAACAATCACTCTCTCTACTCACATCTCTCTCTCCTTCTGCTGCCTGATAATCCACCCCCTGAAAAACTTCCTTTTCTCTTTTGTTTTGTCCTTTCTTCCCTTCATGTGAGTCCCACTCACTTCTTTTTGCTTTTTCTTTCTTTTCTCTTAATCTTTTGCTTCATTTCTTTCTTCTTCTTGTTTTGCTTATTTTGAGTTTGCTGCATAAAATAACAAAAGTTGCATAAATATAAATAAATGCACCTATAATTTAACAAATATTAGATTATATATTACCTAAAATAATTAAAATAACTCTATAAAAAAATAGAGTTATTAGAGCTCAGAAGGTAGAGTATTTAAGGCATGTTGTTGGATCACCTAGGGTTGGAATGGATCCAAAGAAGTTAACTAACATGTTAAAGTGGCCAAAGCTAAAGAATATTATGGCACTTTGTGGCTTTCTTGTACTTACAAGGTATTATAAAAGATTCATCAACAAATATAGTTGGATAGTAACACTATTGATAACTTATCGTAAAAGAATAACTTCAAATGGGGAGAATCTATAAAACTTTGAGTAGCTAAAGTAGGTTATGGTGAATGCTCCAATATTGTCATTACCAGACTTTTCTCAAGAGTTTATGGTGGAGTATAATGCATTGGGGTGAGGTATTGGAGCTATACTCTCTTAAAAGAATCAGATGTTTATTGTGATTCTATTGCATATTATAACAAGGTCTTTAAAGGCAAGAATGAATTATTATTGACTTACGAGAATGAGCTAATGTCAGTGATTTTAGCAATCAATAAATGGGGATCATATCTATTAGGACAAAAGTTTATTGTGTGCACTTATTAGCAGAGTTTGAAATACTTATAGGCACAAAAGATTGTAACTTTTACTCAACAAAAATGGTTGATGTTAATGGGATATGATTTTATGATTAAATATTAGTTGAGAAAGGAAAAAAAAAGCTACCAACGCTTTCTTTAAGAGATGAAGAATTAGGAATAAAAATAATTGGTGGAGGTAAGCCATGTTAGAATGGAGAATATTCAAGAGAGGCCAGTCTACAGTCTTATTCAACCTCTATTCCTATATGGCTTGATGTTGTCAAAGTGGAAGTTGAAAATGATATTGAGTTGAAAGTAAGGAAGAAAGACATTACTAAGGGCCATGAGAAATTCAAATGGAAGTATAAAGATAGAGTTATATTTTATAAAGGCAAAATTTTTCTAGGTAAACAATTTTAAAAGATGGCTTTTACCTCAAAGAAGATAGAGAAAGGCATGGAAATTGTAATAGGGAATGTTACAACTACTAGCAAAATAAGATTTCGAATGAGAAAACAGTGGGGTTACTACAACCATTGCCGATGCTTAATGAGGTTTAGACAAGGATTTCTATAGAGTTTATGGAAGGATATCTAAGTACTAGGGGGAAACAATTATATTGGTGGTGGTGGACATGTAATCCAAGATGGCTTATTTCCTTCCTTGAGCCCATCCATACACCTTGCAAGGCATAAAAAAAGCTTTCTTTTAAAGATTGTGTCGAATTTATAGGATGCCTATAAAGATTGTGTCAGATTGAGACCTATTGTTCATTAATAACTTTTGGAAGGAATTTTTTTTAGTTGCATAGGACTATGCTTAATTGCTCTAAATCATATCATCCTTAATCTGATGGACAAATCGAGGCTGTTAACAAATGACTAGAGATGTATCTCAGGGCAATCGTTAGAGATCAACCTAAACAATGGTTGAGGTGGCTACCATGGGTTGAACTATGCTACAATATCAATGTTCATAGTTCCATAAGAAAGACACCCTATGAGATTGTGCATAAGGGAACTCCATAAAGCTATTGACTTACATTTTGCACACCTCACCAATAGAGTTAGTTGAACGAGTGATGGAGGAAAAAGATAAGGAAATCAAGGAACTTAGAAGTCACTTCAAGGAAACACAAAACTAGTAGAAGAAGTTCTATAATGCCAAACACATGGAAACAGAGTTCCAAGTTAGTGATGAGGTTTGTCTTCAACTCTAGACATATTAATAGCTATCTTTGGGGTTGTGTCAACATCAAAAACTTTCCCATTACTACGATGGACCTTACAAGGTGTTGGAGAAAATAAGAAAGGTAGCCTACAAGCTAGAGTTGCTTGCAAGGTAAAAAAAAATTACCTAATATTTCACATATCACCATTCAAAAAGGCAATAAGAAGCAAGTATGCGCCCTAGAGTGAGTTACCAAAGTTTTTAGAAGATGAGCAAGTGTTGGTAGTTCATCCTTAAGCCATCTTGGATCGGAGGATAAAGAACGTAAAGCACATCTTGGTGCATTGGAAAGGCATGGCTCCATTAGAGGCAACTTGGGAAAATTTGGATCAAATGAAGCTATGGTATCATAAACTTGACCTTGGGGGCAAGGTCTTTTGTTAAGAGGGAGGGAGTTGTAGTGTGATATTTTGATACTTGGAAGTTATGGACTTCTTATGTATTATAGGCTATTATGGGTGTTTTGTTGTTAGGCCCATTGTTAAGATCCATCTAGAGAGACCATCATCGTGTGGTCCCTAGAACATTCACAAAATTGTATATTTTTCTAGATTTCATAAAGGAAGAGATAGCTTGATTGTTGATTGTTGATTGTTGATTGTTGATTGTTCTTCATAGGTTGACTATCCCTTGGATGCTTGGGTTATAATGTCCCTTAGATATTGTTTTAAGTTCTTAACTTGCAAAGATTGGATGTTAGAGGAAGTGAAAACAACTCCATAATTCCAGTACAAATTGACCATTACAATATATACCTATTAGTTTTACAAAGATTGGAAAAGATCCTGACACTTATCAGCCTACTACAAAGACTATATTCAACCTTTTTCACGAAGGAATTGCAAATAATTTGTGCATTTTATCCCATACAATTAGGCAAATGGAGGTATTTAATCCCTTATTTCTTAAGGGTTTGACCCTTTCCTGGACTAAATCCATATAAAGGTATCTATACTTCTTATGGTTAGTCACAAATTTGTGAGACAATAGTCATGTTGTCTCAAATTGTTAAAAGAACTTATTATTAGGTTCCTTAGTCTTGACGTTGTAATTTGGCTTAAGTAGAGTCAACTGAGAACACTACTACATTTGGTCCTTCCAAACACTATTATCTCCTAGTTTGATAAACTTGTTAAAGTCCTTAACTATTTGTTTGTCATTACTGATGATTTTGCCATAAGTGGTGAAGCTAGAGGTCAAAGATGACCTTCCTAGTTCATATTGTTTCTATCTTTCATTAGGCCTAATCTTGTTATCTCTTACCCCAAACTGCCAACCTCTAACTACTTAGAGACTTCAAATGAGAAACCAATTGCTAAACCAAGTAGGTTTCCTATACATCTATGTATAGCTTACCTTTCCTCTTTTGTCTGATGCAACTCTAGTGTTTCCCCATTCTTCTAATATCAAGTATAGTTTGTCTCTCTTCTCATCTATTTTCTTTTATCTTTTTAATGTTTGTATAGTTGGAACTTTTCTAGTGTAACTGTTTATTTGCCTATTATTTGTTTATCATATATATATATATTTAACTTTTCTACCCCCTTCTAGTGTAACTCCAATGTAAGCCCCATCTTCTAATAAGGTATAATTTCTCTCTTTGCTTATCTATTTTTATTCTTTTATTTATGTTTGTAAGGCTAGAACTTGTCTCGTCTAACCTCCTATCTGTTTATTATATGTTTATCTTAATTTCTAGTTCTTAAAGCCATATGTTTGTATGCATATGAGCATGTGTTTTTGTGCTATTTCTTTATATATAACATAGGTTTTAGATCATTACACATAAGATAGTATAGAATCCTAGAAACAAATATTTGGGGTTTTTTGCTTAAACAACACTTGCATCATATTAAATTTATTTGGTGTTGGTTTGTTAAATTCTATATTATGATTTTTGAGCTCCAAAGTCTTTTGGACTAAACTCTAATTTATATATTGTCTTTGGAAGCTAAGGCTGTTGGAAGATTACATATATGTTATGGACAACCTTTACTAGCGATCACTTTATTCTATATTGTACCATGAGAATTATTTTTAATTAAGTCATAGTGCTTCTAAAATAAATATTATATTTAGTACAAAGATGGACCCAACTAATATATATGCTCACAAGCTTATTACTATTTCATTGCAAAAAATATATGTGTTGATTGTGTATGTAGCAAGTTGAAAGCAAATTTTACTCAAGTTGCCGTGTGGATAAAGAGTCATACATAAGGAGAACATTTGTTATCTTTATATAGGCTTTAGCTAGATTGGTCTTATTTGGAATATTGTATACTTACTTGGTGACAAAGGGATAAGACCATTATTTCATAATGTTGTAATCTCTTGTTAGTTGGTTTCTCACTTGCATAAAGAAAATGATTTACATTAGGTGCATGGCACTTAAGCCTAAGTCATGTTGACTTGTCCATCACAAAGCGTATGGCTTCTATGATGTAAGGTTCCCTAGGTTGTCAAGAAATGATTTGCCTATTACAAAGCACATGGCATGTGTGACATAAGATTCCTCGAGTCTAAGGAATTGATGGTTCTGTCACAAAGCATGTGGATTGTGTGACATGGGACTTCTTAATGTGTGAGTAGCCTTCTAGTGTAAATTGTGAAAATGGTTTGCTCTCACTCTGTAGTGGAAGTCCTCTTAATCCTTCTAATTAAAAGAGGATTTGATGTAGACTTGTGATAAGCTAAACCATCCTTAAAATTTTTTTTGTGTCAATTTCATTTTCTCTCCCACTTTATTATTTCAATTTTTATTTTTTATTTTTGTCACCTTTTTATTATGCTTGCTTGTAAACCTAATTTGCATGCTATATCACAAGCAATTTGGGAACGATTAAGAAAAAGGTAAAAAGAATTGACATTAAATCCCTCAACCTAATTCAACCCCCTTTCCTAAGCTACCATAGGACTTACAATTGGTATTAGAGCATTGGTGCTTTTTTTTGAAAGATTTTAAAACCTAGAGTAAATCCAAGATGTTAACAAAAAAGATGGTATGAGGTAGGGTATACCAAACCTCCAGTATTGGATGGTATAAATTGTAGGCATTGGAAACACTTGGTGCAAGTGTTTATAGTTAGTCAAGACTTGTAAATGATGATTGGACCAAGGTGAAAGCTAAAGTCATAGGCTTAAATATAGGGCAATGAACATGATTGATAGTGGACTTAGAGCACATGAATTCAACAAGGTATCTATTTGCCTTTCTAGTAAAGAAGCTTGAGATAATTTGGAAGTCATCTATGAAGGGACTAAGAAAGTTAAACCCTCAAAGATCACTGTACTTATACATAATTATGGACTTTTCACTATGAAATTCTTTAAAACAATTAGTGAGATGTTTAATAGATTCACTATGATAGTTTTTAAGCTTAAGTTAGTAGGGAAGACTTATAACAATGAGACTTAATTGTTTAGGAAAATGTTGGCATCCTTACCTAAGAGTTAGGATCCTAAAAAGATAGCTAAAGAGAAAGCACATGATTTAGAGGTGCTTACCTTATATAATTTGTTAGCATTTCTCCAGACTCGTGAAATGCAATTCACAAGAAGAGAAAGAGAAAAGGAGTCTAGGAAATCCATAACATTGAAAGCTAGTATGATAGAAAAGGAAAGTGATGAGTCTAGATATGATGAATTTGTGACGTTAGCCAGGAAAATGAGGTCATATAGTAAGGACAAATTTAAGAATCAAAACCAAAGAAAAAAGCTTAAAACTTCCAAAAAGTATGTGTATTATGAGTGTAGGAAACTAGGACACATGAAAGTTGATTGCCTAAATCTAAATAAGGACTCACAACACAACAAAAAGGTTATGTTTGCTGCATGGGATGATGAAGAACAAAATAAGGTGGCCAAAATATGCTTCATAGCAAAAACCAAGGAGAATGATAGATTGAAGAACCTATTCATGATTGAAGAGGAAGAAATTAAGCTACTAAATGATGGTCACAACAAAGAAGCAAGAAGAAGACTATGAGGTAAGTAGTTCTTTGTTGCATGAATCGACTTGCAAGTCTACCCACTACAAAGGAGTACAAGTGTGCATAGGTGCAACCTTCCATCTAGCAATTTCTGAGGGAATTAAGGAGCAAGATTAAGGGCTAAGAGGGTTGTAGTTATTATCCTACACCTGTAACATGCTAGGCCTATATAAACCATATTTAAATGATCATATGTGTGTAGGCATTGCTAAATAGGCATATAGAAAGGATGGAACAAGAGCATAGGTATGATTCAACTTTTAACTTGTAAGAAGTTTCATTTCCCTTTAAAGAAACATAATTTAGTAGTAGCCTTATTTCTACTTTCATTCTCTTATGTTCTTTCCTTTTAAATATGTCAACAGAGGTCCAATGAAGCCAATTTACTTGTTGTTATGAGATTCTCCACTAGAAAATCCAATGTTTTAAACTAACATTGTTGTTATGAGATTCTACAATTTTGGCTCAATGGATTGGCCATTTGAGTATGACTCTGGCTTGTCTAGTTTCCTTAATTTTGGACCACTCTAGATGGTGCCTTATTTTTCCCTTTTGATTTCTTTTTTAAGTTTGCTTTAATGTATGGATGTAACTACCTTATTCAATGGGGAACGTTATGATCACTTTTTGATTTTTTTTTGTTGGCTTTCAAATATATTGATATTCATATTGATTAAAACTACTGTTAAGATCTTATATTCAATATTGTAATGTTTATTTCCAATGGAATATCTTGGGTTTGAATGTTTAGTTGTCCTAATTTGAGCATTATAATTCTTTGTAAACATTGTACATTTACAGTTGTACTTTAAATGTATAATTAATCATGCATTTAATAGACTAAGGGGTGTGGTCTTTGTGTATAATTTTACTCACGCACTTTTTATACCATTCTTTCCATTCTCTCTAAAACACTTTCACTTTCTCTTGAACAAATTTCCCCTTTTTGTCTTGGTTAAAAGGCTTACTCAGTTTTGAGCCATTAGTTAAGTGCCAAATGTGTTTGCTCTAAGTGCGTTACACCAAGGACTAGATTAGCAACAAAGGAACATCAAAATATAATATTAGAGCATTCTGATCCAAAGGACATGGAGGGATGAGTAGATCAAATGGAGGTTGAGTTGAACCGAAAGTATGATAAGTTATCTAAAGCCATAGAGTAACTTGTAGTCAAATAGAGGGTTAATCAAGGAAGGAAGCGTGCAAATGGAGGAGAATTTTGGCAAAACTGTAAATGGGGCTAAAAGACAAACCGGAAGGAGAAATATGATTATAAAGACGGATTTCCATGGATACAAGCTTTCTAATTAGCGATGGCTTGTTTGCATGTGTTTATTGTACTGTCATGCCCCTTTAACACCAAATCAACACTTTGGTACCACTTTTTGTGATCTAAGTTCCAATTAAACACACAATTATGAACACCATATTATTAAGATTAATTCAATATGAACACAACCAACTATAACCAAAAGAACACTGAACAACTACTTAACTACTCCACCACTTATACTACAAGACAATGATAACTATATTAACGACTACCACTAGGACTAAGAAAGCTTATAGGAAAAGAATCATTGTTTTTTGGATTTCTGGATGCATACTATTGATGGCCAAGTCTTCCATTAATTCCTTTCTAACTTGTTGTCCTAAGTCATTAACTTGGACTTCCTTATTATATCACATGGACTAAGGCAAGTCATAACAATTTCCGTCCCTTCAGTTAATCCTTGTCACCAGGGATTGATTTTAAAGATGCTTCGTTTTCAACTCAAAACAACTACTTAGTTTTGCATTTATGACCTTGGACCGACTTCTCATCACATTAGTAACATAAACTCTTGTGCCTCATTTTTGGCATCTTAACATCGTTGATACGTTGCACAAGGAATTTGCCTTCTAAGATTGAGTTTTCTCTTCTAGATTTCTGCACTGTTGGCCTTCCAACTATCGGTTGGGCTAGTACGTCTGTTAATTCTATGCCTATTTAGGAGTTGTGAATTTCTTGGGAGTTCCTTGATCGCGATTCTAAGTGACGCTCTTGTACCATGGTTATTCTATAAGTATAACACAAATTTGGTGGCAACAATAAGAGCATTTCTGTTTTCAAATCTTCTATCAGTCCTTTTACAAAATTGCACACAAAGAGGCTTCCCGTAAGGCCTAAATTTTGTGAACTCACGATGGATCTGAACTCTTCAAACTTCTAAATGCATCCATGGCTGTTCTGACCTATTTCAACTTATAGAATTTTGCAAGAACGTTGCCATACTCATGCATTGCAAATTGATGACATATGTTTATCTGTGTTGACTCTAGCTCACAATCCCTTACTCCCTCCAATAATTATACAACTTCACAACCTTTGCTTCTATATGAAGTGACGCATATTTCTCCTTCAAGTTCGCTTCTATTTTAACAAATAATAAAAAAAAAAAACTCTTACATTTATCCAAACTCCCTCGAGTGTACACCATAAAATCGAGGAAAATCCATATGAGATATTTTTGTTGATGAAGAACTTATGCCATGCCTGTATCCTAGGTTCGCAAGATAGTTGTCACTATTCTACTACCCCCGACTCCTTCCCTAACCAAAATAAAGGCCAAATTGGTCTTTGCATAGTTGTTGCGATGGTGGCTTAAATGGCGGTGGCAATCAGCCACCATGCCTCATAGAAAAACCTTTACATATGCCGAAGAACTTGCCATGCTCATTTCTGTGTCTAATCTCTAGTTTTAGAAGCCCTCTCCACCTTGATCTAACTTCTAGCCTTGCTTTTCATTCATGCCTCAATTTGCTTCTCGCAACAGTGCTCCAATCGACCACCCACGCAAAACTTCTCTTTTCGGCAAATGACACAATCGACAAAACCCTAGCTCGTTCGAAAGGAACTATGACCCAACAATCTATCACAATCAACACAAGGCCACAACCAACCTTGCACTTGTGTTATGAATGCCTCATTTGATTACATAAACCTCCCTTGACAACAAAGGGATCAACCCATGCCCCTTTGGCGTTGCCCTCAATTGTGGCTGGTCCCTAATGGCTGTTTGGTCGAGCATTCTAGTCTCGTCCTTCGTGGTAGTTCATGGCTTGGTTCAGAGAAAAATGATTGCCTTTTGCGACTTCTATCTCATCTACAATGGTCACAGCTCTGTTTGAGTTGTTACCCGCCTCTTGCACACTAGCAATTGTCGACAACTATTTAAAGCTTGGGGGTTCCACCACCACTTGTTTTTCCCCCATTTAGTGTCTAATTGCTCACCTTCACATTTTCATTTGCCTACAAAGGTTACCTTTTTGCACCTCCTAATACCTCCAAGTTATCCAATATGCAATCCATTTTTTCAGCGAGTAGAGAGTTGCAAGTTTTAAAAGTTCTCTTTTGGTTATGCCTCCATCCTCATCTCTAAAGCTTGATAAAAGCATCCAAGTCAGCCATGGCTTGTTTGCGTGTCTTCATTGTGATGTCTTGTCGACACTTTAATACCACTTATTATGATCAACTAAACACATACAATCTAAAACTCATTTGTATTATTAAGATTATCCAATATGAACACAACCAACTACAATCAAAGGGACATTGAACAACCATTTAATTGCTCCACTACTGCTATTACAAGTCAATGATAATTAGATTAATGACTACCATTAGGATTAGGAAAGCTAATAGGAAAATGATTGTCATTTTTCGGATTTCTAGACGCCTCCTCCCAACGGCTAAGTCCTCCTTTATTCCTTTTTAGCTTGTTGCCCTAAGCCATTTATTTAGGCTTCCTTATTAAGTCACGTGGGCTGGCCAGGGTCATAACATCAATGAGTGCTACAAAGTCAAAATTTACCTACGATACTTTCCGTGAACTTTGCAATGTGGCTTCAACTTGGTATTCAAGCGATTTGTGATGTTTCAAGGATTATGAAATAGTAGATACCCAGGGGCGAACTCTAGGAGTTAGTAAAATTTTGTGGCTTTGCAAAGGTCAAGTACGACTTCAAATATACCGATATATGTTTCCCAGAAAAAAAGGAAAATATGCGAGCTTCATCCCTGCAAATCTCATGCATATGGTCAATAGCATCTTCCAAACCAAGTCTCTACAAGTTCATGCATTGGTCAAAAAAGTCCTGTAAACCTCCATTGAAGAAACTGGCCCTTGATTAAACTACGACATAGTTAAGCATCTAAGGTGATCACCATACACAGAAGCAGAGTTATTGATCAACTTTAGGAAACAAATCTATCTCAAAAGGACGTCACTACAATCTGAGCTGGTTTTACTTGGACATGCTTGATTTACAATTGACAAAATGCTTATCTTATCCTTCTACTCTGTACCTCCTTAGCTTTCAAAATCAGTTAGGGAAAGGTAACCTGCAACACATAGGAAGGTATATTGTTATTAGTCAAGTTGAATTCAAACTAGAACTGTATCACATGGATATGGGGTTCCTAACTATTAAAATCCACCTCTAGGTATTCCTGGATATAATTATCAATCTAAGTACTTCTTGTAGCAATAAAACCAGAAAAATAAATTAGTATTGGCATGCTGCAAGCTTACCCCAACTTGAGAGAAGTGTCTGAATTGTCATGTTGTCCACGAGGATCAGCTGCAGTGTGAATATTGGCGATTGTAGCAGATGACTGGCCTTGTGTATTACTATCCAACTGACTCTCAATCTGCTCAGAGAGACATTTTCTGTTGGTTGAGGAAGAAGTGAAGCAAAGGAAAAGAAATATTCGAGACCTGATACCTGTTTCAGTCGCAGGTTATCCTCCATCAGTTCGGCTTCCTGCAATTCAGGAGTAAGCAGCGACGGGTTATTAAGATATCATAGCCTTAAGCCAGAAAGATAATTTCTCTGTTCCTAATAAAAGAAGGGCAGCTGCCAATAAGCTTCAAAGTAAGATCTCCAAGTGATTTTGAGTCATAGTATAAAACTGACCATACAAAAGAACTTCGTATAAGAGGGAGGAAAATTTCTTCCTATCCGGGAATTTCATGAATTTGTACCAAATTTCATCATTATAGTCATTCCTAGCTATTCAAGTACTTCACTTTAAAGGAGGTAATCATGTAAAGCTATTTATTGACAATTAACGTCACAAAAGGAAGCATAACAATTGAATGAAATTTCTTGCAAAAATTTAAAAGTGTGGTACATGACCTTCCGCTTTAGGGCATTGATGACTTCTACAAACTTTTCACCCTGAAACACATAATGGCATCTCATGTTAAGAGACGAATATAGAATCTCATTGCTTCATCGTAGTGCTCGCAAAGGGAAACAGCAAACAGAGACAAACCTTTGCTTTTAAGACGCGGTTTAAGCCTGCTTTGATAAGTTGCTCAAGTTTTTGTAGTTCTTCTATATTCAAATTTTGGAGCTCTTCTCCCCTCATCTGTCTTTAGATGTATAACATTTTTTACACTAATCAGCTGTAGAATGTGGATGACAGTAGTGTAACGACTTGATAAAGCAATTCAGTTACGATACCTCAGTTCATGAATCCTCTCCACGATTTCATTGCTCAACAAGGCGAGGGGACTGCTCTTAAGCTAAAGGGAACAAAGAAATGCCATTAATGAAGAAGACAGTACAATGACTGGTTAATTATATATGCACTTCCGGCCTTCTGATAGATATATTTAGGGCTGTTGTAAATGTCAGGGCCCTCATTGTTGGATTGCTTCAAATAGTTTGTTTTCAGAGATGTTTCAGAAACGCAACAAGGTTTTCAGAGTATGGTAGAATTTCTTTTGTACGTGCGTTTCAATGAACTCCCTGAAAGTTAAGTAAATAATCCTGAATCATATTTTCCTATGCCAATGATAATTTACCTACTTCGCATTTACATATAAAATAAGGAAAAAAGACTAGCAAACTTTGTACATACTAAACCCATAATTTTAAAGACACAAACCAACTATTGCAAGAAAGGTTAAGGTTCAAACTGTTAATTGTAATATAAAGTCTCAAAAGAGGATTCCATTTTGATGATGATTAATGTGTTTATAGTTATTTTTAGAGCACTCGGATCGAGTAGATGCGGGAAAACAACCTAAGTTGCGGTGGGCATAGCAAAATAACGAAAGGAAGCCACCTTTTATGAACTTTAGCTCTCTTAGTATTTTTTCTCCTGTTAAGGTTCTTTACTCAAAACACTCTCCCTAGATTCCATATTCTTTACTCCAAGCTCAACTTTTGTTTAGATAGGTAAGCATTCTCCCAAGGCTACCTGGTTCCCTCCCTGGGAAAAATAAATAGCTAACTTCACACCCCTTCCAATGAAAAATAAATAGCTAAACTGTCCCTAGATTCCAAATGTCCATATTATTTACTCCAAGCTCATCTTTTTTTTGGATAGACAAGAATTTATTCCACTTGATTTATCCCTCCTTCAAGAAAACTGAATAGAAAAGATCAAGAGATTTGAACAGTGGACGAAAATAGAACTTGTTTGAGAAGAGCAAAACTTAAAGCCCTATCTACTACATTTTCCATAAAAGTTTTAAAATGTGACCTCCTAAATTTGAATGAGATCAGCAGCATCCAAGGTGCCTCTAAGTGGATGGTAACTGCCAAGCAAGTTCCTTTCAGTGCTAGTTGCAGCTTTGATGATTATAGGCCCATCTACTACCTTTTCCGTCAAATTCTTGTAATCTGACTTCTTAAATGTCAAAGAGATCATAGCATGCTAGGTACCTTCAATTGGGTGGAATGTAGCTACTAAGAAGTTCCCTTTAGGGCTAGTTGTTGTGTTGATGACACTAGCTATAATATAGTCCTTGTGGTATGAGAGGAACTGTCACAACTTGGGGAAGTGCCATATACTTACAATTGTAAAAGGATTAGTTAATTTGCAATTAGAAATCACTGAAATCATTTAACTTGTAAAGAATCTATTTTGATCTAGTACAAGATCTATGTAAATGGAAAAGTTGAAAGATAAGTCACCCTTACTGGCATTTACATAAAACATAGACAATTCCTTAGACGTCACATCTCTTCCTCTCAGATCTCATGCCTCTTAATCAAGTGCGTATTGCTTTTCATTGAATTAGTAATAGGATACAAGTTTGGCTTTGATATTATTTGTTAGAGGCTAAGAAAGTATTAACCATGTTTACATTGTAACTCTTAAGAAAAACACCACTGAAGATTGAAGTTTGCTAAAATTACTTATAAAACTTGATCTCATATAGTAAGAAACAAATATGACTCTTAACACCAATTTTACACCTTTATAACCTACCCATCTGATATAGTATTTTCGGGAGTATCAAAATTTTCCAAATACTTTGTTTCAGAAATATTTTCTTATTAAACGTCATGAATAGGAAATAATGGCTAAATTACATGATCATTGGTAAAATGATAGAAACTTTGGATCTTCAGTGGTAAATCCAGCAATATTGTAAATGCTTCTTTCAGTTGGAATTAAGATTAACTCATTGTTTAGGTTCTGAGATTTTAATTGGAATCAATAGCAGATTGATTCTTGAGGTTTGCCTAAGCATTTGACTAGAAGTAGGTAATTTACTTCTGGCTATTGGTGTGTTATTAGGTAGGCTTTCCACATCCCTGTTTGGAAAGATTGGTAGGAAGGAATTTACAAAATTATAATAAAGATAAAAAACGAAAGTGGGAGTTTTGAAATCTTTGCTATCTGAACCTATTTGATCATTTATCTTGAGAGACGTGACAGAAAAATCATTCCATACTAACTAACATCAAAGAGGACATTATTCATCCGTCAAAAGGCAAATATCTAACCTGCAGCTCCAAAGATGGTTGGTCCAATTTGTCGAGATTCTTTGAATCCTGATATAGTCTTTCAATTACCTGCTGCATACTTCAAACGGAAAAGATGTAGCTATTCAGTTTCTTCCCCCTTTACTTTCTTTGGAATAAAATGAAAATGGAGCTGAAGTAAAAGGTTTCTAAAGTGTACTAATTTTTTCAATTATATCAATTGAACTTAAGACAGTTAGTATTTTTCACCTGAAAGATATTTAGTTTTTTAAAAGAAGTTCAAGAGAAGAAACTTTGTTCAGGCCACTGAAGATGTATATATCATATTATATGTCTGCTGTTTACATATGTGCTCCCTCAAACTATTTATGGCGATTTGTATGGATGATACGTTAAGTTTGCAAAACTGCAATTCACATGCATCACTTAACAAGACTTTGACATTTGATTTGGTGCTAATGAAATAAAATTAGTCACAATCTAGAAAAACATACAGCAGCAGGAGTTTAGAATAAGTTTTATATGACAGTTCATGAGACCACAAAATTTATAGATATTGCTTTGAAAATGCCGAAACTATGATTAACAACTACAATCAAAGACAAGCCTAGAAGTTCCATTAACACACAAGTGATGGATAACAAACTTTCAGTGGTGATGTGGCCACAATAGCCAAAGTCATAATATTATTATGAAAAATGATGAATATAAAAGATTTGTCTGTTTCTAAGATAAAGCCTGGAATCTTATACTCAGAAGAATCAG
This sequence comes from Casuarina cunninghamiana, assembly GCA_028551485.1. Classification (NCBI taxonomy): domain Eukaryota; kingdom Viridiplantae; phylum Streptophyta; class Magnoliopsida; order Fagales; family Casuarinaceae; genus Casuarina; species Casuarina cunninghamiana. Next base: position 10,943,339 of record CM052371.1, read on the forward strand.
ATATAATGTTTCTTATTGTCCTATAGATAAAAATTGTATTTCTTTTGGGGAAGACGTAGATGAAATGAATTATAGGGGTAAGCCAATATTTGATGAAGAGATAGTTGAAGAATGAGAAGCCGTGTAAGCCAATTCTTGATGATTGGCCTCAAAGCAATACTTCTTTTTGTACACTTCTCATGGCCAGATATGTGTTGTTATAATAACTTAGGGAAGCCGTAAGCTGTAAGAAGGGTTATGGTGACAAAGACTGGAAAATCTGACGCTTAAAATGGAAGGTCATCTTCAACCGTACAAGCTTTACTTTGCTAGGTGGTGGCATGATTAATGATACATCGTTGGAGAATGTTTTGTACTGGACATACGATTACCTGATCTTGATCTCTATCATACATAGAATGTTTTATGGTAGCCTTTTCAATAATAGTTATCACAACATGGGTATAAGAAGCTTATGAGCATGTTTTATGATCATCATTACAAATGTGGTCAGTGGCAATAATCTTTTAAGTGACTGTCACTATATATATAGAACAAATAATATTTTTTGCTTTAGCATGGTATATTAAAGGTGCGCTTGACATATATGATAGCTTGTTTATGTGTTTTACTAACTTGGTGTCATTTCTTTCGAACCAATATGTTTAAACATGGAACGCATCTTATGTAGGTATATTTTTGAACTTTGATAAGCTTTATTTAACTTCTTAAATGATGTGGATTCTCGGTTATGAAGGATCCTAATTTGCAAGAAAGCACACTAATGTTTGATTAACTATCCAGATTGGCATAAGGTGACTAGATGATAAACTATCCAGATTGGCATAAGGTGACTAGACGATAAACTATGCAGAATGGCAAAAGGTGCCTACCTTTCTAAAATGAGCATAATAACACAACAATACGGTCCCTTTTTTAGTCCAAAACATTCAATTTCTAGGCATATACTATATTTATATACACTTCTTTCTAGATCATTGATAGCATATAATTGTTAGGGTCCAAATAATACTGTTGATTTTGTACAAATTATCAACAATGTTGCTTTTCAATAAATTATTTCTTATGACTCCAATTCTTTTTGTAGGAAAAATATTCTAGGAAAAGAAAAATATAAAAATGCATATATAGCAAGATTGAAAGCTTATGCAAACATGGGTATAATATATTACCGCTGAACTAAATTACTGGTTTTACATTTGAATTTCTCTCGTTATTCATACAGCACTTGTTTGTTATGTGAGCAGAAAAACTTCCTATACTTTATCTGGGCTTCATATTGTAATGAATTGCCTAACTTTCTTGTCATTATGCATTGTAGTTGGATTTTCTTTTTCCTTTTTCCCTAATCATTGATAGTATCATTTTATACCATCTACAATCAAGCCATGTTTAAGAAGTTATCTGGTTGATTACTTGTGAATACTTAACCCAATTCAGACATCACAATAATGTTTGGACTTCAAATACAAACCTAAGGACTAGTTTAATAGAATGCTTAAGAGATATGGCTAGTTAAGCTAAATAATCAAGAACTTTAAGCCAACACGTGCAGCCCAAAGATGAGGAACTTCAATCAGAAAATGAGGTTACACAACCTTAAAGAGATAAAAAGGATGTTTGAACTACTTTCAACTTTAGAAATTTCATTTTTTATAGTGGGAGGATGGATGAATGTTTCCTTGTTTTATGTTTATTTTGATCTTTTCATTGCTTAGAAAAGGGACCGTGATGTGGCTGTCAAAGGACATATGAAGGTCTTACTAAATACATTTTGTTGGAAAAAAAAATATCACATGTAATTTTTCAAGACCTGTTCATTTTTGTTTATGTGCTGTATCTCCAGGCTGATTTCAATTGAGTGGTCAAATTCATAACTTTTAGGGATTATCCTTGATTAGTAAGAACATAAACTTTGTATACTTTGGCTTTCATGTGTTAATGAATTTTCTTAATTTCTTGCCATTCGTCATTTTAGTAGGCATTTGTTTGCATTTTCCATGATCCTCCATGATCCTTTCTAGTATCATCTTATAATATCTACAATCAAGTCATGTTTAAAGAGTCATTGGTTGTCTTATTTCTTTTCTTTTCATACTTGTTGGACTTCAAATACTTGTTTAATATCTACAATCAAGTGTTTCACTCATCCCAATACTTGTTGGACTTCAAATGTAAACTCAAGAATTGCTTTAAAAGGAATGTTTACGAGATATAACTGGTTAAGCTCAATGATTAAAAACATCAAGCCAAGACGAAAAGCTTAAATTGGAAAACAGGGCAGCAAGCTTAAATAAATAGATAAAAGGAAATTTTGAAATTAGTTTCAACTTAAGATAATGGGGGAGTATGAGACAAGACTTTCAGCAAAATGCATCTAATACTTTTTGTAGCTTAGAAAAAGGACCAGGACCAATTGTTAAATGCAATATTTAGGTCTTATTAGATGCATTTTGCTGGAAAAAAGCAATCGATAGAAATTTTTTAAAGGCCCTTTTATCTCGGTTTGTGCAGTATTTCTTGGCTGATTTCTATTCAGTGGTGAAATTCAAAACTTTTGGGGATTATTCTTGAGTAGTGAACACAAAAATATTGTGTAGCTTGGGTGCGTTACATAGGATAATCAATTCTATTAATTTCAAGCCATTTTACATCCTACAAGGATTTATTTTATTTTATCTAATTTTTCCTAATCTTTGAATAGTATCATCTTATAAAATCCACAATCATATCATGTCTAAAGAGTCACCTGGTTAATTTTATTTAAATACTTAATTCAATTTACTCATCCCAGAAGTTGTTTGACTTCAAATATTAACCTAAGAACTAATCTAATGAATGCTTACGAGATACAAGTTAAATGATCATAAGTTCAAGACATGACATGCAAACAATGATCAGAAATTTCAATCAAGATAAGAGATAAAAGGGTCTTTGAAACAAGTTTTGACTCTAGGATTTGTCTTTTTCCTAACTGGGACCATTGTTAAGTGTTTCCTTATTTTATGGTCATTTTGTTTCGTTGTAGCCTAAAAAAAATACCATGATGTGGCTGTAAAAGCATATATCTAGGTCTTACAAAACGCGTTTTTTTTTGGGTGAGGGGGGGTGTGGGGGGGAGAAGAAGTGCAAATAAGACCCTTTACTTTTCGTATTTGTGCGGCATCTTTTGGCCGACTCCTATTTTGTAGTCAAATTCATAACTTCAATAGGTTTCATAGGGAAATTGAATAGTGAGACACATAAAAATTAACATAGCTTTAGTATGTTTTATAAGGTAATGATTTTTCTTAATTTTCTTTCCATTCTTCATTTTAGTGGGCTTATGTTCATCTTTCTTAATCTTATCTAGTATCACCTTATATTATCTACAATCAAGTTATGCTTAAAGAGTCATCTACTTGTTTTTTTTTTCTCTATTCTTAAATACTTAACCAGATTTAATGATCCCAATACTTGTCTACTTCAAATATAGACCTAAATTGCATTATAGGAATATTTAAAGATACAGCTAGTTAGGCTTCATAATCAATTACCTCAAAGAAATACTTACAACATAAAGATGAGAAGTTTCAATCAAAATATGAGAGTGACAAGCTTAAAGAGATAAAAGAATCATTTGAAGCTAGTTTTAACTTTAGAATTTCTCTTTCTTCCATCAGGGCAGCAAGAGATAAATGTTCCCTTGTTTTATGATTATTTTGATCCTTTGCAGGGTAGAAAAACAACCAAGGTCTGACTATCAAAATGCATATTTTGTTAAAAAAATCAAAAGGATTTTTTTTTTACTCTACCTTTTCATCCCTCTGTGTGTGTGCTGTATCTTTTAACTACTTTTAATTTGATGAAAAAAATCATAGTTATTATGGCTTATCCTTGAATACCAAACACATAAACTTAGTATTCCTTTGGTGGGTTTCACAAGGTAACCATTTTTCTTAATCACTTGTCATTCCACATTTCACTTTGATTTTTTCTTTTACCTTTTTTTCTTTAATTTCCATATAACTTTGATAATATCATATTATAAAATCTACAAATAAGTTAGTTGCTTAGCTAATTAGCTCAATAGTAAACTACTAGGGATTTCAATCATGAGGTCAAGGATTTAACACCCTACATACTTCATAGTATTAAAAAAAAATGAAAAATACAAACAAGTCATGCTTATAGAGTCATCTAGTTGTCTTTTTCTTTAGGTGCTTAACCTGAATTAATCATCCCAATATTGGTTGGATTTTAAATATAAACCTAATGATTAGTTTGACGGAATGCTTAAGAGATAAGCTAGTAATGATCAACCATCCCAAGGAAAGACTTGTAATATAAAAATGAGAAGTTTAAATCAAAATATGATAGTGACAAGCATAAAAGGGACCCTTTGAAACTAGTTTCAAATTTAGAATTTGCTTATTTAATTTTTCTAACTAGGCAGTGAGATAAGCATTTCCTTGTTTTATGGGTATTTTAATATTTTTTGTAGATTATAAAAAGGGCCAAGATGCATCAATAACCCCAAGGAAAGGCTCACAACATAAAGATTAGAAGTCCTAATGAAAATATGAGATCAAAAAACTTAAAGAGATAGAATGATCCTTTGAATCTAGTTGCAAATTTAGAATTTACCTTTGTTCTAACATGCAGCAATAGGTTCTCCTTTAGAAGAAAGACAAATTTTAAATTTGAATCTAGTTTCAAAGGATCCTTGTTTTTTGGTTATTTTGATCATTTTGTAGGTTAGAAAAAAAAAAGGACCTAGCTGTTAAAGGGAATATTTGGGTCTCATTGAGTGCATTTTGTTGGAAAAAATTAATCAAGAGTAATTTATTAGACTCTTTTATCAATGTATGTATGCCCTATGTTCTTATTTCAATTTAGTGATTCAATTCCTAATTATTGGGGAAAGTCCTTGAGTAGTGAGCACATAAACATTGTATAACTTGAGTGTGTTTTATAAGGTAATGGATTTTCTTAATTTCTTGTCATTATGCATTCTAGTGGTATTTCTTTTTTCATTTTCCTTGATCTTTGATTGTATTATCTTATAATATCTACATCAAAGTCATGTTTAAAGAGTCATCTAGTTAATTTTGTTTAAATACTTAACTAGATTTGCTAATCATTATAAGCTTGGACTTAAAACATATACCTAACAATTTCTTTATAGGAATGTTTAAGAGATACAGCTAGTTAAGCTTACTTAACCACCCAAAGAAATGGTCTTCACACAAGACAAGAAGTTTCAATTATAATATGAGAGTGGCAAGATTAAAGATGTAAAAGGATCCCTTGAAACTAGTTTCAAATTTTAGGAAAAGGAACTAGATCTAACACATAAATGGCATCTTTAGGTCTAACTAAATGCACTTTATTGGGGAAAAAAATCTTTGAAGTCACCTTTTTGAGACCCTTATGTCTTTTTATTTATGTTGTATCTCTTGGCTGATTTTGATTAAGTGAAATGTTGATAACAATTAGGTATTATTGTTGAACAATTAGTATACAAAACTTCATATACCTTGGGTTGGCTTTATAAGGTAATAAATTTTCTTAATTTTTGCCATTATGCATTCTAGTGGAAACATTTTTTTTTTCATTTTCTTTGATTTTTTAAAGTAACATCTTAAAATATACCTGAGAAAATTTAAATAACTAATTCACTCATTGCAATAGTGGTTGGATTTCAAACATATACCTAAGAATTGATTTATAAGAATATTTAGGGATATATATAGTTAAGGTTAACAATCAACAACCTAATGGAAAGACTCGCAATACATAGGTGAGAAGTTTCAATTAAAACATGAGTGACAACCTTAGAGATAAAAGGATCCTTTGAAACTTGTTTTAACTTTAGAATTTGTCTTTCATCTAATAAGACAACATGGGGTAAGTGTTCTTTTGTTTTATTGTTATTTTGTTCATTTGGTAGCTTGGAAAAACAACCAGGATTTGAGTGCTAAAGGGCATATTTAGGTCTTACTAAATGCATTTGATTGGGGGGGGGAAAAAAATCTATAGTAATTTTGTGAAAACCCTTTCATCTTTGTATGTATATTGTATCACTTGGCCAATTTTGATCAAATGCAAAATTTTCACAACTAGTAGATGTAATCCTTGAACAATGAGTACAAAAACTTTGAACACCTTTGGTGGGTTTAAAGGCATATTGAATTCTTTTTTTTTAAAAAAAAACCTTTTTGATATAATAATTGGGTGGGCTTTCTTTTTAGCTATTTCTTTTTTCTATCTATAACCAAGTCCTTCTTAGAGTTTTCTAGTTTTTTTGCTTAAATACTTAACCTAATTCACACATCAAAATAGTGGTTGGACTTCAAGCATATGCCTAAAAGATTGTTTTACATAGAGAGACAGCTAGTTGTGCCTAACAATCAACCACTTCAGGGAAAGATTCAATACAAAGATGACAAGTTTCAATAAGAATATGAGAGTGACAAGCTTAAAAAGATTAACAGATCCTTTGAAACTGTTTTTTAACTTTTTCTTTCTTCTAATAGGGCAAAAGGATCCTTTGAAAGTAGTTTTAACTTTGTCTCTCTTCTAACAAGGCAACAAGAAACAAGTGTTTCCATGTTTTATTATTATCTTGATCCTTTTGTAGCTTAGAAAAAAGGACCAAGATTTGACCATTAAAAGATATTTTTAGCTCCTGCAAAATGCATTTTATTGAAAACAAACAATCAACAGTAATTTTCAAGACCCTTTAATCATTGTATGTATGCTATATCTCTTAGCTGATTTCAATTGAGTGACAAAATTAGCAACTAGTAGATATGATACTTGAACAGTGAGTACAAAAAATTCGTATAACTTGGGTAGGTTTCACGGTGTAATGAATTTTTTTTAACTCCTTTTGTACAACAGTTCGGTAGGCTTTCATTTTGTATCTTTTTTCTTTCTATTTCCTTGTCCTTAATGAGATCATCTTATGACATCTACAAGCACATCACGTTAGAATTGTTGATTTTGTTTAAATAATTAACATGATTAACTCATCAAAGTAGTAGTTTAACTTCAGACATATACCTAAGAATTTTTCTATAAAAATGTTTTAAGATATACAGCGAGTTAAGCTTGGCAATCAACTACTTAAAGGAAAGACTCACAACACAAATATGAGAAATTCCAATAAAAGTACGAGAGTGACAAGCTTAAAGAGGAAAAATGACTCTTTGCAACTAGTATGAACATTAAAATTTGTCTTTACATGTAATAGGCAAACATGGGATAAGTGTTTCCTAGTTTTTCCACTATTTTTATTCCTTGGAAAATGGACCACTATTTTTTTTTGTTTTTAATCAGAGATGGGGATTGGGGGATTTATTGGGTGAGTGGGAGGCTCTAACCTTTGATTCCACCAGATTATAATATCTACAAGCAACTCACGACTAAATAGTGTTCTAGTTGATTTTGCTTAAATGCTTATCCTAGTTCACCCATCACAATAATTCTTGGATTTTAAACATACAACAAAGAATTGTTTTATAGCAATGTCTAAAAGATAAAGCTAGCTAGGCTTCACAATCAAAACATAAAAGAAAGACTTGCAAGACAAAGACGAGAAGTTTCAATGAGAATATGAGAATGACAAGTGTAAAGTGATGAAAGATCTTTTTAAACAAGTTTCAACTTTAGAATTTGTCTTTCTTCCAACAGGACAACATGATATAAGTGTTTCCCTATTTTATTGTTATTTCATTCCTTTGGTAGCTTAGAAAAAGGATGAGGATCTGAATTTTAAATCAGAAATTTAGGTGTTACAAAATGCATTTTATAGGGAAGAAACAATTAAGAGTAATCTTTTTTAGAGCCCTCTCATTTTTATGTATGCTATATCTCTTGGCTAATTCAAACTTTGTGACAAATTTCATATTAAGACTACACTTAAACAATCAATATATAAACATAGCATACCTAGTGTTGGGTTCAAAGGGTGAAGAATTTTCTTAATTCCTTCCACTCTATGGATTCTTAATTTTCTTAATTTGATGGGCCTTTTTTACTACTTTTGCTTTGACTAATCTTTGTCGAGGATCTTACTTCTAAATGGAAAATTTAGGGATTATTAAATGCATTCAATAGGAAAAAAACAATTAAGAATAATCTTTTTAAGAGCCCTTTCATTTTATGTATGCTATATCTCTTGGCTAATTCAAACTAGAGATTACCCCTAAACAATCGATATGTAAACATTGCAGTTGGCTTCAAAGGATTCAGAATTTTCTTAAGTCCTTCCATTCTAGGTACTCTTAATTTTCTAAAAACAATGGGCCTTTTTTTTTCTACTTTTGCTTTTCACTAATCTTTGACTGCACCACGTTATAAAACCTACAAGCAAGTCAAGACTAAATAGTGTTCTAGTTGATTTTTCTAAAACACTTAACCTAGTTCACACATCACAATAATGCCTAGACTTTAAACATACAACTAAGAATTCTTTTATAGGAATGTTTAAAAGATGCTGCTAGTCAGGCTTCACAATCAAAAACATAAAACAAAGACTCAGATGTCAAAGATGAAAAGTTTTAATACGAAAATGACAAGTCTAAAGTGATAAAAGAATCTTTTGAAACTAGTTTCAACTTTAGAATTTGTCTTTCTTTTAATAGCATAGCATGAGATAAGTGTTTCCCTCTTTTATTGTTATTTCATTCCTTTGCTAGCTTAGAAAATGGACAAGGATCTTACTTCTAAATGGAAAATTCAGGTGTTATTATTTTTTAAAGGCATTTAGTAGGGAAAAAAAAAGGGTAATCTCTCTTAGAGCCTTTTTATTTCTATTTATGCTATATATGTTGGTTAATTCAAACTAAATGACAAATTCACATCACAGATTACCCTTAAACAATCAATATATAAATTTTGTAAACCTAGTATTGGTTTCAAAAGGTGAAGAATTTTCAAAATTCCTTACATTCTAGGTATTCTTAATTTTCTTAATTTGATGGGCCTTTTCTTTTTTTTCCCTTTTTTTTTGAATTTCACTAATCGTTGATTGCACCAAATTATAATATCCACAAGCAACCTAAGACTAAATAGTGTTCTAGTTGATTTTGCTTAAACACTTAACCTAGCTCACCCATCACGATAATGTTTGGACTTTAAACATACAATTAAGAATTGTTTATAGGAATGTTTAAATGAAACAGCTAGTTAGGCTTCACAATAAAAAAACGTAAAAGAAATACTTGCAAGACAAAGTCAAGAAGTTTTAAGGAAAATAACAAAATGACAAGTGAGAAAAGGAGCTTTTGAAACTAGTTTCAACTTCAGAGTTTGTCTTTCTTACAATAGAGCAACATAGGATAAATGTTTCCCTATTTTATTGTTATCTCATTCCTTTGGTAGCTTAGAGAAAGGATGAGGATCTAACTTTTAAATGATAAATTTAGGTATTACAAAATCTATTTCATAGGAAAAAAAAAACTATTAAGAGTAATCTGTTTTATAACCCTTTCACCTTTATGTATGCTATATCTCTTGGCCAATTCAGACTATTTGACAAATTTTATATTAAAGCTTACCCTTAAACAATCAATATATAAACTTTGCATACCTAATGTTGGTTTCAAAGGGTGAGGAATTTTCTTAACTCCTTCCATTCTAGGTATTCTGAGTTTTCTTAATTTGATAGGCCTTTTTTGTTTTGTTTTTATAATTTTTTGCTTTTCACTAATCTTTGATTGCATCACATTATAATATCCATGAGCAAGTCATGACTAAATAGAGTTCTAGTTGATTTTACTTAAATGCTTAACCATGTTCACCCATCACAATAATGTTTGGACTTCAAACATACAACCAAGAATTGTTTTATGGGAATGTTTAAAAGATACAGCAAGTTAGGCTTCACAGTCAAAAACCTAAAAGACAGACTCACAAGACAAAGACAAGAAGTTTCAGTGAGAATAAGAGAATGTATAAAGTGATAAAAGGATCTTTTTAAACAAGCTCCAACTTTAGAATTTGTCTTTCTTCCAATAGGATAGCATAGGATAATTGTTTCCCTATTTTATAGTTATTCCATTCCTTCGGTAGTTAGAAAAAGGACAAGGATCTGACTTTAAATGATAAGTTTAAGTATTAACAAATCCACTTCATACAAAAATAAACTATTAAGAGTAATATTTTTTTGGAGCCTTTTCATTGTTTTTGAAGTCCAAACATTTCATACAAAAATCAAGAGATATATCTCTTGGCTAATCCTAACACATTGAAAACTTTCACATTAGAGATTACCTTTAAACAATCAATATATAAACTTTGCATACCTAGTGTTGGTTTCAAAGGGTGAGGAATTTTCTTAACTCCTTCCATTCTAGGTATTCTTAATTTTCTTAATTAGATGGTTTTTTCTTTCTTTCTTTTGGCTTTTCACTAACCTTTGATTTCACCACCTTATAATATCCACAAGCAAGTCATAACTAAATAGTGTTCTAGTTGATTTTGTTTAAACACTTAACCTTGTTCACCCACCACAATAATGCTTGGACTTCAAACATACAACAAAGAATTGTTTGTTGGAAATGTTTAAATGATACAGCTAGTTAGGCTTCACAAAATAAAAACCTAAAACAAAGACTCACAAGACAAATTCAAGAAGTTTTGATGAGAATAAGAGAATGACAAGTGTAAAGTGATAAAAGTAAACTAGTCTCAACTTCAAAATTTGTCTTTCTTATAATAAAACAACATGGGATAAATGTTTCCCTATTTTATTATTATTTCATTCCTTTGGTAGCTTAGAAAAAGGACAAGGATCTAACTTTCAAATGATAAATTTAGGTATTACGAGATCCATTTCATAGGAAACAAAACTATTAAGAGTAATATTTTTTATAGCCCTTTCATCTTTATGTTTGCTATATCTCTTGGCTCATTCAAACTATCTGACAAATTTCATATTAGAGATTACCCTTAAACAATCCATATATAAACTTTGCATACCTAGTGTTGGTTTCAAACGGTGAGGAATTTTCATAATTCCTTCCATTCTAGGTATTCTTAATATTCTTAATTTGATGCACCTTATTTATTTATTTATTTTCTTGCTTTTCACTAATATTTGATTGCAACACATTATAATCTCCATGAGAAAGTCAAGACTAAATAGAGTTCTAGTTGATTTTACTTAAAGACTTAACCATGTTCACCCATCACAATAATGTGACTTCAAACATACAACTAAAAATTGTTTTATGGAATGTTTCAAACATAGAGTTAGGCTTCGCAGTAAAAAACCTAAAAGAAAGACTCACAAGACAAAGATGAGAAGTTTCAATGTGTAGAAGAGAATGACAAATGTAAAGCGATAAAAGGATCTTTTTAAACAAGCTCCAACTTTAGAATTTGTCTTTCTTCCAATAGGACAGCATAGGATAATTGTTTCCCTATTTTATTGTTATTTCATTCCTTTGATAGATAAGAAAAAGGACAAGGATCTGACTTGTAACGATAACTTTAAGTATTACAAAATCCATTTCATACGAAAATAAACTATTAAGAGTAATATTTTTTTAGAGCCCTTTCATTTTTTGCATGCTATATCTCTTGGCTAATTTAGACACATTGAAAAATTTCAAATTAGAGATTACCTTTGAACAATCAATAATTAAACTTTGCATACCTAGTGTTGGTTTCAAACGGTGAGGAATTTTCTTAATTCCTTCCATTCTAGGTATTCTTAATTTTCTTAATTCGATGGGCCTTTTTTTTTTTTTTTCTTTCTTTTGGCTTTTCACTAATCTTTGATTGCACCACATTTTAATCTCCATGATCAAGTCATAACTAAATAGACTTCTAGTTGATTTTACTTCAACACTTTACCATGTTCACCCATCACAATAATGTTTGGACTTCAAACATACAACTAAGAATTGTTTTACGGAATGTTTCAAAGATACAGCAAGTTAGGCTTCAGAGTCAAAAGCCTAAAGGAAAAACTCACAAGACAAAGAAGAGAAGTTTCAATAAGAATAAGAGAATGACAAGTGTAAAGCAATAAAAGGATCTCTTTAAACAAGCTTCAACTTTATAATTTTTCTTTCTTCCAATAGGATAACATGGCATAAGTGTTTCCCTATTTTATTGTTATTTCATTCCTTTCGTAGCTAAGAAAAAAGTACAAGAATCTAACTTTTAAATGATAAGTTTAAGTATTACAAAATCCGTTTCATACAAAAATAAACTATTAGGAGTAATATTTTTTTAGAGCCCTTTCATTGTTTTTTGTATGCTATATTTCTTGGCTAATTCAAACTCACTAAAAAATTTCATATTAGAGATTACCCTTAAGAAATCAATAATTAAACTTTGCATACCTAGTGTTGGTTTCAAAGGGTGAGGAATTTTCTTAATTCCTTCCATTCTAGGTATTCTTAATTCGATGGGCCTTTTTTTATTTTTTTTATTTCAGCTTTTCACTAATCTTTGATTGCACCACATTATAATATCCATAACCAAGTCACGACTAAATAGTGTTTTAGTTGATTTTGCTTAAACACTTAACCTTGTTCACCCATCACAATAGTGCTTGGACTTCAAACATACAACCAAGAATTGTTTTATTGGAATGTTTAAATGATACAGCTAGTAAGGCTTCACAATCAAAAACCCAAAACAAAAAGACTCACAAGTGTTAATGAGAATAAGAGAATGACAAGTGTAAAGTTATAAAAGGAACTTTTGAAACTAGTCTCAACTTCAAAATTTGTCTTTCTTATAATAGAACAACATGGGATAAATGTTTCCTTATCTTATTGTTATTTCATTCCTTTGGTAGCTTAGAAAAAGGACAAGGATCTAACTTTCAAATGATAAATTTAGGTATTACGAAATCCATTTCATAGGAAACAAAACTATTAAGAGTAATATTTTTTATAGCCCTTTTATCTTTATGTATGCTATACCTCTTGGCTAATTCAAACTATTTGACAAATTTCATATTACAGGTTACCCTTAAACAATCAATGTATAAACTTTGCATAACTAGTGTTGGTTTCAAACAGTGAGAAATTTTCTTAATTCCTTCCATTCTAGGTATTCTTAATTTTCTTAATTTGATGGGAAAATTTCACCACATTATAATATCTACAAGCAAGCCACGACTAAATAGTGTTGTAGTCGATTCTACTTAAACACTTAACCTAGTTCACCAATCACAATAATGCTTAGACTTCAATCATACTACTCATAATTGTTTTATTGAAATGTTTAAAAGATACATGTAGTTAGGCTTCACAATCAAAAACCTAAAAGAAAGACTCGCAAGACAAAGACAAGAAGTTTTAATGAGAATAAGAGAATGACAAGTGTAAAGCAATAAAAGAATATTTTGGAACTAGTTTCAACTTTAGAATTTGTTTTTCTCCTAGCAAAATAGCATAGGATAAGTGTTTTCCTATTTTATTGTTATTTCATTCCTTTGGTAGCTTAGAAATAGGACAAGGATCTAACTTTCAAATGGAAAACTAGGTCTTACTCAATTCCTCTTATAATAGAAAAACAATTAGGAGTAATCTTTTTTGGAGCCTTTTAATTTTTATGTATGCTATATCTCTTGATTAATTCAAACTGAGTGAAAATTTTCATACTAGAAATTACCCTTAAACAATCAATATATAAACTTTGCATACCTTGTGTTGGTTTTAGAGGGTAAAGAATTTTCTTAATTCCTTAGATTCTAAGTATTCTTAATTTTTTTAATTCGATGGGCCTTTTTTTTTTTTGCTTTTCACTAATCTTTGGTTCCACCACATTATAATATCTACAAGCAAGTCACGACTAAATAGCGTTCTAGTTGATTTTGTTTAAACATTTAACATAGTTCACCCATCACAATAATGCTTGGACTTCACACATACAACTAAGAATTGTTTTATAAAAATGTTTAAAAGATACAGCTAGTTAGGCTTCACAATCAAAAACCTAAAAGAAAAACTCACAAGACAAAGACGAGAACTTTAAATGAGAATAAGAGAACATTATTTTGATCCTTTTATAGCTCAGATTTAGATCCTACAAAATGCATTTTATTTGAAGTAAGCAATCCAGGGTAATTTTTTGAAGCCCTCTCATCTTTGTATTTTTGCTGTACCTCTAAACTAATTTTGCTGATGTAATGAAATTCAAAATTATTAGGAATTACCCTGAACTATGAGCTCATAGACTTCGTATAAAATTCAAAACTAATAGTTATTTTGATGATGTTGTTTTGGTCCTTTCGTAGCTCAGAAAAAGGACCAGGACCTAACAATATAGGCATATTAACCTCTTACCAAATGTATTTTATTTGAGGAAAAAAAGCAAGAGTAATTCTTTTAGGCACTCTCATCTTTGTATGTATGCTGTATCTCTTGATTGATCTTGATTGATCTCAATTAAGTGACAAAATTTATAACTATTAGGGACTATCCTTGAACAATGAGCACATAGACATAGGGTGGGTCTCAAAGGGTAATGAATTTTCTCAATTCCTTCCCTCAAACAATTCAATGAGCATGTTTTAGGCTTGTTTATTTATTTATTCTTCACAAATCTTTAATGGCACCATGTTATAATATATACAATCAAGTAATGTTTAAAGTGTCTTTTGGTTGATTTGTTTCATACTTAACCTGTTTCACCCATCACAATAATGCTTGGACTTCAAACATATATCAAAGAATTGTTTTATAGAAGTATTTAGAAGATTGAGTTAAATAAAGCCTAACAATCAACAACACAAGGACGAGAAGTTTCAATCAAAATATGAGAGTGACGAGTCTAAAGCGATAAAAGGATTCTTTAAAACTAGTCTTAACTTTAGAATTTCTCTCTCTTCTAGCAAGGCAAAATGACATAAATGTTTCCTTGTGTTATTGTTATTTTAGTCCATTGGTAGTGCAGAAAAAGGACTAGGATCTAACTGCTAAAGGTCAAATTTAGGTCTTACTAAATGCATTTTATTTTAAAAAAAAAAGAAGCAAGAGTAATCTTTTTCAGACCTCTTTCATCTTGGTTAATTCATATTGAGTGACGGAATTCATAACTATCAAAGTTATCCTTAAACAATGATTACCTAAATTTTTTACACCTATTGTTGGTTTCAAAGAGTACTGAATTTTATCAATTCTTTCCACTCTACAACTTAGTTGGATTTTATCTTTCTTTTTCGTCCATATTTGGTAGCACTATATTATATTATCTACAGGGAAGTCATGTTTAAAGAGTCTTCAAGTTGATTTTGTTTAAATACTAAGCTTGGTTCACCCATCATAGTATTGATTGGACTTCAATCATATACCTAAGAATTGTTCTATAGGAATGTTTACAAGATGCAGCTAATTAAGCTTAACAATCAACTACCTAAAGGAAAGATTTGTAACACAAAGACAAGAAGTTTCAATTGGAGCATGAGAGTGATAAGCTTAAAGAGATAAAAAGATCCTTTGAAGCAAGTTTTTGCTTTAGAATTTGACTTTATTCTAATAGGGTAGCATGGGATAAGTGCTTCCTTGCCTTATTATTACTTTGATCTTTCATAGCTTAGAAAAAGGACCAGGATTTGACAGTTAAAATATATGTATCTTGGTCTTATTAAATGCATTTTGTTGAAAATAAACAATTAGGATTAATTTTTTAAGACCCATTTACCTTTGTATATATCTTGTACCTCTTGGCTGATTTCGATTGAAAGACAAAATTTGTAACTGTTAGGGACTATCCTTGTACAATGAGCACAAAAACTTTGTATACCTAGTGTGGGTTTCAAAGGGTAATGAGTTTTCTTAATTCCTTTCATTCCATGGTTTTTTTTTCTTTTTCTTTTTCTTTTTCTTCTTCCGTGATCTTTGAGGGAATCATTTGATGATATCTACAACGAGGTCTTGTTTAAAGAGTCTTTTGGTTGATTTGGTTGAAATACCTAACTTGATTCACTCATCATAATAGTGGCGTCATTACATATAGACCTGTGAATTGTTTTATATGCATGTTTATAATATATAGCTAGTTAAGCCTAAAAATCAACCACCTAAAGGAAGGGCTCAAGCATAAAGATGAGAAGTTTCAATCAAAATATGAGAGTGACAAGGTTAAAGACATAAAAAAGAAATAAAATCCTTTGAAACAAGTTTTTTCTTTGGTATTTGTCTTTCTTCTAACAAGGTAGCATGGTAGTGATTCTATATTTTATTATTATTTTGATCCTTTTATGGCTTAGATTATGGATCAAGATTTGACTATTAAAAGATACATTTAGATCTTTCTAATGCATTTTATTGGACATAAACAATCAAGAGTAAATCTTTAGAACACTTTTGTTAAAATGTTAGGCAATGAATCCCACATTACTAACATGTGGGCTTGTGGCGTAGTTTATATATGAAGAATTGTCCCACTTCCCTTGAGTTAACTTTTGCGGAAGGATTGAGCTTTCTAGTATGGTATAAGAGCTTAACCTATCCTTGGCACTCCTATGAGCTCCCATTGATTCAAGCCCACACAATGCCCATATAATGTGGCACCATGATAGTATGATGATTTGACTATCATGGTAAGGAGGCATATTAAGAAGTGGGCAACAAATCACACATTGCTAGGGTGTGAGCTTTTGCAATAGTCTATTTGTGAAGAATTGTTCCTCTTCCCATGAACTAGCTTCTAAGGAAAGATTGCAATTTCTAATAACTTTTACCTTTGTATGTACATTTTATCTCATGGTTAAGTTTTATTGAATTATAGAATTCATAACTATTAGGGATTATCCTTGACCAATGAGCACATAAACTTTGTATAACTACTTTGGGTTTCAAGGGGTAATGAATTTTCTTAATTCCTTCTATTCTATAGGTTGGTGGGCTTTCTCTAATTTTATTTTATTTTTTTCCTTTTTCCCAAATCTTTGATGGAATCATTTGATGATACCTACAACCAAGTGACATTCAAAGAGTTTTCTAGTTGATTTTGTTTAAATACTTAACATGATTCACTTTTCATATTAGTTGTTGGACTTTAACCATAGACCTAAGAATTGCTCCATAGTACTGTTTAGAAGATATAACTAATTAAGCTCAAGAGTCAACCACCTCAAGGACAGACAAGAAGTCTCAATAAGAATATGAGAGTGGCAAACTAAAAGAGATAAAAGGTTCTTTAAAGCTAGTTTTTGTTTTAGAATTTGTCTTTCTTCTAATAAGGCAAATAGGGATAAGTGTTTCTTTGTTTTATTATTATTGTTTTCTTTTTGTAGCCTAGAAAAAGGACTAGGATCTAATTCTTAAAAGATATATTTAGGTTCAACTAAATGCATGGAAACAAACTATCCAGAATAATTTTTTTAGACCCTTTTATCTTCATATGTATGTTGTCTCTCTTGGCTAATTTCAATTAATGGATAGAATCCAAAACTATTAGGGATTTCTCCTTGAATGACAAGCACATAAACTCTGTATAGATCATGTTGGTTTCAAAGGGTAATGAGTTTCCTCAATTCTTTCTATCTATAGGTCGGTGAGCTTCTTTTTCACCATGATATTAGTGTTTGGACTATAACCATATATCTAAGAATTGCTTCATAGTAATGTTTAAGAGATAGAACTAATGAAGCTTAAGAAAAGACTAACAACACATAGATGAGAAGTTTCAATAAGAGCATGAGAGTGAAATAAGTAATAAGATAATAAGATCCTTTGAAGCTTCTTCTTACTTCAGAAATTGTCTTTCTTCAACAAGCCAACACGGGATAAGTGTTTTCATGTTTTATTATTATTTTGATCCTTTTGTAGCTTAGAAAAGTACCCAAATTTGACTGTTAAAAGATATTTTTAGGTCTTATTAAATAAATTTGATTGGAAACAAACAATTAAGAGTAATTTTTTAAGACACTTTTATCTTGCATGTATGTTGTACGTCTTAGCTGATTTCAATTGGGTGACAAACCTCATTACCTTTCGGGGTTATCCTTACACAAAAATTTTGTATACCTTGGATGGGTGTCATATGATCACGAATTACCTTAATTTCTTGCCATTCTAAATTTAAGTAGATTTTTTTTTTTTTCATTTTCCCTAATCTTTGATAGTGTGATCTTGTAATATTCACAATAAAGTCAGGTTTAAGAGTCATTTGGTTGATTTTTTCTAGGTACTTAATCCTATTCACTCACCCCAATAATGGATGAATTTCAAATATAAACTTAAGGATTAGTTTAATAGAATGCTTAAGATTACACTAGTTAAGCTAAATGATCAGCAACTTCAAGTCAAGACATGCAGCACAACAATAAGAAATGTCAACCAAAATATGAGAGTGACAACTTAAAGGGAAGAAAATAAGCTTATGACAATAAAAATGGCATAGTTAATCGTTAAGTTACATGTATGAATTTTATGCTTGATGTATATGTGAGAAGTAAAATATTTATTAAATGTTTATTTTCTTCTCTCGTTAATAAGCCCTTTGGTCTAATTTCAACTTTTGAGCAAACTTTGTCCTTAGTACTATAAGTAGCAACACTATTGAGAGAGTTGAAGTGGGACAAGGTGGATAGCATTCTCCCTTTGCTTTGAAGCTTTTAAGTTTTTCATAAAAACGTACTCTTTCCTATATGTTCTATAATGACAAGCATATGTAATAAATAAGAAATGCAAAAATACAATCACAAAACTATTGCTTTAAATAAATAGGGAGAAAGAATACTAGTGATTTAGCATAGGCACTATCATATGGCAAGGATGTGTCCACTGGGCGTTTTGGCTACAAACTTAACATCTAGAGGTGGTTTGAAAATCCAACACTAAGAATTTCATTTCATCACTTGTAAGGGATTCGTACGTATGGGACTTATGAGGCAACCTCTAGAGTAGATAATGTAGGAATAAGATTTACATCTTACGACCCGAACGCCTTCAATAAAGAGTTATCTAGTTTATGAGCATCCTTCTTCTGAACCCTCTCAATTGTCCTCCAATGTGAGCGACAAATGCAGCCGGAGTCTACTTCAGTTAGTGTATGGGCCGTTCAACTAGGGTAGAAGGAATTGTTTTTTTCTTGAAGTAGTGATGATTCCACTCAACTGGAGGACTTTCCTATGGTGATGGTATGAAAAAGCACTCCTACTCCCATCCTTTTTCTGAACCCTCTCTATTTTCCTCCAATGTGGGCGACAAGTGCAGCTGTAATCTACTTCAGTCAGTGTATACGCCGTTCAACTAGAGTAGAACGAATTGTTTGTTCTTGAGATAGTGAAGGTTCCACTCAATTGGAGGACTTTCCTATGGTGATGATATGAAAAAGCACTCCTACTCGAAGCGGCAAAGGAAGATCAGTTTGTCTGCTCAGAGAGATTGAATATCTACACAACCAAACTTGCAGGCTCATAAAAAAAGTCTCTCTCCCGGACAAGGCAATAAAATTCTGAACAACTCACTGATTAACTGTTTGATAATACTCACGTGTTGTACATTTTAACTCTGTTATCCACACAAATTGAAGAAATTCGGTTTTTTCTTCTCAATCAAGAACTAAAAATCTCAACTAATTCACACATTGCAGACACTGAAAAGCTTCTACAGACAACATGGTTGATACGAACACTTATATATGACCGTGAAATATAGACAAGAAAAGGGTTTAACAAGATCGGACCCGATCAAGAAGCTAACTAAGGTGTACTAGACAGGTGCAGACTAAAGACATGAACAAGAACAGTGTAAACTCGTGGTCTGATGATAGGGATTTGTCTTCTAAAACCAGTATCTTGCACTTCTGAATCAGATGCCATAAATCCGAACTCTAGATCAGTGAATCGTATTTTTCATTACAGTAAATACCTATATTTTATGAAGACATCCAGACAGAAACGCTTCCAACATGCTAGTAGAAGGACAATGACCGATAGCAAAGGTTGAAACACCTAATTCAAGCTTTACCACAACTAAAGGCAACTTCACAACAATGGGAAAGTGTAATGTTGATTACAGTGAGTGGGAAAATGGGCTGCAGAATCACAAAACACTACAAAGCAAGTAGCAGCGAGGCATAAAACCCTGAGGAGACGTTAACGTCCCTTTTTCTCTGGCATGGAAGTTGAAAAATGTGTTTGCAGAAACCATAAACTTGTTTAGTATTTAATTTTTTTTGTTTTATTTTATGATTCATAGTACATGTTTTCGATCTTTCCTTTATTTCACTGAGTCTTCTCCTTTAATGCGGTATCCTTTCTCTCGGCAGTTAGCTCTCTCATCTACTCTGTGTGTGTCTCTCGGTTTCCCGGAAAATGCATTAGGTGAACCCTATGTGTAAATGCAGTAGTAACATGCTTTAAGGAGGAAAAAAATGTTTCTCGGTAGAAATATGAAAGTGAGAGAGAGAAACCTGGAGCTGGAGTACTCAAAGAGCTTCCCGGTAGCAGAAAAGACTAGAAGACCTATTTCAGCGTCGCACAGGGTTGACAGCTCCACAGCCTTCTTAAATAGGCCTTTCCTTCTCTTGGAGAAAGTCACCTGCCTTGCCATGATGTTATCGATCTTTTTGATCTGAATCCTCTTCCTCGTCATTTTGGGAAACAAAGATCCGAATCTACTGAGCCAAAAAAAAAAAAATTGTAAATAAAAAAAATAAAATAAAATAAAAAACAAAACAAAAACATAAAACAAATTATCAGTCTGAACAAGTAATTCTAGAAAGTGAAAATCGCTTTACATGGAAAATTTGGAGAAAGATAAGTAGGGAATAGATTTTACGACTGCCAGATAGTGTTGCAGAAATCAAAATTTCCTTTTAGAAATCGAAGTATAAAATCAAACCAGTATCCCTGAGAGAGCAAATTCAAACTCATATGCATGAAACTATAGGGAGGGAGAAGCTGGGATGTGATTCATATAGAAAAATCAAACAGCAGGAGGGAAACAAAAAAAAAAAAAAAAAGTACAAGAATTAGCTCTACACATCATCAAAGTGTGAGAGAAACCAGTTTCTTTCACCACCCGAAAGAGAACTTCAACTTGCAAATAGGATAATTGAAGGAAGAAGGTTCATTTACAGAAATGAAGAATCAAACTGCACTTCCTCTCGCGAAGAAGAAACGAATGAAAAGCAATCTAAAATTTGACTGACCCTTCAGACAACAATCAATCAATTTAGCGGATCCACCCCCGGTTTTCTAGTGAGTAAGCATTCTATAAATGGGAAATGTGGAGAGATAGGAAGAGACGGTGACAGAAACTGCTCTGCCAAAATGAAGGAAAAAGGAAAGCTGAATTTTGCAAGGACGAAGAGAAGAAGTTGGAAAAATTTAGCGCAGAATCTGAAACCAACCCTAGTTTGCAGAAGCTATATCCGCGTGATTAAGAAGAGTAATGAACCCTACCAGTCAAAAGCTTACTGGGCTTACAAGCAGCAACGGATAGGAGATTGGCCTCCTGAATTTCGAGTTTCAGAGTCTACTTTTCTTCCTTGTCGTTTGTAGGGGAGTTGACATCTCCGAGGGAGCCTGAAACAAAAGCACCAATAGCTTTCTGCCACAAAAGGTTTTGCAGATAGGGAGAGAGAAAAGAGTGTGAACGAGATAAGTCATTTTACTTTAATTTTTCTTTCCAAATGAAGAGCATCAGGCTCCCCTTTTGGGGCCAAGCGGTGGGGTTATTGCAGGACTTTTGTCGGGTAACTTTTGCGATAAAAAGAAACCACCTTAGTGGGCATTTATGGGTTGGAGGCTCATATAAGAAAATGCGTGTCTAGAAACTATGACATGTTTGTACCCTCGTACAGTCCTGATTGTTCTCCACAGTCCTGATTGGTGAGTTAGTCTCACGTACATACGAATTCCAGGAGTAACTCAAAGCATGTGCATTTTTTTTTATATTATCAAGAATCTTAAGAAATCCAGTTAGGAGGACTTTCCAACCATTTACTCTTCCTTCTTCTTTGTCAAGCTTTATCATTTATTATAGTTTCTGTCTTTGAAGTTGACTCCGACCCAAGAAGTCAGATCCGGTGCTGGTCATGGATTGCACTTTTTTTTTTTTTTTTTTTGCTTATCTTCTTTTCCTTCCAATTTCAAGTTCTAACAAGGAAGGTATTAAGAGTATTTTGTGATAATCCTCAAAAGTTCTCATTTTACATTCAATATGAACAAGGAAAAGAAAAAAAGGAACATTCTCAACTGTTGCATGAATATACGGTGTCCTCTAATATCCACGAAGAGACAACGAACTTCGGAATAAAACGAACCAAAGAAGTCAATCCTGTGGCAGCCATGGTTTGTGCCTTTATTGGAATACACCTCTTGCTTCTTATCTTCATTTCTTCTCTCTTTCGAGTTCCACCAAGGAGAAAGGTAGATATAGAGTTTTACATCTTTCAAACGTAGTTGAATAAACATTCAGCACTCTTTTGTTTTCTGAGATTATCCTTAAAAGCTCACACTTTACATCAATATGAATGAGGAAAAGGAAAAAAGGAACATTCATAGTTGTTGCATGAATATGTGGTGTCCTTGAGATATACAAAGAGGCAATGAACTTTGGAATAAAATGATTGTGGGCAAGCCACAAAAGTGTAGTGGAATATCATGATCCTAGAATTGTGGTGGTCATAAGTCTCAAGTAGATAAATGTATTCAAATGAATTGATCCTTAATTAAACATCAACTCTAGGGTTTTTGGCATAATGATTTTAGATTATGACTAGACAACCATCAATGGGTCAACGGTAGAGGGATGTGATAGAAAGTAGGGTTGAAGAAGTTTAAAGCAATATATTGAAGGGTGATGAGGATGTTGGTCACCTAAACTGCTCTGGTTGAGTGACTGCAACAGCAAACAAATGCATGCAAATTTACTAATTGAAGAAATAGTAGGAGTAACGTGCAAGGAAAAGACTAACACAGTATGAAGATATTGTTAAGATGGTCAATAGTAGAAGACCATCACTTTTTGGTGCACCAATAGTTGCTTTTTAAGACCGGTGTTACAACTAACTTTGGGTCTAGGGAGACCCAAACTCAATAATAGGTGGTGAGTAAGGGTCAAGTAGAGCTAGGTATCCTCCTTGTAGAGTTTGTAAGAAAACTAATCATTTAGAAGATTATTGTTAAAATAAAGCGAAGCCATAATGTCAAAATTGTCAAAAATTCGATCATGTGAATAGGAATTGTAGGTTCAGAGAATATCACGCTTATATGGTAGAAAAAGAGAAAAGTAATGATGAAGAAACTTTGTTCTTTGCTAGTTTGTTGGTAACCTATATAGATTTTAACCTGTGGTTTGTGGATAATGGATGCACTAACCACATAACTCCTCATGTTGGTGTGTTCAACTATCTTGATAGAAGTTTCAAATCTCATGTGAGACTAGGAAATGATTGATAAATAAAAGTGATGGAGAAAAGTAATATGTCTATAAACACTCCACATGAAGAATTCAAGATGTATTGTTAGTTTTTGCATTGGGTTCCACTCTACTTAATGTTAGACAAATGATGGAGAGCAATTGCCATTTGCTCTTCAAAGATAAGCATTTCTATATTTATGATGAAAACAATGTAAAGATTGCAAGTATTCCTATGAAAGCTGCTTGAAAATTTTCTTTTAAGTTTGAATATGCAAACCAAACTACCTTGAGTGTTATATAAGATAATACCTAGATGGGGCACCAACATTTCAAACACATAAACTTTAAATCCCTAAAGGAGCTACACACTCATAACATGGTAGATAGTCTTCCAACTATCAAGGCGCTTGAAATAATATGTGCTTCATGCCATATTAGGAAGAGCTCAAGAAAAACAATTTTAACTAAAGGAAAATAAAAAGAGATAGAAAAGCTTGAATTAGTGCACACAGATGTGTGTGAATCAATAAAAATTCACACTAAGGAGGGAACATGTATTTTATATTATTTATTGATGATGCAACTCATTTTTCTTAGGTAGACTTTATCAAGCAAAAATTAGAGGTAATAAAAAGCTTCCTAAGGAAGAGAGAGAGAGAGAGAGAGAGAGAGAGAAGTTGAAATTGGAAATGGAAAAGTCATTAAAGTCCTTCAATCGGATAGAGGTGAATACTAGTCTTCATAATTCATCAAGCTCTACATGGATGAAGGAATCAAACATCAATTTACAACAAGTTATTCTCTCAAGTAGAATGGCATTGCTAAAAGAAAATATAGAACCATTTTGGGCATGGCAAGAAGTGCGATCAAGGAAAAGAGTGTTCTAAAAGAATTTTGGGGTGAAGTAGTTAACGTTGCTATATGCTTTCTTAATGAAAGTCTTACATTTGCATTAAAGAAGGTGACATTGTATGAAGCCTGGAAAGAAAGAAATCAAACGGTTGACCACCTAAGAGTGTTTAGATCTCTATGTTTCATTCACATCCTCAATAACTTCGCCACAAACTTGACAAGAGAGCAAAATGAGGTATCTTTCTTGGATACAATTTAGTTTTAAGAGTTTATCACATGTTTAACTTGTTCAACAATAAATTGATGATTAGCAGAGATGTCATGATGGATGAAAATGCTATTTGGAATTGGACTTCAAAGTAGAAAGAAATACATAATATTTCCACACCAAACCTCTCTAAAGTAAGCAAAGATGTTGTTGTTCTTGTTGATTGTCTAAGTGAAGAAAGTATGGAACCAATGACTTTTGTTCCAAATAGTGCAAAAGGAAAGTCTTCTTTGGAAGTAAGACCTAGACAATCCTCTAAAGATAAGAGAGAGTAATATAACATTTGGCTAGTTAGAATAAGAAGATTGGATGAATTATATGAAAGCTACAATATGGCTACATTAGAGCTAACGTCATATGAGGAGGCCATAGAAGAAATTGAATGGAAAATGACCATGAATGAAGAAATCAACAACAATAAGTAAAACAATATGTAAAGTCTAGTAGGGGTATCAAAAGGAAATAAATGGGTGGTTTGAAATGGATCTTCAAGATTAAACCATATGCAAATGGGGAAATTATCAAGTACAAAGCAAGACTAGTTGCTAAAGGGTATTATTAGTTTTAGGCATTGATCTTATAGAAACATTTGCACTTATTGCATATCTTGAGACCATTCAAATGATTATTGCAATTGTTGCTCAATTCAAATAGAAGATATTGCAGTTGGATGTCAAAGTTGCATTCTTGAATGAAGAAATTGAAGAGAAAGTTTATGTGGAATAGCCTAAGGGATGTGTAAAGAAATAATTGAAGGTTAAAGTGCTCAAACTTGAGAAAGCACTAGATGGTCTACAATAGGCACTACGGGCATGGTTCAACAAGGTAAGCAAACATTTCTCAAATCAAGGATTCTAGCACAATCCAAGTGAATCAACCTTGTTTCTGTCCTATAGTGGTGATTTTGTCCTTTTGGTTTCCATTTATGTTGATTTAATCTTTACAATAAATAACCCTAAGAGATTGACTAATTTAAGAAGGAGATGTTGGAGGCCTCTGAGGTGAACGATATGGGGCTCATGCAATACTTCCTCAAGCTAGAAGTATATTAGCAAGAGAAAGGCATTTTCGTTTGTCAAAGCAAATTTGCAAAGATCCTATTGTCCAAGCATCACATGACAAAATGCAAACTAGTGTCAACACGATTGGTTTTGAGTGAAAATGCTAATTATAGTGATGGCCTGGGAGAAGCAGTTGCTACTTTATATAGAAGTATCATCCGAGACTGTGTCTGACTTCTACTTGTCCAAATATCCTACTTTATGCTACAAGTAGAAACCGACCAATGGGCATCAATGTAAGCTCAAAAGGATCCTTAGGTACCTTAAAGGGACACCAAACTTCAATTTGTATTATAAATGTGCGGAACAATTTGCTCTCATTGGATACAATGATAGTGATTGGGGGGAAACACAATTAACTCAAGAAGCATGAGTGGGTTTGTGTTTAGCCTAAGATCTACAGTTTTCTCCTGGTCTTCGAATAAATAAAGCCTTGTATCCCTATCAACTATTGATGTCGAATTTGTACCACCTTCATTTGTTACAAGTCAAGCTGTGCGGTTGCGAAGAAAGTTGATGGAGATGAGATTTGAACAAAAACAAGAAACTATCATATTCTATGACAGTAAATTAGCTAGTCAAGGTTAAGAAGGTCATGTCCGCATATTGTAACAACAGCCACCAGCACGTAGACCTCTTCACAAAAAATCTATCAAAAGGACAACATGTATGTCTAAGAGACAATGGGGTGACAACGAACCCCATAAAGGAAGGGTATTGGAGGGTGATGAAGCTGTTGGTCACGTAAACTAGTTAGGTTGAGTGACGACAAAAGCAAATAAAGGTATGTAGATTTACTGGTTGAAGAAACAATAGGACTAATGTGCAAGTAAGAGACTAACATAGTGTGAAGATGTTGCTGAGATGGCCAACAAAAGAAGATAATCCTTTTTGGTGCACCAAACAGCATGTGGAAGTGTTAGTAGTATCAGTAGTTGTGTAGGAAAAAATACTAGTGGGGAAGACTTATTTTGTAACGGGTTGCTATTGTGAAGTTCTTTAAGATGCCTGTAGCTTCTGTTTCTTATATTGAAAGCCTTTGTTTACTTGCATATTGAGTCTTAGAACCATTTGTCCAAGCTGTTCACTTAATTAAACTACTCATAGAACACTCCTAAATCTCACACGGGCTATAACTACGTATCACTATCAACAATAAACATGAGGTGGTTGGCTTGGAGGAAGGGAACTAGCTGTGTTTTCCAAGCCACATAATTCATGTCGTCAAATTTTCCTCCGTTGGCAAGGAAAGGGATGGTATGGGATGGCGGAGAGGTAGCGTTGTTTTGGGCGGAAGAAGAAATTGGGGAGGCCATCTGAAAAAGAAAAAAGAAAAAAAGAGAGCAATCAGAAAGAGACCAAAAGAATGAGAACAAGGGACTGAGGACCAGGTCCCACAGGGGGTCATGCCGGTAAGATTCGAAAAAAGCAGAGGAATCAGAAAGAAAACAAAGGAGAAAAAATTTGAAACGGGGAAAAGAGAGGACGGAGAAGGACCAGGCTAGATAAGAGCTCACGCCAATCCGGGCTCTGACACCATGTTTGAAGGACCGAGCACCACAAAGAAAAAAAAAAAAAAAAAAAACAAGCACCAAAACTGAAATAGAAAATCGGACTGAAAAACAGCTAAAAGGAAATTTGTGTTTTATTTGATTATCGCCCAATAATCTTTCCGAAAGAATTGTTACACGACATATACAAATCTACACAAAGGAAAATGGCAGCCGGTTTTGGACGGGATTCCACGAAAAACTCGATGCTGCCCAGCTAGGGTTTCATGTGCCGCGTGCGAGGAAGAGAGGTGCGAACGCGTACTGACATGCTGGCCGTAGCGCAAGTCTTCGATGTTGACGTTGCACGAGCATCCTTTTTCTCTGACAGTCTTCCCATCCTTTCATGGCCCCCACGGAGTGAACCCACAAGAAGGAGACACCTTTTTGTGATGTGTGCGTATTTGGAACAACTTCAGGTTCATGATGGACCTGACGCCATAGTCAATTTAGTGATCCCGGATGCTGTAAAAGGTCACCAATCAAGCTTTTGGAGGAAAATGGATGGAATCCTCTTCCAGTCTGCAAAAGGGAATCCGATATTACGGTTTTAAGAACCTTAAGTAGAAGACAGCACATAATGATCGTATGTGTCAAGGTACAGATGCAAAATCACTTTCTGGTGGGTGCCAAGAATAAAAGCAACAGAGAACATGGACCACCATCTCATAGGAAGCCTCACTATCAATTTCATAAGCATCTAGCCACAATTAGAAGGAGGATGCACGGACTAACGTGTCCCGCGTGTTTCTATCATGGACTCCAAAATTTGGTTTGGAAGATAAGCACCAGCCTCTAAGTGAGGCTCTCGTTTTTCCACGCTATGGTGTAAAAGCAGTAGACCCACTACCAAAAAGAGAAAGAGTCCTAATCCACTTGGTAAGCTAAGAAGACTCCAAAACCACTAAAATACTTTTTGGTATCAAAAGTCTAGCTGCCGTACTACAAGAAGAAGGGGGGGTTTAAAAAAATATAAGTGAAAGAGACAGGAATATCGGTAATCTTAGGTCCATGGTGTGTTCGAAAAGAACCACCCTTGGAGGAATGAAATGTTTGTTGGAATGACGCACAACAGCAAGCTACTTTGCCCATTGGGGAATAAGATCCGATTTCTTATGCTTTTACCTAAGATCTTTTGTACGTCGCTTTCACTTAATAACTTTTTCTCGTTTGCCCCGTCCAATTGACATACGTCACATCGTGAGGACCGGATTGCCCTAACCAACGTGGAAGACAGACGTTAAGGAAGGGACACTGGTTTAGGGATTGGGATTTATGGGATTGGGATCGCAATAAATCTGGGGATAAGAGTAGTCAATTATAACGCTTCGGGTATTCGGCAGAGTCAGCAGTTCAGACTTGGGCCAAGTGGGGGCTTACCGTACGGATAGCAGTTCAATCTTGGGCGACGGTGATAGCTCAGGCTTAGGGTAAACCTGGTATGACAGATCTAGGAGTGAGGGCAACTCAGTCCTGGAAGCAACCGTATCTCAGGCGCAGTTGGGGTTGAGCCGTAGCAGGACTGTCAAGCTGCAGCACATCAACAGAGCTGAAGGGAGGCACCAACAGCCACTTTTGGAGCAGTTTAATGACCCAAGGCGACATGAATTAACAAAAAATAAAAATTACAGCTCTCTTTTATTATTATTATTATTATTATTATTATTATTATTTTATCCTTTTGGGCCTCGTGTGTTCCGTTTTCTCCAGAATCCTCTCAACGCTTTACATGCTCCAGGTTCTTATAATCGGAATTATGCGGTATACGGTGGTTGGTGAGAGAGCTTTACTCTTTGTTCAACTTCTCACCTCTACACAGTTCCAAAACCATCGCCGACCCACATTCTCTGCCTGGACTTCTTCTTTCTGGGCCGGCAAAAGAAGTGAAAATATGGATGAACTGGACTGTTTCTCTTTGAGGCGTTTAACAATGTATGTCTTTCAAAAAACGAAGTAAATGAAGAACGCACAAACCTCCTATTCTATTTAGTTGTAAATAATCTGTGTTCATCATACTAATGTAGACTGTATTTCTTTTCCTACTTATCTTCCTATTCAATATGACTAAAAACCCTTAACTTATTCGTGGAACTGTGGAGGAAACAAAACACGCCTCAGTTAAAGAAATTAATAACAATTACCGCATGAAATGAGATCAGTTGCCAATGCCGTTGCCCAACGCCTCACGGACGAATTTCAGGAGGTTAGGGGTTCCTGGTCCCTTCCCCCGAAGAAAAAAATAAGAAAAGGACCAAGCTTAAGAGTATTTTAAGTTTCTAACAGTGATCTTCTTAAACCCTTCAAGGCTGGCCTATTCCAACCCAAATAAATTGTCCTTCCCCTCATCAATTTTCTGAGTTTAGTGGACCCTACAATCAGCAAATTAATCCTCTTTTTGACAACCCCTCATAAGTCAATGTACAAAATTCGATTTTGGATCTAGCTATTGAAGGCAAATCTCCCAACCTACCAGGTAGAATGTGCGGCAATGTTATTGTCCCGTTTGCTTATGGTTGTGACCACCTTAAGTTGGCCAGGTCAATTTTCAAGCTCTAACATTCTGGTTGTGGGTTAACATCTTATCATGTCAATCATGAGGCTTCCTCCCTTACCCTGAAGCGTAACAAACTGTTCATGGTCTACAGCAATACATATTTCTAAATGAAGGAATTGATTGATACCCATCCATTTATAGAATCAATTCTTTTTTCGCTCAACTCTCTTTTTCTGAGCTCTCAGATTTTGTTGTCTGATCCTAGTTCCTAGTAGATTCAATGATTCAGGACACGCAGCAGATAAAGATCCTGCACCCCTTAAGCATTAATCATCTATCCATTATATAACAGAGAAACGGATTGTACTAGTTTATAGACTTATATTCCATAATGAGAATCCTGACAATCCACAAAAATGCAGCCAAAAGTCACGAGAAAAGTATATTAGCCCTAAGATGTTAAATATGTGGGAAGCAAAATGTGCAAAATAAGATGAAAAAAATACGGAGTGAAACTCATAGCACAGAAGGCTGATCAGTTAGTTATCATTAAAGGCTGAATGTTTAATTCAATCAACGAACCATGCAGGAATGATTTAACATCAACCCCCCCCCCCCCCCCAAAAAAAAAAAAAATGTTAAAACATCGTTGGATATGTAACAGGAATTAGGCAATTAACAATGTTCATTGTAATGACAGTTGAGGTCATAGGAGAAAGTACCTGACCTGATGTAATTTTGTTCCCTCTTGTGTATGGAATTCTCTGCAGAGAGCTGAAACCGATGAAGTTAGCACAATGGCAACAGCTTAATAAAGTACTTTTGCCATTTTACTTCATAGAGGAACTACAAAAACAAAAAGAAGAAATCCTAAATTCTGTATGTACCAAAACCCCTTTCTTTTTTCCTTTTCCCTTTTGCCATCCAAATCCCTCACTTAAGCCAGAACAGAATGAAATATATTCTCATCTAGAAAGAAATACTTAGCAGATTTAACTTAAGGGCAAAGGCACAAAACATGATTAGGTAATTACATCAAACAAAAAAAGAGTGGCAGAAAAAGCTGAATTAGAAAACTTAATGAGTTCGGAAACCAACTATGCACCTGTTTAATCGAAAACAATTTTTTTGACCAAGCAGAAATAGGTTTCTGTAGAAGAATTACTCAACTGTCCAAACCCGAGCTTTCTATTCTTGCCCCCAAATCAATAACAAGTTTTAGTAGTACACTAAGTATCCATGAGAAGCGATC
Source organism: Casuarina cunninghamiana (assembly GCA_028551485.1). NCBI lineage: Eukaryota > Viridiplantae > Streptophyta > Magnoliopsida > Fagales > Casuarinaceae > Casuarina > Casuarina cunninghamiana. The sequence continues at coordinate 10,974,149 of CM052371.1, forward strand.
TTTTCCTCTTTTTTTTTTTTTTGTGTAGAGAAAGAATAAAACAAATTAAACAGCAAATATATTCAGAAGAAGAACAAAAACCGGACCTTGAGCCCTAATAGTGCGTAATAGCACTTTGAACCAGCAAAAGTAGGGACAGAAAGGGTTGCACGGTTGCACAACCTTAGTAAGGCACCATAAGAGAGGGGGGCACAGCTCCAAAGTAGAGAAAAAGGCCGAGAACTTTGCATTTGAGCTGGCTATCCTGGTATCGATAGAGATGGAATCATTAAAGTAGGGGCTGTTGCTAAGAACTGAAAAAAGGAAACTCTACAATGGGGGGAAATTGGGGTAGCACCTTGGAAAGGTCGCCAGGGCGAAAGGTTGATATTGGCCTGATCTTGAAAACTAAATGAAGATATCTTACTGAGGCAACTTTCAATGGACACCCCCTACCATATAAAGGGGTAACGATTAGGCTTTGAAGGTATGGGTGCACAGTTGAGACTGATACTGAACTGCATCCTGCAAAGGGCAGGGATCGATATTGGTTTGTGGTGGGGTTTATAAGTCAGGAGGACAAGCTGGTAGAGAATAATATTTTCCGAAAGTCCTTATAAGGAGGCTATCTTCACTATGGAGTTCTTATATAGTTAGAAACAGGACAATTGTGATGGAAGAGAGGCAATTTCACGATATCATCCATTAGAAACCAGCACAAAATAAGTAAAAGAAAGAATGGACATAGTAGAAGAGGGGTAGAGGACCATAGGAAAAGGATTGGGTTGAATGTAGCAATATGAGTTTTCGCCTTGATCAAGTTAGGTCGATAATCTACAAGAAGTCAAAGGTACTTCGAGGATTTTGGACCTAAGAAGCAAAGTCTCTATTCAGGCTAGTCTAGTTTTTTCCTCCTAAAGTTTTTAGCACATAGTTTGTGGGTTAAATGTCTGGTTCATTTGGCTTTGAGGAGAAGGTCGGCTATGATTACTTGCGGCACATTGTCTACCATCGAGCAACTCACTACTTGCATGCTTATAATGGTATAAAATACTCATGAGATTTAGTTTTCATCATTACTAATGCAAGAGCAAGCAATGGTGAAGGTAAGCTGAACAAGGTCTCCATCAGTGCAAGTCTAGTCTCTCCTTTTTTTGTTAAAATTTAGAACAAGGATTTTACAATTAGACGCTGGTCCATTTGGCACTAAATACAAGGTGAGCTAGCATTTCTTGGGGCATATGAGTCCTAATATGTCGTGCAACCGACTTCTTGAATGCTCAAAATTTTGTTAATGACATTTGAGACACATTTCATTTGCAATTAATGTAAGGGAAATTAGTGAAGAAGATGAACCAAAACAGTTCTTTTAGACTCCCAAGAGGAACAAGTGAAACAATTCAACAGCTATGTTCAAAGCCTATGAAATTGGAGCAACTAGAGCATTCAAGAAATCAGTTGATAGAAAGGGTGGGAGAACCTATGCTCGCAAATTGGAGCCCAATCAGCTGAGAAGGCTGCTTTAGTTTGACCAAGTTCTCTCTAAGTACCCACTTTTTGGGGGGAACAGGATTTAAGTTTTCTGCAATAACAAATGTGGAGGTGGGAATGGCGGTTTTCTGAAGTTAAGTGTGGGTAATATCTTTCTTCCTCCTATGGCCAGTGTTGGATGAGCCAACGAATCAAGCTAACAAAACCTGACTCTTTATGAAGATGGTTGGATTAGGTAGAAATGAGGACCATAAACACATGGATGAAGCACTGGAACAACTTCCAAGGGAATGACCGAGACAGTTGTAGACAAAAGTCTAACAAAAATTTGTTTTTAAACTGGATTCAAATATGGCTTCCCCACTCCCAGTAAATTAGAATCCTTTCTTGATCTCCCTGAAACGGGTGGCATTACCAACAGTCAAAAGATAAAGGCGGAAGCATGAGTTTGAGCCCAAAATTGAGACATATCAAGCTCAATTTTGCAACAAAAGGCATGCATTGGCCAAAATCTTAGGTTGAGGAGGCAACTCTAATACTCTGAACCAAAATTAGAACCTGGTTGAATTGGTAGGGAGAATGCAAAAGGAATCGGTTATAAGTTGCATCTCCGATGTTGTAGGAATATGTTGACATGTCTTGTTGAAATGCTTGAGAGAGAAATCTTTCAGCAAAGGAAGAGCAAAAGGAAAAGGTGGATTGACATGAGACAAGACCAAGGATGGAAGGGTTCTTTCCAGTTTAGAGCTTTTCCAAGAGTGAGAGCGTATTGGTATTGGACAGAGTTATTTGGAAGAAGAGAAGGGGTAAAAAGGTACTAATTGGACGGAGTTAGTGTCAGGGAAGAAAGGAAATAGAAAAAGGAAATGAAGAAGCAATCACCATTTGTTGAGAAAGGAAGAGAATAGGTCTTGAGAGGCTTTTCATCAAATATGGAAGGGATGAAGGATGCCAGCCTTTATGGAAAAATGTTTGCGCTGTAGCAATATTAATTTTGTTATATTACGCCTTTTGATTTTTTCACTTCAGTTTTAATGTTAGGCCAACAGTTAGTCACCCCTATGGTTCCAGTCATTGTTGGTTACAATTTCTTACAACATTGCACTATAAAGACTATAATTCCAACAATTAAGATTATGACCAATTATTAATGCTTAGAGTAGAAGTCAATAGCCCTTGGTTACTCCCACAAGGTTTCATGGCTAATAGATCTCGAGTTTAATCCTTAGAGGAAAAAATGTTTTCTCGACTATTGCGAAATTATCTTCTGAAATTCCCTTGGGAAATCAATAAGATAATATTCAACTATGGTTCGAACAATCTAGAAAACTAGCAATTAGACAAAAGTACAAGCAGCCCTAATGTAGGAGCTCTTGATTCCTTCTCCTTTTTGTTTAAAAAGAAGTCTATATAGGATCAAAAACAGGAACTAAGAAAATATAGAAACAAAAATATAGATAACATTATCAAAAATTCTTGTGCAAACCTTCTAGAAGAAGCTTAGATATCCTACTAAGATGTCTTTATGTTGTAAGAATCCCTAGAAAATTCTTGTGCAGACTTCCACCGTATGAACAAAGAAGGAAGGACTAACATATTGATAGATCCATTTCATTTTTCATTATAGATTTCGCTGGCGGATTCCAAGGGTTTGCATCAAGATAACTGTTTACCGGAAATAAAATCTTCTTTTTTTTGCTCTTTTTTTTTTAAAAAAAAAATTAATTTCGTTTTTGGTTTCAGGGTGTAAGAGTTTTAGATATATTCTACTCATTTTTGAGTCACAACTACTAACCATTTTTTCCTCCATCGAGCCCTTGCTTCCCTCCTAACTTTTGTTAAGCTGTCATATACCTACTTCCCTTCGTAACTTTCACTAAATTCTGACATCCCTACTAGAAAGGTATGGAGATCCATCTTTGAGGATAGATTCTCTTGACCAAATTGAGAAAGAGAAGCCATAGCCTTTCAATCTCACTTAGTGGCAGAAAACAGATAATCGAATTATGTCCTTTATGCCTCTAAGCATTAAGCCCAATATCAATTCCTTCTTTAAGTATCTACAAATGGAAAAGGCTACTTAGTATTGCTTATCTCATACTCAAAATCAGAGCTCTACTTTCACTATTTTTTATTTAAATTTTGGTGGTTTATTAAAATGATGGGATTGTAGAAGTGGTCATTGTTCTCAAGGTGGTTGAATTCTAGACAGATATTCTACGGTTTATGATTCCCAGAAGTGGTACATATTGTGGCGATAATAATCGTGGATCAATTTCTTTTCATGGAAAACCATTGTCAAGCAACTAAATAAACATTATCTTAACATCATTCAAAAATTGCATCATGCCTAAAACATATCTTGTCCATTAGAAGTACCAAACCTGACTTGATTTACATGCCAAGCAATGAGTGCTCAACACATAGCTCATAAAAGGTTCCCCTTTACTTCCAAAGTACCTTTACTTAATTAGGTACATGAGACTCATTATTTCTTCCCCTCTAGTCACCATTTTCAGATCACTGGTTCTAATGCCAGTGAACATATGACTAGGATATCAACAAACTTATTGGAGTATTGCCCTATTATGCTTTCTCTAACTATTCCTAAGCTAAAATCAAAGGATTTGGAACTGCACATATGACTTTAATACTCAATACTATATGTTTAACTTGTTTTTAGTTTTTCAGCGCAATTTATTCCGTGATTAAAATTATCAAAACTCCTCAATATTTTATTAGTTTACTTTTTGTTATGTAATTTTTAGGATTTCCATACTCAGTAAACCATTAATATAAAATATAAGGTTATCAATTCTGTTTGAAGCATGTTAGTATGGTTAAATAGTTTGGACATTGGTTACATGGACCCCTTGCACTTATAACAGTTTGTAAAATTTTTTAAAACAGATGCAGAAAGGATTATCTTTCTCTAGGTAGCATTCTTCTCTTTCGTTGCCTTTCTTTCTTCTGGAATCGTTAACATGGTAATAGGGTTTCTCCTTTTTTCTTTTTTTTTTTCTTTTTTTTTTGGCGTCGGGGGGGAAGGGGGCAGGGGGGGGTGTTTCCTACTTAGAACCTTCATTTTCCTTGCTTGTCTCTTTTGCCAAACACCATTCTTTTCTTTTCTTTTTTCTTTTTTTGTCTTTTTCTTTTCTCTCCTCCCAAACATATTTACTTTCTTTCTTTCTCTTTTGCTTGCACAATTCCTTTCTAAACCAATTGTTTTCTTGCATTTTCTATGTCTCACTTCCTTCGCAAGAACAATATAAAACTATAATTTTTTTTCCTAACAAAAAAAAATTAATGACTACTATGGTTTGATGTGATCAATGCTTCTTATGACAATAAGAGTTTCGTGTCTCCACGCATGTCCCGGTGTATAATATTGTTTGATGTTCATGATGGGTTCGCAAAGCATTCAATTAGTAATCATTCTAGAATTTTGAAATTAATGTGTGACATTATTTATGGTGGTGAAGGCGTTCTAAGATGATGGATCTAATTTTGAATAGAATGACAATAGACAACTGCACTTCTTATATTAGTTTGTCGCTCAAATAGAAGATATCTTAGTTCTAGTTCAACCATTGAGATTTACTTATGTGGAAACAAGAACTAGATGAGGATATCTTATCCTCAGTTCAAACCAATTCATACTTGGTCAATTCATTCATTATCTAGCTCAACTATTAACCCAAATCTAACCTTTAATCCAATTCACTCATCATCTCACTCATTCAAGGAACCGAATATGTGTCTCATAAGCCAGCCAATCATCATGTAGCATTCTCAACTATGTTACGTGGAGGAGGTTATTTTTTACTTATGTTTTGGTTCCCTCAATTAACTCTTAGATATTTTTGGCTATTCAAGGTAGATTGGCTAGTTCTAGCCAGCATTGGCATTCTAGCAAATTTTGGTGGTTTAAGGCGTTTTTAGGTGAGTATTGATTTCCAATAATCATTTTTGCCCCATTGCAATAATGAACAAGATAAAGAGTATTTTATCACTTGGCCACAATAATGGGATAAAGAAATTTTAGTAGTAGTAATTAAGTTAAGATCTTCTATAGAAACTAGTTAGAATCTTGTTGGTGACACGCAGGACTTGGCCATGTCCACTTTAAAGTGAGAAACTAGCTAGAAAGTACTTTCATGCACACCAAGGTTCATGGAATATCTACAATCCAGCATCATCTTCTTTTAAAACAACTCCATTCATCACAAGGCTCTCCAATTACTATAGGCTGTTACATGGATCAATAAGACGTTCCACAATCACCACAACCACAAATCACAAACATCTTAACCACAAATATCGAATACTCCACAATCACCACAACCACAAATCACAAACATCTTAACCACAAATATCGAATACCGCCACACATCAAAAACACTATTACTATCACAAACCTTGGACCACATCAAATCATAGTAGCCATGAAATAGCTCCATGGTTGACATCATCTCCACTAATGTCAATACAACTATGAAAAGAGTGCAAGTTTTATGTGTTAAAAAATAATTTATCTTTCCAATATTTACAAAAATTAATCAAACTAAATACCAAATGGAAAATTGAATTAAGAAGAAAGAATACTTATAAAAGTGAAAAATGAAAATAAAAGTGTTTGGCATTTGGCTAAAAGTAATAGAAAGTCAAAAAGGAAGGACAAAAGTAAAAGCTTCATTACAATATTAGGAAATTTAGGAAAAGATGAGAGAAGAAAAATATTTTAGTGATATGAGAATCATAATACTCTTTATTACTTTTGAGTAAATGATACAACTACAATAAATAAATAAATAAAAACCAAAACTAGTACCCTAACAATCTAAAACCTCAAAAGAATCTTTTAAATTGAACTAGAAACACTTTAAGAGCTAGGTCACCAGGCAAAACCATGTAATCTTACATTTTCCTACCTTCACTATCTTCTTATTTCTCACCTCTATTTTTGCGGCCCAAACTTCTATATTTAAAGGAAAAGTTATGTTTTAAGAATCTTGTTCATTAACTTCTCTCTGAAGTTGCGATTTCTTCTCTAATTGAAATCCTATATTAGTTAACATTTCCAATCAGATGAGTTCATCCTATCTCTATTTGTTTTGTTAAAAGAAGTGGTTTTTTCTTTTTCTATATTCCTGCCCATTCAACTTAATGCCTCTTCTCTCTCACCTACAACCTCTCCCCTCTTCTCCCGTCAAGCCCTCCTTGCGCACATATTGAACCTCTCCCATGAATTCACAATGCAAGTCTAACAGTGTTGCGTTGTACACCGACACCGACGCCAAGTTGGTACTAACTTGTACGTACGACAGCATAGAGAAAGAATGCACGTCAAACCTAACTAAGAATCAGATTACAATCTAATAGAAAATATATAACTTCAGGATATCAAAGGATAATATTTTGGTAGCTTCATGATATGGACTTGTCTATTAACTCACATTTAGCGTGGCAATTACAAATCAAATGTTTTAATCATAACTGTTCCTAAAGTAGAATATCAGGTCATTCATTTGATTTACCCATATATTTTATGAAGAACTACATGAAGAAATGATGCCACATATTATCAAAAGCAATAAAGATCAACTGGGAGGAAGTGCATAAGTAAAAATAAAGAAGAAGAGTTGAAACGCCGAACCCAAGTTTTACAAAGAGTAAATGCAGGTCTTAAACATCCGAAAATTGGCAACAGTTAGCAATGTCACAACAGTTAGCATTACAAACTAAGCAGTAGTACGGACGTTAGACCTAAGGTGATGTCTTTTTTTCTTCTTTCATGAGAACTGGTTTTATGATGCAGAAACCATCAGATTCTTTAGACAGTTTTTTAACTTAAGCATTATGTATCATGCTACATTCTTTCGGATATTCATCTGGTTTGTTCAGTCTTGGTATTTTGAGCAGCAGGCTACGTCATCATTTATCTCACCTTCTCTCTCTCTCTCTCTCTCTCTCTCTCTTTCTCTCTCTCTAGAGATGATAAAATCAGTGGAGAATGCATTCATAAGACGATTCGAAGCTATAAAGAATAACATGGTAAAATAGTCTGCTATAAGTGGAACGATTTATGAGAGAACGAACCTTGAGCCGGCACATTCTTGTGGCAGAAGAGACTGTAGCAGCTATTTCAGCATCGGCTGGTTGAAAGCCCCAAAGCCATCGCAAAAAGCCCTTTCCTAAGTCACGTCCCTTGCCATTGTGTTCCCTAAATTTTTGATCCGCATTTTCCTGGAAAAAAGTTCCGATCATGCACATCAAACGAAGCAAATAATCAGTGCATAGTAATAATCAAGATGACAAATCTCCTTACACAGAAAATTTAGGGATAGAGAGATAAGTAGTGATTTGAAGAGAGAAATGCGAACAGATGTCTCCGGTTTCAGATTGGACAGGAGAAATCAAATCTATGCTCGTACCAAAGAGCAATAATTAACATAACTGTAGTTCAAAAAAATTAAAAGAGGAGGAAGAAGAGGAACCAAACTGCACTTGGCCTCTGAAGAAAAAGAAAAAAAAAAAACAAATAAGAAGAAATCTATATCTTTCACGAGTAAACTATTAATTTAGCATGTCTCCTACAAGTCTTTAAGTGAAGATTCTATGCATTGAAATAATTGTTTCTCATTTTTTAGTAGATTTAGAGGAAAATAAATGAGAAGAAAAAAGATGGATTTTCCACACAAGCCATCGCCAAATCCAACCATGAATCAGGAACCAACCCTGGTTTTACTGAAAGCAGTGCGGGGTAACGACGACGAAGAATGAACCCTGACAGTGGGAAATCATCGATCTCGCGCTGGGCACGGGATTGGCCAGAATTTCCGGGTTTCACTGATGTCCTTTTCTTTCTTTACAGGTCGGTGTCGCTTGTAGACAGATAAAGAAGCCGTCAAAGGGAGTCAGTGAAAGAAGCCATCAAAGGGTTTTCTGCCACCTATCCTTGCCGAGGAAAGAGGAAGGGGTAATTAATGAAACAGTTAAATATTTTGGCGTTGAAGTTGGTAAGAGGGAGCGGAATTCAATAGGCGTCTTTATATCGGTGGATCTACAGATTGACGACTGACACGTCTCTCAATCACGTCTTCAAAAACTTACATTTTATTGTTAAAATTTAGTGAATCTTTCTTATCTTATTAAGCAAATAAAGTAAACATTCTAATTTGACCCTACATATGGAGAGAACATTAACCTCCAGGAATAAATATGTTAAAAATTATGTAAAATAATTAACATGTAATTTAAAATCCTAAAACATTGAGTGAGAAAACTTATTTTTTTTATAAACAATTATCTTAGTTTATTATTTTTTATCTTAGATTTAAAAACCTTATAACTCCGCTTTGTAACCCTCTATGTCTTAAAGTTGGACTTTAATCCATTTGTAATTTTTATATAAACATTGTTGTTCTACATTAGAAGTGAGAAGATGAACTTTTGATCTTATAAATACTGAGAATTTTTCACTTAATTCCTTAAAAATTTTAGAATAAACGTTCACATTCTAATACTAACAAGAATATGAATTTAAATACTTTATTAACTAATTGTTACAGATCTAAATTCTATCTAAAAAAGTTGATTTAATGGAAAGACCTTCTTATGTGGCCAAAAGCTCCTTCTTATCTTCTTATAATATTCTCCTTCATTCAAATTCATGTTGCCTCAATGTAAATAAGACATACTAGTAAATCCCCCATTAAGAAATAGTAATCACAAGCGTCATTGGATGGGTCCATTACTTACCTCTCACTTGGAAACAGTTGTTGCAAGCCAGTTCACAATTTGATTCTAATATTACTTATAACATTCCTAACTTTCATACCAAAAGATTAATATAATGAGAAGGGCAGCCAGGCCTTATCATTTAAATTTAAGTATCTCTATGATTTACACATATTTAGAATTGCATTAGCTTTTATTTTGGTTCCTATGGTATAACGTGGGCCTGAAACCATAGGCGATTTTGATCTATAAATAGGCATCATCATCTGAATCTTGGAAAGGTAATACGGAACTCTTCTTTGGGTCTGCGAGAGAGAAATGAAGACTTTTGTTGCACTTTGTGCACCCAAATTACGTGAAAGACCAAAAATCAAGCAAACTGAAATGGATAATACAATTGACACGCGGTATATGAAGCGCGAGATACACTCCACGGGATGTGTTATCCAAGCAATACATGCCATCGATACCAGAATGCCTATGCCTAGATCGAGGTTGACTTCAACATGAAAAAGAGCAGGACCAGAAAATGATGAAGAGTGCGTCATTAAGGCACTTCTGGCTTTGGCACAATCGGGAAACTCGGCAATTTCTGGTAATGGTGGCAGCTCAGGCTTTGGCAGCATCGCCAGGACCATGCTGCAACTCATCAACAAAAGGGTGGTTAGCCACAGCTGTGCCATATAGCAGGAAGGAAGACAAGAATGAGAGCCATTACTGACAACATGAAAGAGTTTGAGGATAGAATAGAAAAAAACCACTGTTTTGGCATAGGGAATTGAGTTTACCTGAGCATGATCGGAATGTTTCAGATACAGAGGGTCTTTAGAAGGGAGGTCATGTCGAATAGGTTTGTTGGTGAGGAAGCTTATGCTGTTTGTCCAACTTCTCACCTACAGCTTCCTGATAAAAAAGAAAGAGGTTTCAAATTTACCAGCTAGTGTTTCGTCACTGCTGTTTTCTGAATAACAAATAGGAACCAGATCAATCAAAGACACTGGTCGGAAATGTCGGCTTATAAAACTTAAATCTACTTCGACTACAGAAGCATGGATCGCCGCGGAGCAAAACATCTGCCTGCCAGGATGCTATGCCAAGCAGCTGGTTCTAACATTTTATCGAACCTAATTGAGCTAAAGAGGACTCTTCATAGTAGCACAACGAGCACCTCTTCACTCGTAAATTAAGTCCTGGTGAAAAGTATTTTCTCACACTTATGATAGTAAGATGTGTTGAAATTTGAATATAATTAATATATTAACTTGTTTTTCTCTTTATTTATAACTGTATTTTCTTCCATGTCATGAAACCAAATCTTGTGAAGCCGTAGCTTACTTTTGCAGGATTTTGGCTTTCTCAACATAAACACTAATATTAAAGCTTCTTTAAGATTTGATTCCTTATTAGGACCATGTAAATTCCTTCACCCCCAAGCAAAAATGGCAACTCATCTAGGGTTTCCTGTTGTAGAGAACTTTGTTGCTAAAACAGATTATTCTTTTTGCCAATGGAAGGCAAGCTAACTATAGTTGACTTACTATTCAAGTGATGAAATCATGTGGGTTACTACCTACTCTTTTGACCAGTCTTTCGTAATCTTCCCTTGATAACATTTTCAAACCCTAGGAAGAATAAAACAAAAAAGTAGGCTTAAGAAACAAGGGAGAAGACATGAATAAAATGTAAACGCCTAAAATAGACATTTTAAAGATCTTAAGAAATAAGGGAGAAGACATGGATCAAATGTTAACTTAAAAAGACTAGGTATATGATGAAGATGTTGTATAATATATCTTACTTTGCTTCGTAGATGGGCTTAAGAAACAAATATCAAAAGTGAAGGTCTAGAATCGACAGGTTAATAAAAAAAGGCTAGGCACTTGAGGAGGTGTCGTTTTACAACAATTTTTGTCTCTGTGAATTTGTTTTGCTGTGAATGGCCTGGTTGGAGTAATAATCAAACAAGGATTTTTAGTTTAAGTTTGTAATGAACTTGGGGAAGTTTTATTAGGCTTTGAATGTGTGGCATACATCGTCCAGTTGCAGTTTGATTGTTCCAATGAAAGAGCCATTATTGTCAAGGTGAGGTTATAAAAAAGTTACGGGTAAATTGAAGCCTAGGGTTTTGTTTTTTTCCCTTGTATTATCACTCCACTGCTCTATATATTTCTCATCGTTCTAACCACCCCTTCAGTACATTCATCTCTCAACTCCGCTCGATAAACAATTAATAATTCAAATTTCTCTATAAGTCCGTCAAACATTAAATTTTCAATGCCATTACAATACATTAATTGGTTTAGCCCTTCTACATCAGTGCCTCAAACTAAGTCTAGCATATTAGAGGTATAAGTTGCAGGAGTACTTTATTAAGAAGACTAAGTTACGAAGGAAACATTATTGACTGTAAATTTTTATATTTCTGGCTCTGAAAAATTGCGTTCAGCTTAAACTCAAATAACTCATGCATGGCCTGGCATTCCCATTTAAACACAGAATTTATGGAACACTTGAATTTTTCCTTGACAAATAGGAAAAAAGAATTAAGGAGGGAGAAAACTAACCAACATGTGCTTCCTGAATCCTTCTTCTAGAAAATGTTCCATAAAATTAGCTGTAAAAGAAAATTAAGGATTAGCAATTCTGGAGGAGACACAAGTACTTAATAAAGGGGATAAGCAAATGATTGTAAGAAAAGTACTTATGTCTTAGACTATAACATAGTTTTAGCTTGTGATCAATGATTTTATGGAGGTCTATGAACAGTTATAAGATTCAAAAAATTTCAAGGTATACCTCTTAAATTGTTAGAATTTTCAACCCTTGCTTTGCTAAAAGGGTTTTCTAATTACTTAGATTACTCTGCTTTTTCATTTATTTTCAAATACCCCACGAGGGGCTTGCATTCCTTTCAAATAACTATTACTAGAACTTTACCCCCACGATTTATCCCGACTCTCTGGATCAACTATAATTGCTAGTGCTTCAGGAGTTGCTGCGGTAGCTAAGATGTGTGCTAATTGTATCTTCTTACAACCTAAGATAAGGTTCATCAGCTTTTGGATTTCTCTTGATCATTCTACACCATCAGTATTTAAAACAATAAAAGACAACAGTAAAAGTTTCAGGATCTAGGAAATATTTGGCGATGAGAAAAACAAACAATGTAGTAGCCAATGATGTAAGAAGGTTTCAACTCAAGCACTCTCAGCCTGTGGAAGTATGCTGAGGAATTTAATTTTTTGGTAATGTCTAAATGCGAATTTCTTCCCCCGAATAATAAGCTAGGTTTTTAGTGGGACTTTGGCTTCTCTTATAGAATCATTTATTCTCCCTAGTTAGGTGTGTATGGTATATGTTCACCTGTAAGTGCAACATATCACAAATCTACTTCTCCTGGGAAGAGATGTTATCTTATGAGACTAAAAAACACTAAGATTGTTCTCCTGTGTGCAAAGTTATTGAAGTACTGATAGTGGCTGGAAGTAACTTAAGAATTTTCTCTTGAAAGCTCAATAATTTGGCTGGTGTCGGGGTGACATCTTCAAGCATGTTCTTCTCCAAATTAACTCGTTTTCTTTTGTAACCTTTTGTGCCAAAAGGTCTGCTAGCTCTAACAATATGTTCCTAGCTAGGTAGTTTGGTTGTAATAGCCTTACATTTAGTGCTTAGTAGTCTGTGTTTGGGCTGTTTCTTTTGCTTAGCTCTTTGAATCTTCCGGTGTTGTTACATTTCAAGTTCTGTGTTTCTTCTGAGGGACCTTGGTTTTTTGGCTCCAAGCTGTGTTCTTGCGTTGTACTATCTGATTCAATTACCAAGCATAGAAAAAAGTAGTATACCTACAAGAAAATAGTAACTTCACTCCAAAATGTTGTCTACTTCTCAACATCATAGGACCAAGGGAATCATAAAGGCTTCTGATTTAGAAGTTCCTGCAGGTTCTAAAATTGTAAAATCTAGCTAGTTGCCTGATGTTGGCATTAAATCCAAGCAAAAATGCTGCTCTAACCTAATTAATTGATTCTGAACGCACTTATAACATTTCATTGACTATTAATCTAACATAACATATAAATAAAATGCTGGAAAGATCACCTCTCCGTGGCTTGTTGGTTTTGGTTGATGAAGTTGACTTCCATGTCAGACAACTATGCCAACTCAGCATAACACGCCAGCTCAATGTCTCCTGCGTGATGGAATAACCAATCTTGTAAGATTTTTGCATGGATTGAAACCCATCTGCAAGAATTTTGCATCGACTGATATTCATATTAATTTATAAAACATCAGTGTGAAACACGACATATCATTAATAAAACACAAATGATATTTATAATCATTAGAAAATGCTACAGGAAAATGGACAAAAAGCCCTAGCTCAATTTCTATCCAGGTGAAAATCTCACAAAATTGGTTTCAATCACAAGCCCAGTTGGCGGAGTTGTCTAACGTGGCAGTAAAATCCATCAACTATTGGATGCTTTCTAACATCAAAATCGTCTAACAATATCGACTTATACAAAGAAAAACCAAGAGGCAAAAGAAGTAAAAAATCTCACCCGTCAACCAATCAATGTTGGTGGTTTCAAATTAACAAAGATAAAACATGAGTTGACAAGAACCAAGAACACAAGATGGGTTTAAATCTTCAAATTTACTCCACTGCACTTTTAAGTTCCTCGAACAAGCAATCGTGTACACCAACTTCAACCAACTATTGAAAAAAAAAAATGTAGACAATTTTCCAATGACAGAAGAAAGTAGATGGGAAGAGAGGCACTAATCCACAATCACCTTATTGATGAAAAACTAAATAATAGATGATGGCGAATATATCCTTTAATTGAAAAGACAACAATGGAAAAAACTCTTGGAGCGCCAGTAGCGATAAAAGTTTATAGTTGTACCATATGCGTAGTATTATTCTCTTTTAGCAACATATTTATTTATTGTTTCTCCTATATTATAAATCATCATTGTGTCTACAATTCAGGTGAAGAAAAAAGATGTACTTATTTGAGTTTTCACTACTACTGACATGAGCTATCATGATCGTACCATGTTTAGTCTTCGTGTTTTCAATTTTCAGATATTTCCTTTCTATCCCACTTCTGTTTCTGCATTGAAGTCACATTCTTGTTTGCTTTAACATACTTTTCTAGTATAATATCATGTTATGGGTACATTATTTCCGTCCATTCGTGTACACATCGATGACCGTCATCAACGCTGTACTTTGACGCTAGTCTCCTTTCTAATCACACGCAACCACTACCCACTTGCATCTGAGCCTAGACCTCAGTTTTTGTATGGCCATCAATGACACTACCCGTATCACATCCCACCGACGCACTTTCTATTGGAATCTTAACCATGAGCACTGCTACACTTACCCTTGAGTGCCACATAGTCTAATTCCCAACATTTTCTCAAACAACCAATGCTTCAATCTACCAACAAAAGAAAATTCAATTAGGAGGGATTCTAAAATTCATATTAAGTGGAACTCTATAAGATCATAAAAAGGAAATATGAAAAAAACAATGGCAAGATACAATAATTGGCTTATATAGAAAGGAGATCTGAAACAAACAATGACGAGATACAATAACTGGCTTATATAAAAGTCCCATGTCCACCTCCTTCCAAAAAGCCCCATTGAAAAAAGGTAGCTACTAGCACTACGCAATGAGTAGCAGCAGCAAATGTTAGCACTTCAAAGTGATTTTAAAGAGTCTCTCTTTCCCTCTCCCACGAGAGTTCTTAGTGTTTTGCAGAAACGATACGTATCTCTAGTACTTTCCACAGTTTTTTTTCCATGTGACGTATCCAGTACTGTTGTTTGCGTCATTTGTATATTTGTTCAACCTTGGTGCTTAATCGATCATTATCTTGAGGAGCTGACTATCCTGTAATCTCTTTCTCTCTAGAAACGATACAACTATAGGAGAATGCAATAAAAAAAGGATTTGAAGATATGAATATTGACATACTTTGCTATAACCAGAACAATGCGTGCGAGAGAATACCTTGAGCTGGAGCACACAGTGAACAATCCTGCCCTCAAATTAGTAGTCACCAAACTTGCTATTGTGTCGTCAATCTTCTTGATTCCGTTCTTTCTACTCCATTTTCCAGAGGAACGCCGAACCTTCGTATCAGATTAATTCTAAGTATCTGCGCACATAGTAGGTTTCTAAATAAGAAAAAGTCTCTTTACGCAGCAATTTAGATAGAGAGGGAGATGCAAAGTAGATTTTACGGCTTTCAAACCAAAACTGGACTACAAATTCAGTGTAAGCATCAGATCAAACTGATTTCTTAAAGCAAGCAAATTCAAAATCCGAAGGCTGGAAGACGCAGCACAGCTTGCACCTCGCTTTATGGCTTCCATGAGACGAAGGGGAGAAGTTGGGAAGTACACTAAAAAGAAAATCAAAGTAGAGAGCAAAAAAAAAAAAAAAAGGAAAGCAAAAACGAAAGGAAAAGCAAGAGCTTTCCTTAAACCCAACCAAGCTTGAGAGCAAACTGGGTTTTGTACAGTGAGAAGAAAGATCTACTATAAATAAAAGAAATACACACTTGATTTTCTCTCGAGAACCGGAAGAAAAAAATAAGATGAGCTAGCTAAACTTCAATCTGCCGTTCACACAAAAATCGATTCATCTGGGTTATTTTGAAGACTCTTTAACCTTAGAGTACAAAGGACAAACGGGAAAAACAAGAGCAAGATGGGTTTGTAAGACGGGTTATGCGTAAAGCAGTTTGCCAAATCCAGCCAACAATCAGAAACCCAGCCAAGAAGAAGAACAAGAACAAGAACAAGAACAATGCACCTACCAATCCAAGCTCATTCAGTTTACAAGTTGCAAGTGGTTGTGATAGGGACCGGCCAAAATCTCCTGGCTCATCCCTCACTTTTCCTCCTTAGGTTGATGTCGTCGTTTATGGCGCTGTGGACATCTAACGCGGAGTCTTTGCCATGGGACTGAGCATTTAAGAACTCATTTCCTGTTTCGGTCTGGAAGAAAGAGTTTGTCTGAACCTTCACAGCCTTATCAGATGAGCTTGCTCGTCGAGGTCGCAATTCTGTACTCACCTGCGATGTGCGGCTTACATAATGAAGAAAAAACGTTGTTTTTGATTTTCCGTATAAACAGAGGCACCAGATCACTGGACAAAGATAAAGACGTGCTTGCACCCATTGAAGAAAAATTACCTTTTTCTAGGACAATAAATCACTTTCACCAACTTCCATAAATTACTATTTATGAAGATTTAATTTCATTTGTTTATGTGGAAACGACAAAAGCAAATTTGTAAGAAAAAAATTTGACAATGTTTCCATTAAAAGACTTATTATTCAACCAATAAATCTACTAAAGAGCTAATGAGATCTATTATATTATAATAAAAAATTTAATATATTTCTTTATTATAAATTTTTTTATTCATGTCTTAATAGTTTCTTTAGATTTCTTATTATCGATTTGATTGCTTTAGCTTCGTACATTTCTGTCGGAATATTTCAATCATTTTCTACAAATATTTATTGATTATCAATTGATTAATTATTAGAATTTAATTTTTCTATCTGCAACAACTAATTAGTACTTGACCAACTTTTTGTTGTGGGAGTTACTTTCAGTTTTTTTGGGCATTTTCAATCCTTTGGTTTTAAAATCTTATGTTGGTTGCGTGTGGGGCTTAACCATGACTTGCCAACACAGGCCGTATGACTAGTTTCTAGGAGATGGGAAAGGGGTTTTAAGGGGAGGCTTACTAGTTATTTAATGAAACAGTAAGTTAAGTTCAATGGCGAACTTCTTTCTTTCATATCAAAAAGGTCAGCAAGATGCTTTGGTTATATAAAAGGTTTGGTTACTTCTTTTTTATTAGATTGACATTTTGGGATAGAACCTAAGCTTAGGACAAATGATATCATAACCAAATCGCAAGCTAACCTAATAGTTTTACAATTGCTATCCTTAGTATAAGGTAGGTAAGGGATTCACTTAGTGGTACTTAAAACTACTATCATCTAATATAGGGTTGGCACTAAGTGAACCATTAGTGTGGGGTAGGTTGAGGGGTCCCACCCAAGTCAAAGGCAATGTAAATTTATTTATTTATTTATTTTAAATAAAATTTAGTAGTTGTTTTTGATAAGACAAGTTAATGTAAATATCAAACCTATAAAAAGAATACATTGGTAGGGCATGGACCTAACCCTTTGTGAAATCACCCTAACTTGTGGGTTGAAAATTAAGTATATAATGAAAATCTTTCATGCCATGAATTAAGTAGGAAATTAAGTTCAAAATGAAATGAATGAGCATCCATTATTCAAAGGGGCTGTAATGATTAAGACCCAATTGGTCTTCCCATGCTATTTTCGTGCAATTACTTGGTGATGAGCCCAATGTTGTCATTATTTGTAGCCCTATAACTAAATGACCAATATTAGCTACACTATCTACTAGAAAATTTGCCTCGCGAAAGACGTGTGGGATATTGACTTGTGATGATAAAAATCCCAAATATTCTCTAATTTCATATTCTAAACTCAAAAATTATCAATGAAACTTTTGTAAGGCTTTGAACCATGAAAAGAGAGTCCACTTCAATCTTTGTAACCATAATCCCATTTTGATAACATATTTTAAGACCATTCAATCGAGCAAAAACCTCTGCTCTAGCACTATTTCCTTGGCCTAGATTGACAACAAAAGTGATAATGACACTTCCTCTCCAATCACATATACCTCTTCTTCCCACACAAGCACCACTAATACATGATCCATTTGTATTCAACTTTGAGGAACCTTGAGATGGACATGACCAATGAACCATAGATTCTCTACAAATCGGTAGCAATGCAATTGGGATATTTATAGCTTGAAGTCTAATGCAATCTTTTATAAAAGGAAAAGAGCTACTTGGGATAGAACTCATTAATTAGCATGTTTTGACAAGCACTTCCCAAATCAATACTAGTGTGAAAAAAGCATTTTTCTGAATATGCTACATTATTTCTAGCCAACCAAATCCGCCATAAAATGTTACATCCAACTAGAGCCATTAGCATTCCTCTTTATGTTGAAATACGTCCATCTTGGAACCAATCCTCAACCAAATGCAAAATCATGTCTCTTCTTATTGAAACCTCAACATATTACAAAAATGATTCCACGTGCTAATGGCCAATTCTCCATGACAGAAAAGGTGATCAATAGTCTCACATTGTGAGTAAGAACAACAATAACATCTTGAAGCAAGTGAAAAGCCATGCTTCTGAACTTTGTTATCCATAGGGAAGTCATTGTACATCACTCTCCACATAAAGAAACCAATCTTAGGAGGCAAATACTTGTTCTAGAGATACCTACCCAATTTTTCTTCTCAGCATGCAGTCATCTATGTTCATATATTGTTGTTATTATAAAAGACCCATTTGGAGTTAATTCAAAGACTGATCTATCTAAATCATTGTTGAGAAGTATTTGACCATTGGAGTCAGGGTGGACTACAAAGACTAATCCATAGCCTCACGAATACTTTTTTTTGGCTATCTTCATAAGAAGGATACCACAAAATTTCATCTAGCCATTTGTCTATCCAGAAAGATTTTGCTCCATTCCACACCAGCCATTTACTATTCTACAAAACAAAAGGAATGTGAGTACTAAAAGAGCCCCAACAATGTGAGGCAAGGATATTTATGGGTTAATAACAAATTGTCACTGGATCTTCATATTTTCTTCTCATGAATTCTGCCTATAAAGATTCTCTCTTCACAAAATTTTAGGCCTTCTTTACTTGTAAACTCTTTATTACTGTGGTCACATCTTTGATTCTTAATCCTTCTTCTTCCATAGGACGACAAGCTTTATCCCATTCTACCTAATGTGCTCTATGCTCCCCCATATTGCTTCATAAGAATTAAGCTAAAGTCTTGTTGATTTCTCATATCACTAATTTTGGCGCTTTGGTCATTGATAAATAATGTATAGGAATTAAAGATAGAACATATTTTATGAATTCAATCTTCCTCCATGTGAAATGAACTTATTTTTCCAATAACAAATTCTTCATGTGATCTTGGTCATAAGTTCATCAAAATACCTCCTAGATGCTTTACCCTTGAATAGTGGAGCTCTTAAGTACTTCATTGGTAATTCTGCAGGAGAAAATCTTGTCCATTGCTTTATATGTTGTTTTCTTTGTGGAGGAGCCTTCTTGGCCAATAAGAAATTACATTTAGCCACATTGACCTTCTGACCACAATGAAATTCATATTCTCATAACAATCCCATGAAATTTATAATTGACCTTTGTCGACCATTTAAGAAAACGATCATATCATTTGCATATGAAAGGTGAGAAACATACCCATAATCATTAGTAACTTTATAGCTTCTTATCACACCAACTTGCATAAGATGTTTCAATTTTTGTGAAAGTGCTTCTTGAGCAAGAATAAACAAACTAGGTGACAAGGATCCCCCTGTTGTAATCCTCTTATTGATTTGAAAAAACCATATTTCTTACCCTGAATTTCAATGGAGAACCAGGTGTTTGAAATACAACGATACATCATGTGAATCCATGCTTTTAAAATCAAAATTTCTTCATTACCTTTAATAGAAAAGGCCATTCCAATCTATCATAAGCTTTTGAACTATCCAATTTGATTATCACATTACCCCCAAATACCTTTCTATTGATCTCATGTACCATCTCTTAAGCCAATGCAAAATTCTCTTGAATAGAATGGTTCTTAAGAAATCCAAATTGTCCTGGCAATATTACTTTAGGAAGTAGCATAACTAGTCTATCATTTAACAATTTCACCAAAATCTGGATTATAATGTAAAAAATTGGAAAATCCCAACCGCTTAGCCATTTGTCTTAACTATTCACCATAGTGTTTTGGCTCCAAAAGAGCTACTAAAGAAATTTTGTTTTTCTTGGATTCCCTTTTAAGAAAATCTTTTTTTTTTTCTCTCTAGAGGACTTAGTCCTCTAATATTCCATAAAATAAAACTAGACATATGAGATGAAAGGGTTATTACCATCCTTGGCAGGTGATCTGCTATTTGAATTGTTATTTTCTTTTTAGTTTTCTTCTGTGTCATTTGTCTTCTGCAACCATATTACGTTCAATATTGATCATGTCATTTTCCAAGTTTTCCTTCAAAAGTAGCTTGAATTGATTCTTCAACTGTACATCCTTTTTAGTATTGTCTTTATTTGAAACTTTCCTCCCTACATCATCAAACCCATCTATATTTTTGGAAGCCTTCATCTTTTTCACCTTTCTGTATGTCAAAATCATGTTTGTAGTATTGAACCTCCCATAACTCTTATTTGCTAGTTTTTGTGTACCTCTCATAACTTGTGAGGTTATATCTTGAACATCTCCTACATGATGTTGTACTGCTTTTTCTTTTTCCTACTCAGATGTTTTTTATAATTGACTTGCCTTTTCTTTACTCTCTTATATTTGAAATCTCCATATTTGAGCTCCCCTTCTTGCTTGAAACTATTACTTTAATTTGTCCAACATCTTCCGTAATCTCATGTGTTACTGCAATGCCTTGGTTCGCACCACTCACATGTTGTTGGTCCGCACTAGGCTATGTTTCCATGCTACACACTAGTTGAATGTCCGTATTGTGTACTAGTTGGTTATTGTCCGTACCATTTGCACGCTGCTTGTTTACACTACTTTCATGCACATTAGTTATGACATTGCTTAGCTCACAGTCAACTTCTGCATTGTGTTCTACAGAGGGATTGGGAGGATTCTTGTGAAGACCCTGAACTTTTCAACAATAGTGTTGTTCATGACCCTGTAGACAACAATGGGTGCAAAATCCAATCTTGGTCTCATACTCTATATGCTAAAGATATGCTTTTCAAGATGTCGGCGTGGCCCAGAAGGTTGATGGCTGTGGCTCCGTTAGATCCATCTCAAGGCAATCCCGTGCATAAGTTGGATGTTTGTACTTCCTTGTGCGTAGCTCAAAAGAAAGATATCTTCCTAGTTGATTACAAATATTCTCCAAAGCTCCTAGATTATGAAATGTGGAGGGGAGTTTAGGCAAGCAAATCCAGATAGTCGTCATGGGTGGGTTGTCAACTGTCTTCCTTCAGCGAAAAAAGAAGATACCAAACTCCTTTAAACACCCTCCTTGTATGCAACCACGTTGTGGCAAAATCACCTTTCGTTTGAGGTGAATTGTAATCTCTCTTGGAGATTTGAAACTCACCACAACCAAAAATTGCACACCCAAACCATATTAACATGAGTTTCAAAATCATCTACCGAAGGCCTTTTTCCACAAAATTTTGCAACAAGCGTTAGGCGGTGGTATGTTGCTACAGCCTGCACTTCTTCATATGAGAAAATAACATTTGGCCTCCTATCTATTGTCACCGGTGCATGTCCTGCCATAAGCACTTTGGGGATATCTGAAAGTATAGTAATATCAACATATGGAGCCGATATAGCCGCACGGTAAGACTTGTGAGAAAATTTTTGGTAGATCTGTCCGCAGAAGTGACTGAGATGTGAGTATGTGGGAGATCCCCTGTAGGTGGAATGGCCAGTACCAGTTGGTTCGACGCTAGTGTGACGTTGTTGACGGTTCCTACGTCGGGATTATTTAGGTCTCTTTAGTTGTTAGGTTGTTTCGGGGATTATAGGTATTTCGACACTAATTGGGATTGTTAGAGATCCTTCACAGTGGGCAGAGAGGTTGTTTCGGTAGAGATGACATGAAGGATGGTGGGTTGTTTCTGGTGATTTTGGATTTGTGGGTTAGATCGTGGATTTAGTTGGGACAGCACCTAAGGGATTTTGACAAAGGGTTATGTTGGTTTTGGAACCCCTATAGTGGGCAGGACGGTCATTCCGGCAAACATGGCAGCGCTGGTGGAGTAAAACCCTAGGTCACTCATGGTTCCCCCTTCTACTACGTTCCTTCTTTGATTTCTCAATAACTATCACACGACAATGCAAATTTAGGTGAGCAAGAATGTAACATACTTCATTTTTTCATATTGAAACGGTAAGCAAGATGATTTAGTCATATAAATAGGGTGGGTTACTCCTATTCAATTAACCTTTTGTGATGCAACTCAGCTCATAACATCGATGTTCCTCAACATTAATAATTTTTGTTTGTACTAGATAAAATCATTCTTTTAAGGCTTGGTTGGCTCCAAATTGGCAGAATCCAGTGTTTGCTATCTGTTGGTTTAAAGCAACTCGGTATTTGGACTAAAAAATCTAATTACCTTGCAGGTTAAATTGGAATGAGACTTGCACAAGGTTTTCAAAGAAATGAGGGAGAATATAAAAAATGATATATGTAGGTGCTTTGAGCATAGAAAGAGGAGGAGGTTGTGTAGCAACTACCTTATTCGAATTGATAGGGGAAGGAGGTGAAAAAACCTTCCATCCCTAAGTACAAGTAACTCACCAATCAATTAGTTGAAGAGAAAGAAGCAAAGAGGTTGCCGAAGTCTGCCTAGAAGCCGTGAAGCTTGTATTTGAGTGGCCTTTTAGGTTACATGGGTGAAAATTAGTTTAGTGGGGTGCTAAAGACATGCCTGCTCCACGTGATCTGGCCTTTATAGGAAACAATCCCATGTCAATCATCTTCCTAAGTGTTCAACGTAATTACTCTAAAGGTTTCAGCAAACCAAAGGTTCCATATAAGTTTCCAAACCAAAGAACACTCAACAAGGGTAACAATCGTCAATAATCTAGTAGTTAATCAATCCAACAAAGGAAAGCCTTGATGTAGAAATTGACCTTGAAGTAGAAGAAAAAACCCAAGCAACTACTAACTCTGCAATACGAGCAAAAGTAAGAATCTAGCCGTTTAAGAATAAAGAATGATTACCTTCTTTGCTATTATCTGGAGGATTATGATTTGCATACAACTTTGCATAATCTTATTAATGGATCTTCATGTAGACAACTAGGAGCAAAAGTAGAAATATATGAAATTTTCTCCCATCGCCGATATTAACTAGAAGGAACAATAAATAAATAAATAAATATATAAATAGAGTTAAAATAAATTTTTTTACAAAATGTTATAGAAATTCTTATAAAAATAATACTGAAATATGAACAAATATTAGGAACAATATGAAGAACAATGAAAAAAAAAATATTTCTTGGATGGATTATGTATACACTCTAGCTATCCTTTTCTAATGATTGGAAAACAAATGTAAATCATCTCTCAATAATGACAAATTAATACCAATTGATTATGAAAACCGAAGCCATGAAAAAAACCCTAAAACCTTTTAGATTTTAAGTAAACAATTTCATCAATAGAGTTGATGATTCTTTCCCTTTTTCATTGTAATGAAATATTATTTTCTTTTGATTTAAACACCCTTTATTTCACCTTTATCTACTTTGTGAGATGCATGTGTGTGTCTTAGTGTTGTCTATGGGTTGCCTTGGTAGTGTCATGCGTGTGTTACACATGCCTACTTCAATTTGAGAAACTACCACTCTTGTTGCTTTAGATGTGTCTAACATGATGCATTATGTTTTTATTTCTAACATCCCCCACAAGCTCGTGTGTCATTTTTCATTGTGAGCTTGTTTTGAAGTAGCTGGAATTGAATGGAGGACAGCCTTTTGTAAAAATATCAGCTATTTAATCAATAAAAGAAATGAAATACATAAAAAGTTCCTTTGTTTTGATTCTCTCACAAATAAAGAGAAAATAAATTTTAATATGTTTTGTTCTTACATGGAAAATAGCATTAGTTATTAGATAAAGTGCTGATAAATTATCACACCAAATCATAAAAGGATTAGATTATTTTACATGAAGATCTTGTAATAGAGCTTCTATACAAATAAGTTCTTCAATAGTATTAGCAAAATATTTTAGCTAAACTTTTGTACTAAAGTGAGCAAGAATCTTATTTCTAGAACTCCATGAAATTATATTGATTCTAAGAAAAATACAAAATACTCTAGTTGATTTGCAATCATCATGATCACTTGCCCATCCAAAATCAAAATATGTATAAAGATTATTATTTGATGTCTATGTTATTTGAATGCCAACTTTAAGTGTGTCAACCAAAAATCATAGAATTGTTTGACAAATTCCAAATGAGTAAGAGTAGAGGCATGCATGTATTGACATGCGGTGTTAACGGCATATGAAATATCATGTTGTATGAGTATTAAATGTTGAAGAGATCCAACAATAATACGGTAGTGTGTGGAATCTAAGTATGGTTCTCTATCCTTTATGGATGGTGGATGATTTGTCATGCATTGTGTAGACACCCTCGAGCTTCATTCATTTTGACTCAAAAAATTATTTCAAGACCAAATTTTACTTAATGAAAAAAGAGACCATTTGTAGAATATTTGACTTCAATTCCAAGACAATAATGTAAGTTGCCTAAATCTTTGATATTAAATTTAGTCTTGAGTTGTTTAAGGATTTTTGACATTGGTGTTGTAGGACATGTAAAAATAATGTCATTAACATATACAAGGAGAAATATATTTTATATTTTTGCATGTAATATAAATAATGAAGAGTTTGCTTAGGAAATTTTAGACCCAATATATTGAAGAAATTGACTACGGTGATGATTCCATTGCTCATGGAGCATATTTTAATCCATACAAGGATTAATTTAATTGATAGACAAATTCTAGTTTGGCAAAGTCATCAAACCCTTATGGCTAAGTCATATATACTTCTTCATCTAGTATGCCATATAAGAATGCATTCTTGACATCAAGTTGTTTGATGTTCCACCCTTTAGTATATGCTAGAGCAACTATAATTTTACTATAACTAGCTTAGAAACAAGACTGAATACATCATGATAATCAAATACTAGGTTGTTGATGAAATCCTTTAGTAGCAAGTCATGCTTTATATTATTCTAGGATTCCATCATATTTTTGCTTGACTTTGTATACCTATTTACAACTTAAAAGAATAATATTTTGGGATGGAGGGACAAGACCCCATGTGTGATTTTCTAACAATGCATTATACTCTTCAACCATAGCAACACACCTATTAGGATCTTTTAATGCTTCTATATAATTTTAGGATCAATAAAATAATGTATAGAAGTTGTTAGAGCACATGTATGATCAAGCAATAAAGTGCACTTAGATATTTTTCTTCCTTTTGGTCTTGTAACAATTAAATGGGTCTTGGTGGAGGATTGCTTAATCATGTCATTATTTTCACTTGTTGTTTTGTTCTTTGTTGTATTATCTAAAGTAATTTCAGTAGAGAATGTGGTGTTATTGGATCGATAATAAAATTTGGTGAATTTGTTTGTTGTTGAAAAAGAAATTCATTTTATCAAATATGGCATCTCCAACAATATAAATTGTTTTTATTTATAAACAAAGATAATGATAGCCTTTATATTCTATAGGATAACCTAGAAAAATATAAAATTTAAAGTGTATATTGAGTATAGGGTCTTAGGTAAGGAAATACCAAGTATCCAAGAATTTCCAAAAGAGATATACTAGGTTTGTTATTAAACAAATTTTCCCATAGGGTTTTGTTGCCTATCATTGGGCTTAGGAGACAATTAATGATATGTGCTATACTCTCAAAAACAAAATCCCAATATTGAAGTGGTATATGTGCATGATTTATCATTGATGATCTTGATTTGGTGCATAGAGACTTGCTATGCATTGATAATACCCTTGTTAGATAAAATGGTTTTAAAATATTTAGAAGTAAATTCCTCAACTCCATTACATTAAATGGTTTTTATTGTAATTTAAAGTTAATTTTCAACAAATGTTTGAAAATTCTTGAAGATTTCAAGAAATTCACATCTAGTTTTCATGGAATAGAACTATGTAAATTTGGAATAGTCGTTCATAAAACAACTGTAATATCTATTCTCTTAAGAAGCTGTAATTGGTGCATGGCATTATATATTAAAATGAACCAAGTCCAAAGGACTGTTGGAAATATTATATGTACATAAATGTTGATTGTCATTAGCTTTTATTGTTGCCACAATCTTGTTAAATTGAAATCATGTTTTTTGTCTGCTAAACGAAATATTTATTATTTTTAGCAATCTTATTACATTTGCATAATTAAGATGGCCTAATCTATAGTGTTAGGCCATTACATTTAGTGTAGAAATATGAAAATTCTTTAGTGATTGCTTAAAAGCATTCAAGTGAAGTAATAAAGTCCAATTCTAGCTAGTCCTTATAGGGGGATTTGTCCCATTGTCAAACTTTGTACGAGATAGAAATCAATGGAAAATGAGAAAATGCTATTGTTATTTTTTGCAAACTTTGGAACATATAACAAACATTTTGTTATATTATGCACAATAAGTACATGAGAAACATTTTTACTATTGGGAATTAATAAATTACCTTTATGGGTTGTTGGAAGTGTCATTCCATCCTTTACGCTACTTACTTGATTCATATCATAATTAAATAGTTGAGCAATATCATAATCATCTAGCGACATATGATGTGTATAGTGCCAAAATTAGGAAACTAGTCAATTCCAGTATAGACTTGTTAAGTTTGTTGTTGAGCCTTCTTAATAGTATTGGCTTGAATATTATATGGGCTTTGAAAGTTATTATTAGGCCAAAATTGGAAGGAACATACCTATAGCTACATTGACACACAATATGTCTTGGTTTGTGACAAATTTAACAAATAACATTGTGCTAAGGTTTGCTACTATAATGAGGAACAAGAGTATGTGCTTAATTGGAGATATTATTTAAGTGCCCTCTAGGATTGCTAGTAGATTGAGAAAAAGGTTCATTAACAAGGATGGTAGCAAGACTAGTAGCAAAAGCAGCTACAATGGGTGAGCCTTGTATAGCCATTTCAAGGTGAGCTTTTGAGATAAGGAGTAACCTACATAGATCTTCACAAGAAAAAGATCATATGTAGGTATGAATAGCAACTATAGTGGGAAGAGGCACATAGGGGGTGCCAAGACCTTGAAAAACATGAGTTAAGTACTCATTTTTTGAAATAATTTCACCTACAAGGGAAGTTGATAACAATACCATTCATTATCGTTTGGCACCCTTTGGTTGCCATTTGAAAACATAAGAAAAGAGTAGAAACTCATGTAGAATTGTGGGCCATGAATTCAAATGATAAGGCCTGCCATATCTTTTCTAAGGTTTTACACTTCATAGTAGTAGTCACAATAGTGTCACTACACATGCAAAAAATCTAGCCACATGCAATATGATCCTTGATTATCCAATCTTGATAAGCTGGATTGAATTTAAGAGTGATAGTGCCATGTTCATTAACAATGTAATGAACTCAAAAGACAAGGGAAGGAGTTATCCACAATACCAAGTAATCCATTTTCTTGAAAGAAAAGCTTAATTCAAGCCTTCCAAATGTGAAAATTAGGACCTTTAAATTGCACACGAATGGAGGAAGAGGAATTGGATTGGGTAGTAAACAAGTATGAGTAGTAACTAGAACATGGTTAACTTTGGAAGTCATTTGCAAAATAAAATGGATCAAAAGAAAAAGCTTTCACCGAAGGGCTACTTTGGCACCAAGTTAAATAAAAGTTTCTACGAAATATTGTAGAAATTCTTATAAAAATGATACTAAAATAAAAAATAAATATGAAGAATAATGAAAAAAAAACTTATATTTCTTGGATCAATTTTGTGTATACTCTAACTATCTTTTTATAGTGGTCAGTAAACAAACATAAATCATTTCTTAATAATAATGAATTAATACCAAATTCATTATAAAAGTCATAAACATGAAAATTCCTAAAACTTTTTAGATTTTAAGTAAAAAATTTCATCAATAGAGTTGATGATTCTTTTTTTTTTTATTATAACAAAAAGGCCATTTTCCTCTAATTTCACCTTTATCCGTTTCGTAAAGCTATCAAAAGGAGAACTGTTATTGCGTGGGCATGGGGAAGAAGACAACATGCGTGAGATGCATGCGCACATCTTCACGCTGTCCACGGGTTGCCTTGATAGGGTCACATGTGTGTTACATGCGCCTGCTTTAATTCAAGAAACTGCCGCTTTTGCCGTTCGGACATGCTGACGTAGTGCATTTCTGTTTTATTTCTTATAGATAGATATTACACACTTTACAAAGGAAGTCAATTAACCAATGGATCATAGGAAGGGCCACTTAAGACTGTCATTTCTGACCACATAGCTCTACAATGTGGTCTACAGCTTGGTATGGCAGTGGTATGCAAGTGAATATTTCAAGGATTACCGAGTAGCAGATTAGTGGGGGACGAACTCTAGAAGTTACCAATAATTCTGCAGTTCTGCAAAGGTCGAGTGTGGCTTCCAGTGTACGTTTCGCAGAAATAAGACAAACACGAGAGCTTTACCACTGCAGATCTCATGCATATGGTCAATAGCATCTTCTAAAACAAGTCTCCATGGTTCATCCACGGAATAACACACTTTTCCATTGAAACAAATTGGCCCTTGATTCAACTATGAAGTAATTAAGCATCTAAGGTGATCACCATATGCAGACTTTATTTGATCAAATTGAGGAAACAAATCAGTCTCATAAGATGCCACTACAACGTGAGCTGGTTTTACTTGGACATGCTTGATTTACAATTGAGAAAAATGATAATCCTTGTAACCTTCATCCCAGACTTCAAAATCATTTAGCAAGGTAACCTGCAACACATAGGAAGATACAATGTTATTGGTCAAGTTGTACAGAGGCTAGAACTATATCTTATGGATATGAGATCCGTAACTATTAAACTTCACCGTAAGGTCTTCCTGGATTGAATTCTCAATCTGAGTACTTCTTGTAGCTAGAAAACCAGAAAAATAAATTAGTATTGGCATGTTGCAAACTTTACCCCAACTTGAGAGTAGTGTCGGAATTGTCGTGCTGTCTAGGAGGATCAGCTACTGAGCGAATATTGGTCATTGTAGGAGATGACTGACCTTGTGTATTATGATTCAACTGAGCCTCCATCTGCCCATAGAGACATTTTCCGTTGATTGAGAAAGGAAGGAAGCAAATAAAAAGAAAAATTCAAGACCTAATACCTGTTCCAGTCGCAGGTTACTCTCCATCAGTTGGGCTGCCTGCAATTGAAGAGTAAAGAGAGACAGGTTATTAAGATATATTAGCCTTAGCCAGAAAGATAATTTCTCTATTTCTGATAAACCAAGGGCAGCAGACAAAATAAGCCTCAAGTGATTTTGTCATAGGATAAACTGATCATACAAACATCTTTGTATGAGAGGAAGGAAAACTTTAGCCCATCCATGATTTTTATCAATTTGCACCAACTTACATAATTATAGTCATTTCTGGTTATCAAATAATTTTCTCTAGATTAAGTAATCATGTAAAGATATTTATTGACAAATATCAAAAAAAGCGCAACAATTCAATGAATTTCTACCAAAAGTTTAAAGTTTGGCACACGACCTTTTGGTTAAGGGCAGTGATCACTTCTGAAAACTTTTCACCCTGAACCACAGAAAGCCTTCTCATGTTAAGAGACTAATACAGAATCTCATTGCTTCATCATAGTGCCAGCAAAGTAAAACAACAAAATGAGACAAACCTTTGCCTTTGAAACGCGGTTCAAGCTTGCTTCAATAAGTTGCTCTAGTTTTTGTAGTTCTTCCATATCCAAATTTTGGAGCTCTTCTCCCTTCATCTGCCTTTAGATGTAATCATTTTTAACATTAATCTGCTGTAGAATGTGCACAAAAGTAGTGTCACCACTTGATAAAGCAATGGAGTTACCATACCTCAGTTCACGAGTTCTCTCCCCAATTTCATTGCTCAACAACGTGTGGGGACTGTTCCTAAGCTGAAGGGCAAAAAGCAATGCCATTAATAAGAACTCAGTAGATAGTCTGTTTAAGCACTTTTTGCATATCAATGGCTGGGGAATTGTACATGCATTTCCTGCCTTCTGATAGACATATAGATATATTTAGGTATGTTATAAATGCTGGTGCTCTCATTATGGGATTGCTACAAATAATTTGTCTTAGCAACACACCTAGGTTTTCACAGTATAGTGTAGTTCTCTTTTATGTGTGAGTTTCCAGAAACTCTCTGAAAGTTTTCAGATAATGACTAATGTTTTCCTATGTCAGTAATAAGTTACTTGCTTGGCATTTAATATAAACCATAGTAAACCAACCATTTGAAGAAACCCGTACTTTCATGGAAGTAACCAACCATTTGTCAGTCTTTAATGGAAAGATTGACAAACGTTTTACATAGTAAACCCATAATTTCAAAGATACAAACCAGCCATTAGAAGAAACTTTTAAGGTTCAAACCGTTAATTGTAATATAAAAAATCTCATAAAGGATTTTATTCTGTTGGAGATGATGTATCTATAGTTATTTTTAGAGTACTGGACGATTAGATGCGGGAAAACAACCTAAGTTGAGGAAGGGATGGCGAAAGAATAAGATGAAGCCATCTCTTATAAACCTTATCTCTCTAAAATTCCTTTTAGCCACAGAGTAAGCTTCTTTGCTCAAAAAGCTCTCCCCAGAATCCAAATGTCAATATTATTTACTCCAAACTCAACTTTTGTTTGGATAGGTAAGCGTTGTCCCAAGACTACCTAGTTCCCTTCCTAAAAAGATAGATAACTAAGGTCACTCCCCTTCCAAATAAAGATCCTAAGTCCCTATTACACCTGCTTCATCACTCCTTCAAGAAGCCTGAATATAAAAGACCAGGTGGTTTGAACAATGGAAAAAAATAGAACTTCCCTGAGAATAACAAAAGTCAAAGCCCTATCTACTAACTTTTCCATAAAAGTCTTATAACCTGACTTCTTAAATGTCAAGGGGATTAGTAGCATGCAAGGTACCTCCAATGAGATGGTAAGTAATTGCCAAGAAAGTTCATTTTAGGGCTCGTTGCTGTGTTGATGATACTAGCTGTGACATATTCCTTGTGGCATGAAAGAAAAACTGTCACAACTTGGGAAAGTACTATATACCTACATCTTATAGTTGTAAAGGACTAGTTAATTCGTAATTAGAAATAACAGAAGCCATTTAATTTGTAAATAATCTTTTCTGATCGAGTAAAGGATCTACTTAAATGGAAAAGTTGATATATAAATCATCCTTACAGGCATTTATTTAAAACACATACAATTCCATAGACGTTAAATCTCTTCCTCTCAGATTCCTTACCTCTTCATCAAGTCCGTATCACATTTCACTGAATTAGTAATTTACAAAACTAGGTTGGCATTGATATTATCTGTGAGAGCCTAAGAAAATAATAACCACATTTATACTATAATTCTTAGAAAAAATAAAAGACTAGCCTAGATTGAAGTTTGCTAAAATTACTTATAGAACTTGACCTCACCTGGTAAGAAACAAATGTAAATTGAACACCAATTTTACACCCTTATAATCTACCAACCTAATATTTATCACAATTTTCCGAACACTTTCAGAAATATTTTCTTATTAAACATCATAAAAAGGAAATAATGACTAAATTACATGATCAATGGCCAAATGATAGAAACTTAGGATCTTCTGTGGTAAATCCAGCAATATTTCCAAAATATTCGCAGATATACTTCTTTGAATTGGAATTAAGATTAACTAATTGTTTAGGCCCTAAGCATTCAATTTGAATCAATAGCAGATTGAATCTTGAGGTTTACCAAAGGATGTGACAAGAAGTAGATAATTTTCATATTTTCCTTCTGGCTACTTGTGTCATTTAGAAGACTTTTCACATCCTGCTCGGAAAGATTGGGTAGGAAGCAATTTACAAAAAAATAAACAAAAAGGAAAGGGAAGAAAGACAAGAAAAAAGGGTGTTGAAATCTTTGCAACTTTAACCTATTTGGTCGTTTACCTTGAGACGTGTTGGAAAAGTCATTCCTTACCAGCTAACATCAAAGCGGGACATTATTCACCCGTCAAAAGGTAAATGTCTAACCTGCAGCTCCAAAGATGGTTGGTCCAATTTGCCGATATTCTTCGAATGCTGATTTTGTCTTTCAATTACCTGCTGCATACTTCAAACAGAAAATATATTGCTATTCAGTTTCTTCCTCTGTTTTCTTTACAATGAAATGGAAATGGAGATAAAGTAATGGACTTCTAAAGTGTACTACATTTTCCAGTAAATCCATTGAACTTAACAAAGTTAGAACTAGAGCATTCAAATTAAATTTTCAACTTCAATCTCTTCTTTAGCTCAATATTATGTATAATCCCATCACCGGAACGACTCAGAAGAGAATTGGATGGGCCATCACCAGCGTTTTGTTTGATCTTCCCCTCAACTAATTGCCTCATCTCAAATATATCTCACCAAAACCTACATTTAAGGAGTAATAATATATCTCACCAAAACCTACGTTTAAATTTTAGGAAATAAACCCCACTTCTTGGAAGAATCCAAAGATAATATTTACTGTTAATGTAATAACTTGGTTGAATCTTGAGATCACGTTTTTCACAATGGCAATCTCAATGCAATTTTTTTGCACCTGAAAACCTCCCTTAATGTGATGGCATCATACTTATCTTGGCATATGAGGACCAATTGTCTACCTAGCCCTACAAAAGGAAAAGCTTTAGAGGCATTTGTACTTAAGTTATATACACTTCTTTTGTTTATGCTATTTGAAATAAGAAAAGTTATAGGACCTTCAAGAACACCACTAGCTATGGATGTGACACTGTTGAAGGTATTAAAAAGCTTATAAAAGATAGATTTTGCTGTCTAAAAAAAAGTTTCTAAAATAGTTTGAAAAATTATATTCAACAAGTCTGAAGATTTAAGAAGATCATATTTAATTGGATGGGATGTTGTAAATAGTCTCAAGATAGGTGTATGTCCCTAATATTATCTTGAATTAATAATATTTAAATTTTACTTGGCAAAAAAGATAAAAAAATCTTGAGTTCTGTTTGACAGCTAAAAAATCACTCTCAATTGCGCTTTATAACAAAGGTTTCTGAGTTTTATGTTTATAATCCATCCTAGAAAACATAATTGACGAAGCAAGGATCATACCTACAGGAAAAAGATAATCATTTTACTCTTGCTCCTAATTTCGACTCCAAATCTAACACAAAGTACAGCCAAATTGACTAGATAGAATAATCCCTTTCGGGTGCATAAGTACAAAGATAATCAAGTATTACTATTTGGCTCTAGATATTGATGCTCTTTTCTACTACTGCTTCAGTCACTGTCCCTATAGAGAAAGAATTGAGGGTTCTCAACTTGTTGGACGAACTTTAAAAAGAATGTACAAAAGCTAGGTAAATCTTAGTAGCAAAGAGAATAGATTTTATCAACTGTAGTTTGCAAGCACAGCAGATGGCTTTAGATGTTCAGTTGTTACCTTCAAATTCTCCTTACTGAAACGGTTACAGTCTTATTCCCTAGGTCTGGATAAAAACATTGAAATATCAAGTTAACATAGCGGAAGAATACCTTCTCTTTAGCCCATAATGTCATAATTTCTCTCTATCACTATAAGCCACGAGATAAACCGCTGTTGTTTTATGTATTCAATCTCCTATGAATTGCAAACCCTAGGATTGTAGCATGATTACCAATCATAGCCTTGGTTATAGCTTCAACCCTAAGATCCGTCAAATTTGAACCAAGTGAATTATCTTAAAATGCTGATAAAGGGCTCCTATTATACTCTATATAACTTTATGAACAGGTCCCTGACATGGATTGCTTGAAGATCCCAGAACATTAGAGTGATGGAATATGACCCTTTGAAACCGAATATTGTCCAACTTAGTTTCAATCTTTGTAAATATTGTTCAATGAAGAATCCTAATGCAAGCAACATGACTGGACCAAGAAAAGAAAACAACGTTTGGATTAGCACTGACGATGAGACAACGAAGCGCTCGAAATGGACATCCAACTCTTTGAATCTTATGGTAAAAAAGTTTACTGATTTATAATACCACCAGACTAGTATATCCTTCTCAAAGCTCTCTAGTAAAAATAAATAAAAATTCAGCAAGCCTTCTACCTTACAAATAATTGTAACGACGATGAAAGTTCTCTACATAACCTTTAGCAATAATATACAAACAAAATTTTCTTACTCCATCATGGCATGCATCAAATGGGATATTATATGTACTTTAGAATGAAATAAAAAGATGACATGCCTATTTCTTCAGACCGCATGATCAAGTTGGGCGTAAATGCAAACATTATACAGATCAATTATTTTACGTAAATACTTTTCCTACAAAAATATATTACATGATCTCCTTGTGTGCTATGGTACCACGTAAATAAGAGGTTTTCCATATGTAGCATAGGTCTTGATAGGATACATGACTTTTTGTACAAGCTTTGTAATATATTAGTTATAAGAGAAAAATTTTCCTACCCATAAAAAAATAAGATAGCAACTTATTATTTCAAATTATTTTCTATAGCTTTTTAAATGTAACATTATTTATTATTCCATAGAACTTCTCAATTTAACAATTTATAGTCTTTTTTTTGGCTACTGGAAACTCGATGTGGCACAAAAATAATAAGAACAACAAAAATCAATTTCTATTGAGAAGATTTTTTACAAATTGCAACAAAAAATAATGGGGAACTATTTCATTCAATAAACATGTTCAAGTTTTCACATATGAAATAAGAAAGATGATTCAACGAAAGGCCGTTTCCGTCAAGTTTGATGCGCTAGAACATGTCTGTCCAGGCTCAATAAGCTCATAGTTGACATCTCAAATGCTTATATTGAGATATTAGTAAGTTGGAATTACCAAATTTTAGGGTTGTCCTTGTGATCATCTCGCTGTTTTTAATTGATTGAATATCACAACCCTAGTAAGTTCTCAGAACTTTAAAAGTTAGGAGTTTTTTTACAAATTCTAAAAGATTTGGATCCAATGTTCTTAGTTCTTCTCCTTGTGACAACAAAGCTTAGAAACATGCGTTAAGTGAATAACAGAATCGTACAGTTCTTCTCCTTGTACCTATGTATGCGTTAGTGTACATACATAGGTACACCAAGATATATATGAGTAAGAAAAATAGTTCTTATAAAGGCTGTTAGTATGCCACTCTTGTTGGCAAAAATTAGGAAATTAATATGTAGGAAAGCATCTTTGTCTAAGAACATTAATCTCTCTTAGGCAAATGTTTTGTTGTGTTATAGTTAGAAGATTCCTACTTTGGTTTTCTCTCATTCATAGATGAGCTTGTAATGCTAAAGTATATCCCCAAGCCTTTGTTTTCTCTCACTCATTTTAAAAAAATGAGTAAACCTTTCTATCAATATGAAAAGAAGAAGAAGAAGAAAGAATAAGGTAGAAAATAAAGCTAACATAAGAACGCTTGTAGAACCATCACAATAATAGACATGCAAGTTAAGCACCCGAGGTTGATTTAATGAAAGACTTATGACATTGTAAGCTAAGACTGTTATTTTGGCCCTATACAATTTGAGCTTTTTCTTTTTATAATTATTGTTAAATTGTCGTCCATTAGGTCAAGGAATGCATGTTTACGCTCAAATGCTCATCACTATTAGGATGGTGCTTACCCGCTTCTTTCATTGAAAGAGAAAGAATTGGGAATGTGTTAAATAGGGATCTAACTCAAGAAGGGGTGGGTGAGGCCTGGAATTTATAACTATGAGACCTTATGCTGTTCTATCTCTTTGTTTTTGTCATAGAGGCTCCTTAAAGGCTACTAAATTATGTGCTTAGTTAATGGTTAATGATGGTATCAAAGAAGAAAGGGCGGCACATCTTTATTGATGTAATTTGATTTTTTTTAGTTTCTACATGGAAAAATAGACATGTTCCTTCGAATCAAATTTTTTTATTTATGTTCTAAAACATGTTTGGTCCCTCTCTCAAACTAAATAAAACTAATACCTCCCTTTTGGATGTTAGTGATCTTGCCAAAGACTAAGTGTTGATCAGTCTGAGTTTAAGATAGGTTTTTTTCCAATTAAGAATCTTCGTGGGCCTTTGAACTCATATATATTAAAGAAAGTAAACTGTAAAGCCTTGGTGAAAAAGATAGTTTCCACAGCTAGAAGTTAGGCTAATTGAAAAGTGTTTTTTTTTTTCCCCTTGCATAGGTAGGTTAAAACTTATCAACTCAAACTTGTTTACAATCCAAGCTTTTGGTCCTGCACGTTCATCATTTAAAAGAAATATACTTTAGAAAGTTTCTCTTTGTTAGATGAGTGGATTTTCAAAGATCTAGGTCTTGGTTAGATTTTTACAAGTTGCGATTAATGTTATAACTGATTTCAACGAACTTCAAATACCATACAAACTAATCATTTTAAGGGATAGCGTCAATCTGATTAGTATATTTCCATTATAACACTCTACAAGATTAGATGTTATAATTGGCACCATTATATGGATCATAACGAAGACATCAAAGACTTAGTTTCAAAGATTATACTAATTAATGTTGCACCATGCCAGGCCGTATGTTAGCTTTTTACGTAGCGAGAGTAAGATATATAAGTTATTACCCAACACCGAAATTGGAAGATCTATCCATTCTTTGTGTGTGGTGAATACATTAGAACTGACATACACACTTTATCAAAGAATGTAACTAAATAAACTTGAGATATATCAATAATCTCATGAAAATTCAATGATTACTTTTTGTGCAAGCAAAACCATGTAGAGGATAGGAAAAAATTAATAGAGAGCTACAAAGAGATTACCAAGGTAAGTAAAGTCTATTCTATTGACGAAGACAAAGAGAAAGTAAAAAAAATCAATTTTGGGGAATAAATTATCAAAGATTAGTTTAAATTAATAGTTACCAATGCTTGAGAATCATTGACAAATACCTAGCACAATTAGAAATAGGCATTGCGAAAGACTTCTTGGTCTGAGATTCAAGTTTAGGTGCATGTGTGGGTATTTGCTGATCCCCAAAAACAAAAAGCAGAAAAAAAAAACACAATATTGGTTATCTTATCTTCAGCTAAGCTACTTTGATACATGGGTTCTATATCCTGTAATATCATTAATTGGTTATAAAACATTTATGTGTTTTATTGGTAATTTTCAACATTTTACTTAGTTTTATTCTTTTACCTCTTACTCTCAGTTTCTCAATATATTTATTGCTTTCCATAAATTTAGGGAGAGTCAACTGCAATATATATTGTAGGCATTTCATGCTCACCTCACCTACCATGGTAGACAATAGTAAATCTCATGCCTTTACTCCCCCTTCAAGAATGGGACAGTTGAGTGCAAATACAATCACATTGTGGAGACTAGCCTTGCCCAATTGTCTAAAGCCTTTATTCCCCTCTCCTCCTTGGAATTTCAATTTTAGACTACTACATTTCTTATCAATCAGTTACCCTTCATATGATCATTGGGAATTTTTGTCCCTAGCAGGTTTAATTTCATGCTCCACCTAATATTTCTATCTTGTATGTGTTTTGTTGTACAATGTTTTTTTAACTAGCCCTATGCCTCTTATAAGTTGGTCCCTGCTCCCAGAAGTGCATATTATTAGGGTACCTCCAAGCTAACATGGCTACCATGGCTACCATTACTATTGCCCTATTACTCAAAAGTTTAAGTTTTTTTTTTTAATTTTTTTTTAATATTACAACACACAAACTCAATTTATACACATGGATTGTCGAATTCCAGACCTCACTGTTAAAGCCCCCGCTAACTCACCACTGAGCGAGTTGGCTAAGCAAGTACTTACAAGTTTTACATTGCCATTAATGTAGTTTTTGATGAGGAACAATTTCCCTTTAGCATTGTGGGTTATCCTATTTTTGGGCCATCTTCCCAAGCTCTCTATTTCTCCCATTGTTGCCACTATAGCCCTTGATTATTGTGTCTTTAAGCATTGTTAAACACTATTATTAAACAAAAAGCTTAAGCTGATAGCTAGGGCATTGCTCTTGTTATCTTAATCCAACAACACCAAGTACCCTCTTGGACTTAGGTACCTAAGCTAGCCCTACACGAACTCTGTTTGCTCCAAGCCCACAAAGGACCTCCCATTGCAACTCACCATTGGCAATGTAAAGGCCCACACTAAATAATGGGCGTAAATGAAGTACTACCCCTAACTACACATCAAGGATTGCAGCTAGGGTAATTCAATGCATTTAAGAACAAAGGTATTGCTAGGCCTCATAAATCCAACAATGTTTCTTCAAGCTCCTCCTCCTTTGCCACAAGCTCCATTATCTCCACTTGTTTCTATTGTTACTTTGATTGCAACCATCTAGCTTGTTTCACTCCATCCTCATCGCCCTCTTATCCATCCTTACCCACTTTGTGTTCCCCTATTCTAGCTCATACAATGGTTACTTGCCTTCACAATAGGAGTATCTCTTGGTGGACTTTGACTAGGTAACATGCTTTTTCCCTAGTATGTTAGTGCTCACCCATACATCATGCCCACCTATTTTACCTAGGCATCCCTTGATCCTTAATGGCAAATGCTATGACTATTAAGTGTACTACTCCTATCTGAAATAGTACTTGAGAGTTAGTTGTGCCACTCTTTCATGTTCAACCCATTGGTTGGAAGATTTACAAGGTTAAGCTCTAGTGGTTTAATATGGTAATGAGTTATCTTATTTTCATGCTCATTCTACATTTTAGTTGGATTTGTTTTCTCATTTTTCCTCATCTTTGACAGAATCATTTTATTATATTACAATCAAGTGATGTTTAAAAAGTCATCAAGTTGATTCCTTTTAAATACTTCACCCGATTCACTCATCCCAATAATGGTTGGATTTCAAAATAAGCCTTGATTCCTCTTAAATACTTCACCTAATTCACTCATCCTAATAATTGTTGGACTTCAACATAAACCTAAGTATTAGTTTAATAGAATGCATAAGAGATATGGCTAGTTAAGCCAAATGATCAATACTTAAGCCAAATGACTACACTTTCAAATATAAAACTAAGGATTAGTTTACCAAAATGCCCAAGAGATATAGCTAGTTAAGCTAAATAATAAACAACTTTAAGCCAATGTGTGCAGCCCAACGATGAGAAATTTCATCAAAATATGAGGAGTGACCAATTAAAAGAAATAAAAGGATATTTGGAACTGGTTTTTGAACTTGAGAATTTTTCTTTTTTCTGGTGGTAGCATGGGTGAGTGATTCCGTGTTCTATGTTTATCTTGATCTTTTCATAGCTTAGAAAAGGGACAAAGATGTTGTTATTAAAGAACGTATCAAGGTGTTACTAATTTTATTTTATTTTTGAAAAAAAATTCTAAGATCCTTTCATTTTTGTATATTTACTTATTTCTTGGCCGATTTCCACTCACTAGTCAAATTTATAACTTTTGAGGATTATTGTTGAATAGTGAGAACATAAACTTTAACCAATTGGCTTTTATGTGGTAATGAATTTTCTTACTTCTTTTACCATGTTTCATTTTAGTGGGCATTCATTATCATTTTCCATGATCCTTTGTAATATTATTTTATAATATCTACAATCAAGTCATACTTAAAGAGTCATCTTGTTATTTTATTTTGTCTTTTAAAATACTTAAAATGATTCATTCATCTAAATGCTCATTAGACTTCAAACATTGCTTTAAAAGGAACACTTAAGTGTTATAGCTAGATGAGCTCAATGACCAAGAACATCAAGTGAAGATTTGCAACACAAAGATAGAAGCTTTGAATTAGAATATAAGAGTTACAAGCTTAAAGAGATAAAAGAAAAAAAAAATCTTTTGAAACTTGTTTCAACTTAAGAATCTTTCTTTTCACTAATTGGGAGCATGTCACAAGTGTTTCCTTGTTTGATAGTTATTTTGATCCTTGTGTAACGTAGAAAGAGGACCACGATTTATCAGTTAAAGAGGCACATTTAAGTCTTACTAAATGCATTTTAGTGGAAAAAGCCAATCAAGAACAATTTTTTAAAGACCCTACTATTTTAGTTTGTGTGCCATATCTCTTGGCTGATCTAGTTTAGTGGGGAAACTCATAACTATTGAAAATTCATCACGTATGAATTTTCTTAGCTTTTGCCATTATGCATTCTAGTGGGCTTTTTTAAAAAAAAAAACATTTCCGGATCTATTGATAGTATCATCTTATAAAATGTACAATCATGTCATGTTTAAAGACTTGTTTGGTTGATTTTGTTTGAATACCTAACTTGATTCACGCATCCAAAAATTCTTCAACTTGAAAAGATAAACCTAAGAACTAATCTAATGAATGCTTAAGAGATACAATTAGTTATGTTAAATGATCAACAACTTCAAGCCATGACATGCAAACAAAGATTGAAAATTTTCAATCAGAATATTTGAGAGACAAGCTTCAACAAATGAAAGGGTTCTT
Source organism: Casuarina cunninghamiana (assembly GCA_028551485.1). Lineage (NCBI taxonomy): Eukaryota > Viridiplantae > Streptophyta > Magnoliopsida > Fagales > Casuarinaceae > Casuarina > Casuarina cunninghamiana. The sequence continues at coordinate 11,014,805 of CM052371.1, forward strand.
TGAAACTAGTATCAACTCTAGAATTTATTTATTTTTTCTAAACAAGGGAGCATGGATAAGTGTTTCCTTATTTTATGGTTTGGTCTTCTCATAGCTTAGAAAAAGGACCAAGATGTGGCTGTTAAAGGACATATCAAGGTCTTAATAAGTTCATTTTATTAGGGGGAAAAGTGACGTGTAATTTTTTAATACCCTTCTATTTCTATATGTGTACTATATGTCATGGCCGATTTTTATTAAGTGGTCAAATTCATAACTTTTAGGGACTATCCTTGAACATTGAGGCACATGAACTTTGTATAACTTGGGTGGTTTTCATATCGTCATGAATTTTCTAAACTTTCTTCCCATTGTTCATTTTAGTGGGCTTTAATGTTCATTTCCTTAATCTTTTCTAGTATCATCTTATAATATCTAAAATCAAGCCATGTTTGAAGCCATCTACTCTTTTTTTGTTTCAATTATTTAACCATATTCATTGATCCTAATACTTGTTTGACTTTAGACCTAAGAATTTTTTTTTATAGGAACGTTTAACCAATGAGCACATAAAATTTGTATATCTAATGTGGGTTTCAAAAGGTAATGAATTTTCTTAATTTCTTCCATTCTACAATTCTGCGCAATTTTTTTTTCCCTTTTCCCTAATCTTTCAAAGAGTCTTTTAGTTGATTTTGTTTAAATACTTAACCATTGTTCACTTATTATTATAGTGGTTGGACTTCAAATCTATACCTAAGAATTGCTTCATTGTAATTTTTAAGACATAACTAACTAAGCTTAAGGATCAATCACATTGTAGAAAGATGAGAAGTTTCAATATGAATATGAGAGTGACAAGCTTAAAGAGAAAATATGATCCTTTGAAACTAGTTTTTGAAGTAGAATTTTTCTTTCTTCTATCAAGGTAACATGGGAAAAGTGTTTCAATGTTTTATTATTATTATTATCCTTTTTTAGCCTAGAAAAGGACCTAGATTTGACTGTCAAATGATATATTTAGGTCTTACTAAATACATTCTATTGTGTTATAGTTAAAGGATTACAAATTCAATTTTTGCTTAAATGAATTGTAATACTGGGACATTCCTCTAAGCTTTTATATTATTTTATTTTTCAATGAACAAATTCACATATTCATAAAAAAATACATTTTATTGAAAAAAATCAAGAGTAATATTTAAGACCTTTTTATCTTTGTATATATGTTGTATCATTTGGCTATTTTGATTGTAACATAATTCATAAATTTTTTGGGATTACCTTGCACATAAAATTTGTATTCTTTGGATGGATTCATATGGTAATGAATTGCCTTCATTCTTGCCATTCTTCATTTACGTAGATTTTTAAAAAAAAATTTCTCTAATATTTATCATTGTATAATTTTTACAATCAAGTCATGTTTAAAGAGTCATCTAATTGAGCTAGGCACTTGTTAACTTACACTTATATAATTAAGTGTGAGTGGTAATATATTTTTAATTTTCTTTTTCTTCTCTCTTTATTAAGCCCCTTGGTCTAGTTTCCTCCCTTTGCTTCGTCGCTTTTTAGTTTATTAAAAATGTAGTCTTTCCTATATGTTCTGCCTATGACAAACGTGTGTAATATTTCACCCATTTCTACACAAGAAAAAAAAAATCATAATACTAGATCAGTGAATCGTACAATTAATTTAGGTAACACCCTATATTTTATGAAGAAATTCTGACGAAAATGCCGTCAACATACTAGTAGAAGGACAATTGATAGAAGCCAAGTTTGTAACACCTGATTCAAGCTTTACCATAACTAAAGGCAACATCAAAACATTGGGGAAGTGTAATATCGATTACAGTAGCGGGCATATGGACAGCAGCATCACGAGACACTGTTACCGTCGAATATAAGCACTACAAAGAATGTAGCAGCCTGGAATAAAACCCTCGAAGGTGATGTTAACGTTCCTTTTTCTCTGACATAGAAGTTGAAAATTGTCCTTTGCAGAAACAATAAACTTGTTTAGTGTTCTATTTTTATTTTTTTATTTTTTGTTTTATTTTATGTATCAAAGTACATGTTTTCAGTCTTTCCTTTCTTTTACCGAGTCTTCTTCTTCAATGTCGTGTCCTTACTCTCAGTCGTTAGCTTTCTCTGATCTATTGGGTGTCTCTCTCTCCCTCCCTATATCTATCAGTTTCTCTTGCTTTCCCGGAAAATGCATTAAGTGAACTCTATGTGTAAAGGCAGTAGTAAACTAAAGTAGGAAAAAGTGTTTCTCGGTAGAAAGATGAAAGGGAGAGACAGAAACCTGGAGCTGGAGTACTCAAAGAGCTTCCCCGTAGCAGAAAAGACTATGAGACCTATTTCAGCGTCGCACATCGTTGACAGCTCCGCAGCCTTCTTAAATAGTCCTTTCCTCCTCTTAGAGAACGTCACCTGCCTTGCCGTCGTATTGTCGATCTTTTTGATCTGGATTTTCCTCCTCGTCATTTTCGGGAATTAAAGATCGGAATCTATGCAGCAAAAAAGCCAAATTATCAGTCTGAACAAGTAATTCTAGAAAGTGAAAATCGCTTTACATGGAAAATTTGGATGAAAAGAGAGGTAATAAGCGGTATGACGAAAGGAAAAAGGAAATAAGTGTTACTACTGTCAGATGGTAGAGCAGAAATCAAAACTTTACTTTTACAGATCGAAGTATCAAATCAAGCCAGTATCTCTACGCAACATTAGAGTGTGAGAGAAACCAATTTGTTTCACGACCAGAAAGAGAACTTCAACTTGTAGATAGGATAGCAGAAAGAAGAAAGTTCATTTACAGAGATGAAGAACAAACTGTACTTGCTCTCTCTCTCGAATGGAATGAAGAGCAAGAAAAGCAATAGAAAATTTAAGTTACCACGTACCCTTCAGACAACAATCAGGCAGTTCAAGGGATCTCCCCACTCTTTTCTATAAATGGGAAAATTGGAGAGAGAGCGAGAGAGAGAAACTAGTCTGTCAGAATAAAGGAATAAGGAAAGCTCGGCTTTGCGTAAAAAAGGTAAAGACCGGCACGTTACCAAATTTAGCGCAGAATCTGAAACCAGCACTAGTTTTCAAAAGCTATGTAGATGTGATTAACGAGAGTATTGAACCCTCCCAATCCAAGGCTTACTGAGCTTGAAAGCAGCACTGCGTGGCGGAAGACATAGGAATTGGCCTCTTGAATTTCAAGTTTCAGTCTACTTTTCTTCCTTGTCGTTTGTAAGGTAGTTGAGATAGCTGAAAACAAGGCCCACAAAAATTTTTGTAGAGAGAGAGAGAGAGAGAATTGTATGGGTGGCGTATGTCCCTCCTACTTTTATTATGTTTCTAAATGGAGAGTATCAAGCTTCCTTTCTTTTTTGGGCCAGGCAGAGGGGTTATTCTGCAATTTCAGGAGTTTTGTCGGCTACCTTTGGTGGTAAAAAAAGATACCTTAGTGGGCATTTGTGGGTCAGTGGCTTCCACAAAAAAGTACACGTTTTTTTTTTATGCGTTATTTTATATGGAGATCTTGCTTTCCGTACACTCTGCCATAATGCATCAATGGTCGGAAATTATGAAATACTTGAACACTCGTATCCCGTCTTGTTACCCCACAGCCCTGATTCATGAATTACTACTCTTACGTACCTACAAAATCCAGAGCAACTCAAAGCACGTATGTTCTCTGAAGTTATCGGGAAAGCAGGACTCTTATATCTTAAGAAATCCAGTTGGGAGAACTTTTAACCATTTTATTCTTCTTTCTTCTTCCTCAAGCTTAGTCGTTTAGTATAGTATTCTGGCTTCGAAGTCGACTTCCACCCAAGAAGTAAGGTTCTGTGGCGGCCCTGTTTTTGCCTTTTTTAGCATACACCTCTCCCTGCTTTTCTTTAGCCTTTCGAGTTCTAACAAGAGGGAACGTTGAAACAGAAATTTACTCTTCAGACCGAGTTGAACAAATATGCAGCACTCTTTTGTTTTGTGATATTATCCTCAAAAGTTCTTATTTTACATCATTAATATGAAGAAGGAAAAGAAAAACGGAACATCCATTAGGTATATTTACATGGGTGAACCTAAACCTCATGTTAAGATGGAAAAATGCATTAAGGGAGAGAGTTTCCCCTTCAATCACTGTCCTTTCACGGTAAGCCAATGAGCTTTGGTTTACATGGAGTTCACACTCAATAGACGGAGACACCCTTTTGTGGTACGCGCATATTTGGAAAAAACTTCATGCTCATCACGGACAAGATGCCATGGTCAATGTTGTACTCCCACATGCTGCAAATGATCACCAATCAAGCTTCTGGGGGAAAATAGATCGAATCTTTTTCCCATCTGCAAAAGGAAATTCTATATCCCCGTTTTAAGAACCATAAGTAGAAGACAGCAAGTAATCAACAAGGGTGAAAGGAAGGCAAGCAAACCGAAAGAAAATTTATAATCGTATTTATGAAGTAGTACGAGACGCAACACTATAGAAGGGTCACCATCTGGAGGGTGCCAATAATGAAGGAAACAGAGGACATGGACCACCAGCTCATGGGATGCCTCACTATTAATTTCATAAATATCTGGCCACAATTAGATCGAGGATGCGTGGACTAACATGCACGGCGTGTTTGTATCATGTACGCCAAAACTCGGCGTGTAACATATGCAACAGGCTCTAAGCTTGGTCTAGTTTTTCCTCGCCATGGTTGAAAAGCGACAGGAAATTTGGTAATCTTAGTTTCATTGTGCTTTTGACAAGAATCACACATGAACGAAAATGAACTGTGTTGGAAGGAAGAATGAGAGCAAGCTACTTTGTGCATAGAGGGTGTAAGATTCGATTTATTAAGCTTTTATCTACTTCTATTTTTTTGTACGTCGCTTTCTGTTAAGAACCCTTTCTTGTTTGCCTCCTCAATTGACATACATCACATCGAGACGACCGGAATACCCAGACTAACGTCGAAGAGAAAAATGAAGAACGTGATAATAGTCTAGGGTCTGGGATGGCAATAACTCTGGCAAGTGTAGGGCCATGGCTCTTCCTGGAGATAAGTAAGAGTAATTAATTATAACGCTACAGGCTTTTGGCAGAGTCGGCATTTCAGACTTCAGCCAACGGGTAGCTTCAGGTACGGACAGCAGTTCAATCTAGGGCAACTCTGATAGCTCAGGCTTAGGATAAACCTGGTATGGCAGATCTAGGAGTGAGGGCAACGCACTCCTGGAAGCTCCCGTATCTCAGGCAAGGTTGGGGTTGAGCCGTACCAGGACTGTCAAGCTGCAGCATAGCAACGGAGCTGAAGGTAGGCAGTAAAAGCCGCTGTTGGAACAGTTTAATGATCCACGACGGCATGAACATAAAATAATTTTTTTATTTTTTTTGTGCCTCGTGTGTTCCGTTTTTTCTAGAAGCCTCCCCATGCTTTACATGGTCCACGTCCCTGGAAATGGAGTTATGCGGTATACGGCGTACGATGAGAAAGCTTTCCTGTTTGGTCAACTTGTCACCTCTAATACTTGTGCTACAGGATACCATGCGCCAGACCCACATTCCCTGCCAGGATTGTTGACTCCAAAATTTTTGAATATAAGAGATGATCAAGCTTTATTGCCATTGGATTTCCCACATTCTAATTCAGCTAACTCTGAGAGTGGACTTGTTCTTTCCGGGCCCGCAAAAGAAGTGAAAATATGAATCAACAATGTGTCTTTCGAAACACATAACTGAAGAATGCACAAACCTCGTATTGTATTCAGTTGTAAATAATCTGTGTTCATCATACTAACGTAGACTGTATTTTTTTCCCTACTTATCTTCCTATTTAATATGACTAAAAAACCATTCATTTATTCCTGGAATTGTGGAGGATCCAAAACCCACCTCAGTTAAAGAAATTAATAAAAACTTACCGCATGCAATGATATCAGTTGCCAATGCTATTACCCAATGTCTTGAGGACGAATTTGAGGAGGTTAGGGGTTCCTGGTCCTTTCCCTGGAAGAAAAAATAAGAAAAAGGTAAAGCTTAACAGTATTTTGAGTTGCTAACAGTGAACTTCTTAAATCCTTCAAGGCTGGTCTATTCAATCCAAATCAATTTTGTTTTTGACCTCATCAATTTTCTGACCTAGTCGACCATACAATCAGTAAATTAATCCTCTTATTGACAACCCCTTATAAAGCCTGAAAATTACCAAATTCTATTTTGGAGCTAGCTATCGTAGGTAAGTCTCCGGACCTACCAGGTAGAATGTGCGGCCATGTTATGGTCCCCCTTGCTTATAGGAAAACATCAAAAGCAACAGGCTAAAAATTGGCCACCTTAAGTTGGCCTGCCCAATTGTCAAGCTCTAACATTCTGGTTGTGGGTTAGCATCTTATCCGGTCAATCATGAGGCTTCCTACTGGGCACTTAGCCTGAAGGCACCCCCACCCCAAAAAAAAGAAAAAAAAATGTTAAAACATCGTTGGATTTGTAACAGTGATTAGGTAATTAACCATGTTAATTTTAATGACAATTGAGGTCATAGGAGGAAGTACCCGACGTGGTGTAATTTTGTTCCCTCTGTGCATGGAATTCTCTGCGGAGAGCCGAAAGCATTGAAGTTAGCACAATGGCGACGGCTTAATAGAGTTTCGTCATTGTAGTTCCTGGAGGAATTACCAAAACAAAAAAGAAGGAAACCTAAATCCTACATGTACCAGACCCGTTGCTTTCTTCCTTTTTGCCTTTGCCATCCAGCTTGAATCCCTCACTTAAGGCAGAACAGAATGAACGCAAATGACCCTGCGAAGTTTAATTCACGTTGGATATATTCTCATCTAGAAAGAAACACTTAGCATATTTAACTTAAGAGCAAAAACACAAAACATGATTAGGTAATTATATCAAACAAAAAAAGAGTGCTAGAAAATCCAACATACATTCTAGAGGTCCAACAAAAAACTTGAATTCGAAAACTTAATGAGTTCAGAAACCAACTGTGCACCTGTTTAATCGAAAACAATTTTTTTGACCAAGCATCTTAGTAAACCGGCAGAGTTGTGACGATAGGTTGCTGGAGAAGAATTATTCAACTGTCAAAACCCGAGCTTCCTATTTTTGGCCCCTGATCAATAAGAAATTTTAGTAGTATACTAAGTATCCATGAGAATCTTTTTTTTTTCTTTTTCTTTTTTCTGTCGAGAAAGAATAGAAACGAATTAATTCAGAAGAAAAACAACAACAGGACCTTGAGCCCTAATAGAACGTAATAGCACTTTGAACTAGCAAAAGTAGGGACAGGAAAGGGTTGCATAGTTGCACAACCTTAGTTAGGCACCATAAGAGAGAGGGACACAGCTCCAAAGTAGAGAAAATGGCCGGGAACTTTGCATTTTAGCTGGCTATCCTGGTATAGATAGACATGGAATCATTAAAGTAGGGGCTGGCTATCCTGGAGGTTGACAATTTACCCTGATCTTGAAAACTAAATGAAGATATCTCAGAGAGGCAACTTTTCAATGGACACCCCTTACCATATAAAGGGGTAAAGATTAGGCTTTGAAGATATAAATGGACAATTGAGACTGATGTTGAACTGCAGCCTGGAGAGAGCAGGGGTCGATATTGGTCTGTGGTCGGGTTTATAAGTCAGGACAAGCTAGTAACGAATAATATTTTCCTAAGTCTTTATGAAAGAATACCGAAAAAAAAAAATTGGGATTGCTGACTAAAATACTAAATGTAACTATATATATAAAGAAATGGAGCCATCATAGTATTTATTTTGTTAGTAACTTAATCCAAAAAAAAAAAAGGAAGGATGGTTATTGGATTATTTACCAATCAGGGTCTCATCTGATAGACCCTATATTTTTTCGTTGGTGGCTATCTTGACTATGGAGTTCTTATATGGTTAGAAATAGGAGAATTGTGATGGAAGAGACGCAATTTCAGAATATCATCTACATCCATGGGTTGAGAGAGCAGCACATAATGAGTACAAGAAAGAATGGGCTTAGTAGAAGAGGGGTAGAGGGCCACAGGAAAAGGAATGGGTTGAATGTAGCAATAAGAGTTTTCGCCTAGATCAAGTTAGGTCGATAATCTACAAGAAGTCAAAGGTACTTCGAGGATTTTGGACCTAAGAAACAAGGTCTCTTTTCAAAATAGTCTAGTCTTTTCCTTCTAAAGTTTAGCACATAGTTTGTAGGTTAAAGGTCTGGTTCATTTGGCTTTAAGGAGAAGGTCGACTAGGATTACTTAAGGCACATTGTCTGTCATGGAGCAACTCACTACTTGAATGCTTATAATGGGATAAAAGACTCATGAGATTTAGCTTTCATCATTGCTAATGCAAGAGCAAATAATGGTGAAGGTGAGCTGAACAAGGTCTCCATCTGTGCAAATCCAGTCTCTCCTCTTTTCAATTTAGAACAAGGCTTTAACAATTAGAAGCTGGTCCATTTGGCACCAATACAAGGTGAGCTAGCATTTCCTGAGGCATATGAGTCCTAAAATGTCGTGCAACCGACTTCTTGAACGCTCAAAATTTTGGTAATGACACTTGAGATACACATTTGTTTTGCTATTAATGTAAGAGAAATTAGTGAAGAAGATGAACCAAAACATTTCTTTTAGACTGCCGAGAGGAACAAGTGAAAACATTCAACAGCCATGTTCAAAGCCTATGAAATTGGAGCAACCAGAGGATTTGATAAATCAGTTGATAGAAAGGGTGGGAGAACCTATGCTCGCAAATTGGAGTCCAATCAGCCGAGCATGTTGCTCTAGTTTGACCAAGTTCTCTCTAACTACCCAGTTTTTGGGGGAACAGGATTTAAGCTTTTTGCAATAACAAATGTGGAGGTGGGAATGGCAGTTTTCTGAGGTTTAAGGGTGGTAATATCTATGACTAGTGTTGAATGAGCCCTAATCAGGCTAACGAAACCTGACTCTTTATGAAGATGGTTTAATTAGGTAGAAATGAGGACCATAAACACAAGGATCAATCAATGGAACAACTTCCAAGGGAATGACCGAGACAGTTGTAGACAAAAGTCTAACGAAATTTTGTATTTAATTTGGATTTAAATATGGACTTACCCCATTCCTACTAATTTAGAGTCCAACAGATACTCGCTCCCATAGTTTCAGTTATTGCTGGTTACAATTTCTTATAACATCACATTATGAGGCCTATAATTCCCATAATTAAGAGTCTGACGGATTATTAATGCTGAGAGTAGTAGCCAATAGACCTTGGTTACTCCCACAAGGTTTCATGGTCAATAGATCTTGAGTATAATACTTAGGGAGAAAAAAAATGTTTTCTTGACTATTGCGAGATTAGCATCTCAATATTCTCTTATGAAATCAATAAGATAATATTCAACTATGGTTAGAACAATCCAGAAAACTACCAATTAGACAAAAGTACGAGCAGCCCTAATACAAGAGCTCTTGGTTCCTTCTCCCTTTTGTTTAAAAGAAAATCTATGTAGGATCAAAAACAGGAACTATGAAAACACATACCCTTGTGTAGCTACAGAAACAAACATGTAGATACCATTATCAAACATTATTGAGCAAACCTTTTAGAAGAAGGTTAGATATCCTACTAAGATGTCTTAATCTCGTAAGAATACCTAAAGGATTCTTGTGCAGACTTCCACCGTATGAACAAAAGAGGAAGAAGGACTAACATATTGCTAGGTCCATTTATCTCTCATCATAAACTTTGCTTATGGATTCTAAATGTTTGTGTCAAGATACCTATTTACAGGAAATAAATTCTTCTTATTTTTGCTCCTTTTTTATTTAATTATTTTGGTTTTAGCTTCATGGTGTCAGAATTTGAATGTATTCTACTCTCTGTTTCTATGCCTTGCAATACAAAGTACTGACATTGTCATTGCCATAACCATATCGGTTGCGTGATGTCATTATTGTCATTATACCTTCACTTAACGTTGTGGGAGTAAAGTTTGAATGTAAATCGTTAATCTCCTATGCGTTGATAATCTAACTGATTCACGACATTTAGGTGCTGTTAGTATCCAGAACCGTATTAATTATGGTGGTGGCTACAACGGTCATTAGCAAGCCATTTTAGCGATTTGGTCGATTGGGTTCTAACATTGCACTGTTAACTTGAAGCTAACTATAGAAGTAGCTTTATCTGTGGTTGCAGTGGCTATATGGTGGACACAGAAGGAATACATAAGTTTTCTTTTTTCCCTTATCTATCAAGTATTATTGAAAACTAATAACTTAAGAGGGCAACTTCTTATCTTTCCCTCTTTTTAAATCCTATGCTTATTATTCAAAAGCTTCACCTCTCGCCAATCATTAGTATTGTTTTATCCTTTTTCTTTCCTATTTGCGTTTCTCGTTGTTAACGGTGTGGAACTTTTGTCTTGGCTAGTTATTGGAAGGTATCATAACTTTGGTTACTTTATCCTTTCAGTGGAAGGTATCACAACTTTAGCTGTTTTGCATAGTTTTTTGGCTTTTGGACTTTTTGTTGGAAATTTCCCATGTTTTGGACTATTTTGAGTCAACTAAGCAATTTTTCCTCCGTCAAGCCCGTGCTTCCCTCCTAACTTCTGTTAAGTCGTAATATCCCTACTAGAAAGGTATTGAGATCCATCTTTGAGGATGGATTCTCTTTACCAAATTGAGAAAGAGAAGCCTTAGCCTTACAATCTCACTTAGTTGCAGAAAACAAATAATCGAATTATGTTCTTTATGCCTCTGATCATTGAGCCCAATATTAACTCCTTCTTGAAGAATCTACAAATGGCAAAGGCTACTTAGGATTGCTTTTGTCATACTCAAAATCAGAGTTCTACTCTCACTATTTTTTATTGAAATTTTGGTGGTTCATTAAAACAACAGGATTGTAAAAGTGGTCATGGTTCTCAAGGCGGTTAAATTCTAGACAGATATTCTAGGATTTATGATTCGCAGAAGAGGTACACATTGTGGCCATAATAATTGTATAAGGATCATTTTCTTTTCATGGAAAACCATTGTCAACCAGCTAACTAAGCTTTACCTTAACATCGTTCAACAATGGCATCACGCCTAGAGCATATCTTGTCCATTATAACAAACAAACCTAACTTGATTTACATGCCAAGCAACGAGTATGCTTGACAGATGGCTCATAAGAGGTTCCCCTTTACGTCCAAAGTACCTTAGCTTAATTATGTATCTGAGACTCCCATTATTTCTTCTCCTCTAGTCATCATTTTCAGATCATTGCTTCTAATTCCACTGAACATGTGACGAGGATGTCAACAAATTTATTGGATTATTTCCCTACTACGCTTTCTCTAACTATTCCTAAGCTAAAATCAAAGGGTTTGGAACTGCACATTTGACTTTAATACTGAATACTATCTGTTTAACTTGTTTTAGTTTTTCAGCCCAATATATTATCTCCTATTAAAATTATCAAAACTCCTCACTATTTTATTGGTTTTACTTTCTGATATGTAATTTTTCGGGATTTCTAATACTCAGTAAACCATTAATATAAAACATAAAATTATTAGTTTTGTTTGAAGCATGTTAGTATGGTTAAATAGTTTGGACATTGGTTACCTGGGCCCCCTTGCACTTAAATCAGTTTGTGAAAAATGTTAAAACAAATGCAGAGAGGATTATCTTTCCGTAGGTAGCATTTCTCTTTAGTTGCCTTTCTTCTAGAATCATTAAAATGATAATAGGGTTTCTTACTTAAAACCTTCATTTTCCTTGCTTTTTTCTTTTGCCAAATACCTTTCTTTTCTTTCTTTCCTCTTTGTTTTTTTTTTTTTTGGCCTTTTCTTTTCTCACCTCCCAAACATCTTTACTTTTTTTTTTTTTTTTACTTTTCCTTATACATTTCCTTTCGAAGCCAATTGTTTTCCTGCATTTCTATCTCTCAGTTCCTACGCAAAACAATATAAAACTATGATATTTTTTTCCTGACAACAAAAACCAATTAATGACTACTATGGTTTGATGTGATCAATGCTTCCTATGACAATAAGTGTTGCTTGTCTTGGTGTATGTTATTGTTTGATGTGCATGATGGGTTTTCAAAGCATTTAATTTGTAATCATTGTAGAACTTTGAAATTAATGTGCGAAATCGTTTATGATGCTAAAGGAGTTCTACCATGATGGATCTAATTTTGAATAGCATGACAATAAACAACTGCATATATTATATTAGTCTGTGGCTCACATAGAAGATATCCTTGTTCAACTACCATTGAGATTTACCTACGTGGAAAAAAACACTAGATGAGAATATCTCATCCCCAATTCAAACCAAAACATACTTGCTCAATTCATTCATTATTTGGCTCACCCGTTACCAAACCTAACCTTTAATGCAATTCACTCATCATCTCACCCATTCAAGGACCCAAATCTAGCTCATAAGCTAGCCAATCATCATCTAACATGCTCATCAACTATATAACCTACATTCAAAATGAAACCAGATCTAAACCATGATTCATATTTATATCTAAAATCTTGTAATCTTTTCGGTGATGATGGTGTTCTACAATAAAACTTGGCTAGAAGAGGTTATTTTTTATTTGGGTTTCGGTTTCTCAATTAGCTCTCAGGCATTTTTGACTATTGAAGGTAGATTGGCTAGTTCTAGCCACCGTTAGCATTCTAGCAGATTTTGGAGGTGTAAGGTGCCCTATTTCAATAATGAACAAGATAAAGGGTATTTTATCACTTGGCCACAATAATGGGATAAAGAAATTTTCGTAATAGTTATTAAGTTAAGATCTGTAGACACTAGTCCGAATCTTGTTGGTGATATGTAGACCTTGCCCATCGCCATTTTAAAGTGAGAAACTGGCTACAAGTACTTTCATGCACACCAAGGATCATGGAATATGTATAATTCACCATCATCCTCTTTTTAATCAACTCCATTCATCACAAAGCTCTCCAATTACTATAGAGTGTTCAATGGATCAATCAGAAGTTCCACAATCACAAACATCTTAACCACAAATATTGAATACTACCACACATCAAAGAACACTATTACTATCACACAACATGGAGCACATCAAATCATAGTAGCAATGAAATAGCTCCATGATTGACATCAACTCCACTAATGTTGATACAACTATGAAAAGAAAGCAAGTTTTCATGTGTTAAAAAATAATTTCTCTCTAATATTTATAGAAATGAATCAAACTAAAATACCAAATGGAAAATTGAGTTAAGAAGAAAGAATACTTATAAAAGTGAAAAATGAAAATATAAGTGTTTGGCATGAGAGAGAGAGAGAGAGAGAGAGAGAGAGAGAGAGAGAGAGAGAGAGAAGCATTTGGCAAAAAAGAATTGAAAGTCAAAAAGGAAGGACATAAGTAAAAGCTTCATTACAATGTTAAGAAACTTAGAAGAGACAAGAAAAGAAAAATATTTATTGATATGATAATCTTAATACTCTTTATTACTTTTACGCAAATGATACAAGTATGATAAATAAATAAATAAAAAACCAGAACTATTACCCTAACAATTTAAAGCCTCAAAACAATTTGTTAATTTGAACTAAAAAAATTGTGGATAATAGCTTTAAGAGCTATATCACCTAGCAAAACTATGTAATGTTCTATTTCCCTACCTTCAATCTCTTCTTCTTACCCACCTCTATTTTGTGCCCTAAACGTCTATATTTTAAAAAAATATAAATACTCTTTATTACTCTTCATTACTTTTTAGGAAATGATACAACTATGATAAACATAAATAAATAAATAAAAACCAAAACTAGCACCCTAACGATCTAAAGCCCCAAAACAATATGTTAAATTGAACTAACAAAACTTATGGATAATAGCTTGAAGAGCTATGTCACCAAGCAAAACCATGTAATGTTATATTTTCCTACCTTCACTCTTCTTATTACCCACCTCTATTTTTGTTCCCTAAACTTCTATACTTAAAGAAACAGTCGTGTTTGAAACCCTTTAGACTTTGTAAAGAATATTGTTCATTAACTTCTCTCTCAAGTTTCAGTTTCTTCTCTAATTGAAATCCCATATTAACTAATATTTCCAATCAGATGAGTTCATCCTATCTCTGTTTGTTTTGTTAAAGAATTCGTTTTTTTCTTTTTCTATATTTCTGCTCACTCAACTTAATACCTCTTGTCTCTTACCTACAACCTCTCCCCTCTTCTCCCGTCAAGCCCTCCTTGCACACACAATGAACCTTTCCCAATGTATTCACATTGCAAGTCTAACGGGGTTGTGTTGTACACAGACACTGACGCCAACTACCTTGACAACACAGAGAAAGAATGCACGTCAAACCTAACAAAGAATCAGAGCCTATGTAATAGTTCATATATAACTTCAGGATATCGAAGGATAACATTTTGGTGGCTTCATGATATGGACTTGTCTTATTAACTAGCACTTAGCCTTGCAATTACAGATCAAGTTTTTTAATGCTTACTGTTCCTAAAGTAGAACATCATGTCATTCATTTGAATTTACCCACATATTTTATAAAGAAATGATGCCACATGTTAGCAAAAGGCAATAAAACTGGATTCAACTAGGCGGAAGTGCATAAGTAAAAATAAAGGAAGAAGGTTGAAAAGCCGAATCCAAGTTTTACAAAAAGTAAACGCAGCCCCTAAACATCAGAAAAATGGAAACAGTTAGCAATATCACAACAGTTAGCATTACGAACAAAGCAGTAGTAACGGACGTTAGACCTAAGGTGATATTAACGTCACTTTTTCTTCTTTCATGAGAACTGGTTTTATGTTGCAGAAACCATGAGATTCTTTAGACAGTTGTTTTACTTAGTATTATGTATCGTGCCACATTCTTTCGGATATTCGTCTTGTTTGTTCAATCTTGGTATTTCATCGATCATTATTTTGAGAGCAGGCTATTTCATCATCTATCTCTCCCTCTCGAGAGAGAGAGAGGATAAAATCAGGGGAGAATGCATTCATAAGACGATTCAAAGCTATAAAGAATAACATGGTAAAACAGTCTGCTGTAAGTGGAACGATTTGTGAGAGAACAAACCTTGAGCCGCCACATTCCTATAGCAGAAGAGACTGTAGCAGCTATTCCCGCACCGCCTGGTTGCAAGCCCCAAAGCCATCGTAAAAGCCCTTTCCTAAGTCACGTCCCTTGCCATTGTGTTGCCTAACTTCTTGATCCGCATTTTCCCCTTAAAAAAGTTCCTATCAGGCACATCAAACGAAGCAAAAAATTAGTGCAAAGTAATATTCAAGATGACAAATCTCCTAAGTGATATGAAGAGAGAAATGCGAACAGATGTCTCGGGTTTCAAGTTGGAGAGGAGAAATCAAATCTATACTTGTACCAAAGAGCAATAATTTTCTGTAAGTAAAAGCTGGAATGCCCACCATAACTGTGCTAAAAAAAAAAAAAAAAGCGAACTGCACTTGGCCTCTGAAGAAAAAGAAAAGAAAAAAGAAGAAGAAGAGAGAGATAGAGAGAAGAAATACAAGTCTTCTACAAGTCTTTGAGTTAAGAAATCATTCGGTTCATAGAGAATGTGCAGCGCCGGGAAGAGAAGAGGGGGGGAGGGGATTCTATGCAGTGAAATAATAATTTTTCACTTTTTGTTAGATTTGGAAGAGAATAAATAAGAAGAAAGATAAATTTTCCACAAAAGCCACTGCCAAATGCGGCCAAGAATCAGGAACCAACCCTGGTTTGCAGAAAGCACTGCTGTGTAACGATGAGGAAGAATGAACCCTAACAGTTGGAGCTCCTCGAGGACGCACAGTGCCGGGAGTGACGGGATTGGCCAGAATTTTCCGAGTTTCAGTGATTTACTTTTCTCGGGAGAGGTAATGAAACAGACTTAAATATTTTAGAATTGATGTCGGCAAAAGGAAACGGAATTCAATGGGCGTCTTTCTGACGAGTGACGTGCCTACATTTTATTGTTAAAATTTAGCGAATCTTTCATATTTGAAGCCCGCAAGCAAATAAAATATGTTCAAAATTGTATAAAATAATTTACATCTAACTTAAAATCTTAATTCATTAAATGAAAAAAAATTTACTTCTCTATATATAACTATTTTAATCTATTATATTCTTACGTGAAACTTTATAACCTTGTAACTCCCTGCTAACAAGAATATAAACTCAAACGCTCTTTTAACTAATTATTACAAGTAATTATCATAAGGAAAGAGCAACCAAGCCCTACGATTTACAGTCAAGGATCTCTATGATTTACCCATATTTGGAATTACATTAGCTTTTATTTTGGTTCCTTAGGTAAATAGGCGATTTTGATCTATAAATAGGCATCATCATCCGAATCTTGGAAAGATTGTACTGAATTCTTCTTTGGGTCTGCGAGAGAAAAATGAAGAGTTTTGTTGCACTTTGTGCACCCAAATTATGTGAAAGAACAAAACTCAAGCAAACGGAAACGGATACCACAATGGACAAAAAGGTATATGAATTGCAAAACACTTCCCAGGATGTGTAATCCAAGCAGTACATGCCATCGAATACCAGAATACCTAAGCCTAGATAGAGGTTGACTTCAACATGACAAAGAGCAGGACCAGGAGATGAGGAAGAGTGCGTCATTAAGGCACTTCCGGCTTTGGCACAGACGACAAACTCGGCAATTTCTGGTAATGGTGGCAGCCCAGGCTTTGGCAGAATCGCCAGGACCATGCTGCAACTCGTCAATAATAGTGGTTAGCAACAGCTGTGCCATATAGCAGGGAGGGCGGCCACAATGAGAGCCATTACAGACAAGATGAAAGAGTTTGAGGATAGAATAGAAAAAACCACTGCTTTGGCACAGGGAATTGAATTTACCTGAGCATGATCGGAATGTGTTTCAGATACAATGGGTCTTGAGAAGGAAGGTTATGCTGCTTGTCCAACTTCTCACCTACAGCTTCCTGATAGGAAAGAAAGAGGTTTAGTGTTTCGTCACTGCTGTTTTCTGAATAAAAAAATAGAAATCAGATCAATCAGAAACACTGATCAGAAATGTTGGCTTAAAAATCTTAAATCTACTTTGACTGCTGAAGCATGGATTGCAGTGGAGCGAAACATCTGCCTGCCATGATGCTATGCTAAACAGCTGGTTCTAACATTTTATCGAACCTAATTAAGCTGAAGAGTACTCTTCATAGCAGCACAACAAACCCTCTTCACTCGTAAATTAGGTCCTGGTGAAAAGTACTTTCTCACACTTAGGGTACTGAGACATGTTGAAATTTGAATATTATTAATATACTAACTTCTTGTGCTCTTTATTTATAGTTGTGTTTCACTTTCTTATAATTCAGTTTGAAAGAAAAAATGAGTATTTTAATAATAAATAAAAATAATTGCTTTTTATTCAAGCCAACTAAACCGATAAAGGAGTGGAATTTTAGTAAAGGATTTTTTTTTTTTTTTTGGGTTATGTAAAGGGGGATTTGAGGGTACTAGATAACCTAAGTTTTTGAGCAGCCAATAATTAACCAAAATTACCGTTTTGTTGACTTTGGTAGGCAATTTGTTCAAACCTAGGGAGACTTTTTTGTCAAGACTCATTGCCACACCTACATCTCTACTTTTATTTGGTATTTCTTCCATGGCACGAAACCAAACCTTGTGAAGCCATAGCTTACTTTTGCAGGATTTTGGCTTTCTCAACATAAACCTTAATATTAATACTCTCAATTCCTTACTAGGACCACGTCAATTCTTCACCCCCAAGCAGATATGGCAACCCATTTGGGGTTTCCCGTTGTAGATAACTCTATTGCTAAAACTTTTTTGCAAATGGAAGACAAGCTAACTAAAGTTGACTTACTGTTGACGTGATCAAACCATGTGGGTTTACTCCCTACTTTGTTGACCATATTCGTTCGTAGTCTTCCCTTGATGACATTCTCAATCCCAAGGCAGACTAAAACAAAGAAGTAGGCTTAAGACCAAAAAGGGCCACCAGCTACCTTTCAACACCAGCCACTTGTATAGGACCACTTATTTTCCAGTTGAAAAGAAAAGGAAAGTTATTCTGGCATTTCATGTCATGATGCTGCGCCGCATGACTTTTATGAGCACCTAAGTAAGGGGGTGCCGCATGTGTTTAAGAGAAATTGTGCACATGGAAGGTTTTCCTTATATAATATTCTCATAATGGAGGGCCGTGTGGAGATTGCAGAATTCACTTATCTTTGGCATGATGGTCGAGGATCGTAACTTTTGATGTTGAAGCTAACCTCATGTCTTAAGTTTGAATCTCAGCATGAGCAAACATATGGAGTGCCTCTGATTGGATGGAATCTAGCCTATGTGAGGCCTTAAAAGGACAAGAAGGGGGCAA
This sequence comes from Casuarina cunninghamiana, assembly GCA_028551485.1. Classification (NCBI taxonomy): domain Eukaryota; kingdom Viridiplantae; phylum Streptophyta; class Magnoliopsida; order Fagales; family Casuarinaceae; genus Casuarina; species Casuarina cunninghamiana. The sequence goes on from CM052371.1 coordinate 11,033,159, forward strand.
GGAGTGAGCTGCTAACAGTGCGGGCCACCAAGATGTTAACTCGAAAGCCTTATGAAATGTAACAATCTAAAAGAAATAAACCTTAATTAACTTTCAACTCTAGTGTTTTGGCATAATGGTCAAAAATCATAACAGTTTGCTGGAATTTTGTGTAATCCATTAATACATGTAATGAAGCCGTGATTTGTGAAGCAAAATTGTACGAAATGTGGGATTAGATAATAACCTACGTGGCTAGTTTTGTTCAAGTATAAACCTCCCTAAACAAGGCTGATGCGGTGGAATTTATTGGGATCAAACCAACTCAAAATTGAACTTTAGCATTTTCAAGTGGACTCGCAGTGATTAATCCTCACCTCTTGTAGTTTCTTGACAAAGTTCCTCGCTAATTTTCCAATACCTTAAGCAAGGCAACTTGAAGACAATAAATTTTAGCTCAATCGGTGTATTTTTTCTTTTTTCTTTTTTCTTTTTTCTTTTTTCTTTTTTCTTTTTTCTTTTTTAATAGGTCATGTCTGTTTTCTATTATGGTGTAGATTGTAGAACAATTAGTTCTTTTTTATGTAGAACAATTAGCTTATATCTTAAGAAATAAGGGAGAAGACATGGATCAAATGTGAAGGTTTAGGCTAGTCATTTTAACTTAAAAAGACTAGGTATTTGAGGAGGATGTTGTGTAATATATCCTACATTCCTTCGTAAAAGGCCTTAAGAAACAATCAAATGTGAAGGTCTCGAATAAACAAGTTAAAACAAGTTAATAGAAAAAGGCTAGGTACCTAAGGAGGCGTCGTTTTACAACAATTTGTGTCTATGTGAAATTTGATTGCCTGGTTTAAAACCATGGTTTTACTACTCATTGAGATACTACAACAGTCATCATATGGTGACTAAAGAAACCATGAAAGATTTATGGGCTTTTTGGCTAGGTTTATGACATTCTGCATATAACTTTTGAACTAGAAAGAAAGATACCTTCTTATGAAAGTGCTCTTCAGCTTAATTGGGTTCAATAAAATTTTAGAACCAGCTGAGGTTTCAACCTAAGCGTCTATCCAATTCTTTCAGCGACGAGCTCTCTTTTGAGGCTCAAGAAATTGTCTATATATGAAAATCAAGAAGAATGAGCCATATATTTGCTAACCATCAATTGGTTTTACTTTTTTAGATCAGCGATTTTGTTTAGACCTATCCAAGCTAATTAAGAACTAGTTACATAAATGTTTTTCTTGTGTGTTCTTATGCCCTAACATGTTCTCTGATTTAGGATATTACCAGATTAAGATCTAGCCATGATAGACCATTCACAGAAATGCAAAAAAATTGAAGCACTGTTCATTCAGTCATTGCTTATTAAACAACGTAAGAGTGTAACAATGATTAGCAAATTTAATAGTTTCAATGGGCCTTATATTAAGAAATTGAGAAGGTAATAGGAGAGATGTACCAATTCATGTGTGCTTCTTCTGCCTTTGTTAGAATTTCTTAGCAGGAGGACAGAGATGGGAAACCTAAGACAAACTACAAAAATTAATTACGTAATTAGTAACATAATTAGCATGAAAAGCTAGAAAGAAAAGACGTCCGAAACTTAAAATACACTAAATACCTGGCTATCTTTTGTCTCGCATTCGTCGTGTAACTGGAATAGTCATACAACAGGTTGAACATAAGGAACAAGAAACCAGTGAGTTGCATGCACATCAAACATATTCATATCATCCCAGACTGCAACACCTTATCCGAAGCCTACTCCTACTCCTAAAACAGAAAACGTTGTTTCAAACTAGTAAATTTACTAGTTTAGAACCTAATCTGCAGTTATTTCATCTAAATAACATTCTCTGAACAAACATCTAAACAAACTTGTTACTCTGTGAGTGGCCTGGCTGGAATAGTCATGTATTGCAGAAACCTAAAGAATAGGTTTATGAACCCTAATCCATCAACAAGGATTTTTTAATCAAGTTTTTAATGGGAAGTTTTATCAGGCTTCTAATGTGTGGCATATATCGTCTAGTTGCAGTTTAATTTTTCCAATGAAAGAGCCGTGATTGTCAAGGTTAGGTTATAAAACATTACGGGTAAATTGAAGCCTGGAGCTTTGTTTGTTTCCCTAGCATCACTCCACTGCTCTATATATTTATCATCGTTCTAACCGCCCCTTCACTACATTCATCTCTCAACTCTGCTCAGTAAACAAATAACAATCCAAATTTCTCTATCAGTCTGCCAAACATTAAATTTTCAATGCCATTACAATACATTAATTGGTTTAGCCCTTTTCTACATCATTGCCTTAAACTAGTTCCGCCATATTAGAGGTATAACTTGCAGGAGTGTCCTATACTAAAAAGACTAAGTTGGGAAGGAATCATTATCGGCAGTAAATTTATATATATTTCTGGCCCCGAAAAATTTTGTTCAGCTTAAACTCAAAGAACCCCTGTATGGCTTGGTTTTCCAATTTAAACACGGAATTTCAGGAACACTTGAATTTTCCCTTGATAAATAGGATAAAAATAGTTAAGCAGGGAGAAAAGTAACCATCATGTGCTTCCTGAATCCTTCTTCTTCTAGAAAATGTTCCACCAATTTAGCTGTCAAAGAAAATTAAGGATTAGCAACTCTGGAAGACACAAATACTTAATAAAGGGGATAACCAAACGTTGTAAGATATATGAGATCTGAGATACAAAAGTACTTATGTCTTGGACTATAACAAAATGTTAGTCTGTGACCAATGATTTTATGGAGATTTATGAACAGTTATAAACCTCAAAAAATTTCAAGTTATCCCTTTTAAATTGTTAGAAATTTCAGCCATTTCTTTGCTAAAGGGCTTCTCTAATTACTTAGATTACCGTGCTTTATCAATTATTTTTCAAATATTCCACGAGGGGCTTGCATTCCTTTCATGAGTGTAACTATCACTAGAACTTTACCCCCAGGATTTATCCCGACTCTCTAGATCAAAAATAATTGCTAGTGCTTCAGCAGTTGTTGCGGCAGCTAAGATATGTGCTTTCTTGTTACAACCTAAGATAAGATTCATCAGCTTTTGGATTTCTCTTGATCATTCCACACCACGAGTATTAAAAAAATTGTAAGACAACAGAAAAGTTTCAGGATCTAGAAAACATTTGGCAGTAAGAAAAATAAGCAATGCAGTAGCTAAAGATGTAAGAAGGTTTCAAATCAAGCACAGTCGGTGTGTGAAAGGATGTTGAGGAATGTAAACTCTATCTAATGTCTAAATGTGAATATGCTCCCCCGAATAATAAGTTAGTTTTTTAGTTGGACTTTGGCTCCTCTTACTGATTAATTTATTCTCCCTAGTTAGTTGTGTCTCCAATATTTGGTATATGTTCATCTATAAGTGCGTTATATTCCAAACCCATTTCTCTTGGGAAGAGACGTTATCTTAATGAGGCTAAAAACACTAAGATTGTTACCTTGTGTGCAAAGTTATTGAAATACGTATAGTGTCTATAGCTTCCGCTTTTCTGGACATATGTAACTTAAAAATTTTCTCTAGAAATCTCAGTAACTTGGCTGGTGTCCAGGTGACTTCATCAAGCATGTTCTTCCCCAAATTAACTCGTTTTCTTTTATAACTTTTTGTTCCAACAGAAGGTCTGCTAGCTCTAATAATATGTTCCGAGCTAGGTAGTTTGGTTATAAATCGTGATATAGCCTTACATTTTGTGCTTTGTAGTCCGTGTTTGGGCTGTTTCTTTTGTTTAGTCCCTTGAATCTTCCGGTGTTGTTACCTTTCAAGTTTTGTGTTTCTTCTGGGGGACCCTATTTTTTTGGCTACCAGCTGTGTTCTTGCTTTGTTCTATCTAATTCAATTATCAAGCATACAGAAAAAAGGTAGTATACCAACAAGAAAATTGTTACGTTCACTCCAAAATGTTATCTACTTCTCAATATCATAGGACCAAGGGAATTATAAAGGCTTCCGGCGTAGTTCTAGAATTGTAAAATCTAGCTAGTTGCCTGAAGATGGCATTAAATCTAAGCAAAAAAGGCTTCTCTGACCTAATTAATTTTGAACGCACTTGTAAATGTTCATTGACCATTAATTGAACAAAATATATACTGGAAAGGTCACCTGTCCATGGCTTGTTGGTTTTTGTTGACGGAGTTGACTACCATGTCAGACAACTCTGCCAGCTCAGCGAAACACGCCAGCTCAGTGTCGCCTGCGTTGGGTAACCAATCTTGTGAGATTTTTGCATAGCTTGATGTTCATATTAATTTATAAAACAGCAATGAGAAACACGAGATATTATTAATAAAATACATATAATATTTATAATCATTAGAAAATGTTACTGGAAAATGGAGAAAAAGCTCTACCTCAATTTCAATCTATGTGAAGATCTCACAAGATTGGTTTCACTCACAAGCTGAGTTGGCGGAGTTGTCTAACGTGGCAGTCAACTCCGTCAACAGTTGGATGCTTTCTAACATCAAAATCGTCTAACAATTATTGATTTTTACGAAGAAAAAGTAAGAGGCAAAGGAAGTAAAAAATCTCACCCGCGAACCAATCAATTTTGGTTGTTTCAAATTAATGAAGATAAAACATGAGTTTGATATGAACCGAGAACAGAAGATTGGTTTAAATCTTCAAATTTACTCCAGTGCGCTTTTGAGTTCCTCAAACAAACAATTGTGTATACCAGCTTCAACCAAGTGACGAAAAGGAAATGTAAACAAATTTCCAATGACAGAAGAAAATAGATGGGAAGAGGGGCTATAATCCACAATCACCTTACTGTTGAAAAGCTTAATAACGGATGACGGTGAATATATCTTTTAATAGAATATACGATAATGGAAAAAAACTGTTGAACCACTAGTAGTGATAAAAGTTTATAGTTGTACTTCCTTTCCATTCCATTTCTGTTTCTGCATTGAAGTCAAGTTCTTGTTTGCTTTAACATACTTTCCTAGTGTAATATCATGCTATGGGTACATTATCTCTGTCCATTCACGGACGCATCGATAAGCGTTGTAGACGCCGTACTTTGAGGCTAGTTTTCTAATCACACGGAGCCACTACCCACTTGCATCTGAGCCTAATCTCCATTTTCGTATGACCATCAATGACACCATCCGTACCACACCCCATCAATGCAGCTTCTAGTGGAATCTTAACCATTAACAATGCAACACGTACCCTTGAGTGCCACAAAGTCTAATTCCCAACATTTTCTCAAACAATTAATGCTACAATCTACCAACAAAGGAGAATTCAATTAGGAGGGATTGCATAAATGCGAAGATCGTTGAGGATAAAAGGAAAAAGCCAAAGCACCTAAAAGAAGCTTCATATTAAGTACGTGGAACTCTAAAAGATCATAAAGAGGGAATGTGAAACAAACAATGGCAAGATACAATAATTGGCTTATATAGAAGGCCCATGTTCACCTCTTTCCAAAAGGTCGCATTGAAAAAAGGGTAGCTAATAGCACTATGCAATGAGTAGCAGCAGCAAACGTTAGCATTTCAAAGTGATTTTGACGTCTCTCTTTCCCCCTCCCACGAGAGTTCTTAGTGTTTTGCAGAAACCATAAGTATCTCTAGTACTTTTCACAGTTTTTTCTCCATGTGACGTATCTAGTATTGTTGGTTACGTCATTTGTATAATTATTCAACCTTAGTGCTTAATCGATCATTATTTTGAGGAGCTGGCTATCCTACAATCTCTATCTCTCTCTCTCCCTCCCCCTTTCTCAATGATACAACCATGGGAGAATGCACTAACAAAAGGATTTGAAGCTATGAATACTAACTTACTTTGCTATGAGCATAATGATGCGTGCGAGAACGAATACCTTGAGCTGAAGCACACAATGAGCAATCCTGCCTTCCAATTAGTAGTCACCAGACTTGCTATTGTGTCGTCGATCTTCTAGATTCCGTTCCTTTTACTCCATTTTCCAGAGGAACGCCGTCCCTTTGTATCAAATTAATTCTAATTATCTGCGCAAAGTAGTTCTAGAATAAGAAAAATTCTTTTTACACAGAAATTTAGATAGTCAGGGAGATGCAAAGTGTAAGCATCAGATCAAACTGATATCTCTTTACGCAGCACAGCTTGCAGCTCGGTTTATGGCTTTCGTGAGCCGAAGGGGAGAAGTTGGGAAGTACACCAAAAACAAAAACTAAAGGAAAAGCAAGAGGTTTCCTTAAACATAACCAAGTCTGACAGCAAACTGGGGTTTGTAAAGAGAAGAAAGATCTACTATTTAAAAAAGAAAGAAAAGAAAAGAAAACCGCACTTGATTTTCTCCAGGTAGCCGGAAGAGAAAGGAAAAAGATGAGCTAGATAAACTTCAATCTGCCGTTCACACAAAAACAGATTCATCTAGGACATTTTCAAGAGTCTTCCAGTGATAAAGGATTCTTTTAGTGGAAAGTGATAAGAGAGGGAGAGCTCGCCCTCGTAGGTACTAAGAACAAAGGGGAAAAAACAAGAGCAAGATGGGTTTGGCCTAAAGGACTTTGCCAAATCCAGCCAACAATCAGAAACCAACCCGAGTTTGCCCAAGCACCATCGGTTGAAGAAGAACAACAACAACAATGCACCCCACCAATCCAAGCTCAGCGGTCTGAACCTTCAGTAGCCTTGTCAGACAAGCCCGCGCGTCAAGGTAGGAATTCTGTGGGCACCCGCGATGTGCGGCTAAGATAATGGAGGAAAAACGATTGTTTTTGGTTTTTCGTATAAATGGAGGCACCAAATCACTGGACAGAGGTAAAGACCTTTATGTACCCGTTTCAGAAAAATGTCCTTTTTCTAGGATAATAAGTCGCTTTCACTTATTTCTATAAATTACTATTTATGAAGGTTCAATTTCATTTTGTTTATGGGTAAATCATAAATGAAAATTTCTCTAAATAGATATGATAATTTAATCAACCTGTGATATTAATAAAAATGACAATAGAATTTTGATATGAATAAATAAATAAATGCAAATTTACAGTAAAAATATTTGACATTGTTTTTATCAAAAGACTCATCATTCAACTAATAAGTCTACTCAAAAAAATTAGTATCCATGTCTTAATAGTTTCTTTTAATTTATTATTATCCATTAAATTACTTTAGCTTCTCACATTTCCATTGAAATACTTCAATCATTTTCTACAAATTGTTAATTACCAATCAATTAATTATTACTAATTACTTTTCTATCTCAAACGTTTAATTATTGCTTGACCAATGTTTCGTTCATGGTTTGTTAGCACTAGCTTTGTGTGTAAGTTTCTTAAGGGACGGGGGAGAGGTTTTTAGAGAGGTTTGTTGGTTGTTGAATCTTGTTAGAAATGGTGGTTGGGTGTAGTGAAATGCACTTAGAGTAAATATGTTAAACGCTCAGTTGATAGCTCAAAATAGAGTCAATCTTTAATTAAGATCAATGTAAAGGGAGGTGGGGAAGAGAAAATAAAAGTATTTAAAAAAAAAGGAATGGAGTAAGGAGTGTGTGAGTAGGATCAACCACAAGTATCCACTTATATAGGTGTTTACAGTCTTTAGCCTATTGAATGTGGAATTGGATACACATTTAGAGCGTAGCTATATGATTGTTATGAAGATTTGAAACATCATATGTCAATTAAATCTTCAAACTAAAAATATGCAATTTAAGACAAACGTGACAAGATGAGATATACTTATTGAATAAGTGCATCAATAAATTCAAAAATCAATTAAAGAAACCAAAGAAATTGTAACATTCTCACAATAAATAGGAGAGTTACATCCACATATTAAAGGAAACCATGACAAGGAACAAAAGGGAAAATAAGGGCACTACTTAAAGTGATCATCCAACATAAGGGAAACTAGGTGGGCAAAATCATACTTAAAAAGCTAGTCCATTAGCCCATATTGCTAGTTTAAAACATAGGAGTCCAACTTGTACTTGAACAACCACCTATAAGCCCATACTACTAGTGCAAATGATGCCTCATTGCCTCTAAGTAATGGTCAATAAGATCTTTGAACTACCAAAGATTATTCTCAAACTCCAATGTCACCTCGCTCTTAAACAACCCCTTCCATTTAATCATTAACTATCATCTCAAATGAACTTTTTTCTTTCAAAACACTTGGTCAATTAGAAATGCTTTCACCTCTTTCTTAAAATAGGTCATCATCGTTGAGGGGCCCTCAACAACTTGCTTTATCTAATGTTTTCCACATCTTGAGGCTAGGTAGAAGGCCTAATTGATAGACAACCTTTCCAACCTTCCACTACCTTAAAAGGCCCTTCGAAATTGTAAACCAATTGGTTATGAAGGGGCTAATATGCTTTATATTGTTGTGAGAGAAATTTTACCCTCACTTGCTCCCTAATCTTGTAATTAATGGGTCATTTATTCTTGTCAACCCATTTCTTCATTCTTTTGATAACCTTGTTTGAATATGATCTCATTATATTTGTATTATTCTACCAAGATTTCACCATGTTAAATGCTCCAAGACTCTTACCGATGTGTTTTGTTACAAAAATTGGATGAGTTAACAATTGTTGCCCCGTCACCAACTTAAATAGGTTAGATTTGTTGATTTACTCTTTTGAAGGTTGTATGAAAATTGAGCCACATTCATCTTCTTCATCCAATCCTTTTGATTTGTAGTCATAAAGGGCCTATGGTACAATTTTTCTACACTATTCACTATCTTCATTTGCCTATCTATTTGGGAATGGAATTTTATGGAAAATTACAACTCTAAACCCAATAACTTGAACAACTCTTCATAAGTGTCCTGTGAACTATGGGTCTTGATCATTGAAGATACTACATAGCAAGCCCTAGAACTTCATTACATCCATGAAGAAAAGCCATGTTGTGACTTTTGTTTGATACTCCACAAGTGTCGGCGTGAACATTGCATACTTTGACAACTAATCTATAACCATCAAAATGGAATCATAACCTTCAAACTTCTACAATCTTATAATAAAGTCTATGGAAACACTTTTCTATAGATGGCTCAGAAGAGGTAATGGCTCTAACAAGCCACTAGAAGGTGTCCACTCTAGTTTGCTTTACTTGCATACACGATAAGTTTTTACACATAACTCCATCTCATCCTTCATGCTAGGCCAAAAGTAGGAGGCTTCAATGAAGGCATGCTTTCCCCACTATTTAAGATGGCTAGCCCATTTGCTATTATGGAAATCCTTAATGAACTTGCATCCATGGTTCTCCCACTTACGTACATACAAATGTCTTCTTTTTGTGTAGAACAGTGCATCTTTCAACCAAAATTGCTTGGTTTTACCATCCCTCACAAGTTGCTCCAATTGTTTGGCCATTAGGTTGTGGGACATCCCTTTAGACACCACCTGCATCATGTCTCCCATGGCTAGACTTATATAAGCCAACTCCGCCTTCCAATTAGAGCATTAGCCATAACATTGACCCTCTTAGGTTTGTATTCTATCACATAGTCTTGTCACCTTGTTTGCTTCAATGACAACTTCTTTTAAGTGTGCAAATAGCTTATAGTCATGTTGTCTATTGGAATTAGGAATTGGGAGCCAAGTAGGTAACAATACCATGTTCTCAAGTAATGGGCGATGGCCATCATCTTATTTTCTTACACATTGTACTTGCACTTTGTTTCATTTAGCTTGTGACTTTCAAAGGTAACAAGATGTCCATTATATATGAATGCACTCACAATAGCAAAATCGAAAGCATGTGAGCGTACCTTAAATAGTTTGGAGTAGTTTGGTAGCGCCAACACCAATTCCTTCATCATAGTGGCCTTCAAATCATTAAAGGTGTGTTGGCATTTTCTCTATCCACTATTATGTTTTTGTCTTTTCAATAACTTAGTCAAGGGTGTTACTCTGGCTAAGTATTAGGCAATAAAGCATATGTAATAATTCACTAAGCTAAGAAAATATCTTAACTCCATGACCTTTGAAGGGGCTTCCCACTCCTAGTTTACCTTCATATTGGACCCATTCATTTGTAAAATTCCTTACTTGATGACATGTTGGAGGAAATATACCTCTTCCAAGGTGAAGGAACATTTTTCCTTCTTTAAGTAGAAATTGTTCTCCCTTAACACCTTGAATAGCATTTTCAAGTGCTTGATATATTCATTTAATGAATTGATATACACTACAACATCATCTAAGTAGACCACCATAAACTTGTTCATATATGGATGGAGCAAATCTTTCATCAATGTGTAGAATTTCACTAGAGCATTGGTTAAAATGAAAGGCATAACTAACTATTTGAAAAGTCTATACCTCATTACACACGTTGTCTAACAAGCTAATGCAAACTCACCAAAAAATAAGAACATCAAAATCTTGCATTGCCTATACAGTTGTTGGGGAAAGACAAAGGTTAAGATCTCACACTGCACAAAGGAAAAGAAGCTACATCAAGATCAAATCTTTTTAGGATGACAAGATTGGGTATCAAAAATGATGTCGAAGCAAAAAGTGACCAAAAGGTCACAAGGTGGTTACTAGCTAAAGGAAGCCAAAAGGAAACCCATGTGCAATCCAACGTGGAACGTCATAGCCAAATCTGTTTTGTGGGATGACCACCAAAGGTCTTCTTCCATTGGAGAAGGCGGCTAAAGTGTCACTAGTTAGTAAACTTCTGTAAGGACAAGAAGCCTCACTTTGTTTTAAGCTTCTTTTGTTAGCTCTTTAGTTATGAGGTTATATAAATATATATATTTTAATTAGGATATAAGCTTTTTAGTGCATTGTAATCTCCTTAAAAAAAAGATTGAAACCTTAAGAACAAGGTTCCTTTATGAGGGGGAGGAGTTATGTTTAGTTTATTGGGTATTTTCAATTGTCTTTGGTTTTGGCGTTTTACGCAAGTTGTGTGAGGCTAGCCATAGTTTTTTAGCACAAGCCATGTAAGCAGCTTATAAAAGACAAAAGAGGGGTTCAAAGGAGGCTTGTTAGTCGTTGAATCTCGCTAGAAAAGGTGAATTGGGTGTAGCATCCCTCACTGCTACTTATCGTTCCTGTTTGTACTAGTTGAAATCACTCAATCACCCAATCATTTGTAAGAAAATTGATCTCGTGTTTGCTGTTTCTTGGTTTGAAACACCTTGATTTTCTCAAAAATCGTAGTACTTGTAATTTGTTTTACTAAGAATAAGGTTCTCTATACATGCTTTTTGTTTATACAAAAGCTGTTTTTAAGATAAATTTAAGAAATAAAAACTTTTATTTTTTCTTATCAAATTTGATTTGCATACTCTTAAGTAAAAATAGGTTCAATAAATTAAAATAACTCTACAGTTGCTGCTTGATTATGTGACTAAATCATTTTTTTCTGAAAAATGAAAATAAAATTGTTCGTATGGATGTTATTTTTATTATGTAGTTTTCTCATTCATATTTTGCACACTGATGAGTTTATTGACCAGCAAAGGCTCATCATCTCAAGCCTAGCTTACTTATGTTTTCTTTTGGCATGTAAGAGACACATGGAGATTCTGTTATTTTGTGCGCCAAAAGCATGAAAACATCAACACAGATGGGGGAGCAATCTAAAATAAAAGAAACTCAACCGAAGCAATAAGTACAAAGCCTCGCGCGGGACCATTCTGGGCTTCATGAGAACCACCAAAGTAGTAGCTATAAATCACCAGCAAACAAATTGTTAGACTGAATTCCAATATACAATATTCATGCACTAAATACCAGCATGTACAAGCCTAGATTGAAGTTCACCCTGATATTGAAGTGCAGAATAATAGTTCAAGCACCGGTTTTTGAGTGAAGAGGGGGACTGGAGTATCCTAGAGAACTTTGATTAGGTCGCAGTGCGAGACCATAATAAAAAGGAAAAAAAAAAAACAGAAAAGGATATTTGGCAGTGGGATCAAATGCATAACCCAGTAGCTAACGTGATGACAGACAAGGCACCATGTAAGAAGGTTTCTGATATAATTGCACGCAACAACATCTGAAACATTTAATAGATACATTCTTGAAGTAGAAGATTCTGGAACCCAGGACTCTAAAGCTTTGTTTATTCACGTTATTCTTTATAGGACTTTGATGACATGAAATTTGCAAATACAGTGGAAAGAAATAAGAGGATATATGTTATTATCAGCAATGAATATCGTATTTACATCATTTTCAGATTCTCTATATGAAGGACTCCCATCATTGCTCTTTCCTCTCCTCTGTGATACATACCTAAGAAAGCTAAAATGACTAGACAAAAATAAAAATTTCACACAGCCTGACATACTACTCAGAAATAAACGCCAGAATCAGAATAAGCTTATATAGAACTACCTTTGTGAAGTTTGGTTTAGATGTAAGGGCTTGTGTAGCAACTATTGGGAGTAACTCTGTACATTTAATATGTCTTATCTGTGCAACCGACGGCCACCGCCAACTAACCTGTGATTCAATGAGAGCAGATCACATATAGTCTCAACATGCATATATTACTAATCAGTGAATGTCCAACTAGATCAGCTTAAGCAAACCAATTTCTTGTGAAGATTCATCTCCTTGTCAGAAACATTTTTCTGAAATTCAGAACCTGAGAGAAAATCTATTTATCTACTGTGCAGAACCATTTTTTGCTTTTAATATTATTTTTTGTTTTTTGAGAATTTAGGATCATAGAAAGAATAGTATGCCTTCCCTCTTTTTAGAAACTCAATGATTAGTAATTTCTTTCCACGGGGCAGTGCTTCTTGCCTGTAAGGATTTTGGACCACTCTCCAATGACTGTTAAAGGAAAGGAAACATTCAAATTCTTCAATTTTTGAATGAACCAGCCTCAATTCCTACCCTAGTCAAAGATTTGGAGAGAAGATGTCAGGGATCCTAAATGTTTTAGCTTCATATGTTTGAGGTACTTGAAAAAGCTTTTAAAGAGTTTTAACTCTAATCGGTTCTTTGATCTCTTGAAAGCTGTAAACTTCTAAGGACAATTTCTTCAGAATTCAGAGGCTGCTTTTAAAAAGATAGTCAAATTGTGCTTCGATCATAGCAGAACAGAAGTAACATTCTTAATTCAGAAATTAGAAGGCCAACGACTGAATTGGTTGATTAAAGCGGCAAATACATTTTGATGTGATAAAGGGTCTCCGTAGGGGAACTAAAATTGTTTCCACTTGTAAAGAGAGTGACACCAAGCTTGATAGCTCCTCAATTGTTAAAACAAAGATTATATAGAATTTCAAAAACCTTGAAGGAAAAAGAGACACCTTTTATCTCTCAAGGGTAACTAGGCTTAAGGATCTCAATAGACTTAATGCACGCTTCCCAAAGAACTCTTGTGGTATGTTGAAGATGTTCTAGTAATCGTTGTTAAGTAGCTTTTGACTTTGCTGCCTGGTCGGCAGTTCTTCTTTTGGATTCTAGCTAAGATAATCTGGAATTTTGTGATATACATTGAAGAATATGTTCAAGTCTTTCAAAAATATTACTATTTAGTTAAACCACCAAAAAACCAGCTTTCTAGATCTAGTTATGGCAAACCACATTCTCCATATGTGCTTAGATGTGGATCACAAGCTAGCTCTCAGATCTCATTTGTATAAAACCATTTTGGATATACACAAGGCACAACAAAAATTGTCAATCCTTTTTTTTTTTGGGTTGATGGGTTTTGGTTACTGAACATAAATTTAAGTTTTGAATATAGATCCAAATTAGTTTTATGAGACAATACAATAGAATGTTATTTATCTAGGTTACTTAAAAGAGATCAGATCCACTGCCAAAACCTTGATGCCTAAGGTTCCCCATGCGACCATCTTAAGGGTATCAAGCCCATTGTTGGAATTCTTGAGAAGTTATTCCACTCTAATGGTCTTTTTAAACGGAAAACCATGGAGTAAAAACATAGCACACAAACTCAATAATATGGAGTCAAAATATTCTTTCATACAAAAGGATGTCCAAAGTCCACTTAGCCCAAAAATTAAGAAGCTTGTTCAAGAAGCCACTAGATGGAACTCCAGAAAACCTAATGGTTATCACGCATACACTTGGTTAACTGAAGAATCCAGCAGATAATTTGTTGCTTTAGCCTCTGGCGTATTGTGCAATGGCAAGCTTTGCCTTTTAAAATGCTCAAATCGTTATACATATGGCCTTTGATTACTTGTAGAGTTGGGATTTTTGCACTTTCAGGTGATATATATTGTGTTATTGTAATAAACTTTGGGAAACCGAGAATTCTAATGAAAGAATATTTCGACTCCACGTTATTGAGTTTGTGTGTTGTGTTTTTACTGTGCTAATTTCTATCTAAAAAGGCCTATAAATCTGTATAGAGTATTGCCAAAGGAGTAAAGGCTGTTTCCTAACCTGGAATAATTCTTTTGGTTTACAAGCATATTACATAGAGTATTGCCAAATGTTAATCTAAAAGATTTACATGTAAAAGTCCAGCATATTTCAATTTCCGGGGGGCTGTGGGATTTATAGAAGGTTTACGTTTCAAAGTCCAGCTAATTGGATAAACCTAATTAGTTTTGAATCCACTTGTAATTGTTCAACGACCATTAATAAAACAAACAAACTCATGAATGCTGTAAAGTCACCAGGCCATGGCTTATTGGTTTCTGAGGGCTTTCTAACATCAGAATTATGTGAACTTAAGGAAACGGATTAATTTGTGTGCCAGATTTTTCTCCTTTCTAATCAGACGCAGCCTATGCCTACTTGCATCTATTTCTAGATCTCTACCAAGACCTTTCTACGAAAATCAACCCCCAGTGCCACCTAAAGTGTCATACGCAACATTTTCTCCAACAATTAATGCTACAATCAGGTTCAGATGTCGATGATCTATCAACAAAAGTGGATTCAATTAAGAGGCAGTCAAAGGCAGAGACCGTTGGGCAAAATGAAAAAGCTCAAAACAACCAATTGAAGTTACCAAAGTAGATCATGGAAGATTAAAATAGTTACTACGAGCAAACAGGTAATGGTATCCAATTACAAGATACAACGACCAGCTTATAGCTACCAGGACTATGGAATTAGTAGCAGCAGGTATGAACTTTTCAAAGTGACATTGAAGTCCCTCTTTCAAGATTGTGTAGTGCTTTTTTCCTTGGAAAACCTATTCAGTCGTTCCTATAGTTTGCCCAGTCTTGATGCCTAATCAAACTTTATTTTGAGAAGTTGGCTATTGAGAATGACAAAACTACTGGGAATGCACAAAAAGAAAAAGGATCTGAAGGTAAAGATAATGACGTACCTTGCTATAAGCAGACAATGATGCTTGTGAGCTAGACGAGTCAAAGAGCTTTGATGTAGCACAAAAAGAGAATTATAGTTAGTACAGCATCGCAGAGTTAAGGACCCACTGTTCTGCCCTGTTTTGCCATCCGTTGTCGATCATCTTGATCTGCATTGTCTTTTATTCATTTTACCCGAGCAACGATCCCACCCTTGACGTAAAATCCAGCGAATTATTAGCGCAAAGTCTCTTCACCTAGAAAATTAGACTGACAGGGTTTATGATTTCAGATGGCGAAAGAGAAATCAAAACTAGTCCTATGCCACAGAGGATCATTATAGAAGTCCAATATAAGTATCAGATCAAACAAGTATCTTAAAGAAAACTTTATTGGATAAGTTAAGATGTGAAGCACAAAGAAAAAGAAAAAGTGAGAACTTACCTTTCCACCAAATCAAGAGAGAGCAAGCTGCTTTTTTTCCAAAGAGAAAGAAGAGAGGATAAGATCTCCTACTGAATTCTAGTAAATCAAATTTGATTTGCACTCCAGAGGATCCTTATAGAAGTCCAATATAAGTATCAGATCAAACAAGTATCTTAAAGAAAACTTTATTGGATAAGTTAAGATGTGAAGCACAAAGAAAAAGAAAAAGTGAGAACTTACCTTTCCACCAAATCAAGAGAGAGCAAGCTGCTTTTTTTCCAAAGAGAAAGAAGAGAGAGGATAAGATCTCCGACTGAATTCTAGTAAATCAAATTTGATTTGCACTCCAGAACAGGAAGAAACAAAAAAAAGTTCAAGCTACCATTCACACAAAATCAATTAGGTCACTATATTTCCACAAGTCTTCCCTTCAAAAAGCATTCCTGCGCCTGGGAGGTGCAGGGTTGGGAGAGAGAGAAAGAGAAATTGATAGTACGAAGAATACTGAAGCTGATAATGCGAAACCAACCCTAGTTTGCTCAAGCACAGTGGGCTTGAAGAAGAAGAGTAATGAAAGCGGCCAGTCCAGGCTTATGGAGTTCGCGAACTGCATGGATTTGTAATAGGGCCTGGCCAAGATCTCCCAGTTTCATTTCTTACTCCTGCTTCGTAAGTCGTTATCGTCGTTTCCAGCGCTGTTGGCATCTTCTACAACCAGATACAAAGCCACCTCTGGGGTTTTACCACTAAAAATTCTTAGAGAGAGAGAGAGAGAGTAAAGAACAAGTAGAAAACTCGCTTCCCTGTCTGGCCAAACAGAGGATTCTCGGAACCTGAAGTTCTCTTTCCGTACAAATAGCCATGCCGATCTCTGGAGAGATGTAATGACTTGTCTATAAAATCTGAACGTCACGTCCCTCGAAACCCCCGCAGCCAGGAGACTAGAAAGCGTTCACTTCTCGAGGATAATATGCATTTTCACCTCCTAATTTTAATTTTTACCTATTAATTATATATATTTCAAAGATATATATCTTGAGGATATATGGAAATGTTATTTTTGGACTTGGGATAAAGAATTTTTTGAAACATAAATATATTTTCAAAGATACCTCTTATGAAGTATAAGAATTAACTATTTTAAAATTGGTTAAAGAGAATAATAGATAAGCAATAGTTTGAATTTTTTGTTTTTTTATTCAGGTTGGATGAAGGGATCTAAAAGGATTTATTTCAAAAGGAGATGTCTTGTCACACCACTCAAGTGTTAATCTCTCAAAGTACTCACAAGTAAATACTATTGGGTTTCTATATTAGTTTTATAGTAGTTATATTTCATACTACTTTCTTAATGAGAAAAACGAATTTAAACTTTTATTTAAAACTTACTCAAACTCTGTAAACATTTTTATTTGAAAACCTTTTCCATTGTCAACAATTTCATCAATACTTAAACGTGAACGAGACATTAAAAACATGACAGTTTGAATCATAACCCAAGGGGTACCACTCAACGATGGAGAGGAGATTATTTATTACATACTTAAATTTAGGCCCTAAGTATTAGGTTGAGCCAGGCCCAAGTATCCCTTTATATTCCATTGCATGTGACGTATAAGTGGGTTATATGGTATCAATATAATTATATGTTTGCTTTTAGTTTTTCTATGTTTTACCCCACTTCCCATGGAGCCCTCTAGGTTCCTCTTCTATCTTAACACCATCCTACCCAGACATACAACCACGCACCTTGTCGTCAGTACTAGCTACCTATTGTCATGATGGCAACTTTGGTATGAAAGCCAAATATTCTACAATCATGAGTTTGTTGAATAAAGCTTCCTACCGATCTTATTCCTTGGTAG
The DNA here is from genome assembly GCA_028551485.1 of Casuarina cunninghamiana. NCBI lineage: Eukaryota > Viridiplantae > Streptophyta > Magnoliopsida > Fagales > Casuarinaceae > Casuarina > Casuarina cunninghamiana. The sequence goes on from CM052371.1 coordinate 11,050,691, forward strand.
GGATGGAAGCTTGGTGTAAGGAGGGTCAAAATCGTCTAGCTAGCATATAGTTTTCCCCCACAAATGCAAATGGATTGGCTAGAGTGTCTAGCTAGAAAACAAGGGGGTGGGAGTTGAAGTAGAGGACGCACAACATCCTTTTGCTCCAATCAACAAGCAGCTCAACGGCCAACGATTGAAGATGAGACAAAAGTTGAAGACTCGTCCCTAAAACCTCTTTACCCGCCTAAGCTTGACATGGATCAGGAATTGGTAGAAGAGATGCTGACAAGCCACCCACCTTGCTGCTAGTTCCAATTACCCTTTGTTAGGATGGTAACAATGGTACCAAAGCTGATGATGATGCAATCATGTGATTGTTGGATAAAGTTTCTTGCGGATCTCGCTCGCTAGTAGCGATTATAGTAGAAATGAGCGATGTTTTAATGGAAATAAAAAAAAAAGATGGAAGCTTGCGTGAGGAGGATCATAATGTTGGAAATTTAGCCTCAAATGAGGCTTTTTTAGGATAATCAATCATAGAGAAATAATAGTGGGTTTTAGTATATAAATCAAGTAGGTTGAGAACGTACTGTAATTATCCCTCTTTTCAGCTGTAAGAAGGTTAAATCTTCCTTTCTATTCTCTCTTGTACCAGCTTCAATGAGGCTACCAAAACGTTGCTTACATAGAGGAAGAAGGCAACAAGGGAAGTGTGCTTGCGTTAAACCCTTTCTACTGTATATGTGACAACTCGCTCAATCGGTTGAATGATGAACAAGCATTTTAGTTAAACGGTGAGAGAAGAGTCACTAGGTAACGTGGCAAAATGCCCTATAGGGCATTTTCCATGTTAAATGCAATAAAAGGTAATAAATAACCCTATTTCTAATTTCTTCCTATAGTAAGAATTAGAGTATATAATGGATAGCTAAAGATGGGACTTAACCTATCAATAAAGGTGTCCATACAAATAGTCTTACTCATCCACATCTATAAGATGGATGAAGGCCCACACTAGCCAGTTCCATATATGCAATAAAGGAAATATATGTACAATTTTTTCAATTAAAATGAGCTATAAGAATCATATTGGCTTGCCACGATAGGAAATGTTAGTTTATGTATCATTGATATAAGCCCACATTACATGGACTTATACAATAAGTCAACACAGAATTATATGGCTAACATATAGGTTTCCCCAACCAACATAGACAGACCTACCAAAGTTTAGTTGAGGAATAAAGGGATGGAAATGGAAGTAGAAGAGGCATAATAACTTTCTATCCCAGTCGACAAGTAGCTCGATGACCAACTAGTTTAAGAAGAGATGGAAATTGAAGACCTAACCAAAAACCCTATCAATTAGACTGAGCTTAACTTAAATCCAAAATTGGCAAAAGAGACACCAACATCTACCCTAGAGCCGTTCTTGTCTGTCAACCCATAATGGATCCAATGTTGACATTCATCAAGGCAGGAAGGCACAACTTCAGAGCCACTTGGAAAAGCCTGATTAGGCATTAAAACTATTGCTAGAAGTGGTTAGTTAAAGCACGTGACAAAAAGGCAGAAATTGACATGTGGGTAAGATGTAACAAAATCATTGGGCAAAGAGGACTCCAACAATGGGGAGCCAGAACGATCCCCATGTAAGAAAACTTTAGTTCTCATAAAGACAAAAATAAACTTTGCAGGATCTACGTAGTTAGATTTAAAACACCATTCTTGAATAAACAATAAAATGAAAACTAAAGAAGAAACATTACCGTTCTTTCAGTCCATTCGCTCTGTGTTGAAGACCCACAAATGATGAAAGGTCCTCTAGCTTAGGTGATTATCCTTTATTCTCATACAAAAGCACTAGCTCGATAAAAGAACCTAGGGTTATGCCTTTTGTAAAAGTGAATAGAATGAAGCCCTAAAGTTGTATAGTATGAATATATACTATGAGCTAAAGGATAGGACTTAGCCCTAACTTTATGTGCTACCCAATTAGGTCCACTCATCATAGCCCTATTTGGCTAGCCATGATCCACATTAGCCAATCCATATTTCAAAACCTGTAGGCCAAATTAATATAGCTCACCTTTAGGTAAGCCCAAATAAAATTAGGCTGACATTCTCTCACTTGGGTTATATTAATGTAAAATTGAATGTACCTTTATATTGATCCAAAGACAACTCTTTACAACATTCTCATCACATGAGATTTCAAAACTTTGAATCACGACAATAACTATACCTATTAAGTGAAACAACATTAATCATGATCACAAAAGTTCTTAATCTCATTGATATGGATGAATATGGTAGTGTGACAACCATATAACACTACAATGACTTCCTTAAGTGTTATTTATATTGTCAATCTAATTCTCTCTCCTTTGATGACAAAATGTCATCAGGGAATATACTTTATAGTTCCAACGAACCTTCATGTCTTATTCTTAATAACTCAAGTTTAACTTCATGTGTTACAAGACATCCTTATGGCTAACTTGTTCTAGCCAATACTTAAGGTTTACACCTCCCTTCAGACTTTTACTTGATATATATACATAAATATATATAAAAAGAGAAGATTAAAAGCTCTCACTATACAAATGCATCATATGATGCCTCTAAGCCCATGCTATTGACATGTCTTTCAACAACACAAGGGTATAGACTTTTAATAAGTGGATCAACTAGTATATCATTTGTACTAATTAACTTAACTAAAATTTCACCTTCCTTAATCTTTTCCTTTATGGTTAAATACTTTATGTCTATATGTTTGGATCTTTCTAGACTTTGTTATTATTAATATACAATACTACAACACTTTATCATAGTATAACTATATTGGTTTATTAACAAAAATAGAGTCCTTTAATTCTCTTATGAGGTTCTTTAGCCAAACAAGTTGAATGGATGCTCCATATCATGGCATAAACTCATATTACATGGTTGAAGAGGTAATCAATGTTTGTTTTGAACTTTTCCATGAAATGACTCCTCTTACCAACATAAATACATAACTTGATGTAGATTTTCAATCATCCTTACATCCAGCAAAATCTGAATTTGTACACCCAATCAACTTTAATTCATCTACATACTTGTATGTCAACATATAATCTTTTGTTCTCTTTAAGTACCTCAAGACTTTTTTAACAACTACCTAGTGCTCTTATCCAAGATTTGATTGATATCTACCAAGAAATCCTATTACAAAAGCTATGCTAGGCTGTGTATAGACTTGAGCATACATAATAATTTCAAGTGCACTTATGTATGGTATATTTAATGTTTTCTCTACCTTTGTCTTAAGCATGTTCTTTATTTAATTTATCACCTTTAAAGATAGGAATCTTTTCTCCTTTACAATCTTGCATGTTGTACCTCTCGAGAATTCAGTCAATATATGCCTTTTGAAAAAGCCCCAATAACCACCGGGAATGATCTATTTGAATCTCAATCCCTAAAACATGAGTTTCTTCACCAAGATCCTTTATATTAAATTGAGTTGATACCATTCTTTGGTCTCATCAAGTAACTTATAATTATTACTTGCAAGAAAAATATCATCCATATAAAGGATAAGAAATATTATAGTGCTCCCATTAATCTTGGTATATATACAATGATCCACTCTATTTTCCATAAAACTACATGAAGTGATAAAATTGTCAAATTTTAAGTACCATTGTCCAGAAGCTTGCTTGAGTCCATAAATAGACTTCTTTAGTCTACATACAAGTTTTTTTTCTTCTTTCCCTACAAATCTTTTAAGTTATTTCATATAGATTGTTTCATCTAGAGTCCCATTCAGAAAAACATTTTTAGCAACTATTTGGTATAATTCCATATCTAAATGAGCCACTACAACCATTACAATTCTAAAGGAATCTTTAAAAGAGACAAGAGACAAAGTTTCATTATAATTTATGCATTCTTTCAATGTGAAACCTTTTGCAACTAGCCTAGCTTTAAACCTTTCAACTTTCTCAGTATAACTCTTTTTGGTCTTATATACCCATTTACAACTAATAGGTTTACAACCCTTAGGTAATTCAACAAGCTCCTAGACATTATTATGCTTTATTGATTGCATTTCATCTTTCATTGCATCTAACCATAAATTAGCTTGAGAACTCAACATAGCTTTTATATAAGTTATTGGATCCTTCATAACTCCTATATCATAATCATGTTCTTCCAAATAAACTAGATAATCCATATGAATATTAGATCTTCTTTTTCTAATTGACCTTCTGAGTGAGGTTTCAATATCTTGATTTTGAACTTGCTGATCTACATTTGGATTTGTATTAACAACTGGTGCTACTAGTCTAGGAGTACTTATTTTTGGTACTGTAGGCAACCTTATAGTTTGAATAGGTAAAGAAATTGAGACTGATGTATCTATACCTTCGTTGTCTTGAACAATTAGAGAACTACTTACCTTTTACACTACATTAGGCTCCAAAAATTTTGTAGTTTGAGATTCTACAATTCTCACTCCTTAAGAAGGGTTATAAAAGCAATATCCCTTTGAATGATTAGGATAAGAGACAAAATAACACCTTGTAGTCCTTCAATCCAACTTACCTAGAGTTGAGTTATACAACCTTACTTCTACAAGATATTCCCAAACTCTTTCGTAGGAACCCGATTAAGTATATAAAGAGTTGTTTTCAAGCTTTTCCCCATAAGAAATCAAGCAAATTCGTCCTCTTCACCATATTCATAAAAGTCTTATTGCGTCTTTCAATTACACCATTTTGTTCAAGACTCTATAGCATAGTAAATTGAGTAATTATTCCAAAGTTTTCTAAATATTTGACAAATGGACCTTTAAGCTATTCAACATCATCGTGTTTACCCTAAAATTCTACCCCTCTATCAGATCTAACAACCTTGATTGTTTTTTCCAATTGTTTCTTAACCTTATTCTTGAAAATCTTGAATTTCTCAAGAGATTCAAACTTCTCCTTAATCAAGTACAAATAACCATAATGGAAAAAGGCATTTATAAATGTAAGGAAATATACATTTCTACACTAGGTTGCAATATAGAAGCCATTGATATTAGTCTGAATGACCTCCAATAGGTTAGAACTAAGAATTGTAAGTTTTTTCTTTATCTTGACCATTTTACCTTTACAACAATCAACACATGTCTCTAAATCATCTTTTAGAGGAGGAAGAATGTTAATCTTTATCAATGTTTCTCAACATTGGAGACATTATAGGGAGACAAACATAACTGATATAATTTATAAGATAAAATACCGGACCTAACTTGATTTGAATTATAAAATAAATTAATCATAGAATTCTTTATTTCAAAAGTATAAACATTCATGTTCAAAACAGAAACTAAAATTAAATTCTGCCTAAAAGATGGTACATAAAAAGTGTTCTTTAACATCATTCTAAAACCATAATCAAGTGTTAAAGCAATGTCTCCTATAAATTCTACGTGAATTTTGTCATTATTTTTAACCATAAGCTATAGCTCATCTTTACTTGGTCTCTTTTTGTTTATGAACCCTTGAATGGTAAAAGCAACACGATTATTTGCACTGGTATCTAGCCACCAAGAACTTGATGGGACTATAGATAAATTAGATTTACAAACTAAAACCAAAGAACTGTTACCTTCAAGCTTGCGCTTTAAAAGCCAAGCTTTGTACTTGTTGCAATCTTTCTTCATGTGACCTTTCTTCTTATAGAAGTAACAATAGTCCTTTTTGAAGAATGACTTCTTAACCTCAACTTTATTGCTAGATAAGTGTACATTCTTAGAGGTTGAAGGAGTAGCTGGATGACCATGAGAAGTTGCTCTTCTACCCTTACCCAAACTAGAGTTGGTTGAAAAAATAATCATAAGAGACTTATCTTTCTTCAGCTTTTCTTTTTTAGCAACAACTTAAGCAATAAACTCATTAAAAGACCAACTCTCATCTTGAGAATTATATGTAGTCTTGATAATTCCAAATTCTGGTGGAAGAGTGATCAAGGCTTCATGAACAATATAAGCATTAAAAAGGTTAACTTTTAATGCCTTAAGCTTGGTCTAGTAATCAACCATTCTAATGATGTAATTCTTTACATCACTAGTACCATCATACCTCATATTATACAATGCTTGAAGAAGTGTCCTAGTTTCAGCATTAAAGGAGATATGATACTTGTGTTCTGTGGCCTCTATAAATTCCCTAGTAGTGCCATCGACAAGCAAACCACTTTTGTGGTGATCAAGAATTGACCTCTTCATTGACAACAAACAAATGTGATTACTCTTTGTCCATGCCTCAAGTGCTAGTTTTTGCTCATCACTGAAAGCAACTGACTTATCCATAGTTAAAGCAAAATGTAGACCTACCATTTCTATAGCAAATATAATGTCTTCCTTCTATCTTTTGAAGTTCGAACCCGTGAGAGTCTCAATAATGATCAAATGGTTGTTGATGGGAATAGTGACTAAAATTAAGCTCCAAGGTCAATAATATATGAGTACAACATGAATTCAATCACATGAACTCACACTAAGAGATTCACAAACTTTATCATGTAAACACCTTTGGGCAGAATACATAACAAGTAATTGTAAAATCTCTACATAGAAGAGGTCATGAGAATATCCTAATTTTCATAATCTACCACCTTTGGGTGTGTATATATTAATCCAATCAGTTTAAGCTCATGCATTTCTAGCTATGTATCACCATATGTTCCAATATACAATCATCTCATTTGGAAGTATGACTACACATTAAAAGCAAAGACATCCTTCATTTGCATGAGAAAAACCTTTTGAACAAAATTAAGATGTGTCACTTTGGTAGTCACAACCTAATTGGATCATTCTCATACTACAAAACATACTTTATGTACTTATTCACATAATTCATCAACACTATAAAAGAATTAACTCAATGCATGCTTCATTTAGATTTACCATAGTAAGCATACTAATTATGTGCTAAATATACTAAAATAAAACATAATGCATATTTACAACAATAATTTACAATTAACTATAACTTAACATGATATCAAAACGAAAATATGTTAATCATAACTTAGGAATGTTAGAATTAAATCAATGTTTCAACTAACATGCTTCATGAACTTTAAGTAATCAAAATTAACTTATCATATGCTCAAAACATATAAAATAACATATTAGAATCGCCCTCACACACCACCACAAACAATCTGGTCAACTTGGTTAACTTTTGATTGTTGACCATTAACCATTGGCCATTGATCAGGTTACAAGGTCATGTTGATCATTGATCCGTTTCACTTGAATGGGCTAGAACGGCTTGACCCAAGTGGGCAGAGCGAGTTGACCCAAATGGGTTGGACCAACCTAACTTGAATGGGCCGGCTTGACTTGAATGGGCCAAATCGGACTGAGCTGACCCTAATGGGCCACACCTAGCAAACCCGGATTGGTTTCAACCTTGATGACCTGAGTTTAGGTTTGTTTGGCTTGATTTGTCTAGATCACATTGTGGATCGGGTTGACCCATGAATTGGATCAGAATTTGTTATTCAAGTTGAAAATGACTTAAATGAACTGCAAACGAATTCATTCGTGATTCAAAAATTCATGCATTTCTACATGAGTTGGCCACCCATAAGCAGCATAGAGCTGTTAGAAGATGGTAAAAACCACACAAATTTAGCTGATTAAGCCCCAGAATTGACAAAAAGGTAAATTCAATCCTAGGTTTTTAAAATAATTGGTAAAATCTCTAAAGTTCATAGAGATATGTTTATTTACATGATTTAGGACCACTTATAGCAATAATTAGAAAAACAAACTTGATTGGATCTAAATTTTGCTCAAATTTGGTCTGATTTTGAGATTTGGGAATTTTCTTTTTTGAAATCTTGATTTTATCTGAAGAAAAGCAAAAACCTTTTAAAAACCCACCAAATCCACCCAACAAAACATGAAATTTTGGGTTTGAGAGCTAACCTATGTTGGTTTTGATAGCACATTTAAGAAAACTTTAGGTCTTATAAAGACAAAAATAAACTTTGCAAGCTTTGTGTAGTCATTTCTAAAATACTATTCTTGAATAAACAATAAAGTGAAAACTAGATAAGAAACATTACTATTCTTTCGATCTATTCGTTCTGTGTTAAAGACCCATAAATGCTAAAAGGTCTTCTGACTTAGGTGATTATCCTTTATTCTTATACAAAAGTACTAGCTTGATGAGAAAGCCTAGGGTTATACTTTTTGTAAAAGTGAACAAAATTAAATATTAAAGTTGTATAGTATAAATATATATTATACGTTAGAGGATAGGACTTAGCCTTAACTTTATATGCTACCTAATTAGGCCCACTCATCACAACCCTATTTGGCTAGCCATGGCCTACACTAGCCAATCCATATTCTGAAACCCATAGAACAAATTAATATAGCCTACCTTTAGGTAAGCCTAAATAAAATTAGGCTAACACCCTATGCATTGCGCACAATGAATGGTTGTTGCCTGATATGTTTAATGGACTAGTCACCAAAGCCTTCTTCTTCCATCAAGGAAGGCTGCTAAAGCATCATTAGTGAGTAGAAACTTTGAATGTATAGAAATGTCTTCATTTTCTTATAGGCCTCAATTTCTATTGGACCTTTGTTGGTCTACATTTTGCTTGGGCCTTACTTGTTTTGGGCTTAGTTGGTTATGGCCTTCTTTATAAAGTTTCTAGTTATTATGTATTTTTTTAAATTTTGCAAGCAACACAGACATAGAGCCATCCATCTCATTACTAGTACCAATTACTCTTTATTAAGATGGTAACATTGTCCCTCCTCATTAGCATGCTTCCTACCTAGTAACAAAAGTGGAAAAGCTTATGTTCTTCATCATGTCTAAAAGACCTACCACATCCAACAAGATTGCAATATCAAGGTCTCAATAACAAAAATTGAAAAGTGAATATGTACAATTGAATTCATTAATTGGGCTATAGCTTGAGATTTTTGGTTGATCCCTAAAAATAATCTCTTAAAGATAGATTCCTTGAATATAATCAAAATCCATTTAAGAAAATAAGTAAATTTGGGATATTTTGTTAATTGAATTGTTCTAACGGGACTTCATAAAATTCATCTAAATTTATTTTTAAAGGAGATTTAGAACTATCTATTGATATACTTCAATATTTGTTCATAGGCATTATAAAAAAAAAAAAGGAATTTCAAGATATTAAGAATAGGAATAAAAGAATTCTTGCAAAAAAAACTCATATGGTGGAGGACAATGATAATTTCTTCTTTGTGCTAAAGTTTAAGTTAAAAGGACGATTTAGAAAGCCTATGATTTGTAATAGATAATATGGATCTGAAAGGACCAAATTACGTTATTAATTAGCAACAAGTAAGTAGCAAACAACTACTTTTTTCAGGTTATATATGTTTTAAGTTTCTTTTAAATAAATCTATTTATTTTTCTATTTTAAAATATAAACATGACTAGTTTTTTAAATATAAATTTTTTTTAAGGTTTTTCTTTTCATCTATCTTTCCAATAAAATCATAAGCCCTGCCATTTAGTCCAAATAATTCTTAATTAGCTCCAATGCAATTTCACTCTTTTTTTTTTCATCATTATAAAATGCTAAGTGGGATTAATATGTATCCCTTTGGGAAACGTAGAATAATGATTTTATGTTTAGTCCATGCCATGTTGTCTTGTTGACCTTTTAGTATGTTTCTTAGTTATTTCGTTTTAAACTTTGGTTTCATTGAATGGTTATAGAGTTATCCACTTAATTTCTAAAGATTACATTAATCATCAAAATTTTCACCAGTTGGTTTAATCAAAGGGTTCTATAATTGCTTATAATGTTAAGCTTTATCAATTCTCTTTGGAGCACGTCACCAGGAATTTACTTCTTCTTTAACGTGAACTATCCTAGAACTTCATCTCAGAATTTGATATTAGGGAAATTGTAAAATCTTGAAAAGAAATAAAGGAAATATATTATTGTCGACAAGAAACTTAGTGCAAGTATTGAAGAAATTCCATATTACATCATTCTTTTTAGTACTCAAGCTTTAGAGAACCTAACGTAACAATCAAAAGCAATTCTTAGAACCAAAAAATCCTATAGCTATAGGACAAGCTTTAGAGAACCTAACATAACAATCACGAGCAATTCTTAGAATCATAATAAACCCAAATATAGGGGATCTATTGCAACTTTTAGGATAAGCTCTTAACTATTTCATGAGCAGTGCCTTAGCAATCAGCATTTGCCACCAACAAACTAAAATTCAAACTCAAAGATAGCAAATATGGTTTAAAAATGCCTTTTTTTTTTTTTAAGGAAATGAAAGGTCTCTATAAAACTAGTATATTTATCTCAAAACTTTAAACCTATAAGAGGTGATGTCTTTTCATTTTTAAATAAAGTTTCTAATGAATTTCTTAAAAATATAAAACAAAAACTTCATACCATTTAACATGCCTCCTTATGACATACATTCCGAACTTGAGCATAACCATTCGTGATACCATATAAGTGTAAGTTTTGATTGTGGCACAATTTGTGAAGATGACAAGAAGAACATAAGCTTTAATACCATATTATAAATATATATTCATCTAAAACATTTAAGCAACAAGAGATTGAGTCTATATATCTATATATGTATAACAGATAGGATTTCTAATGGATTCCTTATAAATTTGTGACAACAACTCTACAATAGTTAACAATATTATCTATATTTTTATAAAGAATATTACCAAGTTTGACAACCCTTAATTTTTAAATCAAAGTTGTATGGCATTTCAAAATGTGTGGACTCTTGTTAGGTCACTTCTAATTTTGATTTTAAATTTCTTCTTAAGATTCTTCCCACTAGGCAATTTAAGGGTTACAAAATTGGCTTGGCTAGCATTAGTGATGGGTAACAAATAAGAGAAATTTTTTTTCCTCCTTATATGAAACTTCTTCATCCTAGATTAGGATTAGATGTATGCACTAAATTTCTAACTAATGATAACATAATTTCATTTTATTTATTTCTTGCATTTGCCATTGTCCTTAATATCAAAATCCTAAGTCTAAATATATCTAATAAGCTACATTCGTAAGAAATTATGCATGATAATTCGAGATTTGGTAGTCATTCTTGTGAACTCTTTCTTTTACTTAAGGAAATTGTTCAGGGAAATGAACTCTAATCCCATATGCCTAAGGTTACCAAAGTTAGGGATTTGGCTAGTGTCTAGAAGGACATTGTTACAAATACTATTAACACCATTTTTGGTTGCATTCTTGTACTAATTAAAAGTTTGCTAGCTTTTTAGGTTTCTTTGATGATAATTGTCAGCTAGGAAGTTTGGTAGTCTGGCCTTTTTTTTTTTTATGATAATTTTTAGCTAGGAAGTTTGCTTGTGTTGGCCTTACTTCAAGTTGATCAATTTAATTACAACTTACACCAATAAATGGAACCTGCAAACGTAAAAGAAATTTTTTAAATAGGATTATCATTGGGTCAAATTTAATGGTCCTAGGATTTTTATAGGGTTTACAAGTTAAAGTTGGAGAAAGATTTTGGAAATCTAGGATAAAGTTAATTGCATGAAGTTGTTGCTAATTTTAAGCACATGGGTGCTTGATCCTAGTTGGCTTGAATCTTGGTGTAATTCTTCAATGGGCAATACGAGAACAAAATAAACTTAGGATTGCTGGAAAAGGATCCAACGATGGCATGTTGGATTTGGATGCTTTCAAACATTATAATTGTGAAGTTACAAAATTGGGTAAGTTTATATTAATAATTTGTTGCCAACCTATGCAACGTAGACATCCATGTGGCTAATTAGCCTCACAAGTTGCTAAGAGTTGGTTGTTATGCATGGAGAGGAAGATGGCCACTGTATGATGAAATACAAGTCTACCTCTATGAAATCTAGTGCAAGCCAAAGACGTTTTAGATTACTAGATGATCTTATCACCATGCAAGAATCCAATTTGCACTGCCATGCATTGGTTAGTTAGTCAACTTAGTAGAGTAGGGGCTAAAGTATGTTTTAGGTTGTTGTTATAACAAGGATACTAGGGATTTCATGAGCTATAAAAAACTAGAGAGTAAAGGGTTATGTGGCAATTTATCTATTTCATGTTACTAAGTTTCGGTATTGTTCTTCAGAAATAAACATAATCATTTTTCTCTTTCCTATCACCAATTCACCATAGCTCCTAACAAGAAAGATATAGGCAAAAGCTTATGGTTTAATTTTCAACTTGAAGGCCATGTTATGTGATATGCCGAGCGAAAGCACAACAAGATGGTATCATATAGGCATGACCCCCTTATAAATATGTCTTAACTCGAAAGGATCAATCTTGAAATGTCCATAAAGGCAACTAAGGATAATTGCCACGGTATTGTTCTTTAGAAATAAGCACAATAATGTTTTTCTCTTTCCTTTCTCCAATTCACCATAGCCCCTAACAAGAAAGATAGAGACAAAAGCTTATGGTTTATTTTTCAACTTGAAGGCCATGTTATGTGACTTGTCGAGTCAAAGCACAACAAGATGGTATTAGATAGGCACGACCCCCTTGTAGATGTGTCTTGACTTGAAAGGATCAATGTTGAAATGTCCATAAAGGCAACTAAGGATAATTGCCACTATGTGAAAAATATAGAGAGCATTTAATGTCTAACTAATCCCACTATGAGAGAGATGAAGGTGGTCCAATTAGGTTGGTGGTAGTGGTGCATGTGGAGGAATTTCCAAAAAAAAAAAAACAACCATTGTGAAAGCATAAATTTTGGCTTTTCTTATTATGATGGCCATGAGGATTTGTTAGATTAGGTTAGCAAAGCCAACTAGTTCTTTGAATATCATAAGGCACTAGAAGAAGAAGAAGTCTATATTGTCTTTTGGAACATGGAAGGTGATGCCAAGATTTGGTTTTGGGTTCTAAAGAAAGATTTTTCCAATTAGGAGCTAACCTAGGAGACTATCTTAATTGAGTTTTGTCAAAGGTTTAGGCCTACTGCCAATTAGAGTGCATTTGAAGATTTGATATGCTTGCGTCAAGTAGGCTTGGTGGATGACTATTATGAAAGCTCTCGAAATTGCTTTTGGTAGTAGGAAAATTGTCCTCCCAACATAAATTGGAGCATCCATGAAGAAAATAGAGAGATCTAGCAGTTTGACTAACAAGGCCATCATTTTGATTAGGAAACTAACCTTGGCCAAACTGGTTGATCAACGGTGTAAAGACTTATGCTTCCATGGTGAAGAGAAGTTCACCCTAGCCATCAATGCAAGAGATTATTTATGATTAAAGGGTCATGGCTGCTTAAGGGTGAAGAAGAAGTCATCAAAGAAAGGGGAAAGCCATGTCGACTGGGAGTAGAAGAATCATAAGTTCCACTCAAGGCAATGAATGGGTTAGATTCAGCATAGACGATGAGGCTGATGGGGGAGTTTGGGAAACTTTAAAAGTATAGTACGTGTATTGATCAACTTTGAATGCTCTTATAAATTTTAATTGAGCACATGGCTAAGAGACTTGGGTTAAAGGTAAGTCAAAGGAAAAATTTTTAGGTGAGCTTCCTCAATAAGGAGAAATTGTTAGGCCTTAAACAACGTGTAAGGATAAAGGTTAGTTTACAAAGAATTTCATTTAGCATTGATTTATTCCTATTACCTTTATTTGGTGTGGACATTGTGCTTGGAATGTAGTGGTTACGATATTTAGCTTAATTTTATAAGATTTTGGGAAGTTGAGAATAGAATTATCCATTAGAGGAAAAATTCCAAATTTAAAGGCAAGAAATGTGCCTTTAAACCAACTTATTGATTGTAATTAGATAAGAAGGAACTTGCTAAGGTGGTAGAGGGGATCCTACTTTGTTTTGTTACGGTACATGAAAAAGAAGGTGACATAGGGTTGGACGATTTGGACCCACTGACATGCATGTAGGCGGGCTTGCTCTTCAAGTAGTTATAGAATATTTTCCAATGGCCTAGTTGGACTACCTTTAGCTTAGGGCCCATGATCATCAAATTATGCTAAGTAAACCTAGCAACCAATTTTAGCTTATCCCTATTGCTATCCATTTGTCCATAAGGCTAAAATTGAGAATGTGGTGGGAAAGTTGCTTGAAGCTAGCTTCATTGAACAAAGCATTAGTCCATTTTCCTTACTGGTCCTTCTTGTTAAAAAGAAGGATGGTTCTTAAAAGCTCTACATGGGTTATCAAGAGCTTAACAAAAACACTGCAATTGATAAATTTTCTTCTAATATAACTTTCTTCAGTTGCCCAAATGAGTCCTTTGCCTTTTCACTCCACTAAAAATTGCCATTGTTTAGCAAATATGTTAGTGAGGCAGTGATTTTACTAAAATTTTTCATGAATCTCTAGTAATAACCAACCCACCCTAAAACTCCCCATAACTATTTGGTGTTTACTAGTGTTTTCCAATCTCACACAATGCTAACCTTATCTTGGTCAACCATCAACCTTTCCTGATTCACAACATGCCCTAAAAATTGTAACCTGTTCTGAGCAACTCACATTTCTACCTTCTTATAAAGTTAATTTTCTTGTAAGATTGTAGAAACTAATCCCAAATGTTCCTAATGTGCATCCAAATTTTGGCTGTAAATCATAATATCATTAAAAAATACATGGACAAAATTCCTTAGATAAGGCTTGAAAATGCCATTCATTAAAGACTAAAATGTTAGCATAAAAGGCATAGCTAAAAACTAATAATATTTGTTATGAATCTAGAAGGCTATTTTATACTCATCTTTAGGCTTGATGTAGATTTGATGATACCATGCATAAAGGTTCAATTTTGAAAATACCACGACTCCCTATGATTCATCCAAAACTTCATCACTATTGGAATTGATGCCTTCACTGATATGGTTAGAGTAGTCTTGATGTACTGGCAAAGGCCTATAACCTATTTTAGTATAGTGATTCACAGCTAAAACTTGGGGTTTTCAACATATGAAAAGGAGCTTATGGCCTTGGTATTGGCTATCCAACAATGCTGTCATTACCTATTGGTTAATTAGTTCATTGTTAAAATGGATCAACAAAGTCTTTGTCAAGTTTGTGTTTAGTGTACGATCGTAAGTAAGGATAAACGAGAGAGCCAAATATTTTTAGGTGGGAAAGCGATGGTGAGATATGAAAAAGAATTTTCCAAGGGCTTTTGTGACCAAGGATTTTGGTTGGTAACATATTAATTATATGTGTTGTAGTTTCAAATACAAAGTCCCAATATTGAAGGGGAACATGGGCATGGTGAAGCATAGAAAGACCATTTCAATAATGTACCGATGTTTTCGTTCAGCGAATCCATTTTGATATGGAGCATAGGGACTCGAGATACGTTGATGAATCCCTAATTGTTGAAGTAATTGGCGGAATGCACCAAATGTAAATTCTGCGGCGCCATCGCATTGGATTTGTTTAATTTTAGTATGAAATTGATTTTCGACGAACATATGAAATGATTTAAATATTGATAGAAATTGGTCACATGATTGCAAGCAATATATCCAAGTAAATTTGGAGAAGTCATCGATAAAACAAATGTAATACTTATTATTACTGGATGAGACTACAGGGGTAGGGCCCCAAATATCAAAATGGATTAGATCTAATGGAGCCCGTGATACATTGTTTGTGCTAGGGTGGTGTAGTCGTGTACTTTTTGAAATACGACACCCATCACATGATGTAGGCTTAGATCCAACAACTTTATTTCTAGTAGAAAGTAGCAGTCTTATTACATTATCATAGGCTGCATGGCCCAATCGATGGTGCCAGTAGACTAAATTATTGGTGGAGGCCATCAACACAGTGGGTGACTACTAGGGGCCCAGCTGGCTGAGGCAATAGAGTCCACGATCATTCTTGCCCTGAAGGAGGGTCTTGCCTGTGCGGAGGCTCTGTATAAGACAGAAATCAGGATAAAATATAACCATACAATTATTTTCTTTCATTAATTGAGAAACAGAGATTAAATTTTTTGTTATATTTGGAACCACTAAAACATCATTGATTTGTGGAAAAGAGGGATTGTTTAGTTTACCAAGATGAGTAATGGGGAGTTCAACTTTGTCTCCAACAGTGACATGATGGTGGCCTAGGTATGTGTTGATGTTGTCAAGGTTGGCCACGTTGTTGGTAACATGATTGGTGGCCCCGATGTCTAGATACCAAGCCAAATCCGGAACCACCGTAGGTGGTGGATAGTTGGTGATATGAGGTTCCCTGAATGAGTGTTGTTAAGATGGAGTGGATGGTGCCTGAATATATCGCTTATGACAGCTGGTTGCACGGTGTCCAGTGCGATTGCAGATTTGGCAGATGATTCTGCGAGTGTGAGAGCGAGTGGTTTGAGCCAGTTCGCTTGTTGGGGAGTAGAAGTCCTGGGATGGCTAGTGGATGCTTGCCGATTGGAAAAATGTCGAGGTGGAGACCGCATGTGTTGCGGGGATCTTTTGGAGACAAAGATGGCTGGCAGGTTGGGAGCAGCCAACTGTTCTGCAAGCTCTAGTGTAGCCTCATGGGTTAAGAGAAGGCCTCTTAAATCCCCTCGACTCGTTGTGGCATGTTGGGAATGCACAGAGATTGTTGTAGCAAGGCTGGAATACTGAGGACCAAGGCCTTTAAATACATGAGTTAAAAACTCATTATCGGATACAGGTTCTCCGACTGAGGCAAGCTGGTCAGACAGAGAGTTCACCTCTTGCAAATATTCAGTGACCAAATGATGGCCCTTGGTCACTACTTGAAGGCGAAGTCAAAGAGTAGTAGCATTTGCAGTACTTTGGGTTGCAAACTCAGCAGCCAGAGCATTCCAGGCATCATTGGAATGCCTAAATCGAGACAGCCCAGTGACAATGGCATCTGATGAGGTAGTCAATAACCATCCTAAGGCTGTTTGATCACGAATTTGCCATTCTGTAAAAGCAGGATTTGTAACCTGAACAGTGGCACCTTGCTCATTAGTGACATTGAGAAATTCATCTGGACAGGGATAACTTCCATCCAGAATGTTAAGGAGAGCTCTAGCTCGCATATATGGAGTGAGGCGAGTTTTCCAAACTAAATAGTTTGGACCTTCCAACTGAATGCCCACAGCCGGGACAGTGATGTTGGTTGGAGCAGGGGCGGCAGTAGCAACAACTTCCATTGGAATTGTGCAGTGGAAGTAATGAAAAAAACTGAGGATCGAATAAGACGGCTTTCGCCTAACTGACGAATGATTCCAAGATAGAATTGAAAATCGACTGAAAAACAAAAGAGATTAAATAATCTCTTTAATCCTTCAGCAAATCTAAGAATGCCTTGGATCGACAAAAGTAGATGCAAAGAAGAAAATATTCACTTCAATGATTTGTCTATACAGTTTTGGCACCTTATATAGATAGGTTGCTCGTATAAACAAGGAAAGGAAATAAACCCAGAAGATATGCGTGAATCGGAAAGTTTTCAGAGTCGCCGGAAATCTGTGAAACCGTTTAGGAAAGTTTCCTATTTCCGGTTGAGAATATTAAATGGGTTTCGAATTTTTCCTTCTGTAGTCGGTAATGAATGCGACAGATCTTTCTATGTTGGGATGTTGCTGCTTCTGTTCAGATTTGGAATTATGGTGGCAGCGTTCTTTATGGGTCTCTGATTGTTGATGTTCAGAGAGAATGGTCTGCCTTGGAGAGACGATGTAGAATTACAGCAATGAGATGTGATGCTCTTGCACGTGTCCTTCATATGTGGAGTAGGAGTTATGGTGATGTGACTTTCCCTTTTGCTACAATTTTTATTGTTTAACACAATCTATGTTGGTGGTTTCAAATTAACATAGATAAAACATGAGTTGACATGAACCATGAACACAAGATGGGTTTAAATTTTCAAATTTACTCCACTGCACTTTTAAGTTCCTCAAACAAGCAATCGTGTACACCAACTTCAACCAAATATTGAAAAAAAAAATGTAAACAATTTTCCAATGACAGAAGAAAATAGATGGGAAGAGAGGCACTAATCCACAATCACCTTCTTGATTAAAAGCTAAATAATAGATGATGGTGAATATATCCTTTAATTGAAAAGACAACAATGAAAAAAACTCTTGGAGCACCAGTAGTGATAAAAGTTTATAGTTGTACCATATACGCAGTATTATTCTCTTTTAGCAACATATTTATTTATTTTATCTCCCATATTATAAATCATCATTGTGTCTACAATTCAGGTGAAGAAAAAAGATGTAGTTATTTGAGTTTTCACTACTACTCACATGAGCTATCATGGTCGAACCATGTTTAGTCTTTGTGTTTTCAATTTTCAGATATTTCCTTTCTATCCCACTTCTGTTTCTGCATTGAAGTCACATTCTTGTTTGCTTTAACATGCTTTTCTAGTATAATATAATGTTATGGGTACATTATTTCTGTCCATTCCCGTACACATCGATGAGCGTCATCGACGCTGTACTTTGAGGCTAGTCTTCTTTCTAATCACACGCAACCACTACCCACTTGCATCTGAGCCTGGACCTCTGTGTTTGTACGGCCATCAATGAAACTATCCGTATCACATCCCACCAACGCACCTTCTATTGGAATCTTAACCATTAGCACTGCTACACTTACCCTTGAGTGCCACATAGTCTAATACCCAACATTTTCTCAAACAATCAATGCTTCAATCTACCAACAAAAGAAAATTCAATTAAGAGGGATTCTAAAAGAAGTTTCATATTAAGTAAGTGGAACGCTATAAGATCATAAAACGAAGTATGAAAAAAACAATGGCAAGATACAATAATTGGCTTATATAGAAAGGAGATATGAAAGAAGATAAGACACTTTCTTTGGGCAGGCCACTCATCAGATCATAAAACTCATAAGGTTGCTTGGCCAGTTGTTTGTTCACCAAAAAAGGAAGGGGGTTTTGGATTACTAAACCTTAAAGTATGGAATAAAGTTTTGTTGGGACGATCTCTCTGGAATCTCATAAATTGCCCTAATTCATCCTTATGGAGTAAGTGGATTCATAGTACTAAATGCAGGGGAAATTCAATTATGGATCTTGACATCAAGGGAACTATGGCATGGAGTTGGAGAGGTCTTCTAAAGTTACGCCAAACTTTAACCTCTACTCTATCCAAGCCTTCCTATTGTTGTAAGGAAACGTACAAGGAGTTACGTCAAGTGAGCTCTGAGGTTGAATGGTATAATTTGATCTGGTCAGGAGGAATCAGCAAACATAACTTCATTGGTTGGCTCATATGTAGAGACAAACTACCTACGGCTGCAGTGGTTTCCCGATGGCTTTCCTCAATTGATTTGCATTGTGATTTTTGCGGATCTAACTATGAAAATAGATCTCATTTGTTCTTTCAGTGCACTTGGACTAACCAGGTTTGGAGAAGTATTCTAGCTCAACAAGGTATTCGTAAGGTCATCCTTGATTGGGAATCTGAATTGCAATGGATGATTAAAGCAACTAAGGGAAAGGATTTAGCCGCAAAATTTCTCAAGCTTTCTTTCTTAGCGTGTCTTTATTGTATATGGTTAGAACGTAATCGTAGACGTTTTCATAATAAGTCTATTGATATTTCAATGTTGTTAGCTAAAATCAGGAGAGTAGTCCGTGGAAGAGCTTCCTTATTTAGAAATATTAAACTCTCTCAAGCAAATGTTTTGTTGAGTCTTAGTTGGAGAATTCCAAACTCTATTTTTTCCTAGATGAATTGTAATGCTGGGGTATGCCCCTAAGCTCTTGTATTACCTTTTATTCTTCGATGAATAAACTCACATATTCATCAAAAAAAAAAAAAAAAAAAAAGGAGATATGAAACAAACAATGGCGAGATACAATAACTGGCTTATATAGAAGTCCCATCTTCACCTCCTTCCAAAAAGCCCCCATTGAAAAAAAGGTAGCTACTAGCACTACGCAATGAGTAGCTGCAGCAAATGTTAGCACTTCAAAGTGATTTTAAAGTCTCTCTTTTCCTCTCCCATGAGAGTTCTTAGTGTTTTGCATAAACGATAAGTATCTCTAGTACTTTCCACAGTTTTTTCTCCATGTGACGTATCCAGTACTGTTGTTTGCGTCATTTGTATATTTGTTCAACCTTGGTGCTTAATCGATCATTATCTTGTGGAGCTGAATATCCTATACTCTCTGTCTCTCTAGAAATGATACAACTATAGGAGAATGCACTAAAAAAAGGATTTGAAGCTATGAATATTGAAATGCTTTGCTATAACCACATGCGTGCGAGAGAATACCTTGAGCTGAAGCACACAATGAACAATCCTGCCCTCCAATTAGTAATCACCAAACTTGCTATTGTGTTGTCGGTCTTCTTGATTCCGTTCCTTCTACTCCATTTTCCAGAGGAACGCTGAACCTTTGTATCAGATTAATTTTAATTATCTGCGCACATAGTAGGTTTCTATAATAAGAAAAAGTCCCGTTACGCAGAAATTTAGATAGAGAGGGAGATGCAAAGTAGATTTTACGGCTTTCAAACCAAAATTGGGCTACAAATTCAGTGTACGAATCAGATCAAACAGATATTTTAAAGCAAGCAAATTCAAAATCCGAAGGCTGCAAAACTCAGCAGAGCTTGCACCTCGCTTTATGGCTTCCGTGAGGCGAAGGGAAGAAGTGTTGGGTTGGTCTAGCCCATATTTGGGAGCTTATTATTGAGTCCAATTAGGGTAATGTGGCCCTAAGGTTTAAAAAGAAAAATATAGGATTTTTTCTTTAGAGAAGAAGAGAGTGGCCGTTAAAAAGAGAAAAGAGAGAGAAAAGAAAAAAGCAGAATTTCGCAGGAATTAGAGGCCCTGCGCAACAGTTGATCAAATGTCTGATCAAGGTCGACCCGTAGTCCGATTGAGCTGATGTTTTGTCAGTAGGTTCAGGATTGGGTGTTCTTCATTGTGAACGGTTGGATCGTCGTTTGGAGCTCTTGAAGTCAGCAGATCTTGGTTGAAAATCTGGGTGATATTTCTCTAATTTTTCTTGGTTAAGTTGTTGTTTACAACTTGTTCTTTACTATTTATTGGTGATTCTATTATTGTTGAATCAATAAATCTTAGTCCTGTTGCTATTGTTAAGGACTTGATTGGGTTGTAACCTAACGATTTATATAGTGGAAATTGGGGTGGACTCCGTGATCGGTCCCGTGGTTTTTATCCTTCACATTGGAGGAGTTTTCCACGTAGAAATTCTTTTGTGTTAATTGTGATTTGATTATTCTACTTGTGATTCGAATACATTGTTGGTGTTTTAGTATTTCCTCACAGGTTCAATCAAAGTGGGAAACTTTATACGTCGTTTTTCCCATCAAGAAGTTGAAAAGTACACTAAAAATAAAATCAAAGTAGAGAGAGAAAAAAAAAACAAAAAATAAAAAAACAAAAACAAAACAAAACAAAAGGAAAAACGAAAGGAAAAGCAAGAGCTTTCCTTAAACCCAACCAAGCTTGAGAGCAAACTGGGGTTTGTACAGTGAGAAGAAAGATCTACTATAAATAAACGAAAAACACACTTGATTTTCTCTCGAGAACCGGAAGAAAAAATAAGATGAGCTAGCTAAACTTCAATCGGCCGTTCACACAAAAATCGATTCATTTGGGATATTTTGAAGACTCTTTCATGATAAAGCACTCCTACAGTGGAAAGTGAATAAGAGAGGAAGATTTCGTCCTTAGAAGGACAAAGGGGAAAAACAAGAGCAAGATGGGTTTGTAAGACGGGTAATGCGTAAAGCAGTTTGCCAAATCCTGCCAACAATCAGAAACCAACCCGAGTTTGCCCAAGCACTGTTGGCTGGAGAAGAAGAAGAAGAAGAACAACAACAACAACAATGCACCCTACCAATCCAAGCTCATTCAGTTTACAAGTTGCAAGTGGTTGTGATAGGGACCGGCCAAAATCTCCTAGCTCATCCTTTACTTTTCCTCCTTAGGTTGATGGCGTCGTTTATGGCGCTGTGGACATCTCTCGCGGAGTCTTTGCCATGGGACTGAGCATTTAAGAACTGATTTCCTGTTTGGGCCTGGAAGAAAGAGTTTGTCTGAACCTTCGGAGCCTTATCAGATGAGCTTGCTCGTCGAGGTCGCAATTCTGTAGGCACCTGCGATGTGCGGCTTACATAATGAAGAAAAAACGATTGTTTTTGGTTTTCCGTATAAACGGAGGCACCAGATCACTGGACAAAGATAAAGACGTGCTTGTACCCATTGAAGAAAAATTACCTTTTTCTAGGACAACAAGTCACTTTCACCTAGTTCCATAAATTACTATTTATAAAGATTTAATTTCATTTGTTTATGTTGAAACGACAAAAGCAAATTTGTAAGAAAAACATTTGACAATGTTTCCATTAAAAGACTTATTATTCAACCAATAAGTTTACTAAAGAGCTAATGAGATCTATTATATTATAATAAAAATTTTAATATATTTCTTTATTATAAAATTTTTTATTCATGTCTTAATAGTTTCTTTTGATTTCTTATTATCCATTTAATTGCTTTAGCTTGTACATTTCTATCGGAATATTTCAATCATTTTCTACAAATATTTATTGATTATCAATTGATTAATTATTAGAAATTAATTTTTCTATCTCCAACAACTAATTAGTACTTGACCAACTTTTTGTTGTGGAGTTACTTTTAGGTTTTTGGGTATTTTCAATCCTTTGGTTTTAAAATCTTATGTTAGTTGCGTGGGGCTTAGCCATGGCTTGCCAACACAAGCTGTGTGACTAGTTTCTAGGAGATGGGAAAGGGGTTTTAAAGGGAGGCTTATTAGTTATTGAATGAAATAGTAAGTTAAGTTCAATGACAAACTTCATTCTTTCATATAAAAAAGGTAAGCAAGATGCTCTGGTTATATAAAAGGGTTTGGTTACTTATCTTATTAAATTGCCCTTTTGGGATAGAATTCAAGCTTAGGACAAATGATATTATAACCAAATTGTAAGCTAACCCAATAGTCTTACAATTGCTATCCTTAGTATAAGGTAGGTAATGGATTCACTTAGTGGTACCTACAACTACTATCATCTAATATAGGGTAGGCACTAAGTGAACCCTAAGTGTGGGGTAGGTTGGGGGGGCCCACCCAAGTCAAAGGCAATGCAAACTTATTTATTTATTTATTAATTTTAAATGAAATTTAGTAGTTTTTATTGATAAGACAAGTTGATGTAAATATCAAACTTGTAAAGAGAATACATAGGTAGGGTATATACCTAACCCTTTATGAAATCACCCAACTTATTGGTTGAAAATTGAGTATATAATGAAAATCTTTCATGCCATGAATTACATAGGAAATTAAGTTCAAAATGAAATGAATGAGCATCCATTATTCAAGGGGGCCTGTAATGATCAAGACCTAATTGGTCTTCCCATGCTATTTTCTTGCAATTACTTGGTAATGAGTCCAATGTTGTCATTATTTGTAGCCCTATAACTAAATGACCAATATTGGTTACACTATCTGCTAGAAAATTTGCCTCATGAAAGACGTGTGAGATTTTGACTTGTGACGATAGAAATCCCAAACATTGTCTAATTTCATATTCTAAACTCCAAGGTATCAATGAAACTTTTGTAAGGCTTTGAACCATGAAAAGAGAGTCTTCTTCAATCTTTGCAACCATAATCCCATTTTGATAACATATTTTAAGACCATTCAATAAAGCAAGAACCTCTGCTCTAGCATTATTTCCTTGGCCTAGATTGACAAAAATAGCGATAATGACACTTCCCACACAAGCACCACTAATACATTATCCATTTGTATTCAGCTTTGAGGAACCTTGAGATGGACATGAGCAATGAACCATACAATCTCTACGAATCAGCGGCAATACAATTGGGATATGTATAGCTTGAAGTCTAGTGCAATCTTTCATATAAGGAAAAGAGCTACTTAGGACAAAATTCATTAATTGGAGTGTTTCAGCAAGCACTTCCCAAATCAATATTGGTATGAAAAAACATTTTTTTGAATATGCTACGTTATTTCTAGCCAACCAAATCTGCCATAGAATGTTACATCAAACTAGAGCCATTAGCATTCCTCCTTGTGTTGAAATACATACATCTTGGAACCAATCCTTACGCAAATGCAAAATCATGTCTCTTTTTATTGAAACCTGCAACATATTACAAAAATGATTCCACATGCTAATGGCCAATTCTCCATGACAGAAAAGGTGATCAATAGTCTCACATAGTGAGGAAGAATAACAATAACATTTTAAAGCAAGTGAAAAGCCATGGTTTTGAACTTTGTTATCCATAGGAAAGTCGTTGTACATCACTCTTCACATACAGAAACCAATCTTGGGGGGAAAATACTTGTTCCAAAGATACTGACTCCAATTTTTCTTCTTAATATGTGGTTGTCTATGTTCTTATATTGCTGCTATTGTAAAAGCCCCATTTCGAGTTATATCAAAGACTAATCTATCTGAATCATTTTTTAGAAGTATTTGACCATTGGAGTCAAGGTGGACTGTAGAGACTAATCCATAGCCTCAAGGATGCTTTTTTGGCTATCTTCACAAGAAGGATGCCATAAAATTTCATTTAGCAATTTGTTTATCCAAAAAGATTTTGCTCCATTCCGCATCAACCATCTACTATTCTACAAAACAAAAGGAATGTGAGTACTAAAAGAGCCCCAAAAATGTGAGGCAATGATGTTTCTAGGTTGATAATTGTTCGGTGAAATTCTACATGCAAGTGTACATGTCGAACAAGTAATATAATGATGAGATTGCGTATCGTCCTACAGGGATTAATGTTATCAACTTGACTAATTACTAGTAGTGAATTGGTCCTACAATTTATCTAGCAAGATATCATGAAAAGATGTTTCTAAATTGAAATTAAACTAAAGCAATTGACTTCCAAAGAGTTAATAAAATATGTTAAGTATGCTAGAGCATCTGATTTCACCATAGTTAGTATATATGAATTCCAATAGTTTAATGCTTGCAAGGACAAAGATGTTTATGAGATGGCGGAATTTCCTAATTTATTCACTATCCTATGTGTAGGTATAGCGAACCTACTTAACTTATTAATTCACTGTGAGTCTGTATATGAATTAAATAAGCTAAGAGCATTAAAGTCAATGAATATTCCAACTAAAGCCACACAATCAACATAGCATATGTCTACCCACATTTAATTTATGGTTGTACATTATAAGATGCATTTGCATATTTTCTCTTGTCGGTCTCAAATATGCCTATCAAATTGATTAATTGATGATTAATCACTCAATCACATTGAAGATAATAACATACAACTCACACAAATATATTGTCTCACATAACCTATTAACTAAGGAATTTATAACATCCTAACTAGGCTACATCTTAGCTCTAGCAAAAGTACTTTAGTTCATGATATTAGAATAAACAGAAATGATACAACAAATTACACAAAGCATCTAGATTAGAACAAACTAAAAAGCTGTCACCAATTGTTCTCCCTTTCAAGAAATTTCTGTGTAACTCTACACATCAAGGAGGAGAAAAGAAGCTGTCTGAAAAGAGTGACGAAATTCCTGCTCACGCGCCGCCGTCATGCGTTGCCACACGCACCACCGTATGCTGCCATGCACCGTTGTCAATCTTCACAAAAACCTCTAGAAATCGCTGATTGTGACGCCTGGAGTGCCGATCTACCAAGATCTTGAGCTAATTTGTTGTCAAACTCCACTCGGCCCCCACTGCGTCTCACCAAAAATCGCCGCACGAACTGCCTCAAATAAATTGTAGATTGACCGGAAATCTCTGTTAATGGCTGGATATGGTCCTTCCTTGCTGATCTGGTATCAGATTTGGCCGAAGAATGGTGCTTCTTTGTCGGAAGTAACGCTGAATGGTAATGTTGCTCGAAACTTGACCGGAGAAAGGGAGCTGGACGGCGTTTGCACGTTCCAAGCACCCTGATTCTGGGACAGATTTTTGGGTTCCACCACCAGGGAGAATCGGTCGGCTATCGTACAACCAGTTTCCTTTTTTTCTTTGTTTTCTTCGACTTTCTCTCACTTTCTGGTCTCGCACGCACCACCATCTCTTTCACTCGATTATTCTCCTTTCCTTTTCATGGTCCCGTGTGTTTTTTGCTCATGCGACCCACCGTTCTTTGTTTGACTTTTCTTCTTTTGTCTTTGATAATTCATTCATTCTTCTTCACTGTAATCTACTCCTTCCTCTTTCCTCACATGCATTGCTTGTTTTCTTTTCTATTGTTCTTTTCATGATTTTCTACTTCTTTTTCTTCATTTTTCTTCTATTTTGGGTTTACTGCATAAAATAACAAAATATATATAAATACATTTAAATACAAATATAATCTAATAAAAATAATATTAAATATTACCTAAAACAATCAAAATAACTCTGTATAAAATAGAGTTATCAACACTGCCAAACTTATATTTTGCTCGTCCTTAAGCAAAAGAATGAAACAACACATTATGACAATACAAAACAAAAACAAATTTTACACAAACATATTAAACAAGCTCTAAACAACATATTATGACAACATAAAAAAAAAAAATTTACTCATAAAAAGCACAAGAAATTACACACAAAAAGCACTCAACAACATATTTTAACAACACAACCAATCTTTCCATGATATTCTTCCAAACACCCCTAAACTTACAATTTTGCTCATCCTCGAGCAAAAGAACTAAACAACACATACAACCAATCCTTCCATGATATTCTTCCATTATTGCTCAACTTAACAATTCAAAGAAAAATATAACTTTCATCCAAACATTGCAATTGGTTTATAAGGTAAAATAGACTCTTAACTATGCCAACCACGTGTGTGTGTGTGTAAATCCGCATTTTTTCTCAATTGCAGGCACTCCAAATAGATCCACATTAATATACAACCTCTCAAAATCTTTAACCAAATCTCATAGCTTTGCTCTTCATTCCTCTCTCCACTAATGTAAGCCAATAATCTAACCAAGAATCAATAGGACTTTCTAGGATCTTATCAAAACTCTAGCCCCTTGCTACCTTTTTACTTCATGAAGATGATCTTTTCACTACCACTTATTCTCATTCTTTCCTGTCCAATAATACTTTGACACTAACAGAAAGCCACAATCATGTGTGCAACAATAAAGCAAAACGACATTATTTACAAGTATAACCACCTCAATCCTCTCTTATCAATGATATTCAATAATAATGCTCAAAGATCTCATTTAGAGAACTATGTGACTTGAATCTAACAAAAGATAATGAGATCTAGCAAATGCCTTTTTTTTTTTTTTTTTTTGCATTTGCATAAACATTTACAAAAACAATAAATTGTTCCACACGTAACCATTCTAATCAATTTCTTCCCATACCACATCATTTTCCTCAACTTCTCTTATGATCAAATCAACTTATACACAGGAAGCCACTATGTTCATGGGAATAGGACAATAGGACAAATTGATCAAAAGGCTAAGAGATATATATGCAGGGGTCATTCAACAAAATCAGGATAAGAACAAGGCTCAGCGGGGTAACTGGGGATAAGTAAATAATGTTAGCTTGAAAGGCTCAATCGATCCAAATATGGCCTAAATCATTTTCTTAGTCAGATGTAACCTAGGATTTCGCCTCAAGAGAAAATCAAGCAAATTCTAAGATCTGGGTGAGATCCAAGAAAATCACACACTTTACATGAATGTTCTCTGGAGATACATACAATTTCAAGAAAATGTAGACTTTTAGTGCTCAATAAGTGAATCAACATAATCAGAATCACACTTACATCATACCACAATTGCAAGTTTGAACAAAATCTACATCTTCCTAAGAATTGCCAAGAATGCACAATAAAGAATCCAATCATAGAAATCATGGTCCAACACAAGAAAAAGATTTTACACCAAAACATACTTCCAACACAATAACTTTTAACACAAAACAGATAATTTCTCCACAACATATCATAATATTTCCAGCACAACAAACACAACAAAAAACACTTCCAATACACTTCTAATGCAACAACAACTTCCACAACACACAACCTGCAACACAACCCAACAAAACAGCACACTTCCAACAATAACAGCAGCACCCCCAAACTTAAATGAAGCATTCTCCTCAATGATAAAAGGAAATAAAGCAAGAGTAAGGAACAAGGAAAACTCCCCTAATTGCAAGCTGCCAAAATGGAGCTGTGATGAGCATATGGTGACAGCTTCCTAGCCCAAAAAATGAACAAGATGATGCTTGGGTTGACTCCCAAGAAGCGCTTGCTTTATAGTTTATAGCCAAATTATCTCCAATGTTGTTGTTCAAGGAGGATGGAGGTTAATGGTAGACCCTTGCATGTCGACTCCATCGAAATAGGGCTTCAACCACTGACCACTCACCTTAAATGGCCCCTGAGTGTCATGTGCAACTTCTACCACTCCATATGGAAACACCTGGGTGATCGTGAACGGACCAGCTCATCAAGACCGTAGTTTTCTTGGAAACAATTTAAGACAAGAGTTATAAAGTAATACTTTTTGACCCACCTCAAACTCTCTCCTTAATATATGTTTGTCATGCCATCGTTTTGTCCACTCTTTGCAGATCAGGGCATTTTCATAGGCCTCATTACGCAACTCCTCCAATTCGTTCATCTGCAATAATCTATTTTCTCCTGCACATTGCATGTCAAAGTTCAAGAATTTTAATGTCCACAATGCTTTATGTTCTAATTCTAATGGCAAATGACATGCTTTCCCAAATACTAGCCTAAGAGGAGACATCCCTATGGGTGTTTTAAAGGCTGTCCTATAGGCCCAAAGTGTATCATCTAGTTTCATCGACCAATCTTTTCTTGTAGCATTCACCGTTTTCTCCAAAATCCTCTTGATTTCCTATTTGATATCTCTACCTGCCCACTAGTTTAAGGATGGTAAGGAGTTGCAATCTTGTGGGTGACCCCGTACTTACCCAAAAGTGCTTCAAATTATTTGCTGCAGAAATGTGTCCTTCGATCACTTATGATTACCCTAAGAGTGCCAAAACGGGTAAAAATGTTTTTCTTCAAGAACTTAACCACAACCCTGGCATCATTTGTGGGCGATGCTATAGCCTCTACCCATTTAGACACATAATCAACAGCCACCAAGATATAAATGTTCCTATAAAAAGGTATAAAAGGTCCCATGAAATCAATACCCCAAACATCAAACAATTCACACACAACAACATTAGTCAAGGGCATCTCCTGTTTACTAGAAATATTCCCAGCTCTTTGGCATTGATCACATGTAGCTACATAGGAATATGCATCTCTAAAAAGTGTAGGCCAATAAAAACCAGATTGTAAAACCTTGGCTGCAGTTTTGGTGGTACCAAAATGACCACCAGCTTCTCTATCATGACAATGATGCATAATGCTAGCCATTTCTTCTTCTGGGACACATCTTCTTATCACCTGATCTGCACATATTCTAAACAAGAATGGTTCCTCCCAAAAATAATGTTTAACATGAGAAAAGAACTTTTTCTTCTGTTGATATGACAATTCATGGGGAAGAATATTACTTACCAAATAATTTACAATATCAGCGTACCAGGGAGATTTTATCGATTGAAGGGTAAAAATCTGCTCATCAGGAAACTCTTCCAAGATTGGCTGCTCTTCTTCCTTTGGGTTCGAAATTCTGGACAAATGATCTGCAACTAAATTTTTAGTCCCCCTCTTATCCTTAATTTGCAAGTCAAACTCTTGCAACAATAGAATCCACCTGATTAACCTTGGCTTTGATTCTCTCTTTTCAAGGAGGTGCTTAAGAGCAGAATGGTCAGAATAAACTATAACTTTTGAGCCAATAAAAAAAGAGTAAAATTTATCAAAAGCAAATACTATTGCCAAAAGTTCTTTTTCTGTTGTTGAATAATTCAATTGTGCAACTGATAAAGTCCGACTAGCATAGTAAATGGTGTGAAGAACTCTATCCTTCCGTTGTCCCAAAACATCTCCCACTGCAGAGTCACTTGCATCACACATCAACTCAAAAGGCAAATCCCATTCTAGTACAATCATGATTGGTGCTGATATTAACTTCAACTTTAGAGTATTAAGAGCCTGCAAGCATTCATAAAAAAAGTTAAACTTAACATCTTTCTCTAACAAACCTGAAAGGGGTCTTGCAATCCTTGAAAAATCTTTTATAAACTGCCTATAAAACCTTGCATGCCCCAAAAATCCTCTAACAAGCTTCACTGATGTCGGTGGAGGTAGTTTTGTGATGACTTCTACTTTGGCTTTATCAACCTCTAATCCCTTTCTAAATATCTTATGCCCAAGCACTATTCCCTCCTAAACCATGAAGTGACATTTCTCCTAATTCAACACCAAATTTGTCTCCTCACATCTTTGTAAAACGAAAGCCAAATTTTTCAAACAACTATCAAATGATGCACCAAAGACAGAAAAATCATCCATAAAAACCTCAATGAACTTTTCAATCATGTAAAAAAAAATAGCCATCATGCATCTCTGAAAGGTTGCTAGTGCATTACAAAGACCAAAGGGCATTCTTCTAAAAGAAAAAGTACCATAAGGACAAGTGAAAGTGGTCTTCTCTTGATCCTCTGGTGCAATAGGGATCTGATTATACCCTGAATACCCATCAAGAAAGCAATAATATTCATGTCATGCAAGTCTTTCCAACATTTGATCAATAAATGGTAAAGGAAAGTGATCTTTTCTAGTAGCATCATTCAACTTTCTATAATCCATACATACACGCAATCCAGTAACTTTTCTAATTGGAATCAATTCATTGTTATCATTTCTCTAAACAGTCATATCTCCTTTCTTTGGCATAACTTGCACTGGACTTACCCAACAACTATCTGAAATGGGGTAAATGATCCCTGCATCAAGTAATTTAATTACCTCAGCTTTCACTACTTCTTGCATCTTTGGGTTCAAGCGCCTCTGAGGTTGAATAGTGGTCTTGTGATGCTCCTCCATTAAAATCTTATGCATGCAAATTGAAGGGCTAATTCCCTTTATGTCAACTATCTTCCACCCAATTGCCCCTTTATGATCTCTCAACACCCTGAGCAATTTCCCTTCCCTCAATTCTGTTAAAGAGGATGATATAATTACTCGCAACTTAGCATCTGCATCCAAATAGATATATTTTAAATGAGAAGGTAAGGGTTTAAGTTCAAGAGTTGGAGATTCTTCAATTGATGGCTTAGGCTTTGTCATATGTTCTCCCAACTCCTCACATCTTGTTGCCTCTTTTCGTGAACATGGTAGAACTGCATCCATGAACTTCACCTACTCCTTTATCTCTTCACTTCCAATTTCCTTGTCCCTGGAATGAACCAAACATGCTTCCAATGGATCTTTGAAAACTTCTTCTTGAAAAACATTGCTCACCATTGTATCAACTGTCTCAACTTTAAAGCAAGAACTATCATTAGAGGGATATTTCATGGCTGTAAAAACATTGAAGGTAATTGAATCATCTTGAACTCTTAAAATCAACTTTCCTTGTTATACATCAATCAACGCTCTTCCTGTTGCTAGAAAAGGTCGACCTAATATGAGTGGTACCTTATAATCTTCCTCCATATCCAAAACTATAAAATCTGCAGGGAAGATGAATTTATCAACTTTCACTAATACATCTTCTACAATGCCCCTTGGATACTTGATTGATCGATCAGTGAATTGCAAGGACATTGTGGTTCCCTTTACTTCACCTAATCCCAATTTACTGTAGACAGAGAAAGGCATTAAATTGATACTTGCTCCTAAATCACACAATGCCTTTTCAAAGTGAGACTCTCCAATAGTGCATGGGATTGTGAAACTCCCTGGATCTTTCAATTTTAGAGGAAGCTTGCTTTGTAAGATTGCTGAGCACTCCTCAGTAAGATTCACTGTTTCATATTCTTCTAACTTCCTTTTGTTTTTTAATATTTCCTTAAGAAACTTGGCATAACTAGGCATTTGAGCCAATGCATCTGCAAAAGGAATATTAATATGCAGTTTCTTGAATACGTCAAGGAATTTAGAAAATTTTTTATTTATCTTATGTTGCTGGAGTCTTTGAGGGAATGAAACTGGAGGTACATAAGGCTTGGGATGATCAGGAAATAACGTTCTTTTGGTTACCTCCTCTTGCTATGCACTAACATCCTCATTCTATTCCTTCTCAACTTCATCCACCCCCACATGCTTGCCACTTCTCAAAGTTATTACCTTTGCATCTTCTCTTGGATTCTTCTTTGCATTGCTAAGTAATGCACCTTGTTGTCTTCCTGAAACCATATTTGCTAATTGACCCATCTGCACTTCCAAATTCCTAAGAGAAGCCTTTTGATTCTGAGATCTTGTTTCTTGGTTCTGAAATCTGGTTTCATATCTAGTGTCTTGACTCTACATGGTGGTGTACATCTTGGTAATCATGTCCTCAACACTAGGCTTTACTACCTCTAGTTACCTGAATCCTGGTGGTGCTCTCGTTGAACTTGAGCTACTCCATGAAAAATTTGGGTGATTGCGCCATCCCAGATTGTAAATGTTGAAGTATGGATTATTCTCTGCTCTGCTTGAACTTCCAACAAAATTAGCATCTTTATTACTTTGAGTTACTGATATTTGACATTCTGTGCTTGCATGTCCTCCACCACAATAATCATATGTTACATCCTGAACCCTCATGACTGGACTACTCAGATTGCCTATCTTCTTGTTGAGTCTATCAAATTGTGCATTCATTGCGGTAAAAGTATCCACTTCAAGAACTCCACAAACTTTCTTCCCTGATACCCTCTCAGTTGGCCACTGATAAGTGTTCGATGCCATTTCCTCCACAAGCTCAAATGCTTCTTCTGGTGTTTTGTTATGCAATGCACCTCCTGCAGCTGCATCAAGCATACAACGGAGATTCATGTTAGCCTCATTATAAAAATTTTGTACCTGTGACCATATGCGTACTCCGTGATGCGGACATCTCCTTATAAATCTTTAAATCTTTCCCAAGCTTCATAAAGCGATTCATTGTCCACTTGCGCAAACTTAGAGATATCGTTATACATTTTAGCAGACTTTGCAGGGGGAAAATACTTACCTAGAAACTTTTGAGCCAAGTTATCCCATGTCTTGATTAATCCTACAGGAAGAGAAGAAAGCCAATTTTTAGCCTTGTCTCTAAGAGAAAATGGGAATAACCTTAACTTGATTGCATCATCTGTGGCTCCATTGTATTTGACCATGTCACAAATTTCAAGGAAAGCTTCTATATAGGCATTAGGATCATTATTTGGTAGCCCACTAAATTGTGCTGAGTTTTGAAGCATCTGAATGAGTGTAGGCTTGATTTCGAAGTTATTTGCTTGAATAGTCGGCCTCTTAATGCTTGATGCGGCAACTTGAACTGTTGGTGCAGCATAGTCCTTTAGAAATTTACGTGTATCATCATTGTCTGCCATTCTTCTAACTTCACTTTTTTGCTTTCTTAACTGCTTCCATTGCCTTCTAAGGGTGCATTCAATTTCTGGATTAGGATGAACAAGTTGTCCCCCTCGATTACAGGTCATACATGTCTACGCACTGTAGAATAGAAGCAATTTAGCAACAATATTCTTTTCTCTCTGCAAGAAAGAAAATAATATAAGGAAAGTAAAAATAAAAATAAAGGCTAGATTAAACGTAATATCAATTCAGTGTTAATATTAATCAACAATAAACAACTATTCCCCAGCAACGACGCCAAAAACTTGTTCGGTAAAATTCTACATGCAAGTGTACATGTCGAACAAATAATATAATGATGAGATTGAGTATCGTCCTACAAGGATTAATGTTATCAACTTAACTAATTACTGATAGTGAATTGGTCCTACAATTTATCTAGCAAGATATCATGAAAAGATGTTTCTAAATTGAAATTACACTAAAGCAATTGACTTCCAAAGAGTTAATAAAATATGCTAAGTATGCTAGAGCATCTGATTTCACCATAGTTAGTAGATATGAATTCCAATAGTTTAATGCTTGCAAGGATAAAGATATTTATGAGATGGCGAAATTTTCTAATTTATTCACTATCCTATGTGTAGGTATAGTAAATCTACTTACCTTATTAATTCACTGTGAGTTTGCATATGAATTAAATAAGCTAAGAGCATTAAAGTCAATGAATATTCCAACTAAAGCCACACAATCAACATAGCATATGTCTATCCACATTTAATTTATGGTTGTACATTATAAGATGCATTTGCATATTTTCTCATGTCGGTCTCAAATATGCCTATCAAATTGATTAATTGATGATTAACCGCTCAATCACATTGAAGATAATAACATATAACTCACACAAATATATTGTCTTGCATAACATGTCAACCAAGGAACTCGTAACATCCTAACTAGGCTACATCTTAGCTCTAGCAAAAGTACTTTAGTTCATAATATTAGAATAAATAGAAATGATACAAAAAATTACACAAAGCATCTAGATTAGAACAAACTAAAAGGCTGTCACCAATTGTTGTCCATTTCAAGACATTTCTGTGCAACTCTACACATCAAGGAGGAGAAAACAAACCGTCTAAAAAGAGTGACGAAATTCCTGCTCACGCGCCGCCACGCGCTGCCGTCACACGCTACCACACGTGCCGCCGTACGCCACCATGTGCCGCCGTCAGTCTTCACGAAAACCTCCAGAAATCGTCGATTGTGATGCCTGGAGTGCCGATCTACCAAGATCTTGAGTTGATTCGTTGTCGAATGGCGTAGATTTGACAAAATCTCCACTTAGCCCCCACCGTATCTCACCAGAAACCGCCGCACGAACTGCCTCAAATCAGCTGCAGACTAACCGGAAATCTTTTTTAACGGCTGGATATGGTCCTTCCTTGCTGATCTGGTCTCAGATTTGGCTGAAAAATGGTGCTTCTTCGTCGGAAGTAACGCCAAATGGTAATGTTGCTCTAAACTTGACCGGAGAAAGGGAGCTGGACGGCGTTCGCACGTTCCAAGCACCCTGATTTTAGGACAGATTTTCGGGTTCCACCACCAGGGAGAATCGGTCGGCTGTCGCACAACTGGTTTCCTTTTTTTCTTTATTTTCTTCGACTTTCTCTCACTCTTTGGTCCTGCACGCACCACCGTCTCTTTCACTCGATTATTCTTCTTTCCTTTTCACGGTCCCGCGTGTTTTTCGCTCATGTGACCCACCATTCTTTGTTTGACTTTTCTTCTTTTGTCTTTGATAATTCATTCATTCTTCTTCACCGTAATCCACTCCTTCCTCTTTCCTCACATGCATTCCTTGTTTTCTTTCTATTGTTTTTTTCATGATTTTCTACTTCTTTTTCTTCATTTTTCTTCTATTTTGGGTTTACTACATAAAATAAAAAAATATATAAATACATTTAAATACAAATATAATCTAATAAAAATAATATTAAATATTACCTAAAACAATCAAAATAACTCTCTATAAAATAGAGTTATCAATAACAAACTGTCATTTACTCTTCATAGTTTCTTCTCATGAGTTGTGCCCATAAAGATTCTCCCTTCACAAAATTTCAGGCCATCTTTACTTGTAAACTCTCCATTACTATGGTCATATCTTTGATTCCTAATACTTCTTCCTCCATAGGACGTCAAGCTTTATCCCATCCTACCCAATGTGCTCTATGCTCCCCTATATTGCTCCATAAGAATTTAGCTAAAGTCTTGTTGATTTCTCATATCATTGATTTTGGCACTTTGGTCACTGATAAACAATGTATAGGAATTGAAGATAGAACATTTTTTATTAACACAATCTTCCCTCCATGTGAAAGGACCTTATTTTTCCAATTACAAACTCTACCTATGATCTTGGTCATAAGTTCATCAAAATACCTCCTTAATGCTTTACCCTTAAATAATGGAGCTCTTAAGTACTTCATTGGTAACTCTATAGGAGAAAATCCTATCCATTACTTTATATGTTGTTTTCTTTGTGGAGGAGCCTTCTTGGCCAATAAGAAATTACATTTAGCCACATTAACCTTCTAACCACTATGAAATTCATATTCTCGTAACAATCCCATGAAATTTATGATTGACCTTTGTCACCCATTTAAGAAAATGATCATATCATATGCATATAAAAGGTGAGAAACATACCCATAATCATTAGTAGCTTTATAGCATCCTCTCGCACCAACTTGCATAAGATGTTTCAATTTTTGTTAAAATGCTTCCTAAGCAAGAATAAACAAACTAGGCGACAAGGGATCCCCCCATCGTAATCCTCTTGTTGATTTGAAAAAACCATATTTCTTGCCCTGAATTTCAATGGAGAACCAGTTATTCGAAATACAACGGTACATCATGTCCATCCATGCTTTTAAAAATCTAAATTTCTTCATTACCTTCAATAGAAAAGGCGATTCCAATCTATCATAAGCTTTCGACATATCCAGTTTGATTATCACATTACCCCCAAATACCTTTCTATTGCCATCTCTTGAGCCAATGCAAAATTTCTTGAATAGAACAATTGTTAAGAAATCCAAATTGTTCTGGTGGAATTACTTTAGGAAGTAGCATAACTAGTCTATCATTTAATAATTTTGCCAAAATATGGATTACAATGTAGAAAATCAAAAAATCCCAATCTCCTGGCTGTTTGGCTTAATTGTTCACCAAAATGTTTTGGCTCTAAAAGAGCTACTAAAGATATTTTGTTTTCCTTGGATTCCCTTTTAAGAAAATCCATTTTCTCTAGAGGACTTAGTCCTTTAATATTCCATAAAATAAAACTAGACATATGAGATGGAAGGGTTATTACCATCCTTGGTAGGTGACCTGCTATTTGAATTGTTATTTTCTTTCTAGTTTTCTTCTATGTCATTTGTCTTTTGCATCGTATTACATTCAATATTGATCATGTCATTTGTCCAAGTCATCCTTCAAAAGTAGCTTGAATTGATTCTTCAACTGTACATCCTTCTGAGTATTGCCTTTAGTTGAAACTTTCCTCCCTATATCAAATCCATTTATATTTTTGGAAGTCTTCATCTTTTTCACCTTTCCGTATGTCAAAATCATGTTCGTAGTACTAAACCTCCCATAACTCTTATTTGCTAGTTTTCGTGTACCTCTCATAACTCGTGAGGTTGCATGTTGAACATCTCCTGCATGATGTCGTACTACTTTTTCTTTTTCCTACTTAGATGTTTTCTTAATTGACTTGCCTTTTCTTTACTCTTTCTTAGATTTGGAATCTCTGGATTTGAGCTCCCCTTCTTGCTTGAAACTATTACTTTAATTTGTCCAACATCTTTCTTAATCTTATGTGTTACTATAATGCCTTGGTTTGCACCACTCACATGTTGTTGGTCAGTACTAGGCTGTGTTTCCATGCTACACACTAGTTGAAT
Source organism: Casuarina cunninghamiana (assembly GCA_028551485.1). Lineage (NCBI taxonomy): Eukaryota > Viridiplantae > Streptophyta > Magnoliopsida > Fagales > Casuarinaceae > Casuarina > Casuarina cunninghamiana. Next base: position 11,088,193 of record CM052371.1, read on the forward strand.
GTCTGTGTTGTGTACTAGTTGGTTGTTGTCCGTACCATTTGCATGCTGCCTATTTACTCTACTCTCATGCAAATCAGTTATGACATTGCTTAGCTCACAGTCGACTTCTACATTATGTTTTATAGAGAGATTGGGAGCATTCTTGCAAACACCTTGAACTTTTCAACAATAGTGTTGTTCATGAGCTTGTAGACGACAATGGGTGCAAAATCCAATCTTGGTTTTATACTCTATGTGCTAAAGATATGATTTCCAGGATCTCGACATGACCCAGAAGGTTGATGGTCGTGGTTGTGTTAGATCCATCTCAAGGCAATCCCGTGCATAAGATGGATGTTTGTACTTCCTTGTGCGTAGATCAAAAGAAAGATATCTTCCTATTTGATTGCAAATATTCTCCAAAGCTCCTTGATTATGAAATGTGGAGGGGAGTTGAGGCAAGCGAATCTAGATAGTTGTCGTGGGTGGGTTGCCAACTTCGTCTTCCTCCAGCCAAAAAAGAAGATACCAAACCCCTTTAAACACCCTCCTTGTATGCGACCACATTGTGGCAAAATCACCTTCCATCTAGAGGTGAATTGTAATCTCTCGTGGAGATTTAAAACTCACCATAACCAGAAATTGACACCCCAAACCATATTAACATGGGTTTCAAAATCATTTACCGAAGGCCTTTTTCCACAAAATTTTGCAACAAGCGTTAGATGGTAGTATGTCGTCGCAACCTGCACTTTTTCATCTGAGAAAATAACATTTGGCCTCCTATCTATTGTCACTAATGCATGTCCTGCCATGAGCACTTTGGGGATATTTGGAAGTTTACTAATATCAACATATATAGCCGATATAGCCGCACGGTAAGATTTGTGGGAGGGAAAATTTTCGGTAGATCTGTTCGTGAAGTGGCTAAGACGTGAGTATGTAAGAGACCCCCCGCAGGTGGAACAGCTAGTACCGGTTGGTTTGACACCAGTGTGACGTCGTTGACGGTTCCTGCATCGGGATTATTTGGGTCTCTTTGGTTGTTAGGTTCTTTCCAGGATTGTGGGTATTTCAACACCAATTGGGATTGTGGGTATTTCTACAGTGGGCAGAGAGGTTGTTTCGGTAAAGATGACATGAGGGATGGTGGGTTGTTTCTGGTGATTTTGGAGTTTGTGGGTTAGACCGTGGATTCAATTGGGACGGCGCCAAAGGGATTTTGACAAAAGGTTATGTGGGTTTGGACCCCCCGCAGTGGGCGGGATGGTCATTTCAGCAAACATGGCAACACCGGTGGAGTAGAACCCTAGGTCACTCATGGTTCCCCACTCCAGTACGTTCCTTCTTTGATTTCTCAATAACTATCACACGGCAATGCAAATTTAGGTGAGCAAGAATGTAACATACTTCATTTTTTCATATCAAAATGGTAAGCAAGATGATTTAGCCATATAAATAGGGTGGGTTACTCCTAGTGAATTAACCTTTTGTGATGGAACCCAACTCATAACATCAATGTCACTCAACACTACTTATAATTTTTGTTTGTACTAGATAAAATCATTCTTTTAAGGCTTGGTCGGCTCCAAATTGGCAGAATCCTGTGTTTACTACCTCTTGGTTTAAAGCAACTTGGTATTAGGGCTAAAAAATCTAATTACCTTGTAGGTTGAATTGGAATAAGACTTCCACAAGGTTTTCAAAGAAACGAGGGAGAATATAAAAAAAGATATATGTGGGTGCTTTGAGCATAGAAAGAAGAGGAGGTTGTGTAGCAACTACCTTTTTCGGATCGATAGGGGAAAGAGGTGAAAAAACCTTCCATCACTAAGTACAAGTAACTCACCAATCAATTAGTTGAAGAGAAAGAAGCAAAGAGGCTGCCAAAGTCAACCTAGAAGCCGTGAAGCTTGTATTTAAGTGGCCTTTTAGGTTACTTGGACGAAAATTAGTTTCATGGGGTGCTGAAGACCTACCTGCTCCATGTGATCTAGCCTCTATAGGAAAAAATCCTATGTCAATCATCTTCCTAAGTGTTCAACGTAATTACTTTAAAGGTTCCATATGAGTTTCCAAACCAAAGAACACTCAACAAGGGTAGCAATCGTCAATAATCTAGAAGTTAATCAATCCAACAAAGGAAAGCCTTAATGGAGTAATTGACCTTGAAGTAGAAGAAAAAACCCAAGCAACTACTAACTTTGCAATACAGCAAAAGTAAGAATCTAGCCCTTTGAGAATGGAGAATGATTACCTTCTCTACTACCATCTTGAGGGTTACGATTTGCATATAACTTTGCATAATCCTATTAGTGGATCTTCATGTACATAGCTAAGAGCAAAAGTAGAATAAATATGAAATGTTCTCCCATCACCGATATTAACTAGAAGGAACAAAAAATAAATAAATAAAAATATAAATAGAGTTAAAATAAAAGTTTTTACAAAATGTTCTAGAAATTGTTATAAAAATAATACTGAAGTAAGAACAAATATTAGGAACAATATGAAGAACAATGAAAAAAAAAACTTTTATTTCTTGGATGGATTGTGTATACATTCCAACTATCCTTTTACAGTGGTCAGAGAAAAAAGGTAAATCATCTCTTAATATTGATGAATTAATACCAAATTGATTATGAAAACCGAAGCCATGAAAAAACCCTAAAACCTTTTAGATTTTGAGTAAAAAATTTCATCAATAGAGTTGATGATTCTTTACCCTTTTTCATTGTAATGAAATATTATTTTCTTTTGATTTAAACACTCCTTATTTCACCTTTATCTATTTTGTGAGATGCATGTGTGCGTCTTAGTGTTTTCTATGGGTTGCTTTGGTAGTGTCATGCATGTGTTACACATGCCTACTTTAATTTGAGAAACTACCACTCTTGTTGCTTTAGATGTGTCTAACACGATGCATTTGTTTTTTTATTTCTAACATCCCCCACAAGCTCGTGTGTCATTTTGCACTATGAGCTTGTTTTGAAGTAGTTGGAATTGAATTGAGGACAAACCTTTTGTAAAAATATCAATTGTTTAATCAATAAAAGAAATGAAATAGATAAAAAGTTCCTTTGTTTTGACAAATAAAGCAAAAATAAATTTTAATATGTTTTGTTCTTACATGGAAAATAGGATTAGTTATTAGATAAAGTGCTGATAAATTATCATACCAACATATAAGAGGATTAGATTATTTTATATGAAGATCTTGTAATAGAGCTTTTATCCAAATAAGTTCTTCAATAGTATTAGCAAAATATTTTAGCTCAACTTTTGTACTAGAGTGAACAATTTTATTTCTAAAACTCCAAGAAATTATATGGGTTCTAAGAAAAATGGAAAATACTCTAGTTGGTTTGCGATCATCATGATCACTTGCCCATCCAAAATCAGAATATGTATAAAGATTATTATTTGATGTCTATGTTATTCGAATGCCTACTTTGGGTGTGTCAACCAAAAATCATAGAATATGTTTGATAAATTCCTAACGAGTAAGAGTAAGGGCATACATGTATTGACATGCGTTGTTAACGGCATATGAAATATCATGCTATGTGAGTATTAAATGTTAAAGAGATCTAACAGTACTATTGTAATGTGTGGGATCTAAGTGTGGTTCTCCATTCATAACTCTATTTTTATAGAGTTATTTTAAATATTTTTAGGCAATAAACAATGCAATGCTTATGAGAAAATATTTGAATTCCTCTTTATTTACCTAAATTTGTCTTGTTTATGTAACATAAGGAGGCATGGAAAAAAAGGATAAATAGGAGAACCTTATGCTTATTGTGTGGCAAAATCGTAACATCAAGATCAAGAGAGTCAAGATGGGCTTAGACTTTAGATTTTCCATTGTTATTAGGTTTTCTAATTGTTTAGGAAACCTAGTCATGTTCGGAGTTCAAAGCCTAATCAATATAAAGTTCAAAACCCAATTGTCTTGGGTCTCCAAAACCCACTTCTACTAAAATAAGAGATAAGTCTAAACCTAAACCTTATTTAAGAGAAGAGAAGAGGCAAAATAAGGGGAGGAGGAAATTGAGCACAACTCAAGAGAAAGGCCAAGAATTCAAGGTTTTCTTGAAGAAAAGACAAAGAGGGTGACAGACTTCTTGTTCTTGGATTCAAGATGCCTTCTTTATTTCTTTTTATTGTTCTTCCTCATTATTTCTTTATGTTTTAGTTTACTTTTGTTAAAGCTATGATGTAACCTAATTATGATGGTATGAATCTTATGATTGTTATATTTTGCAAGATATTTTGTTTATGATAAGGCACTTTCTCTG